>OY728141.1:630202852-632702852 GCA_963277665.1 Viscum album
GTTCTTCTTCAGAAACCCATTTACATAAGGACCCATTTCATTGCACAAAAAACATTTTACTGACTGTAAATCCGATTTTGTTTTACCATTACCCTAATCTTTTTAAGTGAAATTATGATCCATGTGTCCCATTTTACCACATCGGTAGCATATACAAGAAATCATAAGACATTCCTGAGCTTTATTTTTACCATAATTTTCAAAATATGTAAACTTAAGTTTCCTACAATCAAAATTTTTTTAAGAGTTCTTCCCTTTCGTCTGCCACCTAGACTTCTTATTCTATTGTTTGTCATAGAACACATGATCATCTACAAACTCCATTTCCACCTTCTCCGCCTATCAAACCATTTTTTCATAACTTTTTAACTCTCTAGAAGCTAAATCCCTTCGATTCTTTGGCTTTAATCTTGAGTAATAATAATTGATTTTACTATCAAGATATCATATGAAATTTGGAACATACCTTGCCAGTTGAGTCAATTTTGCTTCATAAGCAGCCACTAATTCATCCTCCTGCCTCAATTCAAAAAATTATTTTCCCATCCTAAGATGAACCACATTAGGAAAATATTTCTCAAGAAACATACCTTTGAATTCATCCCAATCAAGAGCATCAATCTCTTCACTATCCCAAATATTTTTCACCATCGACCACCACTGATCGGCGTCACCTTCAAAACAGTAAACAAAGATACTAGCCTTTTGATGTTATGAATACCCCATGATATCAAAAATATTCCTCAGTTCTTTAATCCACCCTTTATCTAGAATAGTGTTAGATGATACTCTGAATGATGGGGGATGTTTTCTTGTGAAATTCTCAACTACTGACATGTTCCTCTATTGTTGTTTTGTTTGATCTCGTACATGGATACCACCACCATTTATATCATGAGTCAATTGTGCCATCACTACAACAAACTATTCAGTTCCAATTCCGACCATCTCAGGTTACTGATTTGGAAGATTGTCTTACTCCTGATGTCGTCTGATTATAGTTTCTCTGTTTCCTCTTCAGAAAACCATTCAGAACACAGAAATATCTTAGGTGAAGAAACATGGTAATATTTAAATTCTATATAATTTCAATCATAACATAAACTAAAATATATATATAGATATTAATTTAACAATATCTTATCTCCTAAATTTGTCTAAACCGACCTCTGATACCAAATATAAGGACCCGACCTTAAACATTACATAATCTTAAATTAAATGGATAATTCACATTGAGGATCATTTTTGGTTTAGAATTTTAGATAATTATGCCATAACTATTACATTACATCTAAAAAATTACAAAGTATAAAATTCTACTTGGTTTCCATTTTTTCATTAAATAAAAACTCTTGAAAAAAAGAGTCATGTCTAGTTCCATATTTTAGAAAGGATGACTTTCCCTAGATCCCATCCTTGACTCAATTCATCTTTAATTCCTGTGGAAAACATTTCAAAACTTGGGATAAGCATAAAAAGCTCAGTAAGGTTTATAAAACAAAGAAAAAAACATTAGTTCATTATTACATACATAACATAAGCTCTTTATCATACCTAATGAAATCATAATATTTATGATTAACACATAGGAATCATAAATCAAAAAGGTAACTTATGGAATCCATATCATACTTACGGTGTAGCTATCATAGCTATGTAGGGAGTCACATTTGGAATACCCATAATTTTATATTCCCTAAATATTGTAAGAGAAATATTAATGTTTACCTCTGTTACGTTACCCAATACATTGGCAAGCTATCTCGGGCTCACCCGCCCTAGGTTTATCACGGAACCACCCGTATACGTAAGCAATTCCCGAGAACCATAACATATTCATAACACATAAAACAAGCATAATGGAAAGATAACATTTCCACATTTCAATCACAATATATCATTTAAATATACCGACTTAAACAATCCATTATCAAAACCATTTTCAATACCAAAATACATAAAAGAGTATATGGTGTTTATTTCCATTTTAAAATCAATATGCCTTGTTAAGGAAGACAAAGATCAAATAATACTCGTAGCAGAAGAAAGGTCATTGTCACCATGTACGTTTAAAAGAAACATTCCTTTTTGTCATTTAGTAAAACACTTTGTATAAAAAATATTCCCTTCTAATGAAATGAAATGTCAATGCGGTTTATACAACGTATAAAATAATGTCTTTTATAAACCAAAATTTTTCTCAATGAAAGGATATTGAGACGAAGTCCCTTACCTCATGTCCGAATTGACTCGATCATTCTTTAATATCTTTAATAATAAACTAAAGTTAATTTATACTTGCTTAAGAACATTATTCATGCTTATTATTACTATTATATAAATTATTTCCTTACTATAAAAATTAGTTAATTATCAGCAATTTGGTCAATGTTCGGAACTTGAGATAAAAATGAATTTGTTAAAAATATAAATTGTCTATGTAGTCGAAATTATATTAACTCCATAAAGATATTCATGATTTAGATATCATATATATCTTATATATCCTATATATATATGTATGTATGTATGTATGTATTTATAATAGTACATAATGCACCGTTCATGGATACGGTAAGTCGTACGTACGCATTAACTCTACTTTCATTTCTATTTCATATTTCATAGAAGGTGAAGTTAAGGATAAATAGGTATGTTATAATTATAGTATAATATCATATATAATTTCATTAACTCCTTTTTTTATATGTTCAATGTATGGAATGAACGAGTCATATCACGTTGAAGGGGCGTTAGTCTGCACTTCCTCAAATGAATTTATCGTATTTACCAACTATAGAAACCATAAAGGTATTATATAAATAAAAAATAAATAAGCATAGAAACAATATAAATATAATATATATCACATATAAAAACAGTTCCATCATAATGGCCACCGTAATAGGTAGTAGGAGGTACTTGAACAATCATCGAATCGTGAGGCGTTTGTTTGTCGTCCACAGAAACAGTATGTTCTTCACCCATTAGTTGGAGTTGGGTGTAAGTGTAGTTCTAATAATTATAATTAAAAAACTTGTATATTGTGGATACTATTGTTGTTATAAAATAAAGTAATAAAAATATTTTAGGTGTTTGGAATAGTAAAATAAAACAAAGAACTTAAGAGAAGACGTTACCTTTAAATTGGGTATCTCCCTTTGGTTTAAACCAAAAGGATTAATTGAATTACTTTATTCCTAGGGGAATGCTTCTAGGTGGAGGGTAGGTATGTATGGAGATTAATTGGGAAGATTTTTTATGATCTAATGGTATTGTGAATTGTGTGGAATGGGTTATAAGTGAGAGTGTTTTATAAGGGGGAGGAGGGGCTCTTTATGAAAGCATGGAAATGTTATTTTATTATATACTGATTATAGGTTTCTAAAGGTCCAAAACTCATTAAAGTATAACATAATATGAATCATGTTAGAAATAAAATCATCCAATAATAATTGGACTGTTTTTAAATATTTTTTTAATCTTTATAATCTAATTTATTTAAATCATTCATTAATGAGGTAAACACTGCATCATTATTGTGTCATAAATAATTTTATTTATATGATGTCTAAAAATTTAAAAAAATATCATGATTTAGGAAATAATTTTAGCATTCAAATAAATATTTATAGTTTAAGATATAACTTCTATAAAACAATGTAAAAATTTTTTTACTAAAAGATATATGTTTAAGTCATTTTTGTCTTTACTTTAAATTAATTTATATAAAGAGTCATTGTCCCTCCACTGTGGATCCATAGGGTCTCAAAAATGACCCAAGGATTACCATGGTCGAAAATATATCAACCTATAGTATTAAGACACATGTTAGGGTAATTTAATATTATTATATTAATATTTTGATACCCTTATTTTCCAGATTTATCCTTTAACAATGGTAATAAAATTTTTACTCAAATAAATATTCACAATGTCTAAAAATAAAAGTTACCTTTTTACAAAATTTAGACCTAATGATTCCAAATATGGAATTAATTTTTCCAAATTCAAAACACAAAAGTTAATGAAATTAATTTAAAATTAATTTCCACTGTCAAAACAATAAGCACGCTTTTATAAAATAATAACTATCAAAAAAATGACACTTGTTTATGTCCAATTTCAACATGAAATTAATTCCAATGACCAAAATTGGATTAAATTGTAAAAACATATTCTACTTACACATTAAAACAAACTAAAAAGATAATAAAACCTTATAAATAAATTATATTAAAGGGCAGTTTTGAATTAAAATACAGTTTTTTTCATTATTCATTAAAAATGAATTTTATTAGAAAAATACAAAAAAAATTACCCAAAGTAAATTTTGATGTCCTGATTCTAAATAAGAATATTATTTTGTCAAATAGAACATATAAAAGTGACCAAAACTATATTTAATGGGGGGTATCCATCAAAAGGCAGTAAATTGACCTTTTAATGAATATTAGAGTATTTATGCTTAAAATCATATTATTTCTTATATTAAGCCTCTAATATTTATTGGATAAATGTAAAAACATTTTAAAATAATGTATATTTATATTGTAGTTAGTTTTTTCCATTCCCAAAAATACAACAGCTATATGTTAACTACCATTTAAAATAATATAATTTTATTATTTCTGAGTATGACCCAACGTTGTGTGCAACCTAAGATTTCAAAGAAACCTATTGTTGCGTATCGGGTATACTATCGAACATAGCATCCCTTTTATAGTAAAATTAATATTTAATTAACAAATATTAATAAATATGAAAATTTTATATTCTTTATTTACTTGGGATGTTACAATAACCATTGGATTTATAAATTCTTGTTTAATGGACATCGTAGTGGAAAGTATCCATATACCAAATCTCATAACCCATGCATGGGACCGGTGTATTAATAGAGTAAATTTAGGTAGGTAGGTAATTTCTATCTATGATTTTATAGTATCTTGATTCATCATGTGGACTCCCAAATCCAGAATTCCTAACTTGAATTTCCTCTTTAGTCTTCACCACGTTACACCATGTCTAATAGTGGTAACTCCTTTAGTTGTAGATTTGTTATGTAATCCAAAATATTTAATAATAACCCCATATTAAAAGTTATTTTCCTATCCAGGGATGATAAAACACATGTTTATATTGGTTTCATTAAAAATAAATTAATATAATGATTATCCTCACTTAACATTATGTTGAGGGATTTTATATATATATTTTTAAAATATATGTGGTTTATTCTTTACATGTCATTTTAGTATTAAGTGGATTTTACATAAATGATTAAGAATGTTATGATAGATCATTTACACACAGACTATTTATTTTAATTTTATATTTTTATATTAGTCTATTTATTTGTTTGATTGCAATCTTTCGTCTGTAAAATATATTATCCATAAGATTAAATTAAAATAAATAAATAAATCATGTGACAATGAGATTATCTACTATTTTACTTGTTGAGATGATAATAAATCATCATATGATCCCAGTAGAAAACTCATGGTACTTTTCTTTGAATGAGTTTTAGTATTACAACTTTTTATCAATGTATCCTCCCATATTGTTTCATATTCATTCAATCTGGAACTACATCCTTGAACATTTTGATACTATTTTTTACATTTATTTTAATAATCATTAATAAGTGAGGAGAAACAAATGATTGATTATTTATATTTATATAACCCCTTATACACTCACATCCAAACCATTAAAGGAGGGATGGATGGAACATAGACCATCATATTTAATTTAATTATAAAAAATTACAAAAACTTGTAATATTATTAAATTGAATAATACCAAAAAATACAATTTTTTTTAATATCTCATCATCAAATATACACACAAAATGAAAAAAAAAATGTTGAGTAAAATAAACATTAATTAATTCTTTATTATATAGAGAAACACTATTTTATTTATTCAAATAGTCATTTAATTAATCATTTAATTCACTTTATCTTAATAGGAATCTATGTTCTGTTGGAGATACCCATCAAAATTTCATTCATGGATGACAAAATACATTAACAATAAATATATATAATTATAAGAAATTAATTATTCATTTAATTGTTATTCAAACTATTATTATATTGTCAACACATAAGTGTGGAGAGTTTAACTGGGTTTTAATATGGTAAGTAATTTTTTTAGTAATTTGATTTTTTTTGTGAAACATAATAATATGTACTCATGATCTACGTGTCATGTTCCCCACATACTATAAATCCAGGATAAACATATAGGGCCTTAATGTCTATCTTTCCCAGAATACACTGCATGTACTATGATATAAATGATGTGTGTTTAACCTATTAGATGTATTCATAACATGAAAATTGAATCATGTTCTTGTTCAGACGTAGTAATTAATAGATCATATAATGTGTATGGTAGGTACACACTGTGTTGTCTATTTTTCATGAGTCTTCTTAACCCACTTATTAACTTGGCATGTTCTTAGAACATGGGTATTAATTATTTACATAACATATACTCCAACACAACAATGATTATTTCATTAATGATATATGATATCAGTCTCATGTGGTATAAACCATTTATTTTAATACATGGTTAGCATGAAATTAACTACAAAACCATGTAGAGTAATTTTTTTTACTCCAGCTACATGTCATGTAGCCTGCAAAATTGTGTCTCGTGCTAGACCATTCAATATGAAGTTTATAATAAATGCTCCCCATTTAATAAATATTAATCACTTCATGTATTCATAAATATTTTGTGGTGTAGTAAACTTTGTAACATGACAAGTACTCTAGATACATGTCACATAACCTAATATAATGAAAAAAATACAGGAACCTTCTCCTTGTATCTCTGGCCATTTGTAGTCTCATTCATGAGATCATTTATTTAATATGAAACTCAAATGAATAAAAATAATATTTCAAAATCCTATTAATTAAACATTATATTAAAAAATAACCTTTATGTGAAAAACTATCCAAATTTTGATATCATCAATCCCAACTCAACTAAATATTAATTTAAATTTGACCCATATAACACCTCATGATGGTTCTATGTGCATAGAAAATAATTATAGGCATTGATCCTAACATTGAAAATGTAAGAATCAATATAACATTAACATATATACAATATATACAAGTTAGGAAAATTTAACTTTTCCAAAATAATTTTGACAAGAATAGTTTTTGAATCCCAAAGAAGGACTTTTTGGGGAATATTTATAATTAATTTTAATATTTTGGAATAAATAATATCTCCATATAAAGATAATTATTATATGAAGTTGTTGATTATCTGAACCACTTTTTAGTCAAACATCATTTATTTTATTGGGTCCATGAGTATAATCCCTCTAGTAGTGATCCACATATACTCCTTTGATCTCTAAACAATGTTGATTAATTTTTGGTTATAACATGGTCGATTTATTGTCCTCCAATATTATGTTGAATCACTAAAAAAATATATTTAGGATTGATGAATTTACCATCTACTATAATTAATGAGAGGGTAGAGGTAAGATAATCTCTAGAGGAATATTTATCATTGGAGTGGGATCTTGAATTTGTTTTGAGGAATTATTTTAAATCCTGATTTTTATTTATGAAATTATACACATAGGTATAATAGAATACTTTTAGTGATAAGGTTAGGGATAAAATATTATATACCATCACAACATCATTTAAATAATATATTAATCATAACATGACCACATTTCATTAACAATAATTATAATATAATTATTATTTATGGTTTTTGAAAAGCGTTATAATGAGAAATATAATTTTATTATCTTTTGAATTAATGTTCATGACGAAACAAAATCATGGTACGCTCATCCTCCCCATAATTTATCGAGGACCATATTAAATATTTAACTAAATATTTAACCATAAAATTAATATCATATACATATCCATACATATAAATATATATTAAATTTCATAGAAATATTTTATTTAATGTTTAGATAATATATATTTATTAAGCATTCATGTAAAAAATAAATTATATATTAACTAATACATTATTTTATATTCCTGTATGAATAATATATTTGATTGATAAATTCAAAATAAAATTATTCCTTAGTATTTAAAATAGTATTTATCCTAATAATTAAATTGAAATTGTATTTAAAAAATTTCACTGGAAAGACTTAGTGTTTGAACCCCTATAATTCTTTTTCATTTTCAATAGTTGTTATTTAGTAATGCCCATGATTACAATCTAGAAATATTTCAAGGTACCAAAGAGAAATTATATAATGTCACGACATCGATAACCACATATGAAAAATATGTGTGTAATATAATATCATTATCACAATATGTCGTCATGAAGGATGAATATTTGTTCTGTCAACCAATATGATTGACACATCATTCTTTGACATTTTAAAATAAATTTCATCACACCATGGTTTTGGAATTTAATATGACAGTTATATTTCAATCATATTTTCGAGATATAAACTAGATTAATATGAAAATGAAAAATCCTTAATAGATATATTAATTAATAAAAAGTCAATCACGACACACAAAACATACCCTAAATCCTATTAATATATCAAGTCAGGGTTTTGGTAACTCTAAATGACCAATTCTTGATGTTTATTAATAATAATGATGATGATGATTAGGTTCTAGTACTCATATTTGTGGATTAGAATATATAATGAACCCTAAATTCAAAAAATTCATATAAGTGGGTATATTCTCTTAATATCCATTTTCAGAGATTATATAATGTGGAAAAAATTAAAAGAAATCACCTTATCATGTGATTAGTCGCAACTAAAAATCAACATACTATGTTACCCATAGTCAATGTTGTCTTATAGTATAAATAATTTTCAAATATATAATTATAGTGTCTCATTTTTATCCTCTAATTGGAAACTATAATGACGTATTATTTTGGGGAATATACCATGTGAATTTATCATCTCTGAACAAACCATGCCATCTGTACATCCACCAATACCTTAAATAAACCCTACAACATCTTTATAAACAAAACATGTGTGGATATAAATCATATTAATTTAGGATTATAAATATTCTTAGAATTGACATGCCAAAACCATGATGTATACACAAAACTACATGTTTCTCCAAATCCTATTACTATATAGATTCTAAGAGTAAGGATTTATTGAAAATATAAATAATTCACAAAAATGAGTCCTAGGAACTCATAGATAGTCCTAACAATATTATCTTCAAAACCTCATAATTCATATATTATAAGAAATTAATTGATCTTAGAACATAAATGAATCTATACATCCTAAAGTTGATGCCCGATCAAAGGAATCTCGAAAGTGGCCAAAGGGCCTTTATAGGAGTCATAATTCTCATAGTATTCAATATTTTATAATACCATACCTCCCACTTCTATGTTATTCATTATAAAAATGATGTAAATACTTATCCCTAATGAAGGAACACTATTTGAGATACTCCAAACCTTATTTCCCATAACATTTATGTCTCAAATTTAGTAAACCATAGGAGAAATTGTACCATTATTGAGAACAGGTCTCAATAAATTTAATACATACCCCTACTATTATAAAAAACAATCATAATAATAACATGTCCCTAACTAGAATCTCAAATTAAAAAATATGCATTGCAATTGGAAACCACAGTTGGGAGAGCACATCTTGTAAATAGAGGATATCATGCCTTAGGTATTCAAGGAGGATGCCTGATCAATCATAGAATATTAAGACACATAGATCACTATTTATGTAGCCCATCATATTTCATAAGAAAAAATATAATTTCATTTAATCTTGCCACAAAAATGACCTTGAACAGTTAAATATACTACACCATGTTTATATATAAAAAAATATTAATCAAGCAAATCTAATTATTTTTTTAAAACATGGATTTGATGAATACTGTTAAATTTAGAATAACATTAATGAGAAATGTTAAATAAAAAGTCATATGGATTTTTCCATGAGACAAATTTAAGAATCAAATATATATCTCTAATCATTCATCTCAAGGAAATCAATTGGATACCATATATGTATCTTCAATCCAACATCATATGAATAAGTTGTAATTGAATATTGATTGATAATTTAAATACTATTAATAATAATAAATAAAATATTAATAACATTAGCATAAAATATATTATGAATCTATTGGAAGAACAATTCATGCTACCACCTCGTTTTAGGAAGATCATCATTCACACATCCCCCATCATATTATATTCTATATAAATTTTCATCATTATTTAATTTCCTAATAGATGACTTGAATGCCTAAAATCATCTATGAGACCATGAAACACCGTATAAAAATCTTGTTCCCCAAATAATGAAACACTTCACAGGGCCTTAGATGAGATATTGCGATGGTGATCCTACCATCAACCAATAACTACCGAGACAGCAGACCTCAATTACAAATCATTACTAGAGAATCATGAGCATTGAGTGGTTCCATTTATTAGCTCTAAAAAATCAATTATAAAATAGATGTTTTATAAGAAATAGAAAAAACAGTTATTAAATGGTAACATTAACATTTCCAAAAAATTGATGCCAAATGTACCACCTTTATTATTTCATTTTTTCTAAGCATTGATAATTGATATATTTATCATCGATTTTTCTAGCACTGATAATAGTAACCTTTATCAGTGTGTGTTTTATCAATGATAAAAAGGAGGTCTTATTTGAAAGAATTTGATATTATCACAAAAATATTTACTTTATATTTTTTTTCTTATATAATTTTTATTTATTACAAAATATATTTATTTACAATTAGTATGTCCTTTATTTAGTGAAAAGTTGTTTTTATGCTATTTTAGATTTTTATTTACCTATATATATTGATTAAAATTTAATTAATTTAATATGGTTATAAATTACACAATTAATATATTTATTAATTTTTATTTTAATATTTATTCATTTAAATGATTTTAAATGTATTCAATTTATGACTCTTATACCTTTTCCTATATTTTTTTCAAAACTATCCATTATTAAAATTAATTTTCTTTTATATTTAACATTCATTCATTTAATATTATTTATTCTTTAATAATTTCAAATCTTATTTATTTTTTTATTATATTCACATAAAATATTTATTCATTTAATATTTTTTTAATCTATTCGTTTTTTTATTTTATTCATGATTATTCCTAAATATATTTATTATTGTAAATATATAAATATGTTCATATAGATATATATATTTTTTCCCTAAACATTACATATACAATAAAACATATGTATTTTTATTTAATAAGTAATATGTTTAGTGAAAATGGAATATAATTTGAACATATTATTAATTAAAAAGGGACTAATTATTATCGAATAATAGACATTAATTGGGCATATTATATTAATCTAATTTGTTTTTTTTCTTCAAATTTAAAATATTTCATGCTTTTGATATATATATATAGTTTAATTCCAGACATACATATACATTACTAATGAATTATTATATTGAAACACACACACACACATAATATTTCTATAGTTTATTCAATTTTTAATATTCATTTTATAATATATTATTTTGACATAATATATTTAATATAACATGGTTTTAATAAAAAATTATTTCACATTTTTTATATTTTATTAGTCTGTTTTTAATTTTTTATAAATTATAATTTTTAATATTACTCAATAATTAATAATATTAATTTTTTATTATTTTTTTAATTTATTTATTATTAATTTTTATTCATATGAAAAAAAAAGTATTTTAAAAATTTTAATATTTAATTATACATGTTTATTCATTGCCATATTTTGTTTTCAATAAGGTTTTAATTATATATTTTATATGTATTCAATATCATCTTAATATATATTAATTTTAATATTTTTAATAATTTATATAAATGATAGAAATTATTAATCTTATTAACATTTTTTCAATATATTGATTTCGAAATAAATAATTTTACAATTTTTAAAATTATTTTCATATAATATTAGTTATTCAATAAAAATGATAATTATTTCTACGTTTTCTAAATAATTTATTTTTGTTATTGTTTTTAGTTATAATATTTTTTTATTTTTTTATTCATAATTTTTCCTAGTATATATTTATTTATCGAAAATTAATTATTTTAATATGGTTATAATATAAATTTTTAATTTGAATTCATGGTCATTTTTATATTTATTCATTTTTATGTTTTTTTATTTTATATAATTAATAAAAAATATTCATATTTTTAATATTTTTGAACTCTAATCAGTTTTAGTTATTAGATTTTAGTCATTTAAAAAAAAGATGCATTTATTCTCTTTCAATCATTAATATTTATTTAAAAAATTATTTATTGTTAAGATATATTCATTTCATAATTTTGAAATTTATCTTAAAATGTTTTCATGGGTGCTTAAAAGAGCGTTAATAAAATATTGTTTGATTATCCCTTTTTGTAAAGCACAGATAAAACACTTCTCATTATTATAAAATAAATAATTACATAATCCTACTTACCTATGGCATTTGAACTCTCTAGGAAGATGAACCATAGACATCACTCCCCATAAATATTTTCAGATCAATTGGCCCACTCTTAACAAATAAAATGGGAATATTTGTACTCAATTTGAGTATATAATTATTTTTTCTCTATTTTTTTCTTCTATGCCAGTGTAACATAATAATTGCATTCCCTTTCTCTTAGCAATATCGTTGTGGTTGGACCTAGCAGAAACATTTGAGACCATGATGTTCTTGATTAGTCATTGTTGATGTATCTAATTCATTCATGTTTCATTTTTCAAAAATGATTTTTAAAGGGTTTTACTCTCAAGTTTGGTATTATTTAAATTTTCATGAATAGAAGTTGTTGTTTTAGTTTTTTCTACACAAATTCAATCAATAAATATCTCTTCTAAAATAATAAAATCTTTCCCTCTCATATTTTTGAATCTATTGTGAAAATCATTTTTAATTTCAGGGTCAAACATCACTAAATATTTATGTTGGTTCTATGGAATGTTATTTTAGATATAAATAAAAATTAAATTCATTTAGAAACTTAATATAATAATATATATTTTCAAAAATATTTTTATAAAAATATTAATATATTGAATATCATGGTAAACCCCTTAACTGTGATTCCAATTTAAAATTTGATATTTTATCACAATATCGAAATAAAAATATATTTTACTAATGTATTCAAAATAGTTGTCCAAATTTATATGTCATTGATATTTCTCAATGATTTTTTTTTCACTTAAATTTTTAGTTGATTTAAAATTAATATAATTAGGTTTATTGAAAATAACTAGTGATGTAATGAAAATTGATTGTTTTTATTGAAAAAATAGTGACAAAATAATGTGATTTGAAAAATATCTAACAAATAAATGATTGAAGGATGGTTTAAAAGGGAATAATTAATATTTTTAATAATTTACGTACTATAATTACATTATTGTCTTTATTCATGTTCAAGATAAGAGGATCTTCAAATAAATTGTCAAAAATATTTCATTCCATAATTTATTTTTTGTACTTAATCGTTAATTACAAAATAAGAAATAATATATTCAAAATCATAGGGTTTTTTTAACAATGGAAATAGGAGAATATTTTCTCATTCATTAGGTTTTGTTATGTATTAAATATAACTGATAAATCAATTTAAATGTTATAATAACTACGCTAAGAATGACTTTTTACTATTAAGAAAATTGTATAGTTTGTAAATAATAGAAATGATTCTTCTTAATTTTTGATTTCTCAGAGTATGAATAAAAAATATATAATATTTCAATTAAAAATATTCAAAATATTTGTGTAAGAGAAATATTATAAGAAATTATTTGGGAAGAAATTAATAAATTGATTCAACTAAATCTAAAAATTCCCAAAACAAATAATACAAGAGTAAATTAAAAAGTGTAGAATATTTAACTTGATCTCTCCTATGTTTCGATCACTATAGGTTTATCCATACATGGGAACACAACATTTTCTATAAATTTTTTCAAAATAATTATTTTAATTTCTTCTATGGGTCTCCAAAGTGTGTAAGAATTTTTTATTATAAAATAATGAAATTTAATGTATGTTTAAATAACATTATCCTTATATTATAAAGATGGTGTAATTCATTAATCCATTGGAAATATATTTTTATACACAATTATATTTATAAACCAACATATAAATAATTTTATATTTAAACTTGAATTATGATACATTGATTACAAACCAATGTATATATTCAATATTTACTCACCTTATGTGTGTTTATTTATATAATATACAAAATTAATATTGTTAAACCTAATATGATGGATATGAATAGAAAATGAAAATATTCTAATAATATGATTGTGTATTATGATGATGGATTTAATGAGATCATCATTTTTTCAATAGAGAAAACATATAACCCCTCTTAAATCCTTTATATATGATTTAGAAGTTTTTATTCAAGGAAAAAAACACTTATATGTGTTTGAAGATAATTTTATTTTTCATCAAATATATCAAGGATGTAAATATAGTATTAACATGTTAGAAAACATAATATTCATACTTACTGGGATTATTTTTTAATTTAAGTTTAATTTTATGTGAACACAATAGTAAATGATAATAGAGACTGTGTTGAATAAATAAAAATGGATATTGATGAGGACCTTTATGATTGTCTAAATTTAATTGATATTTTATATTTATGATTAAACAGACCATTGTATAAAAATAATCCTAAATATATATAATTTTCCAATCTATTAATGTTATATAATTTGAAGTCAATCAGAAGATGTAGTGGCATGATCATTGTAGAACTATTTGATCTCCTAAATGATATGATATAATAATAAATTAGGATTCCATATCAAATATATAACCCTAAATGAATAGTGTGTTCATTGGGTATGATATCTAAAAAAATACAAGAATTCCCAAATGATTTTATTTTTATCTTAAGTACCTTGAATAAATCATAATATTCTCAATGTGTAGAAGAAATTTGTATAACAAATATGATTCAAGTCTATGAAAATTTAATTAAAACATTAATATCTTTTCATGGTAGATAGTACAATATAGCTCTTAGGAAACCACTAGAATTTGACATGGAATAGATATATAAGACTTTAAAATGGAAAACTATGTCAACTAGATTACTCTACATAGTGGAAAAATATTTATTATGAGTATCATGACATTTAAAATGCATTTAGAAACCTATTTTATAAATTATCAATAGATAAATTAAATTTTCTTATATTATATATTAAAAATAATACATGGTCTGTTATATTTTTATATTATAGATTTCCACCATGGACAATCATGATGTGAAAATACAATATCACGAGTTTTCAAATATATAGACCAAAACAAACCAATAATTATATTGATGTTATTTTGGATCCACATATTGATGATATGAAATTGATGTGGAATACAAGTGTTACATTGTACGATTATCATTGAAGTGATGAGTTCACATTAATATATATGTTTTATATGATAATAAATTATATTCCATATCATTAAAAAATTTCAGCCTATATCATTAAAATAATATTGGGGTGCCACATTTTTGAAGATGGTTCACACTCAGTTAGGTTGAAAATATAGTTGAAGGTTGTTTTTTGTGATATCCAAATTTTTTACCATAATGACATAAATTCCAATATCATATGACATTATTCAATAAAAATACAGAGAATATAGAACATCATTTCCACTAATGAGGGATTAAATATTCAATAAATTAAAATATAATGATAATATTTCTATTAATCCACATTGGAAAACCATAAAAAACTAGGTCAGATAAAGCTATATGCTTTCATTGAATTAGCATACTAAAATTTTCAGCACATTAGAAGTACTCTTTATTTCTTTAACATTGAATATAATAGTGGTGATATTATTATTAGTACATTACTAAATGTAAAAGAGAAAAAAATGGAATTAAGAATTTTTTTTTGACATGATTAACATGTGGATAAAGGAACTACTGGCGTAAATGAAGTGTGAATGAAAAATTATCTTCCTCCATCAACATACACATTATACAAGGTAACTATTTTTAGTTTTTCAACAAAATTAATGTATATAATGTTATAGAGGGTTAATCGTAAAGCATAAAAAATGTGGTGTCATTGAATAATATGATATTATAAGGTTTAGAATCATATTTATACCATTTTTTAATGCATTATATAATTCTTATCATATTTTGTTTCATTATTCCTAAAAATAATCAATATGTATTAAATATATTTTTATAATATTTCAGTCCATATGTCTATGATTAAATAAGTTGACTAAGACACCAATCATGAATAATTAAATGTCTTCAATATGAAGTGAATTGAAAATAATCATCCAACAACCATTCATCGATTTAATAGTCAATATAATTGTTCACATGGTAATAAATATTCAACAATTTGGTCTTATAAATAAAAATTGGATGAACCCCATTGAATGGTATATGATGATTCTTATGGGGTACCTCATAAATTGAAGTTAGTTAGAAGATTTTATTATAGTGTAATATATTTTTTAATATTCTATTGAATTATATTCTGATTATATATATGTTTTTGGTAGCATTGGTCTACCCAATTATAAACCATAGGGATATTGGATTTATGGAAGATTTGTTATATCATTTTCCATTGAAGATAATGAGAAATATCACCATTACGTTTTAAGTATTAGTATATAGGATTTTATATGTGATGAATCCCATAAATTTATTCATATAAAATTGAATCCTTCATGGTCTGAAAGATTTATATTGAATACAAATAATAAATTTTTGATAGGCATGTTTAGATAACATATTTTTAAAAATATATCTAAAAATGTGAATTCAATTGTATAATTACATCAATTGATAGTAACATGTCCAAATTTAAATGTTTTATATTACAATGGGAATGTAATTAAATTTAATATGTTCTATGTAATGTAAAAATGATGAATGCATCAAGATAAAAATAGTGGCATTTTACTTTAAGATGAGGTGATTCATGTATCTTATTCCAATGATAAAAATAAAATTTATACTAATATATCATAAATAGGATTCAATGAATAAGTATAATATATTAATTATACTACATTTCAAGGGTCTATTTTCCATTGTATAGGGGTTAGAACCATGGATTATGTTAATTTTGATGAATTATGCTTCATAAAGGTGAATTTAAATATAAATTTGATAATGGATGAAACATTCATAATGGAATGAATTTTGGGAATTGATTTTATATCCATGATATAAAAAACATGAATACATCAATTTTTCTTTAAGTAACTAAACCAAAACAAGGGTATGACGAAATTTTAATTGAGATGACCTTTTAAATGAGAGATCACATTAATTCTGCAATGGTTCAAATGTTGATGATTTCTTACATGTTATAGGGGACCACATTGAGGTGATTTTGAAACTTGGTAGAGGATCCAAATACCTTCAACCATAATAGATATAATAAATTTATTAAGGAATATGTAAAAGTGTTTTTAATACATATTTTTTTTAATAATTTTTGTTAAATAAATACTATAATTAATAAATATAAATTGAATGTTTAGGCTTTCATAGAGATAATTAATGCTTGACTAACTTATGACAACAATAATGTGGAATAACACATCATCTATATTTAAACTAAGTAATTTTTAGGGGATAAAAAATTGTGGATGAAAAAAAATAAGAGTTCCATGGCAATAATGTGATGAATAAACATTACAATTTAAGATGAAATGTTAGAAAATTTCTGGTTAGATGAAAAAATCATATACATTCTATTGACCCCATAAAATCTATGTTGATTAGTTATATTTGGATCACTACTAAAATTCATGTGAAAATGGATATAAATACTTGGAAAAATTTTATTAATTCATTAAGGATATCAATTTGGGGAGATATTGTGGGGTTTTATGATATACATTCATTAATTTATCAAAACAGTATATTACGGAACATTGATATTTTTTAATTTTCCCTTGAATAGTTCATATATTTTAAATAATTTCCATATAAAATATTCTATAATGGTTATTGGAAATGATTGTAGAGGGTATTGAATTATTTTGATAAGGATTCATCATAGGTATGCAAGGGGAATTGTAAACCTGCATCCACCAACTACGTATTCACACATTATAAACTAAGAAACATGGAAATATATCATTATTCATCCTGAGGAGGAAACATTTAATGTTGATTATAGTTTTGAATAAATATTTTTTTTAATTAATTGCCTTATCAAATTCTATTAAAAATTATTAATTATGGAAAAACAATTGTGTCATAAAAATAAACAACACACATCATAACCAAGGAACCATTACCATAAATAAAATATCTGGATTTCTTCACATGAATATAAAATGGTATTAAATTAAAATCTACAGTGAATGTGTTCTATGATAAAAAAATTTCATTTTTCTATATACTAAACAATGATTTGGAATCCAAAGACACTTCCACACCATTCTATGAGCTATGGAAGGTAGAATATGTAAATAAATTTGGAAATGTAGTAGTTAAAAAAATAGAATTACGGGAATCATGTGTACGAATAAACTAATACTATTTTTCTATTTTTCATAGTAGTACATAAATAATATGCATATTTATTCATATAATTTATACATAATAATCATCATCAATTTCAACTAGAGAATAAATACATTAAAAGTCATTAAAGTGACCAAAAAATTATATAGCTGATTGAAGTTCCATTTTTAGAGTGTGACCTAAAATATATTTGGAGGTGTTAATGTGTTAAGTATATATATCTTAGATAAAATAAAAAATATAGGCAAAAATATTTGAACTAAAATATATATTATAATGGTATCGTTTTACAAAAATATAACTATGAAATGGGAATATAAACCTATTATTATAACTATGATCAATATATAAAGAACCAAATGACAATGAATGCTTGGATACTAGTCATTCTCATTAACCACCTTCCTTTACTGGGGTGATCAATTATTTTATTACTCATTTTACTTAATGTGAATCAAATATATTACGATAAATTTATATTATTAAAACTTTTCGGTGTGAAATTTTTTCTAATTTAAATATAGTGGAACCCACATAAATCCCTATTTTATGGGAGTAGAATGTAAAATATCCTAGGAGATATGATATATAATAAAGAATACCCAAAATTTCACAAGTGAGTGGGGGTTAAGTTTTCTCATGTGATAAAATTAGAGTTTCATGTTACAATTGAAGATGTTTGATTCACCATGGTCAATAATTGAATTCCAATGTTCATAGAATTATCATGTAATTATATAATTATACATGCAGATGTTATGGTATGAAAATTTAAAAAAATAAACTAAAAATCTTTTACAACAGATGAAACAATTTCTCCAATGTGGTACGGTATTAAAGATCATCAAAACGAAGGGGACGCAAAAATTCATATTAAAAAAAATCTACTGAATAAATATAGAAATCAAAAGAAACATCTCATGGTACCTTAAACAAACTAGTATCACATAAACATATATTAAAATTTCATATTTATGTAGGTACAAAATCAAATGATATAAATTTTTCATATATTGAAATTTAAGATGAAATATTTAAGAGGCCATTATAGACATGATTTTTCTCAAGAGTATAAATGATGTTATCATGCTTCAGTGGTTGAGGGTATCTCATGTGATTATAGATAGGTGGTAAATATTTATAGTTATTTAATATAAATGATCTTATATATTTTTAATTTTAATAACTATTCATATATTTCAGATGAATACATATTAATTCTATATATAATTAAATCCCAATGATAATATTCATTGAATTATTCATCCCACTATTATTTATACAAAATAATTAATTTAGAATTTGAATGAAATTGAGAAACAATAATAAAATAAGTGTGAAATTTTAGTTAAAAATATATACAAAAAACACTCCCAGATTCCTATAATGTATGGGTAAAACAATATTATCTAATCATATAAAATATATTTTTCATTTTTTTCATTACTTATTTTTTATTATCATTTTAGAAACAAGTGGATGCTCATCACACTCAATATGGATACGATGAATGTTTATTTTTTTTAATCCAATGTATGGACATTAAACAATTCTACCACATATGATTTACATTGTGAATTTATAATGCACATCAATCAATATTTTATAGATACACTTAATATTATATATTTTAGATTATTTTTAAGATGAATATTTTTTTCATATTTTTTTTAAAATATCATCTAAAAAATTGTATGAGGTTAGTGATTAAAAAAAACAGGCCTATCAATTTTTAAAAATTTGGAGATAATATGGTATATATATTAATATTTAACTATCAATGAGTATTTCAAAACACTTTACTTTGAAAAAAATTATTTAGTCTATGAAAAAAATTACCACAATAATTATGTTTATTATGTTGGTAAATTTATGAAAGTTATCATATTCTATCAACAAACTATCATCGATGAGGTGTTATTTCTAACATTGATTACTGTTTCATTATTAAGGTTTGATAATAATTTTTTTCATTATTTTCTTAGACATAATAAGAATATAAATTGTCTAAATACTGAAAAGAAGTAATATATTTTTCTAATGATGTGTTGTTAGAATATGTGATGCCAAAACATTTTCCAACTTCATGTTGAGGTGATTACTTATAAAGGTTATAATATAGTAAACAGTATGATGTTAGAGTTATATTGGGGTTTGGAATCGTTATCATCATAATAGTTAGATATTATTTTCCCCAAAATAAATTCATTTATTATATGAAATATTTTGTTTATATTTTTATTCTAATCCTATAATTGAAATTTCAATTAAAATATTTTACTAGATATTATCTACTTATTATTTAAATGGAATTTTCACCCACAATATACATTCCTCCTCTAATGACTGTTGTTATATAGTTTATTATCCTTCCCCACCTATATTTTATCCCCTTGATGAATACATTATGAATATTGTGAATGTGGGGGTTGCAACTATTATATCTCATTGTGAAAAACTATTTGAGGAAATCATCAAGGAAAACCACCCTCGAAAACATTATTTTTTTGTTAAAAACTATATATCCATGACTATTATTCAAGAAATCTATAAGAGTATCATAAAAATCTTATAAACATTATTCACTACTTGATGGGAAATAATTTCAGAATACTCCAAACATTCGAATTCACCTTATTCTTCTACATATGAAGTATAGTATTAATTGAATATTTCATATACATTTAATGAAATGATATCACATGTAGGTAATTTGATATTCCAATTATTAATATAAATTTTAAATTCTTCAAAATTGGATTTTCTAACTCCCCAATCAAACATTAATTTATTGTCAAATATTTACTACTTTTATTCAACTGGGGATCTAGATGTGTTTGATGGTTTTGTAAACACTTTTATTAATGAACATGAATGGAATGAAATATTTTGTTTATTATTCACATAGAAGTGTCATCGATGATACATTTATTATAATGTAATTCAGAAACTAGTTCAAGGATTCTTCTACCAAAATATGTTAAGAAATATTACAAACATATAGGATCCAATTCACCCTAGGAAGTGTAGTGGTATTTTCCTTATATTTTTTCTTCATTTTAAGAATTTGGTGTGCTAGTTGTTTCAAATATTCATTTTGTTTTCAACTTGTTTTCAAATGTGACCATGGAATACTAGTTTAAAATGATAAATATTTATAAATAAATAATATTTAACAAATATATGAGACTTTTTAATAATATCCTCCTCATATATTATGATACATCTTTGATATTAGATATCTTTATCTGGGTAGGGTAGTTAAATTCTCATAGCCTTATTACTTTCATTTATTTTCTTCTTGATTTTTTGAATAATATAGACTTTAAACAATATAAAAATAATCTATAATTAATTTTAGTCTTATAAGAATTGACTATGTGTCAATATGATACATGATGTGGTTTATATGACTCAAAATGTTGGTGTTTTCATTAAATGTTTAATTTTACTCTAAAACATGGGTCACAATGGAAACCAATATAAATGATATCATATTATAATAAATCATTATGAAAATGATTCATAATTAATTTGTTGCATTATGGAATTAACAGTATATCAGTCTGACCGATGATGTGCAAGGTATCACGCAAATTATGTTTTTTAAATATATAATATGTATTATAGTTTAAACCAACATCAAATTACCAAATCAATAAATTAATATCATATTATTTCCAAAAATTACTAAAATGATCCATAATTAATTTATTATGTGTTTGAATTGACCATACAATAATATGAAATATGATAGGGCTTTAATGACTCCATGTTCATGTTTTCACATTTAAGAAGTATCATTTTAAACTAAAACACACCACACTTTTATAAAACAAGTTAAAAATAATAAAATAGTCATGATAATTTATGAATAAAATCCATACTATATTTTCAACAAGTATGAATTGACTTCATGTCAATCTGACACACGATGTTGTCTATACAAATAAATGATTTTTTTTCATATTAAAAATGTAATTGTAATCTAAAACATATGTCACATTAAAAAAATAAGCACGAGACCTCAAATTTCCTTTATAATTTAATAAAATAGAAAAATTTATTTTTTGAGGTGTATGAATTGATCTCAAATAAATATGACACATGATGTGTCTAGTATGACTCAATATGGATTTACCATATTAAAAGGGTAATTATAGTTTAAAAGACATTAAATATAGTGAAAACCAAGAAAAATCAATGTAATTTTCATATACCATTATAAAAAAATAACAATAATCCATTTTTGACATATAAGAGTAGAAACAAATATCAATATGACCCATAATGTGGTAGGTAAGACTCAATGTGTGTGTTTTCGTATTAAAATAGTCCATTTTACTCAAAAAAATGTCACATATCAAAAAATAAGAATAATAAATGAGATTCTCTACATACATTAGAAAAATTATCATTAAAACATTTTTTATTTATGCAAATATACTTCACATAAATACAACTTACGATTTTCTTAGTAAAACTCCTAGTATTTTGTCATAATTAGAGTATGAAATTTAACTGTAAAATGATATTCACTTAGTGATAACATAGAAAATGTGCTTATATTGTTATTATAATTTAAAATAATTATTCATAATTCACTTGTGAAATTAATGGTTTAAATGAAATTAAATTCAAAAAAAATATTGTTGGTATGACCCAATGTGTATGTTTTCACATTAAAATTGTCATTTTACATTAAAACATGCTTCATGTAGCCAAAACTGATATAAAATCATTATGTTTTTATGAAAACAATGCACAAATATCCATATTTTAATTCTGGCTTGTATGAATTAACAATAAATTAATTTTACACACAATGTCGCTGATATGACTCAAAAGTGCCTGTTTTCAAAATTAAAATGTATCATTTTAATATAAAACACAAATCACAAGGCCAATCATGATAAATAGAGATCATATTGTCCTGTTATATTAGTAGAGAGATATAAAATTCATTTATTCTATATTGAAATTTATCTCACATTAATATGTCACACAATCATACCAAATGGAAAACACGTTCATCTTCACAATAAAATTTGTCAATTAAATCTAACATTTGATTAACATATCCAAACTAGATAAAATGGTATTTAATTTTCATGGTACATTAGGTAAATGATCCATAATTTATTTTCAATTTGTAAGAATTGATTTGAAATAAATCTAATCAACGATGTGCCCAGTATGATTCAAAGGGGATGTTTTCACATTGAATGTGTCATTTTAGTTTAAAATGTATTTTAGAAAGTGAAAAATAATAAAAAATGACATATTGTCTTAAAATAATATGAAAAGGATTCATAATTCATTTTTTATGTGTATTAATTGACCTCATGTGAACTAGATATACAATATGTCTTGTATGATTCAATGTATGTGTTTTCAAATTTAAAAAATATACTTTTACTACAAAATATGAAACACAATGGAAAATTTTGAATACAAGAACATGTTATCATAATACATTAAGACGAATATCCGTAATTTATTTTTAATTTTAATAAATTGAATGAACATAAATCTGACACATGATTCATATGGTATGACTCAAAGTGCATGTTTCAACATTAAATGTTTTATTTTAATATAAAACATGCATTATATAGGAAAAATTGATTGTAGGATCTCGTATATTCTTATTATTTATAAAAAATATCAATAATTGTTTTATTTCTAGGAATTAACCACACATCAATATGAATCATGACGTGTCTGGAATCACTCAAAGTGTTATCTTTTAATATAAAACTACCATTTTAGTCTACAAAATGTGTCACAAATCTAAAACTAAGAAAGAATGCATCAAATATCATGAATATTCAGTGAAATGATACATAAATTGATTTTATCATGTCTGAATTGATGAAAAATCATTCTATCAAATTAAGCATACAATATGATTCAAATTGTGTGTTTTCACATTAAACATTTCATTTTACTATAAAATAAATTCCACATATAAAAACAAATAAAATGGTAATGGGTTATCATGATACATTTAAAAAAATAATCCATAATTAATTTTTGACGTGTAAGAATCTAGAACATGTCTAACCCACACATGATGATGTCTTTGTGACTCAAACTGTTTGTTTTAATGTTAAGGGTCATTTTACTCCCAAAAAACGATTCACATAGGTATGAATGAATAAATTATATTATATTTCCTTGATATATTTTCAAAATGAATGATAATTCATTTTTATTTTGTGTAATTCACCTCACATCAATCATAAACATGATGTGGTCATTATAACTCAATCAATGTTTTTTAAATATTAAATTGTCATTTTAGTATAAAGAACACCTCACATAGCCAAAATAGACAAAATGATATCCGAATATCCTGAAACATTATTAAAATGATGAATAATTCATTTTTTTTGTAGAAATTAACAAAACATTAATATGACACATGAAGTAGTTGGTTTGACCCAATATGAATGTATTTAATATAGGTGTAAATGGAGACCCCTGACATAGATCATGATGCACATTCATGTCTGGTGTGGACGTTATAAAAACTTATAATAAAATTTATTTAACTAATTATATCAATAACTAATAGTAAATAATAACTATTTAATATAATTTTTAAATGATAATATATTTACAAATAAACAATGTAATTAAAATATTGATATTTTTAATGATATAATTATTAAAAACTATTTATGTTATTTGGTTAATTAATAACTAAAAATATCACATATATATTCATTAAATACTAATATAATATATCATATGTCAATTATATAACATTATAATTATATATTTTTAATTACTTTTTATGTATTGTTACAAAGATAAACAATGATTTCATATTATGGAAACATGTTTTTACAGATGATGATCAGTATAAAAATTATACAAAAAGTGTATTGTTTTATTAAATTATATATTACATTTTTTATTATAATTACACAAAAAAATTAATATTTTTTTATTAAAATTTTTAATGTCAATTTTTTAAAAAAATGATGGTGAAATGTGATATTTTTACTCTAATTTTTATAATAATATATATATTCTTATTTTTTTATTTTTTTTATTTAGTTTTAGGTTACTTATCTTATAGAAATGCAACTTTAAAGTAGTTATTAATGCATTTATCATTGCTAAAATAAATCTCCAATAAAATTCAAGAACTTTTAAGTGATATTGGAATTTCAAAATAAATTAGCTACATGAATGCCTATTTAAAGTATGGATAAATGTTGTTTCAATGATAGTGGATCCACCTAACCTGATCGAACAGCAATTTCTATAATCTCAGCTACTCTCCATAGCACACATCACCTCCCTTCAAATACACCCAATACCAATCCACCTCTTACTATTACTGACCATCCCTACAACCAATGACCCATCATTGAATCTATTTTGAGTTGTCAGAGTAGGAGATAACATAAGAAGGAAGTGGTGGAAAAATAAAGAGTGATGACCAAAAAATAGATAATCATAATGTTCATTATTCATTTATATGTAACTAAAATCATAAATTCAAAATTAATTTATGTAGTATAAATTAATACTACAATATAATTTCCATAGAATCTCATTTTTTTTTATCCTATAATTGAGATTTTCAATTTTATAATTGGATATAAATAGGTAATTTAAATATCTATACATACATGTCCAACCGTGAATATCAAGGGTTTAAATAATAGGATCATTTGGTAATTCATGAATAATGAACAATTAGAAAATAAATATACCATACATTGATTGTCATCAACTATTGGAATAAAAAATTATTGATTTTGTGGCCATAATCATCTTCATTATGTGACCCAATCATCGATTTTGACATAGTTCCATCCTTGATCGATTTATTTTCCACCAATTCCAAAAATATCTGAACTATCCATCCAATCACATTCTCTTGGTTTTTGGAAAATATTCTAAGTGGTTAACACTAGAATATTCCTTAAAATATGATTTATAGTGTGAATATGGGAATTATAAACCAAAATAAATTAATTATCATTTAATTATACAAATTTCATTAATTAATTAATTCACCTATGTCTTCCCATTCAAGTAAACTTTATAGTGATTAAAATTTATATCCCTTCTTAGGAAACACTTACATAATTTACCAAACCATAATGACCATTTTCCAAAATCAAAATCTTTTTAGATGGAATTGAATAATTAATTATAATTCATGAGTGCATGTTAAAATTAATAAATATAGTATTTATTTATATATTTATTGAGACACTTCAGTACACAAAATTAATTTACACCTAATCTCAAAATTCAACACTACACTTAATAATTTACGAATCCATAAAATAATTATTTGGATGTCGTCTTATTGAATAAATTTATTTTTTACCCCTATAGAGGCCTCGAGGCTCAAAAAACTAAAATACGTGTTATGTACCATATGTGATCAACCATGGTCATCATATCATCTTAATATGAATAAATTTTGTTTCCTAATAATGAAACAACCATTTCTATATATTAAACCCAAAAATATGATCTCCTTTAGATATCAATATCATAGAGAGTTCTGTTGATTTTCATGTCTAAGCTCTAAAAAAACACGGTAAACAACCACTCTATATTGATACATCCCCATCCATCCACAAATATATCAAATATAGTTATACCTAGAGAATAAACAAACTAAAAAAATCATTTTCTCTAGGAGAGTGTTACATTCCTCTATATACAAAAAAAATTATAACACCGCGTGATTTTGGTGAAATTTTTTTCAAATTAATTTAATCATTGCATATTATTCATTTCACGCAACACTAAAAATTTCATTTCACTATGTCAAAAATTCATTTAACATATAACCTACATGGAGTATGTTATCATTAATCTAAAATTATAATATGTTACACAGAACAACAATGATATCGTACATTACACGCATGATTGACCTGCCCCAATAGCTTGCGTAACATGCAAGATCAAGTGCTACCTAACAATAATATATTTTAAAAAATATTATTATAATTAGATATAACATATCCATTAAGTTGATGGATATTAATAGTATTTAATAAATTATTGTAATATGTGTTTTAAATAAAATACAATATGAATTCAGAGGTTACCAATTAATTGTAAATTAATATGAAAAAGGATTGAATAGAATAGAAAATATCATTATAGTCATAAAGATATTTTAACCTAGTAAATTAAATTAATTACAATTCGCAAGTGGAATTAATGTAATATAAATTTAATATAATCAATATAACATTTTTGATATTTATCTAATAGATTCGATTGACATAAGATAATAACAAACCTAATTTTTTCCTTAAAAACCTTGTATTTTTATTAAGGCATTTTTTACAACTGTTTCATGGAAAACCCTTTTTAAATACAATGTTTTTAAATTTTATAGATTTAATAGGTCAAAATAAGCTTTATAATTTTAATATAAACATAATAATTAAGTAAAAATAATTTATTGGTATTTTTATGAGAAATTTAATCTTTTAATGAAGAGTTAAAAATATTGGATTTTATTTGAAAACATATTTTTAATCCAATTTATTTTGAAGGATAAATTATATATATATATATAGTTCAATAGTTTAGTTAGATAATATTATTACAAATTAATAAAATTTAGGTCATTGAAAACAATTTCACAGTGTAATTGGATATAAAAACTTATCAAACATTTGAACATTTTTCCTTTAAAAACACACAGTGTCGTCCTGATAATGGGATTAATTTTAAACTAATTTTACCCACCTCAATTATTAAAATTTGGAAAAATAGATTCCATATTAGAAATCATAATAATTTAAAATTTATAATAAGTTCAAATTTATTTTTGACCAAAAATATTAGTGAATGTAATTAAAATTATTTTCATCGACTAAGAGAAAAAATTGGTTAATAAAGTGATAAAACCTTAAATTTAAGACCCAAAAAGACCTAGATATACTTCCAACACCCATTAGCTATAAATATATAGACCCTATCATCAATTGTCTCAACCATGTTCCATTATAGGATTAACATGCAACATTAAAAAAATGGTTGGAATTCTCTCTTCTAATATTTATAGGAGTGACACACATCCTCCACAATAAAAGGCCATCACATCTACCCAATAATATCACCTCTCAAGCCTTTTATTTTTTGCAAAACTTTTCCCAAATAGCCTCCCAAAAATACACCCTTTGAACATAAATCTTATATTTGGGATTATATGCTCTCAATTAACCCATTTGGCACAACCCAAATGGTGTTTCCCACTTTATAGATAACATCTTCTCTCAAGCTCCTTTACTTTATTTCCCTTCTTCACCCACTCCACACTCTTTATTACATTATCTTGTAACAAAAACAATATCATAAATATATTATGATGTTTTCATTAAAATATTTATACCTAAACATAAACATACATTCATCTAATGGATATCAAAAATATTGTTTCTATGTACAGAAAACTATTGTCTCGCAAAACAACGATTGTTCATTTCTCCATTACAACTAATAACGGATGACATTTTGATGGAAACTATATTTATATATGTTATATATAATATCTATTATGTATCTGTTATTTTTTATTCATTTTTAAAACAAATAAATTTTTACTTCCCATTTAATGTTAATACAAATATCTCGTTTGAGAAGGTGTGGACTACCGCCCACTCAAAGCGATCTGATTCATTCACACACCACATAGAATGTATTAAGGAAGGGTTTAGTGAAATTAATTTATATATATTATATATTAATGTTACTGTAATAATGATATATATATAAATATATATATATATAATTTAAAATCTTTCTTTCAATATGACAATAAAAAGGAATCAAAGTTCATGTGTGTGTACGGCTTAACATCTCCATGAATGGTGTATTCCATTTCATACATCATTATTCTATATTTTAATATAATATACATATAAATTATATACATGATATTTATATCATTTTATATATTATGTAATCATGATATATGAATAAGGACCAATGACATAACAAATTAAGACATGTGCGATAAACAAAGCGAATATTAGTCGAAGTGAAACCCTAACATTGGATCTTTAACAATTGGGTAATATAAGGTAATAATAAAACCATATATGGAAATAGATATAAGAATATTATTCTTTAAAGGATGTTTAATAAACTTATATTTCTAATATAGGAAGATGGTACGAGTACATAGAGAGTCCAAACACAAGGTAATGGGATTTCATATCACTTTTAATTTTGATGAGATAAATGTTATGTTCACCACTCTATGTTTTTGTGTGGTGTATATACTACCTAGGATTTTATTATATGTTTATTTTGAATAAAACATTGGTTATCCACAATCCCATTTAATGATTCTTCTTTGGTGGGGTTTAACATTCAAAAGTTACCATATCGGTAAACCAGTTTTATCTCAATATGCCTTCTTTGATATAGATGTTTTTATGTGCACCAAAACTCATTTTCAAGGTTCATTTACATCCATTTTACATGTTATGTCAGGAATTGCATTATTTTCAGGATATATTATGATTCATGTAATTAACTTATCATACATTTAGAGTATGATCCCATGTTACCAAGTAATAATATTTTATTGAGATAATCTGGTCACTTTTTGAGATTGTTTAGGTTAATGCTTCCTTTGATGAAATATTATGATCTGTATCTCAATAAAACTAATTATTTTACTTCTCCTATGTTTTTCCATGATATCATCATGTGTAATTAGCATTTTACAATATTTTTTAAGTAAGATAATGTTTTTAATTATAATCTGATCATCTCCCTCTTCAGTTGAAAATCTAATGTATTCAAAAAACTATGTTTTAAAAAATTCTTTCAAAAATTATTTTAAAAGTTCCTTCAAGATCATTTAAATGGAAATAAATTTTAAAAATGATTTATTTTTTCTAAACCATCCTTTATATTTTTTCGAAGAAATTGTAGCACCCCAAACACGTCATGGTATGTTTCTCTTAAATACATTCTAGTTATAGCCTATATTTCATGAATCACTGAGTCAATATTGAGCAAAACATGGTTACTTATAGAAGATATCCATAACCTATCCATTAAACTTAAATCTTCCAACTCTGTGATTCGAATTTTGAAAATCTGACATACATGTTTGTGTTTAAGATGATATTTAGAGTCTAATAGAAATAACTTAATTTTCAGTTAATAGTAACCTACCCTTATGAATAGTAATGTACACTTATGAATAGTAATATGACTTTTATGAATGGTATCCATACCCTTGAGTGTATAAGTGAATTTAGGCACCTTAAAAATGAATATGAATATTTTAAGTGTTTATATTTTTCGATTAAATAATGATTTTAATTAAATATTTTATTAATCATACTTATAAAATTAATTTTGAAAAATGGACTTCATTTTTGGATTCTACACGTCGAAAAATTGTTAGGGTGATTTTTTGGGATTTTTCTGAAATACTTAGATTTTTGATGAATAGTAAAATGTGATAATTTACGAAAAATGCAAAATAAAGAATTTGTTGAGTCATTGATGATGATATGCTTGGTTTGAAGTCACATCCATATATTACTGTTCTTGGTCATTAAATACTCACTATTGGTTTTCTTGAGAGGAAATAATAAATTAATGTTTATAATATTAAGAAAACTCCTCTCTCCTCCACTATAAAACTCCCCCTTCACTCCCTCTTCTCTTCACTCTTCTAAAGCCTTGCACCTTGCCAATATTCTGCCCAAATATCTCCCCAGGATCCTCCACACGTTAAAAATCTTCTATCCTCTTCAAAATACCAAAACCTCTAACCTTAATAGGATCTCAAAGGAGGAAGTCTCAACAAGTAAACTCCGCTTTTCAATTCCTACATTTCTTTTAAGTTCTTTTCCTTTTGTTTCCTTCCTCACCTCCCGTCACCCAAATATTATGATCACTTCCATAACATACATGTACTGTAATTTTTTTATTATAATGGGATATTTCATTATCTTCTATCCTTTCCCCACCCTTTATTTGGATGAAATGAAAGCACTGTTTGAGATGTGATAATTTAGCACATTCAAGGACAACGGTTTATCAATTTCTATTATAATATTTAATTCTGGTCATGAAACCATTATTGTTATGGTTGAACCATATTATTATATATGTAATTTATCCTATTTTATTTCTATAATCCTTTTTTACAAATGGTATTACGTTATAAAGAAAAATATGTTCATTGTAATCAAACCCACTGATTAACCAAAACGGTTGTCACTATGGTTATATATATAATAATTCGACCTCACTCTAAGTAACCAAATTAAATTTAAAACCTTTTAATCTCCTGGAAGTTCACTAATGTAATATTGCTTCATTTATGGACAACGAATTCCATATTTCATATTTATCTGAACTTGAATATAAGTGAACCGGTCTTTTAAAACCAAGTGATCAAACGAGCTCGAACAAAGAAATTGAACCTTATAACTAATCAAAAAGACTTGAATGAAGTAAAAAGGGTTACAATAAATCATTTAAATATATAATAGGTTCTTTAATTATGAATTAATAATCCTAATTTGTTTATTCAGGTCTTTAATAACAGGTTAAGAACACCTTCAAGCATAAGGTAAGGGATCCTCTCTCTCACTTTTGTTCAAGAATCTCCCCTATGTTGTGCTCTTTTATTTTTAATTCCTAATGATGGGGTATGTTTTTTCACCTCCCCCATACTGACCTTGTGACATATAAATAATTCAGTACCCCTTTACCTATCATTAATCCCTCACAGTAACCCTAGTTACCATGCCATAATGATTGTAAGGGGTTTCTCATCTCACTTTCATTTCTGGGAGATTGTCATTGTTCGGCACTTATTTCTTGTATGTGGTATATGTGTACGGCCATTTGATATATAATAACATTATTCTATATATATTCATGTTATTAAATGATTCATTTGAGGGTTATTATGTTCTGGTCATATGATTCGACTGATTACATTGTGGTAAGAGACTTTATCTCAACTACTATTTTGTTGTGACTGACTTTGTATTGTGCACCTAATAATTCTTATGTGGTGTACCTACTACCCATTTAAGATAAATTTTAATTTGAAATTATATTTATTTTAAATATCCATAATCTCATAACATGGATATGATTTTTTTCTAAACTGTATACCATTTTACAGACGGTGTTTATTTGGAAAGTTATTTTAAATATGGAAATATTAATGAATCCGTATACTCTACTCTATACGAATATTGAAAAGGAATATTTCTCTTTTATTGAATCAATTTATAAATAATGATTTTTAAATGTAGTGGTGGGTGGGACCCGCTATAGCCCCTTGATGCATCGGTAGGTTTCATGAGACAAATCAGTTTGGCGATAAACCTTTCGAGTTTGTTTCCAAAAATCTAACAGGTTTCTACCTATAGAACTAAACCATTTTAATGATATTATTTTTCATGTGCTAGATATATGAATTCCAATTAATAATCATTTTCTTTATTCATTATCAGTTATTACTATCCATGAGGTTTTCACTATGACAAAATCTATGGATGTAGTTTCATTCTTATTTTATTAATGGTGTGAGTTTTTCATTTATTCACCTTTCCATATTGATTATGTCAGATTGAATATGATTCACTTATTATTTTATTCATGATTTCACTATTTTTAACCCTTACTGAGTGTTTTAGATCAAACCCTTCATTGTTTTCCATCAACAGGTGATGAAGAGGTGATCGTTTATTGAGTTCTTGTGGTTGTAGTTTTTAGTTTTGGTTATGTATTGTATTTTATAAACTTTTACAATATAATTTGAGTTACATATATGTATCTAGATTCTTCAAGACTACTAAACTGATAATTCCTTCAGGATTTTCATTCCTTCTAACCATGCCAATATCACAAGAAATGCACCATCTCTAGCCTAGAGGGGTCAGGGTGTTGCAGTTGGTATCAGAGGAAATTTAGTAGAAAACATGGAAACTAGAGTAGGAAATATATAGTAGGGAATAAAATCCTAAGGTAGTATTTGAGGATAAACGTATAATAACGTCCTAGTATTTTGGTAAGAAATATATTATGTTGATATTTTAAGCAACACATCCCTGTATGGGTATGAGTAGGTAGAGGCGGCTATGGCACAGATGTATCTAGGGGAAAACCCCAAAAACATTGCATTGAGCTAGAATCGAACAGGAACTAGTGCACAACAACGGGCCTTTCTACACTCTTGGTTATGACACTCTCGAGGGATATGTTTAGGATAATTCACATTTTCTTTACCATCCATTATGAAGGAGTTTAATGTAAATTTTTTCTCAGAGAAACCATATTTATAAGATTATCTATGCATAGAATTTCTATCTATGTTGAGTTCTTTTATATTTAAGATTCATAAACTAATATAGTGTATCCCAATATTTAAAAATGGCATCTAATGGAAGAAGTTGAATCAATAATCATGTGAAAGGTAGAGATCTCCCTATTTATCAAGTCAACACAGTCAATGTTGGAGCAGATCAGATCATGATCATATTGGGAAAACTTACTCAGGTTGTAACGAATAACCATTCCACACCTATGTTGGATCATTTCATGCGGAAGAAGCCCCCATATTTCAATGGGACTACTAACCTAGTGGTAGTAATTGATCATGTCCCTTGAAAAGATATTCATGGCATTAAGATGCAATGAAAATAAAAAGGTAACACTGGCAGTATATTGTCTCAAGGGTGATGCTGATCAATGGTGGTCCTTGATTCAGAATACCATGGAGGAAGAAGAAATAGAAGATATGAAATGGAGGAATTTTAAGGAAATATTCTAGGAAAAATATTTCTATCATGATCAAAGAACCGAAATGAAGAGGAAATTCCTTGGCATAAAGCAAAGGGAAGAAGACAATGTTATAGAATATGAGGCTACCTTCACAAGGCTAGCCAGGTATGCCGTAGATTATATACATGACTCAGCAGACAAGATTGGTCATTTCTTTGAAGGTCTTAATCCATGTCTTCAAAGGGCACTAGCTTCTCAAACATTTTAATCATATGGTGAAATTGTATCAAGTGCAATCAAAATAGAGAAGGAATTTTCTAGATCAAATTTTTTCAAAGGAAACCAAGATAAGAAGCGTTACTCTGATAAACAAGGAAAAGGAGAAGCACCAATGAAGAACAAGGGAACAAAGCTATTCCCATTATGTGCAAACTATGGAAAGAATCATCTTGGTAAATTCTTAAAAGGCATGGGAGTCTACTATAAGTGTGGAGAAAAGAGTCATCAATCAAATGAATGTAAGGGGAAGAAACAATTCAATGATATTCAATGCTACAATTTCATAGAGATGGGACACTATGAAAATGAGTGTCCTAAGCGCCAAGTAAACTTGACTCAGAAAAGGATAAGAGAGAAAGGGAGAGCCTATGTGATTACAACCACGAAGGATGAAGTTCCTAATGGTGTGGTGGCAGGTACTTTAATTATTTCCTCAAACTTAGCCACCACATTATTTGATTCTAGATCATCTCATTCATTTATATCTTCCCAGTTTGCCAAGAAAATTAGATATGTCCAATTTGATTTAATAAAGTAGTTGTTAGTAAAAACTCCAAGGGAGTGTATCATTGCAATAAAGGCATGTCAACTAGTCCCCCTCTAGACACCAAAAACGTGCTTTAGTTTCTAACCTTATCATTATACCAATGACTGAATTTTATATAATTCTCAGTATGGATTGGCTATCAAATTATGATGCGAATATTTATTTCCAGAAAAAGGAAGTTACAATTTTTGAAAATAGTGTAGAATCTCTTATCTTTAGAGCAGAGAACATACCACTTGATTTTTAACTAGAACCACCCCAAGTATCTCTACATAATGTAATACATGGAGAGGAAGATAAACCAATATCTATGGGCGGGGAAAGAAATATTCAAATTGAAGATGTTCACATAGTTCAAGAGTACATTAATGTATTTCCAGAGGATTTACCTGGACATCCTCTAGAGAGGGAAGTTGAGTTCTCTATTGATTTAATTCCAAGTGCAAGACCTATATCAAAGACTCCCTATAGAACATCCACTATGGAATTATTAGATCTAAAGAAAAAACTAGAGGATTTGAGTGAAAATGGATTTATTCGACCTAGTGTTTCTCCATGGAAAGCCCGCCTCCTTTTTGTGAAAACGAAAGATGGATCCATGAGTCTTTGCATTGATTATAGGGAAATCAATGCTATTACAATAAATAATAAGTATCCTCTTCCACATATTGATGATTTATTTGACAAACTTCATGGAGCACAATACTTTTTGAATATTGACCTTCGATCCAGATATCATCAGTTGCGTGTGAGGAAGGAAGATATTCCTAAGACAGCATTTTGAAATAGGTATGGGCATTACGAGTTTACAGTGATGCCTTTTGGACTGAAAAATGCACATGATGCTTTCATGGATTTAATGAATAGAGTTTTCAAGGAATATCTTGATAAAATTGTTGTGTTATTCATCGATGATATCCTCATATACTCAAAAATCTATGAAGACCATGAGAGTCACTTGTGGGTTATTCTGAGAACTCTTAGAATAAATAAATTATATGGGATGTTTAGAAAGTGAGAATTATGGCTTCAATCAGTTTATTTTCTAGGCCATATCGGTTCTAAGGATGAAATCCTAGTTGATCCTACAAAGACAAAGGAAATCCAAGAATGTCCCACGCCAACAAACATAACTGAGGTACGCAGTTTTATTGGCTTAGCAGGTTACTATAGGCGTTTTGTTCAAAATTTTCCAGACTGGCTAACCCATTAACCAAGCTTACACTTAAGGGATTTAAGTTTGTGTTGACAAAATAATGTACATAATGATTTAAATAATTGAAAAGAAATTTTTTCAATGCTCCAATTTGGACTCTTCTATCTAGAAGTGGTGGATTTTTAATATACAGTGATGCATCAAAGAATGGACTGGGTTGCATCCTTATGCAAAACAATAATGTTATTTCTTATGCATCAAGACAGTTGAAGACTCATGAGAAAAAGTATCCATCTCATGACCTTCAATTATCAGTTGTAATCTTTTATATAAAAATATAGAGGCATTATCTCTACGGAGAGAGATGTGAGATTTATACAGACCACAATAGTTTGAAATACATTTTCACACAAAAAGAACTCAACATGAGTCAAAGGAGATGGCTTGTGTTACTCAAAATTATTATTTCTCAATACACTACCACTCGGGAATGGAAAATAAGGTGTAATATGCAATAATCAATAAAGCTCATGGACTTCTGACTCAAAGTAGGATTGAGAGAGTTCCTATATTTTTGGATCTACTAAAGATGGATATGGGAATTGTGAAAGAAAGGGAAACATATTTCCTCTTTCAAATGATTGTTAAACCATCTTTATTAGAGAAGATAAAACGCTCTCAATCTGATGATGAGAATCTGCATAAGATAATTCATGTTGTCAAGGATGGGAGACTGGATGACTTCATGTAAGAAGAAGGAGTTATGATATTTGGGATAAGGTTATGTGTTTCATCAATACCTGAGATAAAAAGGGAACTATTAGACGATGATCATAGCTCAAATTTCTCTGTACACCCGGGTAGCACCAAGATTTATAGAGATCTGAAGGAATATTTCTGGTGGGATAATATGAAGAGGGAAATTGATGACTACATGTCAAGATGTCTATTTTGTCAACAAGTGAAGGTAGGGAGACAACGTCCCAAAGGAGTGATGAAACCTCTACTTATTCCTATGAGGAAGTGGGATAACATTACAATGGATTTTATCACCGGACTACCGAGGACACCTAGAAGGAATGATGAAATATGGGTAATTGTTGATCGTCTCACAAAATTAGTACATTTCCTTCCTATAAGAGAGGATGTTTCCACTTGAGTGCTTGGAAAGTCTTTATATTAATGAAGTTGTAAGACTTCATGGTGCACATCTATCAATTCTATCCGATCGAGATCCCCGGTTTTCATCAAAATTCTGGAAAAGTCTCAGAAAGCATTGAATACTGAGCTTCGAATGAGTATTGCTTATCGCCCCCAAACCGATGGACAGTCCAAAAGGATTATTCAAACTTTAGAATACATGCTGAGGTCATGATCTCTTGACTTCCAAGGTATGTGGGATCAATACATACCTTTTGTGGAATTTTTCTACAACAATAATTTCCATTCTAGAATTCAAATGGCTCCATGTAAAGAATTATGAAGAAAGAGATGTCGAACTCCAACTTGTTGGGATGATGATTGTGAGAGGAAACTTATAGGCCCAAAACTTATTGAATAGACCACGATAAAGGTGAAGAAAATACAAGATCATATTAAAGAATCCCAAAGTAGGTAGAAGAGTTATGCTGACAACCAGAGAAAGTAATTGGAATTCCAAGTGAGAGATCATGTATTTCTGAAAGTATCTTTATGGAAGGGTGTCTTACGGTTCGGTAAGAAAGTGAAACTGAGCCTCAGGTACATCAGACCATTTGAAATTCTGGAAAGAATTGGATCTGTAGCTTACAGTTTAGCAATGCCGCCAAATATCTCCATAGTTCATGATGTGTTCAATGTTTCATTGTTAATGAAATACATGTCAGACCCAACGCATGTACTCACATATGATGAAATTGAACTGGAACTTGATTTAACATACTGTGAAATGCCTATCAGGATTCTTGATACAAGGGATAAGGTATTGAAAAATCAGACAACTCGTCTAATAAAGGTTCTTTATATAAACCAGAATATGGAGGAAGCAACATGAGAACCTGAGGATGTTATGAAAAAGAATCACCCGCATCTTTTTGGTGAGTTTCATACATAAAATTTCGAGGATGAAATTTTTGAATTAGGGACTAATGTAGCTCCCCAAACACTTCATGGTATGTTTCTCTTAAATACATTCTAGTTATAGACTATATTTCATGAATCACTAAGCCTGTATGGAACAAAACATTGTTTTTTATAGGAGATATCCATAACCTGGCCATTAAACATAAATTTTCCAACTCTGTGATTGAAATTTTAAAAATCAAACATACATAGTTGTGTTAAAGATGATATTTAGATTCTGATAAAATTAACTTAATTTTTGGTGAATAGTAACATACTATTATTAAAAGTAAATTACCCTTATGAATATTAATATGAATTTTATGAATGGTATCCATACCCTTGAGTGTATAAGTGAATTTAGGCACCTTAAAAATAAAGATGAATATTTTAAGTGTTTATATTTTACAATTAAAATATGATTTTAATTAAATATTTAATTAATCATATTTAGAAATTTATTTTTGAAAATGGACTTTATTTTTGGATTCTACACATCTAAAAATAGTTAGGGTGAATTTTTGGGATTTTTCCCAAATACTTAAATTTTTTATGAATAGTAAAATGTGATAATTTACGATAAATGCTAAATAAGGTATTTATTGAGTCATTGATGATGATATGATGATGTTATCCCAATTGGTTCAAAGTCACATGCATATGTTACTGTTCTTGTTCATTAAATACTCACTATTGGTTGTCTTGAGAGGAAATAAAAAATTAATGATTATAATATTAAGAAAACTCTTCTCTCATCCACTATAAAAACCCCCCCTTCACTTTCTCTTCTCTTCACTCCTCTCAAACCTTGTGCCTTTCCAATATTCTACCCAAATATCTCCCCAAGATCCTCCCCCACGTCCAAAATCTTCTATCATATTCATAATACCAAAACCTCTCCCTTTAAGAGGTTTTAAAAGGAGGAAGTCTCAAGAGGTAAACTCCTCTTTTCAATTCCTTCATTTCTTTTAAGTTCTTTTCTTTTTGTTTCTTTCTTCACCTACCTTCACCCAAGAAGTATGATAACTCCAGTAACATATATGTACTAGAATGTTTTTATTCTAATGGTATATTTCATTATCTTCTCTCTTTTCCTCACCCTTTATTTGGATGAAATGAAAGAACCATTTGAGATGTGCTAATTTAGGACATTCAAGGACAACAGTTTATCAATTTCTATTATAATCTTTAATTATGGTCATGAAACAATTTGTGTTATGGTTGAACCAGATTATTATATATGAATTATATCCTATTTTAGTTCTGTAATCCTTTTTTAGAAATGGTATTAATTTATAAATCAAAACATGTTCATTGTAATCAAACCCACCGATTAACCAAAACGGTTGTCACTATGGTTATATATATAATAATTCGACCTCGATCTAAGTAAAAAAATTAAATTTAAAACCATGTAATCTCCTGGAAGTTCACTAATGGAATATAACTTCATTTCTGGATAACCACTTCCATATTTCATATTTATCAAAACTTGAATATAAGTGAACTGGTTTTTAAAACCAAGTGATCAAACGAGCTTGAACAATGAAATTAAACATTATAACTAATCAAAAAAATCCTTGAATGAACTAAAATGTATATAATAAATAATTTAAATATAGAATAGGTTTGGTAATGATGAATTAATAATCCTAATTTTTTTATTCATGTCATTAATAACAAGTCAAGAACACCTTCAAGCATAAGGTAAGGGATCCTCTCTCTCACTTTTATTCAAGAATCTCCCCTATGTTGTGCCCTTTTATTTTTAATTCCTAGTGATGGGTTATGTTTTCTCACCTCCCCCATACTTCCCTTGTGACATATAAATAATGTAATACCCCTTTACCACTCATTAAGCCCTCACAATAACACTTGTTACCATGCCAAAATGTTTGTAAGGGGTTTCTCATCTCACTTTCATTTCTGTGAGATTTTCATTGTTCGCCACTTATTTCTTGAATGTATTATATGTGTACTTATATTTGATATATAATAACATTATTATATTTATATTCATGTTATTAAATGATTCATTTGAGGGTTATTAAGTTATGTTCATAGGATTCGACCGATTACATTGTGGTAAGAGACTTTGTCTCAACTACAATTTTGTTGTGACTAACTTTTTATTGTGCACCTAATAATCCTTATGTGGTGTGCCTACTTCTCATTTGAGATAAATTTTCATTTGAAATTATATTTATATTAAATATACATAATATCATATCATGGATATGTTTGTTTTCTAAACCGTATACTATTTTACATACGGTGTTTATTTGGAAATTTATTTTAATTATGGAAATATTGATGAATCTGTATACTCTACTCTATACGGATATTGAAAAGGCATATTGATCTTGTATTTAATAAATGTATAAAGAATTATTTGAACATTTTATGGTAGTTGGGGGCCTCTATAGCCCCTCAATGCATCGGTAGGTCTCATGAGATAAATTATTTTGGCGACAAACCCTTCGAGTTTTTTTCCAAAAATCAGACAGGTTTCTACCCATAGAACTAAACTGTTTTAATGGTATTATGGTTTCATGTTCTAGATACATGACGTCCAATTAATAATCATTTTATTTATTCATTATCAGTTATTACTATTCATGAGGTTTTCACTATGACAAAATCTATGGATGCAGTTTCATTCTCAATTTATTAATGGCGTGAGTTTTTCATTTATTCACCATGCCATATTGATTATGTCAGATTGATTATGATTCACTTATTATTTTATTCATGATTCTACTATTTTTAACCCTTATTAAGTGTTTGAGATCACCCCTTTCATTTTTTTTCAATCAATAGGTGATGAATAGGTGATCGTTTATTGAGTTCCTATGGATGCAGTTATTAGTTTTTTTATGTATTGTATTTTGTTACCTTTTTTAAGGTAATTTGAGTTACATATATGTATCTAGTTTATTCAAGACTACTAAACTGATCATTCCTTTGGTATTTTCATTTCTTTTAACCATGCCAATATCATAAGTAATGCACCAGCTCCGGCCTAGAGGGGTCGGGGAGTTGCAGAAATTTTGAATAAAACTGTTTTTAAAAGGTTTTACATTATCAAAATCATTTTTCAAAGAAGAAATAATATTTTCATCATAAAATGTATTAAAATATCTATCAAAATTATATAACATATAAGAAAACATACATTGGTGTTACTCATGGATTTATGGAGAATTTACTCAATTTTTTCATACATATTTTTTCTCTGGATGGATTATGGATTGATGTCATGATGATTATGAATATCATTCCTCTTTCACAGGTTATATGATTTTGAAACCTACTTAATTTCTCTATTTATGTTTATGATGAAATGATTATGAAACCTATTTATTTATATTGTTTATGACATGTTTACATGTTTATGAAACACATTTCATTTCATCTGTTATGATATGATTTCTCATGATCTTGTGACACATGTATGTATGATTTGATTATGAAATTGGTGGGACCTATATCTCCCTCCAATGAATTGGGTATTGTTTTATAACTTAGTAGAAAAACAAAGATTGTATTGTCAGTGAACCTTGAATACTATGATGGACATGGTAGTGAAAGAGGACTACAAAGATGGTATGAGGAGTGAACGCATGCTACTATAAAGGTAACAGGAGTGAACCATCACTACTATGATGGTATGGGGAGTGAAAGCATACTACTAATATGGATTTGGTAGTGATTTATTGGATACTATGGAAATCATTATATGCTTATGTGTTTGAAAATTTTCAATGTTTTATTATTATGTTATGTTTTCATTGCTTATGCTCTCTATAACATTGTGATTAATGTCTTATGAACTGGAAATATTTAAGCCATGATCTCTATTATGATCTTTTATATGTAGGGTATGGGGTGAATCAGATCTATGGGGATGGAGACAGAATCCTTGGGTGTTGCCTCAATCTTGTGAACAATCAACCCTAATCGCCGCTTGAATCGTGATCTCAGAAAGCATCTTCTCTTATCCTAGTTCTTAATGGTGGAATTTGACCAAGAGTGGGAATGATCCTTTGTAAGCGTTGAACTATCTACACAATAAAAAGAAACCCTTTGAGAGATCACTCTCAATCACTCACTTGTGGTTGTATCTAGAGAATTTTTATTTTTGAATTCCCAAAAAGGTACGGATCAAGGTAAATCAAATGCTATGAATCCTCTTATTTTTATGAAGCTTTATAATGGTGGATTCTCGGGGGATATGGACCCACATGCTCTCTAAAAATCTCCACAGATGTGTAAATATTCCAACACATGTCACATCTCATACATGAAAGGTGGTCATCCTTCTACCTTACATGAATTAATGCCTAGAATTTATCATTTTTTGGGTATCTCAGATTGGAAATTAGTACCAATAGATAGAGGTTAGTTTCATATTTTATTTAAATCATGGGATGACCTAGATAGAATATGGAAAACCTATAAAATACATCTCAAACATGGTTTTATTAGGCTTTCCAATTGGGAATATTATTTTAACGCATATAAACATAGGAAAACAATGTCTCAAATATGGGATATATTTGTCTAAGTTGGTATTTCTGGTACCCAAAATCTTGAATGAAAATGTCTTTTGTTTTGGATCACCACTTAAGATAGATCAGAGAAAACTCTCTTTTTAGATATGTACGATTATTGGACATAAAATACGGGGTTTTTAAGAAATAATTTATTCAATCTATAGATAATGAATGGATATAAGTGAGAAATAATAAAAAATGGGAAGTCCCCCATTTCATATATCCCTAAAATATACAAGAAGAAGAATAAAATATTGGTGAGGAAAAAAGATAATATACTACCTTTAGAGAACATATCAGGTAAATCATAGGTTGTATCTGTAGATGAGGAGGATAATACCAAAAAATATTTTGATCTCCTTGAATAATTAAATGATCTTGTGATTGATTCCATAAAATTTCAATTAGAACAAGTTTCAGTGGAGACTAATGCATGTAATACCTATGTGAATACGTCCAATAATATATCTTGTTCTGATACTGTTAATCTCTCTGAAGCATATAAGGAAGGCACAAATTGAACAGTTGATATAGATATTATCTCCATTTAATGCACTGATGATAAGAATGTGGACAAAGATACTACTTCTAGATAGCCTGCATGTCCTTCTTTCGGTTATGGTAGTGACACTCAGTATGTAAATATCAGGGAACCTAGACCATTGGGTGATGTGGTTGAACACATCACTAAGGTTGATGCTGGGAAGAATGAATCCAAACCCCTTTTAGGTTTGAACAAAGATAAACACCAGGTAGAACCTATATAGAAAATACTCAGGTGCCTTAACTCCCTTATCTGTTGACAATCACACTAAAATAGTTACCCGAAATATCGATGTCACTGTTTTATCTTCAAATTTTGAAAATTTATAAGTTATTCATAATGAAGATTATAGTAATGTTTTTACTGTTACCCCTTTTATCACATATATAAATGATTTTATGCAAGATTCTTCCAAAGAATCCTCGAATACAGATAATACTATTATCTCTTCTTATTCCATTAAAAGTAAGAATGTGAAAAAATCCACCCCAAACATGTCCAAAATTTTCAAAAGATCATATAGAATAAAGGTCTCATAGTTTCATAAAATTTTCAGTTCTAACTCCATATATAGGTATAAATAACGTTCCTTTTTTGAATTGTCAGGGTATTACAAACCCTGATACATCTATTGTCTTAAAAAGAATGATTTACATTCATTGTCCTTAGATTTTTTCTATTGCTAAACCAAAGATAAATTTCTCTTCTAATTTATGTCATTTTTGCCAATAGGTATATACTTTTATAGGTGCGATTCAAAATTTCTCCACTGTTGAAACTCTTTGGCTTTTTCACAACCATCTTTTCAAAATGTGAATTTTTTTATTTCATTAAGAAAAATTTTACCTGTGATTTTACTGTAGATAGTACACATCAATATTGTTCCTATGTTTATGAAATGAACTGATATGGGGATAGGAGGCCTCTTGAAACTGACCTCTCCTATATGGGATCTAATATATATATATATCCCCTTGTTTGTTATTGGTAACATCAATGCCATCTTTTCTTCATGTGAGGAGATATTTCTGTCCCACTCTACTATCTCTATGAGAGAGTCTAAGACTGTAATTAATGACCACAATCTTACAAAAATAACACTTATTATTTCCATGTAAACATGGTATATAAGACGTTATAATAGGGTTGTAGCCAGAAAATTAGATAGAGATTTCACAAATGATCATGATTTAGGTAAATGGTTCCCATTTCTAGCACCAATCTCCCCAACATTCAGTCTGATCACCATCAAATTATTGTCACTATTTCTTTCAAAATAATGAAACCGCATCTTTAATTCTGATTCAACAAATCATAGTTCTCAAACCTTGAATGTTCAAATCTAATTAAAAACTTTTTAACCTTTATGACTAATTACAATGATATGCTCTCTTTTTCTTTTAAATTAAATCATCAGATTCAAAAGCTTTATGTTTGGGGTTGCTCAAAATCTAAAAAGATTGGCATTGACATCCTCCTTATTTAGAATTATATTTATCATATTCAAAACAACGACACCAACTCTGATTTCTCTACTGATCAGAATCGTGAAATTATTATTTCTATGAAACTCAATTTTCTTCTTAACATTAAGGATAACATACATAAGCAATATTTCAAAATCAAATGGTTATCTTATTGTTATAGAAACACCATGTTCAAAAACTCAATTCATAGAATCAGAAAATCATGTTGACCTTTAACCTCTCTCAAATATGGGGACGACCTTTTGGATAATGGGGATGATATTACTAATCAAGTTTTCTCCTGTTTTGAATCTATCTTTAATATCCCTAACATCAATAAGAATTTCTTACATGGTTTCATTTCTTAGATGTAAGTGAGGAATTTAAATATTCTATTTTATGTGTTCTAATTCAACATGAAATCAAAGACACAATTTTTAGCTTCAATACAAATAGTGCCCCGGGTCCTGATGGTTTTAATAATGGAATCTAACATCAATATTTGGATTTCATTCTGGATAATGCTTACAAACATATAAAATATTTTTTTCTGGTGGAAATCAACCCCATGGGTTGAATGTTCAATTCATTTATTTGATCCCCAAGGTAGATAATGACTCAATGATTCATATTTTTAGACCCATAGCTCGTATTAACAATATATATAAAATCACCACTATACATCTTGCGAACAAGAATTCTACCATGACTGAAAAAATTATCTCTTGGATTCAATATGGTTTCATTAAAGGTATATACATCTAGGACAATATTTTTCTTCCCTATGAATGTAGTAACATGTTTTTTGATGCCAACAGAGGTGGTAATATTACCATAAAACATGACAATAGAAAAGCTTTTGATACCATGGTATTAGGTTTTATTATCAATGTGCATTAAGGATTTGGATTCAATAAGGAATTTATAACCAGAATTAAAACCCTATTCAACTCAGAATCCATATCTATCGTCGTTGACGGATCTCCCTAAGGTTAATTCAAATGCACCAAAGTGTCAGGAATGGTGATATCCATTATACCATATTTTTTCCATTGTACAGGACTATTTATGTAGATTTATCACTTGCCATGTGGATCAAAATAAACTTAAACCCCTCCTTAGTTCCAAGAATTTGAATTCCCCCATGCATTTTTTATATGAATATGACATCATTTTGTCCTTACAACGTGATAAAAGATACATTCAAAATTTCAAAAGTGCTCTATCTCACTACGAGGATGTATCGGGTTAGGTTAATATATAGAAAAAATATCTTATCTTATTTAGCAATTATTAATTGGTAAATAGAAAATATAGTATTATCAATTAATTAGGCATTAAAGAAGTATCTTTTCCTTTAACGTACCTCGGTGGTCCCATAGTCTGGTGTAGGCCTGAATCTAGATATTTCATTAACATTGTGGATCAAATCCTAAATCATCTTTCCTATTGGAAAGTAAAAAGTCTATCTATAGTGGGTTGAATCTGCCTTGTCAAGTAGGTCATTGTCTCAAAAATAGTATACTCTTTGACCATTTATAAATGGAATATCAGCCTCATAAAAAAATGAATGTTTATATAAAAAATATTGTTCATATTGGTAGCACTCTAGATATGAAAGGTGACTATACCTTGTTCTAGATGTTGAAAATCATTGGATAAGGGTGGCCTTGGCATTAAAAACATAAATATAATTAATGAGGCCTTTCAAGAAAGACTTACTTGGAACCTGGTCCATAATGATTGTCCTTATATTGAGTTCATCAAAATTAGGTTTCTTAAAAATTTGAAGAAAGGAATCATGAAATTTCTAAACACTTCCATCTTTCCTTCCATTAAAAATTTTTATGCCCATATTATCACTAACTCTGGATGGATGGTTTCTCAGAACTCCTCCATGAACTTCAGGTCATCCAACTGGACTAATGCTTCTCTAATTTCAATAACCCCTACTGAAAAAACTCTTTAATGTTTTGATAATAATATTAGGTATTTTATTAATTCTCATATTGATACAATCCATGAAAATGTTGTGCATGTCATTGAAAACAATCCTTTATCTAACAAAAATTATTTTCTAATCAGGGAGCATTCACTCAATGGTACGTTGGATTCCAAAAATATTCTATAACCACAATTTTCATAACTCTAGAAATGATTTTAGAAAGATTAAAATAATTGATAAGCTATGGATAAGGCCTATAATACTTACTCTTATATTGTTTTTTTCTTACAATAGGATCCCCACTCATACTTTTCTACAATCTTTTAGGATACCATTTTTCTAAAAATGTCACCTCTGAAATTATCATTGAGAATATGCTAACCATTTATTTCCTTCCATTTCCCCTACCACCAATCTTTGGAACTATATTTTTGAAATATTTGATTTCATATGGATGATTCTTGATTCTATCAACACTTAGCTATAGTGTTGTGTAGAAATGGGTTACTCACAACAAATCAAGAATTTATTTCTTAATTTAATATCTGAGCTTCATCATGTGATCCGGTATGATAGAAATGAAATTCATCACAATAACTTCCCACTCAACATTAATGCAGGTTGCATGCAAATCCTCATTAATATTCTTGAAGCTACTTTGATTTAGAAGGGATACTGAAATAATTCCGTGAAAGAATTTATGATTCTATAGAATCTACGGGTTGATCGAATTTTTTTCCATACACGACTCACTTTTGAAGTTTTTTGCGAACTATCGTTCTTTGAATGGATTAAAGTTAATTTGAATGACACTTATAAAGAAATCTGGGCCATGCATAGTGTGGTTCCATCTTTAAGAATCATCTAGGTCAGTTCCTTGGGTTCTTAATTTGAATTTATGGTATTGCAACATCTAGGGAGACTAAATTGATTAGTGTGATCCATACTATTTCTTTCGTTAAGCACCAGGGTTGGAACTACAAATGGATTTAATGTTATTCGACTGCTATAGTGAATGTGTTTTGGAATGATGAGATTCATCTTTCTTGGTTGATTACAACATGTTGGATGGATTTTCTCCATTATCCTCGTGACATCAAACATATTTCAACTCATATCTATTTTGATGTGAATATGGTTGTGGATGGCCTCACCAATAGTGGATTCTTTTAGGATATTGATTGGATGGATGATATCTATAATCATTTAGTCTCCCTTTATGTGAATGATTGTAATATGATCCCATTTTTTTAACTCATGTAAGCTCTTTATTATATAATTAATTATGTTATGGCCTTTTGGTCAAGGAACCAATTATTCAAAAAAAAAGTAGTGTATGATCTTATATTTTCATGATCACGTTATAATACCATAATGATCTTGTTTATGTTTATATGTATCCCATGTTTACCCTTACTGATCATTTGAGCTCACCCCCTTAATGTTTCCATTCCCCCATGATAGGATGATATGTAATATCTTTTATATGTATAAGAAGGTTTCTAGATAAGAATAACCTAATGGGAGATAATGTAGCTCACATATGTATTAGTGATTATGTTTCCTTGTTTCCAAAGGCATTGTACCAACTACAGTCTTTTGGCATCTATTTGTAACATCTTTAAGTATTCCACAAAAAATGTGTACTGATAATGTTTTAAATGAGAGGGTATCTATAGTTTGTATCATAGAAACGGTATAGTTAATTTTTTGAAACTAGGATAATAAATATTTTTTGATATCCCTTGGTATGTTTCTAAGGATATGTCAAAGTGATGTCTCTAAAGATAAGTGTATGGATGAGTTAAAGTTTAGGATAATGTTCCCGAATTTTAGAAAATGATATAGTATGTTGTATCCTAGTAATACAATTGTGCCTGTATACTAAAAGAGGATTTCACAATGGTACAAATGTAGATTGTGTTAAAAACTCTGGAAAGATGTTCTGAGATTTGCTCAAAGTAATCAGGTACACAAAAATGGGCCTTTCTGCACCCCAGTTTGGGCACTACAGGGGGGTATGCTTTAGGAATTCAAAAAATCTTCATGAACCATTATGAAGGATTTAGATATAATTTGAATATATATAACCTCAAATAATCCTATGGTTTTTTAGATTAGGGAAGGTGTCATGATTTAGATATCCAATAAGTAATTCTATATTTGACTATGTGTTTTCTACAATGATAAGTTAATCTCACACAATGCTTCTGGTTTTAGACAATGGCGGGAATAGGAAGACACTGGATTAATGTAGAATGTGATATAAGATTTTCTAATGAGAAGTGAAGTGGTATTATCACTATGGTGAAAGATATTGTGATCATGCATAATCAATTTTCATAGAACTTGTTTAATAATGTTTTCCTAAACAAACTCTCAGGCTCACAATGGAAGAGAAAGAATTAGTTCACTATTTTTAGACTCCAAATGATCTAGGAAAACTATAGAATCATGCTTGGTAATTAATAATTATTTTTGGGTACTATGATCAATGGGTTCCACCCATTATTGACTTTTTCACTTATTAGGTAAACCCCATCATCGATCGACCAAATTTCGATGGCTAGGTGGTGAACATATTGTATGATTCATAGAACTATCTACTTAAACTAGCTCCTTAGTGTTCTTCAAGTGAAAATGGTAGTTCTGTACACTTATGATGGCTAATCGGTTCTCTAGGCAGGGTAAATAGTTCTTCTTATAAATTTCCAACTTCCACTTGGTTTCTTTAATCTCCCCTAAAATACATGAATTGATTCAAATAAATCCATTCCCTTATATCATCACATAAATTATTAATTCAATAGATATTAAAATACTTTTATGAAATATTCCTTAATGAACATTAATTGAATCACATGGAATTCAATTATAATAACTAAAAATCACTTCAATGAAACTATCATATATATAATTTATTGTTTATGATCATGAAATCATCATGAGGGAGAGATTTAGACAATAATAACACATTATTATGATAAAAAACACTAAACATAAAATTAATATCAACAATAAATAAATAGTGAAACATATATTAATGAATTCAATATAACTTGAATAATAAATTCAATATTCTTTATTGATTGGCATAATATAACTTAAACCATAAATAATTTAACCTTTATAAAATAATGGAATAATTTTATTCCAAAAGATGATATAAAACAAAATATTCCAAAACATAGACGACACCCTCATAGCCATAGCTTCATCCACTCTGTCTAATCATTTTACCCATTTATTTTTATCAAAAACAAAATAAGGAATATTCTATGAAGACTATTATGAGTATAATTGATCATGAGGTAAAACAATAATGATATAAAATATTATCTCCCTAATAATTATAATAATATTATTAAATAAATATTTAGAAAATAAAGGATATAAAATGGAGAAAATTCATATTTAAGAATTAAGCAATTCACTTTTGATTTATTACATATATAACATTGATATTCACATAGTAAATAAAATTAAACAAAACAAATAGATGAATACCCATAATGTAATGGATAAAAGTGAGTATCATCATTAAAAAATAATAATATCATCAATAGGTTTCTGAAAATATTTGAAAAAATAATTTAAAAATATTTCAAAATGAATTATATTTCAATATAAATAATTAGATTGAAATTATTATATTTTCTATAAGATATTTTATAAACAAATATATTTTGAAAAACACTTTTACCAATTAAAGATTATGAAAACATGGATGAAATAGAGAGAGATGAGAACTATAATGGCTATTTAACAAATAATTTAAAAGTAATAACATTAAATACATGTCCCTTCAAATATTTACATATATTAAAGAGAAAATATGTGGCCACCCCTCTTTTAGTTCGTTTAACAAATATATTATGTTGTAAAAATATGTGGATTATTAATAGACTCTAATTTTACATTTCTTTGAAGAAACTACCATATGATATAATAATTAAACTCTACAGTGTAGTCCAGTAGATTTGGATTCTATGTTCCTTTTTATAACCATATTAACATGGGTATATAAATTTTAGATTACAAGGATTTAAGAACACAAATGTTTTTGATATTAGATATTCCTTTATGAATTGTAAAAATACATAATTTTAATCCCAAATTTCCTTTTCATTTAAAAAATATAAAATGTTAAATTATATTAATAATTGGACTCAATGTAAAATTAGATCAACATTATATAAATAATTATTATTTCCTAAATTTAATCATTTTTATTCTGAATATAGATATTATAATTTTCATAAAAATAGAATATTTCTGTTTCAAAATATGATTTCTCATCACATCCGTATGACTAATTATAAATTAAAATTTTCCAATTGTATGAAGGGAATTTGGAAAAATTGATTCCTGATTTGGAGTCAGAATAGTTTATAAATTCTTATAATTCCAACTCAATTTTGACCAAATTTAATTGTGATCAAAGTATAAAATTAATTCCCATGGGTAAGGTAAAAATGGGTTTATCAAGTTGTTAAATAAAAAAAATGTTTAATGTGAACTAAAAACATATCTAATAACTATTTATGTACATATATATTATTTATATCTTTTATTTTCATGAATGGACCACATTGGAGGAATTTCCAAAGAAAAATTGTTGGGTATTATTTAATATTTTCAAAACCTTACAAGTGTTCTACTCACATCACTTATAAATGGACACCATCAATCCTCTATTCATCACACCTTCAAACCCATTTGTCTCAAACAAAATGGACCAAATAAATTTCCAAATTCCCTACCCAAGTAATACAATTCATAGTTTTTGTATTAATATAGCATATAAATACTTTCGGTTTAATCCTAAAGAGTCTACCTTATGAAGACATATTGCTTTTCAATATTTTTTTTAATTTTTTCATCCACCAACATAAATTATTATTTAACCATGATGAAATAATAACATTAATATCTTCAATGTAATAATATGTTTTTATAATAATTTAATTTCCAAAAAATATCCCTACATCAAAAAAAATTAGATATTAAATCATCCTTCGTGTGTTTGGAGGACTACTACCTCGTGGACTGATGTCATTCTGTTTTCCATTACAACATCTCACGGTTCATTATGATGATGTATATAAAGTATATATATATATATATATATATAATATAATTATACCTCTTTATTTCTTATATCATGTATTTTTTTTTAACATTCCATCCCATTGGGGATATAGTGACGACACTCATGTGTATGGCGTACTACACCCTCATGAAATGGAGTGATTTGATTTTCACAAATGATTTTCACGGAAGGTAATACTGATAATGTTAACTAATATATATAGAATAAAATAAATAATTATTATATTCATGAAATAATTTTATGTAATAACCCAGGTAACTATAAAATAATTTGTTTTCATTTGGTATTTAAATATTTAAATTCATTATAAATTTGTAATGAAATAAGAGGAATTTATATAAATTAAATAATCTATACTAATAGAATAGAAACCTAAATTATGTGAGTATGAATAAAATTTATGAATATAATAATTTAAAATATTATATATTTATATCATATATTATGTAAATAAATGTTTAGGGAATGATAAATTAAGTGTTGGTATTTTTGTGACATATAGATTTTTATTTACATTTTCATATTTAATATAAAAAATTAAAAAAAAATATCTTCATAAAATAAATTCATAAAATAATATTAGTTTTTTAATTTTTAGATAATATTATGTAACCTTAATTAATTTTTCAATGTGTTATAAGACCAGTTATAATTTAAAAATTGATATTTTTTTTAATAAATGATGATTTTAAATAAAAATTAAATTTATCATATTTAATTTTTTTTCATAATATGGATTTCCTTTTTCAAATCTAATCGTATATAAATGGTTAGAGTTAATTTTTTTGGATTCTTCTAAAATATATGATTTTTTTGTGAATATTGTGATATTGTAATTTACGATAATATATATATATATATATATATATATATATATTATAATTAAAATACATTATTACTTGAATCGTCATTGATTTAAGAACCATAATTTTGAATCCTACTTCAATATATTAATATATTTAGTGATAATTCTAAAACTATTCAAAATCATGATAAAAAATAATAAACTAATGAATAAAATAATACCCCCCCCCCTTCACCACTACAAATACCAACCCTCACCACCTCTTCAACTAAAAACTAATAGAATTTTGTTTTATTTAATTTCATAAAAAATCCCTTCCCAAGCCTTTTCCCCACTTCAAGGATATGTTTTTCAGAACACAAGTATAAAACTATTTTCTTTAGGGAGGTTCTCATGGAGAATAATTCAAGAGTTATAATCTCCTTTTCATTTCTTTTATTTTCTTTTCAATTTATTTTATTTTCCTATCCTCTTCTCACCCCATAATCGAAGTGAAATGATAACAAGAAAATAATAAATATATTATTATTATTGTGTTACTATAAAATCCATCACCAATTCATTCCTCTTCTCTTCTTAGTGTAAAAAATGATAGCATTGTCTGTGATGTGTCGATTTACCATCATCATGGATGATGTGCTTTCATATTCTTTTAATTCCTTCAAGGATGGTTATAAAACCATTATCATGAATAAATCATACATTTTATACACATTATAAGTTATATAATGTTATTAAAGCAATTTATAAACATAATATTAAATAAAATAGTTCAAGTTTGTGATGGTCGTAAAAACAACCAAAATAAAATAAATCATTTTTATTAATGTTCTATCAACTGAATCATCCTCATATCAAGAAAAAAAAGATATATGGTATAATCCAAAAAATTGGAAACATAATAATACCATTTATTTCAACTTATATATTTTCTCTTCCACTGAACCAAAAAATGCCTCGTGATCCAACCCTGGAAACCATGAAATAAATGCACTCGAGACAATAAAAAAACAAAATTTTATTAATATATTGGGGAAAATATATTATAAGAAGATCATATATGAAATTATAAATATTTTTAATTTTATTTAATATATTAATAACACTCTTCAAACCCTTATACATGATTTTTGAAAAAATAAATTACATAGAACGAACTCGATGCAATGGAATTTAATTCATTAACCCTCTTTTAAATCCCATCCCTTACAAAATTCAAAGGGGATATTTTTATGATGAAATTATTCATGTTTTATGATTATTTTATGGTTCGTAGGAGTTTTATATGATTAAGGATAGAACCTATATCTCCCTACCATTAGTTGGATATGTTTATGTTGGAAGTAAACATTAATGGTTATTCCAAGTGTAAATACAATGGTTACACCATAAGGTTTCCATGAGGGTGAAATAATAAGGTATCCATGAGGGATACATTATAACGTAGTCATGAGGGTTACAAATCATATCGTATTAGTGAGTGTTATTGTCATATGTAATTAATTCTATAATTTACCATTTTGGTTTTATTTATGTTTTATATCTTTTATTGGAATCTAATGATTTCACAAAGTTATTATATGAAACTATAATGGTGATAATTATATATCTTGTTAAAATGATTTCATATGTTTATACGAATTCATGGACAAAATTTTTTTTTCATTTGATGTCTCTAAATGAGAATTTTTATGCTCATTACATGTTTTTAAATTTTTTTCATAGGGCTTAAGGATTTTTAATAGAAAATAATAATCAATGTTGAATGTCATGAAAATATTTAATGAAGAGAACTAATAATTTATTAATAACATTGGTATTATGGAAGAATGGATACTGTTTTTGTTGTATATAAATTGTATGCCTATGGGTTAATTTGATTGAAATATTTCATAATCCTCTATAACTATAAATGTAAAATATCATTATTAATTTATGTATGTGAATTCTAGTTGATTTAATAATATTTTTTATTGCCTAAGGCTCAGTTCATATAGTTGTTATTAGATAATAGTTTAGAAAACATTAGGGTTTGAATGATGTTAATATAATACCATAATTTTTTTTACCATGTGGTTATGTTGAAATTATATAGCATTTAATTATTATAATGATGATTAATCTTAGATATATCTGTTTAGAATGGTTTTCCACATAATAAATAGGGGAGATAAAGTAGGAAGTTGTTGAGAGGATGATTTCTTTCTGAATTTCCCACATAGAATTTTTGCAATTGAAACTGAGCAGTTTGTGACTGTAATGTCTTAGTTGACACATTCCATAAATTTTGTTGGAATTTGTGAAAGAGAAAACTATAACTAACACAAATGAACAAGATGATAATGGAAACTTTAATGAGGAAACAACCTCCTTTAAATGGATCTTTTGATATGGTAGTGGAACAAAATTTGGACAAAATCCCTAGAAAATATATTTTATTTTATGGGGTTTCAGATAATTAAAAGGTCACTCTTTCTTTTTATCACATTGAATGTGAATATGATTAGTGGTGTTAAATGGTTAAAAATAAATGGTATATTAATGATATTAATTCCTTATAATGGGATGAATTTAATAATATTTTCCTTGAAAAATTTTTTCTTAATGTGGATCAACTAAGGATGGAAATACATTTCCATGAATTGAAAAAAAAAACGTAGGAAGATTCAGTGTCCATTTATGAGTGATATTTCATCCAACTGGAAAGGAATTATTTAAATATTGTTTGATTTCCTAATTGTAAATAATTGGTTTTTAATAAGGATTAGATCCATGATATTGAAGGGAATTTGATTCCCATGAACTAAAATTTTTTGATAAAATTGATTAATATGACGAGAGGGTAGAAATTGAGTTTGCTAACGATCACGTGAACATTGATAGAATGAATAAGAAAATGTATAAATAGAATGAAATGGATAATAATCAATAAAATATATTTTATGGTTTGAATGTAGTATTTTATGTTTGTGGTAAGTGTTTTAAATATCACCTTATGGAGTGAATTAAAAAATATGGTATGTTTTATTGATGTGGTTTGTTTGGACATATGTCATGTGATTACATTGAATATATATTTGTGTTGGTAGGAATAATCTGATATGAAAAATCTAAACTCTATAAAAATATGGTGATATGGGGCATTATGAAAAACTTTCCCAAAGAAATATCTGAATGATGGAATGCAGTCAAACTATAAGTCGAACGGTGCTGCGAAACACTTTTCGACTAGTGATGCAGATATTGGTCCATCCAATGAAATGTTATTAGGTAAATTATTTGTTTTCTGATATTTTTCTTATGTATTGATTGATATGTGGTCTACACATTTCTTTATTTGAGATAAATTCATCTAATTCATAATGATCATTTAATTTCATATGCTTTAATACAACTGAAACCTCCTGAGTTAAAAAATCCCAATTATTATTTGGAATTAGAAGCTATGGTTTTCACTTTAAAAATTTAGAGGCATAATATATATGGATCAAAATTTGAAATATATAATCACCATAATTGTTTAAAGTATAAATTTATGCATAAGGAATTGAACATGGTTCATAGAATATGGATAAATCTTATAATGGATTATAGGTTATAATCAATTAAAATTATAGAAAAGGAAACAAATGGGAGAATTCATAGACTAAAAAACATCATAATACATTAAAAATGTTTGATATGGAACATGATCCCTTGATTAATGATTTCAGGATTTTTTTCATGCATGTTGTTAGTGCAGGAAAGTTGTTCGTTTTGTTTCTAGTGTTAGTGTATTCGTCTCTCTCAAAGAGAATTAAGAAACTGTATAAGGAAAACTATAAGTTATAAAAAATATATAAGTCATTAAGAAAACTAAATATCATGAATTTAACTTTGATAAAGATTATGTCTTGTGATATGGAAAGATATCGCATGTTCCTTATGATTTCTAGTGGAAGAAAGAACTTTTACGTGAATCTCATAGTTCACCGTTTTTAGTTTATCCACGAAGCACTAGGTTTTATAGAGAACATAGAGAGTATTATAGGTGGTATGGAATGATAATAAATATTTGTTATTTTATCAGGAAATTCTTTTCATGTCAATAGGTTAAATCATATCAACAACTAATAAAGGGGATGCTTCAAAATTATCTTTTACCAGAGTGGGAATGGGAAAAAATATCCATTGATTTTGTGGTGGGACTACCAAATTCTTCTCAAGGTAATAATGTGATTTATATTATTATCACTCAACTGACTACATCTCCACATTTGAATCCTATATGTGATATTATGTATTTATATCATATTTCTTGACTATACCTCAAATAGAATGCTAGTTAACACGGAGATCCTCTCACTATTTTATCTGACTGTGATCCCATGTTCACTTTTAACTTTTTAAAAGGCAGTTAGATGTCATGGGGAAATGAATTAACTTTTAGCAAATCATTTCATCCTCGTTATAATGTACTATCAAAGAGAAATATTCAGATTTTCTAGAATATGCTTCATGCATGTTCAATGGATTTCCATAGAATTCAGGATCAATAACTTTCATTAGTAAATATTTCTTATAATAATAGATTTCATTCCGGTATATAGTTGGAACCTTTTTGAGGAATTATATGGAAAGTGATGATGGGATACATCATTTATTGATGTGGTTTGGGAAATAATTTTGATGGGAGTATAATTTTAATATGAATTGGATGATAAATTGAATATGATTAAAAAATATATGAGAATAGCTCAGAGTAGAATGAAATGTTATATAGATTCTTGAGGAAAAAATTTCATTTCAAGGAAGGAGGTAATATTTTACTTAAAATATCTCTAGGGAAATGTGTTATGATTTTTGGTATAAAAGGAATGTAATTTCTACATCTAGAAGGGTGTTTTGAAGTTCTAGAGAATGTTGATCCAATTAGATACCAATTATCCGTTACTTTAAATTATTCTCATGTGCACAATGATTTACATGTTTTGATGTCAAGAATGATTGTTCCAAATTCATCTCATATTTTAGATATATTACATCATGAAATAAAATTTCTTTTCACGAGAAGCCTATTCAAATTCATGATCACAGAGATAATGTGTTGTGAAATAAGGTAATTCATCAAATTAATGTTCTGTGGAGAAACCAAAATGATGAGGAAGAAACATGTGAATCTGAAAATGCTATGAAGGAAATGTATCCTCACTTGTTTAATAATTTAATGGAAATTGTGAGGAAGATTTTTTAGAAGGGGGAAGAGGGAATGTAAAAACCCAGGTACCTATAAAATAATTTGTTTTCATTCTGTAATTAAATATTTATATTTATTATAAATGTATAATTAAACATGTTGTATGTATAAAAATTAAGGAATAGATACAACTATAATTTCAACCTCATCTATTATAGTTTAGAAAAAAAAATTATCTATTCAGTGAAAATATTATATATTCATATAATGTATTATGTAAATACATTTTTATAAAATGAGAAATTAAGTGTTGGTATTTTTGTAAGAGATAGATTTGTATTTAAAATTTTATAATTAATAAAAAAATTTAAAATAAAATTTATCTGCATAAAATATATTCATAAATTAATATTGTGTATTTATATGTCTGTAATATAATTTTAGGAGACCTTAATTAATTTTTCAAAGAGTTATAAAATCAATTATAATTGTAAAATTTATATTTTTAAAATTCTTGATGATTCTAAATAAAAATTAAATTTCTCATATATAGAAAAATATTTTCATAAAATAGAAATAATTTAAGAATTTAACACATATAAAAATTTCTATATATATTGTTCGGTATTATTCTTAAATAGTTGACTTTTTGTTGAATGATGAAAAAAAAATTATGGTAAATATACGTTATAAGTTAAATAAATTATTCCTTGAGTATTCACTGATTTAAGAATGATAATATCACATAATACATTGTTATTTTAATATATTTAGTGATAATTCTCAAAATATTTATATTCTTGAGCCAAAATAATAAACTAATGACTAAAATAATCAAAAAACACCTCTCTCCTCCACTATAAATACCACCTCTCACAACCTATTCTTATCACAACACAAATCCTTGTATCTTTTTTAATTTCTAACCAATTACCTTACTAAGTCTGATCCTCATGTCTAAGACATTTTGGTCTCACCAAAACTAATAAACCAAATTCATAAAGAAATTTCTCAAGGAGAATAATTGGGAGGTAAAACCTCTTCCATTTTATTTTATTTAATTTTCAATTTGATTTCTTTTCTTATTTTCTCCTTACCTCTCATCATCCAAGTGACATGATAAATAAAAAATATTATATATACTATATGGTTACTGTGTTAATGAAATATCCATTATCAAGCCTCTCATCTTCTACTCTTATTCAAAAAATGGAAAACATCATCCCTCATGTGTTGATTTTCCATCATCGTTGACGATGATTTTTTATTTTCTATAACCCACATCAAGTCTATTCAGAAAAATATTATTATGGTTAAATAATATTTCATTATACATTTTATAAGATATTTAATGTTTTTTAACCAATATATTAACATGATATTAAATAATATTACATAATTTCATGATGGCTGTAAAAACTACCAAAATAAATTAAAATTTTTTCGTTAATGTTTTATCTAATGAATAATTTCCATTTCAAAAAAAATGATATACGGTATCATTAAAAATTGTCTAAACATATTTATACTATTTCTTTTATCATTTGGAGTTTTCCTACCATTAAAAAATAAATTACATATTGAAACAAACATGGAAACCATGAAATAAGTGCACCCAAAACCCTGAAAATAAAAAAATATATTAAATTTGTGGGAAAATGATAGGGGGAGATAATATAAGGAAATATAAATATGAATATTTTTTTGTGACATATTATTAAAACCATTTAACCCATTATACAAGTGGTTTGATCACTTTTTAAGTAAGACATCCCCGGTGGAAGGTACTATTCCTTAAAAATCCTCTTATAAATTTATATGTTTACGAAATTCAAAAGGAATGTTTTTATGATGTAAGAATTTATATTTTAAGGTAATGTGATTGTTTTTTTGAATTTTTTATGATGAATGGTGGTACCTATAGCTCCCTCTAATCCATTGGTTATATTTATGTTGGATTATTACTATAATGGTTGTTCTATGTGTAACTGTGATGGTTACACCATAAGGTAGCAGTGAGGGTTACTTAATTAGGAATTCATTAGGGTTAAATTTTGAGGGAGCCATGAGGGTTAAAAATAATATGTTATCTATGCGGGTTACACTCAAATGTATGTAATTCCTTAAGTTATATTTATTTTTATATTTAGGTTTTCAATGTTATATATAAATCTCATGTTTTCTCAATGTATTTATATGATACATTAAGTGTGAGAATTATATGTTGTAAAAATATTTCATATGTAAATAAGTATTTATATAATAATATTTCATGTCTCTTTTATTTTCCCTATTGTTCTCTTTTCTGATAATCCCATGTTTTAAATGTTTTTCATAGGGTTTAAGGATTGTCAAGAGAAATGAATAATCCAACATAAATGTCATAAAAAAATTTCATGAAAACAACTAATCATTAATAATTTATTTTTTTATTATTGAATAAATCGATAAAATTTTAGTATTACCCACTTTGTATGCTTTTTTATTGATGCATTTAAATTATGTCTTAATTCTCTTAAACTCTAAATAGAAAAGATCTTTGGGAATGTAAGAATGTGAATTAAAGTTCAATTAACTAGATTATGTAATGTATAAGGTGTGTCCTTATATTTTCATCTTTAAAAAATATATTTTTTATTTATTAAAATTAATTATGATAACATCGTTCATATACATGTGTACTACCGCCTTCATGAAGCGATGTGACTCTATTTACATAATCACACCACATGGATGATATATATATTTATATATTTATTTAAATAAATAATTATATATTTTATATTATTATAATTATGTGATTATATAATATTGAATACCTTCATTCCATTATAATTACTAGAAAATGGAATCATTTATCAAGAAAATGTATGGCCAACCATCTCCATGATTGTAACATACATTATTTTTAATAACCATATTTAATGTTATGTTTTAAAATTATAATTTATGTAAAAATGTGATAATAATTTCATTATTATTATTTTTGATATGAGGAAATTATTTAATATATTGATTAAACATATCATCCATGATCATTCATGGATGAGAAAATAGGGAAATTTACACATAAAACAATGAAAAATGAAATAATCTTAATGAAAAGTTGATGAGATATTACAAAATAATCAGATATGATAATATAAAAATAATATGGATCTATTATGTGTTAATGACATGTCTGAAACCACTATAAAGGAGGTTAATAATCTTTCATATAAAAGGCAGTTTGAGGTAAGGGATTTTTCCTTAATATCATTTCATTAATGAATATTAAAATTATATAATCCTAGTTTATTTTATATGGTGTATGTATACCTCATTTTATATGTTATAACTGGATTATTTGATAATTTATTCTATTTAAAGATTAAATTTTATTTATATCATCCATAGGGACTTAACATGAAAATTTCCATGTGGTAAATAATTTTAATAACTCAATATCCATTCATTGGTTTTCATTAATTATTAATTTAATATGATTTTATATGATTATATAATGAGTTTTAATTACCTTACTGTATATATCCACCAGTATTATGAGGATTTATATTTGATAAAAAATTTACTCATTGATTAATTCCCACCTCAACATTATGATAATTGTGTTGGTTTATTTCATAATGTTTTTCTAATTGAGATTATTTATTCAAGTATTTAATTGAAAAAACTTTTTTGGTCATTTTATCAATAAAACAATTTAATTTTAATATTTTCTATATTTTAATTATATTTTCAATTAATATAACAATTTTATAACTATTTTCAATATAAAATAATTGATAATTTATATTAAGAAAATGTTGAATTAATTATCTCTCTTATTCTTAATCTATTTTCTTCCTAAATCATGTTTTCTAAAAAAGTTATCAAAAATATTTTTAACCATTCCATAATAATGTATTAAATAATTTTTTATGTTTTTTTATTTTGTAATATATTTTACATGTAATATTCTTTTTATTTTTAGAATAGGAAACTTTTCTATCAATTTTATAATGAGAAAGGAATATTCTTTTTAAATTTTTACAGCCTGAAAATAATTTTATGCTGGCTTGATTGTTATTTCATTAGAGTTTCCTTTTCATGATTACATGTTAATATATATATCAAACTATTTTCCAAATATTCTATATAATTAAAAAAATTAAAAAAATCAATGAAAATGATTTTCACAATGTGTTATGTTTTAAAAAGTGATTTTCCAAATAAAAATGATACATTCCTGAAGATTTATTTTTAATGATATTTTTTGTTATTTATATTCATCAATGAATATAAATCGTTATTTTATATATAATACACTTGGGATATGATGTATTGTTACCATAATTATTGTTACTAAAAAAATTTTAGGATTTCTTTGTATAAATATAATATTGATAGTCACTTTCATGTTATATTTTTATTAACCATAACTTTCTTGGAATTAATAAATTTCATCCAACCATTAGAAATTTAATTTCCTACTAATTAATCATATTATTTATCATTGGTATGTTTACATATTAAACCATACATCATTAATATTTATGGTCTTCTACAAAGAATGACATTTCTATACGTTGGGAACTATTGATAAGTATGTATTCATTACTCAAAAAATATATCTTATGAAAAGGAATATATTTTATGAATTAAACTGAATGTTTGATATAAATGGATTTAAATATAAATAAATGTCATTAGAGGGTACTAATTATAAATATCCCCTTCATACATCTCTAGTCTCATGGGATAAATCATTTGGCTATCATGAGTTGTGTGAGTTTTTACCAATTAGTTTTTTTTTGTCACAAGGATGGTTCTAAACAGTAGAGGTATCATGTTCTAGGCACAAATGGTGACCAATAATGAATAATTTCCTCTATTATGAACTCAGTTATTATTATCCATGGTATATTCCCTATGATATTACATATGCTTGCATTTTATTCTCAGTATATTGATTAAATGTCCTTTGTATTCAATTATTTACATTTCTATATTTATTATGCCTTCTCCATTAATGGAATTTAGGTTATTAATTAAATTTCATGTGTTTCCAGTTATATTCATTTCCATATCGATTATACAAGTCAAAAAATTTAAAGGTAATGTTTCTTATTTTATTTACCTCACCATGTTTATTTTTCTCAATTATTCATGATAGATTCACTTATACATAACTATTTCAGTGAATTTGATCACCCACTTTTTTTTATTTTCACATAAATCCATGAAGTATACTATGAATGATATGAAAAAATAATTTATAAGTAATAATTCCATTCTAAAAAATTGTTTTTTTTTGTTTTTTTATTCAAATGTTTTACAGATATCAAGTATGTATATACTTTATTATGACTACATAACTATTTGTGTCGGGATACGATTTATAGAATCATATTTTGATGTATTAAATCATGAAATAGCTCTAGGATACTAGGACTAGGGTATAAACTATGGGTATCATAGGATGTTTATAAGAATATTTTGTAACTATATTTAGGGATAATTATATAATAGTATGGTATATATTGAGTATATGTATATAATAACATCATAATTTTTTCATAAGGATGTGATTATATGGTTTTCCCTTGAAATAGATCTCTATATGTATACATGAAATGGAAAATGTTCTATCATTGAAGTCACTAGGGGTAATATCTCAAAAAAAGGATCATTAGAATTTACCCAATCATAACATGGTTCATAACAATGGGCCTTACTATACACCTAGTTTGTAACACTAAAGGGATATTCTTTGGATATTTCACTTTTTAATTATAAATCATTATGGATGATCTTCGTATATGATGTTAATGAATGAACTTCATTCAACATAAGGTTTTTTATATTGAGAATAATATTTTGTTATTTATATTTCTATAAATAATTTGATTCCTTACCCACTATGATTCTACTTTCTCACTATATATTTATTGGTTTTAGTCAATGGAATGAACCCAAATGAATTGTGTTAACATCGAGCATAAAGGAAAATGTAGTTCCAATGAGTAAAAAAATGGGATTCTGATAAGAGTGAATGATATCATAATTCTTTTTATTCATTTATAAATATATATGTCTATCAACATATACCTTTACTAACTCTCAGACTAGGAAAATAAAATAATAATGGAGTTTTCATAGAGCTCGAATGATGGAGATCGTGGAGAAATGAAGTCTTCATTCCATTAATGTCCAAAATGTTGTAGGAGACAACAAGGAAAGTGTCTTAATAGATTGGTAAAATATTTATCTATAGAAAGTAAGGGAATTATGAAAATAATACTAGACATAAAAAGAATAGAATGATGGATGTAAATGAATCTCATCATATGGATCCATTTATTGTTTGTTTTCATAAATGTGGAGTACCGGGGAATTATCCCTATCAATTCCCACATCTAATGGTTATATCCTAGACCAAAGGATGACCTATGATGATATAAAACCAATGAAGTATTTTTTTTATTGTGATTCCAGTATAATAATGTAGATGAATTTTAGTGATATTGTTTTTTTATATTAATCAGAAAACATCTACAGAATACATTATATTTTGAAGAACTTTTTTTATTTAACCAAAGGGTTGTTGATACCATAATGGGATATGATTTTTAGATTGACCATATGTTCATAGTCTTAAAAACATCTTTATACATTTACTATTATGGGAGACTACTACAATTAATGAAATGTTGATGACATTTTGGGAATGTTTACATTTTTGTGGAAAATTTATTTGAGGAATAACTCTTTATCATTTTAAAGATATATCTATAAAATTATTGATAACCTTTTGGGTTAATAAAATCCTTATTTTAATTTCAATAATAGTAAAATAATATTACTATACTTTATAAAGGAATAGGTGTAACACCCCAATGATTTCTAAAAATAAATGGAAATTCATGAAACATTGTTTTAAGTAGATATTTAGAACTAGCCTTTTAAAATAATTTTTCCACTTCCATGTTTTGAATTTCAAAAAATGGTCATATACAATAGTTTCTAGTATGTTATTTAGAGTCCAATGGAACCAACATGTATTTGTAGTGAATAGTAACATACCCTTATGAATAGTAATATGACCCGAATGGATAGTAAATTGTATTAATATTTTATTTTATTAAGGATTTAAGATACTGACATCTTGGTTACTTTTTCAATATGATATAAAAGTAGTTAAATTTTTTAAATTAATACTTTTTTAATTAATTTTTTATTTTATTTAAAAATTAAATTAATGATATTTAGATAATTATTTTCAAAAAATGGACTTTATTATTGAATTTTACACATCGAAAAATGGTATGGGTGAATTTTGGGGATTTTTCTGAAATTCTTGAATTTCTGATGAATAGTGAAATACGGTAAAATGTCGTATATTATAATTATCTGTAAAATTCACTATTTACAACGTCATAAGTGATTTAAGGCCACTTGGTTCAAACTCAGAAGACATTATTACTATTTGGGGTCACATGTATTAAGAATATTAATAGTCTTGATAAAAAACCATGCCTGTTTATCTTCTAAAATCCCCTAGAAACTTCCTAGAGGTTATTTTCTTCTCAAATGATGAACCCTAGATTCCCTAATTGGATATCTAGAGGTGGTTCTCAAAAAAAAGAAACAGTCATCTTTGTCGACTCCTTATTGTATTATTTATTCTTCTATATCCTCTATATTTTTATTTTCCATTATAAATTAATCACTCTAGTATCATATATATTATGATATTTTATTATGGTAATGGTATCCTCTTTTCCAACACGTTATCCATCATACAAAAAATTAAATCACCGCGCCTGCGTGCGTACGGATTTCCATGTCCACACAATGTTGTAATTTTTTTATCATCACATTACATGGATTGATACAATTAAAAAATAATTAATATGTATTGTTATTATGGCATGATCATTTTTATTTATTATTAATATACCATCCAATTTTCTTTATTTTTCACCACTAAAGGATTGTTAGTTTTTTTCATGCATACATATGACCTACCATCTCAATGATTCGATGAGATTCATTTTCCATGTTAACCATTTAAGAATGATTATAAAAATCTATATAATTAGTAAATATAGTATCTATGAATATAATATAATTCTATAAATGAATGATATATATATATATCATATGCATAAGAAATAAGACATACAAAAAACAAGCACAAGAAAATCAGGTAGTTAACACTCGAAATAATGGTAAAAATGAAATATTATTAACCAAATAATATAATATCATATATGATATCATAAATATCTATATGATTATAGTATTGTTTAATAAAATTATTCAAAAAATTATTCAGGATGGACATTCATCTTATGTAATGTATTATGTAATGGTTATTTCCCAATCTCATTTTTATTCAAAATCTTTTATATATAAGTATATGCTACGAAATATTTATCTTACACATCTGTGTTTCATAAAAAAATAAAAATATTTTTAATATTATAACAAAATATTTTAATGTCTTTTACCAAATATTGAATTTTTATAAAATATTTTTAAATGAATCTTTATTTCATTATCCAAACAGCATGCTTTATGGATTTTTTGATGAAAGAAATGTTTTTTTAACTTATGTTGTGCGAGTAGTTATTTCTACCATCACAACGCCTTAATGTTTTGAAGAATACCATACGAACATACATGGTTATTTTCAATTTAAATGTATTCTTTTTTAATGGAATGACTTCTAATTAAATTATTTTAATTTTAAAAGTGTGAATTAGTCTAAATAAATTTTAATTGATTTTACTAAAGTATTTTAATCTATGTCAACTTCCATTGTTTTATATTGCGATTGATTTATTTTTTTCTCTTTTGATAACATCTAAATTATTATATTGAAGGTTTTATTATTTAGTGTGACTATGGATGTTCTATTTTGATAACATTCATGGTTTATGGTTTAAGTATTCATATTTCGTATGTAAATTTTAATAAAAATTGTTGTGTGTGGATTATGTTTCATTAAGACTTTATTATATGGAATTCATTGGAATTTGTAAGAGATGTGTTGGTCTGGTTATATCCACTCGATGCATCATCAGTTTCATGGGGCCAAAAAAATTCGGTATCATTGATGTCTTACCCATTTATATATTATGTCTTTTCTAAATCCTGAATGATAAGTTTATGATTTACTGCATTATGCATTCCATCATTATGAAATTTTATATTGATATTCTATGTGATTATTTTATTAGTATAATATCCATGTGATTATTTCAATGAAATTATTTGATTTATTGTTAACATATTTTTCTCAACGTTATCTTTAACGTTATTCTGTTTCTATAATACACCATTCCAAAATATCTCTTCTTATTTATTCATGATTGCTTCCACTATCTGATTAACTATACTGAGCATATAGATCAGCCCTTTATTATGTTTATTATATATAGGGTTCCAAAAAGTGTATTATGACCGATATTCATGTTTCATCTAGGTGAATAATGATGTTATCAATAGATACTCTATGTTTTATTATAAATTTTACATTTTAAATTATAGTTATTATATGTATTATAACTTATAAGACTGCTAAAATGATCATTCCCTTTGGATTAAAGTAATATATATATTCCAATTTAATAAAGTAAGTCACTGAATCTGGGATATTAGGGTCAGAGTCATTACTGTTTCTATCAGATCATGTTTAGTTGGAACTGTGGAAATAGGATCTAGAAAAGAAATGATTTGGGAAAATAACCCTATCATAGACATTTGGGATAGGTATAGAAGAAATACTAGAATTTTGTAATTTATATATTATGTGGATATTATTAGCAATAAATCCATTTCTAGATATAAGAAATGGAAGTTGTACTGATATAGATGTACCTTGGGGTAATAATTCTAACAAGGTTTGTTGAGACTTACTGGGTGTAACTAGGTACATGAAAATGGGTCTTACTACAAAACTATTTTGACACTCCTATGGGATATTTTATGGATAATTCATATTTTATTTAGAAACCAGTATAAAGGATTAAAAATTAAATATGTCCCCAAAGAAAAAAAATTTATGATTATCAGATTAGCTATGCATAAAGTTTCAATTTATGTTAATTATTTTACTAGTTCAAAATTATGCATTATTATTTATAAGAAAATATAGAGTAATCCATAATTTAGAAATGTTTCATAGTAGAAATAATGTAAATTTTATCAATGCATATAATCCAGATAGGAATTTACTGGTTAGGAAATATAATGATGTTGGTGGTTGAGATGCAACTCCTATTGCACAAATAATAAATATACTAAGATAGTTGACTTTGGATATTAAAAATAACCTTACTCGTAAGTAGAATCCTCATCTACAATGTGGATAAATATTGTTATACAAATTTATGATACAGAAACCTCCAACAATCAATGGGACTACAATTCCATTTGTAGATGAAGAGTGTATAAGTTCCCTAGAGAAAATAATTCGCTCATTGGAAAATAATGGAAGGGATAATTTTTTCATGGATGATTATCTTATCATGGGAGATATGAATCATAGGTTTTCACCAATTCAAAACACAATGTTTGGATTAGAAATAGAAATAATAGAATGGAAGGATTTGAAAAATCATTTCTTAGAAAAAAAATTCCTTCATTAATAGTGATCAGATATGGAGAATAAATTCTTGAATATGAGGAAATATGTGATGAGAATATTTATAAATATAGTGCTAACAATACAAGTTTATCTAGTAAATCTATGAAATATATACATATTAAAAATATAAATATTGAATGATTCATTGATGGGTTAAATCCATCCTATAAAAAGTAATATTCTACCAAACATTCTCATCATATGAAGACATAGTATCATGTTATATCAATATAGAAAAATAAATATATAATTCTTATGACTATAATTGGATGAAATAAAATAATATATATTCTGAACATCCTCGATATGAAATAAGGAAATGGTGTATAAAGGTAGAGTTGCATTTCCATAATGTGTTAATTGTTTCTAAGAAACACACTAGAACATTACGGATGTGAGTGCGAGTTTTTTAGATGTGCAATGGGAAATGACACCAGCACTTTGATTTGACAGGAAAGAGGGAAGAAAGTAATGTGAAGTTTTTCAACTATAAATATATGAACACTGTGCAAATAATTTTCATAAGTATTAGGGAAACATTCCATAGAAATGTCTAATGGATCAAGGCCAACATTATGAATTGAAAAATGTTGAGGTTGTCATTAATAATGATGTAGTGGAAGGTACTTTAACCATCTCCTCAAACACATATAATTAATTATTTTATTTTGGATCATCACATTCATTTATATATTACCTATTTACCATGAAAATCATAAATTTACCTTTTGATTTAATAAAGGAGAAGTCAGTTACAACTCCTAAGGTTAGTCTCATAGAAAATAATATGTATCGTTCAGTCCAATTTATAGAACATTTAAATGATTTAATTTCTATCCTTCTCACCATAACTATTTTTGACTTTGATGTAATACTTTTTATGGATCTCATTTCAAAATATGATGCAAAACATTCTTGCATGAAGAACGAAATTACGATTTGTGGGGAAGTAGAATAATCCCTTATCTTTAACGTATAAACTTCATTATCAGATTCTTATCTAGATCCACCCCTAGTAGCCCTACAGAATGAAATTTTTTGTTAGGAAGAAAAAAACAATGTCTAATGATGAATAATGGAATCATCAATTTGGGTATGTAACTATTTTATAGGAATACATAGAAACAATTTCTGAGGAATTACATAGACATCCCCCAAAGTTTGAAGGTAAATTTTCCATTTATTTAATCCCTAATGAGAGGATATTATAAAATAATCCATATAGAATGGAACTTGTAGAATTAGTTGAGTTGATGAAATAGTATGAGGAATTGGGTAAAAAGGTATTTATTCTCTTCATTGTTTCACCATGGGGAACCACTATTACGTTAAGAAGAATGATAGGTCAATGAGTTTGTGCATTGATTATAGGGAAATAAATTTTATTACAATAATAACCAAGAATCCAATACCTTGTATTTATGCCTTTTTTATCGACAATATAAAGCCCAATTTTTCTCAATAATTGATCTTCTTTCTAAGAATCACCATTTGCGAGTACATACGGAAGATATTATGATTAAAACTTTTCAGATGTGATACAAACATTCTATGATTATAGTAATTACATTTGGATTGACCAATACACATAATTTTTTATAGACCTAATAATAAATATCTTCAAGGAATATATTGATGATTTTTTGGAAGTATTCATTGATTATATTCTAGTGTATACTAAAATCTATGAAGATCATGATAATCACTTGTAGATTATTATTAATACTATTAAAAGGGGAATGATATATGAGAAATTTATTTAGTGTGATTTTAGTCATCAATAATCCATTTTCATGCCCATATTGTCTCCATTGATGTAATATTTGTTGATACTACAAAGATAATGGAATTCACATAATGGAATACACCAAAAAACATAACCAAGCCATATAGTTTCATTGGATTTATAGGTTATTATCGGAGGTTCATTCATAATTATTACCTATTGGATAACATGTTTTCCAATAATACATGTAAAGGGTGTTATTGGAAAATGGAATGTAAAGAATGTTTTTATGAACTAGATATAACATTAGATAATGCTCTGATTATTACTCTACTATCTAGAAGTTATGGGTCTATCTTCTATATTGATTTATTGAAGATGGGTCTTGGTTGTGCCCAAATGAAAAATGATAAATTTATCACAAATGAATCAATGAAATTGATGAATCAGGAACAAACTTATATATTCCATGATATGGAGAAAGATTCTATAATATTAACATTGATAATATGGAAAAATTATATCTATAATAAAATATTAGAGTTATAAAAGGATCATAAATCCTTGAAATACATCTTATCGCAAATTTATTACAACATGAGAAAGAGGTGATGACCCAAGCTAATCAAGGAGTATGATTTCTCATTACACTACATCACAGGGAAAGAAAATAGGGTAGAATATGCATTGATGAGGAAGCATCATGGAATTCTAACCTAAATTAGGATTGAGAAGGCTCATATGTTCTTTGAACTTGTAATGATTGATATAGAAATTTCAGAATACTGTGAGACATCAATTATATTTCCAATGATTGAAAAACCATATTTATTGGAGATGATAAAGATCTATTAAAATATTGATGAATAATTTTCGAAGATGATTAAAAGTAAAAATGATGGAATATTAGGAGATATTGTGTGTTAATATGGTATCCTAAAATTTTTAAAGAGGCTATGTGTTTAATCAATACCTAAGCTGAGAAGAGAATTGTTTGATGATTCCCATAGCTAAAATTTCTATATTCACCCTAGTATAAAAATGATATATGGATACATTAAGGATATTTTTTTGGGAAAACCTGAAGTGGGAAATTGATGATTTTGTTTCCAAATGTTTAGTATTTCTAGAAGTGAAATATGTGAGGTAGAATCATATAAGATTACTTCAACCTCTTCATATTTGTGGAGAGACAGTTTTTTACTAATAAGACTTTGAAATATTTCTAAGAATATTTCCAGAGAAATGCATTGAGATGGCATGAAATGCCGAGACCTAGTGTGTCGGGAAGAAATTTTATAAAAATGTTAAGTTCTTTTATATTACGAACACGTAGTTAACTAAAGAAAAAAAGATATCTATTAAATGGTTGATCGGATCGGAAATCTGAGACAACTATTGGGTTCATAAATCAATGTCTTCCCTAGGCGCGACCTAAAACGAGTCGGCATGGGACATTCGGACCCCTCGCTCGTTGGTGGTGTGTTAAATGAATAAATTAAATTATTAATTTATTCATTTAATAGCTCAAACCCAACTATCTCTTGAATAGGGACTCATATGAAAAATCATAGACCATTAATGATCTCAGGACATAGGTTTTACCCTAGGCAGAGTGTAAAATTTGTCGACGTCGGGAGGATGGCATGTGTGTCATCATGGATGATTAATTAAATAATTAAATAATCAATTATTTAATTATTTGATTAATTTATTTTAACCTAGTGAGAGTCTATAGATTCATTGTTTAGTGGGGGTTGGCCTCATAATTCTGTTTGGCCAACGCCGTCAAACCCTCCCTTCCTCTTCTGTCCTCTCCTCCTCTCATTGGAAAATGACAAATGACGAAGAATAATGGCGAGACTTAGGATCTAGTGTAATATAAGCACGATGAGTGCAACGGATCCCGACGAACGTGTTCTTCACCAACGATCGATCCAATCACCTGGTTGGACTGGTCTTTAGAGTTTTTTATGACACTGATTAAACATTATGCACATTGATTTCTTATTCGGAAATATATTCCATTGCATGATCCCAGAAATTAGAATAAAATTTTTTTTATCAGTTTATTAATTATTAATACTATTCTTAATTCATCTTTCATGTGAAAATTAATCAAGTCTAAAAAATACCTGAAGTTATTGTCAATGTTTTTTTTAATATCTAAAAATCAATTGTCATGCAAATGATCCTTGACACAATGGATCTCCACCATGAGTTTATATTTGAGATTGATAAATCGATCTAGGCGTGATGCGGTGCGACAAATAGAAGAAACAGATTTGTGTTCAAATCGATAGTATCTCCATGAGGATCTGTGTGGATATGTGTTTTGTTTCGCTAGAGATGGAGTAATCTCAAGAGAGAGTGGCATGACGGTGGTTGGCCGAAGGTGGTCAGTGGTCCATGCGTAGGTTTGTGATGGCCTAGGCGGCAAAGGTGGCATGACAGTTTGTAAGGTGCTCTGAGGAGGCATGAGCAGCTGTGGCTAGTGGAAGGTGGCGGCGGATAGACGGAGGGCGGCGTCCAGGCAGTGTAGGGGAAGCACGTTTTATGGGGTTCCGTTAAGAGATCAGTTGTGCATGGACCGGCGGCTGAAAATTAGGGTTTACTTAGGGGTGTAATTTCTGCCCGACTCGGCCCGGCTCGGATAGGGCCAGGCCGCGCCGGGCCACTGACCACTATTCGGGTCGGGCCGGGCCGGCCAGAACAACCCCATGAAGCAGCCCGAGCCCGACCACGGACCGGCCAAAACCATCAGGTCGGGTCGGGCCGGGTTTTTTCGAGTCAGGCCATGGTGGGATTTTATTATTTTCAAAATAATTGTCTCTTTTAAAAAAAAATTATTTAAACATTTTTTTAACATTTATTTAAAACGTTTTTTACATTTATTTTTAAATGCATGTTTTTTGTAAAAATGTTTATTTTATTTTTTATTAACATTTTACAATGGGTGGATATGTTTTTTTGTCTAAATAGATTTATATATTGTGAATATATATATATATATATATATATATATTATTTGGAAATTGTAAAAAAAATAATGAGGGGTGCGCAGTTGCCGTGGGTGAGTTTAAAGCTTTATTATTTAAAAGTTTTTCTAACATTTATTTAAAACATTTTTAAAATTTATTTTTTTTAACATATTTACAATTTTTTAAGCGTTTGTTAATATTTTTTATTTAAACTTTTTTATTTAAACTGTTTTTTAACATCTATTTAGAATGTTTTTTTACATTTATTTTTAAATGATTTATTTAAAACATTTTTGAATTTTTTTAAACGCATGCTTTTTACAGGTATTTTTTAAAAACATTTAACTTTTTTTCATATTTTAATGTAAAAAAGTATTTTTTAAGTGTTTGTTTTAAAAAAATTAATTTAAATGTTTGTTTTAAAAACTTTTTTAAACATTTTTATTTAAACCTTTATTTAAACCATTTTTAAACACTTGTTTAAAACATTTTTTTACATTTATTTTTAGACGTTTAATTTAAAATGTTTTTTTGAACGCATATTTTTTACATGTATTTTTTAAACATTTAACACATTTTATGTAAAAACATATTACAGTGGGTGGATATGTTATTTTTTCTAAATAGATTTATATATGTCTGTGAATTTATATGTATTATGTACAAATTTAAAAAAAAAATAATGAGTTATTTAGGGTGCGCAGCAGTGGGTGATGGGTTTAAAGTGTTGTTATTTAAACATTTTTTTATCATTTATTTAAAACGTTTTTTTACATTTATTTTTTTAACTTATTTATGAAAATTATTTTTAAGTGTTTTTTTAATTTAAAACATTTTTTTAAGGTTTTTTAATTTTTTTGCAGGGCAGGCCTAACCCGGCCCTCTCTAAACTAAAATTACACCCTTAGCGGGTGCGCAGTAGTGGGTGTGTTAATATTTTTCAAAATAGATTTATATATGTATATATAGTATATATAATATATGCAAGTTTTATCATATTTTAAAAAAAATAATGAGGTTGGGGGTGTGCGAATATCATTTGGTGAGTAGTTATTTTTTTGTTAATATATAATAAGTTATTATATATATATATATAATATGAGAAAATTGTAAAAAAAATAATTAGGGGTTGGGGGATGCACTGTAGTGGGCGGGTTAATTTTTTTAAAATAAATTTATATATAATATATGCAAGTTGCAACATATTTAAAAAATAATAATGAGGTTGGGGGACATGCATGAATATCATTAGGTGAGTGTGTTATTTTTTTGTTAATATAAAATAAGTTATTATATAATATTAAATTATTGACACACACACACACACACATATATTATTAATGGATTTTTAAAAGCTACACTTAATTGATATATATTATTAATGGCTTTATATATAATATTAATGGCTTCGTTTATATATATATATATATATATATATATATATATATATATTATCATATCATTGATATATATATATATATATATATATTATTAGTAGATTTGTTTTTATATATACATATATATAATATGCAAGTTTCATCATTTTTTTAAAAAAATAGTGAGGTTGGGGGTGTGCGCGAATATCATTGGGTGAGTGTGTTATTTTTTTTATTAATATATAATAAGTTATTATATATATATAATGTTAAATGATTGATATATATATATATATAATATGAGAAAATTATAAAAATAATAATCACGGGTTGGGGGGTGCGTCGTAGTGGGTGAGTTAATTTTTTTTCTAAATAGATTTATATATGTATAGTATATATAATATATGCATATTGAAACATACTTAAAAAAATTAATGAATTTGAGGGACTTGCACGAACATCATTAGGTAAGTGTGTTATTTTTTTATTAATATACAACAAGTTATTATATATATATAATATTAAATCATTGATATATATATATATATTAATAGCTTTGTTTATATATATATTATATTATATCATATACATATACATACATATATATATATATATTATTAATGGATTTTTTAAAGCCACACTTAATTGATATATATTATTAATAGCTTTATATATAATATTAACGGCTTTGTGTATATATATATTATCATATCATTGATATATATATATATATTATTAGTATATTTTTTTTATATATACATATATATAATATGAAAGTTTCATCATATTTAAAAAAATAGTGAGGTTGGGGGTGTGCACGAACATCATTGGGTGAGTGTGTTATTTTTTTATTAATATATAATAAGTTATTATATATATATAATGTTAAATGATTGATATATAAATATATATATATATATATATAATAAGAGAAAATTATAAAAATAATAATTAGGGGTTGGGGGGTGCGTCGTAGTGGGTGGGTTAATAGTTTTTTCTAAATAGATTTATATATGTATAGTATATATAATATATTCATGTTGCAACATACTTAAAAAAAATTAATGAAGTTGAGGGACTTGCACGAACATCATTAGGTGAGTGTGTTATTTTTTATTAATATACAAAAAGTTATTATATATATATAATATTAAATCATTGATATATATATATATATATATATTAATAGCTTTGTATATATATATTATATTAAATCATATACATATACATATACATACATATATATATATATATATAATTAATGGATTTTTTAAAGCCACACTTAATTGATATATATTATTAATAGCTTTATATATAATATTAACGGCTTTGTTTATATATATATTATCATATCATTGATATATATATATATATATATTATTAGTAGATTTTATATATATATACATATATATAATATGAAATTTCCATCATATTTAAAAAAATAGTGAGGTTGGGGGTGTGCGCGAACATCATTGGGTGAGTGTGTTATTTTTTTTATTAATATATAATAAGTTATTATATATATATATATATATAATGTTAAATGATTGATGTATAAATATATATATATATATATATAATATGATAAAATTAAAAAAAATTAGGGTTTGGGGGGTGCGTCGTAGTGGGTGAGTTAATTTTTTTTTCTAAATAGATTTATATATGTATAGTATATATAATATATTCATGTGGCAACATACTTAAAAAAATAATGAAGTTGAGGGACTTGCACGAACATCATTAGGTGAGTGTGTTATTTTTTTATTAATATACAACAAGTTATTATATATATATATATATATAATATTAAATCATTGATATATATATATATATTAATAGCTTTGTTTATATATATATTATATTAAATCATATACATATACATATACATATATATATATTATTAATGGATTTTTAAAAGCCACAATTAATTGATATATATTATTAATGGTTTTGTTTATATATATACACTATTATATATATAATTATATATCGTTGTGTATATATATATATTTATGTATGTATGTGTATATGTATATGTACAGATATATATATATATATATATATATATATATATATATATATATATATATATAGGCTGGTGATTATTTTACAGGCGCAGCCTTAGGAGCTCGTGGTAGGGGGATTGAATCCCCCTACCCGCGGTTTCCCCGTTAAATTTTTTACAGCTGGTGGGCTTTGCAAGGGCTGGGCTTCGTGCGGGCCAACGGGCCGGGATTTTTCGGGCCGGACCAGTCTGGCCCGCGGGCCTTCTTGGAAAGGCCCAGGCCCAACCCGCTGAACCTACGGCCCGAGCCTGGCCTGGCTCGATACGGGCTTTGCTGGGCCGGGCCGCTCAGGCTTTTGGGCCAGGCCTGTCAGGCTTTCGGGCCGCTGGGCCAAATTTACACCCTTAGGTTTACTGTGTGAAACCCGTAAAACGAAAGAGAATAGGAAGATACAAGGAATTAAACATAAATAAATAAAGGGAGAACACGAGGACATGTCGCGCACAGAGTCAAATGAGGGCATGAATGTTGAGGGGGGAAGCATGCCCCCACATTCAAATTAACAACATTATTATAATAATAAAAAATATAATGAAAATCCAAAGGAAATGGTGATGTGTAGTATGTGCATAGGGGATTGTGGGTGTCTCTTGTGCGTTGCAATCAATACCACTTTCATTAAAGTTTAGTAAAATAATAATAATAAAATATTAATATTTTTTTATGGGGAAATCTTATTTTGCTTATATCTGTTTCATATGGTGTTGGTTTCGTGAACCATAAGCAGCAGGGTAGCCCTGACTCCAAGACGGACATTCCATGTCACGACCCATCCCTCGAGGCCCGTCCCGTGACTACCCCAAGCCCGCCTTCCATAGGTCAGGGGCTGACGACTAGCACCAAAGGCGTAATTCCCTAAAACTAGGAAGGCATTGCCTTTATAAAGTGTAAACACAAACAGCAGAGCACACAACTGGATAAAAAATACTAAGCAAACTGTATAACCAAAAGAGAGTGTTGAAAGTAAAGTGGACGGAATACAAACCCAACATAAAGTACAAGTACAACTAAAAAATATGTACAACAGAAGAAAGGTAAAACAACTACGGGGTTGTTCTCCGAGACTCCTACCAGAAGGGTAGGTACAAATAGCCTCCTTAGTACTCCACGTCCATCAGTCTTTTCCGTGTACCGAGCCGTCGTAAGGTCCACCTCCGGGTACCATCCAGTCCTGCTAGTCTCGGCCTCAGTCAGCGCTGTCAGTCGTCTCTATCCAACACAACGAGGTGCGGGCATAGCCGGTGCAGGGGTGAGTATAACGATACTCAGTAGGGACCCCGAGACCCTCAAGGTCTCACAAAATCCAATAAGTATAAACCAAAAAAAGTATGGAATCAACAGATAACCCCACATAGGTATATACCCATACATATACCTAAGTTATCAAGTAATCCAACTGAATCATAAGGTAAACACAAAGTTACTGACTCAGCTCAAACCAGGATTTTAATCTAGGGGTAGTATCAAATAACATCCCCAGTCACATTGTCGAAACCTCGCCTGCTGGAGAACTCCTCCTCTATCTAGTACAGTGGGTCTGTCGCGACACCAAGGCGCTCCCCACTGGGCTAGTCGAATCACTCCGAGTCGATTCGGTCAGCAGTCGTCAGGTCTCAGCCATCTACTAGGTCTCTGCACGTCAAAGTTGTCTTATTGCTAAACCGTACAACCAAGGGTCTCACTCCGGTAGTCATGGAGAAAAGTCACTGACTAGCCTCATAGAAAGGGCTGAGTCTGAAAGAAGTCGTCGGGTAACCCACTGCCCAGCCCAACTGGAGGATAAACCCTAAGAGGTAGTTGGGTAACCCACTGCACAACCCAGCTGGAGGGTAAACCCTAAGGTCGACGGGTAACCCACTGCCCAGCCCAACTAGACGGTAAACCCTAAGGTCAACGGGTAACCCACTGCCCAGCCCAGCTGGAGGGTAAACCCTTAGAGGTCGTCGGGTAACCCACTGCCCAGCCCAACTGGAGGGTAAACCTGGAACTGGTCTGATAACTCCTCACTATGCTCACTCGTCTCTGGGAGGATCTGCTCCACGAGCTACAGGTCGATACTCCAACTATCACGAATTCCCATATAGAAGTATCTCAAAGGTCTGCCTCGTCATATGGGTCTCAACGCAATAGATGGTGCGTCAATCGGACGTCCGGTCTGTGAGTTATTAGCCTTTTAGTCCCGGGGGCCCGGTTGGATTCATGCACGATTCAACCTGACTGTATCTCAACTTTACCCCGAACTCCGGTGGGTTATACTCATAGGGGCTGTCTCGCTCGAAGAAAATCAATGCTACTGAAGGTTCGTCAAATGGTCGTCCGGTGCCAAAGATATGGCCAAATAAAGTAAAGGGTCAGTAGTGGGCCTGGGTTCGGTCCGACCCGGTCGGAGTCGACCCGGGCAGACCTATTGGGTCTGGCCCGGCCCATTGGGCGGGCCAGCATGTTAGGTTTGGCCCGACCCGTGGGGCCCAGCCCTGCAGGCTGCGTGGGCGGTTCGGCCCGGGCTCGGGGCTGGTTTGGCCCGGGGCGTCGCGAGGGCGCGGCTCGGCCCGGAGGGCGCGGCCGGGCCGGTTCAGCCAGGGCACCGTGAGGGGACCAGCGGCAGTTCGGTCGGGTGGCGGTTCGGGAGTTCGGGCGGCTGGGTGATGGCCGGGCAGGCCAAGAGGCGGCCGGGCAGGGTGCGACCACGCCGGCAGGGGGGCCGGCGGGCGGCCGGGCAGGGCACCAGGTGGGCCAGTGGGCAGCCGGCAGGCATCCGAGCAGGCCGGTTGGCGGGCCAGCGGGGGCGCGACCGGTTCCGGTTTGGCTGGTGGCGGTGCGAGACGCCGCGGGGGCGGCGCAGATCACGGAGGCCGCGGGTAGCGCGGCCTTTCTCTTCACCTCCTTCATCGCCTCGTTTCTTTGTAGCCATGCCGAAGATCATCACAAAAGAGATCAATGAAGGGAGTCGGGCCATGTTAGTTTGGCCCACACCTTCTGCGTTTAGGGTGATAACAATCGGTTCATCAAGGTTGGAGAACGATGAACAACAATTCACCCGTCAAAGGAAACATATCCTCGTTCTTCATTTTGAAAGAAAAGAATAACATGGCACATAAAAAACAACCCCTACCTTTGTTTGATGATGGTCGATGTTGGCACGGGGAAGAAGATCGTTGGGAAAAGACGGGCGTTCGTGTCGTCGGCATTTTCCTCAATCATCGGTTTGTGCGCCGGCTCTTCGTAGTCGAAGACGTCCTACGTCAGAGTAGGTTCCGGGGAAGGAAGTCAAAGTCGCTCCTTGTCGGCGTTCGTCGTTGGAAGAATGCGTTCTTCGTGGAGGAAGCATAATACTCCAAGTGTTGGGAGTCGTGTCACTTTACCAGCGCTTCTTCATTTGGTGAAGTCGTCCCAAAACCTTCTCCCAAACTTCCTATATATAGAAGATGGAGGGAGGTAGGTAACGATCATTGGAATTTATGACGGTTCATTTATTGGGAACCTTCCTAAATTCGAATGATGAGGTTATTTAAATTTAAAAGGAGCATGCTAATTAAATTATGTTGGCGCAAATTAAGAGGTGTGTTGGCTATAATTATTGGGAGGATACCAAGAGGCTCCCCCCACATTTAATAGGGACTTGAGAGGTTTCTCCCAATTAATGGGAGGTTTCAAGGGGGTTTAAAAACCCGGGTGGTCCCCACCACCATAACCTCTCATGGGAGGTTATGGTTCAGGTGGTCCTCACTTCCAGCATCCATGTGGAGGTTTAGTTTTAGTGGACCCCTCCTCCCAACCCCCGCATGGGTGTTGCAAATAAAAATAAAGTGTCACACACTTTTATTTTTATTTTTATTCTTCCACGAAATACCTAAATTCTATCTTTCACTCTCAACCCACTGTGGTGGAGGTGAAGGTCTCCTTAAGTGAATACCGGTGCTGTGAGTTTAACGGTGCCCTCAGAATTCAATTCCGAGCACCGGTTCAAAAGTTACAAAACGTCACTCGCGCGTTTACTGAATGTACCTGAAAAAAATATCGGAAAATTATTTTCAGTCACTTTCGACCTGTGCCGGTCAAGGTTAGGCTCTGCCTAGGTGAAACACACCCCAACGAACCCAACGGTACTCTCGTATTTTTAATCCAACTTACCATTGAGAAGTTATGAATTTTACAATAAAATAATTGATACTTAATTATTTTATTTGCGGCCAAAAACTAACTTTTTCTAGTGGTCCGCACCGGCCAAAGTTATTATTTTATTAAATAAAGCATTCCCTCATGAGTTCAGCGGTGGTCTCAGATTTTTAATCTGAGCTACCATTTTTGAGTTATATGCAATTGAAAAATAAAATATTTTATTTAATTATTTTATTTACGGTTATGCCAATTTTGGGTTTTCTCATAGAAAGTCGGCGCCGACTAATCTTAAGTCATGCCTAGGGTAAACCTTCCATCCTGAGCGCAATGGTGCCCTTTTATTTCAATTCCGACTAACCATTTATGATTTATTTCACTTTTTTAGGAAAACTACTTAAGCGCGTTAACTTAAGCTTAACAAAACTTTGACAGATCATTCCGGGCAATCCTGGCCTTGGAATCGCGCGCTATCTGATTTTGCGGACTTGTAAAATTCAAATATATTTATAAACAATTACATGGAAATTCTAGGTCTTTACATTCTCCCCACCTCAGGGCTCTATGTCCTCATAATCCACAACTCAAACTAAGGAATAAAATGGGGGTACTGTGCACACATCTGAGCCTCCCACTCCCATGTGCTCTCCTAGAGGTTCCCGTGCTGCCAACGAACACGCACCAGAGGTATCGACCGTCCATGAAGGACCTGATCCTATCGATCCTCAATCACTATCGGTACCTCCGTAAAATTCACCCCATCGTCGATTTCTAGCTCGCCATGGTCGATGATGTGGGTAGGGTCATGCACGTATCTCCTCATTTGGGATACGTGGAAGACGTCATGCACCCGGTGCAACTGAGGTAGAAGATCTAAGCATTATGCCACCTCGCTAACTCTGCTGAGGACCTGAAAAGGTCCGATGAATCTCAGAGATAACTTTTTGCCTCAGTAAAATCTTCGTAAACCTCATCGAGGTGAGACCCATAGAAAGACGTGGTCTCCATCCTCGAACTCTAGAGGTCTTCGTCTCCTTTCGGCATACGACTTATTTCTGCTCTGTGCAGTCTTCATCCGCTTCTAAATGATCTTCACCTTCTCTGTGGTAGCCCGTACCATCTCTGGTCCCACGAGTGTTGACTTCCCTGAGTCAGTCCAGCACAAAGGTGATCTGCAAGGTCGTCCGTACAACTCCTCTAAAGGTGTCATCCCAATGGTGGAGTGATAACTATTGCTGTATGAAAATTCCACCAAAGGTATGTGATCCTCCCGGCTGCGACCAAAGTCGAGGACACAAGCACACAACATGTCCTCAAGTGTCTGAATGGTTCGCTCAGTCTGACCATCCGTTTGAGGATAGAAGGTGGTGCTCAAACGAAGTTGCATCCCGATAGCCTCCTACAATCCCTTCCATAGCTGGGAAATAAAACATGCACCATAATCAGAGACAATCATAGAATGTACTCCATGTATCCTCACAATCTCATGCACATAGAGGCATTCCCAAGCTCTTTACTAAACTCTGCTCTATGATCGGTAGAAAATGGGCTGACTTGGTGAGTCAGTGGACGATCACCCAAAATGAGTCATATCCCCTGAATGTACGTTGATTAGCCACTAAATGAGGCTAATATTCATTGTTAATATACATAATATTCATGTTCTTTATTATTCAAAAACACCATTTTAGTTCATTTTACAATTTGAACATCATTTCACATTATGATTGTAATACCTTCTTAAAATGCGCTATTATGAGGTACATTTTTGAACATCATTTGAAGTGCCCAATGATTCATATGATTTTAAGGAATCTAATTATACATATTTTAATTTGATATTTTTTGTAAATTTATCTAAACTTAAATATGAACATGTTTGATTCAGGGATCAGTGGATAATTCATGGAGGATGATGGAGATATTTGGAAATGAAAGGAAGCAATTCTGGAGAAGGCAGATTGGACACCATCCCACTAATTAGACTGTGGGGCCCAACATACAGGCCCAATTAATCCCAAATTTCGTGGGATGCTAGAATAATTGAATAGTAACAAATAACTCTTCAGGATATAATCCTAATTAGTCTTCCATGGTATTCATTTAGGCAGCCCAAGTTAGAGATAAAATTCTGGTCTAGATTCTGCGGCCCAGAAAAATAGCCCACTAATTTGATCATATCTCGGAATACACAACTCCAAATGGGCCCAAATTTTAAAGGAGGTTATAAGACATCCGGAGATCCATTTCCTTCTTCTATGGACCACTCTGATTTGGCCATCTAGAAGGTCTTATATACGCGTCAGTTTGGTGAAGGAAAGATGGATGCCACCTCGGGTCAAGGGTGGAAAAATCAACTCTCTCTTACTTTCCACCCACCTATGGCCTACCACAATTAATTGAGGAGACTTGGACTGTTGGAGGATCTACCCAAGGACTCAAAAATTCCTATTTAAGGCAGTGGTGTTGGAGGATTGAAGAATATTTGAGCTTCCTTTCATTGTAATGTTATGATGCGGTTTTGTTGTCTCAAATTTATCTTCCACGTGTAAGTTGTTTTAAATCATCCTTGTTTCTTAATAAAAGTTCTTCTTATCTTATTATTCTGTTCTTATCCTTATTACTTTGATACCGTTGGTTCAAGGTGTGAACTTTTTCATACCAAACCTTGTGAGATTATCACACAACAGTGGAGTGATTGTTATTTTATTGCGTTTTTTTTACTTTTCCATTTCCTCCCTTATGAGTCTACTTTCTGCTTCCATTGAAACCATGGGATCAATGGAGGGCTAACCCACTTATGGGTTGATCCAAGGGAGTATAAAGGGGTTGGATTGGATGTTATTTATCACCTCATTAATGTATAATCACTTCTTTAATTGAGATTTTTATTTGATGGTTTTTAAACTCCATCGTCCTTGTTGAATTTAAGGCCACACACTTCAAGTGCTAATACGAACCTTTACCTTGAAGTGCTCAAAACCTTGATCCTTCAAGTGTATAGGTGATTAGTATTAAAGGGTTTAGGAATTAAACCAGTAAGTGATGATGTTGTTTTATCTCCTTAAATGAACCCATCTCAAATTTAAGAAATTGAAATCATTAAAAAAGAAAATACGTCCAATCCACCCCGAGCGATAACCTAGGATCGACTCATTCTTTTAATTTGAAATCACTTAAGTCTCTTAGAGTTCACTTAAACCCATCTAAAATCAACCCAAAGTTGGCCACTTCATATCCAAAAACAATCCTTAGAATGTTCATGTCTATAGGTTACTTCTTAGGTCTCTGTGGATTCGATAACCCAAGCTAGACTACAAGGACCATTCTACCTTCATCTCTTGGGTAAATTTGAGCGAGAATCAAATTTTGGCGCCGTTTACAAGGACCCAAGTAATTCATCTAAACACCCATTCTATTCTCCCCCATTTCTTCTTTTCTCATCCAAATTCTCTTATCTTGTCCCTTTCTCGTTTTTTTTTCTTTGGTGCATGTCCGCCTACACCCGTGATCAATCAAACCATCTTGTTAGGGTGGATAGTTCTGGGGTTGGGGAGTCAATTACACCAAGGGAACTCATTCCATTAGATCATAATCTTTCTAATAATCTAGAGTCCAAAATTGAGCCAATTTCAATGGAAGGTCTTCAAGGAAACCAACTCATAAACCCAGGTGGAGACCAAAATGGAAACCCAAATGAGGCAGCCCCAAACTTGGGGAATGCAATTGATCAAACCATGAATGACTACCTCACACCTTCTTGGACCAATGACCCCTCATGAATTATACACAATTCCCTAGGAGATTCTAACTACATCTTTAAACCCCATGTCCTAAACCACCTTCCCACATTCCATGGAATGGAGTCCGAGATGCCATATTTGCACATTAAGGAGTTCAATGACATTATAGAAACCATGTGTCCCCCAAATCAACTAGAATCAGCTAAGATGAGGCTATTTCATTTTTATTTAAAGGATAGAGCTAAAAATTGGCTAAAAAATTTGAGTCCATCATCCATCAACTCTTGGGACCAACTACAAAGAGAATTCTACAAAAAATACTTTCCCCACCATAAAACAATTGCACTTAAAAAGAGTATCCAAAACTTTTTTGAAAAAGAGGGAGAGTCATTCTATGAAACATGGGAGAGGTTCAAAGACACTCTAAACATGGTTCCACACCATGGTTTTTCTATTCCTGAACAAGTGAGAATTTTCTATGAAGGGTTGGGTTCGGGGAACAAATAATTCATTGACATGATGTGTAATGGAATATTTAAAAACAAAGCCCCAAATGATGCTTACGAGTATCTAGAAAGCCTTTATGAACAAAACCAAACATGGGGAACTTCACCTTATTCTGAAAAGACACAAAGAACTACTGGAATTCATACACTTAGAGAAGAGGAAATCCTTAGGGCTAAACTTGCAGCACTCTCTAGGAAGTTTAAAGAGATAGACCTTAGGAAAGTCCATGAAATCCAAACTGTTGACCCTGTTTGCACAATTTTTGACAAACATGACCATAAGACAGATAACTGCCAAACCATTCCATCCATCAAGGATGTTTTTTTAGGAGGACCCCCAGCAGAAGTAAATGCTTTGAACTTTCAAAAGCCTCAATACCAAAACAACTTCAACCCAAGGTATAACGACCACCCAGGATTCTGCTGGAAAGATATCCAACAACCTATCCAACCACAGGGACAAAATCCTTACCCCCATCAGAACTACCAAACCCATAACCAGTTCCAAACCCAACCTATCCAATACCAACAGCCACCAGTCTATTTTCAACAAACCATACCACCTCCAAAATATCCCTCTGGGATAAACCAACCTAATCAAGCACCCACCCAAACTGTTCCACAAAGCCTACTAGAACAACTGTGCAAAAAAATGGAGAGGATGAACTCAGAAGTCTCTTCCCTAAAACAAGAACTTCAAACCATCAAAACATGAAAGGCACCCATTCCTACTCATGCGGTGCCATCCTCAACTCCAAGGGGAGAGTCAAGTTGTGCTCAAACAACTCATGAACAACTAAAGGCTGTGACTGTTTTAAGAAGTGAGAAATCAATTGAGAAACCTGAACAACTAATTCAGAACCCACCTGAAGATTAAAACTTGGAGGAAAATTCAAATGAACCACAAGATCAAACTGAGGAAACTGATAACAATGTGAAAGAAACAACTCTTCAACAAACAACCCCACAACCTGCACCATTTCCCCAACGCATGAGGGGGAAACCCAAGCCTGAACTAAGTGAAACGTTGAGGGAAATCTTTTCACAAGTCAAGTTGAACATACCTCTTCTCGATGCAATCCAAACCATAACTTCCTACTCAAAGTACCTTAAGGACTTGTGCACTTTTAAAAGAAAATTTTCACATAAAATCCAAGTCCTTTTGGCTACTAATGTGAGTACCATCATTCAAGGGACCATTCCTCCTAAGTTGAAAGACCCAGGTTGCCCTTACATCAATGTTGAACTAGGAGAAAGAAAAGTTGTCAAGGCCTTGTGTGACCTAGGTGCTAGTGTAAATCTCATCCCATATGCTGTGTACTGCCAGTTAGGACTAGAAGAACTCCAACCCACATCTGTCACACTTGAACTTGCTGATCGTAGCATTAGGGTTCCAAAGGGGATTTTAAAGGACGTTCTGGTAAAGGTTGAAAACTTCATCTACCCTGCTGATTTCATTATCCTTGACAACCATTCAAACTTAGGAAATAAGGAACAAACCCCAATCATCCTTGGTCGTCCTTTCCTTGCAACAATCAACTCTGTTATCCGAGTCTGAAATGGGAACATGACCATCACCTTTGGGAACATGAGTCTAGACTTGAACATCTATATTGCAAGCTCACAAATAGGAGATGACGAGGACATTCATGAAGTAAACATGATAGGAAGCATTGATAAGGAATCCATGGAACATCAAGGAATATTTGATGAATGTTTAAGTCAGGATGAGATTGATTTCCTTTGTTCATATGAAGGAAGTTTATCTCCTTGGCTTGAATAATTTTCAAATTGCTCTTATGATGAAGTCTTAGGTCCAACAATCAGTAAAACCTTTCAAGAAACCACTTTCATGGAGACCACTCCAATTTCCTTCCCTAAATAGGATCAAGCCAATCTAGTAGCTGAAAATTCTACATGTGGGGAATCAATCCTATCTAAAACTCTAAAAAAAGAAATTGATCTTGATCCAATGTCCCAATCTTCTGCTGAAATTCTGAACCAACCTGATCTTGAATTGAAGGAACTTCCTTCTTCACTAAAGTATGACTTCCTAGGGGAAAATCAAACACAGCCTATTGTCATTTCTTTTTCTATTGAATCCAATCATGAGAGGATGCTTCTAGATGTCCTTAGGAAGCATAAGAAAGCCATTGGTTGGACCCTTTCTAATATTCCTAGGATTAGCCCACTTATCTGGACTCATAGGATTGTTTTGGAATCCGATTCAAAGCCATGTCGTCAACCTCAACGGCGACTCAATCATAATCTCATGGAGGTAGTAAGGAAGGAACTTCTGAAATTGTTAAAAGCTGGTATCATATATCCCATAGTTGAGAGTGGATGGGTGAGCCCAATCCAAGTGGTTCCAAAAAAGGCCGGAATCACAGTGATAACCAATGAGGATGGAGAGATTCTTCCAACAAGGGTGAGTAGTGGATGGAGGGTCTGCATTGACTACAGGAAGCAAAACTCATTCACCAAGAAGGACCATTTCCCCTTACCATTCATTGACCAAGTCCTTGAGAGAGTGGCAGGTCATGCCTTCTACTGTTTCTTAGATGGGTACTCGGGGTACAATCAAATTGAGGTCTCCCTAGAGGATCAAGGGAAGACTAAATTCACATGTCCATTCGGAACCTTTTCTTTCAAACGCATGTCATTCGGGTTATGCAATGCCCCTGGAACCTTCCAGCGGTGCATGATCGGAATCTTCTCAGACATGGTAGGGGATTTTCTAGAGGTCTTCATGGATGACTTCTCTGTGTTTGGGGATACTTTTGAGGGATGTTTGTAGAATGTGGAGAGAGTCTTTTCAAGATGTGAAGAAAAAAATCTGGTCCTAAACTGGGAAAAATTCCATTTCATGGTTAAAGAGGGACTTGTTCTAGGCCATCTGGTCTCGAGTAAGGGGATTGAAGTTGATAAAGCAAAGGTTGACATCATTCGTCACCTTCCATCACCCAAAACTATCAAGGAAGTGAGGTCTTTCTTAGAACATGCTGGTTTCTATAGAAGATTCATCAAGGACTTTAGTGCAATATCTCATCCCCTTTGTGCTCTCCTAGTAAAGGATGCTCCATTTGTTTGGACAGAAAACTGTGAGGGTTCATTCTCAACCCTCAAATCCTCTCTCACCTCTCCTCCCATTATGAAATCTCCAAATTGGAACCTTCCTTTTGAACTTATGAGTGATGCCAGTGACTTTGCTGTTAGAGTTGTGTTAGGACAACATTGTGATAAAACTCCTTATGTCATTGCTTATTCAAGAAAATCCTTAAATGATGCCCAAATAAACTACACCACTACTGAAAAGGAGTTACTTTCTATTGTGTTTGCTTTAGAGAAGTTTAGGTCCTACCTCTTAGGATCCCCCATCACTGTGTTCACTGACCATTCTGCACTAAAATACCTCTTCCAAAAACAAGATGCCAAGGCTAGAATGATTAGGTGGGTCTTTCTCTTACAAGAATTTGACCTCACAATCAAGTATAAAAAGGGAGTTGAAAATGTTGTATCTGATCACCTCTATAGGATGGAATTCAAAGACAACTCAAATCACATTTCTGTGTCTGATTCGTTTCTTGATGAACACCTATACTCTATGAGTGACTGCCCTTGGTATGCTGACATAACAAATTTCTTAGTGAAAGGAGTCATTCCGAAATTCTTAGGGACTCAAGCTTGAAGGAAATTTCTTTATGATGTTAGACACTATGTGTTTGATGATCCATACCTCTATAAGTTCTGCCCTGACCAAGTCATTATGAGGTGTGTTCCAGAATCTAAACCAGAGTCCATCCTTAAATTCTGTCACAGTGAGGCATGTGGAGGTCACTTTTCCTCTAAGAAAACATCTACTAAGATTCTTCAATGTGGTCTTTTCTGGCCCACCCTCTCAAGGGACTCTTACACATTTTGTCAAAGTTGTCCTAGGTGTCAACAAGTAGGGTCCGTCACAAAAAGGAATCAAATGCCACTCACTCCCATCTCAGTGGTTGAAATATTTGACTGTTGGGGAATTGACTTCATGGGTCCCTTCCCAAACTCTTGGGGATACCTCTACATACTCTTATCTGTTGATTATGTCTCAAAATGGGTTGAGGCCATTCCCACTAAGTCCAATGATCTTCAAGTTGTGATTCGATTTCTGAAAGAGAACATATTTTCAATATTTGGAATTCATAGGGCTATAATCAGTGATCGAGGAACCCATTTTGGCAACCGCCCATTCTCTTCACTCATGTCTAAGTATGGTATTTCTCATAAAGTGTCCACTGCATACCATCCTCAAACCAATGGTCAAGCTAAGTTAGTGAATAGGGAGATTAAGCAAATTCTTGAGAAAACTATCAATCCTTCCAGGAAAGATTAATCTAAGAAACTCTTAGATGCTCTTTGGGCATATCGTACAGCATACAAAAACCATTTTAGGAATGTCCCCATATAGGTTGGTTTATGGTAAAGCATGCCATTTTCCAGTGGAGATTGAACATAAGGCCTTTTGGGAAATTAAGAAAATGGATTATGACCTCTCATTGGCTGGAACAAAAAGGAAATTAGATCTCAATGAACTAGAGGAATTAAGGATAGAGGCTTATGAAAATTCAAGGATCAATAAAGATAGAGTTCAAGCCTACCAATCTAGGAATATCAAGGTCAAACATTTTGAACCGGGAAAACTTGTGCTCTTGTATAATTCAAAACTTCATTTACATCCGGGAAAGTTAAGGTCTAGATGGTCAGGACCTTTCATAGTGCATCATGTATTCCCCCATGGGGTAGTAGAGATTCAAGATCCCACAAGTGGGTACATTTTCAAGGTCAATGGTCAAAGGTTAAAACCATTCATTGAATCATTCAATAAATAGGAAATATAGGTTGAGTTAACTGAGCCAACCTATGAACAAGGAAAAAATTGATAGATTTAGGGTCCATGTCGGGATAACGACGTTAAACAAAGCGTTGTATGGGAGGCAACCCATGGTTTTCAAGTTTCTTATCATTTTGTTGTTTTAATAAACTTTATATTTTAAATAGGATTAATTAATCATTTTTACATTTTAAAAAAAAGACTATTGACCTATTCTTCTATTACGAGTATGGATGGGTATGAAAGGGGAGCATCGTATTCATCTGTGTCACGTGGTGTGATCCTTGAGTAATACCTTACCCAGAAAATTAAAAGAATACAATGTATCATTAGTTTGATTTTAAAAAAAATAGAAAAACAGGAAAAACCATAAAAATGATGATACTTGGAATTAAATAAGTCGATGTGTTGTTTGTTTTGTCTGGTTTGTTCTTATTTTTGTTTAGGTACTATTTTGGGTGATACATGTTCAATCAAGGAGGTACCTACATCCCCTAAGAGATCAAAGGACTAATTTGGAGCAACAAGAACTTCAACTTCAACCACCAGGTGATTTCATTCCATGATCCTCAGTTTCAATTTCCTTTTTGAACTTCCATTATCTGCCTCTACTCCTTCTAAATTTTCATTTCTTCAAACACTGGGGGCAGTGTTGTTTTAAGTTGGGGGGGAGATAAAATAAAAAAAAATGATTTTGTGTCAAAAAAATGAATTATTTGAAAAAAAAGAAGTGTAAATGGAAGGAAAAATTCCTTTAACTTTGAACATGGTAATACACATTTCACACTTTGAAACTGAATATCAAATAATATAGCATACCCTGATTCTGATTTTAATCCTTGTATAATTTCATGAGCATAGATTTTGGAAAGTGTGGTTGTCCAATGTTATATTTCATCGTTTATATTTTCATCCAAATAAAAAATATCACAATGCACGTCCTTTGGATAGTGGGGTATTAGTTTGAGTTCGTGGGGTCCCCTAAATAAATAGCATAGGTTTGGTGATCATTTTAGTTTAATATGATTATTCAAAAAAAATTAAAAAAAATGTGCGTAGAGCAATGAAATGACCTAATGCGTGGCTTTCGGCACTTGGGGATCGTGACTCCATAGTTGTCTGGCCCAGAGTTAGTAATTTTATCTCTATTTTTGGTAATTTGAATTTCTTTTTGACTGAGTTAACTCAAGATGATGCCTGAGTATGTGGGCTTCACTTGGTTCCCTAAGGTCTTTGAGCCTGGGATTCATCGGCAAAGTCTCGCTATAGGGGTTGACTCTTTTGAGTGCAATTTCAATTACCATGGCAAAATTGCAAAAACAAAAACAAAAAAAAAACAAAAAAAATATTATAAAAAAAAATGAATACTCGTCTTAATATTGAAATGTGATTCCACATAGAGCTTCCGTAATTTCCCCCTTGAATAAAGATGAACCCCCATGTCTATTGTGATACACAACACATCGTCATACTTAATTAATATTGAATGAAATATGGAAATGAATTTGAACAAAGGAATGGGCTTGGGATTGGGATCTGCATATGAAACTATCTTGTATTAAAATATTTTGATGGGTTTCATTATTGTTTGGTATAATGTTTTTTTGGTGATCATTGTGTATTAAAATGTTTTTGGAAAAGGGAATTCGAATTTCATTTTTGATGAGATATATTTTGCTCGGGACTAGAAAAACTCAAGTTGGGGGGTGTGATTAGCCACTAAATGAGGCTAATATTCATTGTTAATATACATAATATTCATGTTCTTTATTATTCATAAACACAATTTTAGTGCATTTTACAATTTGAACATCATTTCACATTATGATTGTAATACCTTCTTAAAATGCGCTATTATGAGGTACATTTTTTAACATCATTTGAAGTGCCCAATGATTCATCTGATTTTAAGGAATCTAATTATACATATTTTAATTTGATATTTTTTTAAATTTATCTACACTTAAATATGAACATGTTTTATTTAGGGATCAGTGGAGAATTCATGGAGGATGATGGAGATATTTGGAAATGAAAGGAAGCAATTCTGGAGAAGGCAGATTGGACACCAGCCCACTGATGAGACTGTGGGTCCCAATATACAGTCCCAATTAATCCCATATTTCTTGGAATGATATAAGACATGTATAGGAACAAATAACTCTTCAAGAGATAATTCTAATTCGGACTCCATGGTGGTCATTTAGGAAGCCCAAGTTAGAGATAAAATTCTGGTCCAGATTTTGCGGCCCAGAAAAACATCCCACTAATTTGATCATATCTCGGAATCCACAACTCCAAATGGACCCAAATTTTACAGGAGGTTAGAAGACATCCGGAGACATTTTCTTATTCTATGGACCACTCTGATTTTTTCATATAGAAGGTCTTACAGATGCGTATATTCGGTGAAGGAAAGCTGGATGCCACCTCGGGTCAAGGGTGGAAAAATCAACTCTCCCTTACTTTCCACCCACCTATGGCCTACCACAATTAATTGAGGAGACTTGGACTGTTGGAGGCTAGACCCAAGGGATCAAAAATGAATATTTAAGGCAGTGGTGTTTGAGGATTGAAGAATCTTTGAGCTTCCTTTCATTGTAATGTTATGTTGCGGTTTTGTTGTCTCAAATTTATCTTCCACGTGTAAGTTGTTTTAAATCATCCTTGTTTCTTAATAAAAGTTCTTCTTATCATGTTATTCTAATCTTATACTTATCACTTTGATACCATTGGTTCAAGTTGTGAACTTGTTCATACCAAACCTTGTGATATTATCACACAACGGTGGAGTGATTGTTATTTTATTGCGTTTTTTTTTACTTTTCCATTTCCTCCCTTATGAGTCTACTTTCCGCTTCCATTGAAACCATGGGATCAATGGAGGGATAACCCACTTCTGGGTTGATCCAAGGGAGTAGGAAGGGGCTGTATTGGATGTTATTTATCACCTCATTAATGTATAATCACTTCTTTAATTGAGATTTTTATTTGATGGTTTTTAAACTCCATCGTCCTTGTTGAATTTAAGGCCACACACTTCAAGTGCTAATACGAACCTTTACCTTGAAGTTCTCAAAACCTTGATCCTTAAAGTGTATAGGTGATTAGTATTAAAGGGATTAGGAATTAAACCAGTAAGTGATGATGTTGTTTTATCTCCTTAAATGAACCCATCTCAAATTTAAGAAATTGAAATCATTAAAAAAGAAAATACGTCCAATCCACCCCCGAGCGATAACCTAGGATCAACTCATTCTTTTAATTTGAAATCACTTAAGTCTCTTAGAGTTCACTTAAACCCATATAAAATCAACCCAAAGTTGTCCACTTCATATCCAAAAACAATCCTTATAATGTGCGTGTCTATAGGTTACTTCTTAGGTCTATGTGGATTCGATAACCCAAGCTAGACTACAAGGACATTTCTACCTTCATCTCTTGGGTAAATTTGAGCGAGAATCAAATTTTGGCGCCATTTCCGGGGACCCAAGTAAGTCATCTAAACACCCATTCTATTATTCCCCCTTTCTTCTTTTCTCATCCAAATTCTCTTATCTTCTCCCTTTCTCGTTTTTTTTTTCTTTGGCGCATGTCCGCCTACACCCGCGATCAATCAAACCGTCTTGTTAGGGTGGATAGTCCTGGGGTTGGGGAGTCAAGTACACCAAGGGAACTAATTCCATTAGATCATAATATTCCTAATACTCTAGAGTCCAAAATTGAGCCAATTTCAATGGAAGTTCTTCAAGGAAACCAACTCATAAACCCAGGTGGAAACCAAAATGGAAACCCAAATGAGGCAGCCCCAAACTTGGGGAATGCAATTGATCAAACCATGAATGAATACCTCACACCTTCTTGGACCAATGACCCCTCATGAATTAGACAAAATTACCTAGGAGATGCCAACTACATCTTTAAACCCCATGTCCTAAACCACCTTCCCACATTCCATGGAATGGAGTCTGAGATGCCATATCTGCACATTAAGGAGTTCAATGACATTGTAGAAACCATGTGTCCCCCACATCAACTAGAATCAGCTAAGATGAGGCTATTTCATTTTTCTTTAAAGGATTGAGCTAAAAATTGGCTAAACAATTTGAGGCCATAATCCATAAACTCTTGGAACCAACTACAAAGAGAATTCTACAAAAAATACTTTCCCCACCATAAAACAATTGCACTTAAAAAGAGTATCCAAAACTTTTTTGAAAAAGAGGGAGAGTCATTCTATGAAACATGGGAGAGGTTAAAAGACACTCTAAACATGGTTCCACACCATGGATTTTCTATTCCTGAACAAGTGAGAATTTTATATGAAGGTTTGGGTCCGGGGAACAAACAATTCATTGACATGATGTGTAATGGAACATTTAAAAACAAAGCCCCAAATGATGCTTACGAGTATCTAGAAAGCCTTTCTGAACAAAGCCAAACATGGGGAACTTAACCTTATTCTGAAAAGCCACAAAGAACTACTGGAATTAATACACTTATAGAAGAGGAAAGCCTTAGGGCTAAACTCGCAACACTCTCTAGGAAGGTTGAAGAGATAGACCTTAGGAAAGTCCATGAAATCCAAACTGTTGACCCTGTTTGCACAATTTGTTACAAACATGACCATAAGACAGACAACTGACCAACCATTCCATCCATAAAGGATGTTTTTTTAGGAGGACCCCCAGCAGAATTAAATGCTTTGAACTTTCAAAAGCCTCAATACCAAAACAACTTCAACCCAAGGTATAACGACCACCCAGGATTCCGCTGGAAAGATAACCAACAACCTAGCCAACCACAGGGACAAAATCCTTACCCCCATCAGAACTACCAAACCCATAACCAGTTCCAAACCCAACCTATCCAATACCAATAGCCACCAGTCCATTTTCAACAAACCATACCACCTCCAAAATATCCCCCTGGGATAAACCAACCTACTCAAGCACCCACCCAAACTGTTCCACAAAGCCTACTAGAACAACTGTGCAAACAAATGGAGAGGATGAACTCAGAAGTATCTTCCCTAAAACAAGAACTTCAAACCATCAAAACAGGAAAGGAACCCATGCCTACTCAGGCGGTTCCATCCTCAACTTCAAGGGGAGAGTCAATTTATGTTCAAACAACTCATGAACAACTAAAGGCTGTGACTGTTTTAAGAAGTGGGAAATCAATTGAGAAACCTGAACAACTAATTCATAACCCACCTGAAGATTCAAACTTGGATGAAAATTCAAATGAACCACAAGATCAAACTGAGGAAACTTATAACAATGTGAAAGAAACAACTCTTCAAAAAACAACCCCACAACCTGCACCATTTCCCCAACGCATGAGGGGGAAACCCAAGCCTGAACTGAGTGAAACGTTGAGGGAAATATTTTCACAAGTCAAGTTTAACATACCCCTTCTCGATGCAATCCAAACCATACCTTCCTACTCAAAGTACCTTAAGGACTTGTGCACTTTTAAAAGAAAATTTTCACATAAAAACCAAGTCCTTTTGGCTGCTAATGTGAGTACCACCATTCAAGGGACCATTCCTCCTAAGTTGAAAGACCCAGGTTTCCCTTACATCAATGTTGAACTAGGAGAAAGAAAACTTGTCAAGGCCTTGTGTGACCTAGGTGCTAGTGTCAATCTCATCTCATATGATGTGTACTGCCATTTAGGACTAGAAGAACTCCAACCCACATCTTTCACACTTAAACTTGTTGATCGTAGCATTAGGGTTCCAAAGGGGATTTTAAAGGACGTTCTGGTAAAGGTTGAAAACTTCATCTACCCTGCTGATTTCATTGTCCTTGAAAACCATCCAACTTAGGAAATAAGGAACAAACCCCAATCATCCTTGGTCGTCCTTTCCTTGCAACAATAAACACTGTTATCCGAGTCCGAAATGGGAACATGACCATCACCTTTGGGAACATAAGTCTAGACTTGAACATCTATTATGAAAGCTCACAAATAGAGGATGACGAGGACATTCATGAAGTAAACATGATAGGAAGCATTGATAATGAATCCATGGAACATCAAGGAATATTTGATGAATGTTTAAGTCGGGATGAGATTTATTTCCTTTGTTCATATGAAGGAAGTTTATCTCCTTGGATTGAATCATTTTCAAATTGATCTTATGATGAAGTCTTAGGTCCAACAATCAGTGAAACCTTTCAAGAAACCACTTTCATGGAGACCACTCCAATTTCCTTCCCTAAATCTTATCAAGTCAATCTAGTAGCTGAAACTTCTACATGTGGGGAATCAATCCTATCTAAAACTCTAAAAAAAGAAATTGATCTTGATCCAATGTCCCAATCTTCTGCTGAAATTCTGAACCAACCTGATCTTGAATTGAAGGAACTTCCTGCTGCACTAAAGTATGCCTTCCTAGGGGAAAATCAAACACATCCTATTGTCATTTCTTCTTCTATTGAATCCAATCATGAGAGGATGCTTCTAGATGTCATTAGGAAGCATAAGAAAGCCATTGGTTGGACCCTTTCTGATATTCCTGGGATTATCCCACTTATCGGGACTCATAGGATTGTTCTGGAATCTGATTCAAAGCCATGTCGTCAACCTCAACGACGACTCAATCCTAATATCATGGAGGTAGTAAGGAAGGAACTTCTGAAATTGTTAAAAGCTGGTATCATATATCCCATAGCTGAGAGTGAATGGGTGAGCCCAATCTAAGTGGTTCCAAAAAAGGCCGGAATAACAGTGATAACCAATGAGGATTGAGAGATTCTTCCAAAAAGGGTGAGTAGTGGATGGAGGGTCTGCATTGACTACAGGAAGCTAAACTCATTCACCAAGAAGGACCATTTCCCCTTACAATTCATTGACCAAGTCCTTGAGAGAGTGGCAGGTCATGCCTTCTACTGTTTCTTAGATGGGTACTCGGGGTACAATCAAATTGAGGTCTCCCTAGAGGATCAAGGGAAGACTACATTCACATGTCCATTCGGAACCTTTGCTTTCAAACGCATGCCCTTAGGGTTATGCAATTCCCCTGGAACCTTCCAGCGGTGCATGATGGGAATCTTCTCAGACATGGTAGGGGATTTTCTAGAGGTCTTCATGGATGACTTCTCTGTGTTTGGGGATACTTTTGAGGGATGTCTGCAGAATGTGGAGAGATTCTTGTCAAGATGTGAAGAAAATAATTTGGTGCTAAATTGGGAAAAATGACATTTCATGGTTAAAGAGGGACTTTTTCTAGGCCATCTGGTCTTGAGTAGGGGGATTGAAGTTGATAAAGAAAAGGTTGACATCATTCGTCACCTTCCATCACCCAAAACTATCAAGGAAGTGAGGTCTTTCTTAGGACAAACTGGTTTCTATAGAAGATTCATCAAGGACTTTAGTTCAATATCTCGTCCCCTTTGTGCTCTCCTAGTAAAGGATGCTCCATTTGTTTGGACAGAAAGTTGTGAGGGTTCTTTCTCAACCCTCAAATCCTCTCTCACCTCTCCTCCCATTATGAAATCTCCAAATTGGAACCTTCCTTTTGAACTTATGTGTGATGCCAGTGACTTTGCTGTTGGAGGTGTGTTAGGAAAACGTTGTGATAAAACTCCTTATGTCATTGCTTATGCAAGAAAATCCTTAAATGATGCCCAAATAAACTACACCACTACTGAAAAGGAGTTACTTGCTATTGTGTTTGCTTTAGAGAAGTTTAGGTCCTACCTCTTAGGATCCCCCATCACTGTGTTCACTGACCATTCTGCACTAAAATACATCTTCCAAAAACAAGATGCCAAGGCTAGACTGATTAGGTGGGTCCTTCTCTTACAAGAATTTGACCTCAAAATCAAGGATAAAAAGGGAGCTGAAAATGTTGAAGCTGATCACCTCTCTAGGATGGAATTCAAAGACAACTCAAATCACCTTTCTGTGTCTGATTCGTTTCCTAATGAACACCTATACTCTGTGAGTGACTGCCCTTGGTATGCTGACATAGCAAATTTCTTAGTGACAGGAGTCATTCCAAAATTCTTAGGGACTCAAGCTCAAAGAAAATTTCTTTATGATGTTAGACACTATGTGTTTGATGATCCATACCTCTATAAGTCCTGCCCTGACCAAGTCATTAGGAGGTGTGTTCCAGAATCTGAACAAGAGTCCATCCTTAAATTCTGTCACAGTGAGTCATGTGGAGGTCACTTTTCCTCTAAGAAAACATCTTCTAAGATTCTTCAATGTGGTCTTTTCTGGCCCACCCTATCAAGGGACTCCTACACATTTTTTCAAAGTTGTCCTAGGTGTCAACAAGTAGGGTCCATCACAAAAAGGAATCAAATGCCACTCACTCCCATCTTAGTGGTTGAAATATTTGACTGTTGGGGAATTGACTTCATGGGTCCCTTCCCAAACTCTCGGGGATACCTATATATACTCTTAGCTATTGATTATGTCTCAAAATGGGTTGAGGTCATTCCCACTAAATCCAATGATCATCAATTTGTGATTCGATTTTTGAAAGAGAACATATTTTCAAGATTTGGAATTCCTAGGGCTATAATCAGTGATTGAGGAACCCATTTCTGCAACCACCCATTCTCTTCACTCATGTATAAGTATGGTATTTCTCATAAAGTGTCCACTGTATACCATCCTCAAACCAATGGTCAAGCTGAGTTAGCGAATAGGGAGATTAAGAAAATTCTTGAGAAAACTGTCAATCCTTCTAGGAAAGATTGGTCTAAGAAACTCTTAGATACTCTTTGGTCATATCATACAGTATACAAAACCATTTTAGGAATGTCACCATATAGTTTGGTTTATGGTAAATCATGCCATTTTCCAGTGGAGATTGAACATAAGGCCTTTTGGGCAATTAAGAAAATGGATTATGACCTCTCATTGGCCAGAACAAAAAGGAAATTAGATCTCAATGAACTGGAGGAATTAAGGATGGAGGCTTATGAAAATTCAAGGATAAATAAAGATAGAGTTCAAGCCTACCAATCTAGGAATATCAAGGTTAAACATTTTGAACCGGGAAAACTTGTGCTCTTGTATAATTCAAAACTTCATTTACATCCGGTAAAGTTAAGGTCTATATGGTCAGGACCTTTCATAGTGCATCATGTATTCCCCCATGGGGCAGTAGAGATTCAAGATCCCACAAGTGGTTACATTTTCAAGGTCAATGGTCAAAGGTTAAAACCATTCATTGAATCATTCAATAAAAAGGAAATAGAGGTTGAGTTAACTGAGACAACCTATGAACAAGGAAAAAATTGATAGATTTAGGGTCTATGTCGGGCTAACGACGTTAAACAAAGCGCTGTATGGGAGGCAACCCATGGTTTTCAAGTTTATTATCATTTTGTTGTTTTAATAAACTTTATATTTTAAATAGGATTAATTAATCATTTTTACATTTAAAAAAATACTATTGACATGTTCTTCTATTACGAGTATGGATGGGTATGAAAGGGGAGCATCGTACTCATCCATGTCACGCGGTGTGATCCTTGAGTAATACCTTACCCAGAAAATTAAAAGAAGACAATGTATCATTAGTTTGATTTAAAAAAAATAGAAAAACAGGAAAAACCATAAAAATGATGATACTTGGAATTAAATAAGTCGTTGTGTTATTTGTTTTGTCTGGTTTGTTCTTATTTTTGTTTAGGTACTATTTTGGGTGATATATGTTCAATCAAGGAGGTGCCTACATCCCCTAAGAGATCAAAGGACTAATTTGGAGCAGCAAGAACTTCAACTTCAACCACTAGGTGATTTCATTCCATGATCCTCAGTTTCAATTTCCTTTTTGAACTTCCATTATCTACCTCTACTCCTTCTAAATTTTCATTTCTTCAGACACTGGGGAAAGTGTTGTTTTAAGTTGGGGGGGAGATAAAATAAAAAAAATGCTTTTGTGTCAAAAAAAATGAATGATTTGAAAAAAAAGAAGTGTAAATGGAAGGAAAAATTCCTTTAACTTTGAACATGGTAATACACATTGTACACTTTGAAACTGAATATCAAATAATTTAGCATACCCTAATTCTGATTTTAATCCTTGTATAATTTCATGAGCATAGATTTTGGAAATTGTGGTTGTCCAATGTGATATTTCATCGTTTATATTTTCATCCAAATAAAAAAGATCACAATGCACGTCCTTTGGATAGTGGGGTATTAGTTTGAGTTCATGGGGTCCCCTAAATAAATAGCATAGGTTTGGGGATCATTTTAGTTTAATATGAGTATTCAAAAAAAATTAAAAAAAATGCACGTAGAGAAATGAAATGACCTAATGTGTGGCTTTCGGCACTTGGGGATCGTGACTCCATAGTTGTCTGGCCCAGAGTTAGTAATTTTATCTCTATTTTTGGTAATTTGAATTTTTTTTACTGAGTTAACTCGAGATGATGCCTGAGTATGTGGGCTTCACTTGGTTCCCTAAGGTCTTTGAGCCTAGGAGTCATCGGCAAAGTCTCGCTACAGGGGTTGACTCTTTTGAGTGCAATTTCAATTACCATGGAAAAATTGCAAAAAAAAACAAACAAAAAACAAAAAAAATATTATACAAAAAAAATGAATACTCATCTTAATATTGAAATGTGATTCCACCTAGAGCTTCCGTAATTTCCCCCTTGAATAAAGATGAACCCCCATGTCTATTGTGATACACAACACATCCTCATACTTAATTAATATTGGATGAAATATGGCAATGAATTTGAACAAAGGAATAGGCTTGAGATTGGGATCTGCTTATGAAACTATCTTGTATTAAAATATTTTGATGGGTTTCATGATTGTTTGGTATAATGTTTTTTGGTGATCATTGGGTATTAAAATGTTTTTGGAAAAGGGAGTTCGAATTTTACTTTTGATGAGATATATTTTTCTCGGGACTAGAAAAACTCAAGTTGGGGGGTGTGATTAGCCACTAAATGAGGCTAATATTCATTTTTAATATACATAATATTCATGTTATTTATTATTCATAAACATCATTTTAGTTCATTTTACAATTTGAACATCATTTCACATTATGATTGTAATACCTTCTTAAAATGCGCTATTATGAGGTACATTTTTGAACATCATTTGAAGTGCCTAATGATTCATCTGATTTTAAGAAATCTAATTATACATATTTTAATTTGATATTTTTTTTAAATTTATCTACACTTAAATATGAACATGTTTTATTCAGGGATCAGTGGAGAATTTATGGAGGATGATGGAGATATTTGGAAATGAAAGGAAGCAATTCTAGTGAAGGCAGATTGGACACCATCCCACTGATGAGACTGTGGGTCCCAACATACAGGCCCAATTAATCCCAAATTTATTGGGATTCTAGAGGACATGTTTAGAAACAAATAACTATTAAGGATCTAATGCTAATTCGGCCTCCATGGTGGTCATTTAGGCGGCCCAAGTTAGAGATAAAATTCTGGTCCAGATTCTGCGGCCCAGAAAAACATCCCACTAATTTGATCATATCTCGGAATCCACAACTCCAAAGTGACCCAAAGTTTACATAAGGTTATAAGACATCCGTAGATCCATTTTCTTCTTGTATGTCCCACTCTTATTCGGCCATCTAGAAGGTCTTCCAGACGCGTCTGTTCGGTGAAGGAATGCTGGATGCCACCTCGGGTCAAGGGTGGAAAAATCAACTCTCCCTTACTTTCCACCCACCTATGGCCTACCACAATTAATTGAGGAGACTTGTACTGTTGGAGGCTCTACACAAGGGCTAAAAAATTCCTATTTAAGGTAGTGGTGTTTGAGGATTGAAGAATATTTGGGCTTCCTTTCATTGTAATGTTATGCTGCGGTTTTGTTGTCTCAAATTTATCTTCCACATGTAAGTTGTTTTAAATCATCCTTGTTTCTTAATAAAAGTTCTTCTTATCTTATTATTATTTTCTTATCCTTATCAATTTGATACCGTTGGTTCAAGGTGTGAACTTTTTCATACCAAACCTTGTGATATTATCACACAACAGTGGAGTGATTGTTATTTTATTGCGTTTTTTTACTTTTCCATTTCCTCCCTTATGAGTCTACTTTCCGCTTCCATTGAAACCATGGGATCAATGGAGGGATAACCCACTTATGGGTTGATCCAAGGGAATATCAAGGGGCTGTATTGGATGATATTTATCACCTCATTAATGTATAATCACTTCTTTAATTGAGATTTTTATTTGATGGTTTTTAAACTCCATCGTCCTTGTTGAATTTAAGGCCACACACTTCAAGTGCTAATACGAACCTTTACCTTGAAGTGCTCAAAACCTTGATCCTTCAAGTGTATAGGTGATTAGTATTAAAGGGTTTAGGCATTAAACCAGTAAGTGATGATGTTTTTTTATCTCCTTAAATAAACCCATCTCAAATTTAAGAAATTGAAATCATTAAAAAAGAAAATACGTCCAATCCACCCCGAGCGATAACCTAGGATCAACTCATTCTTTTAATTTGAAATCACTTAAGTCTCTTAGAGTTAACTTAAACCCATCTAAAATCAACCCAAAGTTTGCCACTTCATAGCCAAAAACAATCCTTAGAATGTGCGTGTCTATAGGTTACTTCTTAGGTCTCTGTGGATTCAATAACCCAAGCTAGACTACAAGGACCGTTCTACCTTCATCTCTTGGGTAAATTTGAGCGAGAATCATACGTGGAAGTCCTGTCACGAAGTCTATTGATATCCTATCCCACTTCCACTCTGGGACCTCTAAAGGCTAAACTAAATCTGCTGGTACCTGATGTTCCGCCTTCACTTTCTGACAAGTGAGGCACCGAGAGACAAACTTTGCAACTGCTTTCTTCATTCCCAGCCACCAGTGCTGTCATCGGAGGTCCTAGTACATCTTCGCCACTCCTGGATGCACTTCTAGAGGGGATATGTGTATCTACCTCAACACTTCCTCTTGAAATTACATTGGTACCATGGTACGTCCTCTGAAGAGGATTACGTGCTCCCCACCTTCAGAAAAACCATCAGGTGCTTACCCTGTGGATATCTGAGCACGTCGTGTCTCGCAGTCAGTGTCCCCATGTTGTGCCCCCCTGATTCGTTGAAGAAGTGGGGGAGTGACTGTAAGAGACTGAAGAAAAGATTCTCCTTCTCGATCCACCAAGGATATCTGCAAAGCGGCTAGCTGCTCTGTCTCCTCACTTAGCAGATGCAAGCCAGACCTCCTGCTGTGTGCGTCTGCTACCATGTTCCCCTTCCCAGGAGTATAGACTATATCAAAGTCAACATATGCTGCCATGAGGGTGAGGTTGGCCGACTCACGAGTGATTGGTTGCACCCTCTTATGCATGAGTTTATCCTTTGCTTCCTGGGTTTCCTTTTTCACCAACCAAGGAAAACCTCATCCCAACATTGTAGATAAACCACAACCTCTTTGCCTAATACAGTCAATCTGAGTGTGAACTATTGATATCAAGTCCAAACACAAACTAACGTCGTAAGGCCTCGACACTGCCACCAAGAGGTTTCAACTGAAACTCTCTCCTCAAGGGTTATATCACATTGTCGGCGTAAGTGTGATTATCAAGTCTCCTCCCAAAGGTATCTCCAGATGTCAGGGTCAAGTCAATGGTTTAACCAAAAACTCTAGGTCCTGGACAAGATTCATGGAAGGAAGGAATGATTGGTACCTATGTATATTGATACAGAAGATAGTAGTAGACATAGAAGATAGTAGTAGACATAGACCATACCTCAAATCATTCCTAGAGCCCTTAGGTCACATTACTTAACTACATGAAACAACTCTCTTCCCCTGTCCTCTAGCTCCCTGAGCCTGGCAGGGTCCACAAAAAAAAGGGCTGGTTGTAACATGTCGAAAAGTACAGCACCACATGATGCTCTCTTAGCTCTGCTTCCACATCTGCTGCCCTGCAGATTCATCTGTCCCTATCACATCCTATTCATGAAACATTTTACATGCCCAAGTATCTGAGACTGGTGCTAGTTTCCCTCTTTACCACTGCTAACATTCACTGGTTGTATCCGCTCAACCAAAGAACATTCAACCACAAAGGTTCTCTCTAGCACCCTAGCATAAGTAGGAATGTGTAGAGGAATAGTGCTGGCTCGAATGTCCTTTAAACAGACCTAGATCAGAAGTTTGATCCCTGAAGCACTGATTGTATCGTATTCATCGAGTACCAAGAAAGATCGGTACTCCTCGATGAATACTCAGCTACCGACATGTCGTACAGCCGAAGCTGTAGAAGTTCTAGAGAACTCTCAATCACCTCCTCGAGCTAGTCCTTAGCCATCTGTGAGTCAGTCTCGCCTCGGAACCTGAGGGGTATCTGATTCTGAAACATGTGTAAGGCACTAAGCCTACATGTGTCATCTACCAGTACCTCTGGTTGTAACTGATGACCAATGGGTAGTGATATAGTTGGAACACTACCCGAAGGTACTATCTCGGGCAACGGTCCACGTACCGAAGCCTCATCACTAAGCAGACTATCATCATGGTCACTCATTGAAAAAGACTAGTGGTTAAATCACCGTCTACTCTACTGGTGTCTCAAATAGATAGGAAACTCTAGCAATCGCCTCCAGACAGCCCTCAGCTGCGTGGGAATCTGTCTCACCTCGAAAACTCAAAGGCCTCTGCTACTCGAACTCGTGAAACACGCTCAGTCAGCGTGCACCGTCCGCCAGTGTGGATGGTGGTATAAGATGCCCAACGGGTGGTGCTGCTGTTGGTACACCACCCGAAGGTTCCAACATAGTAAGAGGTCCCTACACCAGAGCCTCATCGCTCAGTGGGCTATCAGTGGGAATAACTCTCGGAACTCTAATTGGTTGTCTGCGGGGAGGCATCCTAAAAGAAACATATGCAACATGGTCAAAAGATTATACCTGGTGAGATGACCTGGTGAGATGACTTATGAAATCACAAAGAAAACACACACGCAATCAATGTTTTCATGCACTGAGTCAGAAATCAGAAGTCAGGGTCCTGGTGTTTGGATAGGTCGGTCGCCGCACCAACACTGGACTCCCTGAACTGAAAACAGCACTCACTACACTTAACACTATTGCTTCATGGAAAATATCTGAGTCTTAATTTATGCCATAGAACCAACTCCTCTAATACCAATTTTTCACGACCCATCCCTCGGGGCCCGTGCTGTGACTACCCCAAGTCCGCCTTCCATAGGCCAGGGGCTGGTGACTAGCACCAAAGACGTAATTCCCTAAAACTGTGAAGGCATTTCCATTATAAAGTGTAAACACACACAATAGAGCACACAACTGGATACAAAACACTAAGAAAACTGTATAACCAAAAGAGAGTGTTGAAAGTAAAGGGGCTAGAATACAAGACCAATAGGAAATTACAAGTACAACTGAAAAATAAGTATAACAGAAGAAAAGTAAAACATATGTTGTGTCATCCTCTGAGATTCCTACCTGAAGGGTAGGTACAGATAGTATCCTCAGTACTCCATGTCCATCAGTCTCCTCCATGTACAGACTCGTCCTAAGGTCCACCTCCAGGTACCCTCCAGTCCTGCTAGTCTCATCCTCAGTCAGTGTTGTTCATCGTCTGCATCAAACACAATGAGGTGCGGGCATAGCCCGTGCAGTGGTGAGTATAACGATACTCAGTAGGGACCCCGAGAACCTCAAGGTCTCACAAAATGCAACAAGGATAAACCACAAATTATGAAATCAATAGATAACCCCACTTAGGTATATGCCCATACATATACCTAAGTTATCAAGTAATCCATCTCAATCATGAGGTAAACACAAAAGTTAATGATTCAGCTCAAACCAGAATTTTAATCTAGGGGTAGTATCAAATAACATCCTCAGTCACATTGTCAAAACCTCGGATGCTGGAGAACTCCTCGTCTATCAAGTACAGTGGGCCTTCCACGACACCATGGCGCTCCCCACTGGGGTAGTCGAATCACTCCGAATCGATTCGGTCAGCAGTCATCAGGTCTCAGCCAGCTACTAGGTCTCCGCACGTCAAATTTGTCTTATCGTTGAACCGTATAACCAAGGGTCATGCTCCGGTAATCATGGAAAAAAGTCACTGACTAGCCTCATAGAAAGGGCTGAGTCTGAAAGAAGTCGTCGGGCAACCCACTGCCCAGCCCAGCTGGAGGGTAAACCCTAAGAGATCGTCGGGTAACCCACTGGCCAGCCTAGTTGGAGGGTAAACCCTAAGGTCAACGGGTAACCCACTACCTAGACCAGCTGGAGGGTAAACCCTAAGAGGTCGTCAGGTAACCCACTACCCTGCCCAGCTGGAGGGTAAACCCGGAACTGGTTTGATAACTCCGCACTATGCTCACTCGTCTCCGGGAGGATCCGCTCCATGAGCTACAAGTTGATACTCTAACTGTCACGAAGTCACACGTAGAAGTATCTCAAAGGTCTGCATCATCATAGGGGTCTCAACGCAACAGACGGCGCGTCAATCGGACGCCCGGTCTGTGAGTTATTAGCTTTTTAGTTCCGGGGGCCCGATTGGATTCATGCACGATCCAACCTGACTGAATCTCAACTTTACCCTAAACTCTAGTGGTGTATACTCATTGGGACCGTCGCGCTCTAAGAAAACCAGTGCCACTGACGGTTCGTCAAACGGTCGTCTGGTGCCAAAGATATGGCCAAAGAAAGTAAAGGGTCGGTAATGGGTCCGGGTCCGGTCGGACCGACCCGGTCCGACCCCATCTGGGCCGACCCAGTCTGGGTCGACCCGATCAGACCTGTTGGGTCTGGCACAACCCATTGGGAGGGTCAGCCTGTTAGGTTTGGCCTGGCCCGCTGGGCCCAGCCCAGCGGGCCACGTGGGCGGTTCAGCCAGGGCTCGGAGTCGGTTCGGCTCGGAGCATTGCGAGGGCGCGGCTTGGCCCAGAGGGCACTGCCGGACTTTTTCGGCTAGGGCGATCGGAGGGGGTCGGCGATGGTTCGGTCAAGTGGTGGCTCGGGAGGCCGGGCAGCCGGGATGGGGCTGGGTAAGTCGGGAGGCTGCCGGGAAGGCCGGCGGGGTGCGGCCAGGCCGACAGGCGGCCGGGCAGGGCACGGCCAGGCCAGAAAGGGGGATGGCGGGCGGTCGGGCAGGCAGCCGTTTGGCGGCCGGGCTGGCCGGTAGGCGGGTGGCCGGGTAGGCGGTCGACAGGCAGTCGGGCAGGCCAGCGGGCGAGCCGGCAGGGGCGTGGTCGTGGCTGGTTCGGCCGATGGTGGTAATGCCGCAGGGGCAGCACGGATCACGGAGGTCACGGGTAGCGCCGCCTTTGTCTTCGCCGCCTTCATCGCCTCGTTGCTTCATCGTAATGCCGAAGATCATCACAAAAGAGATCAATGGAGGGATTCGGGCCATGTTAGTTTGGCCCGCACCCTTTGCGTTTAGGGTGATAACAATCAGTACATCAAGGTAGGAGAACGATGAACAACAATTCACCCGTCAAAAGAAAAATATCCTCATTCTTCGTTTTGAAAGAAAAGAAGAACATGGCACATAAATGAAAATAACCCCTATCTTTGTTCAATGTTTTTCGATGTTGGCGCGGAGAAGAAAACGGATCGTTGGGAAAAGACGGACGTCGGTGTCGTCGGCATTTTCTTCGATCGTCGGTTTGTGCGCTGGCTCATCGTAGTCGAAGACGTCCTACGTCAGAGTAGGTTCCGAGTAAGGAAGTCGAAGTCGCTCCTTGCCGACGTTCTTTGTTGGAAGAATGTATTCTTCGTGGAGGAAGCGTAATCCTCCAAGTGTTGGGCATCGCGTCACTTTACCAGCACTTCGTCACCAAAACCTTCTCTCAAGCTTCCTATATATAAGAGAGGGAGAGAGGTAGGTAACGATCGTTGGAATTTATGACGATTCATTTATTAGGAACCTTCATAAATTCCAACGATATAGTTATTTAAATTTAAAAGGAGCAAGCTAATTAAATTATATTGGCGCAAATTAAGAGGTGTGTTGGCTATAATTATTGGGAGGATACCAAGAGGCTCCCCCCACATTTAATAGGGACATGAGAGGTTTCTCCCAATTAATGGGAGGTTTCAAGGGGGTTTAAAAACCCGGGTGGTCCCCACCACCATAACCTCTCATGGGAGGTTTTGGTTCGGGTGGTCCCCACTTCCAACTTCCATGTGGAGGTTTAGTTTTGGTGGAGCCCACCTCCCAACCCCCACTTGGGTGTTGCAAATAAAAATAAAGTGTCGCACACTTTTATTTTTATTTTTATTCTTCCACGAAAGACCCAAATTCTATCTTTCACTCTTAACCCACTGTGGTCGAGGTGAAGGTCTCCTTAAGTGAATATTAGCGCTGCGAGTTCAACGGTGCCCTCGAAATTCAATTCTGAGCACTGGTTCAAAAGTTACAAAATGCCACTAGCGTGTTTACTGAATGTACACGAAAAAAGTTTGGAAATTTATTATCAGTCACCCTCGACCTGTGCCGGTCAAGGTTATGCTCTGCCTAGGTGAAACACACCCCAACGAACCCAATGGTACTCTCTGATTTTTAATCCGAGTTACTGTTTAGAAGTTATGAATTTTACAATAAAATAATTTTCACTTAATTATTTTATTTGCGGCAAAAAACTAACTTTTTCTAAGGGCCCGCACCGTCCAAAGATAGTATCTTATTAAATAAAGCATGCCCTCATGAGTTCAGCGGTGGTATCATATTTTTAATCTTAGCTTTCGTTTGTGAGTTATATACTTTTTAAAAATAAAATAATTTATTTAATTATTTTATTTATGGTTATGCCAATTTTGGGTTTTCTCACAGGAAGTCGGCGCCGACTAATCTTAAGTCGCACCTAGGGTAAACCCGCCATCCTGAGCACAATGGTGCCCTCATATTTCAATTCTGAGTAACCGTTTAAGAGTTATTCAACTTTTTTAGAAAAAAACTGCTTATGCGTGTTAACATAAGCTTAACAAAACTTCGACAGATCATTCCGGGCACTCCGAGCCTCGAAATCATGCACCGTCTGATTTTGCGGACTCGTAAAATTCCCATATATTTTTAAAAAAATTACATGTAAATTCTGTGTCTTTATATTCTGTGTCCAGTATTGGATGTCTTTAACAGGTTTGTGGATTGGGAACCTGAAACGCCAAAATAATAGTAATATATTATTATTAAATCTGTGACTATCCCTGACTCTCACATGCGACGTCCGATTTACATTCCATCAGCAGTGATGCGACTCTATCTTTAAGATGGTCTATTCAAGTCTAAGGGTGAATATTAAATTCTGATTTGTGGCTCGAGCACATGAAACACCCCATTATTATTATTATTATTATTATTATTATTATTATTATTATTATTATCATCATCTAATATTGCATTGGTTTTAACTCTCCCATACGACATTGGATTGGAAATCCGTCAGTGGCTTCATGACCCTGACTATGAATCAGGATTTTTAGGACTAATTTCAAGGGTTTAAACAAAAGTTGACATGTGGAACCCAAGAAGCCGGTTCGCACGCATTACGGTGGAATGTGACTTTTCACTGGGTATCTGTTCTAGCCGAACGAGTAGTCGATCCCATGTGTTTTTCTGTGAGGATAACTATGGTGTGATCCATACAATTTGATTCGGGGCCAAGGTGTGGGTCCCATGTAATTCCATTCAAGCGCAATGTGGTGATATATGACTTTTCCATCGAATGTTTGTTTAGGGCGAATGAATAGTCGATCTTGTGTGTTTTACTCCAAGGATCGCAACGGTGTAATCCGTTTGGTTATCCAGTTCCATTTGGAGAGGCTTGTGAGTAAAAGTACATTTTCACCCATTGATTTAACAATGAGCATTGCACACTCATCAGCCTTTTGGCTAGATATGTCATGTACCCTGTGAGTACACTTGCCCGCCTTTAGGGTACATGATTTGTTGTTTAGTACCTAAGTATGGAAAGGTACACGACCAGGCGAAGAGGCAAGGCCACACAACGTGTGGGTCCCACAAACATCGTTTACCGCATTACAAATCTTCTATCTCTCGTTTCTCCTTCTTTTGCACTCAGACATTGGAATATGAGTTTCCTATCCTAAGTTTTTTTCCGCATAGAATGCTATGGTGTGATCCGTAGAGTCTTTTGAGATACGATGGGAGATGTTTAGGGCGTGACACCCATTCGGGGCAACACCCAATGACTGCAGTGGCATGCTTTCCAAGGGGTACCATCTATAAAAAATGATCAGAGTTCCTCGATGCTTTTCTAAGACGTACCATCCAACGGGGATGATAAAAAGTGTAGATGATTTTTCTAATAGGTTTCATCCAGTTGGGAAGATCAGTGTTCCTTAGTGCTTTTCTAAGAGGTACCATCCAGCAGGGATGCCAGTGATCCTTAGTACTTTCTGAGAGGTACAATCTTGCAGGTGTGACCAGTGCATTTTCAGGCTAACCCTCCCACCAGGCTGGGTAGGGTAGTCCCCAAGGAGATACCGGTCAGAACCAGAGCATAGTCCCCAATGAGATATCAGGCTGACCCAGAGCGTAGTCCCCGACAAGATACTGGGTTGACTGAGAGAGTAGTCCTCAAGGAGATACTAGGATGACCTAGAGCATAGTCTCTGATGAGATACGAGGCTGAACCAATGTGTAGTCCCCGAGGAGTTATCAGGATGACCCTTCCAGCGGTCCAGGTAGCATAGTCTATAATGGTTCAGAGAAGAACCTTAAATGTGTGACACAGTGGCGAGGCATGGTTCGACTTACCTAAGGACCCACAAGGAATAGGGTCACTTTCCCCACTGAGACATGTCTTTGTGACACGACGTAAAACTGTGCAGGCGAGTCAGTGCCGCCCAAAGAGGATAGTATCGAGGTCCGGTGATTTGCGAACCTTTGACTTGGGCTACCTGGGAAGATGATACGAGGTGTTGGGCATTATAGATGGTAATACATGGAACTTTTGGCAACTCACTTTCTAGGGTAGAGTTGTGATATGGAGATCCTCTTAATCCCTCGTTTGGGTTTCTTTGACAGATCGAATATATATATATATATATATCCTGTTTCAAGTGCCCACTCCTTGGGTTTTGGCTACTCCCCTTCCAGGAGAGGCCAAGATGCACAGGGTATGCCACGTGCTTTCTGTGTCTAGCTTCTTGTGGTTGGACGAGCCCACTCTCCTACTATAAGTAGCAAAGATTTGACAGGGAGTTCATCTCTTCACCATTTTGAGCTCCTTGTGTTTGGACGAGTCTACTTTCACTATCTAGTTGGGTTGAGTTGTACTCCAGTTCACTTTTATTGTACCTTGTTCCCATACTGGTCTTCTTATGTTATATCTCTTACTGATCCCCTCTTCCGTAACACTCTTGATTTTCCCTCGAGCCTTCAGGTCATCCTACTGAGTATTCTTATACTCACCCCTACCTGGGCTTTGCCTGAATTTGTTGTGCCCTTGCAAATGACAGACAAGTTGATCGTGATATTAGGGGATCTTATAGATACAGGGTGCTTGGACAGTGTGAAGTGGTCATAGCTTGGGATTTAGTAGTGGGACTCTCCCGACTATTTTACTTTTTCACCTGTTACTAGGTTGTGGCGCATTTCAAGTTGGGTGTATATATTTTCTATTTTCCCTTTCAGCTTTACTTTTCTTGTACTTGTAATGTTTAGAGGTTGATGCATATATGTTTGGGGTCCCTTTTTTTAGAATTTTTATAACTTGATTTCTATCCTATGTACTTTTTCATTGTGTTGACTATGTGTGTGTGAACAGTTTATTAGGAAAATGTCTCCCCTATTTTTTTTGTTCCTTCAGAGCTAGTCGTCAGCCCCTGACCTATGGAGGTGGGCATGGGGCAGTTTCGACTCAAGCCCCCATACAGGTTGGGTCGTGACAATGTGGTATCATAGCTGGTTCCACCCATGGGACATTGTTCGGATGTTTCCCTAAAAAGGTCTTGGTTGGGTTTAGGGAAATAGTGTCGAAGTTTCTCGAGAGCATCTCTCAGGCTAGCGATTCTAGTGATGGTATGGGCGGCTGAAGTAACCATTCACCAAGACCTTGATTAATGGCCTGTCGACTCGGCACCTTGAGACACTTGTTGTAGGGAACAATGGTACATACAACATAGAGGATTGAGTATTTGAATGTCCTTCGTGATTCAGCTCCCCACTCCCATTGATGTATATATATATATTCTCATCTGAATGATGTACTCCTTGACAACATTCAGGATGTCTCCGCAATGACAGTCATCCAGGATACTAGCTACGGTTTGTGATGACGATCCCGTGAGTGACAAGGCCTTAGTTTCAGACCCATCATGTGAGCACCTTTCTCTAGGTGGGCAGGAAGTAGCACCCCTACCTATTGGGCAGCAGACAACCCCAGTATAGTGGGATGAGGACGTGCACAAGCTGAGCACACATCGCGAGTTCCAGCGCCAGAGACCGCTGAGGTTCCATAGTGATCCAGACCCTCGAAAAACGATGGTTTGGCTAGAGCTAGTGGTAAACCTCTTCGGGCTTGTACAAACACTGGAAGATCAAATGGTGGCTTTAGAAGCCGACCTTTTCCCTAGAGAAGTTGGGCATTGGTGGAGCTTGGTTACTCAAATACATGATGAGTTCGCACTATCATGGGATAAATTCCTACATATGTCTCTTGAGGAGTTGTACCCAACTTTCTTTCACTCCATTCAACATTAGGAGCTCCTACAGTTACAGTAGGAAGGGATGATGGTGACTGAGTATGCGACTAGGTTCATAGACCATGCGCACTGCTCTCTGGACATGATCTGTAACGATTACTTCCAAGCACGGAAGTTTGAGTTGGGACTCTGTAGAGAGATCTATGTTATCATAGTGCCCTTGTGCATCCCCCACCAATGCCGAGGTGTTGTAGTAGGCACTGGTGGTAGAGAGATTCCTTTCACTCCATACAGCAGGTTGTGATAGTGAGCGCAATAGAGTTGAGATGTCTGTTGCAGCTAGCCGATGCCAAACGATGTGATCTAAACATTGGGTATCTTCTCATGATCAGTCTCAGGAACATGGTCATATGGGCCCCAGACATCACAGTAAAAGTGTGGTGGAAGAATCCCTCTAACTTGTACACTCATGGTGTGGTTGTGCAGTAGATTCCCTTAGTGGGATGTGTGGGAAGTCACATACTCACCTAGTATGGGATGTTCAGAGTAGTTAACTTTCCTGTAGCTGACCCTAGTGAAACATGAGGGTACGACTTTTCTTCAGTAGATGGTGTAAGCTCCATTGATACTCGAGCATGTAAGGGATTCTCAGTTGTGATGCACTGACTGTGAAATCTAACATGACCAGATATCCTTGGGTGATTCACCATATCGATATTTAGGAGGGAATCACGAGACCATGTTCCAGTGAAAAATAGTGATTCCAGTTGTGTTGTGGGATGTAGAGGTTCGTCCAGGGAGGCAAACTATCTCACTTGTTCTATCATGTCATTTGAGGTTGTGCAAGGAGATAGTGAGGTTGCATACCACCTTGTCATACCCTAATTAGTTGGTGTGAGTACACAACGTCTTACACGTGTCACAGCTCTGGAGATAAGTGTGTGTTTCTACACATGTCATAAACTAAAGTAAGCCATATGAGGGTGAACAATCGCTTTGGTCCACATTCTTTGTTAGCAAAAAAATGTAGAGCTTCCCTTGGGAGTGGGAGAGCTAGGTGTCGACTGGGTATCCTGAGTGGCATCCTATGTTTTTCTTTTCAAGGACGAAAAGCATAAAGGATAGAATAATGTAGAGATCTAGTTTTTTCCTAATAAGACTTTGAAAAACTTCTAGGCATATTTCCATATTTGGGCGATAAGATAGCGTGAAATTCCGAGACCCAGTGTTCTCGGAATTAATTTTATAAAAATGTTAAGTATTTTTATATTATGCACACTTGGTTAACTAACAGAAACAGGATATCTCATAAATGATTGGTCAATCGGAAATTTGAGACCATGGATGGGTTCCTAACGTGGTGTTTCCCCTAGGCATGACATAAAATGAGTCGGTGCAGCACGTTCGGACCCCTCGCTCATTGGAGGTGTGTTAAATGGATAAATTAAAATAATAATTTATTCATTTAATAACTCAAATATTAATCTCTCTCGAACAGGGAATCAGATGAAAAATCGGAAACCACCGATGAGCTCAGAACATTGGTATTACCCTAGGCAGAGTATAACCTTTGTCGACGTCAGGAGGTTGGCCTGTGTGCATTTATGGATGATTAATTAAATAATTAAATAATTGATTATTTAATTAATTGATTAATTTCTTTTAACCTAGTGTGATCTTATAAATTCATTGTTAAGAGGGGGTTGGCCTCAAAATTTAGTTTGGTAACTATGGCAAACCCTCCCTTCTTTTCCTATCCTCTCCTCCACTCATTGGCAAACGACGAACAACAATTATCCTATCCTCTCCTCCGCTCGTTGGCAAACGACGAACAACAAAGAACAACGACTAGACTTCGGATCCAGGCAAATCGAATCGCGACGAGCGCAATGAATCGTTCTTCACCAACGATTGATCCAATCACAAGATAGGACTCGTCTTTGGTGTTTCAATTACGTCTCAAATTAAACTTTGAGCATATTCAATTCCTATTCATCAATCTACCCCCTATCACTATCCTAGAAATTAGAATAAACTATTTTTATCATTTTATTAATTATTGATATTGTTCTACGTTCAACATTATTTTGATAATGAATCAATGCTAAACAATAGCCGAATTTATTGCCAAAATTTGTTTTTGAATATCCGAAAATCAATTGGCATGAGATCGATCCTTGACACATCGGATCACCACCACGAGTTTAGATTTGAGATCGATTAATTGATCTAGGCGTGATGTGACGCGACAAATAGACAAAACAAGATTTGTGTTCAAATCGATAGTCTCTGCCCACTGATCTTCATGGATATACTGTGGTTTGCCGAAGGTGGTCAGCGGTTCGTGTGGAGGTGTGTGACGACCTAGGCGGCGGAGGCGGTCTGACGGTTTGCAAGGTGGTCTGAGGAGGCGCGAGCAGGTGTGGCCGGCGGAAGGCGGTGGCGGACAGCCGGAGGGTGGTGTCCAGGCGGTGCAGGGACAAGTCATGAGCGATGACTGAAAATTAGGGTTTACATGGTGAAACCAGTAAAAGGGAAGAGAATAGGAAGATAAGAGGAATTAAAAATAAATAAATAAAGGGAGAATAGGGGGACAAGTCATGAGCCAAGTCAAAAGAGGGCCCCGACCTTCAAATTAACAATATTTTTATAATAATATTATTAAAAAAGTAGAATGAAAATCCAAAGGAAATGGTGATGCGCTGTGCACGCAAAGTGGATTGTGGGTGTCTCTTGTGCGTGCCAATCAGTACCACATTCATTACCGTTTTGTAAAATAACAATAATAAAATATATTTTTTATGGGAAACCCTTATTTTAGTCTTTTTTTTTTCATATGGTGTCGGTTTCATGAACCGTCTCCGGCAGTGCAACTCGGACTCCGAGAAGGACATTTCGAGTCCAATAATTGATTTCTTTTATGGGTTTGTGGTTTGGGTACCACATAATAATAATATATTATTGTTATTAAATCTTTGACCAGACCTAACTCTCAAATGCAACGTCCGATTGACTTGTCATCAATGGTGACATGACTCTATCTTTAAGACGGTCGATTCAAGTCTAAGATTGAATATTAAATTCTGATTCGTGGCTCGGGCACACGAAACACCCCAATAATAATAATATTGTTGTTCTTGTTGTTGAATATTACATCAATCGTAACTCTCCCATACGACATCGGATTGGCGAGCCGTTAACGACGTCGTGACCCTGACTATGAGGCGAACTATTCAGGACTAATTGAAGGGGTTTAAACTAAAGTTGATATGTGGACCCCATGATGCTGGTTCACACGCATTACGGGGTGAATGTGACTTTTTTACTGGGTATCTATTCTGGCCGAATGAGTAGTTGATCCTCGGTGTTTTTTGAGAGGATCACAATGGTGTGATTCGTACAATTTGTTTTAGGACCAAGGTGTGGGCCCCATGTAACACAATTCGAGCACACTATGGCGATATATGAATTTTCCGTCGGATGTCCGTTCAGGGCGAATGAATAGTCGAACTTGTGTGTTTTACTCCAAGGATCGCAACGATATGATCTGTTTGCTTATCCAGTTCTATTTGAGGAGGCCTGCGAGTAAAAGTACATTTTCTAGTGTAAATTTGTATGGGTTTTACGAAAAAAAAAATCGGGAAAGGGGATTAGGGTTCCGGTATTTTTAAATATGGGTCTGGGATGCGTGAACCTCATTCACGCATCTTCCCTAGAGGAGGGATGTGTGAATGCGGTTCACGCATCTCACAGAGAGCTCAAATGCTTCTCAATATTTATAACTATTAATTATAAACTAATACACTTAAAGTAAAAATTAAGAAATATTAATAAATATCAATTAAATAATAGAAAATATTGAAATAATGTTAATAATTATTAATAAATATTCATGAATAATAGATATTCATTAAATAATTATTAATAGAATGGCTTGAGTATTCTCTAACATATATTGAGCAAGATATAATCTTAGCATCTTTCACTCACTCACATCATCTCAACTTGTTGTAGTTATACATCTATTTCTATAAAGATCCTCATATGGTTCCATTTGTATTCTAAAGTGGAAACTGTTATTATATATGAATTCCACTAATAAATGTTGTCAATCACAATATCCATTGAAATGGATCAAGAAATATATTAGCTGATCCACAAGCCTATGAATGATCCTTTAAGACTTACTATTAGTTTAAGTGTGGTTAGTAGTTCAAATCTCATTTTTGTATCCAATGCTTGTTAAATAATTCCCAAAAACATCATAGAGATCCTTGGGTCTCTATTAGATATAATATAAAGATTTAACCCATGTAAACTTACCTCTTTATTTATATATTGGTATGTTGATAGAGTGTAAAATACTCTCAAATACACTACTACAAAAACGGGCAAGGGAAGCACCCCCTTATATCAGCACTAAGCAAAACCGCTGATAAAGGTTACCCTTTATCAGCGCTAAAATTTTAGCGCTGATATAGGAAGGATTTATCAACGCTTTTTTAGCGCTGATAAAGAGTACCATTATCAGCGCTAAAAAAGCATTGATAAAACCTTAGTCCGTTTTTTTATAAAGTCGGTCGCACAGTGCCCTCGTTTTATCGCGGCCTAAAGCTCTCGCAGTACTGAAACCCTGCGACTCCCCTCTGCCGCCCGCTGAGTTCGCGTTGCCGGACCTCCGCCGCCCTCGCTTCTCGTTGCCGGACCTCCGCCGCCCGCAACGCCCTCGAGCTTCGGTTTGCCGGACCTCCCTTTAAGGCATGTTTTCCAAATCATTTTTTAATATTGTTCTCCTCTCCCATCACACATAACCATTTGGCATGATAGATTTAATGGATATTTGAGATTGTGATGGTTGTAGGCTACATGATTCATCCTTTTCTGGAAACCTACGGATGTTTTAGGTTATTTCCATTTAAAATCCCTTATGTTTCCTTCCATGGTTGTCTTCTTTGGGTGGGTGTTCAAGACCATTATGGTGGTTATTATTCCTTATTGTCCTCTGATTCACAACTTCTTGGTTAGAGCTCAATCTTGATGTGTTGGGTGGTCTATCTTTTAAGAGATTAGTTTGCCATCTTTGCTCAAAAACCATTTTATATGATCTATTTATGGTTGGACATAGATAGGCTTTTGGTGTGTACTCAAATGACTAGGATTAGGAAGTGTCTTGATGGAACAAGCACTGGGAGGTGTTGGTGTCTAGTTCAATGAGACCGTCGATGGGTGACACTCTATAGTGGGAATTCAAGGTTTCCATCGAGTACTTGATCGAGGAATAAATCCTTTTTAGTTTTTTTACTTTCTTGTTGTTGGTTGAATCATTGATGGATATTGATTGTGTTATTTCATTTGGATTCATTTGTATGTTTTGGGTGTACCTTTCCTTAGGTGTCGAATTATGCTCTTAGTGGTTCTCCATGGTTAGTGGTTGTAGTCTCTTATTTGGGTGAAGGGATGTTTTCTTAGTATATTTCCATCTTATGTCCCACCATTTTAGTGAAAATTTAAATGGTTGGGTGACCTATGCTCGGTCTCCAAACATTATTGGGATTTTCTCTCTTCTTAGTGATGTAGACGTGTCATTTGGAGATGTATGATGTTCTTGGAGGATATACATTAAGGGTTCTTGGGAATATTAGTTATCTGTTCATTTTAATTTTTCCGTAGTGGTCCTCTATTCGGTGAATCTTCCTATATTTTTTGAATTGTCCACACAATAATTATTGTGTGGAATTTATTTTTGTATCATCATTTTCTATCCTTCGTACTAGAATATTTATTTGGATAAAAAGTGAAACGATGGGGAGAATTGTAACATCTCAGTATCTCTTTCATCAAAGCAATGCTCTTTGATTTTTTTTGGGTTTCTTGAGGGGTCATAGGATGTCCCAGACTGTCATAGAAGGTGTGGACGTGAACATGTTGGTTGAAAAGCTTCATGTGGTCCACCGAATGGTCGATGAGGGTAATTGGCTAGGCAATGGGATTCACAATGGATACAAAAAAATTCTATAGCCATCAGCTAGCTGGTGGGTCTGTAATGACTAGACAGTGGGATAACCTATGGTTATAACATTTATACTATAACCATTGTCTAGCTGGCGAGGGCCACTCTCTAGTCAGTGGTGTCGTTGTATATGAGGAAGCATCGAGGTAGTAGGGTAATTGCACCCCGATACCCCCATTTATTTATTTTATCTTCTCCCTCAAGTTTAACTCAACCCACTCAAGCCTTGGGAGCCCCTTTGGATAGTTTGGCTCTTCTATCCTCATCACTTGGTGGATTGAAGTTTCATTCGAAATGGTGATCCTCTTTTGGTATTTATTTCTTTTCTTGAACTTCAATCTCTCTCCATTACTTGATTCTTTGTTCCTGGGGGCTATAGAAGCCTTGGTATTTACTAGACCTATAATTTTTATGGGGAATTATGGTTATAGTATCTCTTTTTCCTTTTATTGAGATCCCTTTTATTTGATTCAATGTTCTTCATTTGAGTAGACTCATTCAGATTCATTGTGTTTTGATCCCAAATATTCCAAGTGGGTGTTTCTATACTATATCTTCTTTTTGGGATTCATGTGTTTCCTGAATTCATATTTTATCCATTTGAAGTTGGTTAGACATTTTTTGATCATTTTGAAGCACAAAATAACCCTATTAATGAAAATAATATATGGAATGGATGGTATCTTGTTGTGAATTAACCTTTTTCATTGAAATAAATTAGGTTTCCTTCTACCGTTGGTGGATTTGATATTATAAATGAAAATCATGGTTTAAAAATAAAGATAAGTTGATTCTTTAAGTAAAATTCCAAATGGTTTGGCATGTGTTTGTTTATTGATTTTTTTTTGGGAATGATTTCCAAAATAAATTAAAATGTCTTGTTTTTAAATGGTTTATGGTATTGGTATTTTAAAAAATTGAGGGGGATTGATTGTCCTTTTGAACAAAATACCTTTGATCTCGGCCACCATCAATTGTTTGTTTGGGGTGACTTTAATGTCATTTCCAACCCAAAGGAAAGGAAAGGTAGAAGCCAATTCCAGAGGAAGGCCATCATGGAGTTTTTTCAGTTCATGGCTGGGAAGGGCCTCATTGATCTCAGCTTCTCAGGTGACAGTTTCACCTGGTGCAACAACTGCAGGGGCCATCACCACTTGTGGAGTCTATTGGATAGGTGTCTATCCAACATGAAAGCCACTAACCTATTCTCAAATACCATGTTTTTCCATCTTGCTTGAGGTATTTTGATTCAATCCCCCATCTTGGTTTCCATTTCTTCTTGGCATGATCATCAGGAACGGTTTCACTTCCACCAGCAGCGGGTTAACATCCTAGGGTACCAAGACATGGTTTGTGAAATATGTAATGAACCCTTGTAGGAGTATCGGGCCACCTTTAACCTCAGTGACCTGACCTCGAACCCCGATAGGTGCGTGTTCGCCCCTTCCTCTTCAGGAACCTTCACCACCTGGGACTACTGTCGCATATGGGCTCCTTCAAAGTATTTTGATAGATGGAATGATACCTTTGGTTTATTGGATTATTAACACCAGTTTGAGATTTATGTGTGACTATATACTTATTATATTTTCTTATTATTTCTTACACACCACCACTTGAGTCGAGTAACCTGATTGAAATCCATATTGGTACTTTGGTTCTGATGTGGATATGGTTTTTTATGTGTTTGTGACATGTGTATGTGTGGATATATGGGTATTCAGGCATGATAATATTGAATCTAGGGTAGGGACCTAGGAGTGGTAGATGTATCATTATTGATTATTCTTGTGTTTGGTTTGGGGTGATTTGAGGAAACTATAATGAATCTAAAGTAATTATATTTAATGAAGATGAATAAATACTAATCGTTAGGCTCTATTAATCTCTATTTTTATAAGGAAGTGGTTCTCTTCTACTGTATTTGGAAGTCTTGTTTTGTGTAATTGAACCATAAATACTAATATTTGAGATTCAAATTGGATGAAGATGAATAAAGATTGGATGGATGCTAATCGTTTGACAATAGAGTACGAGAACGGAGTGAAAGAGTTTATCAAGTTTGCAAAGGATCACGCAAAGGATCCTTCTCAAATCCTTTGTCCGTGTTTACGTTGTTGTTATTCTAGACTACTTACTCCAGAGGAGTTGGAAGAACATTCGATATGTCACGAAATAGATCAGAGTTATAAATGTTGAAATAAACATGGAGAAAAAGCGAATGTAGCTACTGGCTGGGATAAAACTGCGTTTTATGGATCATCAGATATGAATACAAATATGGATAATGAAGAAGACCGTATGGAGGATGTGATTACAGATGTCAATGATGATGAAGATCGTATTGAGTAAATGACAAAGACAATTAAAGATGAACTCTGTGATTGCCCAAAATTGTTTGAGAAGTTAAAGAGTTGTGCAAAGACACCATTGTATGCTGCTTGCACTAAGTATACAACATTGTCAGCTGTACTGAAGTTGTATAAATTGAAAGCAGGCAACGGATGGAGTGATGTCAGTTTTACGGAACTACTTTCTCTCTTGAATGACATGCTCCCGGAAGATAATGAGCTCCCAAGACGGACATATGAAGCTAGACGAATGCTACGCTCGATGGGTATGATTTCTGAAAGAATACATGCCTGCTCAAAAGACTGTATATTGTTTCGCAAGGAGAAAAAATCACTTAAAGAATACCCAAAGTGTGGTGCTTCTCGATACAAGAAAGATAAATCCAATCCTACGAAAGTTGTATGGTACTTTCCAATCATTCCAAGGTTTAGGCGTCTATATTGAAGTGAAGAAACTACAAGACAATTGTCATGGCATGCAAATAAAAGAAATAAAGATGGGAAATTACATCATCCGACCGACTCTCCTCAATGGAAGAAAATTGATCATGAGTATCCTGAATTTGTAAAAGAGCCGAGAAACCTTCGTCTTGCGTTATCTACAGATGGAGTGAATCCTCTTGGTTTTAAAACTAGCACTCATAGTACATGGCCTGTTATGTTGGTAAATTATAACTTGCCACCCTGGTTATGCATGAAGTGGAAATTCACCATGTTATCTATGCTTATATCAGGACCAAAACAACCAGGTAACGATATTGATGTTTATCTGGATACTTTGATCGAGGATTTGAAGTTATTGTGGGATTCAGGTGTAATGTTGTATGATGCTTATAAAAGTGAATACTTCACGTTGAGAGCGATGTTGTATGGGACAACAAATGATTTCCCTGCTTATGGAAATTTGTCAGGCTATAGCATTAAAAGAACTCAAGGGTGTCCCATGTGTGAAGAAGATACATAATCAATTAGGTTGAAACATTCATCGAAATCTGTGTTTCTAGGACATCATAGATTTCTACCTCATCGGAATAAGTACCGATCTTAGACGAAATCATTCAATGGAAGTTTAGAACAACGCGCAACACCGTCTCCACTAATAGGTGATCAACTGTTTGAGAAAGTAAAAGATCTGAACACTGTTTTTGGTAAACCATTTTCAAAAAACCTTACGAAAATCGGTTGGAAAAAGAGATCAGTTTTTTTTGAATTACCATACTGGAATTGTTTGTACGTCAGAAATTTTATTGATGTGATGCATGTAGAAAAAAATGTATGTGACAGTGTTATCAGAATGTTGCTAAATTCACCTGAAAAAACAAAAGATGGAATTAAGGCAAGGTTGGACATGGTTGACATGGGAATACGAGAAGAGTTGGCTCCCGTGAAGGGTGAAAATTGAATGTTTCTTCCTCCAGCTGCTTATACTCTTTCTAGGGAGGAGAGATATTAGTTTTTCAACTTCTTCAATGATGTAAAGGTTCCAGAGGGGTACTCATCAAATATCAAAAACATTGTGTCAATGAATGATTTGAATTTAAAAGGTTTGAAATCACATGATTGTCATGTTTTGATGCAAGATCTAATTCCTATAGCTTTACATTGCATTTTGCCCAATAATGTTTGTCATACATTAACCAAACTTTGTTTCTTTTTCAAAGCTATATGTAGCAAAGTTTTAGACCCAACAAAATTTCCAGCTATGGGAAAAAAAAATTCATCATATTATGTGAATTAGAAATGTTCTTCCCGCCAACATTATTTGATATAATGGTTCATTTAATGATTCACTTGGTGAGAGAGATTTGACTTTGTGGTCCTTTGCACTATAGATGGATGTATCCTGTTGAACGGTATATGAAGATTTTGAAAGGGTATGTCAAAAATCGAAGTCGTCCAGAGGGTTGTATAGTGGAGCGATATATTGTTGAGGAAGCCATTGAATTTGTACTGAATACCTATCTAAAGTGGAAAGCATTGGTCTCCCGAAATCTCATCACACTAGACACATTGAGGGTGAAGGAATTTCTGGAAGAGAAGTTGTGACAATCAGTATTAAAGATCGGGAGCAAGCCCATCTTTATGTTTTGCATAACAGTTGGGAGGTTGCTCCATATATTGAAACTCACAAAGAAATTCTTAGGCAGTTGAATCCATCAAGGGATGAAAAATGGTTATCAGATACACATAATCACCAGTTTATAGGATGGTTTCAGGACCATATTTTTAAGTAGTTGGATGAAAATATGAATTCAATGTCAGAACGAATTCAATGGATAGCCGATGGACTAAGTGTGTATGTATTATCTTACAGTGGTTATGTAATTAATGGTTATACATTATATACAGATGAACATGATGAAGATAGTACCATGCAAAATAGTGGAGTTACACTAGTGGCTGAAGCGATGCATGTTTCTGGTAGTAAGGACAGAAATCCAATTTATGAAAATATGTCATACTTTGGCATTATCAAACTAATATGGGAGTTGGATTATACAACATTCCAATTGCTGTTTTTTCAATGAAAATGGGTTGATAACAACAGTGGTGTTAAAGTAGATGAATGGGGATTTGTGAAAGTTGATTTTAGTAAAGAAGGGTACAAAGACGAACAGTTTATAATGGCATCACAAGCGGTACACGTTTTTTATGTTCCAGATCCCGAAAAATGAAAGTGGTCGATTGTTCTATTATCATCCAAAACTACTGAAGGTTCTGATGAAAATTTAGTTGAGTAAGATCCTTTTAATGGTACGTCGCAATCATTTTGGAGCGGTCCCAATGCAGATGATGTTTTTTATGTTAGAGGAGACCATAATGAAGGGATTTGGATAATCGATAGAGGTGTCAAATCCCTTCAACCTTTGAAAAAAAGAAAGAGAGTTCAATAAATAGGTTATATTTTGTCTTTAATATAGATCTTGTTATCTCATGTTATTATCTTATCATTACTGAATTTATGTAATCTAAATTAACTGTTAAACCACTTTTGCAGATAATGACTTCTGCACATTCTGGTGCTCCTAACCTTGAGGCTGAAAAAGTCTCTCAAGCTGCTGCTGCTGCGGCTGCTCCTGCTCCTGCTGCTCCTACTGTTGTTCCTGCTGCGGTTCCTGTTGCTCATGCTGCTCCTCCTGTTGTGGCTCCTGATGCTCCTGCTGCTGCTCCTGCTGCTGCGGCTCCTGCTGCTTCTAGTGTTGAGATCCAACAACCATAATCACATGCCGTTGATACCATTTCATATGAACATGTAGATGATGTGGATATCGAGGAAATGGTTGAGAATGAAGGACCGACATCGTAGAAAACACAAGTGCGTCGTAGTTTTACGGTGTTAGCCAAAATTCTTAAGGCAAAAAGCAAAGGCATCAAATTTGAAGTCATATGGAATGCACAAGGCCAACATGTGAATCCCAACAAGGATATGTTTAGTAGCTACATTGGAGTTGTCGCTCGGAAACGTGTGCCGATTGATATAGATTCATGGCACCATGTTGTGTCCGAGCTGAAGGCTGTGATATGGGAAGAAATTACGGTAACATTATTAATTTATTTCTTTAATTTACTAGCAAATAAAATAATGAAACAATGTCTTACTCTTCTCAATCTCTTGCAGAGTACATTTATAGTAGAAGATTCACACAAGGATTATATACTAAGTCTTGCAGGAAGGATTCATCGAGGTTTTCACACTATTTTAACAAGATGTAACTTGAAAGATTGTAAAGGTAAAATAAACACGCACCCACCCATTGTCTACGTTCACTTGATATCCCAAGAAGCATGGGATGCATTTATTGGCCGTCGTGGGGATGAGAAGTTTTAGGTACATTGTGGGTGATAATACGTTGTTTGAGGATACCTGTATTCATCACTTTGATTGTCAATATTTCATTTATGAAATAGAAACTCTGTACTAAAAATAAGGAACATGCATCAAAACCAACATACCCCTATCGAAAATTTACATTAACATTGTTAGGTGTTAATAAACAACATCATAACTATCTTTATATGTTTATATGTAGATTGATGAGTCTAAAACCAAATTCACTTCCATCCCACGTCATGTGCTATGGAAGGAGGCACGTGTGAACAAAGAAGGGAAGTTAGTAGATGAGAACACACATAAAGTGTGGGAAATATGTGTAAGTATGACACAAAGATAAAAATATTTTTTTTAAATTTATATTACATAAAAAGAATTAGTTATTTTCCTATATTCGACAGTCATAGGAATCAGTTACTCCTGTAGAGGATACAGACCAATTATCGATGGCTTTGAAGCAGCCAGAAAAATACGGTCATGTCAGAGGTGCAGGATTTGGGGTGGCACCCCAAGTATATTTTGAGAAGAAGAAAAAAACGGATGATACAGATGAAAAATTGGAACAAATGAATGAAAAAATAGCAACCCTTGAAGAACGATTGTAATGGCAGGGAGAGTTTCTAGAAAATTTTATGGGTGGGAAGCAAAGGGAAGACACAACTCAGGAACAACCAGCGCGTGAACATCCCACCCCACCCCCCACCAGATTTGAGGCGATCCATTCACCTCATAGAACTGTCTTAGCCGTGGTAATCAATATTCTTATAATTGTTCCCATGAAATGTGAATTAGACAAACACTGATAATTTTTCTGTACTGATCTTCTACAGGGTGATAATGATTGTGATTTATATCTGTCAACACCCACCTATCACCTTGTAGCGAGGGATACAATGTTCAATATCCCAGATGCCACACTGCATAATAGACCACTTCCGAAATATCATCTGAAAGTGACGATTACTGTAGCTCATGAGCCAAATGAAAAGATACCTATTCCACTTGATGAGGATGATATTCATACATTCGAAAAGGCTATTGGGACATTTATTGCATGGCCGTCACAACTTGTAAGAGTACATGCGGACAAAGAGGTATTTATTTCCTTTTTTTCATGCTAAACCCTTAACAATTAATGAAAAAAGGGTCTGAACCAATGATTGTTGTTATAGACGGAGAAAGGGAAGGGGGTGACAAACGTCGACTCAAAACCATATAAAGGATCGACCAACCGATCCCAAGGAGCTACTGAAATCACAATAACACCACATGTTCTCTATCCAAATTTACTAGCATTGAAGACTCATGTGGATACAAAGCTAAAAGATGGTAATATTCATATAGTGGGTTTAGAAGAGAATATATACAGAGAGGAAAGTCAAGATTTCATTGCTGCTAAAAATGTAAATGAGATCCTTGAAAACGGTTGGCTAAGCATCACAGTTGTAAATGTATATATGAGGTATGTTTCCATGAATTGATTTTCTAAAAGCTGATCTAATGTGAAAATTATGACTAAATGCATTTTATATTGTTGACAGATGCATTTATGAAAAACAGTTGAAGGAATTTTCCGATGAGCCAAGATTTGGACTCGTTAGTCCTCATATCACATCAACACACCTAACAAAAATAGAGCCATTAAAAATGGATGCAATAGTGAATGACTTGCTGAAAACATTTGAAAGCAAGATTACAGATGATAGACTTTTCCTAATACCAACCATGCAGGGGTAATAATACACGATTAAAGAATATCAATTATATTTTCACTTATGTTATTAATTATTCCATTTTGTGTTTTTAGGAAACATTGGTTGCTAATTGCGGTGAACTTGGATGCTCCAAAGATTTATTTTCTGGATTCAAAGCAAGGATATCCATCAAACCGACCACACATGATGGAGTTTGTGAATCTGTAAGACACTACATCATACATTTTAGGTCTAAACATCAAGTAATATAATTTATATTATCTTTTACTGAGGATTCTGTAATGATAGGGCAGTGTATCATTATCATCTAAAAAAGGGAATGAGAATAGGGGCTAAGCATAAGGAGGCGAGCAAGTACTATGTCTGGACAAATATCAGGGTATATATAATAAAATTTCACTATCCAAACACATCTCAACACAAGTTAGTTATTCTCCTAATGATCATTTTTTTAGTTTCCAAAACAAACAAACGATAATGATTATGGTTATTATGTTTGTAAATTTATGAAATAGATCATTTTTCATCAATAAACTAGCATACCTAAAGAGGTATTTTCAAAAACAACTACTAGTTTGTTTAAGTTATTTATTAATTATTTATTTTTATATTTTACAGTACTACTCTGACTGCTGAAAAGCCTCATACTCACAAGATGATATAGATGTGTTCAAAAACGAGTCGGCCACATACCTGATGGTAGATTGTACACAAATACAATGAAGATCTGACTTGGGGACATGTACAATTGGTGGTCATTTTTGAGAGGGGTTAAGGGGATGAAAAGATGAAACATTGTTGTATGTAAATGTTCGTAGGAAAATTGTAATTGTTATTAAATAAAACATACTTTATCCAATGAGTCATTTTCCCATTTTAACAGATGATATGCCCCAGTAACATGCAAGAATGCTGAACCACTCAATGGGTCTCTATTTTGTTTAAAATGGATATGATTTTAAGTGAAAACTACAAATGACCTATGGAAATCCAACCAAACGCATTCGGATTGTGTTGATCCATTAGGATAATGATCCACGAGTCCTTTGTGATGTGTATGAGTCATCCCCACCTCAATCCAAGGCACGGTGTGGCCGCTAGCACTCAAAGGGTCTCTCTTTTGTTTAAAATGGACACAATTTTAATTGAAAACAACAATTGACCTATGAAAATCCGAACAAACGCATTAGGATTGTCTTGATCCTTTAGGATAACAATCCAAGGGTCCTTTGTGACATGTAAGAGTCAACCCTACCTCAATCCGAGGCACGGTGTGGCCGCTAGCACTCAAAGGGTCTCTCTTTTGTTTAAAATGGACACCATTTTAATTGAAAACAACAACTGACCTATGAAAATATGACCAAAAGCATTCATATTGACTTGATATTTTATAATAACGATCCAAGGGTCCTTAGTGACGTGTATGAGTCAACCCTGCCTCAATCCGAGGCACTGTGTGGCCGGTACCACTCAAAGGGTCTCTATTTTGTTTAAAATGGACACGATTTTAAGTGAAAGCAACAACTTACGTACGAAAATCTGACCAAACGTATTCGGATTGTGTTGATATTTTATGAGAATGATACATGGGTAATTTGTGACATGTAAAAGTCAACCTTGCCTCAATATGAGGCACAGTGTAGCCGCTAGCACTCAAAGGGTCTCTCTTTTGTTTAAAATGGACGCAATTTTAAATTAAAAACAACAACTAACCTATGAAAATCCGACCAAACACATTTGAATTGCCTTGATCTTTTATGAGAACGATACAAGGGTCCTTGGTGATTTGTAAGAGTCATCCCTGCCTCAATCTGAGGCACGGTGTGGCTGCTAGCACTCAAAGGGTCTCTCTTTTGTTTAAAATGGACACGATTTTAATTGAAAACAACAACTGACCTATGAAAATCTGACCAAATGAATTAGGATTGCCTTGATATTTTATGAGAACAATACAAGGGTCATTGGTGATGTGTAAGAGTCATTTACGCCTCAATCTGAGGCACGGTGTGGCCGGTACCACTCAAAGGGTCTCTATTTTGTTTAAAATGGACACGATTTTAAGTGAAAACAACAACTGACGTACGAAAATCCAACCAAACGCATTCGAATTGTCTTGAAACTTTAGGAGTACAATACAAGAGTATTTTTTGATGTGTACGAGTCAACCCCGCCTCAATATGAGTCATGTTGTGGCCGCTAGCACTCAAAGGGTCTCTCTTTTGTTTAAAATGGACACAATTTTAATTGAAAACAACAACTGACCTATGAAAATCTGACCAAACGCATTAGGATTGTCTTGATCCTTTAGGATAATGATCCAAGGGTCCTTTGTGATGTTTAAAAGTCAACACCGCCTCAATCCGAGGCACGGTGTGGCTGCTAGCACTCAAAGGGTCTCTCTTTTGTTTAAAATTGACACGATTTTAACAGAAAACAACAACTGACCTACAGAAATCCGAACAAAAACATTAGTATTGTGTTGATACTTTCGGAGAAAGATCCAATGGTCCTTTTTTACATGTAAGATTCATCCCCACCTCAATCAGAGGCACGGTGTGGCTACTATCACTCAAAGGGTCACTCTTTTGTTTAAAATGGACACGATTTTAAGTGAAAACAACAACTGACCTACTGAAATCTGACCAAACGCATTAATATTTCCTTGATCCTTTAGGAGAACAATACACAGGTCCTTTTTGACATGTAAGAGTCATCCCTGTCTCAATCCGAGTCACAGTGTGTCCGGTACCACTCAAAGGGTCTCTCTTTTGTTTAAAATGGACACGATTTTAAGTGAAAACAACTGACCTATGGAAATCCAACCAAACACATTAATATTGTGTTGATACTTTAGTAGAATGATCCAATAGTCCTTTTTGATGTGTACGAGTCATCCCTGCCTCAATATGAGGCACGATGTGGCTGCTATCACTCAAAAGGTCACTCTTTTGTTTAAAATGGACACGATTTTAAGTGAAAACAAAACAACTATCCTACAAAAATCCGACCAAACACATTCAGATTGTCTTGATTCTTTAGGAGAAATATCCAAGGGTCATTTTTTATGTGTACGAGTCAATCCCTCCTCAATCCAAGGCACGATGTGGCCGCTAACATTCAAAGGGTCTCTCTTTTGTTTTAAATGAACACAATTTTAATTGAAAACAACAACTGACCTATGAAAATCCAACCAAACGCATTAGGATTGCCTAGATCTTTTATAATAATGATAAAAGGGTCCTTGGTGATGTGTACGAGTCAACCCTGCCTCAATCCGAGGCACGGTGTGGCCGGTACCACTCAAAGGGTCTCTATTTTGTTTAAAATGGACACGATTTTAAGTGAAAATAACAACTGACATACAAAAATATGAAAAAACGCATTCATATTGTGTTGATCTTTTATGAGAACGATATAAGAGTCCTTTTTGATGTGTATGAGTCAACTCTGCCTCAATCCAAGGCACAGTGTGGCCGCTAGCACTCAAAGGGTCTCTCTTTTGTTTAAAATGGACACAATTTTTAATTGAAAACAACAACTAACCTATGAAAATCCAACCAAAAACATTCATATTGCCTTGATCTTTTATGAGAACTATCCAAGGATCCATGGTTATGTGTACAAGTAATCACCACCTCAATATGAGGCACGGTGTGGCCGTTAGAACTCAAAGGGTCTCTCTTTTGTTTAAAATGGAAACGATTTTAATTGAAAACAACAACTAACCTATTAAAATCTAACCAAACGCATTCAGATTGACTTGATATTTTATGATAAAGATCCAATGGTCCTTGTTGATGTGTACGAGTCATCCCAAAATTAATCCGAGGCACGGTGTGGCCAATACCACTCAAAGGGTCTCTATTTTGTTTAAAATGGACACGATTTTAAGTGAAAACAACAACTAACGTACGAAAATCTGACTAAACGCATTCAGATTGTCTTTATACCTTAGGAGAATGATACAAGGGTCCTTTTTAATGTGTACGAGTCAACCCCGCTTCAATCTGAGCCATGGTACGGCCAATAGCACTCAAAGGGTCTCTCTTTTGTTTAAAATGGACACAATTTTAATTGAAAACAACAACTGACCTATGAAAATATGACCAAACGCATTCGGATTGTCTTGATATTTTAGGATAACTATCCACAGGTCCTTTGTGACATGTAAGAGTCAACCCTGCATCAATCCGAGGCACGGTGTGGCTGCTATCACTCAAAGGGTCTCTCTTTTGTTTAAAATGGACATGATTTTAAGAGAAAACAACAACTGACCTACGGAAATCCGAACAAACGCATTCGTATTGTGTTCATACTTTAGGAGAATGATAAACTAGTCCTTTGTGACGTGTATGAGTCATCCCCGCCTTAATATGAGGCACGGTGTGACTGCTATCACTCAAAGGGTCTCTCTTTTGTTTAAAATGGACACAATTTTAATTCAAAACAACAACTGACCTACGTAAATCCAACCAAACACATTCAGATTGCCTTGATCCTTTAGTATAATGATCCACGGGTCCTTTGTGATGTCTATGACTTATCCATGCCTCAATCTGAGGCACGGTGTGACCGGTACCACTCAAAGGGTCGCTCTTTTGTTTAAAATGGACACTATTTTAATTGAAAACAACAACCGACCTACATAAATCTGACCAAACACATTAGTATTGTGTTGATCCTTTAGGATAACGATCCATGGGTCATTTGTGACATGTAAAATTCATCCCTGCCTCAATCCAAGGCACGGTGTGACCGCTAGCACTCAAAGGGTCTCTCTTTTGTTTAAAATGGACACAATTTTAAGTTAAAACAATTGACGTACAAAAATCCAAAAAAACACATTCAGATTGTCTTGATCCTTTATTAGAATGATCCAAAGGTCCTTTTTGATGTGTAAGAGTCAACCCCACCTCAATCCGAGGCACGGTGTGGCCGCTAGCACTAAAAGGGTCTCTCTTTTGTTTAAAATGGACACAATTTTAATTGAAAACAACAACTGACCTATGAAAATCCGACCAAACGCATTCGAATTGTCTTGATCCTTTAGTATAACAATCCATGGGTCCTTTGTGATGTGTATGAGTCAACCCTAACTCAATATGAGTCACGGTGTGGCCGCTAGCACTCAAAGGGTCTTTCTTTTGTTTAAAATGGACACGATTTTAAGTGAAAACAACAACTGACCTATGGAAATCCGACCAAACGCATTAAAATTGTGTTGATCCTTTAGGATAACGATCCACTGGTCCTTTTGGAGGTGTATGATTTATCCCTTCCTCAATCCGAGGCACGGTGTGGCTGCTATCACTCAAAGGGTCACTCTTTTGTTTAAAATGGACACAATTTTAATTGAAAACAACAACTGACCTACGGAAATCCGACCAAACACATTAGGATTGCCTTGATTCTTTAAGAGAACGATCCAAGGGTCCTTTATGACATCTACGAGTCATCCCCACCTCAATCCGAGGCACGGTGTGACCGGTACTACTCAAAGGGTCTCTCTTTTGTTTAAAATGGACACAATTTTAATTGAAAACAACAACTAACCTACGGAAATCTGACCAAACGCATTCGGATTGTGTTGATCCTTTAGGAGAACGATCCACAGGTCTTTTGTGACGTGTACGAGTCATCCCTGCCTCAATCTGAGGCACGGTGTAGCCGCTAGTGCTCAAAGGGTCTCTCTTTTGTTTAAAATGGACACAATTTTAATTGAAAACAACAAATGACCTATGAAAATCCGACCAAACGCATTCGAATTGCCTTGATTTTTTATGAGAAAGATACAAGGGTCCTTGGTGACATGTACGAATCTTAATTAAGTGTTTTATATATTTTTAGGTAAATATTTTGTCCAACCCATGTTATCCCCAAACCGAAAGGGTTCAAGCCACATAGAAAATACATTAGGGTTATGGGGAATTAAATTCCATAAAGGGTATCCAACATGGATGGATTGTGGAATAAAAGCTATTTAATTGTGAACATAGAGGTAGGTGGATGAGTAGAAGAGAATATTTGGTCATTAGGATATTATGTGCACTAAAGGATGAGGGACATCACTTGTGTGGGTCGTATTGTGAGGTTGTATGATTCCACTAACTATAATATGAAATGATTATAAATATAAAGTCAATGGAACAAGTATATTGAAGTGGGATACCATGTAATTATCATATGTTGGATGAGGTGAGATTAGGGGATTGTAAATTACAAAAAAAATCCTTTCAACACTCACCACTCATGTTCCCTTAATCATACATTCCCATGATGCAACTGTCATAGCCTACCACCCTCAAAATCACTATGCCACCAGGGTATCTCGGTTTAGTTTTACATATATTCTAATGAGATATCTCATCATCTAGCCAAAATTATATTATCAATGTTAGGAGATGTCGTGGATGACATCTAGAGACTGGGATGACCCCCATGAATTTCATATATTGTGAAAAATCCATGAATGATAACATGAACTAAATTAGACAACTATGATGTCCAAATAAATAATCAAAAGTGGCATATCCATGGTGACACCATTTCTGGTTTTGTTGTGCCATAGTATCACTATGGAATCTTTAGAGAAGAATATGTGGCATTGGATAATTAACACCCACTACATCGCGGGCTTGACCATTATGTCATCACAATCATGGGGCTTGAACCGAAGGTTGTGGATACACTACATAAATTACATAAAACATTGTGGATAATTTTAACCAGAGTTTACGATAAGAATCTCTGATATATTGTTTAAATTATTCCATAGAGGTTACAAATGTGGTAGTGTTGCGTTTTTAAAGGATAAGGGGTCCACAAAATTATTCTTTCTGATGGTCTAGGGGTAAATTAAGAATGATAACATAAATTCTTCTACATTGTAGATACTAGCCACCCTAGTGAGGTTTTGAATATGGAATTTGAGTGTTTTTTTGGATGAAAGAGTTATTATCAAGGGGGATATGGATTTACTAACTTTAGGAAGAGGCATTCATGATGGGAATCAGATTCCATAACGGGTATTCCCCCTGGTTTCTGTCCATTTTGTAAAATATGTTTCAATATAATATAAACTACTCGATATCCATGTGATTTATAAAATATACATCCCATTTCCTTGGAGAAAATTATGGAAACCTATGAATGAGGGGATTATATTCCTAGAATAATGATGGAGAACTCCAAAAACCAATGATAACCTTATAATGAATCTAAACTGTGATACGAATAAATATAAAGAAGAATGGGAATGTATAACAGAGACAAAATGAATTAAAAATATAAAGGGGATATAATAGATTAATACATATATAAATATGAGGGGGAAGCTACTATACAAATGGGAAGACAACATGATAACTCTGATGGTGGAAGATGTGGAGAAGGCTTGGATGTTGAATCAGCTTCTTTCTTCTGTGGATATCTTATGTGTTGTACTTTTTTATTCTCATAATGTATTCTACCGCTCAAAACTACATTATTTATTCTTTAGAATATGGGTGGAGATTATGAGTGATTGGTAAGGGATGGTGACCTTTTAGAGATTCTATAGTAAAAAAGGTTAAATAGATAATTTTATGTACTTAATTAACTTATGAATTATGTGTTAATGGTGTACAGGTATACTGATAATTTTATGTACTTAATTAACTTATGAATTATGTGTTAATGGTGTACAGGTATACTTGTTGCATGGGTATACTTGGTCTAATTAGCTTATGATTTATGTGTTAATTTTGTATGGGTATACTTGCTTTAATTAGCTTATTGAGATGCTGATTTTTTTTGCAGGTGTTCAGGTGTGCTACTGTAGATTATTTTGTAGCAGTAGACAAGGCATTTATCAGTGCTTTTTTAGCGCTGATAAAGGATCAGTTTATCAAATCTAAAGGAGTGCTGATAAAATATTCATTTATCAGTGCTCTTTTAGCGCTGATAAAGGGTTGTTTTATCAGCGCTCTTTTAGCGCTGATAAAGTCTACCTTTATCAATGCTTTTTTAGCTATGATAAAGTACAGCTTTATCAGTGCTTAGTAAGCGCTGATAAAGGGTACCCCCTTTATCAGCACCGAGCTTTACAGAGCTTTTTTAGCACTATTAAAGCCCGTTTTTAGCGCTGTTAAAGCCTGTTTTTGTAGTAGTGATAGTAATGAAGTAAGAAAGCATAGTAAGTTGATTAACTATAAAATGAATGGAATTATTTATAATGTAGGTCTTTATAAGACCTATGATGAATTAGATGGTGATGTTTTATATTTTAATGGGTAATAGTTTAATCATCTTCTCTTACCTCTTTCATTCGTCCTTTACTTACTGTAAAACTAAGTTTTGAGATGCATACTCAATAATCTCACTCTTTAGATTGCGTACTAGTAGAAATTGTTTCCTTTTATAAATTCTGAATATGTATCTTCTCAAAATTGGCCAAATTAACTTCTAATTCATATTGTAGTTATTCTAATTTTCAATCATAACCATCTAATCTTCACAAATATCCATTATTCATTCAAATTATTCTTCATGCAATTTAATTTTTGTAAACAAATAATCGTGTTCCATGATATTCTAGGATTTTACATCTAATTTTAAATCATTGAGATCAATACTATTTTTCAAGATTTCTTCAAGTTCATGCATCTTTTCATCCAGAATCTATTTGATTTAAAAATAATTAATATAATTAATATTTATTATTTAATTTAATCATATTATTTAATATACATACATATATATATATTGGTAGATAATTTGATAATAGTAAGACACTTATTATAAAAAGAATAGAAGTCTATAATTGATAATAGTAAGACACATACAAAATGTATCATAAATAAAATGTCAACCTAATCTACGCCTCTGGCATGGATGCTCCTCTATCCCACAGCCAGGCGTATACTTGATGCATCCATGCCGTGCCTGTCTATGTCTGTGCTCTGGCGTACGCTGCGCATCCTCATCGACAACCACCTCCACATCCTCCTGTGTGATAGGCGGTGGATGTACAGTCTCACCGCCTGTACCCTGGCCCGCATCTAAGGATAATGGAAGCTGGATGTAACTCTCACCAACATAGGAAGTAGATGGATACTCTATTGTGGATTACTGCAATAAAACATTGAACTCAATCCAGTCATCGTCTGTAACTACATGTGGTTGTGTCTGAGAAGCTGGAGGAGCATCTGACTGATCATGTTGAACACCCTCCTCCAGTGGAACAATATCAATTTGCCAAGCAAGATGGGAAGCTTCCTCTTGTGGAACAACAACATCTATAATAGGGTCGTCACCCCCAGGTACATCTATGTGATGCAAAATAGGCTCCACAACCTTCTCAATAGGTAGTGGATCAAATAAAATTCCATGATAAATCACGTCCATTGACAGTTGCATCTGTCACACAAGGGTGTGAAAATATACTGGGTTAAAGGAAGATCTCTCCACTGGATCAGACATATGAAGTAGATGATAAATACGAGCATCCTGTGAAAAAAAATTCCATTGTTAACTAATATGAATAAAAAATCTGTTGAACAGTGAAAGGAAGAATGCATACCAAGTCATGAAAGCCCCGTCCGTGCCATGTCAGAAATATGACTGAGGACCTAATGTACCAGCCTGCATAATCCATATGATCCATAAAATGAAATCATATTGTCCCTGCCCCTCGCAACTGGGACTCCCGCCGTCTATTCCATAACGCAACATATCTGGCATGGTAGCTCCTCCAATCAAAATCCGTCTTCCCTGACATCTTCAGGGAATGTAATGAATCCAACTGACTGGGTGGGTCAGGAACTAGCTGAAGGAATCCAAATAGCCTCATAACCCTATCCTTCTAATGCCACTCGACTATATGAAAATGAATCAGTGGAACCATGTAGGAGCCGATAGTAAGCATCACTATATAGTATGGGGGCAGACTCTGAAGGATATCATCTTTATATGGCATCCATGTAATATGAAAGAAAAAATGAATAATAAATTAATAAATGAATAGATGTACAGTAAATAGTAAAGATTTAACAATATAAATAATAATCACTTACATCGTCTAGTCGAATTCTGTCTAACATAAGTCTTTAGGCATAAACATCATGTCTGGGAGAATCAGAATGTCGATGCGCCTGACTCCACCTGTAGATAACATTTTTATTTTTACATTTCCTAAAATAATCTTATATAATTAAGTTATATATTAGAAATAATTAATAACATACCAACGTCCACATGGATCCTCTGCTATAATATCAATGGGTAATGGCGCACGGGCATGTGGGGCTAAACGAGGGATGTTCTCCCATACCCACATCTGCAGAAGAACCATGCATCCTGTGATCTTCATCTTATCGATGCAACATGCGATGCATAGGGCCCTGTATGTATATTCTAGGAAGGAAGACCCCCAGCTATACCGGCCTACCTGGTCCAAATCCTCCAAAAAGATAAATACACCAGGTGCACAAAAGTAGTAGAGTGGTCAACAAAAAGCATGCCACCGATTAGACTCAAAATATATGCGCGTGCAAATCACAGCACAATGACGTCATCAACATCATCTGGTAAATGTGTGAAGTGCTGGTCTAACCAAGGAATCCACAATCTACCACAGACGATGGTCCTGCCATCATCCTGGACCTCTATGCCCAGTAGTCTATGAACAAGCTCAGACAAATCTGATGGAACTCGGCCTGTCAAAGCATGTCCGTCGATAGGGAGGCCCAACATAATGGCCACATCCTCTAATGTAATAGTCACCCCCCATCACTGAAATGGAAAGTATGCGACTCTGGTCTCCATCTCTCTACAAGTGTGGCAATGAGCTAATGATCAAGAAATGTGAAGTCGCACATCGTTACTCCATAGAATCCAGCTCGAAGAAGATGGGGGATGATAGTGGGAGGTGGTGCAGTATGATGGAAATGGTGAGATCTACATACACTCAAGGGAGGCACATGACGTACCTCTAAAAGAATCCGCGATACATGAGTAGCCTGATATGTAAGCAATGGAAAACCTGCCATCTACACACATGATATCATCGTTACTTTTTAATAGTGAATTGAATAAAAATTGTAAACTTTTATTTAAAAAAACCACAACAAGAAAAATAAGGTAGAAAATAAAGCAGTAGTGATGAAAAACCTGCATTGAAGATGTGGAATCATGATATATTCATTTTTGTTTGGTGTTTATTTTTTTAATAGTTTTAGTATCATAAAATTCTTTATGATAAAATCCAAAAATGATACAAACCAAAATTCAAACATCTCAAAAATGGAGCAGGTACACAGAATCGATCATGGATGATGAGATGTGGAACTCTGTCCTGCCACTTGGGGACATCTCTTATGAGTATGTCCTTCTGCGTGACAAATACTGCATCATATTCTCCCTCCTCATTGCCGAGGCCAATCCATCTCATTTCTGATGCGAGTTGACTTCGGTCTTCCTCAGGGCCGCAACCTGGTAGCATGAAGCCAATAATTTTTAAAATGACAGACATTGAAAAAATCATAAATGAAACCAAAAACAATTTATGAAAACCTGGAAATATCAGGGACGATGGTCGGTTGATCAGCATGAAATGTGATAGAATGGAAGTCACCAACAAGCATCCAAGCAGCACTATAACAGTTAACCAAAGTGATCATGTGATACACCGGGTCAACATATGGCTCCCATGATATATTTACCGAAGTGAAAGCTGCGATAACATGTACACATGGATATCTCAATGCCTGAAAGATGCTACAATCACATTACCTGTTGTCCAACATCATGACAAACACTCCACCATTAGTGCATGTACCCTGGTCGTAGCACTGTCTTACCCAAAAGCTCTTTTTTTCCCTGTCAAAGGCTATAACATTCTATCTTGAAGCCTCATTCCGTATCCTATCAATATCACTTTGAAAATGCTGAGTAAAAAGCATTCCATTTTCCATCCTCTGGTAGGCCTTTTGGGACTGGTCAACAAAGTAGTGAACACCTTTAAAAAATGTCTCTTGCACTAACCCTGTGATTGGGAGTTTGCGCACACCCTTGAGGACCCCATTTATGCACTCCACTATATTAGTGGTCATATGCCCATATCTTATGCCACCATCGTATGATAATGACCATTTTTCCATTGAAATTTGCATCATATATTCATATACCTCCTCATTAACTGTTTGGATCTCTTCAAGACATCGATCAAACCTTTATTTTTGGGGTTTATATGCTGAAACCATAAGATAATAATGTATTAAAATGGATATTAAATTTTGTTAAAAAAACAAGTTTAGAAAACCATACCCAACTTGAGGATCGCCTTCTTTATGGCCTCATCACTAAAATGATTACGCACATTACTTGCAATATGTCAAATGCAATAATAGTGATAAACATTCGGCTCAGTCCAAGAAACCCCATCACTACTCATGGCCACTATAATCGCTCGATGACGATCAGATATCAGACACACACTCTGTTTTTACATGACATGAACACGTACACATGCCAAGAACTAGATCCAGCATTCAAATTTTTTTTTTTCAACAATAGCAAAAGCAAGTGACAGAGGAGCGTGATTACCATCCTGTGTGGCATCAATGAGTAGAACACCTGTATACTTTCCAAAAAGGAATGTGCCATATCCCTGAATAAATTTTTTACAATAGGGAAATGCAGAAATGCACGGTCTGAATGCCCAAAAAATCCTATTGAACTTCACCTTTGACCGATCAACTCGATGATTCTGGGATACATACTCAACACTGTCCAAATGATAAAAAATCTGATTATTGAGAGACAACAATTCCATAAGCTGTGACAACATCGCATAAGACTCATCCTAATCACAAAACACTTTTATAATGGCTTTCTGTTTTTCATTCCAAGCATTGTTGTATGATATCTTATAGTTATAAAACTGTTGAATTCTTTCCTGAACAAGGGCAACAAGAACATCCTGACTTGTTCGTATCATCTCACAAATAATAGTAGATATAAACTCTGCATCAAGGGAAGAGTGATCTTGTGCCAAGTTGGGAATGTAGACAAGTGTGCGGGCCTTCTAATTTGGTTATCTTCCAACATCCATAATATTTATCAAATATTTCTCTTAATCGAAATTTACATTCTGACCCATATTTTTCACAAAGAATGAGATATTTGGTCTTCTTTGACTCATCAACCACAAATGTGAAATTTCGCTCAATGTGGTATTGCTTTATCACATTTTTCATGACCTATTTACTTTAGAACTCCTGCCCAACATATATGGAATTATCATTTGATGCAGGACTATTCCCTATAATGCCATGGAATTCAGAAGCTGGTGTAATGAAATCCCAATCAAAATGTTGTTCACGAGACATTACTCTAACTAAAGAACTAAAAACTAAAGGCTGATTACCACTAACTGGTGGATGTAGTGGATGTCTATCTATCAAAGGAACCTCAGAAGGTTCATTCCCAACCACATCATCTCCTGCTGACTCCCCAAATTCTTTTTCCTTAGATAAACTTTCATGCACTATATCATCACACAAAGGGATTTCATCTACATTTCCTTCCAAATTTTGATCATATTCCTCATTACATTCTTCCACAGGAGTCATATGAGGAGGAGGAAATGAATAAGACTGCTGTGAAGGACCAATATCTACAGAGCTCACAAAGCATGGTTCTGTAGTAATCGATTGCACCACATCAATATCATAAATGACAACAAATAATTCCATCAAACCATTAATACATTGTTTCCTGAATAACTGAGAAGCCTCCATCCAATCCTCATCATCAACTATAGGGTACTCGCTGTGCCACAAACACTCAGGATATTGAGGATTTCGGTATCTAATTGAAGTGATTGCTTGTCCAGCCCTTAGTTTTAACTGACTATGAATCTTATTACGAACTGCATCCAATGTCATACAACCATGGAGATTTACCACTTTGGAAGGTGGCACACTGTAGCTAAAACCCTACCGTTGTAATATATTTGAGAAGACATAATTACCTATAAAAAAATAATTTAAAAAATATTATATACTACAATAAATTTTAAATTATTTAATTTGGTTTTGAATTATTGATTATCTTGAGACTTTTTTATGTATTGATTTATCACTGTTAAGGTATAGTGATTGTGATATTAGCACAAAAGCAAATTTAATATAATGTTTCATAAAGATTAATTACTTATGAATATATAATCATGACTTGATCTTGAGACTTACGATTAGTTTATCATTATCTGATAAACTAACCACAACCTATGGGTGGACTCCTGTCTCTATTATCAAATATTTCAGCAACCGCCAATCTCCTGTCAAACAGTAACGCCTCATCTCGAATGAGTTCTCGAATGACTCTTCGTGGACACCTCTTTGGGGAAGCCTGTTCGGGGACACCTCTTTGGGGGTGTCTGTCTTTTAATTACAAATTTACTCACATACATGTGAGGGGGTCTAGGGGTATGAAATACATAATTTTTTTAAGCGGACACGTAGGTCCTTACACTTACTAAGAGATGACTCGCAGGTCATCAATGTGGAAAAAATGCAATTATTACAAATTGAATAACAACATACACAAAATAAAACATGCAATTTCAATTATGCATGGTCGGTCATCTCAAGATCAGTCATCACTCATACCATGTTTTTTGGTATAATTATTATATTATCCATATTATATAACTTTATCTATTATTAAATGAAATCTATATTAAATAATACACCTCATTTCCAAAAATTTAACTTCATGTGTATATATATTTATAATTATTAATAACATTTAATAAATTTTATTATAACTGATATAATTGAGATTTATATAATAAACACTTTTGTTATTTTAAATTTTATGAAATTGTAATGTTTTTTGGCCATTATTCTACTTTTCAAAATATAAGTAAATATATTTTCTACTTTATTGATTAAAAATATTATTACTAGTAAATAAAAGTAATATAATTTACACTTACATCAAAACCATTCATTAAAATAAATTTCTATAACATAAATTACTTTTCCTAAACATTCAAGATTTTAGACATAACATAAAACATTCAATATTCAGACTACATACATTTAAAAAATTAAATCATACAAACATTCAACATCCAGAAAATTAAATCATACAAAACATTACACATCATGCATAACATATGAAATAAATAAATCATGCACACAATTAAACATACAAATGAAATAAATAAACAAAATTAAAATAATTAAAATATTAAATAGAAATTTTACCTCAATAAAAGAAGAAAATATTTTTTGAGAAATAATTTATGCAGGGCTTCGCAATAAAAACCAGAGGAGAACAATGGGTTTTGAGGGGGGGGGACCCCTCCTTTTATAAAATTTCTTGGCCGGATGCGTGAACGCCGTTCACGCATCCTTCAGCTGGTCAGCGAAGGATGCCTAAACAACGTTCATGCATCCCAGACCCATTTTGAAAAATACCAGGACCCTAATCCCCTTTCCCGAATTTTTTTTTCATAAAACCCATAAAAAAATTACTCACATTTTCTACCTTTTCTTTAACAATGAGCATTGCACGCTCATCAAACTTTTGGCTGGAGATTCCATGTACTCTGGGATCACACTTTCACACCTAAGGTGTACATGATTTTAAGTTTAGTAACCTTGTATGGAAAGGTACACGACCAGGAGAATAGGCGAGGCCACACAACGTGTGTTCCCCACATGCACTGTGTACCACATTACGAATCTTCTATCTCTCATATCTCATTCTGTTGGACTCAAACATTGGCATATGAGTAGCCTATCCTAAGGTTTTTTTCCACATAGAATGTGATGGTGCCCTTTGTAAATTCTTTTGAGATATTATGGGAGATGTTTAGGGTGTGATGCCTGTCCAGGGTGACACCCAATGACTATAGCGGCGTGCTTTCTGAGGGGTTCCATCCAGAAAAGATAATCAGAGTTCCTCGATGCTTTCCAAGACCTACCATCCAATGGGGATGATCAGAGTTCATAGATGCATTTTTTGAGAGGTGTTATCCAGTTGGGATGATCAGTGTTCCTTAGTGCTTTTCTAAGAGGTACCATCTAGCAGGGATGGCCAGTTATCCTCAATGCCTTTTGAGAGGTACTATCCAGCAGGGGTGTCCAGTGAAATTCTAGGCTGACCATCCCACCAGGATGGGTAGCGAAGTCCCCAGGGAAATATCGGTATGACCCAGAGCATAGTACCTATTGAGATACCAGGATGACCCAGAACGTAGTCCCCAACGAGATACCGGGTTGACCTAGAGAGTCGTCCCCGAGTAGATACCGGGCAGACCCATAACATAGTCCCCGACGAGATATCGGGTTGACCCAGAGTGTAGTCCTCGAGGAGATATTGAGCTTACCCTCCTAGAGGGTTGGGTATTGTTTTCCATGATGGTTCAAAGAAGACCATTGATCATGTGACACAATGGAGAGGCGTGGTTTGACTTACCTAAGGACCCACAAGGAATAGGGTCACTTTCCCCATTGAGACATGTCCTTGTGACATGACCTAAAACCATGCAGGTGAGTCAGTTCCGCCCAAATAGGATTGTATCAAGGTGTGGGGATTTGGCCCCCTTTTTCTGGGCTTCCTAGGAAGATGTGATAAGGTGTTGGGCATTGCAGATGGTTTTACATGGAACTGTTGGCTACTCACTTTTTTGGGTTGATCTGTGAGATGGAGATCCCCTTAATCCCTCGTTTGGGTTTCTTCGACTGATCACACACACACACACAAATATATATATATATATATATCCTGTTTCCAATTCCAACTCCTTGGGTTTTGGATTCTCCCCTTCTAGGAGAGGCCAAGAAGAGCGTGTTATGCCACGCGATTTCTGTGTCCAGCTTCTTGTGGTGGGATGAGTCCACTCACCTACTATAGGCAGTGATGATTCGACAGGGAGTTAATCTCCTCATCATTTCGAGCTCCTTCTATTTGGATGATTCTACATTCATATTCTAGTTGGGTTGAGCTGTACTCATGTTCACTTTTACTATACCTTGTTCCCATACTGGTCTTCTTCTGTAATATATATTAATGCTCCCCTCTACAATATCGGTCTTGCAACTCCCTTGAGCCTTCAAGCCATCCTACTGAGTATTCTTATACTCACCCCTGCTTGGGATTTTCTTTCATTTGTTGTGCCCTTGCAGAATACAGATAGGGTGATCATGATATCAGAATATCTTAGGGATACAGGGTGCTTGGACCACGTGCGGTGGTCGTAGCTAGGGATTTAGGTGTGAGACTCTCTCAAATCTTTTACATTTTCACATGTTTCTAGTTGTGGCGCATTTCTAGTTGGGTGTGTATTTTTCCCCTTTCCCTTTTTACTTAACTTTTCTTGTACTAGCACTGTTTAGAGGTTGATGCATATATGTTTGGTTTCACTTTTTTAGCATTTTCATACCTTTTATTTCCAATGTACTTTTTCATTGTTTTGACTACGTGTTTGTGTACAGTTTTTTAGGAAAAGGCCTTCCCTAGTTTGTTGTGCCTTCAGTGCTAGTCTCTAAACCCTAGCCTATGTAGGTGGGCTTGGGGCAGTTGCGGCTCGAGCCCCGATATGGGTCGGGTCATGAAAAAGTGGTATCAGAGCTAGTTCAACCCTTGAGACATTGTTCAGACATTTTCCATAACAAGATATTGGTTGGGTATAGGGAAATAGTTTCGATGTATCTCGAAATAGGATTTCAGACTAGGGAGTCCTGTGATGGTACGGGCGGCCACTGTATCCATTCACCAAGACCTTGATTACTGGCATATCGACTCGGCACCCTGAGACACTTGTTTTAGGGAATAATGTTACATGCATCATTTTGTATTGAATCTTTGAATGTCCTTCTTGAGTTAGCTCCCCACTCCCTTTGATGTATATATATATGCTCATCTGAGTGATGTACTCCTTAATAACATTCAGGAGGACTTCGCAATGATAGCCAGCTAGGATACTAGATATGGTTTGTGAAGACGATCCAGTGAGTGACGAGGCCTCAGTTTAAGACCCTCCATGTGAGCCCCTTTCTCATGGTGGGCAGGTAGCTTCACCACTAACTATTGGGAAGCATACACCCCCAGCATAGAGGGATGAGGACATGCGTAGGTTGAGCGTACTTCGCGAGTTCCAGCACCAGAGACTGTTGAGGTTTCGTAGTGAGCCAGACCCTCGGACATCGATGGTTTGTCTAGAGCCAGTGGTCTTCCTCTTCAGGCTTGTATGGACACTGGTAGATCAAATGGTGGCTTTAGCTTCCAACCTTTTCACTAGAGAAATTGGGAGTTAATGGATCTTGGTTACACAAATTCACGATGATTTTGCAGTATAATGGGAAGACTTACAACAACTATTTCGTGAGGATTTCTACCCTTCCTTCTTGCACTCCGTTCGACTTCAAGAGCTCCTCCAGTAACGGTAGGAAGGGATGACGGTGACAGAGTATGAAAATAGGTTCACAATCCTTGTGCACTACTCTTTGGACATGATCTGTAACAGTTGCATCAAAGCATGGAAGTTCAAGCATGGACTCTGTAGAGAGATCTATGCTATCATAGTGCCCCTTGTGCATCCCCACCTATGCTGAGGAGTTGGAGTAGGAACTGGTGGTAGAGATATTCCTGTCACGCCATACAGTTGGTTGTGATAGTGAACGCAACAAAGTTGAGAGGTCTGCTGTAGCTAGCAGATTTCAGACGGTGAGATCTCAATATAGGAGATCTTCTCCTGATCAGTCTTTGGCACATGGTCATATGGGGCCTAGACAGTGAATCAAAAGCGTGGTGGAATAATCCCTCTGACTTGTGCACTAAATGTGTGGTTTTTTAGTAGATTCCCTTAGTGGGAAGTGCGATAACTCCCAGAATCATCTAGTGTGGAATGTTTAGAGTGGTTAACTTCCCTGCAACTGAACCTAGTGAAACAAGAGGGTACAAAATTTCTTCAGTCGACGACATTGGATCCTGCGCTTCTCGAGCGCGTAAGGGATTCTTAGGTGTGATGCACTGATTGTGAAATCCTATGTGACCAGATATCCATGGGTGTTTCACCATATGGATATTCTGATGGAGGGAATCATGTGAACCTGTTCGAGTGACAAAATGTAATTCCAGTTGGGTAGTGGGACTTAGTGGTTCGGTCGGGGAGGCAAACAATCCCCCGTGTTCTATTAGGCCATTTGAGGCTATGAATGGAGATGGTGAGGTTGCATACCGCATTGTCTTACCCCAAATAGTTGGAGTGGGTACACAACGTCTTACACGTGTCACAACTGAGGAGATACGTGTGTGTTCCTACACATGTCATAAACTGAAGGAAGCCTTATGAGGGTGAACCATCCCTTTGGTCCTCATTCTTTGGTAGCAGAAAAATATACAGGTATCCCTGGGAGAAGGAGAGCTATGTGCGGGCTCTGTATCCCGAGTTGTTTCCCTAGTTTTCCTTTTCGAGGACAAAAATATTGAAGGATGGAATAATGTAGAGACCCAATTTTTTCATAATAAGACATTGAAATATTTCCACAGCTGGGCACTGAGACGACGTGTAATTCCGATACCCGGTGTGCCCAGAATTAATTTTATAAAAATGTTAACTGTTTTTATATTACCTACATAAGGTTAACTAAATAAAACAATATATCTCATAAATTATTGATCAGATCTGAAATCTGAGACCACAGTTGGGTTCAAAACATTGTTATCCCTCTAAGCGTGACATAAAATGAGTTGGTGTGGGGCGTTCAGACCCCTCGTTCGTTGGAGGTGTGTTAAATAGATAAATTAAATTATTAATTTATTCATTTAATAGCTCAAACCCAAATATCTCTCGAACAGGGAATCATATGAAAAATATGAGACCTCTGATGATCTCAAAACATAGGTTTTACCCAAGGCATAGTATAACCATTGTCAGCATCAGGTGGATGCCATGTGTGCCATCAGGGATGATTAATTAAATAATTAAATAATTGATTATTTCATTAATTTCTTTTAACCTAGTTATAGGTTATAAATCCATTTTTTAGTGGTGGTTGTCCTCATAATTCAGTTTTTACAACGATGAAAAACCCTCCCTTCTTCTCCTATCCTCTCCTCCTCTCGTTGGAAAATGATGAACAACGACGATATATAGGATCCAAGCGAATCGAATAGCGATGGGCGTAACGGTTCCTGAACAACACTTTCATCACCAATGATTGATCCAATAGCCAGATTGGACTCATCTTTGGTGTTTATTTTATGCCTCTAGTTAAACTTTATGCATATTGATTTCCTATTTGTCAATCTATACCCTGGCACGATCCCAAAAAATTAGAATGAACTTTTTTTATTAGTTTATTAATTATTGGTATTGTTGTTCATTCATCGTTCTTGTTACAATGAAACAAGGATAAAAAATAGCTGAAGTTATCAACAATATTTGTTTTTGAATATCTGAAAATCAATTGTCATGTGATCGATCCATGACACAACAAATCACCACCACGAGTTTAGATTTGAGATCGATTAATTGATCTAGGCATGATGCAACATGACGAATAGACAAAACAAATTTGTGTTCAAATCGATAGTCTATTATCTTAGATCTGTGTAGATATGTGTGGTGTTTCACCAGGGATGGAGTAAGCTCGGGAGAGAGAGGCATTATCATGGTTAGCCGAAGGTGGATGGCGGTCCATGCGGAGGTGTGCGGCGACCTAGGCGGCAGAGACGGTGTGACAGTGTGCAAGGTTGCTCTGGGATGCGCAAGCAGGTGTGGCCAACGGAAGGTGGCATCACACAGCCGGAGGGTGGCATCCAGACATTATAGGGGCATCACACTTTTTGGGATGCTGTTAGGAGACAAGTTGTGTGTGGACAGGCGACTGAAATTTAGGGTTTACAAGGTGAAACTCGTAAAATAAAACAAAATAGAAAGATAAGAGGAATTAAAAATAAATAAATAAAGGGAGAAAAGGGGGACAAGTATCACGTGGAGTGAAAAGAGGGCGTGAATTAAGGGTGTAATTTTGGCCCGGCAGCCTGAAAGCCCGACAGGCCCGACCTGAAAGCCAGAGCGGCCCGGCTCGGCAAAGCTCGCATCGGGCCAGGCCGGGCTCGGGCCGCAGGTTCAGTGGGTCGGGCCTCGGCCTTTCCAGGCAGGCTCGCGGGCCTGGCCGGGTCGGCCCGTGCGAAGCCCGGCCCGCTGGCCCACCTGCTGTATGAAATATAACGGGGAACTGCAGGTAGAGGGATTTGATCCCCCTACCTCAAGCTCCCAAGGCTGTGCCTAGACCAACTGGTCCAGGCGCTGTGCCTGTAAATTAATCACAGGTCTTTGTATATATAGATATATTTATATATATATATATATGTAGATATATATATATATAGATATATTTATATATATATGTAGATCTATCTATATATATATATATCTGGATATATCTATCTCTATATACATAAATCTTTATATACATATATCTATATATATATATATATATATATCTATATTTATATATAGATATATGTATATATATAGATCTATATATATATATATATATCTCAATATCTATATGTATATATCTATCTATATATACATATATCTATGTATATATATCTCTATATCTATATATATCTATATATATCTATACATCTATATATATATATATATTAATATATATATCTCTATCTCTATATACATATATCTCTTTATATATCTGTATATATACATACATATATACATACATCTATATATATATACCTATATATCTATCTATATATACATGTATCTTTATACATTTATATGTATCTATATATGTGTGTGTGTGTGTATTTTTATCTATATGTGCATATATCATTATATATTAACAAAAAATGATATTATATATATACATATAATAATTATTATATATAATTATAATGTGTGTATAAATATATATATACAACGATATATAATTATATATATAATAGTTTATATATATAAACAAAGCCATTAATAATATATATCAATTAAGTGTGGTTTTTAAAAATCCATTAATAATATATATATATATATATGTGTGTGTGTGTGTATGTTTATGTATATGATTTAATATAATATATATATATATAAACAAAGCTATTAATATATATATATATATATATATATATATATCAATGATTTAATATTATATATATATAATAACTCTTTGTATATTAATAAAAAAATAAGTATGGTTTTTAAAAATCCATTAATAATATATATATATATATATGTATGTATATGTATATGTATATGATATGATATATATATATATATCAATGATTTAATATAATAGTGTATATTTATAAACAAAGCCGTTAATAATATATATCAATTAAGTGTGGTTTTTAAAAATTCATTAATAATATATATATATATGTATATGTATATGTATATGTAGATGATTTAATATAATATATATATATATATATATAAACAAAGCTATTAATATATATCTATATATATCAATGATTTAATATTATATATATATATAATAATTTGTTGTATATTAATAAAAAAATAAGTATGGTTTTTAAAAATCCATTGATAATATATATATATGTGTGTGTATATGTATATGTATATGATATAATATAATATATATGTATATAAACAAAGCTATTAATATATATATATATATATCGATGATTTAATATAATAGTGTATATATATAAACAAAGCCATTAATAATATACATCAATTAAGTGTGGTTTTTAAAAATCCATTAATAATATATATGTATGTATGTATATGTATATGTATATGATTTAATATAATATATATATATATATAAACAAAGCAATATATATATATATATCAATGATTTAATATTATATATATATAATAACTTGTTGTATATTAATAAAAAAATAACACACTCGCCTAATGATGTTCGTGCAAGTCCCTCAACTTCATTAATTTTTTTAAGTACGTTGCAACATGCATAAATTATATATACTATACATATATAAATCTATTTAGAAAAAAAATTAACTCACCCAATGATGTTCGCGCACACCCCCTAATTATTTTTTTACAATTTTCTCATATTATATATATATATATGATAACTTATTATATATTAACAAAAAATAACTACTCACTAAATGATATTCGCACGCCCCCAACCTCATTATTTTTTTAAAATATGATAAAACTTTCATATATTATATATACTATATATACATATATAAATTTATTTAGAAAAAAATTAACTCACCCACTGTTACGCACCCGCTACGGGTGTAATTTCAGTCCAGACAGGGCCGGGTCGGGCCTGCCCTGCAAAAAAATTAAAAAACGTTTAAAAAAATGTTTTAACTTAAACAAACACTAAAAAATACTTTTAATAAATAAGTTAAAAAAATAAATGTAAAAAAAATGTTTTAAATAAATGATAAAAAACATTTAAATAACAACACTTTAAACTCACCACTCACTGTTGCGCACCCCCCAATAATTCATTATTTTTTTTTAATTTGTACATAATATATATAAATTCACAGACATGTATAAATCTATTTTTTAAAAAATAACATATTCACCCACTGTAAAATGTTTTTACAAAAAACGTGTAAAATGTTTTAAAAAAATACATGTAAAAAATATGCGTTCAAAAAAACTTTTTAAATTAAACGTCAAAAAATAAATGTAAAAAAACATTTTAAACAAGTGTTAAAAAACGGTTTAAATAAAAATGTTTAAAAAGTTTTTAAAACAAACATTTAAATTATTTTTTTGAAAGAAACACTTAAAAAATATTTTCTACATTAAAATGTGAAAAAAAGTTAAATGTTTTAAAAAAATACTTGTAAAAAGCATGCGTTTAAAAAAATTCAAAAATGTTTTAAATTAATCATTTAAAAATAAATGCAAAAAAACGTTTTAAAAAGATGTTAAAAAAAAGTTTAAATAAAAATTTTTAAATAAAAAATACTAACAAACACTTAAAAATTATAAATAAGTTAAAAAAAATAAATGTAAAATATGTTTTAAATAAATGTTAGAAAATCGTTTAAATAACAAGGCTTTAAACTCACCTACGGCAACTGCGCACCCCTCATTATTTTTTTTTACAATTTGCAAATAATATATATATATACATATATATATTTAGACAAAAAACATATCCACCCACTGTAAAATGTTAATAAAAAATAAAATAAATGTTTTAAAAAAAACATGCATTTAAAAATAAATGTAAAGAAACATTTTAAATAAATGTTATAAAAATGTTTAAATAAAAAAAAATTAAGAGACAATTATTTTGAAAATAATAAAAGCCCACCACGACCCGATTTGAAAAAGCCCGGCCCGGCCCGAAAAAGCCCGGCCCGGCCCGATGGTTTGGGTCGGCCCGACGCCGGGCTCGGGCCGCCTCATGGGGTTGTTCGGGCTGGGCCGGCCCAACCCGAATAGCGGTCAGCGGCCCGACACTTTGCATGGCTGGCCCGACCTGGGCCAAAATTACACCCCTAGCGTGAATGTTGGTGGGGAAGCATGCCCCCACCTTAAAATTAACAATATAATAATAATAATAATAATAATAATAATAATAATAATAATAATAATAATAATAATAATAATGAAAAAGAGAGTGAAAATCTGAAGGAAATGGTGATGCGTTACACGCACAAAGGGGATTGTGGGTGTCTCTTGTGCGTGGAAATCAACACCACTTTCATTAATATTTAGTAAAATAATAATAAAAAAATATTAATTTTTTATCTGACACCTTATTTTGGTCATATCATTTTTATATGGTGTCGGTTTCACGAACCGTCAGTGACAATACAACCCTGACTCCAAGACGGACATTCCGAGTAAAATATTAGATGTCTTTTACGGGTTTGTGGTTTAGGTACCCAAAACAATCAAATAATAATAATATTTTATTATTATTAAATCATTGACCAGCCCTAACTCTCATATGCGACATCCGATTGACATGCTGTATGCGGCGACATGACTCTGTATTTAAGACGGTCGATTCAAGTCGAAGGTTGAATATTAAATTCTGATTCATGGCTCGGGCTCACAGAACTCCCCAATAATAATAATAATATTATTGTTGTGGAATATTATAATGGTCGTAACTCTCCCATATGACATTGGATTGGTGATCCGTCAGCAGTGTCCTGACCCTAAATTTGAGTTGGACTTTTTAGGAATAATATTTGGTGTTTAAACCAATGTAGAAGTGTGGACCCCACGAATCTGGTTCGCACGCATTGCGGTGGAATGCGACTCTTTCACCGGGTATCTGTTCTGGCCGAACGAGTAGTCGATCCTATGTGTTTTTCTGAGAGGATCACAATAGAATGATTCGTACAATTTGTTTCCAGACCAAGGTGTGGGACCCACGTAACTCCATTCTAGCACAATGTGCCGATATATGACTTTTCCATCAGATGTTTGTTCAGGGCGAATGAATAGTTGATCTTGTTCATTTTACCATACTGACCACAAAGGTGTAATACATTTGGTTATCAGGTGCCATTTGACGAGGCTTTACAGTAAAAGAACATTTCTTCCCTTCTCTTTAATAATGATCATTCCACGCTCATCAACCTTTTGGCTAGAGATGTCATGTACTCTGGGAGTACTCTTGCACTCCTAAGGGGTGCATGATTTTCAGTATAGTACCTGAGTATGGAATGGTACATGGTGAGATGAAGAGGCGAGGCCACACAACGTGTAGGCCCCATACGCACCATGTACCACATTACGAATATTATATCTCATGTATCTCCTTCTTTTGGACTCAGACTTTGGAATATGAGTAGCCTAACCTATGTATTTTTTCACGTAGAATGTGAAGATGCCCTCCGTAGTGGCGTTTGAGATACGATGGGAGATTTTTAGGGTGTGAAGATTATTCATGGTGACACCCACTAACTACAGTGGCATGATTTCTGAGAGGTACCATTTAGCAGGGATGATCAGAGTTCCTCTATACATTTATGAGGGGTACCATCAAGTAGGGATGATTAGAGTTCCATAATTCTTTTCTGAGGGGTACCATCTAGTGGGGATGAACAGAGTTCCTCGATGCTTTTCCGAGGGGTACCATCCAGGGATGACCAGAGTTCCACAATTTTTTCCCGATAGGTATAGTTTATAGATTATTTTTATGAGAGGTGTCATCTAGTTGGGAGGATTTTTCTTCCCCAATTATTTTTTGAGAGGTACTATCCAACATCGATGGCCAGTGATCCTCAGTGCTTTTTGAGAGGTACTATCCAGCAGGGTTGACCAGTGCAATTCCGGGCTGACCCTCACTACTAAAATTCCACTTTTATCAGCACTAAAAATGGCCTTTAACAGCGCTAGAAAAGCGCTATAAATGCCAGCGAAGATAAAGGGGGGGAGGGGGGTCCCCTTTATCAGTGCTCCAAAAAGCGCTGATAAAGACCCCTTTTATCAGCGTTCAAAAAAAGCGCTGATAAATGTTAAAAAAATAAAAAAAATAAAAAAAAATCCTGCCAATCGGGGGGGGGGGCTTTAATAGCGCTTGAGCCCCCCTTTTACAGCGCTTTTCTACCCCCTCCAACACCCCGCACACACCCCTCCACCCTTTATCAGCGCTAGCCCCATATTCACCCATGCGCGTGCGTCCCTACCCCCACCCAGATTTGATCTCGAGACCTCCCCCCTGTGCGCCTGAAACCTTTGCCACTCCCCTATATTGATTTATTCTCCTATTAGTGATATATCTATTTATTTATATATATATTTAGTTATATTTATTCGTATAGTAATATATATTTATAGTAATATATATATATAGTTATATTAATATAAATATATAGTTATATTAATATAAATATATAATTATATTAATATATATATATTTATAGTGATATTAATATATATATTTAAAGTTATATCAATATATATATGTAGTTATATTAATATATATATATATATAGTTAGATTAATATATAGGTATATAAATATTCATATATTTGTATTTTAAATAAAATGGATATTATTTATTATTTAGATAAAGCTAATATATTTTATATGTAAATATATTTTATTATTTATATTTATAATTAAATTTTTAGGTGTGAATATAAAAATATATGCACATATAGTTATATATTTGATTATAAATTGCTGTGCAATATAAAAAATGATAAAATTTCAAAAACATAATATCAATATGAATGTAATACCTTGGAATAAATTCAGTCTCCACCAAAAAAACCCAAGAATACCCCCTTAAACGAGGCTGAAAATCCACAAAATGTTAAAAAATCGGGGTACCCCGATTAAAACTCAGTTTCAGAGGCCCTCTGGGTCTATTTTGGCCTAGAAAAAACCTTGACCGAGGTGCCCCAGTCATAACGACGTAGATCTCGTCGCAGTCTTCGATTTGATATGTGGTAGAGCTCAAACGGACACTAGGATCAAAAGTTATGGCCGTTTGAAGTTCGAGTTGAGTTTTCAACATATTTTGGATCTTTTTTTAATTTTTTTTAATTTTTTAGTCTTCAAATTGTTATTAAATTACTATTAATCCATAATAATTATCAAATTATTAATTAAAAATATTTTTTTAATTTTATTTATAAGCCATTTTCACTAAATATCTTATATATTAAGTGTAACTGTATATTTATACTTATCTAAAATATATTTAAAATTATATTTTAAAAAAATAATTTATATTTATATCAATATAACTATATATATATATTTAAATATTAATATATATTTTTTATTGATTTTTTTGGGGAAGTAGACCCTTTTTCAGCGCTACTAAAAAAAGCACTGATAAAGGGGTACCCTTTAACAGCGCTAAAAAAGCGCTGTTAAAGGGGGTACCTTTATCAGTGCTAAAAAAATCCATGATAAAGGGGTACTTTTATCAGCGCTTTATTTAGCACTGATAAAGGTACCCTTTATCAGTGTTTTTTTAGCGCTCATAAATGTACCCCCCTTTATCAGCGCTTTTTCGTTAGCGCTGATAAAGGGTGGCGCCGGGAATGCCCAGTTTTGTGGTAGTGCCTCAAGCCAAGCCGGGTAGTATAGTACCAAAGGAGATATTGGGCTGACCTAGAGCGCAGTCCCTAACGAGATACCTGGCAGACCCAAAGAGTTGTCCCTGAGGAGATACCGGGCTAGCCTAGAGCATAGTCCCCGACGAGATACCGGGCTGACCCAGAGTGTAGTCCCTGAGGAGATATCGGGTTGACCATCCTAGTGGGTGGGGTAGCATAGCCCCAAAGGGTTCAGAGAAGACCCTCGACTATGTGACATAGTGTAAAGGCATGGTTTGACTTACCTATGGGCCCACAAGGAAGAGGGGAACTTTCCCCACTGAGATGCGTTCTTGTGATGCGGCCAGAAACCGTGCAGGCAAGTTAGTGTCGCCCAAAGCGGATAGTATCGGGGTGCAGTGATTTGGGAAACATTGACATGGGATTCCTAGGTAGAAGTGATGAGGTTTTGGGCATTACAGATTGTTTCACATGGAACTGTTGGCTACTCACTTTATGGGGTTGATCTGTGAGATGAAGATCCCTTTACTCCCTCATTTGGGATTCTTTGAGTGAGCTCATATATATATATATATATATATATATCCTATTTACAGTTCCCACTCCTTGGGTTTTGTCTACTCCCCTTCCATGGGAGGCGAGGACGCACGAGCTATGCTACGTGCTTTCCGATTCTAGCTTCTCGTGGTTGAACAAGTCCAATCTCCTACTATAGGTTGAAAAGAGTTGTCAGGGAGTTCATATCCTCGCCATTTCTAGATCCTTGTGTTTGAATGAGTCTACTTTTAATCTCTTATTGGGTTGAGCTGTAATAATGTTCACTTTTACGGTACCTTGTTCCCATACTGTTCTTCTTCTATTATATCTCTTACTGCTCCCCTATTCAGTACCTCTTTTTCTGTTCCCTCGAGCCTTCGGGGCATCCTACCGAGTACTCTTATACTCAACCCAAAATGGGCTTTGCCTGAATATGGTGTTCCCTTGCAGACGACGAACATGTTAATCATGACATCAGAGGAGCTTAGGGATACGGGGTTCTTGGACCACGTGCGGTGGTTATGGCTTGGAATTCAGGAGTGGGACTCTTCCAACTATTTTACTTTTGTACCTGTTGTCGGGTTGTGGCCCTTTTTTAATTGGGTGGGTATTTTTTCCATTTCCCTTACTTCTTTACATTTCTTGTACTTGTACTAATTACAGGTCGATGCATATATGCTTGGTTTCCCTTTTTTAGCAGTGTTATACCACACATTCTTTTCCTCTATAATTTTTCATTGACTTGACTGTGTGTGTGTATAGTTTCTTTGAAAAATACCTCCCCTAGTTTTTTGTGCATTTAGTGCCACTCGCCAGCCCCTGGCCTATGGAGGCGGGCTTGGGGTAGTTGCGGCTCGATCCCAGGTATGGGTCGGGTAGTGACAATATTCATATTTGTAAATGGTATGAAATTAAAATATATATTTTCATGAGACTACTGATGACTCCAAAGAAGAATGATGCAATAAGGGTTCTCATTAATCACCTAACCAAATATTCATATTTCCTCACCATAAGAGAATTAATGCCTCTTTTGAACCTTGTAAGACACTATATTAATGATGTTGTAAGACTGCTTGGGCCACCACTATCGACTATTTTTGGATGGCATCAATGCTTTACATTGGAATTGTGAAAAAATCATCAGAATTCTCTTGACACTGATCATCATTTGAGAACTTACACCCATTCTAAAACTAATGGACTATCTTAATGAATAAATCAAACAATGGAAGGCATGTTGATGTCATTATCACAAGGCTTTCAAGGTTTTTTGGATCACTACTTACCTTTGGTGTTTTTTCCTACAATAATATTTTCTATTCAAGTATTCAAATGGCACCATATGAACCATTATATGGAAAGAGATGTCAAAATCTAAATGGTTAAGATGATGTTGGGGAAAGGAAATTTGTATGCCCACAATATGGTGATGAAACAACAAAAAAGGTAAAGGTTATTCAAACTCAAATTAAAGAATCTAAAAGTTGGTAGAAGAGATATGCTGATAATTTGAGGAAAGAATTATAGTTCCAAGTAAGAGATACAGTTTTATTGAATGTATCTCCATGTAAGGGTGATATAAGGTTTGATGAGAAAGTGATAATGAATCTTAGGTACATGATGCCATTTGAGATTCAGGAAATTTTTTTAAGTGTTGTATTATCATTTAGAAATGTCGTTGAATATAAAAAAAGTACACAATCCATTTCATATATCTCTCGTAAGAAAGTACATGGATGACCCAACACATGTGCTCAACTCTGATGAAATATAGTGGCATCCAGACATTTCTTAATATTAATAACCTGTCCAAATTCATTAAACTATAGAGAAACTGTTGAGGAATATGATGAATCTCCTAGAAAAGGTACTTTAGATAAATCTAGAAATGGATGAAGCAAATTGGGATCAAGAGTATTCTATGATGAAGAAATGACCACATATTTTTTAGAAGGAAAGACCACAAAAATTTCTAGAAAATATTCTTTATAGGAGGGAAGAATGTATCACCCGAGGACTTTACAATATTTTCCTTTTAGAATATATTTAATTTTTGTGTTAGCTTATAATTCACACAAATCTTGGTTTAAACAGAACACTATTTAGTCACATTTTTCATAGTCAATTAAATTATAACACTTATTGAGAATTAATATAGTAATTTTATATTGTATATATCCAATAAAATATTGTTACATTCATCCAATGTATTAGGTAAGCATAAAATAAGAAAAATACCAATATTACACATAATAACCTATATTTTATATAAAACAATTTATAATGTAATTTAATTATGAAAACATTTTAAAACAAAATTTTTACACTGTTTTATGTTTTTTTGAAAAACCACCTATACTTCTTCATTTAACGTGTCATATAAAATTTCACTTTGGTTAAATTTTCTTGGTATTTTTTTTGATGAGTTTCACTTTTTGTTGAATAGTAAAAATTTAAAAAAAATTATTGAAACAACAGTTCTCATCATAATAATTTATAGTGTTAAATTGTATTATTCAATTGTTTTAAAGTATACATATATTTTTCTATATTTTGATCCAATTTAGGTCATTTGCCTCTATTTTACATTGAATTTATATATAAAAACATTTCATTATTTTTTATGCTTAATATTTAATAACATATTTTTCTCACCCCACAAATGGAATTAATATTAAACTAATTAATGAAACTTATGTATTGTAAATATTGAAAAATGGATTTAATATTTGGAATTGGTTGGTAAAAATTATTTAAATAAGTTTCTTTTATGTAAGAACATATGAATATTATAATTTAGTAATATTTAATGACAATAGTTAAACGTAAATCATGTAATTATGATTAAAAATAATATTACAAAGACAGAAAAATTACCATAACACCTTTTCTAATTTCGTTGGGTGAGATTTGTTCTTAAAAATGATTCTTTTTCCGAAATTAAAACAATTTTCAAGACACTTTTTTGTTAATATGAAATTTATTTTATTTTATATAAGAAGATTTACAGATGTCATACTCATATTTAAATAATTATACCACTTATAATATAAGTTTATACAGAATTTAATTAAACTATAAATTTTCATTGGAAACATATTTTTTTTATTTATCATGAAAATTTATCTTTTTTATGCAATAAATAATTACTTTAATGCATTATAAAATTATTTTGAAATAATTGTCTAATTAATTAAAATATCAAACAAATGATGTTCAAAATATTAAAATAAATATAATTTGATATAATTAATGAAATCCATAAATTCATTGATGACATTGAAATATTGAGTTGACTTTGTAGAGTTTTTTTAGGATATCATGTTGTAATTAAAATTAAAAAAAAAACAAATAATGAATTGTATTAAAATTGACACTAATGATATTTTCTCCAAATAATATTTTCATTAAATTATATAAAAATAAAAAATCATCATTAGAATAAATTATTATTATATAGTAAAAAATGATTTAAATTGTTCATTAATGGTCTAATTTACATAAAATAAATAAAAAACAACACTATAAACTTGAATATTTTGTTATCATAGTTAAAATTAAAACAGTTTAACTAAGGGTGAATGAAAATGATATTGTTTAAAATGATACCTAAACATGTCTAAAATAAATTGGTTTATAATATTACAACCATATCACATATTATTTTCAAATTAATGATTTTTTGGGTATTCAGATTGAGATTGAATTTATTATAAATTAATATTTTTAGAAATTCTAAAATAACCTATCACCTCAATTATAAAAGGACGCCAACCCCCTTATCACATTTCATAAAATTGAGTCTTATTGATAAAAAAGCCATCCCATGTTTCTTATCAACTTCTAATGACACATCTTATTGGATATTTTCTTCACAAAATACCATCCATTGTGTCCCTAAGAGGATATCCAAAAGAGTATCGCTAACGAATAGGTAATCATCCCTACCCACTTCTTTATGTTTATTTCATTTTCATAATCCTCTTTATGTATGGTTTCCACACTAAAATAATAAATCCACAATCATCTATATTTTGTGATTTTATTTTTATTATGATATAACCATAGCCCACCATTTATCCTTTATATGAAAAATAAAATCCCCATACATGTGTATGTATGGCTTACCATCTCCACGTCGTGCTATAATTTGTTTTATATCACCCCTTACCTTGATGGGTAAATTGATTGAAATTATTTATTATATATATTACATATGACATGATCTTGTTTTTGCATAATTAACAAACAATTCAATTTGTTACCCTTCACAACATTAAATGAATGATACCATCATGCACATGAGCCTCAACCCGGTTGGTGAGGACTCCATAAGTGCGTCCAAGTGACTCGGGATCAAATATGGGTGGATGAATATTTTTCAGGTACCGTAGCAGTATTGTTGAAGGTACTGTAATGGGAACTGTATCAGGTACTGTTTGGCACTGTAGCTGCAGGGACTATTCCCTCGATTGGGCCTTTAGACCCCCGATTTGGTCCCTGAGTTCTTTAAGTCCATTGCCCCACCTAGGCCTTTGGGTCAGTAAGGAATTCATGCCACCTAAAGGCTTTCAGGCCACCATAAGTAATGATTTAAACCAGACAACTTACATGGAACAAGCTCCAGAAAGGGGATGAGCAAAGAGCTTTCACTATAGTAGAAGCTAAACAGATTACAAGAATGAGAGGGTATGACACCTACCATCGAGAAAAGCATGTGCATGCATGGGATAGCCTAGTTGAACATCCATGTGAAGGTAGAAAGATTATTTCATGATTAAGATGTTGGGGAGGAGTAGTTCTATGTAGTTAATTGGGGTTGTATGTAATGTTTGAGCCTACGGGAAATGAATTCTTATAAGGCCTACGAGCCATGTAATAATTATGACTACGGGCCTTGAAAGGGTTCCACATCACCCATTGAAAGGTGGATTATCAAAAATCAATAAAAAATGAATGCCTTTGGGCCATTAGAGGGGGATACCATCACTCGTGTATACATATGGCCTACCATCTCCACGACTCGATGATATTCATTTTCCACGTTATCAATTTAAAAATTATTATAAAAAATGTCTATAATGAGTAAATATAATATATATTAACTTAATATATTTCGTCAAAATACATTTATATATATCATATTCATAGAAAACTTGAATTACATGACAAGACATGCATAGGAAAATGAAGCAGTAAACATCCAAAACAATGGTAATTACAAAATATATTAAAAATGATAAAAAAAGATCATATAATATATAAAAAAAGTTATATATGATTCTAGTATAATTTAATATCATTATTTAAACCATTATACATGAGGTTAAAGAACATTAAAAAAATTTAATATACAAGGTAAGGGATATTTCACAATCACATTATTATCTGGGATTGATTATACATAAGCACCTACTAGGGAATATTTATCATACATGTCCATGTTTCTTGAAAATTGTAAAAATATTTTTTTATATTATCCTACAAAAGATTAATTACTTCTACACATGTTTTAATTTTATTAAATGGTTTAATATGAATCTTTTTTTTTTATTTTCCAAATGATTTACTTTATGGATTTTTCAATTAAAGGAATGTTTTTTACTTATGCGAAATGAGTGGCTTCTTCCGTCATCACAAGGACATCATGTTTTGAAGATTACCTTAAAATATTACTAGGATATTTTCCAAGTAAATGTTTTCATTTATAATTGAATTAATTTTTAATAAATGATTGTAATTTAAAAAAGAGTACTTCTCAAAATAATTTTTAAAATATTTTATTACAACATTTTCATAAATATCAATATTCTATTTTATATATTATGATTTATTGTGGATGATATCTTACGATACATTCCACCATATTTTATTTATGTTTTTATCATTTAATTTAAATTTTTATTTTCAATTTTGATTCCATTTATGGTTTATGGTATAAATATTCAAATTTAGTATGCTAATTTTAATATGAATATTTATGTTGATTATGTTTCATCACCACTTTCTAATGAGGAATGTACTAGACTTGGTAAGTGATGGGAGTGGCCCACTATAGCCCCAAAATTCATTACTTAGTCTCATGTGAAAAACTTGTGTGGGTATTGGATGATTTCTTACACATTTATGTATAGAGTATTTTTTGAAGCCTTGATAGTATGTTTATGATGTATGATATTATGCATTACCTCATTATAAAATCATTGAATAATAATCCATGTGACTATTAAATTTTTATAATAATCATGTGATTATTAATATGGAATTATTTAATTTATTTTCTCTCTATTTTTCTTAATATTATATTTAAATGGATCGTATTTTAATTATACACATTTCCAAAATGATTATGCTAATTCATTCATGATAGTTTCTGTTTTATGAATACCCTTACTGTGCATCTTTTCTCACCCCATTCATATGTTTTATTTTTCATTGGATTCTAGGAAATGTATTATGGATGATATGCATAGTGAATCGTGGAGAATAATTACATTCTCATATGATTTTCAATGTTGTATTTTACATTTTAAATTGTAATATAAGGTTATTGTATGTAATATGGAATATAATACTGCTAAATTTATCATTCATTTGGGATTATAGTATTTTATCTATGTGAATTTAAAAATTTAAGGCACTGAATCTAAGAAATTGGGGTCAGGGTTATAACCCAGATTACTATTACGTCAGATAGAGGTGGATGAATTAGAGTTGTTGGGATGGAGTCTCATGTAAGAAATATTAGAGCACATTAATTAAGTTGGGAAATGTATTGGTATTTCGTATAGTATAATGAATTATTATTCTTATCGACATCATCAAACTCTTGTAGTTATAATGGGTTACCAATTTTTTAAATTTTCTATCGATGAGATTAGGCCATCGTTGGATAAAAAAGTAGGGATGGTTGGTGCATCTATTTATTGGACCATTTGATATTATGGAGTTGATCAGATTGGTTACCTAATTATTGGATCCTCCACAAAGGTATAGTAATATGAAAAATGAATTTCATGTGTCAAATATTATTTAGTATCACCCAAACACTTCTCATGTGACAGATGTTGAAGATATTGAGATTGAGGATGATGCATCCTTTGAGAATCATGTGGTTCATTTTGATGATTATAGTGATAATGTGTTATAGGGAAAGACTATGTTAATTATTAGAGTGTTGTGGGATTATGGTCAGGTTCAAGAAGAAACATGAGAGAAGTAATCATATATACAGGTTTAGTGGCCTGGTTTTACCACCTTAGAGGCTTAGTTAAAATTAGGAGTGATGCTCGTTGATGCGAAATTATAAGTTACAATATATTATAAGATATGGACATTCATTAGGGATTATTGTTCATGTTTTTATGTTCTTTTTCCCATTTTTTAATATTAATTTCATTATATCTTCTCTTGGGTGCATTTGGGTGACTTTTATTATGTTTATTAGGGTTTTTGGGTAGTGCATGATTGGTAGATAGCTTTCCCAGACCATGCACTCAACCCCATAAACAATGAAATATGGGACATAGGGGAATATAATGGTAGAAACATGGTCAAATAGAACCAATGCCTGCCTAGATGAAACCCTGCACCACATATATTAGGGGTTCACATATAGTGAATGTGGTCTTTCTAACTATGCAGGCCATCCAAGAAACTGTACACACAAACTTTCAAACATTTAATGAATAAAAGAAAAATTTACAAACACTACAATTTATATCCCCATTCACTCATAGTTAGCCTAATATGGGTTTTATTTATTTTAGAGTCTCTTTAGGGGGTTACTAAACTTATCTAATCCCATAAAATGTGTATCAAATATAATATGAATGAAGATAAACTCTATACTACTAAGTAATCTGTTCTTTTATTTTGTTCCTCTCTCACCTGACATCCCATTCCATTAGATATAAATGAATTTACTCTAGTAGATGATCATTTAGATCTGGGTTTTAATGTATCTCTTTTCATTGGACAATTTTACAAGTTATTGATCCTAGATCTCCTTTACCATTTTAATTTGTGTATTATACCTCTAATTAAGAACAAAAGTTGGAAGATCATCTGTCAATGATCCTAAGGTAGGTGTACTATATGTTAATTACCTATAGTGTTGATATTTAACCTAATTTTTAGTTTTATTATTGTGTTTCCTTTTTGGGAAATTTATTTTAAATTACAAAAATTAATTAAATACCAATAAAATTATGAGTCACTTCTAGAATCGAGAATAAATATGTTAGAGATAGAGATAAGGGACTTGATGGAACCCCATAGGGTGTTTCAATTTTCATTGAAATGGTAATTAAGAAATATAAAAGTGGAAATAGTAGGTTATGAAATTAAACTAGATTATTATATCAGGGTTCTAAAATGGGATTTAAATGTGTTGTTTGGCTTAACCTTGAATGGTTATATAGATTTGAAATAATTGAAGATAAATGTAATAATGGTGGAATTTATAGTTTTGTTCCTTGTCATGAATTTAATGAACAATGGATCATATTGATAAATCAAATGCTACACCGTATTGTGAATGACTGGTAAGATGGAAACTGATGATGAAACATTATATAGATATATATGAAAATGTGAGTAATTAGTTATTGGTTATAGACTAATGCTCTAAGTACCCATGGGGTTCCAAACTCATTATCAATCCACTGATGCATGCATATGATTTTGTGTCGGACTGATGCTCCATGTACTATAGATATTGTCTTCGAACTGATGTTGTAAGTACTGATGTTATTTGTGCTGGACTGCTTCTCCATTTACCCAATATAATGATTTCAGACTGACACTCCTTGTATATATTTTAATGGAACCTATAATGAAGCTCTGATATTCTGAAATGAAATACAATAAAATTGAATAATGAAATCCATTAACATAATGAATTAAAAACCCCAATTACAATGTGGTTCTAACTCTGATATAGGATGAAGAACTAATTGTTTGGTAAAATAAATAATAACTAACGTGAACCCTATTTACATTAAAAAATTTCAATTATTATTTATATGACTACATATACTTTTGTAGACTAAATATGACATTATACAATATAGGTGGTGGCCTACTAAGATTTACTCACACCCAATTAGAGATTCCATTTGGAACATGAATAAAATTCATTATTGTAGGTCAGAATAATGTAATGATACCTACGTTAGATGGATTTTTTTTGGGATTCATGATGGAGTGTGGTTGAGGGTACAAAAAATAAGGTCAGGACCCGCTTGGGAGGTGTCTGAATGTCATTATTTTGGGTATTCATTTGACACTTGACACATATATGGAATGAAATATTTACTACATTGGTTTTAGTCATTATCATCACTTTTGGATTATCATGTGATGTTTGGTCATTAATATTAATTATATATTATTATTATTTTTCATATTTTTTTTATCACACATTTAGAATTTGGTTATAGTCTCACCACATGACATATTAATCCATAACTAAGAGTTGGTAGCGTCTGGAAAATGATGAGGCCTGGATGAGGTCATGTAATGAACTGGAATGGGGAACTAGAATGTGGAACCTCTTTCTGTTCATTACAGGTTGGGTTGGGAAGTTTTAGTTTTTTAATAGTTATTGTAAGAGTTAAAAATTCAATATTTTGATACATGTGTGTTCATGTGACTAAAACGTCCAACAATGAGAGAGATAATTATAGGAATATTTTGGGATAGATAGTTGTGTATTTTCAATTAATAATTATATTTTTTTTATTTTTTTTATCATTAATATAAATATTTTATGTCATTAAATAATATATTTATTGTTCTTGGATTTTTTATAATTTCATATCCAATATAAAAAATCCTTTCGAAGTTATCCTATACTTGGAAGGATGTGTTATAGTTAGTGGGTATTGGGGGGTACATTAAAATATAATGTAAGATAAAAAATCAAGTAGTTATGATAAATATATATGTTTTATGTCCCCCTATTAGGTATATGCTATTAATGATAAATATAAAACAATATATTTATCCATAATATTATTATTCTCGATAAAATTTAATTTACATTTTTTAATGAAATCTAATTCAAAAAAATAATTAACACTATTATCATAAAATCATGAAACATAATTCATCAAAAATATATAGATAGTTATTTTGATTTATGGTTCATCCCTTTGGCATGACACATGACCAATCATATTCAATTTATGTAAGAATGATAATTTTTCATCCTGTCTGCATTTTCAATAACAAAAAAGAAAATACTATATTATTATTCATGAAATTTTATATAGTCATAAATTTTTTATTATCCTATGTGATTCAGAATTTGATTTAGGTATTTAAAAATATTGAACATAATGATTTTAATCAGTGATTCCAAAGAAAACATTACATGTATTTATTTGATTGATTTTCTTATTTATCTATTAATAATTTCATTCATTAAGTGCATTTAATGAACAATGATGATTATGTTTCTCAATGAACTTGTACACATGTGTCTGGGAAATTTCACAGTGACATATAAATATGAATTATTTGAAAATTTTTGTCACAAAAAATTATTATTATTATCAATTTTTAGAAATTTAGTATTATATATGGATATGATAATGTTATAGATCACAAAAAGTGATGTAAAACCTTTGATGACTATTAAGGTCTAAATTTGACCACCACTAGTGTGAGGTGTCATTAACATACTTTTTTTGGTTATATATAAATGGATAGTGAAATGTATACTTTCATGAAATATATTATCATTGTGATGTGAATCACCTAGTTCTATGTTATGTATATGATTATCCTAGGGTTTTCATCTTATGTAGTGGTTAATGACATAAATACTAGAATCAATTCCCTAAAATTGTGATTTCTATGAACATCCTAATGAAAAACTATACTATTATTATTATGTAAATGGTATTCATAGACTATAACTGAAAATGATTAAATAGATGATTTGATGATTAATTTTATTAAAAGGTCAACTATGGCATTGATATTAAGGAAGATACTATATATTGTACATTATTATTATTTCAGTGACAGGTGCATTGATAGAAATGAAAACCTCACCAGAGGATGGATTTCACTGGCACAACCCACCACACAAAGGATAATTGGACATGTATGATGCCTAAATAGTATAACTAGATTCCACCCTACTAATGGAATTATCCGCGATGATTATATATTATTTAAAAGGATATGTGCTGAGTTAATGACTATAATGTCCATAACAATGATTCCTTTTGGTTTATGTGGCCATTATGAAGTCTTCATGTGATTATTATCCCTCAGGATACGGCGTGTTGGTAATAACAATGACTAGGTTATGGGGAGTATATTTTTTAGGGACCTATTATATTTTGGTTGAGTAAGTATTATTAAATAATAATTGATAATTTCTTTGTGGTGTTTTTTTGAGAATGTGAACAAAATACTCTACAATCTGTATTTAATAAAAAAAATATGTCTACGTTATAATAATCAAATAGAATTATACATAATAACTTGTAAGGATTTAAGATAAGATAATTTACTAGGTTATGGATTACTATAATGAAACATAATTTTATCTACATAATTTCTCTTCTGAATATATAATTGTGTCATATTAAATAATATTATATAATATAATTCACACACACCATATGATAAAATAAACTACATTTTTTAATATTAATTTAAAAAATAAATTTATATATTAATTATTTCCATAAATACTAAATATATTATAATAATAAATAATTATAAAATAAGATAAGATTAATTAGAAAATTTGGATATGATCGATCAGTAAGGAAAACCGCAGACATAATAAACATTGTATAAATGAGTAAATATATTAGTAATAAAATATGTATTTCAAGAATAGAAATATATATATATATATAATTGAATTTTTTTTGAATATATTGATTAATAAATAATTTTTAAATATTTATAGATATAAGGGATCCCATATTTTTATTAGAAGTCCTATCATCAGAATATTATTCTGACATTAGGAATTGAAATCTCATTGTAAGATTAGGTGTCTAACATCTAGTAAGAGTTACATGATTGTTAGAATAGGAACCTCATAAATATAAATATAAAATAAAATTTACATATATTATAAAATGTAATATGAAATATTTATATCATGATACAAGTAAATAATTTTTTTAAATTGAAAATGTATGTTATTATAATATTTTATCACACAAATGATTTATTTTCAATTTTATAACAAATAAAAATATTTAAAAATAGTTTAGTTTTAGAAAATATATTTATATATTAATATTATGTTGTATTGTAATGATAATATAATTTCATGAGACCATATTTATATTTTTAAAGGGTCTAAAAATTGGTCATAATATTTAATTTGGTATTTTTGAAATGAAGAATTAATTTATTTAAAAATAAAATTTATCATATTTATAAACTAATTCTCTTATAAAGGATTTAATTTTTTAAATTTACTCATAACAAAATATTTAAGTTGATTTTTTATTATTTTCCTAAAATTGTATAATTTTCTATGAATTGATTAATATAGAAAAATATTATATATTACATTATTAAATAAATACATGATTTTTTAGTCATGTATGATGTAGGAACACACTATTATGAAATAAAATGGACCATTTACAACATATAGTCCCAATATTCATAACTATTTTTAGTCTTGAGAGAATATAATAATGTAATTATTATAATATTCAAAAACACCCCTCTCATCACCTAATAAATAACATCCCTTCTCCTAACATATTAAAATCCTTAATGATTTCAAAAAAATTTACTAATTATATTTTTAATCTTCACCCAACACCCAAATGTAGTTGATTATAATCTCACAAAAATACATTTCAAGAATACTTAAGGTGTAGGTTGACAAGAGAGAATTAATGAAAGATGAAAAATTCTCTCTAACATCTTTCAATTTTAAACTTCTTCAATGAACCCCTACGTTTTCCATACACCTATTCAAAGTGATAAAAATATGATAAATATATTGAAATGTAAATATTAGATTGTAAAATATATATTGTTCACTCCCTTATTTAGTTTCTAAAATGTAGATGTTGTTTTCAATATTGTTGGTTATCCACCTCCATGAGAAACATACTTTATTTTTTACATCACCATCAATGATTGTCATAGAAATATAAATATTTTTAAATTATATTAAAATAATTATGTTATAATTTATTTTAATATTGGTAATAAATATATAGATATAATATTAGGAAAAATAAAATTAGACCCTAATTTATGGTAAAAATCCCAAATAGAACTAACTCTATAATTTTTTTAATAAATTAATCATCCTTATATAGGAATGAAAAAGAAATTTTGTGACCATATAAATTTATTGAAGTACATGAATAACATTGAATTTTCGTTCTTGTGTTTTATTTCCAGTTTTAAAGAACATCATCAATTATCCATGAGTGATCATATCATGGAACTGTGAAATGAACACCCTTAGAATAATGAAATTAAACATTACATATGACAAAAGTGGAAATAAATGAAATAATATTATTTTATTAAATAAAGTATAGATTAATTAATTTATAGGATAATTAATTATTTAATCATGTTCTATTATACAAGATGTTATGTTCATGTGCTGAATGATTTTGAAACCCAACATAAGGGATACCTCTGAACTACCCTATTTTCATTGGTTTTTGGACATTCTACCTCGAGATCACATTATATCACTATATGATGTTATATAATTCATCCAAATTATTTATATCCCTCAATAATTTATATATCTACCTTATTATAAATTCCATTTATGTGGAAACATATGTAATATGTTCATTTCTAATATGTTTTCATTAAAATAAAACCCGAGTATGTGGGACTTCTATATCCATTCACCCCTTAGTTTAATAAAATTTTATAGGATTTGTTTCCATTCATGATTTCAAATGTTAGTGGAATATTTTAGTGAAAAACCATTTTGGTATACCTCTAGTTTTCAACCAAAATTCCATATTTATTCTCTCTTAATATTTATTAATGGTTTACATAAACAACGGTTTTGAATGATAATTTCTATACCCAGTTCTCTACCATTTACCATGACTTTTTTTTTTCAGATGAACACAATACATCCATAGTTATTCTTATGAATTCAGAATTTAATTCTTAATATATTTATTTCCTTATTATCCTTTGAATATTTTTTATATATCCTTTGATTGTGATATGAGATATAATTATTTAATCCATTTTGTTCAATGGTTAATTATTCTTTTTATGAATTAAATTTCATTACCAATTGTGGAACTCATATGGGTGTACATGTTATGATGTGTGTGAACAAATATTCCTCCAATGATTTAGGTAATTTTTATGTCTCATGAGATGATATGTATGGGATATTGGAGTAATCTTAATCAATTATGGGACTCTTTCAACCATGTTATGTTATATTAGACATTATAATTGACTTATTCATGTGCCATTTAATACATTTCTAACAATTTTCTATTTTACCATGGTCATATGATTAAAGTTTCCTTATGTTATTCTCTCATAAGATTACTCATGATATTTTCCTTTTATGGTATTAGGTTATGCATTCATACTGATATGAAATTCATCATTTTCTTATTTATTCCCATATTAGGCTTTTTTATATTTACCCTTCTATCTATTTATTACTTAGATAATCGTATATTTATTTTAGAGTTCAACATGAATTTTGAGTTCATTATGGTGATTAAAATAAGGACATTTAATGTAATTTTCCTATTGATTTTTTATATACCTTGTCTTCCAATGACATTAGTCCTTCTATCTAATTTTTGTATTTATTGGATATCTATATTAAAAATTGTGTGAAAATACATGTAAGAGAATTTAGGGGCTATATATTATATCAATAGAATGTATAGTTATTTCTTTAGATTTGGGTTACTATACTTTAGTGAGAAACATATGGTTATGTAAAAGTATATGAGAATATCTTAAATTATTGGTGAACTATAGAGAGAGTGTCTTCCATGAAATTACATTACTATCGATATTCTATAAGTGGATGTAGATATGGAATAGATTTATATACCTTTAATAACCCTGAAATGGGTGGAATTTTTATTAAATTGATCTTTACATACTGCAAAAAATGATTCCATTTGACACACTTAGTTTGACACTACCCGGGGATATGACTTGTAAAATATGAAAAATAATTATGAATCATTATGAAGCACTTGAATATATTGTTAGGATAGAAGTCATAAATGTTATATTAACATTTATAACTTATATTGAAACATAGAGACTCATAAGTTATGATATATTGTCCATTAATATGTTATTCCTTTTATGATTGTAGTTTCATCATTTTAATAATTCATTTATTGACTATTATAATCCCATTTTTATATCCATTATTTTGGATAATGGAGGGAAATTTGAGGTACAATGAAAAAAACCAACATGATAGGAAATTACATTAATCACATAATGAGACACCTAACCGTATTATTGTGGGAGCTATGAACTTCATAGAATTATTGGACCAACTAACTAATTTGATCAATAATAACAATAATTTTGTTGAATTTACTCTTTATAATATTAAAAGTTATTTTATGTCCTCTAATTATAAGGTAAAGTGAATGTTAGAATGATAATTTATTTCATGGATGTGGTAGCTAGTCTGTGGTGGAATCTAATCAAAAACAGAGTGTAGAGAGAAGAAATATATTTCATTGAAATAGTTGGATTTTATTAAAAAATTAAACAAATAATTTATATAGACTCTTTGTCTTAATATATATAATGACTTTCATAGATTGATGTAAAAAAGAAGATTTGTTTTTTGGGGTAAATGAGGAAAACATCAGAATTATTATAGTATATGATTCCATATTTTCGATAAACAAAAAAATTAAAGTTATACCACATCATTAGTGGATAAAATCCAATTATATGAATATATTTTCTTGTTAAGTGCTTTGAAAACCATAAAGATATTGTTCCATATGCCCTTAATGCTGAGATTATGATTGTTCACTCTCAATATTCTAATGGTCAATAATATAAAAATCATAAAATCATGTCTAATATTAGAGGTTAAAAAGATTAATATGATAGAGAAATGAAAAATAAACTATCCACATGTGAAAATTGTTTTAAGAGAACCATGATATGTTTAATATTGTAAGAGGGGGAATCTAAATAATTAATTTTCAATAGAGTTGAAGAAACCCACTAATGAAATGGAATAAAAGGTATTTATAATTGAAATAATCAAATGAAATAGTGTTTCAACAAAAAAGATCATTGGTATTATCTAAGACAATTTATAAATCCAAGGGCTATCAGATACAATAAATGACAACAACCTACATGATCTAGAGAGAATGTAATGGTATATTTTATCACAACAACTGAGGTAGATCCCAAAAATGATATGTTAATAGGTATTTTGGTTCATAGATCATGAATAGATAATGTAAATCTAGATTCTATTTCTACAAATTTTTCCATATCTTTCTAGTTGAGTAAAAATATTCAAACACCAACATAATTCATGGGTTTATGGTAACATTTAGATAAAAAAATAGTAATATTGTTTCATCATAGATATTTAAATCTGCCTCAGTCATTATTGATGGAATGAACCACTCACGAAATATTTTTATATATCCTCTACTAGACTTTGATGATATGTTTGGAATAAATTTATTATAAATATATAAATACAACATCAATTATTGGGATAAGGAGATCAATTGTAACATTCCAAGTAATCCTATGATATTGTATAAGTGTACGTAAGAGGATGAATCTTCTTTTTAATATTATTATCATGTGTAGATATTATTACTTTATGATAAATCATATATACCTTAAATGATTTTGGATAAAGAGATAATAATGATTGAATACATTACCATTGGGGTGATTATGTTTATGTTTTTCTTTATGATTTTTATGGTTTTTATTTTTAAAAAATATGATCGGTTCTCTATAAAACTTACACTTAGATCTATGAATATAGATAAGACACCTTATAGAGTAGAAAAATTATGTTCAATGATATAAATAATCAGTTACATGAAAATGTGGAAAATTATTATTTACATATAAGTCATTTACTATGGGGTGTACGAATCCTCTTCATCATGATGAAGGATGGTTCAATGCACCTCTCTATTGATTATCATGAACTCCCAAAATCAAAAAAATGAAAATTTGTCCCCTTACATGGGTAGATTACTTGTTCCATCCACTAAACTGGGCCATGCATTTATCTAGTTTGGGCCTTGGGTCATTATATCACCAATTAACAATGATGATGGATTATATTACCAGGACTACCATCTAAATAGGTCATGTACACTACGAGTGCATTATGATTTCGTTTGTACTCACTAATGTGCCATAAATCATGATGGAATTATTGAATACAATCATTATAGAATATCTCAATAAATTTCAAATAGCCTTTATATATGATATTCTAATATACACCTAAAAAAGGAGGAGAACCATGTGTATTTTAATACTATTCTAAATAAACCACGAAAGAATAATATATATTCAATTTATAGTAAATTTAATACTATATGGTGGATGTTTCATTCTTTGTGTTTTTATAACTAAAAACGGGATACATGTGAACCTTTATTTTATAAAATCAATGGAAGAGTTTCCTATAGCAGCATATATTTTGGAGATCTATAGTTTCCTTATACTTTCTAGGAATTACTAATGATTTTTCATAAAATTATAATGAATGAATGACCTTATAACCAATATGATTCATAAGGGAGTAAATTTTTTACAGATTGAGGAATGTGAAGATTGTTATTGTGAATTCAAAAAAAGAAATATTTCTTTACTAGTCCCCATGTTTCCTTCTAGTGGGGTACATGTCATAGTATACAATGATTCTTAAAATAACTCCTTGGGTTGTGTAATAAAGTAAAACTATAAATTTATGGCCTATGACTCAAGGAAGATGAATGTTTGTGAGAGGAACTACCAGATATATGATATGGATTTTTGTTTTGTGATCTTCACATTGAATATTTTGTGCCACTATCTTTATAGGGGGAAGGGTGAAATCTATACGGATCATAAGTGCCAAATATATATATATTCACGAAAAATGAGATTAATATACAATAGTGTTGATGTTTAGATCATATTAAGGAATATGAAAACTCAATCCACTACTATCCAAGGAGGGAAATTAATTTTTTAGATTCATTATGTAGAAAGTATCATATAAACATATCAATTATGGGAATTGAGAAGGATCCAATCTTCTTATAGAATTAAATTATTGACATTAGATCATAATGGAAGGAACATATTAATTACTCTCTCAAATGACATATCAACCATACCTTCTAGAGAATATAGATGAATCATAAAGAGATAATAAAACAATAGAGAATAAGGTGGAAGCTATAAGAAAAATTAAATCTTTATACTTCAAAATTGATGTTGATGAAGTTACATTATTTTATTCACGGCTATGTGTTCAATAAAATCTAGAGATACATAATTTTTTATTATATTATTAACATTGGATGAAATTCTATATCCACCAAGGGAGAATAATTATAAGTTGATATCTCTGAAAAAACTATTGGTGGGATAATATGAAGAAGATGATAGTGTAATATACATCAGAATAGCATGTATTTCGATAGGTAAGGGGTGGAAGTAAATTTTCCCAGAGGACGACTCAACTGTTACCAATAGCAATAAGAAAATATTAAAAAAATTACCATGGTGTTTTTTATTAGTTTTTTGAAGGAATCACGATGTAATAATGAAATATAGGTTTTGGTGGATTTTTTTAAATTACTTATCATTTCATTTAAATTTGTGAGGACATATCACCTGATAAACATTATAGGATATAGATTAGAGAAGTATTGAGGATATATGAAACACCATTATCGACCTTATCTAACCGTGACTTTGAGTTTAACTCAAGGTTTTGTAATTTCATAAAAAATTTGCAAACAATGAAATAATGTTTAGTATGACTTATAACCCTCAAACAGATGTTAAATTTTGGATAACTATCCAAAAACCTCATGAAATGTTGATAGCACACTAAATTTAAATCAAAGAAGGATGTGGTCATAATATTACCATGGTTGATTTCACATAAAATAATATTTTGATGTCAATAATCCAAATTCTTCATGTGAATAGATTTATTTGATGTGATGAAAAAAAGATATGTGATGGCACGAAGTTGGATAACACAAGCTTCTGGGTCCTAAATAGGTTTTGGAAGTGGTTGAGAAGTTCAAGACCATTATAAAACACATCATGGCTTCTTAAGGTAAAAAAAAAGAGTTATGATGAAAATTATTGATGATACTAGAAGGTTTTGGTTAGAGATAAAATGATATTTCATATATTTCCACAGAAGAGATTCATACGATTTGGAATGAAGGGAATAATTTATTCTCGGTTCATTTTACCTTTTGTGATTCTAAATCACATCAAAGTTGTGTTCAATCAACCTGTACTCCCACCAACCTGTTCTCACATTGATGAAATTTTCCACATATTCAATTTTGTGTGGTTAATACTAGATCGATCATGTGTACTAAATTCATAGGTGATACTGCTAGAAAATGGTCTCTCTTATGGGGAGTCACTAATGAAGATTATGGACCATGTAAATAATATTCTATACAACATGAAAACTCACCTAGTCAACATAATATAGAGAAACAGTAAGTAAGTGGATGTTATGAGGAAACCAGAGGAAGCCACAAAGTAAAAGTAAGATCACATATTTTTGATTTAGTTTGTAAAATAAACTTTTGAGTTTGAAATTTCTTAAGGGGGGATAATTCAATGACCAATAAATATATAAATTTAATATTACTTTTAAATATAAAATTATTTCATATTATTAAAATATAATATTATATAATGCACATGCACCACCTAATAAAAGAACACACATTTAATTATATTAATTTAACCATTAGAATTTGAGAATAAAAATATAACAAAAATTTTAATGTATTAAAATGAGTAAAAATTGAAAATTAGATAACAATAATAGAAAATCTTTATCTACTTGATACACAAAAAAGATCGGACTCACAAACAACACTGTAAAAATGAAGCTAAATATTAGTAATGAAATATGAATTTTGAATATATATATATATATATATTAATTTCAAGGAATATAAATTTGAATGAATAATGCATGAAATATTATTTTTTATAAAGTGTATGGAACCCATATAACCATTAAAAACCATTCCATTGGAATGGTAATATGACTTTCAAAATAGAAAAATGATCATTAAGAGTAGAAACATGATGATTTGAATAGTGAGCTCAACCTTGGTAATGAGAAATAATATTTATGTATATTATTAAATGAGACTATGAAAAATTTATATCATGTACAAGTTAATATATGTTTTAAACGATACTATAATTTTTTATATTTAATTAAACCGTAAATGTTTTATTTTTATTTCTAATCCCAATATAATTATTTAAATGAATGTTTATTTTCATAAAATTTATTTATAAATTAATATTTTATTGTATTATACTGATAATATAATTTTATATTTCCAAATAGTCATAAATTTGATAATAATATATTAATATTTATTTTTCAAATAAAATATTATTTTATTTAAAAACTTAATTTAAAATATATAGATTATTAATTTCCATAAAATGGATTTCAATTTTTTAGTCTAAACATAAAATAAATGATTATGGTAATTTTTCTCATTTTTCAAAAATATTTCACTCTTTTATCAATATTGAAAATTAAAAAAATATAATATTTAACATTATAAGATAAATACATGAATTTTCGAGTCATGAATGATGTATAACCCCATTATTTAGAACTCAAATATATCATATACTGTATATTATCTAATAAATCATCCCTATTGGTATCCATGATTCAAAATAATTATCAAAATGATTATAATAATAAAAAATAACATGATTTGACCCTTCTGAATACCACCCCTCACCAGCCCTTCTCCTCACATATTCCAAGCCTAGTATATTTACAAATTTATATGCATATTTCATTCCAATCCTTCCCCCCTTGTCATTTTGTTTCCATATCCTTAATAAATACAATTTCATGGAGCCGTATGGGGTATCATGTAACGAGACAACCAAAGGAAGAAGTTAAATTCTTAGCTAACCACTTTCAATTTAATTCTTCATCTACAATGATATATGTCTTGAATACTCGTATAAATTGTAAAATTAGTATCGTAAATATAATTATATATTTTTATAATCATGGTGTAATATCTACATTTAACCTACTTTTATGATTCTATTGTGAAAACATTATAGACAATATGGTTGGTTGACCACCTACAAGAATGACGAAATTCATTTTCATCCACCTCATTAAGGCTATTTATAAAAATATTATTAATTTTAAATAAGATTATAATATTCATATTATATCTTATTTCATAAATTTCAATTAATATGTATAAATAATATTAAATAAGACAAATCATGTTCATGATGGTCTATAAAACCACTTAAATGGGGTAACTTTTATAACATAGATTTTTTCACAAAATGAATCATATCCGTGTTTGTAAAAGTGTATTTTGAAACATTTAAATTTATTTAAGTAAATTAATACCCTTTAATGTAACTTCTATAGTTACAGTCCCATTATAAATGAACATAAATAATTATCCTCATGTGATATGACTGTGGAACCATGAAATAGAAGACACGAGAACAGTGAAATTAAACATTATATCTCATTGAAATTACTATAAATTAACATAGTAAAAATATATGAAATTAAATATAGATATAAATGTTTCATATTAAGATAATTAATTGACTAAATTTTTTTATCTATATATTTAAGGGAAACCACAAAATAATTTTGGAAGATAGTGTAAGGGGTCTCTTAGAACAACAACATTTTCAATTGTTTATAAACACTCTCTCTCTAAATAAAATTGTATCTCTATTTGATTTTATAAAATTCATATAAATTATCTATATATGTTACTTATTGATTTAATAATATTATTCTCAAATCCATTGATGGGGTCATACAAGATTTGATAACATTTCTAAAATTAGTTCCTTAAAATCAAACTTAATTAAGGGAGAACTTTCTATACAATAACCCCTTTTCATCAAACTATTTTAAAGTATTTATTCCCATTTATGAATTGAAGAATAAAATGAATAATTTTAGGATATCCATTATTTTTTACCACATTAACACCCAAATAATTTAATATATAATTATTTTATAGTAATTTTCATTTATTAATCCGTTGTGATGCACGAAACATCTGGTTTAAATAAAAATACTCAATTGAAATATTATTTAAACATGAATATTAAAACATAATAGTAAAATTTTAGGGTACTAATACATTATAATTGATTTTATCTATTGATTATAAAAAAATAATTTTCAATTAAATGAAAATAGAAATTTTTTCTAAACAGAGGTATTTGTTCTCAATGACAGTTTAGTGACACATTTAAAAAATAATTAAAAATTATTTTTAATAATTTTATATTATTTATTTTAAAATTAAACATAATTTTATAAATCATAATATATAAATTATATTGGTATTAATATTTTTGATTTTTCTTTAATTTTTCATTTATCAGTGAATATTGAGAAATAATGATTTTTAATTAAAAAATAACTTTTGATTATATTACTTATGAAGTTGAATTATATTTAAAAGGAATTATAAATTATATTTAGTTCATCCAATATAGGTTATTTCCAGGAATTTCAAAATTGATTTCTGATATTAAAACATTTTAAAATTTTGATCATTTTCTCTTTCAAAAAATTATTTCTCCTTCCATCGGTGCCAGTATATGAAATTAAATTATGAAAATTATTATAATTTAATTATATATGATAATTTCCATATTTTTAATTTTTATAATTAATATTATTTAATAGGTTCTTCTTATTTTTTTCATAATAATTTTAAATGAAAATAAAAATTAATGTCCTCATTTAAGGTTAAAAGTGGGGTTTTTGTACCTTACATGTTATTGTGTTAAATTATTTTTCAAAAAACATAGGATTTATATTTCATAAATTTAATTTCATATAAATAATAATTCTTAAATAATAATCTATTAGGAATCATTTTATTTTATTCTTTATGTATTTGATTACTTATGTAAAAATCCAATTTACCCGGATAGAAACTAAATTTGTAAAATGGAGTAATCATAAAAGATAATGAATATCATATATAAAATATGTGTTATTTTTTGGAGGGGGAGGTTTTTATAGAAAATATAATATCTAAAATCAATTATATATAAATTTTGGTCCATCATGAGGCGATACAGACCTCCCATTATTTAATATGTTTTGGTATTCTCAAAAGTCCCACTCAGCCCCTTTTATACAAGGCCACTCACTCCCATGAATTCTTCACACCACCCAAAAAAAATTATATCAACAAAAATGAACTAAAATACCATAATAATTTTTCTCATATAATATTATAAGCCATAACATGGGCATAAATCCATCATAGAATGTATTTTCGTGTCATCCTATGGTGGTTACCTACATATGAACCTCAGCCTGGTTGGCGAGGACTCGAAAAGTGCATCCAAGAGACCCGAGATCAAATATATATGGAGACATATTTATGGTAATGTAGATGTACTGCAGTAGTATTGTAGTAGTATTGTAGTAGGCACTATTCGGTACTATAGAAATTGGAACTATTCATCCATTTGGACCTCTGGTACACCATTTTGGTCCTCGGGTCCTCCAAGGATTTCAGGCAACCCAAGAAATTCAAGACAATTGTCTCTCAAGGCCTTTGGGCCACCTCAAGGCCTTCAAGCCACCCCAAGGCCTTCAGGAAACATGAATATGCAGATGTACCAGTCAGACTATAAGGGAAAATGCTCTAGATGAAGTTCAGGGCGGGCACCTTCAACATAGTAGAGCTAACCAGATTTGGAAGAACGAGAGGGTATGGAATTTCCATCGGTACCAGGACTATGTAGATCTACACTAGATACCTAGTTAACCAGCCCTGCGAAGGTGGAGTGCTGATATCATGACATGTTTTGGGGAGGAGCAGTTCCAAGTTGTCTTGTCTGGGTGATTCCCTCTAAGTCCTACGGGCCATGTAATTGTCTATAAGCCTTTGGGCCTTGTAAGGGTTCCACCTCACCCCTTGAAAGGTGTAATATCAAAAATAAAAAAATGAAGGCCTTCAGGCCATTCAAATATTGTGGCTACCAAACAAAGAGGTAATGATCTTCAATGAGAATATTTATTTTATTTCCTCATAAAATTCATTGATGTAAAGACCCGGAAATTTTAAGGAATTTTTTTTCTTAATTTTCTTTGGAATTTTTCAAGAACACAGTTTCTGACAGCGCCTGATTCCGAGGCCCGGTGTGCCCAAAATCATTTTCCGAAGTTTGGCTCAGGTACGTTCAGTGAACGGACGAGCGAGTTTTTATAACTTTTGAACCGGTGCTCGGAATCGAATTCCGAGGGCACCGATGAAACCGCAGCACTGGTAATTTCTTAGAAACACCTTTTCTAGAGTTTCGTTTTCACGAGAGAGGTTGATAAAAATTGTGGACGATAGAATAAAAATTTAACTACAATTTTTATTTTCTCTAAGTGGATTTAAGCTTTGTGTGGAAGTTGGGTAACTACCCAACTTCCCATGGAAGGTTATGAGAGTGGTGGGGCCCACACGAACCCCACCCCTTCACATTTCTTAACTCCCTCAACTCACAATTAAATTTGATAACTTAAGTTTTGATAACTTATGATATTAATGAAGTGTGTTTAATGTGAGTGTTTGAATTTCAAACTCTTGAATTTAAAACCTTAAGTTGTGTTAATAAAATAAGTAAGGGACTTATTTTATTTTGGGTTGGAGGCTTGTTGCTTGAGAGCTTTGGGAGAAAAGCTAAGGGGGACTTGAGTTTCTTCATCTTCTTCGTCAAATAACATGAAGAACGCGAAGAACGCTGGATTCCTCGGAGGTCGACGTCTCCTTCCGCGACGTCTCCTTCCGCGACGCCTCTTACCGCGACGCCGACGACGTCTTCTTTCGCGACGTCTCTTTCCGCGACGAATCCTCGTTCGATGAACCTCCGTTCAAGCAACGTCGAGGTAGGGAATTGTTTTGTGAATATTAATGAACCCCATGTTACTTCCTTCTAAATCAAAGAACGCGGATCAACTAAACATCAAGTTGATCCACGAAGAATATGTTGCGGGTTGGGAATTCCTGTTTGCAGAAAAACTGTAGGGGTTTATTTATTTATTTTGTTCCTGATTACTACTTTGACGTTCTTCGTGGAATATGACCAATTGCTATCGATTAACGAGAGGGGGCCGGACCGCACAAACACAGCCGACCCTCCTCCATTATCCATGTTTGTTTCTAATGTGGTTGGAACGGAAATGGCGTGGTGCCGTCGCACCGCGCGAGATCGTGCGGCAAGGAATGCGCGGCGCCGTCGCGCCGCTCCGCGAAATTGAACCAAGTCGCGGCGCCGTCGCGCCACGCCGGAGAACCATAAAAGCACCGCGGCCGGAGCGGGGCCGCGGCGGAGGGGTGCGGCGCCGTCGCGCCGCACCGGACGAATGAAGGCCACGGCCGGTACCGGGCCGCGGCGAAGTGTGGGAAACGGCGGCCAGAAATGGGCCGTCGGCGTCGGAGCAGGACTGGCGGCCAGAAACAGGACGCCGGTGTCAGAGCAGGGAGGGGACTGGTCGTCGCCGGCCCCGTGGTGGCAGAAACCGGCCGGCCGGGGCGGGCCGACCGGACAAGGGGAAAGCCGGGGGTTCAAACCCCCGGCCGGGGCGGGCCGACCGGACAAGGGGAAAGCCGGGGGTTCAAACCCCCGGCCGTCCAGCTAGTGGCCCCCATTAAGGGGGGATGCGGTTACAAAACACGGGGGGGGGGGGGGGGGGGGCAGCACCCCCCCCCCCCCCCCCGCAAACCGAATGGCTCGGCCGTTCGACCGAGCCAGCTGGTGCCGCGTGCCAGTGCGCCGGGCCGCCAGGCAGGGCGCCGAGCCGGGCCGAGCTGCGCCCAGGCCGGGCTGGGCCACGCCCAGGCCGTGCCGGGCCGCGCCAGCCGGGCCGGGCCGCGCCTAGCCAGGTCGACCCGGTTCGGGCCGACCCAAGGGGTCTCGGGCCGGGTCGGTCCGGGCCCGAAACCCCCATTTTCGGACCCTTTTCTGTCTTTTGCCCATATCTCGGGCTACAGACCTCCGATCAATGCTCCGTCAGTGGAGATACGATCCTTGGATCAAGACGGTCGTTTCGGTATATCTCACTCAAGGTTTCAGAGAACTTTGGGTTTGGCCGGGTTGGTTCGGATACGAAACCAACCGGGCCCTCGGAGCGGAAACGCTTATATCTTGAGTTCCGGACGTCCGATTGACGTGCCATCGACTTTGTTGGTTTCCCTTTGATGAGAAGGAACTTTAGGCTTACTCCGCTCGAGGTTTGGATGCTGTTGGAGTGCGGTCGGGTTGTTCCACTCACGAAACCAACCGGGCCCCTGGAACGAAAAAGCCAATAACTCACAGACCGGGCGTCCGATTGACGCGCCGTCTGTCTCGTTGATTTCCTCTTGATGAGACAGAACTTTTTGCATAATTCGTTTGAGTTTTGGATGCAGTTGGATAGTGGCCGGGTTGGATTGCACCCAAAATCCAACCGGGCCCCTAGAACGAAAAAGCTGATAACTTTCAGACCGGACGTCCGTTTGACGAACCGTCAGCAACGTTGGTGAAAACGTTGAGAAACGGTCCCTATGAGTATACCCTATGAGAGTTAGGGGTACAGTTGAGATAGGACCGTGTTGGTTCGCACACGAAACCAACCGGGCCCCGGGGACGAAAAGGCTAGTAACTCACAGACCAGGCGTCCGATTGATGCGCCGTCTGTTGCATTGAGACCCCTATGACGAGGCAGTCCTTTGAGATACTTCTTCGTGAGACTTTGAGATACTTGGAGTATCGACCTATAGCTCGTGGAGCGGACCCTCCCAGAGACGAGCATGCAGAGTACGGAGACCATGTAGCCGGCTGAGACCTGACGACTGCTTGACCGACTCGACTTGGAGTGAGTCGACTAGCCCAGTGGAAGGAGAACTACTTTGTTTGGGTGCAGACCCATGGTGGACAGAGCACTACCTGTGTGACAGTGCATACCCACGGTACTCGTCCGGAGAGTACCTCTGCAGGCTACTAGGGGGTGTGCACTACTGTGTTTGGGTGGCATACCCCGGAGGGAAGCACTAATGTGTTTGGGTGGCTGGCCCGTGGTACTCGACAGGAGGAGTACCTCAGCAGTCTTAGGTTAGTGAGCAGTACCTCAGAGTCGTGACAGGGCCACTGTACACTCCAGAGACGGGGCTTTTCAGCAATTACGGTTTCGATAATGAAAATCCTGGTTTGAGCTGAGACTTTTGACCTTTGTGTTTACCTCATGATTGAGATGGGTCACTTAATAACTTAGGTATATGTATGGGCATATACCTGGGTAGTGGTTATCCATTGATTTCATGATCTTGGTGTTTTCTTCATGATTGAGATGGGTTACTTGATAACTTAGGTATATGCATGGGCATATACCTAAGTAGAGGTTATCTGTTGAGATCTTATTTGTGGTTATCCATGTTGGTTTTAGTGATACCTTGAGGGTATCAGGGTCCCTACTGGGTATCGTTATACTCACCCCTACACGAGCTATGCCCGCACCTCGTTGTGTTGGTTGCAGACGACGACAGCGCTGACGGAGGCCGAGTGTTCGAGGACTGGACGGTACCTGGAGGTGGACCACACGAAGAGTCAGTATCCGGAGGTGGACTTCGCGACAAGACGACACACAGAGGAGGATGACGGGTGAGATCGTTGTAGAGGCTATCTGTACCTACCCTTCAGGTAGGATCCGTGGTGGGTGATCCAGGAGCTGCGCTGTCTGTACCTACCCTTCAGGTAGGATCCAAGGACGACGACCCAAGAGATTCTTCCTTTCTTCCAGTTGTTTTCTTTTTCTGTTGTACTTTGTTCAGTTGTAGCTATACTTCAGTTGGGTTTGTATTCTGACCCATTTACTTTTCAGCACTTCTTTTTTGTACTTAGTGTTTTACTTCTGCTTGTGCTCAGTGGTGTTTGTTTGCTTTTATAAAGGCAATACCTTCCCAGTTATCTGGATTTACGCCTTTAGTGATAGTCTCCAGCCCCTGGCCTATGGAAGGCGGGCTTGGGGTAGTCACGACACGGGCCCCGTGGACGGGTCGTGACAAATTGGTATCAAAGGAGTCGGTTATACCGAAGAACTTATAACTCTGATATTTTCTTTCTGTGAAGCAATAATGTTAAGGGTACCGAGTGTGGTTTTCAGTTCAGGGAGTCCAGTGTTGGTGCAGGCGGCCGATGTATCCATACACCAGGACCCTGACAACTGATTTCCGACTTTGTGCACGAAAACACTGATTGCGTGTGTGTTTCCAGAAGTTTTTAAATGTCATCTCAAACCAGGTCAGCTCACCAAGTATAATCGTTTAACCATGTCATGTTGTTTCTTCAGGATGCCTTTTTACGGACGACCAGCTAGAGCCCATAGGGATGTGCGTACTGACAGCCTGCCGAGCGACAAGGCTTCGGTACAGGGCCCTCTTGAAGTTTGGGCACCAGCGGAGGCACCAACAGTACTACCATACGTTGGGACACCGCTTCCACCAGCCCCAGCAGTAGGCAATGCACGCCACTTGAGCGCACTGCACGAGTTCCAATGCCAGAGGCCACCCAGGTTCCAGGGAGAGACGGACCCGCAGGCAGCTGAGGATTGGCTGGAGGCTGTGGTGAGAGTCTTCAGGCTAGTGGAGATGCCTGCAGACTTCATGGTGATCTTTGCTGCCAGCCTTCTTCAGGCAGCAGTAGGCATGTGGTGGAGCCACTTTTTCCAGTTTTGTGATGGGATGACCTTCACATGGGAAGACTTCGAGACCTTCTTCAGGGTGGAGTTTGTTCTAGTAGCTCTACACCCCGAGCGTGTTCAGGAGCTGCTGCCTTTGCCGCATGTTTTTCGATCAGTAGTTGAGTCATCTGTGGGCAGTAGACAGATGATGCAGAGGTCCAGGAGGACCAGAACAGTAGTTGGGCGATCTCGGGTTTTAGGACCGGTGGTGCGGGGCACCCGGGGTGGGGTCAGAGCTAGTCGTACGAGGAGCAGGAAGTGTTATGAATGCGGCAGGAAGGGTCACCTGGCACGTGACTGTCCGACCCCCGCACTGTCGATCCGCAGGCATTGGAGGAGCCAAAGAGGTAGAAGCAGCGACGAGTTCTTGAGCAACAGACGAGTAGTGGACAAGGCAGTAGAGCTCCGGGAGCAGGTAGACAGGAATGAAACTAGTGGATACGTCCCTTGTACTTCTAGTTCCATATTGCTGTTGTATTCATGTCTTTGTACTATGAGCTGCAATAATAAAAAGACACTTATCTTTGTGATGTTTTCTTTCCTATCCTTTTGTTTGGTTGATACTGAGAGGTCCCAGTTAAAAACTGTTGACTTGACCCTCACTTTTGAGATTTCTACTGGAGGAGATCCACCGACCTCACACTGATGCTGACAACGTGACTCGACCCTTAGAGGCGAGAGTAACGGTTGGATCTCTTGGTAGTTACGTCGAGTCCTTACGACGTCATCCATGACATGAATGCATCATTCATGTTAGGATTGAATGTATTAGGCAATGGGCATGGTTCATCCAGGGGATGAGACCGAGTTTCTCTTTTTGGAAAAGGAGAAATTTTAGCAGCTCTTTCAGATCGTAGGCAAAGAAGGTGCAAATCATCCAGGGGCGGATGAAGACTGCACCATGCAGTAAGAAACAGGAAACCGACGCCAGTCTTAGAGACTCGAGCATGTTAAATGTTTCAAGAAGAGGAAGCTTTAAGGAGAGATGAGTCTGCGAAGCAGCAGACATGGAGGCAGAGCTAGGAGAGCAGCATGAGGTGGTGTACATCTTAACATGCTACAACCACCCGCCTTAGTTATCCCCGCCAGGCTCAGGGAGCTGGAGGGCGGAGGAAGAGTGCGGCTGCATGTGGTCAAGGAGTGTGACTCAATGACTCTAAAAATGATTCAAGGGACAGTCTGTGTCCACTAATAGCTGCTATAGTAACAGACGTCGATATGAATCATTCCTTGTTTTCACAAATCTTATTCCAGACCTCGAGTTTCTGGTAAGCTGTGGACTTGACCCTCACGTCTGGAGATACCTTGGGAGGAGACTCGATAATCACACTTATGCAGATGGTGTAGTTAGACCCTCGAGGCGAGAGTTTCGGTTGGAATATCTTGGTGGCAGCGTCGAGGCCTTATGACGTTAGTTTGAGTATGGAATGGGCAATAACTGTTCATACTCAAATTGACGGTTTTAGGCAAACGTCGGTATGGGTTTTCCTTGGTCGGCGAAAAGGAAACCCTGGGTAGCACAAGATAAACTCATGCACAGGAGGGTGCAACCGATCATTCTTGAGTCGGTAAACCTTACCCTCGTGGAAGCAGTCATTTTGAGTTTCAGTTCTAAATAGGAATTGGAGACCTCTAGAGTTCGAGGATGACGATCACGTCCTTATACGGGTCTCACCTCAATGAGGTTTACAGAGATGTGTCCAAGGCGGCAAGTTATCTCTAAGGTTAAATGGACCTTTCTAGGTCCTCAACTGGGTAGGCGAGGTGGTTTACCGCTTGACCCATCCACCTCAGTTGCACCAGGTGCATGCCGTTTTCCAAGTATCTCAACTGAGGAGATACGTGCTCGACCCTTCGCATATCATCGACCATGAGCAGGACGATGGCGATGGGGTTACTTCCACGGAGGTTCCAGTGGGGATCGAAGATCGACAGGAGCGGGTCCTACGAGGACGGTCAATTCCTCGGGTGCACTTTCTTTGGCAGTACGAGAATCTCCAGGTAAGCACATGGGAGCGGAAGGCTCAGATGCGTACTTAATACTGCTTTTGTGACCCTAGTTTGTGTTGAAGCTTTACAGGGACGTAAAGCCCTGAGGTGGGAGTAATGTAAAGACCTGGAAATTTCATGGGAAATTTTTTCTTAATTTTCTTTGGAATTTTACAAGAACGCAGTTTCTGACGGTGCCTAATTCCGAGGCCCGGTGTGCCCGGAATCTTTTTCCGAAGTTTGGATCGGGTACGTTCAGTGAACGGACGAGCGGGTTTTTCTAACTTTTGAACCGGTGCTCGGAATCGAATTCCGAGGGCACCGATGAAACCGCAGCGCCGGTAATTGCTTAGAAACACCTTTTCCGGAGTTGCGTTTTCATGAGAGAGGTTGATAAAAATTGTGGAAGATAGAATAAAAATTTAACTACAATTTTTATTTTCTCTAAGTGGATTTAAGATTTGGGTGGAAGTTGGGTAACTACCCAACTTCCCATGGAAGGTTATGAGAGTGGTGGGGCCCACAATAACCCCACCCCTTCACATTCCTTAACTCCCTCAACTCACAATTAAATTTGATAACTTAAGTTTTGATAACTTATGATATTAATGAAGTGTGTTTGTTTGAATTTCAAACTCTTGAATTTCAAACCTTAAGTTGTGTTAATAAAATAAGTAAGGGACTTATTTTATTTTGGGTTGGAGGCTTGTTGCTTGAGGGATTTGGGAGAAAATCTAAGGGAGACTTGAGTTTCTTCATATTCTTCATCGAAGAACACGAAGAACGCGAAGAACGTGAAGAACGCCGGATTCCTTGGAGGTCGACCTCTCCTTCCGCGACGTCTCCTTCCGCAACACCTCTTACTGCGATGCCAACAACGTCTTCTTTCGCGACGTCTCTTTCCGCGACGAATCCTCGTTCGACGAACCTCCATTCAAGCAACGTCGAGGTAGGGAATTGTTTTGTGAATATTAATGAACCCCATGTTACTTCCTTCTAAATCAAAGAACGCGGATCAACTAAACATCAAGTTGATCCGCGAAGAATATGTTGTGGGTTGGGAATTCTTGTTTGCAGAAAAACTGTAGGGGTTTATTTATTTATTTTGTTCCTGATTACTACTTTGACGTTCTTCGTGGAATATGACCAATTACTATCGATTAACGAGAGGGGGCCGGACCGCACAAACACGGCCGGCCCTCCTCCATTATCCATGTTTGTTTCTAGTGTGGTTGGAACGGAAATGGCATGGTGCCGTCGCACCGCGCGAGATCGTGCGGCAAGGAATGCGCGACGCCGTCGTGCCGCTCCATGAAATTGAACCAAGTCGCGGCACCGTCGCGCCGCGCCGGAGAACCGCAAAAGCACTGCGGCTGGAGCGGGGCCGCGGCGGAGGGGTGCGGTGCCGTCGCGCCGCACCAGACGAATGAAGGCCGCGGCCGGTACCGGGCCGCGGCGGAGCGTGGGAAACGGCGGCCGGAAATGGGCCGCCGGCATCGGAGCAGGACTGGCGGCCGGAAACGGGCCGCCGGTGTCGGAGCAGGGAGGGGACCGGTCGTCGCTGGTCCCGTGGTGGTAGAAACCGGCCGGCCGGGGCGGGCCAGCCAGACAAGGGGAAAGCCGGGGGTTCAAACCCCTGGCCGGATAGCTAGAGGCCCCCATTAAGGGGGGCTGCGGTTACAAAACACGGGGGGGGGGGGGGGCAGCGCCCCCCCCGCAAACCGAACAGCTCGGCCGTTCGGCCGAGCCAGCTGGCGCCGTGTGCCAGTGCGCCGGGCCGAGCTGCGCCCAGGCCGTGCCGGGCCACACCCAGGCCGGGCCGGGCCGCGCCAGCCGGGCTGGGCCGTGCCCAGCCAGGTCGACCCGGTTCGGGCCGACCCAGGGGCTCTCGGGCCGGGTCGGTCCGGGCCCGAAACCCCCGTTTTCAGACATTTTTTTGGTATTTTGCCCATATCTTGGGCTACGTACCTCTGATCGACGCACCTTCAGCAGCGATGCGATCCTTGGATCGATACGGTCGTTTTGGTATATCGCACTCAAGGTTTCGGAGAACTTTGGGTTCGGCCGGGTTGGTTCGGATATGAAACCAACCGGGCCCTCGGAGCGGAAACGCTTATATCTTGAGTTCCGGACGTCCGATTGACGTTCCATCGACTTTGTTGGTTTCCTCTTGATGAGACGGAACTTTTGGATTACTCCGCTCGAGGTTTGGATGCCGTCAGAGTGCGGTCGGGTTGGTTCGCTCACGAAACCAACCGGGCCCCTGGAACGAAAAAGCCAATAACTGACAGACCGGGCGTCCAATTGACGCGCCGTCTGTCTCGTTGATTTCCTCTTGATGAGACAGAACTTTTGGCATACTTCGTTTGAGTTTTGGATGCAGTTGGATAGTGGCCGGGTTGGATTGCACCCGAAATCCAACCGGGCCCCTGGAACGGAAAAGCTGATAACTTTCAGACCGGACGTCCGTTTGACGAACCGTCAGTGGCGTTGGTGAACACGTTGAGAAACGGTCCCTATGAGTATACCCTATGAGAGTTCGGGGTACAGTTGAGATACGACCGTGTTGGTTCGCACACGAAACCAACCGGGCCCCGGGGACGAAAAGGCTAGTAACTCACAGACCGGGCGTCCGATTGACGCACCGTCTGTTACGTTGAGACCCCTATGACGAGGCGGTCCTTTGAGATACTTCTTCGTGGGACTTTGAGATACTTGGAGTATCGACCTATAGCTCGTGGAGCGGACCCTCCTAGAGACGAGCGTGCAGAGTATGAAGACCGTGTAGCCGGATGAGACCTGACGACTGCTTGACCAACTCGGCTTAGAGTGAGTCGACTAGCCCAGTGGAAGGAGCACTACTTTGTTTGGGTGTAGACCCATGGAGGACGGAGCACTACCTGTGTGACAGTGCATACCCACGGTACTCGTCCGGAGAGTACCTCTGCAGGCTACTAGGGGGTGTGCACTACTGTGTTTGGGTGGCATACCCCGGCGGGAAGCACTACTGTGTTTGGGTGGCTGGCCCACGGTACTCGATAGGAGGAGTACCTCAGCAGTCTTAGGTTAGTGAGAAGTACCTCAGAGTCGTGACAGGACCACTGTACACTCCAGAGACGGGGCTCTTCAGCAGTTACAGTTTCGATAATGAAAATCCTGGTTTGAGCTGAGACTTTTGACCTTTGTGTTTACCTCATGATTGAGATGGGTCACTTGATAACTTAGGTATATGTATGGGCATATACCTGGGTAGTTGTTATCCATTGATTTCATGATCTTGGTGTTTTCATCATGATTGAGATGGGTTACTTGATAACTTAGGTATATGCATGGGCATATACCTAAGTAGAGGTTATCTATTGAGATCTTCTTTGTGGTTATCCATGTTTGTTTTAGTGAGACCTTGAGGGTCTCGGGGTCCCTACTGGGTATCGTTATACTCACCCCTGCACGGGATATGCCCGCACCTCGTTGTGTTGGTTGCAGATGACAGCAGCACTGACGGAGGCCGAGTGTTTGAGGACTGGACGGTACCCGGAGGTGGACCACACGACGAGTCAGTATCCGGAGGTGGACTTCGCGACGAGACGACACACAGAGGAGGTTGATGTGTGAGAGCGTTGTGGATGATATCTGTACCTACCCTTCAGGTAGGATCCGTGGTGGGCGATCCAGGAGCTGCGCTGTCTGTACGTACCCTTCAGGTAGGATCCGAGGACGACGACCCAGGAGCTGCGCTGTCTGTACCTACCCTTCAGGTAGGATCCAAGGACGACGACCCAGGAGCTTCTTCCTTTCTTCCAGTTGTTATCTTTTTCTGTTATACTTTGTTCAGTTGCAGCTGTACTTCAGTTGGGTTTGTATTTTGGCCCATTTACTTTTCAGCACTTCTTTTTTGTACTTAGTGTTTTACTTCCGCTTGTGCTCAGTGGTGTTTTTTTGCTTTTATAAAGGCAATGCCTTCCCAGTTATCAGGATTTACGCCTTTGGTGCTAGTTTCCAGCCCCTGGCCTATGGAAGGCGGGCTTGGGGTTGTCACGGCACGGGCCCCGAGGACGGGTCGTGACAATTGAATTCTTCATTAAATAATATAAGTTAAAAAAAGTATATTTAATATTCTTTGATATTTTAATGTAAATTCAGTCACCTATTAGAATATCAACATCAATAAAATGGGTTACAGAATCCTTTTTCATATGTGTTGGGGACTACTGCCAAGAGAACAACTGCCATTTCATTTTCCATTACCAACATTCATGGTTGGGTATAATGATGAATATAAATAATATATATGATATATATAATATATTTATTAATATCAATTCCATATTTAATATGATAACATTGTTCATGAGTTTAGCAGACTACCACCTCACGAAGAAATGTGATGTATTTTTCTGAAATGCTTTTTGGGGAAGGTAATAAAGATAATGGTAATAAGTATATGTAATATAAAATACATATTTACGATATTAATTAAATATTTATCATGATTATAATATAATATATCATTATAATTCTAACACTGAAAAATGATAACACCACTCGTGTATATGTGGACTACTGCCTTCTCGATGGGATGTGACTCTATTTTCATCACCAACCATATAGATAATATATTTAATAATATTTCAAGAAATAATTGGTACATATATGATATTATGATCATTCTGGAAATAGAATTTTATGCATTACTTATTTTTATTATAATCATTGAAAAATGAAAATGTTACTCATGCGTACATACTTTGTACCATCTCTATGATCATAACATATTTCATTTCTCGTAACCATATTTCATGATTATTTTAACAGAATAAATTAAGTGTAAATATGATATTTTTTCCATGATTATTATTATAGATATGGTAGTTATATATATTAAAAAATGAACATGAAATTTACTTAAATAGCGAGAATGAGAAAACAAGTCTATTAACACTCGATGAAATGAAAATATTGAATGATTATTAATAAACAGGTTATTAGTTATTGTAAAATGATATATATGATATTATAAATATTATTATTATTATATTATAATATAATAACCTGTATAGAACAAATATATAGTGGGTTTAATTATTTACAACTAAATTGATGTGTGTTGGAAAATACTTTAACTCAATTTCTCTTAATTCTGAAAAATGAAATATTAAGGACATTTTTTAAATTATATGGTATGTATAATTACACTTGATATGTAATATAATTATTTATCAATCAGTCAGGGTATTTTATGTGTCAATTTGAATTATTTCTTCCAAATTTATTTGACATGAAAATTACCAAGTAGTAAAAGTTATTTTACAATATCACTTTCATTATTCAATACAGATTTTTGATGATAATGTATATTGATGTGTTGATTAAATTGAGAATTCAATATTTGAGGAATTATATTAACCTACAAGGATGTGTTTGGCCAAAAATAATATATCACCTCAATGAATTAATTGATCTCATGAGACAAATTTATTAGTAAAATTTTATGTATTTCTATCTATAGTATTTAAACAGCCCTGTGATGGGTCGTTGTTGTTTAGGTACCGAAATGATTGAGATAATGGATTAAAATAATTAATCCTTTCTTTATTAATGATTAAATTATGAATATTCATGATTTTTTCATTATGATATCATCTATGGATGCTTTTCTTTTTTTATTGATTGAAGGTCCTATCTTTTTAGTTATTAATATTTCTGTATTTATTTTGAAATATTATATCAATAAAATCAAGTTAATTAAATTGAATTTATTTTATTTATTAAGCTTTTTATGACGATGATTATTATTAATTTATTATATCTTTCACTATACATCACCATCATTGAGAATATGAGCTCACCCTTAATGTTTTTTAATTTCTAAAAAACCCATAAAGTCTACAATGTTTAATATGATGGTATATGATAGAGGAAAGAATTTTATTTAAAAAAAGGTAAATTATATTTTGAAATATAATATTTAAATCATGTATGTATCTAGTTTAAAAATGCTTATAAACTTTTCAGTTCTTCAGGATGTAATTCCTTATATCATATGCCAATGTATTAAATTAAGAAACTAGCTTTAAGACACTAGGGATGAGGTAATTATGGTTCATATCATATGTTTTTAGTATAATCCTTGGGAAATATATTTAAGAAAACATATATTATGGATCATAACAATATGAAATTCATTTAGGATATGTATAGAAGAATAGGTTCATTATTATGTAAGATAGAGATCATGTGGGCTTTCCTATAAGTACATCCTTGTTTGGATACTATAAATTGATATAATCCTCTAAAAATTTTACATTGGGGTAATAAATCTGAAAAGGGTGCATTTAGATTCACCTGGTCATTACGTAGTTTAAAAAATGAATATTACTATTCACCTGGGTAAACACTCTTAAGGGATATTCATTGTATAATTAACATTAAAAAAACAATTCTGAAGGATTTGAAAAAATATATATCACAAAGAAAACCCTATTTATGATTATGATATTAGCTATGTATACATTAATCAGTTTATGTTATGTATTTAAAATGTTTTAGGATTGTAAATTTTCATTCATAATGATATGATATACATTTTTGCATGTTATTATTTAATAATGGAACCTAGATCATAGAATATAAACTATATTAATGTAAATAATCTAATGTATAAGATTTGTATTTTCATTGATAGCCTGAAGGCAATCATTTGAAGGTACCTAGTCTCTAAAAAATTATCATCATATGTTGACCTACTATCATTTACATAAAATATAGAGAAATAATTCTCTATGTAATACTTCTTTGTAGTGATGTATGATTAAAAGTGGATGATGGGGGAAAATATTGACAATTGGAAGAAGGTAATGATGTATTTTCACACATGATATAATAGTGGAAAGAAACACCATTGTTATTTCTTTAAATTAATCGGTGTTTTTTTATAATTGTGCAAAGAAATACTACTATACATATGATTTCATGGGAAAGAAGAAGGATTATATTGTACATTGCTTCAAATTTAAGGATATGCGGATCTAAAAATCAATCACTCGTGAATTATAGGGAAATACATAAAGTGAATATAATATATCATGTTCATTCAAATAATATTAGCAATAATATGGACAATTATAAATGTTAATGTGTTTGTATAAAAGAATTATGTCATTATGTTATTTAAAAAATTATATCCTAGTTATATGAAAAATGAAATGTATAAGGATTTTACTCTAATAAATTTTCAATAAGGATTTGAAATCACATTTTTAGAAGTACTGATGGCCAAGAAAAATGATTTAATGGAAGGTAGACCATTATATAAAACAAATGATTCAGGTAAAGATAACCCTTATTATGTTCTTGGTGTTGAAATAATGATTTTGGGGTAAGAATATGATTTATATAAATATTTTAAATTGGATAATACTGACTAAATTTGGAGTGATTAATCATTTTTAAAAAATGTGGTTTATGATATCATTTATACAGATTACAATATTATTAGATTTAAGGAATATATCTAATAATATGTGTTTTAAATAAGGAAAAATCAGGCATTTAAGTTTTAGGTATGGTTTTATAGTGATCAAGGTATTAACAAAATTTAAAGTTACATTGATAGCCACATTTTATTTCTTGGGGAATATAATATGGATTTAGGGAATTTACTTCTAAATTTGGTCAGAAATATTTTATATGTGCCTTAAGGTCAAATCATTATGGAATAGAATAAGTATAACTTTAAGAGTTAGTGGATATCTTTTTCTATATTTTAGGTTTTTGTAAATATAATAATAATATCTTTTTATTTTTTTATAGAACATATTACCCATTAATAGTTAATTTTCATGTGTCATGAATTAAGAAATTTCATTTTTGGATATTAAATTATTATAGTATGTGATGACATGGAAAAAGATTTATGCATGTCTATATAATGAAATTTTAGCTATAAAAATATATCAAGTATGTAAAATTACTTATATTAAAATAGTATAAAATAATTCATCAACTCTAGGAAAATGATTTTGAAAAAAAACATTATTCAATTATCATCATTTCAAATGCAATTAATAAACGTTTTCACACCTAATTTTTTAAAATATTTATGGTTGTTCAATTTCTCACCACCATTTTATCTATCATAATACATCTGTATATGGGAGTGTTTTTGAATTCCGTGTCTATGTTTTCACTTCCCACCTATGATCTCTTATTTGTAATCCTATTATCTATTATTCTATATAACCTTTTTACTTCCATTTCACTCTTATTAAGAGCATGACTTGATAACTCTTTTTTCAGTGTGTGTTTTCAAAAATTGATTTTTAAAATTAAAAGCCCTTCATTTTTGATGAAAATTGAAATTGAAAGTAATAAAATTCATTTATGTTTGATATAATTTAACACCCCATAAAACTTATGATATATTTATTTTTGAATAAATTTAATTACATTAATAGCTTGTGATGCATGCAACACTAGGTTTTAAAAATATCAATTGAAATATTATTTAAAAATTTCATTATAACATAGATATTATGTATTTGGGTATGTATATCACTAAATAAATTATAAAAATTATGGTTATCAATTGATTATAAATAAAATAATAATCATTTAAAGGAAAAAAAATTGATTCTAAAAAACAATTTTTTTATAAAGGATGGATTTGTCACACATTGAACATGTAATTTTAAATTAATTTTTACCAATTAAAAAAAATAATTGAAAAAATAAACTTCATTTTTAAATCATAATATCAAAAATTTCTTAATGTACATTTTTTTGGGAAATGTTTCAATTTTTTATGAATAATGAAAACTATTGAAATTAAATTGACAATTACAGTTAATTTTAAATTATTTATAAAGATAAATTATATTTTTAATTATTTTTATGTTAAAATATCATTATTTATATATATTGTCATGACCCGCCTTCACTAAGATGAGGGAAGGGATAATAGATTGCCCTTCCTTTCTTAAGTTGAAGGAGAGATAATGACCCCCGAGACCCGCCTTCAATATTCCCCATAAAGGTGACTAGCACAAAGGGTATAGAATCACATGTAATATGGAAGGCATTACCCTTTTTATTTAGTAGGATCGGGAGATAGGATAGTAAATCCCAAACAACACCAATGTTGGATGTAAAAGTATATCCAAAACAATCGATACCCATATGCATGTTCCAATAATAAAGTGCTACAAAAGTACAAGAAAACTCTAAAGGAAAGAACCAAAGGAAATAAAAACAGCAACAAAAACTATATCAACATCCGAGCTAGTACGTTCCTGCATGATCCTCGATTTCCTCCTGGAAACTTGAAAACTGTTTTATATATATAGGGTGAGCATACTGGTATACTCAAAATGTAAAACCAAAATCTCTCATGCACAAGTGGGGAGGCATTCTAATGCGCTCTGAAAATAAGGAGATAACCAAAGCACCGACCAAGGAAACTATCCACCCAACCCCACCATGTCACACACCCTAAAAAATAAAAGTCATGTAAAGTAATAGTAAAAGAACATCGATATTTGGGTACCTCGCACCACTTTCCCACTAGTTATTGAAGACATCCTATACGTCCGACCTCCCTTGCCATTCTCACTGCAGTCCCACTGTCATTCCCCACCTACACACACCTGGGATACCACAACCAAACATCCCACCTGTAAACACCTAGGCCACAACAACCACACGTAACCACGCCCGCAGACACCTGGGCCCAAACAACTATTGCCCCGACTGAAGACACCTGGGCCTCATCCCGATGACACTTGGGAAACAACCTGCCTGCACACACCTGGGCATACCACCACAACTACCCAACCCAAAGAATCATTGGCTATAATGGACCTCAAGCCGTAACAGCCTACCTGATTAGTTTTTGGGCTACTCGGGAAAGGGAGCTGAAAAGTAGCTAATAACCATCCACTCACAGGAGTGTTGGAAAAAACACCCTCTCCCATGAAATAGGGAGTGTTCAGCACAAAGTTCTCAACTTGGGTTGGGCGTGAATAAGAAACATAAGGACTAAATTATACAAATAGGTAAACAATCACTCATCCCAACCTAGGGATTCCAAAATCACCCCACACACTAACAACATCGTTACTATTAATTCGTAAGAAGCACCATAGCCACAATCATGTCACTACTCATTCCCGAAAAACAATTCCCCGTTGAACACATTCTTGTTTTCATATTCAAGTGATTCCATCTAAATAATTCCACACTACTGGGAAACTAATATTCATAGCCACATGCCAAGGAATGAAAAACAACCAAGCGTCAATTTAAGCATTCACACCCAATTCTATTGTAAGTCACAACAAAAAAGGGATTCGTGAGATCCCTCAAAGTACTAAAACCCAACCAAGCCTCACCATACAGACCCACACGAACTCAGATCCACAAACCAAAATCCGCACCACAACAGGGGATCCCATTCCCATCCACGTCACCTCACAAGCATCAAGAAGAACAACCATACACATCATCAAAACAAATAAAGGGATTTTATAGATTTAAACAGACCATTTATTTAGTTCCATTATACTTTTTGTTTAATCAGGGTGACCACACAAGTATTCTTATTCATTGGGAATCCCTTTAATCAGCGAAGCTTATGTGATTAACCATCTTTCAGGTTAGATCCATTTTATTGTTGAAAAAACTAGAAAAAGAGAGGTTCATTAGTGCGAAAGAATGGACCACTAATGGCCACGTTTTTTAGTGGTCATAAGCCCATAAAATTGACTATATATAATAAGAGGTAAAATAGTACTGCAACATCATCAAACACACCCATTTATTCTTTAATACCCATTTATTATATTCGTTTGGGTTTGGTTTCGTCCATCCCCATTGGAACATTATCATACCCACCCCACATGATACACAATAAAGAGAGATGAATGAAAAACCCTACTTGTATGATCAATGATCGAATTTTTTCTCCTTGCAACAATAACTTTGGATGAGGGACTACAAGGGTAGAAACTCCAAGGACTCCAAGAATGAGTAGGAAAGGATCTGGCATAGGTTCACCACTAGCCACTAGAAGGGGGGGACTCCAAACGCACCAAGGAAACGAAAGAGATCAGAAAATAAGAAGAAAGAAGGAATTACTGTGTGATAAAAAGGTGAGATCCTAGAGTTACAGGATATGAAATTTTAATGCCTTTAAAGGCGGAACGTGGTTTCACCACGCGGTTGGAAGATTACACATGATGGAATTAATTGTTGTTTAATATTTCTCATCTGAGGGGTGGCCATAACAATTGTCCGTTAAGAGTAGAAAATGGGTCTGTTGAGGATCTCCCCAAACTTAAGATATTTAAAACATATTTTATGGGGATAAAAATGGCTTTAAAACACTTTAAAAATGTTCACAGATGCAAAAGTGGCGTTACAGAAAAATTAGGGATATGAAACCTGAAAAGCCCCTATGGCACCGATCGGTGTCACACTGATTGGGGACACACTGATCATCGTCACACTGATCGGCGTCACACTGATCGGCATCACCCCAATCAGCATCACACTGATCTGTGACACCGATGGGTGAAAACACGATTATATCCTACCACTGATATGCCGCCCTTCAGATCTGGACATACTCATGGGGTCCAGGGCATCCCAAACCCCTGAAATTGGAAATGTAGTGGACTAGGAGGGTCCATGCCATTACATCTGATACCTCTCAAATTATTATTGTTCTCGAGAATACAAGAGTAACATGATAAACCACTCAAGAAGGTACCTCTTGGGGAAAAACCACCCTAAACAACCATATGAATCCCAAGGATCACATTATCTCGACACATGGATCAGAGAGTTTTTTTCCTCCATGTCAAGAGACTGTCTGCTTTGGGTGGCACTGACTCACTCGCATGGGTTTAATCACATCCACTTTAATGCATCTTGATTAGGGATCATGTCCTCCCCTTTTCCACAGTCAGGATAGTTCACACACATTCAGAGAGAAAGGAAAACGTCACATTACATAGTTAATAAGTTCAAAAACTACATCACAAAAAAGTTGAAACAAAAATGATCAAAACTCAAAACATCTATGGGTAATGGGCACGCATCTGTGCCTCCCATTCCTAGGCACTCTCCTCGAGACCACCTTGCCTCCAAAACACACAAACAAAGTGAATAGTTCGTCCATAAAGCACCTTCTTCTCATGATCCTCGATCCTCACTAGTTTCTCTACGAATGTAGCATCATCCCATATATCCAACTCTCCCCAGTCAATGACATGGGAATCATCGTGTAGACATCAATGAAGCTTAGAGGCATGGAAAACATTGTGGATCCTTTCCAACTGAGGTGGAAAATATAGCTGATATGCCACCTCCCTGACTCTCCCCAACACTTCGAAAGGCCCGATAATCCTAGGAGAGAGCTTTCCCACCTTGCCAAACCTTCACTGCCCATGTTGAGGGGAAACCTTCAAGAACACGTGGTCTCCAACTTGAAATCCATGGGTCTCCTCCTATGATATGCATATGACTTATTCCAGTCCTGAGCCACCTGCATCCACTCCTGTATAATCTGATCCTTCTCCGTCGTGCCCTACACTACCTTTGGGCAAAGAACACCTGCCTCCCTAACCTCGGTCCATCACCCATGCGAATGAACCGACCTCCTGTACAAGGCTTCAAATGGTGCCATGCCAATAGTAGAGTGATAACTATTATTATAGGAAAAATTTTATAAGGGAAAATTTCTTTCCCATGATCCCCCAAAGTCCAAAACATTAGCCCGTAGCATATCCTCCAACATATGGATGGTGTGCTCTATCTGCCCATCTATCTGGGGATGGAAAGTAGTGTTGAGGCATATATGTGTTCCAGAAGAACATTATAATCCTCTTCAAACCCGTGTGGTAAACCTGTTATCTTGATCCATGAATATGGACCTCATAACTCCATGCAACCACACCACCTCTTCCATGAACCTCTGTGCTAAGGCATCCACCTCACTCAGCTCTTTGATCGCCAAGAAGTGAACTAATTTCATCAGCGAGTCTACCACTACCTAGATAGCATCACTTCATTCTTGAACCCTGGGTAGTCCTATGAAAAAATCCATCAATATGTCCTCCCATGTCCACTCAAGGACATATAAAGGCTGCAAAAAACCTCATGGGACATGGTGTTCAACCTTCACCTGCTGATACACAAGGCACCTTTCCACAAACTCTTCCACTACACTTTTCAACCCAGGCCACCAAAAATGTTCCCTCAGGCCCCTGTACATTTTGGAAACTCTTGGGTGTACCTACATGAGTGAGTTATGGAACTCACAGGGAACTCCCTCACGCATCGTCTCTCGGACAAACAAAATCCCTCAGAAAAGTATCTAATTCGGTATGTCCTCCAAACACCCTTCCGAATCATTGCCTTGGTCAACCCGATCACGCATCACATAACTCTCTATGTCTCACCACTGAGACTCTTCCACCTACCTCAACAGAGAGGACTATAAAATCATCTGAAATATACAACCTGTACCAATATCCACCCTTTCATATAGGTGTAGGGCATCCAACTCCTCAATTTCCTTCTATTCATCCACAAATTTTTGAATAGCTTCCCTCGACGACATCCTACTCAAGGCATATTCCACAATGTTCCCCTTACCTTTAGTGTATGAGATCTCGGATTTGTAGTCCTGAATAAACTCCACCCACCTTCATCATCACAAGTTCAGGTCCCTCTTGGTAAACATATTCCTCAATCTCTTATGATCTGTGAAGACCACAAAGTGCTCCTCAATGAGGTAACCCCGCCACAACATCAACATGAACACTACTACTGCAAGATATCGGTCATGGGTGACATAGTTACGCTAATGAGGACATAATTTCCTAAACCCATATGAGATCACTCCCCACTTCTACATCAGCACACACCTAGACCAAGTATATAAGCATCACAAAACACCTCATACAATACCCCTTCCTCTGGAAACCTGAGCACTGGAATGCTAACCAACCTTTCCTTCAGGTAGCTGAAAGCTTCCTGAAACTGCTCACTCCACACGAAGGTAGGGTCCTTTTTTGTCAAATCAGTCAAAGGAGCTGCAACATGAGAGAAGTAGGGTATGAACCTCCGTCACATTCATGGGTTGTTCCCAAGAAACAAAAACTTTAACCTTTGATGGATCAACTTCTACCCCTTGTTGAGAAACCACGTGTCCAAGAAATGCACTTCACGTGTCATGAACTTGCACATGGACAATTTACAATAGAGTTGGTGATGTCAAAGGATCTTTAAGACCATCCTGAGGTTCTTAGTATGTTCCTCTTTTGATCATGAGTAGATAAAAATGTCATTGATGAACACAATGTAGAACCAGTCCAGAAACTCACGGAAAACATAGTTCATGAGCCCTATGAACACAGCAGGTGCATTCGTAACACTGTACAACATGACTACGAACTCAATGTGCCCATTAATTCACCTGAAAGTAGTCATCAGGATATCACTATCCTTCACCCTTAACTGGTGATACTCAGACCGCAGATCGATCTTAGAGAACCAACCTGCTCCCCTCTACTGGTCAAAGAGATTGTCTATCCTCGGAAGAGGGTAACAGTTCTTGACTGTTACCTGATTCAGTCTCCGGTAGCCTATGCATATCCTGAGACCCCCATATGACTTCTTCGGAAAGAAGACCTGATCACCCCATGGAGACACACTGGGTCGAACAAAACCCTTCTTCATAAGCTCTTCAATCAAAATCTATAACTCCTGCAACTTAGAAGGTGCCATCCGATAAGGAGCCATCATAATCGGACGGGCACAGGGCTGTAATACTATCCAAAACACAACATCATGTCAATGGGGTAGAGTCACAACCTCCTTGGTAAAAAACTACTAGGAAATCTCTGATAACTCACGGAACATCCATCATCTCAACATCCACTGATTCTGCTGAAATCTCGTCCAACATAGAAAAAAGAGGATCCACATGCCATCTCCCCACCTAACAACTCTGTTCTCTAATAAAGGCCATATGCTGGCCATCCTCATTAGAGAACATGAATCTTCTCTAGAAGAAGTCAATCACATCAAGCATAGAAAACAATGAGTTGATTCCTACGATGTCATCGAGTGGCTGAATTTGCAGTAGAAGGACATCCCCACTAGACTGATGCGGCCCCGACAACATTCTGCATCCTCGTCAAACATCGAATAGGCTGGTATGACCCCCAAACTAGTGTACTCAGCACTAGGTGCATGGAGAGTCTCTATATGTCTAGGCCTAATGCATAGGATAGACCAGGTACAACAAAGGGGAGTGAGGCTCTAGAATCAAACCAGGCACATGCAAGAGTTCTAAAAAATCTAATCATACCTCGGATGATTTCCGGCCCTGCTGGAACTGCTACCTCAATGGCGTGCAGCTGCCCATGCCCTATTCTTTTGCCTCTTGGCTATAGGCCACCTCCCCAACCATGTCCTGGTTGTGGTCATTGAGGAGAACCATAAGGTCAACCTCCTCCTACAATGACTTCTCTCGGAGGAGTGAGTGCTCACTGTCCCTGGTGTTGCTGCTGAAAGGGCCTGGCTGGAAACTGCTGCTGCGAAGGTGGGCGCTGAACCTGCCCACCCCAACTGTACTACACACGGTCCGACCACAGATTCCGAAAGTGCCCATGGCTACCATAGATGAATAACCTCTGTCCTAGGCCTGCAAGGAAAGGACGATGACTGGGAGATCAAAATTGAAACTACTAGGGTGTTCTCCCCACTGGCCAAAACCTAGAAGGCCCAAACACTAGAGGCCTACTGCTGATGGCCTTCCCATTTTACTAGCCCATCTGGATCACCTCTCATGGCACACCTCCCAGAGTGTGCACCGTTTCCACTACTTCGACCATATTTTGGACCTCAATGTATATAGGTAGGGCGAATCAAGTAACAACACACTGAAAAGAATATCAGAGTGCCTCCTCTAAACATCTCGCCTGAGACTCCTCATCAGAAAAATGTTCTGGAGAAAAATTAAGAAGATACTTGAACTTTATTCCCAACTCCCTCATTGACATACTCCCCTGCAGAAGGGGGAGTAGATGTTTCCTCTTCTCCACCATCATCGTGGAAGAGAGGAATTCCCCCTGGAATTCCCTCTCGATGTCTGTCCACGAAACTTCAGCCTCCCTGGTCTCCCCATGATAGAGTGACCACCCCTGACGCACCGCTCCCCGCATCTTTTATACAACCAGAGGAACCTAGAAATCTATCATATACCGGATCATGCTAAAAGCTACCAAAAACTCCTCGAGCCAGCTCTCTGTCTCCATGTCTGAGATGCTTCCCTCGTACTTTCCAAGGGTATGCCACTGAAAGGAATGAAGCGTCCTCTGCCACTGGTCATCCTCCTCCTCTAGATCAGTCCTCTCCTAATCAGCCAGATCATCCTCAAGGGCCTCTCTCACCCACACTACCCATGGTCGCCATCCAGGTGCCATAGCTTTAAGGTAAACAAGAAATTCCTATGCCCGAGTAGTATAGAATAATTATATTAAATTTTTCTTAAACATTTTATTTATTTAAATTCTCAGAACTCCTAGAACACACTAGAACACATGTAATTATGATTCATGTACCATTTCTAGGGTTTTTAACCTGTAATTAGTGTTTCCTCACATGGTCATTCGGTAGTTCCCGAGTAATTGCATCGGATCATAGGGGGACCTAAAATCACGTTTCCTAGCTAGTATTCCCTTGCCTATTTCAAACACCAAGATTTTCTAACACTATAACCCTACCATCCCATGCAATCCTCACTTTTCCTAACCCCAAGATCCATCCTATCTCTCAACCATATTCTCTGATACCATTCTGTCTAGACCCATATTCACCAATATGAGGGAAGGGATATGAGATGGCCAAACCCTTCCATCCTCTAGTTGAAGGAGAGATAATGATCCTGGAGACCCACCTTCAATAGGTCCTAGAGTGGCGACTAGAACCAAGGGTATAGAATCAACTATAATATGGAATGCATAACACTTTTTATATAGTAGGATAGGGAGATAGGATAGTAAATCCCTAACAACACCAAAGCTTGAAGTAAAAGTAAATCCAAAACAATCGAATCCCATATGCATGTTCTAATAATAAAGTGCTACAAAAGTACACAAAAAATCCAAAGGAAAGTACCAAGGGAAAGAAAAACAGCAACAACAATTTTCCAAACATCTGAGCCAGTATGGTCCCGAATGATCCTCGATGTCCTCCTATAAACTTGAAAACAGTTTTATATATGTACGGTGAGCATACAAGTGTACTCATTAGGGAAAACCAAAACCTCTCGTGTATAAGTGGGGAGACATTCTAATGCCCTGTGAGAACAATGAGATAACCAAATCACATTACAAAGAAACTATCCACCCATCATCATCAAGGAACACTCCCTAAATAACACAATTCAAGTAAAGTAATAGTAATAGAACATTGATATTTGGGTACCCTGCACCACTTTCCCACTAGTTATTGAATAAATCCTACGCGTTAGACCTCCACCGCCATTCTCATCACAGTCCCATTGCTATACGCCATCCACACACACATGGGATACCACAACCACACATAACTCACAAAAACACCTGGTGCACAATAACCACACATAACCACACCAGCAGACACCTAAGCCCGAACAACTACTACCACGCCCAAAGACACCTGGGCTTCATCCCGAAGACACTTGGGAAACAACCTTCCCGCACACACATGGGAAAACCACCAAAACTACCCTAACCAAAAAATCATGGGATATAATGGACCTCAAGCCATCACAGACTACCCGAAGTTTCTTGGGAAACTCAGGAAAGGGAGCATAAATGGAGCTAATAACGAACCACTCATAGGATATTGGAAAAAACACCCTCCCCCATGAAATAGAGGGTGTTTAGCACGAAGTTCTCAACTTTGGTGGGGTGCAGATAATAAACATAAGAACTAAATTATATATATAGGTAAATAAGGACTCATCCCATCCTAGGGGTCCAAAACCACCCCATACACAAACACCCTCGTTACTACTAATTCATAAAAAGCACCACAACCACAACCAAGGTACAACTCATTCCTGAGAAAAAATTCCCCACTAAAAAAATTCTTGTTTTCATGTTCAAGTGATTCCATCTAAATAATTCTTCACTGCCGGGCAACTAACAGGCATAGCCACAATCCAAGGAAGGAAAATAACCCTGCATCAATTTATGCATTCACACCCGATTCTCATGTAAGTCACAACAACAAAAGGGATCCGTGAGATCCATCAACATACTGGAACCAAACCAAGCCTCACCATACGACCCCACATAGACTCATATACACAAACCAACAACCACCCCACAATAGGGGATCCGATCCCCATCCACGCCACCTCACAAGAATCCTGAAGAACCACCATACACGTCATCAGAATAGAGCAAGGGATTTTTCATATTTAAACACACCATTTATTTAGTTCCGTCTTTCAGTTTGGTTAATTGGGGAGACAACACAAGGATTATTATTCATTGGGAATCCCTTAAATAAGATAAGTTTATGTTATTATCCAGTTTCCATGTTACAGCCATTAAATCGCAGAAAAAACCAGAAAAACAAAGGTTCATTAGTGCGTAAGAAAGGACCACCAATGGAACCAATTTTCAGTGTTCATAAGCCCATAAAATTCAGAACATATATACAAAGGTAAAAGAGTACTACAAAATCATCAAACACTCCCATTTATTATTTAAAAACCAATTATTTTCTTCATTAAAGTTTGGTTTCATCCATCACTATAGGAACATTATCATACCCACCCTTCATGATACACAATAAAGAGAGACGAATGAAAAAACCCAACTTGGATGATCAATGATTGAAGTTTTTCTCCTCATGCCAATAACTGTGGATGAGCGACTTATAGGGGGGAAACTCCGAGGGCTCCAAGAATGATTTGGAAAGGCTCCGGCACAGGCGCACCACTAGCATCGGGTAGGGGGGACTCCAAACTCACCAGGGAAATAAAAGAGACCAACCAAGAAGAAGAGAGAAGGAATTATCATGCGATAAAAAGGCGAGATCCTAGATTTATGGGATATGAATTTTGAATGGCTTTAAAGGTGGATTGTGGTTTCACCACGTGGTTGGACAATTACACACGTTGGAATTAATTATTATTTAATAATTCTTATCAGAGGGGTAGCCATAATAGTTGTGCGTTAAGAGAGGAAAATGGGTCTATTGAGGCTCTCCCCACACATAGGGAATTTAAAAAAAATTATGGGGATAAAAACGACTTTAAACCACTTTAAAAAGGTTAACAGGCTCAAAATTGGAGTTACGGGAAAACTGGGGAATGAAAACCCAAAAAGCCTATGTGGCACTGATCAAAGACACATAGATCAACGTCACTACGATCGACATCACACCGATCAGTGTCAAAGATATCGGCGTCACACCGATCAACGTCACACGGATCGTTGTCACACCACGGTGACATCCTGCCATAGATACACCACCCTTCAGATCAGGACATACTGATGGGGTCCAGGGCATCCCAAAAACAAGAAATTAGCAAAGTAATGGACTAGGAAGTTCCAGGCCGTTACGTATATATTAAGAAAAAATATATCATTAGAATAATTTTAATGTTTTATTTTTATATTATAACATTATGAACACTTGTTTATTTTCTCTTTGAAAACCTTTATTTTTTATAGAATCTAAGTGACTATTATTAAATAACAATGTTCCACTTATTTTAATTCAATTTGATAAAATAGATTCAAAATTTTTATTAAAAATATTTAATATTTTCTAATAATGTCAAATTAATTTTAGGATAAATTAATTAATAATGTCAATAGAAATTAATTATTGTGGTTAAGGATTAAAGCCATGTTTTTACAAATTACATTGCTTGTGTTAAAATTTATTTTGAACAAACAAAGAATTTTTATTTGATAAACAATATTTAATATATATAAACAATATTTATAAACAATCTAATAGGTCTCATTTTATTTTAGTATAAAAATTTATTTACATAGGTAAAACAACTAATTACTGTAGTTGAAACTAAAGTGGTGAAATGAAGTTAACATAAATGATAAGAATAACATGTCTAAAACATTTATTCTGTTTTATTGAATTTTTTGAACCGCATCATCCTTGAAATCCATTATTGATCATCTTGGAGCCACATGAGGTGATAATGATAACTCATTATTGAAACCATTAGGGTATTTGAAAAAAACACACTCCTCATTTATAAAAGGACACTCAATACAATCACATACTCACACATCCCAAGCCATTTTGATTGACCAGAACCAACCAAAATCCCTTACCATAATCCATAATACAATCATAGATTTCTTATTTTTGTAATAAATCAGGCATATAAATGATTCTAGTTCAAACTAATTGTGATTACAAGAAGAATGGGTAATCTTATTCTATAAGAATTTTTTCCCTACTCCACTTGACTAAATTAATATTAAACTAGGATGATATAACAACCTCTATAACATGAATATGTAGATATGTTGTAATGTTAATTTCATCACCCATAACCATATACAAATCCATAAAATAGGTTATGAAATTATCATTCGTCTGTATGGAAGCTTTTCCACTTCATGAAACAATTCCATTCGTTTTTCCATTACCACATTTCACTATAACATCTCAAGTAATTGTAGAATAAGAAATTTTCATATATATTAATATTTATGATTCAGATATTGATTTTACTTTAAAAGGGAATATTTTTCTAGTAGCATATGCAAGATTCAATAGTGGGTTTCTCCAAAATATTACGTTGCACACAAGATTGAGAAATACCAGAAAATAATACATTATTAATATTATTATTTTAAATAGTAGTTAATGCTTAGTTATTGTATTGTCAGGAATGAATAGAACTACCTATATTATGTTTACACATATTTACTATATTTTTTTACTTTTTTTAAATATATTTTTGAGTCTTAAAATGAGAATGAATCCAATTTGTAAGCACAAAACACTCTAATATTTTTCAATGTTACATTTACCGCCTTTTAATGGAAAAGCCATTTTAAATATAGTTTTATTCACTTTTAAATTTTTTATTTGAAAAAAATTAACTTCTACTTTATATTTGGGACATAATAAATCTCTTTGGATAAATTTTTGGTAATTTTCTAATAAATCCATTTTTTAATGAATAGTGTAAAAATACTGCATTTTAATTAAAAAATTGAATTATCATTTAATTTATTTATATTGTTAGATCATAATTTTATATGTTTTTTCAGAATAATTATATGGTGCTTTTTTCATTAAATATAACCTTGTACATTGGAAGTATTTTCTCATTTATATTGGATATAAACACATGTCAATCATTGGATGGTTTTTACTTTTTTTAAAAACAGGTTTCCTCAATCCATCAACATGATTTACATTAATTTAATATTAGTAACTTTTCTGAATTAAATTTTTAAAAATGGACATACATGGTTTTAATCATTATGGAAAATTTTATCGAATAGGATGAAGATTATTTTTGGTGATTTGTAACTTTAGTATTTTATTTACCATAGTAAATGTTAAATCGGGTAATTAAAGATCAAAATAATATTATAATAATATAAAAATACTCTAATACTTGTACTAATATTAATTGATTATTTATTTCCAACCAATACAATCCATGTGTCTTAATGGTGGCCATTTTAATCTACTTTGGTGTGATTATAACAGTGATAACATTTAATTTTAAGGTAAAAATATCATAATCTTGTCTCTTCTTACTAAAACAATTTCTATATGGGGTTATATATGTTATATCTTCAACTATATGTAGTAATTGGAAAGATAAAATGATTACTTACATCATTGTAATTTATTTACAATTTTTTAAGAAATAATTAATTAAATTTAGTTTTAATAAAACAAAGAAGAAATAATAGATATATTAATAAAGAATCAAATGTAAGATATTATAAATATAAAAATAAATATATTTTAAAATAACTTATGACATTAACGAATTTTATAGGTGAATATGACATGTTATAAGTATATTAAATTGTTTTTTGAGAAGTTATCCCTCTTTTTGAATTTTATTTAAATTCAATAAATTTAATAGTATAAAAATTTACATAATTAATATTTTATAAAAATAATATTTCAATAAAATATTTATAAATTATAAATATTCTTCAAAATCACAATGTTAATATGATAAGGTGTAAAATTTCATTAATTGTCCAATTTTGTTAAATTTAACAAATATAAGTAATATTTATATCCTCTTTATATTTAAAATGTTGTTACAACAATTAAAATCAAAGGATAAAAATAAATGTTAAACTTAAAAGATAATTTTTAAAATAAAATGAATACCTGTATAAAAATTATTGGATTAGAGGATTTAGAACATTCCTCCTCTTATATTCTATATATCACATATTGGAGTCATTTTTTATAAATATAAATTTATATTAATTTAATATTTTAAGAGTTTCCATGGGTGCCCCTACCCTCTCCTTTAAAAAGGTTCCCACTCTTCTCTAATACTCACACTACAAGAAACATTTTGTTGAGATATGTTCTACCCAATACCCTTCCTATAATCCATACCATTTTTTTAGGCCTTATTTTAGGAATAACAACCTTATTAGAGGTGTTATGGTGTTCTTCATTGGAGATCAACCGATGAAGAGGTATCATTTTTAGGTGTTTATGTTTTTTTCTCTTTCCACTTAATTTAAATCAACTTTTTATAAGTTAAAAAAATAACTACAGTATAAAAAATATATTGAGATTTAATTATGTAATATCTTCACAGAAATCCATCTACAATTTCATCAAATGGTAAATTAATATTTCGTTCGTGTGTACAAAGGACTACCGCCTCATGAAACGATATAGTTCTTTTTTTATTACCATCAATACTGACTGGTTATAATATTGTAATCAATGATTATATTTGATATTCACGACAAATTTTTCATTTTAATATTATAATATTTCAACTATGTTCTTACCTTCCATGCTCATAAAAATGATAATGTAATTTGTGCTTACGTGTGAACTATAACCTCCACGTAGCAATGTGAATTGTTTTTATTCAGAACATAACTTATATGATATATATAATTATATGTAAATTATTATTATGATGTTAATAATATTATTATCATTCTTTAATTACAAAATAATTATTACTTTATTTCCATAATGATTAATGAAGAATGGAAAATGTTACTCATGCGTACTTACGGCCTACCATCTCCAGGATTATAACATTATCCATTTTTCAAAAACATAATTAATGGTTTGATATAAATGGTATAATTAATGTATAAAATTACTTACTATTTCCTGAATACTATTTTATAGATTATGTACATATGACCACATTTATAATTTACCTCATAACAAGTTCATTTTGGACACATGTAATGAATTTCGATAAAATGTCCGATATGAACCTAAATAATTATGTATTATTTATAAAATTGTAATAAGTTTTAAAAATTAAGTAATAAACATGAAACAAATATCAATAAACTCAAAATTTATCTTAATTTTATTATTCTGGAATATAACTATCGTACGCGCCGAGTTATACTGAAGGTAAGGGACTTCATCTCAATCTCTTTTTATTGAGGTGTATTTTGATAATATTCACCACATTCTTATATATGGTTTATAATTAATCTCTTTGAATTTTAATTTCATTCAAAGGTTTTTGAAAGAAATAGTTTTCTATGAAGGATTTTTTAAAACGACAAAAAAATAATTTTTAACATATGCGGCGACAAGGAAATTTTTCGCCGTCATTACCATTATTTGATATTTGGTTTCCCCTACAAGATGTAATATTTTTAAAAGTAAGATAAATACCATATTACTTTTTCATATATTTTTTATTTGAAAATGGTTTTGATAATTAATTTATTTTACCATTATATTGAATTGATATTTTGTGATTGTAATGTGGAAATGGTGTTTTTTTCCTTTATGCATGTTTTATGTGTTATGATTATGTCATGTTTCCAGTTCATTGTTTATGTATACAGGTGGTTACATGATAAAACGAGGAGGGTGAGCCTGTGATAGATCTCCAATGCATTGTATAATGAGACAGAATAAAAATATAAGGTCTCACCTAAGATATTTAGTAAATATACTCTAATGGTTAGTCTAAATGTTTCCAGGAATGTTACCCATATGTAGTTTTTAATGCTATAATTTATGTTAGATATGGATTCCAAAAGTTACTTTTATGTTTTATGATTTATATTATTTTTAAAGGAATCTTATGATTTCCTAAGTTAAGATAATGACTTTATGTTTTATGGGTGAAAATTATGATTTTATGAAAAGGTTTTCACGATTCTAAAATATTCAAGGACTAATGGTTTTATTCCTTATTTTATATCCCTTACTATGATTTTGTATAAATACCATGTTTTTTAAATTTTTTCATAGGATGTAAGGGAAAATAGACTCATGGATGAGATCATTGAAATGTTATGATGATTAAACAGGAAAAAAACCACATTTCATATTAAATTTTTTTATTTTATGGATGAAATTGATATTGTTATAAGTGTAAAAATTTTATTTCTAAGGTTTTTATGTAATATTTATAGCATAATTATATAAAACAATAAATATAAAAAGATCCTTAATGAGAAAGGAAATCAAATAATTGACTTATATGAATATTTTGTAATGTATAAGGCTGGTGCCTTATATTAACATATGAATATAATGATTGATAAAATATATATATACTATATATATAAAAAATATTTACCTTTAGATAAATTATATCATATTGAAAAATTTTAATTTACATTCTATTTGGGATATGATAACATCACTCCTATGTACAGAGGACTACCGCCTCACGAAGCAATGTGATTCATTTTTCACCAAATCTTTACCTTGATGGTGAGAAGGATAAAGTTAAAGAATATATGTAATATAAATAAAATATTTATGATATTAATTACATATTTATCATTCTCAAATTATAATATATCATTTTATTTCTAAAACTTAATAATTAAAACACTACAGGAAATATTTCAATTTCGCAGCGGTTTTTTTGGTTATGGTGGTGGTATAAACCGCCGCCATATGCTTCTACGGAGGTTTCTGAAAACCAACGCTAAATTGCATGTCAGGAAACTATTTGCGTTGGTTAAAGCAATTTAGTAGTGGTTTATGGGAACCATCATAGTTGGCGCATTTTCCCAGTGATTATATTCTTTCTTGTGGTGGGTTTCTGGGCAGGGGATTACTATTTTTAGCGGCGGTTAAAACCACCGCTAAAAAAAGTAATGCCCTACCGAGACAAACCACCACGATAAAGAATACAACCACCGGGAAAATGCACGTAAGATGGGCCACTGTAGCGGCGGTTAAAACTGCAACTAAATTTAAGATGGTAGCAGCTGTTACAACCGCCGCTAATAGAAAAAATATCGAAATTTAGCAGTGGTTTTAACCGCCGCTAAATCTACCTCTTACAGTTACCGACAGTTAAAACTGCTGCTAAAGAGAAGATTTAGAAAAAAAGAACCATTTTTTGGAGCCCCTGAACTAGTGCCCCGAAATAAAACCATTCCAAGAATACCAAAACACCAACAGAATACATACTACAGTCAATATGAAAAGAGGTGCTTAACTAATCACAACCAAATTCATCGTTCAGTGAGTAAAGGAATGAAAATAAACATATCTAATGGCATAATCCTATTATCCAATAAAATTAAGCGGTGAATTTATGTATTTAAAATTGATCGTTGCAGACTCATATGTACTCGTTGATCCTTGATTGGATGTTCACATGTTTTGTGCCACTTTTATGGTCACCCATTGTGTGATCTAGGTGAAATGGGACAATATGATTTTTTTTAAATGTTGGTTCTCCCACATATCTTTTGGAATTGTTCAATAATGTAATATCCCTTTATATATTATTATTTGATAGAACCCAAGTCATCCCTTAGGTTTTTGGACCACATATAGTTGGAATTTCTAAAGTGAAAGGTTTCCTAGATTAACATGTCACCTTTTAAGTGACTCCATTGAGATTATATATGGGTTTCCAATGTTTTAATGAATTTAATTAGTTAAATGTAACTGATAATGTGAAATGGATAATTAATGATGGGTTTCATTTTGTAAAATAAATCAATTATTTTTAAATGTAATGACCCCAAGTAATTGTAATGTCATGCTCTTGATTTATGCTTTACAAAATACTTCATACAAACTATAATATTTTAAATGGGAAGTGAACATGGATAAAGACATGAATAAGTGGTTATTCCTTATCTATTATGACACAAATTATTGTTCCTTCATTATGTATATGGTGTAGATAGAAGAGATGGATTTGAGGTAATTCCCCTTGATATTTATATACAATATATGACTTTATAGAGGTTGTGGTATGATAGTATGAGATTGTTGAGCAAGGAGATATCACAATTCCATACATCAGGTGTTGAGCATGGTGTATCACAAAAATGTTACTATGTAAGTATTGTGATTTACTCACCACATTCCTTGACTAGAATTTGGACCTGATGGAACACTCAACATCCCATGTGTTGTTTCACGACATCTCTCACTCTATTTTGATATAGGGAATGTACCCAATTACATGAGCACATAGGCTCGTTAGACTAGTTAGGGATGTCTGAGTTATGCCATGGTCTATTCATCGGTATTATTATAAGTATATGGCTACATATATCATCACATACCTTGACAATATAGGTGGATGAATACATATAAACTATATATATTACTACTATATATATTGTAACTATTTATATTTCTATTCCATCTATGTGTTAATAAATTTAAACCCTTCTACAGTCCTTCAGGAACATGATTGGGTGGTTATTTATTTATTCCTTAGTTACTCAAAAGATATGGGGTGTAGTATGTTGTTGGTAGACCCTTTATCATGGGAATAATGATTTGGTAATATTTTCTTGGGATTAATTTATGTTGGTGTTTCGTGTGGAATTATTATAAATGAAACATAACATAGAAATTAGGTAAAATCATCTCTCGCTTGGGTTATTCCATGTGGAAGTATTATGCTAGACACTAAAGATAGAAAAAAGGTAAAATCATCTCTCCCAGGGATAAGGGTTCCTAATTTTTTAAGAGTGATGGATTATGTCCATGTATCGTATTTGTTTCACACATGTGATTTCTTTGGAAAAAGAGACTTTAATGTGGTTTTCATAGAAGTAATGGAATCTAGATCCTAATATATTGTAACTCCCATTATGCATCCTAGTTATTTTTATGTGAAGAATATAATATAAGTGATTAGGCACATTCCTTCAAAGGGGAGAGTGTCTCGTAAAGGGGGTTGATATATTCTATCAAGGAATATGGACGATTATAATAAATTATTTGTGATAGGGTAGTTGATGTTATTAATGGTAAGTAACTGGTCATGTAGTCTATTTATCTTTTTTCTAGGGTAGGGGTTCTATAGAATCTACTGGGAGTATCCCATCAGCATGTCATGCCTACTGAGATAATGGACACTGTCATTCACAATGCCTGACTGTTCTTGGAGGCCACATTGGAAATGGTGGGAAAACCCCATTTTAGACTGTGCAGCAAAATTTCCCATAATCTCGTATCAGTATCTATGGATTCCAACTATTTTTTTAAATTTTGGATACAAGGATTATTCCACACTAAAGGGTTATATATATTAAACATGTTAGCGAGACAAACATTCTTATCCCTAGGGATTGATACAAGAGCATAAATAAGAAGTACTTCTTAGAAATGGAAATGTAGTGGTAAATGCATTGGGCTAGAAAATATAGGTTAAGTTATTATAATGAAAAAATGAATTTAGAAGAAATGAATCATAAAAAATGAATCATCACAATAAATAGTCAATATATATGGTGCATACCATAGTTGAGAAATCAAGACATAAAAGGAAAAATCAGAAATCAATAAAATACATAAAAGAAAACATGGGAAATCAAGAAAATGTTATGTACTGAAAATGTTTGGAGGCAACTATGTGACACACATGATACATATACAAACCGAATGTCAATATTTGTGCACATATCAACAATACTACTAATCACTATCTGATTATGAATAGATATCATTACCCTCTCCACCTCAATCTCCACTTCCTGCTACCACCTGTAAGAACATTATATTGAAAACTAAACAGTTTTTCATATTTATATTTAAAAGTAAAAAGAATAAAAGTTTGAAAACTAAATGATTTCGAATTTTTGTGATTTACCTGCTCACCAACAATCAATTAAATACCACAGGGGGATATCTGCTCATCTACTGATGTATATCAGTCAACGCTTTCTGCAAAGCGGATATCTGAGCCCCCTGGTCTTGAACTGTGTTTCGTAGGGAAACAATATCTCTCTGAGAATCTCCGGGTATGGACTGACTACAACCAGAATTAGATTTAGATGCAATCCCCGATGTCTTTCCAAAGACCTCAGATAGTATGGGTCCCAAACCCATCCCATGCACTCTACCAGGATGCTTCTTCCCAAGGACTTTAGCAACCGGGTCATCCTGGGAGACTGAGTAGGACTGCCCAGGATTGGCATCCCAGATTTCTTTATTTGTTTACCAATAAATCAAATATAAATATATATTAACATATTTAAAACTAATAATAAGTTATTATAATGAAAAAATGAGTTCATACCCCAACTTAGTTGGAAGGTTCATTAACAAAACTTCTATCAGATTTTTTGTGAACATCCAACCATACTTTAGTTCGGGATGCTTCGTGCCCTAAACTCTATGAATGCATTAAACAAAGATAAATCAAAAGTTTAATATATTAAACAAATAATATTGTCTTATAAATATTTAAACTAATGAAAAGATTACCAGATTTGATTGGCTTCTAGGAAATATTTTTGACCCAACAGTGTGAGGGATGACATGCTTAGCCCGAATTGATGCATCCTTTCTTGAGAGATGCTGAAATAATTAAAATTAAATTGAATCATAATGTATTCAATGTCATATTATCTTCATATACATGTATAAATGTAAAATTATATTAATATAATAATATATATTTAATTACCATCTTCTTCTCATCACGATGTCTATCAACAAAAACATTCCACTATTCTTTGGGTACCTCATTGGGTAGCTTCTCATACATTTGTTGGACGATCAATGAAGTATCATTGGCATCTCTCCACAATAACCATTTGAATTCTTTCCATTTCTTACCAAGATTTTTCAACGTCCACTTTCGTGCTATCACATCAGCAACTATAAAGTGGAAAAACATCTGTATACTAAAATTCATTTTGAACATATTAAAAACATGACATTCAATTACACCATAATGTATTAAAATTACCTTTATTTGGGAATCAAAAACTTAAATTTTCCAACATGGAGGCATATGTCTCCAATCATTATAAGATATTGGAATGAAAATGGGCCCCGCTTCCAGATGGACTAGACTTTGGCCAAGTAATCCTGCAACATCATTCGTAGAGACCCCAAATAAATAAAATGGGACAACTATATTCTCTCCATTCATATTCCACACTTCTCCACTTTTTATATTTTTCTTCACAGTTTCATTTTTTCATCTTTAATTGAAAAACAATTAGTATAAAAAATTGCAATAAATTTATTTATATTAAAATTTGTACCTATAACAGTGACCCTCCAGTATGACCGTGATGAAGTAGAAGTGGCGCACTGCTGCCTCACGGCTGAGGCTACTGAAGGGGGGGGGGGTTGATGACTCAGATTATAAAGGGGAGCTCACAGAGGGTGTGAGAGATGGTGCAGGGGGAGATGCTGTAGGGGGAAGGCAGCTGGTGGCTCAGATGATGTAGGGAGGGAGATACATGGATCATTATCTATCGTAGTAGTGGATGAAACTGTGTATCGCTTCCTACTTGGCATTCCTATCATTTAATCAAATAAAATTAAGTTCAAAATGTATATTTCAAAAAAATATTCAGAAAAAAAATTTAAAAATGAAAATAGATGCCCAGTACTAATAAGAAAAATATACATAACAATGACAATGAATGACTGCTCAAATGAAATAAGTGCTTGCTAAATGAATAAATAACTGTACATACAATCATTTTCTCCTTCAATCATGTCGGTTTATTTCTCCATTACATCATCCAATTCATTCATCCTTTCTATAATAGTATTTTCAATATCATAATGGAAAAATAATTCGACTTCTTGTTGTTTATGAGATTCAATTTCAGAGGTGAAATCTTCCACCTCATCACCCATATCATAGAAATCACTTTGTATTACGTGAGAAACTACACTCCACCATTAATCCACAAAATCATTCACATAATATACCATTTTTTCTTGCGAGGTTAAGATATATGGATCATGTAATTCACGATCACCAACATCCATCAAGTTAGAGAAGTTCAAAGAAGTAAATTGCTAGAAATCTCTTTAAACACCTCTGATAATATCGACCCAATTTAATTTGAATAAAAAAACTGAAAAATTCCTATGGTAGTATAATTAAATAATATAAGTTATCTTTCTATAGTATCCCACTTCAGAAAATGTAAATATACCACTATTCTATGTTTTCAAACCCATTTCTCGATCGACTATATGAAATCTAAATCCATTCATGTTGTATGCGTCAAACTTTCTAACTTGTTTTAGAGGACCTCGATCAAGAAACTTCAAATATTATGACAAATCTGCTTGAGTATTAGTATTCATGATCTAAAAAAATAAATATACTTTATTATATTTAAAAAATATTTGTGTCGAACTAATATTCGTATTAATTTCAATATTTATGAACTTACACGTCGTGCAAACCATTATACAAGATCTTTATTAATAGATTTCATTATATATTTCTCATTTTATGTTCTTCCTCTCATTCATCTCATTGTTTTTATCCTCAACTCTTCAATAAATATATCTGCAATTTCACTATTCAGTATCACATATCTATGTGCCTGTAATAATTCCAATTTTGTTAGTGTCACATTTGAGGTCCTCCCAACCAATCGGCCAATAACAGTAAATATTTTTTTATTTCTGATGTATTTGAGATTGAGTCGATATGTCATCAACACTTCCAAATCGATTAAATAATGTCTAAATATCATCAAAGTATCTAGAACAAAAGTTAATACACTCCTCAGCCAAATAGCCTTCTGCAATAGAGCCTCCTGGTTGACCTTTATTTCTCATGTATGATTTCAAATGCCCAAGATATCTATGAAATAAAATAAACATAATTATTCATTTAATTAAGTGCTAAAAATTGCTTACTTAACTGAAAAACATATATATAAAGTACCTCTCAATTGGATACAACCATCAATAATGAACGGGGCCTCCTAATTTAGCTTCCTCAACTAAATGCATAGTCAAATGCTTCATGACAGTAAAAAATGATAGAGGAAAGATCATATCCATTGCATAAAGGGTCAATACAAATCTCTCCTAGAGGTTGTCAAGCTAAAATGGATATAGATATTACTCACATAGTTTTCTGAAAATGTGAATAATTGGAGTACAATAGTAGTAAGATTTTCAGGTAATAATGTACACAATTCCAATGGTAGTAACTTCTGTAACAAAATATGTGAATCTTGACTTTTCAATCCATGTATCTTACGATTCATCAAGGCAAAACTTCTCAAGATTTTACTTGAATACACATCAGATACCTTCACATGCATTAAAAATAGAATGAATGTATCTTTATCTCAATTTTTCATTGAAAAAATTGCTGGAGCATACATTTCTTCCTCATCTGGCCAGAGATCACATTTTATGTTCATTACTTGTAAGTATTTGAGAGCATTGATATGATCCTTAAAATTTCCATGCTCATTAAGCAATGTGAAAATCAAATTATCACAAAAATTCTTTCCAATATTCATCACATCAAGATTATTCCGCAACAAATTAAATTCCTAATATGGATGTTTGAAAAATATATTATTTTTCTTCCATTATTGCATTATGATTTCACTTGACGATGCACTTTGAACCCGTTTCACGCTATCATTCAAATGATGAACCTTCCCAGATTCTATTTAAACATTTTCAAGTTGTTTCAATATTTTAGAACTAGTTAACAAATTTGGAGGTGGTCTATGATCAATGAAACTGTTAAATTTTGATCAGTTTAGCCGAAATCTATCAGATGCATTGAGAAATCTTTGATGGCACAAGAAGCACCGTTTTGAACTATGTGGTAGCCATTTGGCCTCAAAATCAAAGTTTTAAATAGTAAAAGCAAAACCCATGTAAATGTTGCAACCAGATAAATTCCCAAGCTTAGGGAAGTCACTATTGGTCCAAATTAAAGCAGCATGAATTTTGGACATTGTTTTAGAAGAAGCATCAAATGTCTCAACACTGTTTCTCTATAACTCCTGTAATTATTCAATAAAAGGCTACAAGTATACATCAATATCATTTCCAGGCATTTTTTTCTAGTAATAATCATTGAAATGGTAAATTATGTTTGTTGCATACACATCCACGAAGGCAAATAGTAAGGGATCAAAACAACTGGCCAAATGATATAACAGGTACTCAAAGTCCCAAATGGATTGAATCCATCTGTAGCCAATCTATCATGACCCGTCCCTCGAGGCCCATCCCATGACTAACCCAAGCCCAATTTCTATAGGCCAGGGGCTAGAGACTAGCACTGAAAGGCGTATTCCCTAAAACTGGGAAGGCGTTGCCTTTATATCCTGTAAACACACTCAACCAAGCACACAGAAAGATACGAACACAAGTAAACTGTATAGTAAAAATATTGTGTAAAGTATGTAAAAGGGGCCAAAATACAAACCCAACTTGAAAGTACAAGAAAACTGGAAAGTACATGTAAACTGAACAGCTCATGTGAACACCAGACAAGGATCCTACCTGAAGGGTAGGTACAACTCTCGAATGGTCGTCTATGTAGTAAGCCTTGTCTAAGGTCCACCTCTAAGCTATCTCCAGTCCTGGTACCTTAATCCTTAGTCAGTGTTGTCCGTCATCTTCACCAAACACAACAAAGTGCGAGCATAACACATGTAGGGGTGAGTATAACGATACTTAGTAGGGATCCTGAGGCTGTCAAAGGTCTCAAAAAATCCACAAAGGATAAACCACAAAGCATGAAAACAACTGACAACCCTACATAGGTATATTCCCATACATATAACTAATTTATCAAGTATATCCAAATCATTCATGAGGAATCTCAAGGCCCAAATACTTAGCCAATGTACAACTGTTCCACGAAGGAAATAATACCATGAAGGTAACACGACAAAGGTAAGTACCACAAAGGTACGCCACACAGTAGAATATCACAAAGATATCACCATGAGGGTATGTACCACAAAGGTACGCCACCCAAAAGATAACCACATAGGTAAAGACTTATCTCACACCAGGTATAACTTAGGTATGGTAGTATAAATGATTACATGTAACTATTGACTCATCTTACTCTGTTCAGAGGCAGACCCACATAGGATCCTAAATCATCAGACCCAGGTTGGATCCTAAATCATTAGACCCGTGTAGGATCCTAGTACAATAGAACCTCTTAGAATCCTAGAGTGGTCCCACGAGAATTCCTAGAGTGGTTCTTAGTGGGATACTCGAGCACATACCCAGATAGAAACCAAGGCATAGACCCACATAGGATCCCTTTCTCATGTTATAGCCAGCTATAGGGTTCCCACACTAAGCTCGCTTGATTCTGGGAGTGTCCACTCCTCAAGCTATAGGTCAATACTCCAAAAACCACGAAGTCCCACAAAGAATTATCCCAAAGGACCACCACATGATAGGGGTCTCAACGCATTAAAAATTATGTCAATCGGACGCCCGATCTGTAAGTTATTGGATTTCTAGTCCTGAGGGCCCTGTTGCATTTGTGTTCGATCCACCCTGTCCATACCCCAACTTTATACAAAACACATGTGTGGTATACAAAAAAGACCATCTCGATCCAAGGTTTTCGGCACCGTAGACGGTTCGTCAAATGGACGCCCGTGGCTGATGTTATGGTCAAAATAGCGAAATGGGTCGAAGCTGGTATGGGTCCTGTCGGACCCTATCAGACCGACTTGGCCCGACCCGGGTCCGGCCCTAGGTTCGACCCACCGTCGTGGTCTAGCCCGCGGTGCGGCCCGCGATGGGTGGCCAGTGGTGCGTCCCGCGATGGGGCGATGGGCGGCCTGCGGCTAGGTGGCCCGTGGCTAGCCGGATGACTAGCCCTCCTCTATGGCGCGGTCGTGTGCCACGCCCCCTCCGCCGGCTAGCTGGGAGTCGGCCACCCCACCACCGCCGCTATGGCCTTGCACCGCGACACTTGCACGCCTGTTGGTGCAGATGCACGCCACCATCACAATCATGTTGCCGGCCGTGCGCCGACTGCTGCCCTCAATCTGCCACGATTGATGGGCCATGGAACTTCTGTGGCAGCGTGGTTGTGCCGACGCTGTCTTTGCGGCCGACCGGAGTGCCGACTACCACTCCTGAGTCCCACCGGTGCCGATCGCCGGCACGGGTCGCCGACGACGTTCCTCGGATCACCGGGCACAGCCCGACGGCCCGTTCTTCATTCTGTAAGCTTCCACACTCGTCTCAGGAGATCTCCATTGATTTAAAACCACCACTATCAACAAAGGTTTTGTAGATTTAGGGATGTTTTCGTTTGTCCCGGACCCTCTGTGTTAGAATAGTAGAAAGCGGTATATTTGTTCTTGAATCATGAATAACGTCAATAACAGGTAAGGGGGTATTCAAAATAACAAACCCTTCCTTTTCGTTCATTAGAGGAGTTGAGAGGTAAAAGATGAAGTCGTTGAAGAACGTCGGCATTTTTTGCTTCTGCAAAGCGCTACCGATCTGGGCTCGGGGTCAGTTCCTCGTTCTTCGTTGGAGAGGAAAAGTTCTTCATTGGAGAGAACGTTTCTCCACAATTCTCCCAAGATCCTTTTCCAAAAAAATCCTCCAACCCAACAAAAAAGTAGAGACAAATTATTAAAAATAAGTCTAACAATTAATTAAAGTTGACACATTTAATTAATTGTAGTTTGCTCAATTTATTAATTGGAGAGTTGAGAGGTTTTCCCCCATTAAGAGGGGTTTAGGTGGTCCCCACCACCAATAATTTAAATTGGTGGTTTTCTAGCTCGGGTGGTCCCCACCTCCATAATTTAAAAAGAGATGTTATAATAATAAAATAAAAGTTGTTCTTTATTTTATTTTTATTTCCACAAAAAAACATGAAAACTAAATTTCACCCTTGTCCTACTACATTCGAGGTGAATGTCTCTTTAAATGAATATTGGCATTGTGAGTTCAACGGTGTCCTCAGATTTCAATTCTGACCACTGGTTCAAAATTTATAAAAACCAGCTCACACGTTTACTGATCGTACTTAAAAAAAGTTCTTAAATTCCTTCTAGACACTCTGGGCCTCAGAATCATGCACCGTAAATTTTCGCTAACTTGTAAAATTCCCATATAATTAAAATAAACATTAACATAGAATTTCTGGGTCTTTACATTATCCCCACCTCAGGGCTTTGTGTCCCCAAAAGCCACATCACAATAATTAGGAAAACAAGTGGGGGTACTGGGCACGAATCTAAGCCTCCCGCTCCCATGTTCTCTCCTGGATGTTCCCGTGCTTCCAATGTACATGCACCAAAGGTATCGATCACCCACAAATGACTCTCTCATGTCGATCCTCAATCTCCAATGGAACCTCCATCAACATCACCCATCGTCGATTTCTAGCTCGCCCCAGTCAATGATGTGTGAAGGGTCGTGCACGTATCTCCTCAGTTAGGATACATGGATGACTTCATGCACCTGGTGCAACTGATGTGGAAGAGCTAAGCGGTAAGCCACCTCTCCTACTCTAATGAGGACCTGAAAGCGTTCGATGAACCTTGGAGATAACTGGCCACCCATGCAAAATCTCCACAAAACTCGTCGAGTTGAGACCCGTAGAAAGACGTGGTCACCATCCTCGAACTCTAGAGGTCTCTGTCTCCGGTCTTCATAAGAATTATTTCCACTTTGTGCAGTCTTCATATGCTCCTGGATGGTCTGCACCTTCTCTTTGGTAGCCCGTACCATCTCTAGTCCCATGAATGCTGACTCCCCTGGGGCAGTCCAATAGAAAGGTGATCTGTAAGGTCGGTCGTACAAAGCCTCTAATGGTGCCATCCCAATGGTGGAGTGATAGCGGTTGTTATATGAAAAATACTCTAAGGGCAAGTGATCCTCCCAGCTACGACCAAAGTCAAGGAATCTAGCACACATCATGTCCTTGAGGGTCTAAATGGTCCACTTAGTCTGGCCATCCATCTGCGGATGGATGGCGGTTCTCAAATGAAGCTGCGTACTGAAATCCTACTACAACCCCTTCTATAAACAATAAGTGAAATGTACATCATGATCAGATACCATCGTTGTGGGTACTCCATGTAGCCTCAAAATATCCTGCACATAGAGGCATACTATGCTCTCTAGTGAACCCTGCTCTCTAATCGGTAGGAAGTGGGCCGACATGGTGAGTAGGTCAATGATCACCAAAATAGAATCATGACCCATGAATGTACGTGAAAGTATTGTCATGAAGTCCATGGATATCCCATCCCACTTCTACTCTAGGACCTCTAAAGGCTGAACTAAACCTACTGGTACCTGATGCTCCACCTTTCCTTGCTCAAAAGTGAGGCACCAAGAGACAAAATCTGTTACTGCATTCTTCATTCCCAGCCTCCAGTGCTATCGTCGGAGATCCTAGTACATCTTCGCCACTCCTGGATGTATCTCTAGAGGGGATGTGTGGAACTCCCACAACAATTCCTCCTCAAGTGACACTATTACCATGGTACTTCCTCTGAAAAGGATGACATGCTCCCCACCTTCAGAAAATCCATCAAGTGCATGCCATGAGGATATCTGAACACGTCGAGCCTCGTAGTCAGTGTCCCCACGCTGCACCTCCCTGACTCGCTGAAGAAGTGGTGGAGTGACTGTAAGAGAATGAAGAAACGCTGCTCTATCTCGTTCCACAATGGATATCTGAAAAATATTTAGCTTCTTAGTTGCCTCACATAGAAGATGTATACCAGATATCATGCTGAGTGCATCTGCTACAATGTTCCACTTCCCATGAGTATAAACTATCTCGAAGTATTATTCCTGAAGGAAATAGAGCCAACGTCACTGTGTCAGGTTCAAGTCCTTCTGAGAGAAGATATACATGAGACTCTTGTGGTCCGAGTTGACTATAAAACGTTCACCCATCAAGTAATGTCACCAAATCTTCAAGGCGAAGACCACTGATTCTAACTCCAAGTCATGGGTAGCATAGTTCTGCTCAAGTTATTTAAGTTTCTGAGAACCATATGTGATAAATTCTTACTCCTACATTTGGACACATCCGATCCCGGTCCTTGATGCGTAGCAGTAGACTACTTGCCCAACGCCCTCCTCTAGAAGCCTCAAGATGGGGACACTTGTCAGCCTCTACCTCAGCTCCTGCAAACTCCGCTGACATCTCTCTGACCACATGAAGGGCTTCCTCTTCTATTTTAATGCTGATAAAGGTGCTGAAACTCTGGAGAAATATGGAACAAACCTCTGGTAGTATACAGCTAATCCCATGAAACTCTGTACCACTGTCACACTTCTGGGTGGCTCCCAAGCAAGTATCGCCTCAATCTTTGCTTGATCCACCGCAACTCCAGCCTCCAAGATGACATGTCCTAGAATGTGATCCTCCAGATCCTGAACTGACACTTCCAGAGCTTACCATAAAGTTAGTGTTCTCGGAGCATGTATAGAACTATCTAGAAATGATAATCATGCTCCTCCTCGGTATCCGAGTAGATCAGAATGTCATTGATGAATACTACTACAAATAGATCAAGGTATGGATGGAAGATCCTATTCATGAGTCCCATGAACACTACTGGAGCGTTGGTCACGCCAAATGGCATGAACAAGAACTTGAAGTGGCCATACCGACATCTGAAATCCATCTTCTTCACATCCTTGTCTCGTACCCTGAGCTGGTGATAGCCTGATCTGAGGTCTATCTTCGAGAACCACCGTGCTCCCTTCAGCTGATCAAAGAGGTCATCAATCCTCGGGAGTGGGTACTTGTTCTTCACGGTCACCTAGTTCATGTGTCGATAGTCAAAAAAATGTCTCAATCTCCCATCTGCCATCTTGGAGACCAAAATCTGGGCTTCCCAAGGAGAAACACTAGGCTGGATGAACCCCTTCCCCTGTACATCCTCCAACTGTACCCGCAGATCATGATGCTCTATGAGATCCATCCAATACGCTGGTGTTGATATCAGTGTCATCCCGGGGTACAAGTCAATGTAAAAGTCCACCTCTCTACATGGAGGTAGACCAAGAACATCATCAGGGAAGACATCTGTGTACTGGTCCACCACTATAGGATAACTCAGACTCTCCACATCAACAACTCCGAGGGTAAGGCTATCCAACTAATGAGTGATCGACTGCTCTCTCCTCCAGGTAAGTCCATACTATGCTGCAAAGGCTCCCTTCTCGATGGTGAAGGTAAAACTAGTTCCATCCTCACGGATACACCACACTTTTCACATAATATAGTCAATATGAACATGGACTATAGATAACCAGTCCATACCCAAGATGACGTCGTAAGGTCTCGATGCCGCTACTAGGAGATCCTAGCTGAAGCTGTCGCCTCATAGAGTAAGCTCACACTACCAAAACCAGTGTGTAATTGTCTAATCCTCTCTTGTAGGAATCTCTATCTATAAGGATCGAGCCAATGGATCCATTGGAATATACGAGCTCTGAATGAGGGCATTGGAAATAAAAGAATTACTGGCACCTGTGTCTATAAGTACTACAACAGAGGTGTAGTAGACATAGATCGTACATCGTATCACCTCCAGAGAGCCATGATCATAGGTCTTAGTTTCTTGGATCTGATCTCACCCCTATCCACCTATTCCATGTGGTTGATGTGGACCACCTGGTGGTGGTGGGGGTAACATCTCGAATCGTCACCCACCACCAGCTTCATGACCAACTCCTCTTCCACGTCTGCTTGCCATTGCCGAACTCCTCAGTCAAACCTCTGTCTCTGCTTGGGTGATCCTTCGACCGTTTGCTGATCATCCATACACCGGGTCGGGTAGTCTCGAGCCATGTGACCCTACTCACCGCATGCGTAATACTACCATCTCGTCGCATGTCTGGCTCTGTCTCCGGTGCCCCACACGACTGACCCTGAATCCTGCGGTCGTCCACCTGTAAGTCTGGTCCTCTTGTACATCTGTGACATCTGTCTACTACCAACTATAGAAGACTCTACCACGTGATTCCTAGTGGAGGGTCTCACTGCTGGTGACTGCTCAACAAGAGAACTCTCCACTAAGATGGCTCGCTCTAACACCCCCGCCTGCGTCAGGATGCTAAGAGAAATCATTGAAGCCCTGATCTCCTTCCTGAGTCCCTTCTCGAAGGTCTAGGCCCTGATGAAAGGGTCCCACACCATATTAGTGGAGTAGCACGAGAGGTCAGTGAACCTCGCTGAGTACTGAGCCACAGTCATGCTGCCCTGCTGCTGATGAAGAAGCTCCTATTTGCACATTGCACGAAGGGTTGTGGCAACAATCTCTTCCTAAAATAATTTCTCAAAGTCCCCACAGAGAAGTGTCACCTCATCATGAACCTGGAGAATCAAACACCACCATCTTCCAACTTCTGCCTGTAGAAAACTAGCGGCATGGATCACCATGAGATCAGCTGGTGTCCCTACCAGTCAGAAGACTCTCACCATGGTCTCCAGCTAATCCTCAGTAGCATGTGGGTCCATCTCACCCCTAAACCTAGGTGGACTTTGGCGCTATAACTCGTGCAACATGATCAAGCGGCCTGCACTCTCCACTGCTGGGGATGGTGGCATCAGTGGCCCAATGGGTAATGGTACTGCTAGTGCCCCTAACAATAAAGGGCCCTGCACCCAAGACTCATCGCTCGGTGGGCTATCATCATGTACTATACCCAGAACTCTAGATGGCTATCTATGTGGAGGCATCCTGAAAAGAAACAGGTGTGGCACGGTCAATAAGTTATACCTGGTGAGCTAACTCAAAAAGATCATAATGAAAACTTTTCAAAACACACATACAATTAGTGTTTTCATCCACCGAGTCGGAAATGAGAATTTAGGGTCCTAGTGTGTGGATATGTCGACTGCCACAGCAACAATGGATTCCCTAAATTGATAACCACACTCACTACACTTAACACTATTTCCATTAAAAAAGATCATATTCCAATGTTCTATGGTAGAACCGACTCCTCTGATACCAATTTGTCACGACCCATCCCCCAGGGCCGGTGCTGTGAATACCATAAGCCCTCCTTCCATAGGCCAGGGACTGGAGACTAGCACCGAAAGGCATATCCTAAAACCAGATAGGAGTTTCTATTATATCCTGTAAACACACTCAACCAAGCACACACCAAGATATGAACACAAGTAAACTGTATAGTAAAGAGAGTGTGTATAGTAAGTAAAAGGGGATAGAATACTAGCCCAACTGGAATGTATAAGAACATTGGAAAGTACAAGTCAACTGTACAACTCATGTGAACACCCGCCAAGGATCCTACCTGAAGGGTAGGTACAGCTCTCGAAGGGTCGTCTCTGCGATATGCCTAATCTAAGGTCCATCGCGAAGCTATCTCTTGTCCTAGTACCCTCGTCCTCAGTCAGCATTGTCTGTTGTCTGCACCAAACACAACAAGGTGTGGGAATAACCCATACAGGGGTGAGTATAACGATACTCATTAGGGACCCCGATACCCTCAAAGGTCTCACAAAATCCACAAAGGATAAATCAAAAATCATGAAAACAACAGACAAACCTACTTAGGTATATTCCCATACATATACCTAAGTTATCATGTATACCCATCTCATTCACGAGTAAACATAAGGCCCAAATCCTTAGCCAAATTACAACTGTTCCATGAAGGAATGAATACCACAAAGGTAACACCATAGAGGTATGTACCACTAAGTTACGACACACAGAAGAATATCACAAAGAAATCACCACAAAGCTATGTACCCGAAATGTATGCCACACAGAAGATTACCACAAAGGTAAAGACTTATCTCACACCCGATATATCTTAGGTATGGTAGTATAGATGATTATATCTAAATACTGAATCATCTTACTCTGTTGGGAGGCAGACCCACGTAGGATCCTAAATCATCAGACCCACGTAGGATCCTAAATCATCAGACCCACGTAGGATCCTAAATCATCATACCCAAATAGGATCCTAGTACAGCAGACCCACGTTGGATCCTAGAGTAGTCCTAATAGGATTCCTAGAGTGGATCCAAGTGGGATCCTTGAACACAGACCCACGTAGGATCCCATTTCACATACCCACATAAGATCCCTTTCTCATTTTACATCCAACTACAGGGTTCCTGCACTAAGATCGCTTGATTCTGGGAGGGTCTGCTTCTCAATCCACTGGTTGATACTTCAACTGCCAAGAATTACCATAAGGAAGTATCTCAATGGACCGCCACATGACAGGGGTCTCAACGTAACAGACGGTGCGTCAATCGGACGCTGGATCTGTAAGTTATTGGCCTTTTAGTCCTGAGGGCCCGGTTGGATTCGTGTTCGATCCAACCCGGCCATAACCCAACATTATCCAAAACTCAAGTGGGATATTCCAAATGTAAAGTCTCGATCCAAGGTTTCTGGAGCTGTAGACAGTTCGTCAAATGGATACCAGTGGCTCATGTTATGACCGAAAGAGCAAAAAGGGTGGAAGCTGGTCCGGGTCCAGTCCAACCTGGCGTGGGCCGACCCAACCCGGTTTTGGTCAACCCAGCCCAAAAAAGGTCCGGACCTCGGTCCGACCTGGCCCATTTGGTCTGGTGAGGCTCGCGGTGCATCCCACGCTGGGCAGCACGCCCTCCTCCACGGCGCGGTCGCGCGCCGTGCCTCCGCCGGTAGCCGGCAGCGAGCTGGCTGCCCCACCACCGTTGCCACAGCCTTGCATTGTGGCACCAGCAAACCGGGCGTCTCGGACGCATGCCGCCATCACCATCAAGTGGCCGTTCATGCACTGATCATGATCCGGTCACTGCCCTCACTCCGCCCCAGCCCTTCTCTGGTGGCACAGTTGCGCCACCATCGTCTTCATGCCTGGCTGGAGTGACGGCCGCCACTCCCAAGTCCCACCGGTGTCGGTCACCTGCACGGGTCGCCGACAACATTCCTCGGCTCACAGGGCATTCCTCGGTCACCCGTTCATCATTCCATAGACTTCTATACTCGCCTCGGGACTTCACCATTGATTTAAAACCACCACGATCCACAAAGGTTGCTGAGAGGTCAGGCAGTGTTTGTTTGGCCCGAACCCTCCGCGTTAGAAAGGTAGCAAGAGGCTTATTTATTCTCAAATTAGGAATAATTTCAAGACCAGGTATGTGGGTATTCAAAATAACAAACCCTACCTTGTTGTTCATTGGAGGAGTAGAGAAATAGAATATGAAGTCGTTGAAGAATGTCAGTGTTTTTTCTTCCGCAAAGCGCTTCCGATCTAGGCTCGGGGTCGGTTCCTCATTCTTCGTTGGAGAAGAAAAGTTCTTCGTTGGAGAGAACGTTACTCCACAATTCTCCCAATCTCTATTACCAACGAAATCCTCCAACCCAACAAAAATGAAAAACCAACTTATTAAACATAAGTCTAACAATTAATTAAAGTTGACACATTTAATTAATTGTAGTTGGCTAAATTTATTAATTGAAGAGTTGAGAAGTTTTCCCCCATTAAAAGGGGTTCAGGTGGTCCCCACCACCATGAATTTAAATTGGGTGTTTTCTAGATCAGGTGGTCCCCACCTCCATAATTTAAAAACATAGGTTATAAAAATAAAATAAAAGTTGTTCTTTATTTTATTTTTATTTCCACGAAAAAACATAAAAACTAAATTTCACCCACGACCTACTGTAGTCGAGGTGAAGGTCTCTTTAAGTGAATATCGGGGTTCCGAGTTCAACGGTGTCCTCAGATTTCAATTCCGAGCACCAGTTTAAAAGTTATAAAAATATTCTTGGACATTTACTAAACGTACTTAAAAAAAGTTCAGAAATTCATTCAGGGCACTCTGGGCCTCAGAATCATGCGCCGTCAATTTTCACAAACTCGTAAAATTCCCATATGATTAAAATAAACATTTAAATGGAATTTTTTGGTCTTTACATATTCCAAATAAAACATTCCTAGGATCAGACGAGAAATCTGGATGTAATGAATCAAATTTCTTCCACAATTGTGAATCTCATGGATGTCTCATTAACCCATCATTGTTATTATCTACAGAATTCCACTTCATGTGTTCAGTAGTTTTCGATGACATGAATAATCTTTGAAATCGAGGCTTTAAAGGAAAGTAACGCAAAACATTTTCAGGTGTATTCTCTTTCTTCTTCTTCATGAAAGTATGTTGATTCAGACTTCCAACATTACCCATTGACTGCCATCTAGAAGAAGAACATGTTTTGAAATTCTGTCTACTTGAATCCTCTTTCCAATAAAGCATATAATCATTAGGATATGCATGAATTTGTTTATAATTCAGACCAAGCCTGTTAACAACATTTTTCATATCATAAAAAGGCTCATGGATTTTTGCTTCAGGAAATGCATCACGAAACAATTTCTATATCATGGACATTGCCTTATTTTTAATTCCACATAGACATTTGATATGGTAAAACATCAACAAAAAATAAAGCTTTGAATATTTCAAACATCCACTATAAAACTCTAGATTACCTTCAACAACTAAATCATGAAAGGTATTTTCCTCTGTGAAGATTTCTCTTACATTTTTCTCCGCCGAATAAAGAGGAGGATCCAATGATATGTTACAATCTTGATCTGGTTGTGTTACCATCTCAAAAACACCACCTGTCATGTTGCAATTTGTAGCACCCTCATATGGTTGTTTTGTTATGTTTTTTTGTTGATAGTGGTGTCTTGTAGTGCCAAATTCATCATTTATGAGGTTTTTCATTTCATTTTCCATTTTCAATGATGTTGGGAGCTCATTCTGTGTATTAACATCAGTTCTCAACCATTCTATAACATTCGATTCTCCAGGACAAATCCAACACAAATATTGATCAGGGAATTACTTCAGGATTAAATGTTCATAATCTTCATCTCTCTTCAACCATCTTCTAAATTTACATTTAGGATATGGAAATCGTATTCTCCCTTCAACGGATCGTTTGGAAATTGAAAAATCTAAAAAATATTTCAAACCCTTAAGATAAAGAGGTATGTTCCTCGGTAATGTGATCCAACTTTTATCCATGTATATCGTAATTATCCTACACAATATTGAAAAAAATTAAAACACATAGTTACTACTAAATAGGGAAATATATTCATATATACTAGTTGAAAAAATATATAAATTTGTTACATAAGGTAATCTTATATAAATACATATGGTAAATCAACCTCTAGAAAACCATAGTATGTAATTTAAAAAGATACATTAAAGAAGATGAGAATAAGGATCCCATCCTTGTAGTTTTTTGTATGTCGTGCTCCACCAAAATAGATGGAAAAAATAATGATTCCATAACATTGATATCACTAAGGTAAGGGATCGATAAATCATATAATAATTGAATAGAAGTTAGGAATATGAAATGTAAACAAACTCTTACCTTAAATTGGAACTTTATTTAAGTAGATAGGTAAGTATACAATGTATATTTGATCCATTTGTGAGTAGGTACAAGTGGAATAACAAGGATATAAAAAATCACTGTCTTTATTGAAATATAGAGGTTGGGTTGTCTTCTTTGTTTCTCTTGGTCCTAGTGTGAACTATCTCGATATAATAGTGAAAATAATAATGAGATATTTTGGGTGGTGAAATTGTTGTCAATGTTATAATACAAGTTAAAGATATACCCTTCTCATTGCATCCGTCATGGTGATTGTAGTGGATGATATAGGCTTAGGTGATTCTGGATCCTACTAGGGGTAAAATTATCAATTTGGATGGTGAAACTTATATATAAAGTGTCTTTTTCTATTTTGATTCCATAGTGTGTGTGAGTTAAGAAGTGAGTTTTCTAACTCTAATAGGTAAATTAGGTTTATTTTTCAAGAAATCATAATAAGAGAAATGAATCACTGTTCACTGGTTCAAACCCATATCACTTAAACAAATCTATACCCGAGTCCATCACATGATGGTCTTGAGCATATTTTATTCACTCATAGAACAACTACACCTTATTTATCATTATCTTCACAAAATTTAGTCTAAGATTAATTAACTCTCTAACCTCGTTCCAACACAATAGAGATATGTAAGAACAATCATACGATTCTTTAAATGGAGTTTTACCAATGGTTAATCAATAGTTATTATCATAGTAAAACTCAATAAAAGGGGAATGATTCACCCAAGAACCTTTAAAATCAAGAATAAACATCTTCAATACATCCATTAGAATTTGGATCATTCTCTATATCTAACCTTCCATCTGAGGATGAAAGGTACTGCTTAGAAAAAATAATGAAAACAAAGCATGCTATAAAATATTCTATAATTGGGAGGTAAATTAAGATCTTAATCATATATGACCAATATTGAAACCACATGAATCTGAACCACAATGGGAACCTATAAATGGAAGAACATACCACAAAAATCAATATTGAAAATAAATAAGTAGTATTCAACCAAATTTAAAGTTCCATACTGAGTTGTTTGAGGAGAATGTTTTATTGATTATGGAGTTACAATGATTAATCTAGTGGATTGTGATTAAAATAGAGCATAATATGACAATTACATTGATAGCATTATTCTTTCTATGGAGTTTTTATATTGTTTTTGTTTTCATTATGTGGAGTTAAATTAATTTACTTTCTCTTCAAGAAGATGATATCATCTGGACTTGAAGATGAAGTTCACAAAAACATCAAGATTGACACCACATAAAACCTGGGATTAAATAAGTAAAAAAAATTACCTTTCTATACTAATATGGAAGATAAATAAAATTTTATAAACCAGTTCTTTTCTTGAAGTAGTGTCTGTAGAATGAAGCAAAGGGAGTTTCACTTGGGTGACCATTGATCAAAAACCAAATAATTATAAAGGAAGTGTTTCTTGGAATGTAGTGGCCACAACTAAAATATTTATATCTAATAGAAAAATTATTTGATAGGGAATTTTTTTATATTGAAACTTTATCATGTGTGTTCCATTTAGATGAAACCTAGTGCATGTGAAACATGTAAATAAATCCTTATATTTTTTTGTGCATTAAGGTCCATATTTGTTTTTGAAATTCAATGTCAATGAAAAAAAAGTGCTTGATTAATCATGATAAGTCTCACACAAGAATAATATTTGATGACTGTTGAGGGTTAAATATTTATAGTAATGAAAAAATAAATTTGGAAAGAACCTTGATTCCCCACCCCACCTTGCAAACAATCACATAGGGTTCCACAACACTCTTATCAAAACCGCTTAGTCCAAACTACTTTTCACACACTATTTTAAGGTCATCAAATACTATATTAGTCATCCATTATTATTTTCACACCCCAAGATTTAGAATATTATATGATTTTTATGTTTTCATTTTTATATCATGTTATAAACAATTTTCAAGTTCATCAGGGATGCTATTTTGTTTATAATAACCATTTATTATCATAAACCCCTAAAATGTGTATGATTATATACTTTTTCATTATCATATATCCTATGATACATGAATGTTTTAATTTTACTAATTTCCATTGTAATTACACTTAAAATTATTTATAATGGAATATAGAATGTGTTTTATCATTTCCATATATAATACATGTATCATTTGTAGTGTTGGAATAAACACTACCTCTATTCTATGCAGCATAATACTTTTATGTACTAGGTCATCTACATTGGGATGGGATAAAATTACAAGTTTAATTTATTAAGAGCTAAAACAAATATTATATGGTGGAAAATTATGAATGTTTGAATGTGTAATGGATGGTCAATTATGATTATAGATCACCTGATCTAAGTTGGAAAATAGGAAGTTAGCTCCACTAGAAGCGGTTAAACATATAATGAATGATATTGCTTCTAACAAACATAAATCATCTCATTTTTAAACTATTTTTATTGACCATCCACCACTAGTTCTTTGGAATTTCCGCTCAACATAGTCCATGACCATTTTAGTGAAGTTCATAGTCACCATAGAGAGGCCTATCGAGTCACAACTAGAAGCATTATGTTTACCACTCATTGATGTGAAATTTTACCACTTACTTTCTCATATTGGGTGCCCATATAACGTATCTCAAGCATTATTGGTGTGGTTTACCACGTTCTTTTTGGGTGTCACTCCATACACAACCCTCTATAAGTTAGAAATTATCTCTCTAAAAAGATAAATGTTTTCTCAACTCTTGATCATTTCTTACACTCATTGATCAAATCATAATTATAGAAAATAAAAAAAAAAATGCTAAAATGAAATTTACCTCTCCATTGTTGAATAACACACACAAACATCCACTTACTCCTATTAAGTAATCTTTAATGTGAGGGGTTGAATTTAATTTTAAAAGTAAATTATAGTGGGATGAAAAAGGACAAAAATATATTAAAATTTTATACTTTATAAACATCCTAATATACTAAAACATCCAATATTAAATTAAAATAATGGGTTAAATCCAATTCACAATCCTAATTATTATTTTCTTGAATCAACACATATGACTTTTTTGATGAGTGATGGTGATGAATATGATATGAAATTGTTAAATAAATTTTCAAATTATTTTCATGTATAATTGGAACTTTTAAAACCATAATTGGGAGGTGAGCTAGGGCTTTGGAGGGTCCATGATGATGGGCGGTGAGGCGCACTGATGGGCGGCGAGGTCACCAGTGGCACGGATAGGGCACCAATTTAGGGTTCGGGTCGGGGGGAGAAGATGGCGTTGCGGGGGTTGGGGGAAAAAGGGGGGTCAGGGTCTGGTGGGGGGGGGGGAGCATCACCGCTGTAAAAAAAAATGGGCTTAGTGGATATTTTTAATAAAATTACAATAAACCATTTTAAAAAAAGGTTTAGTGGTGGTTTACAAAACCACCGCTAAAAGACCGCCGCTAAAGGAGATTTATGTTGTAGTCAAATGTCACTCGTGTACATGTGTACTACCTACTTAATGAAGTGATGTAACTCAATTTTCATCCACAGAACACATAGATGATATATGTAAGTATATTCATAGAAATAATATTGTACATATAATATCTATATAATTATGTATTGTTATAAAATTATTTAACATATTTCCCTAATTATCATTGATAAATAGGCACGTTGCTCATTTATACATGTCTCATACCATCTCCATGATCACTACATTCTTCATTTCTTATAAACATGTTTCATGATTTGTTTTGAAATCATGATTGATGTATAAATATTTTAATTATATATTTATTATTATTCTTGAGATGATGGAACTATAAAATATGCACAATAACTAAAATATTTTGGACAAATAATGAATGAGAAAACAAGGAATGAATCAACCGAGCCAATGAAAATAATTAATGATAATTAATGAATAGGGGATAAGATGTTATATAAAGACCATATCTGATATTATAAATATTTATATAGTTATACTATAAGTTAATGATATATTTAAAACCAATATATTGGTGGTTAAGTATCATTAAACTAAAAGGAATCTTGAGGTAAGGGTCTGTGTCTCAATTTCCCATCATTGAGACATATTGTAATGTTAGGAATCTAATATACTTTATATGGTGTATATATTACCCTTGAAATGTAATATAATTATTACGTAATAATTAATAGTATTTATAATATCATTTGGAATTATTTCATCAAATAGGACATGAATTGTAAATTTCTATATGGTAAATGATGTTGTACAACATCACTATCTTTTGTTATTTTTAACATTACCTTAAAACAATCACTAACTTGTGATCAATATTCATTAGGTATTAAATTTATCTTATATATCCAAATTCTTATATAATTTATAGAATAATTTTCTAAACTATATTCCATTTTTACATATGGTGTTTAGTTTTAATATTATTTGAGTAACTGGGAAAATGTTGATAAATCTACATCCTTTACTCAATATAGATATTTTAGGATAAGGTATATTGATTCATTAATTGACGAGATAATTTTTTATAAAAGGAATTCTTTGGAACTACAGTGATTGTTGGGTCCTAGTTTAATATATCATATAGATTCATCGGTAAGTTTAATGAGACAACAAAATTGAAAAAAATTAAATAAGTTTCTTCGAGTAGTATTTATACTATCTAACTAATGGTTGAATGTAGATATATAATTATTCCTATGATTATGGCATCCAATAATTACCAATTTACATAATTAATAGTTCACTTCTTATAATAAAATGGTTTTCATAATATTACTATATATGCATGCATTTCATTGTCAGTTTATTGATTAGATGAAATGTTTTATCATTTATTTACCTTTCTGTATTGATTATTCCTTATATTATCATTATATTAATGTTATTTATTATCATGTATGTAAAGTTAATTTACAATAAATATTTATCATTATTATGGATTCCTGATAGATTCCATTGTAGTTAACCCATACAAGGAATTTTTTCTCACCTTTATTTTTCAATTTTCTAATGAATCCATGAAGTGTTATATATTTTATATGAAATTATATTCTATAGGAATAAAATTATTCTTGAAAAAAATGGTATTTTAATTTTTATTTTCAAATTTAATATTGTAATCATGTATGTGTGTAGTTTACCAAGAAAACTAAAAAAAATGGTCCTTTGGGATGTGATTCCTTATATCTTAGACAATTTAATAATGTAATACAATAACACTGGGATACTGGGGTTAGTGTCTTCATAGCCTCTGTATATCAATAAAAATACAATATTTATTACTTCTTAAAATCCATTAAATAGTTAATTAATACCTCAGTTTGAATGTTAATTTCTATTCCAAATTAACTACATTATCTCATGATGTTTTTTAAATGATCAACATAATTTGAGACCTATGATTTTGAATTCATATTTGAATGCCTAAAATATTTAATTACATCTTCTATTTCGAATCATTATGGAATATCATTTATTGTGATATGATAAAATATTATAAAACCAATTTATTTACATGGTCAACACTTATGTTGGTTCCTTATGATTGATTTTCATAGGTCGTACATGTATGAATGTACATGTTGTGATGGGTGTGTCCATAAAGCACTCCAATGCACTGGGTAACACATACATCTCATGATATGATACATACTGTATTAGTGAATAAACCTAATCCATAATGGGACTATGTTTAAAATTTGATGTTTTCATCGTAGTAATCCTTGAGTGGTGTTTAGACCATGTATTATATTGTATCCACAATCTTTTGTTTTTATGATCTTATGATGTCATGCTATTTATTTTTGGATTTAATATGACTAATCATGAACCTTGCATTTTGTAATATAATTTTATACAACACTACGTGTTTGAAATGATTTGTTATCATTTATATTTTCTAACTAGGATTTTTGAAGTCATGAATAGTTTCTATGTATTCCCCATATTATCTTATGAGATATTAGGGTTTAATGGGATTTATGAGCTCATTTGGGGGATTAAAAAAAGGCATTTTATTTTTCTTTAATGATGATGTTTAATTCACATAAAATGGTAAGTACACAACTCCTTTAGATCCATGGATTGTATTTATTGGATATTTATGTGAAAAATATTATAACAAATAAGTGTAAATGGATTGGGCTTCAATATTTATGTTATTGATTAGTAGAGTTTAAGGACTATGAAGAAAATTATATAAAATAGTTTGTTAATAATTATACTATAATACATTCTAATTATAAGAATAATTTACTGTTATATAATATATAAACTAATAATTATTGTATTTTTCCAACAATATTATTAAATAATGGTGTACAAGGATATGTTGGTTGATTTTTAGATGGATTTATCTCAATATACATCATTGATAATATGGTATTGATATTTTCTATATTTTATCATATACCAATGATAATTATATTTTTTTGGGTTTTATATATTGATTTTTTATATATTTTTTTATATAATTTATAGGTATATTATGCTTTGGTAATGTTATTCAAAATTTCTAAATTAAAAACACTTATGATATCAATTAATGATAAATTGAATATTTTTTATGGATTTGAGGTATGGTGTTTATTTTATAGTATTTCACTATTATTTTTATTGGGTAATAAAATCCATTTTTAGGATTTACAATATCAATTCCAATCACTAAACAAATCGATTTTATAGGAGGGATTAAATAGAGAAATTCGAAATCATTTCTAAACCCTATGGGTTTTTTATAATTGGTTGATGAGATAGAGTATCATATAAATCAATTGAGATCTATAATGGATCTTAAAGGATTTAGGTGCAATAAATTTGTGTGATGTGATGGAGATTTTTCATTTTTCTATATAAACATGTGGACTCTACCTAAAATATATTAATAAGATCATCATTTGTAATGTGTAATTAATTATTTAAAAATAAATTATATGAGTTATTTTTTATTAAATTTTATTTCCTATCAACATTTATATCATATATTTAATCCCTAATCATATTTAAATGATCCTTATGTCAAAAATACATAGAATAATTCCTTTAATGATATCCACATTAACATAATAGAGAATTTTAGTTATAGGTACATAATCATCTATATTAATTTAATAATGAGCTTCATATCATTTTCCCCTATTCATTTGAAAAAAATTAATTATTTATCTAATCACATAAAGATGTGTTAGGTTTAACTTAAATTCTCTATCTAGGTTTTGATATAAACATTTTTCAAATTATTTCTTTGTGAAATGAAACTTTTATAAATGATATATATTAAATTAAATAATCTATATAAAACTAACTATAAAATAAAATTAAAACTAAAAAATTAATTATGTGTTAATATATGTCATGGATCTCATTTTATAATCTAATTTAACATGAGTAAATTTATAGTTATTTCCACCATTCATATAACTATATGAATAATATTGAACATTGATAGTGATATTAATTATAATGATTAATACACACATGGTAATAGGAATATCCAATAGTACCATAATTATGTAGTATGTCTATTTATGTGTTTTCACTGAAAACCTCCTTTAATGAAGATCTCCATTTTTTAAAATCATAAAAATAATCCAAAATAATTATGATAAACCAAAATTTATAATAATACATCACCATTTTTCTATACTATTGATTTATTTGGACCAAAAGATAGATATTATTAATAACATAATGTCAAATGTGGGTTCCCATTATTGTAGGAAACTATTGAGATCCATTTATATGGTAAACAATCTATGAACCTTATTACATATATATTGTATTAATAATTTTAATATATAATAATAATATTAAATGTATGTATAAAATACATTGTATTATAATTCAAAAAACTTTTTAAATTTCATTATAGTTAACGACCATTAATAAAATCCCACTTATATAATATCTTACTACCAAGTTATCCAAATTCAATAGATTTTACTAGATATACATACTTCTATCAATGTCACCAACCAAGACAAGTCACCATACAAGATGGCACCATACATGGTCCATGGTAAGGCTTTAAGGGTGTTCTCTATCCCAAAAGGCTGGAACAAGTGCTTTGGTATCATAAATAATGGTTTGGGAATTATTAACCTGAGTTTAGAAACAAAAAATAACCAATAATAATCAATGAACCGAATCTGAAAATATTTACCAAAAAAGACTTAACAAAAATTCATAATTATGAAACATGGTTTAAAACCAAAACTAGAGAAGACTGCAATAAAAAAGGAGTAGAAAGTCTGTCATGACCCGCCTCTTGGGCCATGAACCTTATCATCTGACCCCATGGGTCTCTTGTAATACCTTGGTTGCCTTCTTAGCACACCATAGGCTATTACTCACTAGGGTCGCTTATCAGACTAATGATTGTCCCCACAGGCCAACACATGTCCTTTCCAGTGTGTTTTGTCCTCACTCACACACATCCTGGAAACTTCCCAGAAGGTCACCCATCCTGATCACTACTCCAGGCCAAGCACGCTTAACTGTGGAGTTCTAATCAGACAAGCTCCTGAAAAATAAGGTGCACCTTGTTGACATGGGTAGTAACATTTAGCCTTTTAAGTCTCAGTTTTTCAGGGGTGTTACAAAGTCTATCCCAAGAATGACCACATGGATAGGTGGAATCACCCTAGATCCATCTCAACAAAACCACAATAAGTGAATCATTCGAATCTCAAACCACCATTATGAAAAGCATTACCCTTATCTGTATCAAACATGAACAAGTCTACTTACACACAAAGGTGTTAGCAGGGTGTGAGCTAACACCCAGTAACATACTTCCCAAAAAAGTATTCCATTCTCTAAAAGATAGATGACAATTATACTTTCATGTTTTTAATAAATGAAATGAATTGATAAATAAACTTAAAGTAAAAAACATTAATTAAAAGGATTTTAGGGGAATGGAATTCTTATAAAAAACACTTTCACCTTTGAAGTAAACCAAATGTCACAGTGCATGCTGACGCTGAGCACATCATAGTTAAGGAGCACCAAACATGGTAGCGGACCTATATGGACTATCTTATAATGGGACCCTAGAACCTCAAATCTTAGTGTAAGGTGGAATACGAACCACAATCATCCACGTTCTCATGCACAAGACACTAGAGATAAGAATCATCCAATATTCTATTGGTCTCCAATCATCAATATGTTTAGTTAGTGTTGTCATCGTCAATACCCTTATGTGAAACTGGGTCGTAGATACTTCTGAATCTCTGGAAAACTATTACTAATATACCCTTCTAGCTATCCAAGCTTTCCATATTACTCAATCAATTTTTCCCAACCATAATACACCCCCCCCATTTACACATGTAAGACCAATAAGGTATTACACACACCAAAATCCATCATTTTAATACTCAAAACCTCACTCGAAATTGAAATCACACCAAAATATTTCCAAAATATAGTTCACACCCCATAAAAAATTTATTAAGACATTTAATCAATTCATAAATCCTTTCAAATGCACACAATAAGGCTTCACATCAATGATACACCATCTTTATATGAAAATATCATTTTAAAATGAATTTCAAACTCAAACTCTTCAAAACTATATTCACACAACATTTATAATTTATAAATTATTCTAATGAACACAAGGAATACAAATAAATTAGTCAAAAAATGTTTAAGAATGGAATCACCTACTGTTTGAGTAGAGAACCTCAAAATCTGTTGAGAAATTCCCACTGCATAATAACCACACCATGAGGAATGAATATTGAGGTATAAATAAATATATTGTCCATAAATTTCAATTCTCAACCCTAAAATAAGAACCCTGCTACTGGATAAGATGAAACCCACAAAAGAGAAGAGAAACCCCTAGAATATCGTGAGATTAGGACAAGGAAAAAAGGATTACTTGAGAAACTATGGAGAAATCACACCAAATCTGGAAAAAAGTGGAGATCCATGAGTGGAGGAGGGCTATAGGGAGCTTCCTAGGTGGGATATCATAAATGGGGTTTCAAATGGAGGGTTTTGGTGTTAAAATCGTCTAGAGAGTGAAAGAAAGAAACAATTTTAATAAGGTTGATGATCTTCATGGTAAGTCCGCATAATTTGGGAAATTGTGCGGTAACCGTGTTGGCCATTTTTTCTGAACAAAAAAACTCACATGGTTACCTGTGAAGTTGAGCATGTCCATGTGGTAGCCATGTGGTATGTATTGTCCCCTGCCACATTGCTTTCAGTGTGTGTGTGCACAGTTATTACTGACCATGCCCAAATATTGTGCATGGCCCTGCCTTCCCAAAAACTCCCATCCTCTTTCAAAATTTCAAGGGAAAATCAATGAGGAATGATAGAAAAAACAAAATAGAAAAATTCATAAAAATGATATCATAGATGCGACCATTCTCCCCACCACAAAAACATTCCACCCTAAAAAATTCAACGATAATCTTAATCAGAAAACAAAAAACAGACCCTCTAGGTCGACCTAAGACTTGCACTCCCATGTCTCATGTGTATCATTCCAATGATACCAAAGGACATAGAAAAATGGAATAGACTTTAGATGAAGTACTTTCGCTTCGAAATCCACAATCTGTATTGTCCATTCAAATGATAAATCGGGCTCTATCTCCAATTCTTTCCAATACAGTACATGATAGGGATCTGATTTATACTTATTCAATTGTAAGTCATAAAACACATCGTGAATCTATGTTAACTAAGAAGGAAAATCTAACCAGTTTGCTACATTTCTAATCTACTCACTGATTTCAAAGGGGTCGAGATAGCTCGACGTTAGCCTCCCTTTATTTCCCAAATGACAATGACCCAAATGAAGGGCCTCCTTCAAGAATACCTAGTCACCCACTGAGAAATCAAGATCCTAGAACCTCTGTTCAGCATATGATTTATGGAGACTCTGAGCTTTCGATAACTATTTCCTGATTAGTTTGACTTTTCCAAACATCTCTTGAACCAAAAATGGTCATAGAAGTGAGGTCTAGCCTATCATATTCAATCACATAGTAGACTAACACGACAAACCATAATGATCTTCCAATGGATCCATTCAAATAGATTAGTGGTAACTGTTGTTATATGAAAATTCAACCAATTCCAAATGGATGTCCCATGAACCTATGAAGACTAAAAAACATGCACGGAGCATGTCTTCAATAATCTGATTTTTTGATCCATCTGACAATATGTTTAGGGATGGTACATTATTTTAATATTAATTTGAAACACCAAGGCCCATTGAAGGACTTCCCAAAACCAATAGGTGATGTTGGGGTCTCTATTTGAAACAATTACCGATGACACTTCATGTAGTCTGGCCACCTCCTGAGCATAAAACTGGCCAGCTCATCCACTTTGGCTTGATCCCAAATTGGAATGAAGTGGGTTTATTTGGTCAAATGGTCAATCACTACAAAAAACCAGCTGTCATAAATGACATATTACTATAATACTACTCTGAGAAATGTCTCCCCCCCTCACACACCTAGGGTTTCCCATTTATGTCATCTTCTCCCCTCCTCTAGCTTGACATGGCCTTGGTGACGGTTGTCTCCTCTTGGCTCAGCATCATTGGGTGATGGATCCACATGGTCCAAATTCTCTATGGGATAGAAGGTGGATTCATTTCGCCTTTGTGATATTTCATTGGATCTGGTGTGTTTTTCATCAGCTATGATGTGCTCAGTGATGGCCTCAATGCTCTTAGATTGGGGATCTCATCTCATCATTGGCGTGTGTCGATTCCGAGTAGTCCGACATCTAGATCTCGGACCAGGAACAACTTTGTTATTTCTAGTTCTAGGATCTCATTGTGGCTCTGGGTTCTTGGTGTCAGATCTGTTGTGCTCAGTGATGGATTTGGAGTGCCCCTGCCTTCGGGATTCATCACAGCTATGGCTCGTCATCGGCCCAATGTTCTCACTATCATCTTTGATGGATTTTCTTGTTCAGGATTACATCACGGCTGTGGTGTGCTCCATGTCGACATGCTCAACAATGGTGGGTCTGGCTTCGACTTCCTTTCTTGTCTTCGTCCTGGATTGAGGTCGGTCCTTGCGTGCTCTGGTGTGCTCAGGGTCAGCTCCAGCGGCATGGAGGGGGGAGGAAATGCATTTTGGTGATTTTGTAAGTTGTTTCCATGTTTTGATTTAGAGAAGCTGGGTTCATGTTTGATTGGATGAGAATTTTCTGGTATTGGATGCTCTTTTTTTGAGTTGCTAGAGGTGAATTGGATGGTCTTTTGGGGAACCAGATATTCATTAAGTTTTTTATTCAGATGCGGATAGATCTTGTCATCTTCACCACACATGACTTTTCAGATTTGGAATATTGAGAGGGTATATCAAAGCCAGCGATACCATGCCTGTGCATTCATGCACAAGACTACTTGCTGAGTAGCCATTCATTAGTGGATGCGTTCCTTAATGATGTTTGATGCTATGTCGAGGAACTCCCCTTAGTCTTGTTATGGGTTTCAACCCCCTTTTTTCTCGTTTTATGTTAATTTATCAATGACCTTGAAGTCTTGGTTTTCATCCCCTTACCCTTAAAATGGGTCTTATATAAAATTAATATAAATTTCGGCCATCGGGCCATTCAGTCAGTCAATCACTAGAAAAATAGAGTTATTACCCTGAGGTGTATGATGTAATCCAATAATAAAATCCAGGGAGACCTTGTCCCTCTTCTAACTATGAATGGGTAATGTCTGATGCAAACAAGAGTTCCTCGGATGCTCAACATTTACCTACCAACATGCATATCATCTCGAAATAGAATTATCTATGTCTCATATCATACATGGCCACCAGAAATGCCTATGAACATAATAATACATCCTGGTAGCACCAAGATGCACTATCCCCTGAGACTGTGGAGGCTGTCATACATCAACACCTTCCATAGAGACAACTTCACTAAAAAACGGCCCTTGAAACACAAGATTCCCTCAAGAGATAAACCAAAATATGATGATTTCTACCCACTATGAAGAAAATGCATAGAATAATGACACAAATCACCATTGGTATTCTTTTACTAATGTTTCTCTAAAAGAGAGGGAGTCAACTAAATGCTCGACAAGAACGCAGCTCTACTCTACTCCTATTTTCCATGTGAATTTGGGAAAGGAGCCCCACCAGAGTCCACTCATCACTGGACTTCCTCAATGATTTCATTGTTACTTTTATGCTCAAAGAATTATCCACCACATTTCACTTTACCAAGGTTTAAATGATATCGAAGTCAAACAATGAAAATACTCAATCCAATAGCCATGACTTAGATTAAGATCCTTCTGTGATAAGATGTAGTACAATATCTTATGATCATAGTAGACCAAAAACTTCTCCACAAAGAGGTAGTGATGCCATGTCATCAAATAATGAATCAGCACTACTAACTACAAGTCATGGGTCGGGTAATTATTTTCATGTGGTCAGAGTTGGAAAGAGCCTTAGGCCACCATGTGATCATCTAGCATAAGCACACACCGGAGACCTATAACTGAATCATCACAAGACATCACAAAACCTTTCCAGATTCTGGAAAGAGCAACATGGGGGAGGTAGTAAACTACCACTTCAGCTCATCAAAGCATGTATAGAATTCTAGTCCCCATTCGAACTTCAACCCTTTTTGACCGAGTGAGGTCATGGCAGATGTATGCCGATAGAAATCCTTAACAAACCACTAGTAGTTACCTTCCATGCATGGTAATATCCTAATCTCGAACACATTCTTTAGATGCTCCCATGATGTAACTACACTTATCTTCTTGGGGTCCACTAAAACCCCCTAATCTGAGTTGACAAGGCCCATAAACATTACCTCCCTGATCCAAAAAGTTCATTTGGACAAATATTCATGAAGGTGATGATCCTGTAGAGTGGCAAATATGATCCGCAGATGATGCTCATGCTCCTCCTTGGATAACATGAAAATAGGATGCCATCCACAAATACCACAATGCAAGAGTAGAGATATTGGTGGAACATTATATTCATGAGTTCCATAAGGACCACTAGATAATCATTCAATCCAAAGGGTGTGACTAAATACTTAATGTTTTGTTCCTACTTCAGAATGCCGTTTCCAGGATATCAACCTATCTCACCCCGGTGTAGTGGTATCTTGAATGAATATATATTTTGGAGAACCAATTTTCTCTCTTCATATGATTGAACAAGTCCTCAATTTGGGGAAAATGATACATGTCCTTTATGGTCACCATATTCAGCTTCTGGTAGTCAATGCACAACTGGGGGGACCCCTCAGCCTTCTTCGCAAAAACCACAGGAGGGACCAATGAGAGATGCTTTGGAGAATGAATCCTTTGGATTCCAAATCTTCCAACTATATTTATAATTACCTCATCTAGGTGGGGTCATATGATATATGGGAAGAGATACCAGTTGAGTTCGTCCTACCAAATCATTGGAGAACTCCACATCCCTCTCGGGTGGTAACCATGAAAAATCACCAAGTAAAACCTCCAGGAATTCATCAACCACATGAGGTAGCCCATCCTCAAAATAACTACTAACATCCTCCACCATGAGAAATGATAGTTGAAGATAAAAATTCCCCAACTCTAGGATTGGATGTCCGGCCTGACCTGACCAAGGAACCCATTCTCTGAGGAAAACTTGATCACTTCCATCAAGTGAAAAGAAGCTAACTCTTCCTAGATAGAAATCAAAGTTCACTTGGAAGAATAATATCTAGTCAATTCCAAAGATCACATCAATCATTTCCATATCCCAGACTAATATATCACATTCCATCGCATCCACTGACACAAAAAGAGCACAAGACAAGAACCTCATGCCTTAAACCTTCCTCTTACCAAACAACATCACAAACTCCATTGAAAAAGATAAGAGCTCAATTGGAAAATTCTACAGGTTTTCAAAATGAGTAGATATGAATGAAAATGATGCACCTATATCTTATAAAACCATAGTAATATAAGATGCAATCAAAATTATATCTTGAACTATAGCATTCCTTTTATCCTATCCCATTTCTTCCTGATCCACAACATAAAGGTTCCCAGTATATGTCTGAGTCTAACATTGAACACTTTACTGAGACTCTTTCCTAAGTAGAATCTGACTTGAAGAAGACCTAGTTCTTCCTCCTCGACCATAAAACTGATATCCCACCATGCTATATGGTTTTTATTGAGGTATCCTTCCTCTAGAAACCACTGATCCTATACCTCCTTGATAAGAACTTGTAGCTTTTCAGAATCGATTCAGGTGCTCTAATGCTCCACACTAGTGGAAGGATTTGGGAGGATACATACAAATCGTACGAGTGTGTCACACCTTCCCACATTAGTGGCAGAAGATGGACCCAACATTAGAATCCATAATGAAAGGATTCCTAGAAGGATAACCAGATCTACTAGTACTCTTATTCACATGATCATCACAATTCCTAATATTTTCCAACGAACTACTACTACCCATCATTGACATCACCCTAGAGATACCTCCAACCAATACAGTCAATTTATACCATGAAATCGCAATCAACCACATTGGTATAAGTCTTTATCTTGAACAAAAAGTATTGAGAATAGATCTTAGTCTGCATCCCTTTCTCAAACCTCGATTCATTCATCAGATCATTGAAGACTATATTGGGAGTATATTGAACTAGCTCAGCAAAAATAGTTGGCATACTCCATCACCAACTGGTCCCCTTGAACAATATCCATGAACTCCTAGAATCTGGCATATGCCATGACCTCAGGGAAGTATTGATCATTAAAGGACACCTTAAAACCATTCCATCTCATCTTCTCCTACTTCTCAACCAAGATCACTGATTCCCACCACATTCTATTAGGACCCTCTAGAAGAAACAAGGAACATTTGACCATGACCTCTTCAGGAGTTTCCAGGAAATCTAACATATGCTATATCATCTCAATCCATTCATCATATTATTGGGGTTCTAAGCTACCTCAGAATGATGAGGTTTATTCTTTAGGAATTCCTCATCTTTATCTTTCCACAAACCTGGGTTAGCTTCCCTAACTGGTGCATGAACATGACTTTCTCCCTATACCAGTGCCTGAAAAACTCGAACCACATCATCTACATACCTCTAGTCATGTGGTGAGGGAGAAATCTCTCTGGATCCTTCCCTTAATGGGGGGTGGCTTCCATGGATCCCTGTTCCTAAAAAATGCAACGATCACATTAGAAACTCACCAAGACATCTATTTTGAAAAATATAGAAATAACATAGAACCCACAAATCAAACATTCCATAGTGACACAATGACTAAACCACATCATCACACCCAATGTATGCATACAGTTTGTGGCCTGCATATCCCACCTATAAGAGAATACAATCCAACATCCCAACATCCCATGGAACCTCAAGGAATTTCATGGGGTTTTACAGCTAGGGACCCTAATAACAACCAGAGCTCGGATCCCTAACAGTCCTATCTCTTGTCTATCCAACCTGACCCAAATATATAACCTCCTATGATGACACTTTGTCACGAATCAAGACGGGTATCCTTCCAAATTGCCACTTGACCCGGTCCATGGAAAGTCCCAAAAGGCGTTCCCTATCCCCATGGGTTGGAACAAGGGCTCTGGTATCATAAATAATGGTTTTATAACAATTTACCCACATTTAAAAATATAAAACAACCAAAAATAATCAATGAACCAAATCTGAAAATTTACGCCAAACAATTATTAAAAAAATTCAGAATTAAGTTACATGGTTTAAAACCAAAACTACAGAATACCACAACAAAAAGGTTTTAGCTATACTAGACCATGAAATTCCACACTATATGGGGTAATGACCCTCAAAACATGTCCACAAAACCACACAAAGAAAATCACTACAATCTTAAACCATCTTCACCAAAAGCATTACCCATACCTATATAAAACAATGCTAAGTCTATATACACCCAAAGGTGAAAGTAGGGTGTGAGATAATTCCTAGTACGATGCCACCAAAAAATGAATCTATGCTCTATATTCTATATGATAAATATACATCAATGTTTTTAATAAATGATATTAATATCTAAAGCAATTTAAAGGAAAAAAAATTAATAAAAAGGATTTTAATGAATTCATTTTTTTAAAACCCTTTCACCTTTGATATAACCCAAATGACACATTGTGTGACAAAGGTGAGTGTACCATAGTGAAGGAGAACCAAACTTGGGAGAGGCCATATAGAAACTAGCTAGAAATATGACCCTAGAACCTCATTTCTTAGTGTAATGTGGTATAGGAACCACACCCATCTGGGTTATTCTTCATGAACCACTAGATATGAGAATAATCTAATATTCTAGTGGTATCTGATCATAAATATGTTGAGTTATAGTTGTCATTGTCAATCCTTCTATGTGAAACTGGTCCATAGCCACTTCTGATTCAATAGCATGCTAGTCCTAGTCCACCCTAATAGCTCCCCATGCTTCCCTTTGTGCTCAATCAATATTTCAAAAGCCACAGGACACCCCACATATACACACACATGGACAACAATGCATTACACACACCACAAGACATCATTTTCATACTCGAATCCTATTTCACAATTCAAGGCACGCGGAAACTGTTCTAAAATATAGTTTTCACACCGTACACTATTTAATAAAACATTTACTCAATATATAATGTATTTAAAATGCACACAAAAATTCCTCACTTCAAAGATACACCAACTTTACCTGAAAATAACATTTTATAATAAATTGAAAACCCAATGTCTCCAAAGCTATATTATCACAACATTTATAATTTATAAAACATGCTAGATAACACAAGTAAGCCAAATGAATACGTCAAGAAACATTTAATCATGGAATCACATAACGTTTTAGTTGTGAACCCAAAAATATGATGCGAAATTCCTATCAAACCTTAACCACACGATGAGGAAAGAATATTGAACCGTAAATAAAGAGATCGGGTCATAAATGTCAAATCCCAACCCTAAAATCAGAACCCTAATGATGGAGATGATTAAACCACCCCAAAAAAGGGAATCCCATATGATAATGTTAGATTAGGGGAAGGAAGATGGATTACTTGAGAAATCTAGGAGAAATCACACCAAATACAGTATTAAAATAGAGATCCATATGGGGAGGACTCATAGAGGGAGGCAACTAGGGATAAAAATCTCGATTTGGGTATCAAATGAATGTGTATTGGGTTAAAACTGATAGGAGAGATAATGAAAGAAACATATTTAATGTGTTGGAAGATCCGAACTATTTGGGAAACCATGCGATAACCATACAGACCATTCTGTATGAATAGAAAAACTCACACAGTTACCTGGGAAGTGGAGCACCACCATGTAGAGGTCGTGTGGTAGGTAATTTACCCTGCCACATGGTTTTATAGTCTAGTTCATGGTTACTATTGATAGTGCGCAAACTGTTTCCATGGGACTACCTTCCGAAAGACATCCATTTTATCCTAAAATTTCAAGGAAACTCTAGGAGTAATGATAGACCAAAAGAACATTGATGTGACAATCACAATTTGACATTTGTTACTATGTTAGACACACTTAACCCCATGGTTATATGGTTCACTATAATTTCATCTTATAGATAAAAATTTATCAAAAATTGAAACTTCCAAAATATGTTCAAACTATTAATAATGTTCTATTACATAATCTAGTATTCATACTGTTGGACTCCTCAAGTATTAATCATGTTTTAATGATCACAAATATTATTCAACCAAGTTAACTCCTGTAAATTATATATAATCATGTGTATTAATGTTTAAATTAGTTTCATTCTTTAAGAAGAGCCATTAAAGATCTTAATTTCTATAAATTAAGTTTACTTACTTTATACTATCTTTGATATACTCGTACAATACCTTCTTTGAAATTTTTTTAAGTGTAATACATTCTATTATCATCATTACTTAAGTCTGAACACAGTTACTTTGAAAAGTCTGAGACACCGTGAGTCTACCACTGGGTATGTCTTTCTGGCACCGTGAAGTAGACATCGTGAAGCAAGACACCGTGAAGCAAGACACCATGAAGCAAGACAATGTGAAGCAAACACCGTGAATAAAGATGCCCTGAAGTAGACACCATGAAGCAAGACACCGTGAAATAGACACCGTGAAGTAGGCACCGTGAACAAGACATCATGAACAAGACACCGTGAACAAGACATCGTAACCATGAGACACCATGACACTTAGACACCGTGATCAATATAGACACTGTTTTAATGAGACACCATTTCCATGACTTACTGTGACACCGTTTCTTAAACTATTTTGTCGCCTTAAAATTTAATTTCTAACAGTCATATTTGATGATTTTAATGCACTGACATAATTAATGTTTCTTTGTAGACATATCATCGAACAATACAAGGTACGAGGTGTAGAATACATGCAACCTGTTGGCTCCAACACATTAATTCCAAGATAAAAGCGAAGTGTGGCCAAGAATCATAGCGCGTGATACAAAATGAAAAACAAGGCTGTGAGAACGATAATGAAGAACACACTTAGAGCAAGTTTCAAAAGAAAGGCCTACTGCATCCAACTCGACAGTGATGAAGAACACATGAAGCATATTTGAAGCCTAGAGAACATCTTCGATCTGGTTGAACCTCATGATGAACACAAGCTGAATCGCGACACTCTTTGTTACAAACGAGGACTCGAAATCTGCATCTGCTTCATCTCAAGAAGTACAAAGCTGCAATGACTAACAATCAGAGCATTTATAAACCCATCTCCATATTTTTGCTCTATTGTGTATCTTTTTTTACCTTTCGAGAAGAGTGTGTACCTATAGAACAACACACTCTGTCTCCTGGATTAAACTAAAGGATACAAGATATCCTTACTTAACCATTCTTTTACTATTGTGTATACCCACAGATAAGTGTGGAAGAGGTCCCTGTGTGGCTTGGTAGTTTGTACCCATGAAAAAATATGGAAGATGTCCCCGTGTGACCTGGAAAGTCTGTGTACTGTTGATAACCTTGATCCAGGGTGTGGATCAAAGTTTATATATATAAACTGCTTGGTGGTAGGTGATCACCAAGTGGAGTGGATTAGGTCTTGTATTGAGACGAACCACTTGTTTAATATACATTATACTGCTAAATTTAGTTTTCTCTGTTTTATTTATTTACTGTATAATCCAAAAATCACTAATTTCACTTTGATAGTTAGTCTTGGAAAGAAGTTTTAACTGGCTTGTTTTAGTAGAATAACTTCAAAAGTAATATTAATAATAGAAATTAAGATTACTGTAATTAATCAATCTTCTAAAAAGTTACTTAAATAGTCAGACTCTTATAACAGTATAACCTTGATTAACTGGGCTGTATTTAATCTTTGGGGAAACCTTTTTAGAAATAATTTTTACAGAGATTTTTATAGTTACTCAATTCACCCCTCCCCTCTTGAGTAATCTACTCTGACCAACATTTGGCATCAAAGGTTGTTTATTAGGACTCTGTTTAATCTTATTAAACTGTGATTGCAGTTTTACTTTAAAGATCTATAAATTTCTGTTAATTCTAAATTTCTAGCTCTTTTAAAGTAATACTTTATTATGGACAATAGATTGGAAGGTGTTGCTACCAACAAACCACTATTCATTAATGGAACCCACTACGCTCAATGGAAAATTAAAATGAAAATGCATTCAGAGAGTATGAGTTTTGAAATTTGGTCATCCATTATAGATTAATACAAAATTCCTACTACTGATAAAATCACATGGGATTAACCAACTAAAACTGCCTACGATAACAATTGAAAAGCTATGAATTCTTTATACTGATCCTTAGGAGATGAAGAGTTTATTATAATTTCTTCTTGAAAAACTGCCCATGAAATTTGGGATACCTTCTCTGTCTCACATGAAGGAGAATCTAGTGTAAAAGAAATGAGACCTAATACTTATACAATTAAATATGATAATTTTAAAATGAAACCTGATGAGCCTATTTATGATATGTATCTTAAGTTCAATGAGATTTTCAACACAATGATTTATCTTGGAAGAGATGTCACTGCCAAGGAACAAATCATGAGAATCCTTAGATGTCTACCTGATAGATGGAGGGGAACCTCTGTCTCTATTATAGAATTGTGCGACATCAGAAAACTACCTGTAAAAGAACTAATTGGGAAACTGATGATGTAGGAGGAAGAGCTGAATGTAAACAAGGAAGAGTAGGATGAACCAAAGAGGAAATCTATTGCATTCAAGACCACCACCACTAAGCACAAAGACAAAGGGAAACTGAAAGTTTTTGTAGAAATCTCCACCAGTGAACAATCATCATCTGACAATGATGATGAGATGGATCAACTAGCAAGAAGATTCAAACGATTTTACAAAAAGAAGAACTTTTTTTAGAAAGCCTACCTTCAAGGGAAAATATGACCAAAAAGGAAATTGGAAGAAGGACTAGAAAAGAAGTGACAAAACTGATGAAATTGTGTGCTATGAATGTAAGTGAAAAGGACATATAAAGGCCGACTGTCCAAAGCTCATGTACAAAAAGAAATATGAGGACAAGAACATGAAGTACCAAAAGGCAATGTAAGCAACTTGGAGTGCTTCTGAGGATAGTTCAAGAAACTCAGAGACATCACATGATGAACAAGATAACAAAGCCAATATGTGTTTTATTACAAACACATTTTAGGTAACACTAGATTCTTCTATACATAATTCATATTATTCTGAAGATATAAGTGACCCTGAAAAAATGACTAATGAAGAAATGTTTGAATACTATAACATGTTTGAGGAAACATGCAATGAACTAAAATAAAAATATAAATCATTGAAGAAACAACATGCTCTTACTGTAACTATTAAATATTAACTCAAAACTGAAAAAGAGAAAAATTCTCAACTGCTCAAAGAAAACTATGAATTAAAAATGTCTAATGAGCAATTAAGGAGTGACCTAGAAAATGATAATAATGGGAAAAATACTCTTACCCAAATTCTAGGAAATTTTTTTTCCCCTAAATAAAACACTATAATTGGTTATCAACCCGGTAAAAGAAACCTTGGTAGAACAAATTTTGTTTCAAAATCTAGGACATACAGTTTTACTCCAAGTTCTAGACTTAAATCAACTAATTCAATTCATGATACATATTCTAATATTTGATGTTTTTGTGGACCAAATACAGTTTATTTTTCAAATACTTTACACAATGCTTATAGGAAACCTATGAGGAAAATATAGGTTCCTAAATTACTTATTAATAATATTACTGTACCCAAACAAGTATGGGTACCAAAATATGTTTTTTCTTAATCTTTTTGAAGGAAAGATGCTTAAAGAGCTCCTAAAAAAGAATATGGTACTTGGACAGTGGATGTTCAAGGCACACGAGAGGAGAATACTCAAGCTTCAAGGAGATGATAAAAGTAGATTGAGGACATGTCACATTTGGAGACAATGCCAAGTGAAAGATTATTGGCCTCGGCCAAATCAGTAACTCTAAATCAGTTTTAATTTCTAAAGTACTATTTGTTGATGGATTAAAATATAATCTGATTAGTGTATCACAATTATGTGATGATGGATTTCATGTTAGATTTTAAAATGATGCTGGTAATGTCTTTAATTATAAAGATGAATTAGTATTTTATGCATTAATAAATGAAAATGTTTATTCTATTAAATTAGATTTTTTAGCTTCTCAAAATGTTTCATGCTTATGTGTATTTCATAAAGAATCTTGGCTCTGAAATAAGAGACTAGGACTCTGTAATGTTCACTCCCTTTAAAAACTAACCAAAAACATCCCAGTTAAAGACTTACCCAAACTTGAGTTTCCAAATGAAAAAGTGTGCAATCCTTGTCAAAAGGGAAAACAATACAAAGTTTCCTTCAAACCAAAGAAATAAGTGTCAACTTCTCAACCTCTCGAACTAGTTCACATGGATTTGTTTGGACCATCTAGAGTTTCTAGATTAAATGGGAAGCACTATGTTTATTTTCTTGTGGATGACTTTTATAGATATACTTGGATCTTCTTTACGGCTCACAAAAGTGAAGCCAGCTCTTATTTTAGTAAATATGCTAAGTCTATAGAAAATCTTAGTGGACTTAGATTTAAATCCTTAAGAAGTGATTATGACCGTGAGTTTGAAAATCAAGAGTTTGAATCCTTTTGCTCACAAAATGGTTATAGTCACAATTTCTCTAACCTTAGAACACCTCTGTAGAATGGAGTTGTAGAGAGAAGAAATAGAACCCTACAAGAGATTTCTAGAACAATGCTAAGGGAATATGACCTACCTATTTATTTTTGGGCTGAAGCTGTCAATACAGCATGCTACATAATCAATAAAGTGTTGATCCGACCTATTATTAAAAGTACTCCTTATGAGTTATGGAACAATAGAAAACCCATGGTTAACTACTTAAATGTTTTTTGTTGCAAAGTATATATTCTTAATACCAAATAAAATCTTGAAAAATTTTCATCCAAAAGTGATGAATGTATATTTTTAGGATATTCCATGTCTACTAAATCCTATAGAGTGTCCAATAAAAGGAATAAATGTGTGGAAGATACTGTTCATGTCAAATTTTATGAAATAGATCTACATGATCCTAAAACCATCCTATAAAATATAGAGGATGATGTATAAAATCTGAACATCAATTCAAAATCCTCAAATTCATCTGTGAAAGAATATTTGAAAACTTCCAACTCTGGAAATTCCATAGAATCAAGTCAAAATGAACCTGAATCTGTTGATGAACCTGAAATCACTAGTCCCTCTTTTTCTAGAACTGTTAGATTCCTTAAGAACCATCCCTTAGATGCTGTTGTACGAGACTTAGACAAAGGAACTCAAACTAGTGATTCTCTTAGAAATCAGGTTGAACATTAAGTCTTCTTATCACAACTTGAACCTAAAAACATTAATGATTCTATAAATGATGAATTTTTGGTGATGGATATGCAAGAAGAACTTAATCAGTTTGAAAGGAACAGAGTTTGGAAACTTGTTGAAAGACCCAAGGACACATTCACCATATGAACTAAATGGGTGTTTATAAATAAGGTAGATGAAACTAGTAACATATTTAGAAACAAGGCTTTATTAGTTGCACAAGGCTATAGTCAAGAAAAAGGAATTGACTATGAGGAGACCTTTCAACCAGTAGCCATACTTGAAGCCATCAGAATCCTACTTGCCTATGCGGCACATCTGAATTTCAAACTATATCAAATGGATGTTAAGAGTGTATTCTTAAATGGGTATATAGCTAAGGATCTTTTTGTTGAACAACCCCATGGATTTATAAAACCTCATTTTCCAAATCATATTTCTAAACTATTAAAAGATTTATATGGATTATAGTAAGCTCCAAGAGCTTGGTATGATAGATTGAATACTTTTCTTATTTCCAAAGTTTATACAAAAGGAATATATGATCCTACCCTATTTATAAAAATAATTTCTAATGATGTTTTAGTTGTTCAAACCTATGTAGATGACATTATTTTTGGATCTTCGAAGAATTCTTTATGTGTTGATTTTTATAAAATGATGCAAAATGAATTTGAAATGAGTTTAATGGGTGAACTAAAATTCTTTCTTGGATTTCAAATCTTTCAAAATAATGATTGAATTGTTTTAACTCAAAGTAAATATACCAGAGATCTTCTAAAAAGCTTTGGATTGGATAGAAATAAAAGTAGTGACACTCCCCTGAGTACCAATTGTTTGTTGGATCTTGATGAAGATGGAAAATTTGTTGATCAAACCACTTATAGATGAATGATTGGAAGTTTACTCTACATAACTGCTAGTCATCTGGACATTATGTTTAGTGTGTGTATGTGTGATCATTTTCAAGAAAATCCTAAGAAATCTCATTTAAATGATGTAAAGAGAATTTTCAAATACCTCAAGCATACACCCAATCTAGGACTGTTTTATCCTAAAGGACAATCATTTGAATTAGTTAGTTATTCAGATGTTGACTTTGGTGGCTGTAAGTTAGATAGAAAAAGAACCTCTAGAACATGTCACCTTTTAGGAAAGTCACTAGTATCGTGGTGTAGTAAGAAACCGAATTACGATGCATTATCTACTGCAGAAGATGAATATATAGCTACTTGCAGTTGTTGTGCACAAATTTTGTGGATGAAAGACACATTAATAGATTATGGATATCAATTCAGACATGCACCTATAAATTGTGACAACCCAAGTGCTATTAACATCTCAAAAAATCCTGTTTCACATTCTAGGACAAAGCACATTGATGTAAGACATCACTTTTTGAGAGATCATTATCAAAAAGGTGATATCACTTTGGAATTCATTGGTCCTGAATATCAACTTGCTGATATATTCACCAAACCATTAAATTCTGAGAGAATAGAATACATCATACATGAACTAGGCATGATAAATCTCAAATAGATACCCTAATTGTTACTATTTCAGATCTTACTGTTCGATATATTACTATTTTATACTTTACTGTTTCATGATTATGGTTTCTCGTCTAGTGTTTTACATTTACTATCTCACAATAACGTACACTGAGAATTTCGTTCACGGACTCACCGTGAAGCTCTTTTACTGTCTCACAGTTTACTATCTCACTGTAATGACCAAACACGGTCTCACAGTAAAAATTCATTATATTTTTTTCAAAATCTGTATCGCGGTAATTATCCTTTTCACCTTTTTATTTTCCCGCATTTTTATTTTTGCGATGTTTGATATTCCTAAATGATAAAAAAAATAATGTATCTGTTGACTCTTCACTCGGGGTTTCTTATACTTACTCTTTTCGAACTCTTCTTCATCCCTACAACCCTTCTCTCTCTCGAACCTTCAGTGAATTCCAAGAATAAAACATCTTTCATTGTCGACAACTGATAATCACAACTCGAAGAAGAAGAAGATTTCACCTAAGATAGCACCCGAAGGACCTTTAAACCCAAATCTAGTAAACCGCTTTGTTGTGTCTGAGAAATAGATTTTCATTAAATGGATTCTATCTAGTAAGTCTCTAGTATTGAAAGTGTTAGACCATCAAGGCTGGTTAGAATGGTTCTCGAAGGAAGATAAACAAATCTACCCTTGGTTAGTGGCTCAGTTTTACCAGTACATACAGTTCTCTTTCGATTTTGGTGATAGTTATGTTGTAAGAAGCTGGGTCAATGGCCAGAGATTCTCATTCTCTTCAAGGTTATAGGCTATATGCCTTACGATACCTCATGAAGGCATCTGTGAGGATTATTAGAGAGGTCCTCCACCTTCAATCGAATTCTTTTATTTAGAAGATGTCGTGAAAAACCTAACTGGAAATGGAACCCAGAGGAGAGCCATTGCTGCTGAATTAGATGGATAATCAAGGCTTCTGTTCAATTTTATACAGAATTTGGTTAGTCCTAGAAAAGGTGATTTTTCTGTTTTGAAATATCAAGATGTGTTTCTGATTCACCTTATGAAAAATGGGCATAAGATCAACCTATGCAAGTATATTATACACCATATGCGTGAGAAGATCAAAGTCACATCCAATTCAACTTTACTATTTTACTCTCAGTTAATCTCATCTATGCTTCTTGCCAAAGGTATGGTCGGACATAATGAGGAAGTGATTAAGGATTGTGAGTACTACCTCTCAAAACACACTATAAAAATAATGAAGATAAATTGGAATCCTTGGAAAAAGGAATGGGTGGAAGACAATGATAGAGTTTATGAGAAATTCAATCTAGTGGAACATCCCTCAAGACTGAGAAATATTATTGATCCTAGTTTGGAACTAGATGAGATTGTTGAGTATCCTAAAGAAGAGGAAGAAGAGGCTGAAGTGCCACCTAGGTAAGCTGTTATTTTTGAGGAAGATAGGACTAATGTTCCTCATGTAGTTCTTGAAGAATAAGTCCCTGCTCCTAAAGAAGCTGTTAATCTGAAAACTTAACCCAAAGCTGTAATAGAATAAGTTTCCAAAGAACCTGAAAAGCATGCCATGGAAGAGCCTACAGTAGAAGATCCTATAGTGGAAGAGCATCCTGTTATGCAAGAAACCAATCTTGAGGAACTCCTAGTGGAACAATCCATTCCTGAAATCATCCCTTTGGATGAAGAACGAATAGAGTTAGATTTTCAGCTGGCTAGACAGGAAATGAGTAAGGAACTTAGAGCTGAGTCTGTGGAATTAGACCGAGACCCTTAGCCTCTTAGTCCTGAGAAGGAGGCATCTGTTGAGGGAGAGAAAACCACAAGTCTTGAGTCTATTAAAGCTTCAAATCTGACTGATTCATGTCCTATAGACACACAATATAAATTCCCTAGTTTCTTTAATTTAGTTGACTCTCAACAGGTTACAGAAACTAGACATGTTTGTTCCTCTATATTCCAATTAAAATCAGTCTCCAATATCGCACCTGAGAGGGAACCTGAGCCTGTACCAATCCCTATTCTTGAACCTTTATCTGAACAACCATATTTTATAATTAAGGATGATATGAAAGAATTTGGTGCTACCCTTATGTCTGGAGTTGAGAAACTCATGAATACCCAACCTCTTCCTATGACCAATTTAAGTGAGGGAGATACCTAACTATTTTTGGAAAAGATAATCTGGCATATTAAACCTAAATTCTTCATGATATTCAAGAAGTAAGAGTTGAAAATAAGTTGCTCAGTAATGAAGTGAATACCCTAAGAAGTATGGTTGAAGACATGCAGAGAGAGCTGCATTCGAGATCAGAGCTTGTTGCTCCTCCTGTAGAAATTTTTTTCCATCAAATCCCACAGGTTGTTGTTTCTCAGATTCATCCTTATCTATCCTCCTTGGATGAAAAGGTCGCTGAAAGGAAGAAACAAATTGTGAAGGAAATGAGAGAGATTGTTTCCAATATTAATAAACTCCCTGATGAGTATACCGAGTGTCTTTAAAAGGTACTGAATCAACTCAAATATCGGATCAAAGCTTTCAATGCCTCTAAAGCATCTGGTCAATTCTCCAAACCCTCCTTAGATAGTGATCTGCTCAGTGCTATAGTCAAAGAAGAGCATTAAAATGCACTCAGTGGTTTTAACGCGGCTTGTCTATCTGAAGTTGTCAAGAACAATGATAGAGTTTTTTTCCTACTACAAATCCACTCCAAAATTTCTAATGATGCTCTGAAAGAGATTGCCAAGAAATTGGATTTCTACTTCAATAGAATATTCTCCAAGGCTGATATGACAAACCATTTCACATATCTTGTAGAAAATCTGCGGATTCCTCCTGTGACTCATGATTTCAAGACCCAAGCCCAAAATATCATTGAGTTAACTCGATTGTTGGACATGTTTATAGAGAACAAGGATTAGTTTGAGAAATCCATGTAGTTTGGTGGAGAGATCATTATAGATTTCATCAAACTTCTAAGGCCCTATCTTCATGTTCAGAGCACAACCATTGTTGCTCCAGCGGCTGCACCTCTAAGACCTGGGTTGCCTACCTTCACCTCTGCCCTAGCCTCAACCACTATGTTTGTCATCCAAGCACTAAGTCAGATCAGGATTGTGATTCTCAATCAACAACTGCCTAGATCTTCTACTACTCCTACTTTGGATCCATCAGTCTTTGAAGGCCTTCCTTTACCCTATTTATCAACCACCTCACTACCTTCTTCTACCTTGACCTCTACCCCTATGGATTCCTCTTCTGCTGCTGATAAAGGAAAACAGAAGGCCAACCCATCAAGAAGACTAGTGATTACTCTTTTTTGATAGGGATTATATTGCTTTTGTATTGCTCTCTTGTTTTGTACTGAACCTTATTTTCTATTAATAGAATGTTCATTTTTGAATTCTATTATTCCATATTTTTGATAATCCCAAAATGGGGATAAATTTCTATATGTTATCCATTTATCTCTATAGTTGAATCCAATATACACTTTGACTATACATGATTTGTGATCATCAAAAAGGGGGAGATTGTTGGACTCCTCATGTATTAATCATGTTTTAATGATCACAAATCTTATTCAACCTAGTTAACTCCTGTAAATTATATAAAATCATTGTATTAATGTTTAAAGTAGTCTCATGCTTTAAAAAGAGACATTAAAGATCTTAATTGCTCTACATTCAGTTTACTTACTTTATACTATCTTTGATCTACTCTCATAATACCTTCTTTGACGAATTCTTAAGTCTAATCCATTATATTATCATAATTACTTAAGTATGAACATAGTTACTGTAGAGACCCGAAGCTTGATGTACATGGACATTACATTACTTTTTCAGAATACTTATTTCATAACAAAAACAGACACATAAGGACCATAATAGTTTAGTGTCTTTGGAAACTCAGAAAATAATATTCTAATCATGTTGAAAGATCTTAAACATCTCTCATAAGATCTTTCCCTTTTTCTTTTCTTACCTAAAACTTTTATTTAAATCTTGGGGAAAAGAAAACATATAAAGGGTGATCTCAAATGGTCAGTAAGGGAAAGAATGGATAAAATAAAACAAATCATATACATTTGAACTTTAAAACATGAACATAATATTTAAACATCAAAATCTTGTGCAATGACATAAATCATGGAAGTACGTAAGGAATAGATCATAAAGAAACATTAATCATGATAACATAGCTTGGGAATAAAACATGTAATTGTGGAATCCATTAAGCACATGTAATGATTTCCATAGTAGCCAAGGCATTGCTGCCAAGACCATATTAGTGGACCAAGTCCCTTTTTTAATCGAGTTCACTCCTCGTTCTAGTCTTGTAATTCTAAACCGGATTAACTTACTATTCCATCCATGTCTATCTCATGAGATATAAATCTATACCCAATGCATTGGAGGGAGATATATGTCCCACCCATCTCATAATGAAATCATTCTTACTTGTGCCACAAAATAAACATACGTCATTCATAATAACCAAATAAATAAAATGGGTTTTATAAACATCATCCCATCATTACATAATCTATATAAAGAAATGGATATCATTTCATAATAAGGAAAGTGAAACCATGTAAATCATAGAGACATTATACTTGAAACATACACATATGAAATAATTTCATCTTAGATGAAAAATGGTTTTGATAAAACACTTGAAATGAATTCTTGAGGAAAATATCCTTTCTTCTTCAAAATCATTTTATTTTCAAAAAATGTCATGCAATTTTAAAAGAAAAGGATTTTGTTGAAAATAGTCATGAAATATTTTGGAGGAAGATTCATGAAAATAATGCTTTATAAAACCGTAAAAATCCTTTCATGCCGTATACGTTAAAAAAACATTCTTCTTATACTTTTGCTGGAAAAGTCAAAAAGTACCTCGTAACATAAACAAAATAATGATTCCTTACATACCATGTAGTAAAAGTTAAAAATGGGTAAAAAGGACTTTAAAAATACATGAATACACTTTTATAAAACATGGACATGGATGATAGCAATAACCCCAGTATATACTTACGAATAAGCAATCTCGGATAAGAATGAGATTTGCACAATTATCCCTTACCTTAGGTCCGATATGCTTCGTACGTATCCGAACCTCCTGTATAATGATTTAAATAATGTCATTGACTTATTAAAGAATCATATTAATTTTTATGAAATCATATAAGTTTCACTTATGACTTTATATTACCCGTTCTTTTGTAAATTCCAGGTTAAAGCAGCGTTTTGGGTAAAATCATTTCATTTATCGTATGTGTTTCGACTTGTCATTCTTGATATTATTACTTATATACTGATTTAAATAATTCCAGAATGTAAAACATGATTTATATATAATATATATTCATCATATATATATATATATATTATAGATCGATAAAAGGAATGAAATACACTGTTCATGGAGACGGTAGGCCGTACGTACGCATGAACGCTGTTTTCGTTTCCCTTTTGAATTGAATGGAATTAAGTAAATGACATACATATATATATATATACATAAATCCAGTATCATTATTATGTCATATATTTCATTATTATTCATTATATATACTTTATAATCATTCATGAATGGTTAACATGGAGAGTGAATCTCATCGCGTCGTGGAGACGGTAGTCCGTACGTACGCATGAGCGATGATGTCATTCTCAGGATCGTGGAATTGTATTAAAGTGTATGTATAATATTAAAGAATAAATATCACTTTAAAATAATCATATATATTCATTACTTTCACCCTTATACCCATACAAGTAAGGTAGTGGTGGAAAATAGATTACACCACGGCGTGAAGACAGTATTCCGTACGTACGCACACGCGGTGATTTCTTTTTCTGTTGGATGGATAGATGGTTAAATATGGTTGTTTCATACTTATAATAATATATCATTATATTATTGATACTGATGTTATTACCTCATAATAAAACAACTAAAAAAGAATAAGTGGAAGAAGAAATAAAGTTGAAAGAATCGGTAATGGACATTACCTCTTTTTTGAAGCGCCTCTTTGAGACCTCCTCTTAGGGCACTAAAATTGGTCTTTGAAGAAGACCAGGAACTCTAGTATGTTTATAGGGAAGGGGAGAAGAGAATTTTTCATGGGTTGGCCGAGCTTTAAGGCTCAAAGTGGTGTGAGGAAGAGAGGGAGGAGGTTCCCTTTTATAAGGGAGGAGAGGGGCACCTTTGGAAATCTTAAAAATATTAATTTATAATAAATCTAACCCCACTTAAAAACCTCCAAAAATGACTCATATCCGAATATTAGATGAGATAGGGTTGTAATATCATCAACCAATCAAATTTAGACATGTTATGAATTTATTTTAAACATTATCAACTTGATTTATCCTTATTTAATCAATTTAATTTTATTTGTGGTAATAACATTCTAAATTTTAAATTATTACAAATAATTACTTATTTGTTGTGAATTGTCCATAATTGGATACTTTATAGCATTTTATACAATATAAATTTAAATTTATAATTTGTAAATATTTTTGTGATTTTTAAACAATTTTATAATATATTATTTTTATAAAATAACAGTAGTGTCAATTTTGACACTATTCATTTATTTGAATTTAAATAAAATATATACCGAAGATATGTTCTAAATAAAAGCTTTAATAGATTCATAAAAGGTCATATGTATCTATAAAATTAGTTGAGCACATTAAATAGTTCATATAATATTTATTTTATTATTTTTAAAACCATTTATTTGGTTTATCTCTTAATAAAATAATTACTACATCATTTTTTGTATAATTATTTAATATACTTATTTGTTGCATAAAAATTAAAAATAAATTCCTATGATGAAGATAAATATATTAACTTTCACATTAATACTTTTAATAGAATTTATCATCTTAAAATCACAATATTTAAATTGTAATATTTATTAAATTATGAAGGTGACAACTTTGGAATCATTTAAAATAAAATAATATAAGTGTCATAATCATCTTAATAAGGATACAAATGGTAAAAAATTCGGCCAATGGATGATTAGGGTTTATATATACACTAATAATAAGTTTTTTGCAGATTTTTGGGCCTTTTGATATGTATTAATATTTCATTAAGAACTATATTATTGATTTTTAACTAAATAAATTAATTTTGCATCCCTATTGTGTCAAAATTAATGATAATTATTTAATACCTAAAAATTATAAATAAATTTATATAATGTATATAATTTTATTATCTTTCTTGAGACTATTCATTTTAGAAGTTTCATGACGTTTATCACTAAATTAAAATTAATATACTTATAAGATTTAAGAGAGTGACATGTTGTCACTTTCTTTGGTTTTAATAATAATTATGTTATTTTCATGGAAAAAAGTCCATTAAATGATTCTAATCTCACCCTTAGGTGATATGGGTCTACTTTTATTCATCACATAAGATTTTGGTAGGTGTTAGGTTAATTTTATAATCTTATATTTACCCTTAATTACCCGATTTATCTTTAACTACGGTAAATAAAATTTACCATAGTTACTATTTATAAAGCCCAAAAATAAAAAGTTTCTTATTAACATAATTTGGACCTACTGATTCCAAATATGGAATCCATTTTTCCAAATTCAATACAAAAAATTTGCAGAAATTAAATTAAAATTAATCCCGTTGTCGAAAGAAAATGGGTTTTTGTTTAAAACATTGCAAAAGATTGAATTGATTTAACCTACGAATTCAAGGTAAAATCAATGCTAATGACATAAATTATATTAAATGGTAAAATTATATTATATTTATACTTTAAAACCATTCAATATTATATTTTAACCACATAAGTTATTATGATGAAAAAAGTTGTTTCTAATTAAAATATAGCGTGTTTTTACTATTTATTAAAATATGAAAGTTATCAGAATAATATGAAAAATTTAGCCAAGGTAAAATTTTATATACTGATTCCAAATAATAATTTTATTTTGTAAAATTGAACTTATAAACATGTCAAAAACTATATTTAATGTTGGTGCGCCATCCAAAGGCGGCAAAACTGCATTTTTTGAAAAATACTTATTTTACCCGAAAAATTTATTTTATTCTTATACCATGTTCTAGAAAATGTGTAAGATGAATAATAATGTTATAAAATTCAAAATTTAGTTAATACTATTCATAACGGCTAGTTCATAATAATATTATAATAATATATCATTGTTTAGTAACACCTGGTATTGCATACAACACACGCTATCGAGGAAGGTCGCGATTGCGTGTAATGCAAGTCAAGTCAGGGTTGCGTGTCGTGCAATCTCCTTTTGGTGTAGAATACAACACAATACATTAATGAAATTAAAAAGAATATTTTTCATAAAATCTCGGGGTGTTACATTCTACCCCTCTTAAAATGAATTTCACCCTCGAAATTCGTTGGGGTTATAAATGGTTTACTACTCGAAAGTTTCTTTAATAGAAACCCACATTGTAAAAAGGAATAATAAAACTTCATTTAAAAAAAGAATGTTAGAAACATAACGGATACCCAAATAACTCATCACTGGGTTTCCACATAGGAGAACATAGGTGAAAATATGGATATGGAGGAGAAATCTGACTATCATGTTCTGATGGAGAGTGGTAGAGAACATGGATATGAAAAATCCATCAATCACAAATCCATAGATTTGTGATGATCTGAGGTACCATCTGATTCATCGGATATAAGGGAACTAGGACAATATTTTTGGTTTTCAAGATCATTTCCCTAAAGTTGATGAAATTGGAATTAGAAGAAATACTTTCGAGATTTTGGTACAGTCTCACCGTTTTTCGTTCTTTGGACAATTTCCACTTCATCTCTTAAAGAAATGAAGTTGAATTTTTCATTCGTGAAGTGTTAACAGATCATGTGATAGAATGATGGGTCATTCCATCTGTTTCAAACAAAAGGTTAGAAAAAGTTATCAAATATACATAAGTCCATCTATGGTGAGGTTAATCATATACGATTCCAAAAATGAAGTTATACTTCATATATCATACCGCTTAATAAAATAAAACTAGTTTCTACTAACCAGGGACTTCCTGTAGGCCAGTGGTAGGCGATAAAGGCCAGTCTCACTTCAGTTGTGGGTTCGATTCCCACAGCCTTGTCCGACGCGACGGGTTGTCGCCCATCTTGCAGGTTGTCCCTTTTTCTAAAACTACATTACTATAACATCTCATCAATAATATCGAAAAAAGATCCATCCTTAAACAATAATAACTTATGTCCAACATAATCCATTCCAATATTTAGTCTTATCTAAAATACTTCGGTCCAAGCTCATAGTATAAAGAAAACAATTACTAGAAAGGTTATCTACCAAGAATGTAAATATAAGCATCTATCTCACATATATAATAAGAAATATCTTGTTGGTTGCATTCCAAACACATGAATACCTTAGTCATATATTATCTTGAAACATAAATTACCATATAAACTTAGTGAAAACATGAATACTGTCAAAAGGTAACTCTTTCCACATACCAAAATCCCAAAAAATCTATATAATCAAACCATAATATCACTTAGTCCTTATATCAGTCATGAGCTCATGAATACAATCAAACATCTCATTATCTTCTTATCCTTTCATTATGCGCATATCATCTACTTTCCAAAAATATCTGAATAACCTTTCATGGTTACCAATACCATTCAACATATAATTTCAAATACTTTAGAAAAAACAATAGTGTAACAATCCTTAGATGATTCTTTATTCCATAGTACCATACATTATTCTTTATAAACATACAATCATTCCACTAACTTCTTAAACCACTAACTGAGCTTCATCATTTCTTTTATCTCATATTTCATTTGTAGTCTCTTCATCATCATCCACATAAATACTACTCATACGACCATACTGATTCTCTTCATGAGACTTTCCCTTAGGGCATTGGTTTGAATAATTCCCGTATGTTCCACATTTAAAACATTTAACCATTGTTGATGTCGTAGCAATACCATTATCCTTGTCCATGGTGTTAACTGAACCTTTTCCTTTGCACTTACTGGCATTGTTTCCTTCTTTTCCACACCCAAAGAATCTTCGAGTTCCTTTGAAACATTCTCCCTGATGCCTCTTCCCATATGATTTACATGAGGGAAATTGAACTTTCTTTCCTCTATGATCATCATGAAACTCCATCTTTCTCTTATTATCTGAGTCGGGAAACTTACCAAAGTTGAGATTATTGATCATATTATGAGATTTCTGATTAGGCATAATAACGATGTTTGGACTTCCAGATCCCGTTTCATTTGGTTTCTCACTAAGAATATCATTCCATTGTCCGTCATATCCTCCATTATCGTGAATCTTCCTATTTCCAGACATTTTCTAAAACCCAAAAAGAATAGTGTGAGAGACAAAAATCATGCTAGGGAAAACAACATAGTAAAGGGAGAGTACCCTCAATATCTAACATCTTAGGTTAAATTCTAAGATTGTTACTGTAGTTCTAGGACTATATCCTATATGTATACTTATCCTTAGGTACATCCCTAGACATACCTTAGAAATATCTCTAGGGATCTCACTAACGTTTTCGCATCCTAGTTTCCTAAGGTTGACTAAACCTTTCCTCTGATACCAACTGTAGAGACTCGAATCTTGACGTATATGGACATTACATTACTTTTTCGGAATACTTATTTCATAACAAAAACAGACACACAAGGACCGTAATAGTTTAGTGTCTTTGGAAACTCGGAAAATAATCTTCTAATCATGTTGAAAGATCTTCAACATCTCCCATAAGATCTTACCCTTTTTCTTTTCATACCTAAAACCTTTCTTTAAATCCTGGGGAAAATAAAACATATAAAGGGTGAGCTCACATTCTCAGTAAGGGTAAGAATGGATAAAATAAAACAAATCATATACATTTGAACTTTAAAACATGAACATAACATTTAAACATCAAAATCTTGAGCAATGACATAAATCATGGAAGTACATAAGGCATAGATCATAGAGAAACATTAATCATGATAAAATAGCATTAGAATAAAACATGTAATTGTGGAATCCATTAAGCACATGTAATGATTTCCATAGTAGCCAAGGCATTGCTGCCAAGACCATATTAGTGGACCAAGTCCCTTTCTGAATCGAGTTCACTCCTCGTTCTAGTCCTGTAATTCTGAAACAGATTAACTTACCGTTCCAGCCATGTCTATCTCATGAGATATAAATCATTACCCAATTCATTGGAGGGAGATATAGGTCCCGACCATCTCATAATGAAATCACTCTTACTTGTGCCACAAAATAAACACACGTCATTCATAATAACCCAATAAATAAAATGGGTTTCATAAACATCAACCCATCATTACAAAATCCATATAAAGAAATAGATATCAGTTCATAATAAGGAAAGTGAAACCATGTAAATAATAGAGACATTATACTTGAAACATACACATATGAAATAATTTCATCTTAGATGAAAAATGGTTTTGATAAAACACTTGAAATGAATTCTAGAGGAAAATATCCTTTCTTCTTCAAAATCATTTTCTTTTCACAAAATGTCATGAAATTTTAATAGAAAAGGATTTTGTTGAAAATAGTCATGAAATATTTTGGAGGAAGCTTCATGAAAATAATGCTTTATAAAACCGTAAAAATCCTTTCATGCCGTATATTTTAAAAAAACATTCTTCTCGTACTTTTGCTGGAAAAGTCAAAAAGTACCTCGTAACGTAAAAAAAATAATGATTCCTTAAATACCATGTAGTAAAAGTTAAAAATGGGTAAAAATGACTTTAAACATACAGGAATACACTTTTATAAAATATGGACATGGATGATAGCAATAACCCCAGTAAATACTTATGAATAAGCAATCTCAGATAAAAATGAGATTTGCACAATTATCCCTTACCTTAGGTCCGATATGCTTCGTACGTATCCGAACCTCCTATATAATGATTTAAATAATGTCATTGACTTATTACAGAATCATATTCATTGTTATGATATCATATATGTTCCACTTATGACTTTATATTATCCGTTCTTTTGTAAATTCAATGTTAAAGCAGCGTTTTGGGTAAAATCATTTCATTTATCGTATGTGTTTCGACTTGTCATTCTTGATATTATTACTTATATCCTGATTTACATAATTCCAGAATGTAAAACATGATTTATATATAATATATATTCATCATATACATATATATTATAGATCGATAAAAGGAATGAAATACACTATTCATGGAGATGGTATGCCGTACGTACACATGAACGCTGTTTTCGTTTCCCTTTTGAATTGAATGGAATTAAGTAAATGACATAAATATATATATACATAAATCCAGTATCATTATTATGTCATATATTTCATTATTATTAATTATATATACTTTATAATCATTCATGAATTGTTAACATGGAGAGTGAATCTCATCGCGTCGTGGAGACGGTAGTCCTTATGTACGCACAAGCCATGATATCATTCCCAAGATCGTGGAATTGTATTAAAGTGTATGTATAATATTAAAGAATCAATATCACTTTACAATAATCATATATATCCATTACTTTCACCCTTATACCCATCCAAGTAAGGTGGTGGTGGAAAATAGATTACACCACGACGTGGAGAAGATATTCCGTACGTACTCACGCGCTGTGATTTCATTTTCTGTTGGATGGATAGATGATGAAATATGGTTGTTTCATACTTATAATAACATATCAGTATATTATTGATACTGATTTTATTACCTCATAATGAAACAACTAAAAAAGAAGAAGTGGAAGAAGAACTAAAGTTGAAAGAATCGGTAATGGACATTACCTCTTCTTTGAAGCGCCTCTTTGAGACCTCCTCTTAGGGAACTAAAATTGGTCTTTGAAGAAGTCCAGGACCTCTAGGATGTTTCTAGGGAAGCGGAGAAGAGAATTTGGCAGGGGTTGGCCGAGCTTGAAGGCTCAAAGTGGTGTGAGGAAGAGAGGGAGGTGGTGCCCTTTTATAAGGGAGGAGAGGGGCACCTTTGGAAATCTTATAAATATTAATTTATAATAAATCTAACCCCACTTAAAAACCTCCAAAAATGACTAATATCCGAAGCTTAGATGATATAGGGTTGTAATATAATCAACCAATCAAATTTAGACATGTTAGGAATTTATTTTAAACATTATAAACTTGATTTATCCTTATTTAATCAATTTAATTTTATTTGTGGTAATAACATTCTAAATTTTAAATTATAACAAATAATTACTTATTTGTTGTGAATTGTCCATAATTGGATAATTTATAACATTCTATACCATATAAATTTAAATTTAAAATTTTTAAATATTTGTTTGATTTTTAAACAACTTTATAATATATTATTTTTATAAAATAACAATAGTGTCAATTTTGACACTATTCATTTATTTGAATTTAAATAAAATATATATAGAAGATATGTTCTAACTAAAATCTTTAATTGATTTATAAAAGGTCATATGTATCTAGAAAATTAGAGGAGAACATTAAATAGTTCATATAAGAATTATTTTATTATTTTTTAAACCATTTATTTGGTTTATCTCTTAATAAAATAATTACTACATCATTTTTTATAATTATTTAATATACTTATTTGTTTCATAAAAATTAAAAATAAATTGATATGATGAAGATAAATCTATTAAATTTCACAATAATACTTTTAATCGAATTTATCATCTTAAAATCACAATATTTAAATTGTTATATTTATTAAATTATGAAGGTGACAACTTTGGCGCCATTTAAAATAAAACAATATAAGTGTCATAATCATCTTAATAAGGATCCAAATGGTCAAACATTCGGAAAATGGATGATTAGGGTTTATATATACACTAATAATAAGTTTTGTGAAGATTTTTGGGCCTTTTGATATGTATTAATTTTTCAATAAAAACTATATTATTGATTTTTCACTAAATAAATAATTTCTACATCCCTATTGTGTCAAAATTAATGATAATTATTTAATACCTAAAAATTATAAATAAATTTATATGATGTAGATAATTTAATTAGATTTTTGGAGACTATTCATGTTCCAAGTTTCATGAAGTTTATCACTAAATTAAAATTAATATACTTATAAGATTTAAGAGAGTGACATGTTGTCACTTTCTTTGGTTTTAATAATAATTAAGTTATTTTCATGGACAAAAGTCCATTAAATGATTCTAATCTGACCCTTAGGTGATTTGGGTAGACCTTTAGTCATCCAATAGGATTTTGGCAGGTGTTAGATTAATTTTATAATCTTATATTTATCCTTAATTACCCGATTTACCTTTAACTATGGTAAATAAAATTTACCGTAGTTACTATTCATAAAGCCCAAAAATAAAAAGTAGCTTATTAACATAATTTGAACCTACTGATTCCAAATATGTAATACATTTTTCCAAATTCAATACACAAAAGTTTTAGAAATTAAATTAAAATTAATCCAGTTGTCGAAAAAAACGGGTTTTTGTTTAAAACATTGCAAAAGATTGAATTGATTTAACCTACGAATTCAAGGTAAAATCAATGCTAATGACATACATTATATTAAATGGTAAAAATATATTCTATTTATACTTTAAAACCATTCAATATTATAATTTAACCACATAAGTTATTATGATGAAAAAAGTTGTTTTTAAATAAAATATAGCGCGTTTTTACTACTTATTAAAATATGAAAGTTATCAGAATAATATGAAAAATTTATCCAAGGTAAAATTTTATATCCTGATTCCAAATAATAATTTTATTTTGTAAAATTGAACTTATAAAAATTTCAAAAACTAGATTTAAAGTTGGTACGCCATCAAAAGGCGGCAAAACTGCATTTTTTGGAAAATACTTATTTTACCCGAAAAATTTATTTTGTTCTTATACCATGTTCTAGAAAATGTGTAAGATGAATAATAATGTTATAAAATTAAAAATTTAGATAATTATATTCATAACAGCTAGTTCATAATAATATTATACTAATATATCGTTGTTTAGTAACACCCGGTATTGCGTACAACACACGCTATCGAGGAAGGTCGCGATTGCGTGTAATGCAAGCCAAGTCAGGGTTTCGTGTCATGCAAGATCCTTTTGGTGTAGCGTAAAACACAAGACATTAATGAAATTAAAAAGAATATTTTTCATAAAATCTCGGGGTGTTACAGTTACTTTGAAAAGTCTGAGACACTGTGAGTCTGCCACTGGGTATGTCTTTTGGGCACCGTGATGTAGACACCAAGAAGCAAGATACCGTGAAGCAAGACACCATGAAGTAGACACCGTGGAGCAAGACACCATGAAGTAGACACTGTGAAGCAAGACACCATGAAGCAAGACACCGTGAAGCAGACACCGTTAACAAGACACCGTGAACAAGACACAGTGAACAACACACCGTAACCATGAGACACCATGACACTCAGACTCCGTGATCAATCTAGAAACCGTGTGAAGGAGACACCGTTTCCATGACTTACTTTGACACCATTTAATAAACTATTTTTTTGGCTTTAAATTTAATTTCTAACGGTAATATTTGATGATTTTAATGAACTGATATAATTAATGTTTCTTTGTAGACATATCATCGGTCAGTACGTGTTACGAGGTGCAAAATACATGCAACCTGTCAGCTCCAATACATGAATTCCGAGATAAAGGTGAAGTGTGGCCAAGAATCATAGCGCAAGATACAAAACTAAAAACAAGGATGTGATCATGATAACGAAGAACACACTTAGAGTATGTTTCAAAAGAAAGGCCTACTACATGAAACTCGACACTAATAAAAAACACACGAAACATATTTGAAGCTTAGAGAACATCTTCGCTCTGGTTGAACCTCACGAAGAACACTATCTGAATCGAGACACTCTGTTTTACAAACGAGGACTCAAGATCTACATCTGCTTCATCTCAAGAAGTCCAAAGCTGCAAAGACTAACAGTCAGCTCATTTCTAAACCCATCTTCATATTTCTACTCTGTTGTGTATCTGTTTATTACCTTTCGAGCAGAGTGTGTACCTATATAACAAAACACTCTATCTCCTGCATTAAACTTAAGGATACAAGATATCCTTACATAACCATTATTTTACTCTTGTATATACCCACATATAAGTGTGGAAGAGGCCCCTATGTGGCCTGGTAGTTTGTACCCATGAAGAACTATGGAAGAGGTCTCTGTCTTACCTGGACAGTCTGTGTGCTGTTGTTAACCCCAATCCAGTGTGAGGATCAATGTTTATTTATATATATTTCTTGGTGGCAGGTGTTCACCAAGTAGAGTGGATTAGGTATCGGCTTGATACTGAGCCACTTGTTTCATATCCACTGTGCTTCTAAATTTTATTTTCTCTGTTTTATTTCTTTAATGTATAATCCAGAAATCACTAATTTCACTTTTATAGTTAGTCTTGGAAAGAATTTGTAACTGGATTTTCTTAGTAGAATAACTTCAAAAGTAATATTAATAACACAAATTAAGATTACTGATAATTAATCAATCTTCTAAGAAGTTACTTAAAGAGTCAAACTATTATAACAATATAACCTTGATTAACTTGGATGTATTTAATCTTTGAGGGAACCTTTTTAGAAATAATTTTTACAGAAATTTTTATAGTTACTCAATTCACCCCTCCCCTCTTGAGTAATCTACTCCGACCAACACATATATTCATTTATATCAATATGCACTTACACTATAATGGTACTATTTCACATTATACTATTATTATAAAATAAAATATTTTTTTATCAAATTTATTCTTTTTTAATCTTGTGCATGTGTTTCCATTTAAACCCCCTATTTTCCCAATAATCAATGAAAATATCATCAATTAAAATATATTTAATTTGTATAGATTTAACAACCCAATATTTATTTCCTAAATTTAATACTACATATTATGACATTCATGATAGATATTATCATTTATGTAAATGTAATTCGACTCATTATTTATCATGTGACATAAGAAATAATCCTCTCATTTCCCCGATTTTATATATCTCAATAAGTTATCAATTTCAACATATTAAATTAATTTAAATATACTCCTTAATCTATATATGTTAATTATTATGCGTCAAATATCCATTTTTTTATATTTCATTAGTTAATAAACTTTTCCTTAATCATGTATCAATTAAAAATAATGTATGTGAATAAAAATTTCATTTATATATATTCTATGTAAAAAAAATTCACTCAAATTATTAGTTTATAGAGGAACAACACACTAACAATTTAAATCAAATAGAATATTTTGGGGTATCATTACAGAGGTTCATACCATGATTTTGATTCTTTCCTTTTTCCATAAATTAATTTATCATCTAATAATAAAAATCTAGGTTTGATATAATTTTTTACCTTATAGATAATATGGGAGCATCGCACTCACTAAATAATATTTAACCTTAAAAAATGGTATGAAACAATATCTATCTTGTTCTATAACATCCTATAATGAAAATATAATATATTATATGTCTGAGAAAACAAATCATAGAATTCCATATTTTGATTTTTGTATTTAACATATTTTTATCATTAACCACAACCTCATAGATAAATATATGTCTCCAACTACCTATTTTGGGGATATATCCCATTATATATATGTTAAAATTATTTTCATATATAATATTTTATTACAGAAATCTTTTAATGATACACTTCATGCATTGTAATAATAATTTTTCACTATTGATAATAAAAATAAAAACAACGGATCCCTAGAATCTTATATACTATAACATTGTTGAGAAAATTAATTTTGAGGAAATTCATTAATCATGCCTAGAAAAAAATTAATCTATAGTGAATGGTTCAACAGTGGATAATATCTCTATGTAATCCTCTAATTTATTTTAGGATACAAATGAATATGTAAAATTATACTCATCAATAAAAAAATGGGGAATGTAATTTACGAAATAAGAGTAACCGGGTGAATAAAGGAAATAAAATCATAAATAAGAAGGTTTTTTATATATCCTTAACCTCTTATGACAATATAAATGAGAAAATACATGGGATTCAATAAATAATGAAATTAAAATGATCTTCAACATTAGGATAATTAGTTTATCTCAAATTATAATAGGGGTACTATGGAATTTTGGGAGGGAATAAATGATCTAATCATGCTAGAAAATAGTTGAAATGTAATATTGATATAAGATCAAAAAGAATATTATCAGTTGACTAAATTGGAGTTCCTTATTGAGAAAATATAGATAGTGGAAGATGTATTTAAAAATACCTCTAAAAAATAATAACATTAAATGATTATTGATTGAAAGATTCAAATATAGATGAAAAAGAACATATAGATTCAATAAACACTCCAAATAACAATATATATATATATATATATATATAATTAATTAAGGTATCATTAGTAAATAGTAGAAAATTATGATATGGGGCAATATAGATTTTATTTTTTAGTATTTCAACAATTTTGAATAAGAATGGGATTATTGATATGTTTACAGGAGTCTGAATTTGGAAAGTTATTCAAATATCCTATATTTTTTTTGAAACATTTTAGTTGTTCCCTATGGTGTGTTACTTCCTTTTTTCCACATTAACGTATTCAACTTCCCACCCAACACACCAAATTTCCCACACCAATTTTAAGAAATCAAAAGAATTTATTTTTTTTAATATAAAATTTATTTTTTACAGCATATCATATAAAATATTTATTGAGTTTTTATATACTAGAATATGATAAACAATAATATATAATGTAATGATTATTATTTTTTCCATGTCACAGAAATAATTTTCTATATTTCAAAAAAAATGATTCTCAATATCAATAATGATTTCCTTAAATATAAAATAAATTATAATTTATACTTCATGATGTATATATAATAAAAAATATTGATGTCATTAAAAATTTATTGAATGTTGAAAATTTACAAACAAATTCTATAGGAAATTAATCACATGGGTACTTATGAACTAATTATATAAGATATATGCATTTTCAACCATTAAATGACAAGATCCTTATTGTATTGCTTTTCCTATATATATGTTTAGAAGATAATAATGTGTTTCAATTAATAAGATTCTATATACCATTATTGGCTATCTTTCATTAATGAATTTAGTTTATATGAATAGGCCGACCATGGTAAAATAAGATTTTATATAATAATTTGTTTCATTCATTATTTATTTATAACATAATAGTTATTAAACTAATTAAAAACTAAAGCATCATTAAATATACCACAAAATAACATATTATATAATTTTTTCCTATACATTAAATAAATTAACATATATAAAAACTCAACAGAAATATAATATTATCAATTTTATAAATATATACTTACAGTTGAAAAATATTATTATCATTCAATTTGATTAATTGAAATATTAATCGTCTATAATAAAAATACCAGACATTTACTTGTTAATACAATTAATAACTAATTCACCTCTCATAATCATTCATAATCAATATTTTTACTATATAAATCATAAAAAGAAAGAGTTTCAAATTTTTACAACTACCAAAAATATTAAAATATAATTATTATATATAGTGAATAATGTAAATTAATCAGCCACTTTTTTATTGAAATATTTTTTCTTCTTTTTATAGATTCCATTATTCTAATAGAAAAAAAATCCTAATGATAATTTTATTTTATTTTAATATTTTATTTTTTTACAAAAAATACCCTTAGGTTTCTTTATCTTAAATCATTACACTGGAATATTGACCTTAACTTTATTCTAATCCTATATAAATACTTATTAATTTTCTTACCAAATGAAATTACTTCATTAACAAATCAATGTACTATTATCCATAAGTGACTTCACTAGGATTTATAATTAAAAATAAATATTATCTATTTGGTAAATATAAGATATTTATGAGAGAATGATATCATCATAAATAATCATTGACCATATAGAATTACAAATATTCAATTTCCAAATTTAACTTTGTTATTCCTACTTCATAGGGACTCTTAAGAACTGCCTACTACAATTTACACATAATGGGTCATTTTACAGCACATATCTCCCTTGTTTAGTTCCCTATTAGCAATCTTAATATTTATTACAGAACATGGGGTATAAATCTTTTTTCATTAGGATATTATCATGTCTTTATTGATATGTATGATATCAAATTTCACTCTATATATGATGCATCATCCACATGTACCTAGGAGACATCCTTCACATACACAATATATTCCTAATGAGACTTAGGATGTACTACTAAATGTATCCCATAGTATTTCATTTATTTTCACAATATTATGATTCAGAACTGATAATTTTTTTTAAAAAGTCATATTATGATAGAAATTATCATTGTATAAAATATATCATATTAATACGATTTTTTTTATTTTATATTATTTCCTATAATAAATAGAATTATAATATATTATTGTATATTAATTACTAATGTAGACATTATTTTTTAATGAATTATTTATTTCTCACATTATTTAATTATATTCTAATGTATATGACCATTAGATTTATAATATCCAATCATTATGATATTATAGTTGTTCAGATCAATATTCTTTAAATTGTAACATTAGTTATGTCTATTTCATACCAATTAAATTTAATTATAAATGTGTTGTTATATCCAATTTCGTTAACTTACAAATCCATGATCCTTTATGTGGATTCCATGACCATATAAACTAAAATTTCCTATAGTCCATATTTTATTCTAAATAAAACCTGATAGTCTATGGGGACATTTTTATAGTAATATTGGTCATTTTCAACCATCGTAAAATTTTAAATCTATGATAAATGAAAGATGAATTGATAATAATAAGAAATGATCCTTAATATAAGGATTTCTTTTAAATATTATTGAGGAACTATAGTTCTGAATTAGTATACTATTTTGATGGATTATATTTAAACATGAAAATGAAATATTATTTTTCCAATATTTATCAATAATTATCCTATATTGATGTTTGAATAAATAATTAACTAAGAACTATAGAATATAAATTTCTTAAAATAATCTATTTTACTTAAGATTTATTTTATATATTTTATAGTATTAGATCAAAATATCATATGATAAATGACTTTGAGAGTATAAATATTTATGATATGTTCATCAACATTAAATACAAAATTCGTTATTGAGAGATTAAAAATAACACTATATAATATAGTTACCAACTCCAATGGTTAGGTAGAAATCATATTAGAGCATCTAATGTTCCCATTTAATTAATTATTTTTTGATTTTATTTTAAAATCATTATTTGAACCACCTCATTATGAAATATTAATTTTTAAATTTTTGTACTCACATGCAAGTGTAAATATATTGTTTACCAACAATTAAATTTATTAGTTAAATATGGAAACCTGGTCCAATATAAAATTTTAAGATAGATAAATAAATATATGATCATCAATATTAATATAAAAATTATTATAAAAAATTAATCCAAAATATATTTAAATTAAATTAATTAAAAAATCCAAACAAGTATGTGTCAATACATCTCCATATCATTTATAAAAAAATAGTAATAACAATTTACATCCAAATTGATATTAAATATTTTTTAATTAATTTAATTTATTAATTTAATTTAAATTATTTCTATATATGTACTTATGGTCCTTATGCCCCCTTTTAAAATTAATAAGAATTGTTAAATAATATTTAAATATTTTATATTTTATCTTTAAATCCAAAAAAATCACAAAATCATTTGAAGATAATAATATATATAAATATGGTATTGGTTTATCTATGTTTCTCTTTCCATGTGTTTTATAATTATTATTTTTATAAAAAATCCACCATGTTATGGAGGTAAACCATAACAAAATTCATGGGAATCACACCCCATAATTTTTATTTTTTATTTTTATTAATCTGTTTAGATTATGTCTATAAATATTTTTAATATATACAATTAATTCATGTGTGCATGCACACATATTAATACATATATATATAATTAAGCATAAATATAAAATAGAAACCTCACATTCACCTCATTAAAGACCCATTATTATGTTTTATATAATTTATTTTATTTAAAAAATTATATATAAATAATTATATAAAAATGTTTCAATAAATCATGTCATGTTATATTTTAATACATGTTATCATGTAAACTATAACTTACACATATTTCTAGCCACTATTTATTGAACCAGATAAAATGAGGTCTAATGGGGCACTCTTCAATAAAATTTTATCCAATTTTTTCTCAAAGTGGTTTCACCTATTTTATCTTTAATAGTAGAAAATTTTATTTTCTTTTAATCATGTTGACACATATTTTTTTATTATAACATAAAGTATAAATAATGAACCTTGAATAGACTAAATAATGATTATTATATACACTATTCCATCATCAATTAGATTATTGACTTCTACACTAATCCTATGTATAGAATCAATAAAAAATGGTTCTTGTAACACCCAAATATTTTAATTATTTTATTTAAATTATATAAATCTAAGGTTTTTATATTTTTCTTAAAAGAATACACAAGACAAAAACATAATCGAGAATAATTTTTTAGAAAAGAAAATTACAAGTATAAAAAATAACTATTTTAATTGGACCCATGAATTCATGGGTATAAGAAAAAGTAATATCATTTTTAAATATATATGGAAATGAAAATAAAGGTTATATTTATAATACTAATAAATTGATAAAATTCAATTAATTTAGGTAAATTAATAGTGAGATCATTTTAAAATTAAAAATATATTTTCCCAAGATTTACATGTTTAGATACTATATTTTTTTATGAAAATAAATAAATTATGCATTAATGATGATAAAATATGTTTTTTATATTAATAATGTATTAAATATAATATTTTTATTATTTCAAATAAAAAAATTATAAGACAAAATAATATCTAAAAAGTCATTTTCGAAATAAAAAATAGTTTCATTATATTTTATATTTCAGTTTAAAACTAAAATGCCCAAATTTATGAATCTAATTTTGAGAAAAATATATATCATTTTTTATTCATTATTTCAATAATATAATAATATGTGTTTTTTATAATTTCCATAAAAGATTCATATTTTTATGAATAGTGGAAGATACTTTTTTTAAAAACATTGATATTTCTATTACATCATTATATTATTATAATGAAATTAAAAATTATGAAACCTATTTTTAATAAAATTTGTGTTTATTATATAAAACTATATATTTATATTAATTAAAAAACCTATTTCATACATTTTGGAACATAATTAATATTTAATTCCATTAAAAAAATTATTTTATATTATTATATTTTAATATTCACATGGTGGATCTCACGGGAAATAGGAAACATCATTGGGAAGAGGGGTAGGACAATTGCATTCAGTTCAACCTACACTTGTGGATAGTGATGTTGGACCATCGATTTTTGGATATAATATTTTTGTAGCTTCTAAAATTGTTATTTCTTATTTGATATTGGATTATCTCATTATTTTATATCTACACAACTTGTGAATGGGTTTACACTGATGGTGGAGTTTGTGAGTGTGGTTAAGAAAATCAATACAACATTGTGAGTACGATTGAGATAGATCTATCTGTTTAAGTGGATTTTTCTCGAGGGATGGTAGTATACTTTTATACTGTATCTCTATATTCATTATATGTATGGTTTTGACTTGATTTTGGGAATAAAAATGTTAGTATGATACTAAGACCCAATAGATTATTATGGTATGAGAGTGATATTTACATCCCTTATGAGGGAAAATTATATATATCATGGAGAGTGGGATATCTAGGAAGGAAATTCATGACCATAAAATTAGTAACTGGGGGATCTCAACAACTATTTTATGAGTCTCTTTTGGGATTATGGTGGTGTGGTGAAGGATTTCCTTCCACCCATTTTTGATATGTTTCAATATTTGTTTCCTGAAGAATTATATGGGATTCAACCATATAGAGGTGTATAATTTACAATTAATCACATGTTGGGGAAGATATAGTTTCAATTCAACCATATAGAATGATACCAACTATGCTTCAATAGACGAAGACTCAACTGGACAAGTTGATGGATAAGGGTGTTTTTCATCTGAGTACGTTTCTATGTGTATATCCCATCTTGATCGGTATGAAGACCTACAAGAAGTTGTTTTATATTTTGGTTACCATATGCTAAACCAGATGATAGTGAAGAATAATTGTCCACATCCACATATTAGTGATCTTTTTTAACAGTGGGGAGGTGCTTGTGTGTTCTCTTATATTGACTTGAGATCAGGGTATCATCAGTTGAATGTTAGAACATCTGATATACCACATACAACTTTTAATAGTAGGTATAGAAATTATGTTTTCATCGTGATGTATTTTGGGATGATTCATGTATCATCAAAGTTTATGGCTATAGTGAACCTAATTTTCTACACATTCCTCGACCAGTTTGAGGTTTTTTGTGGATTATATCATGATGTATTGATGAATTAGGATGATCACACAGAACATTTTGATTTCAAATTTATTACCCAGAGAGAAAATTAGCTATACATAAATCTAAGTGTAAATTATGGATTGATTGGGTATATTTCATATCTCTATTAATCTTGGATGATGGTGTTTTAGTGGAACCAAATATGTTGCATGAATTGGTTTGTTAGGAGTAGACTGAGAATGTTTTTTATATCAATTTCTTTCTGGTTTAGATAGATATTATCAATTGTTCTATAAATACTATTCCATTTTTCTAGCACATGTCTTGGGCCTGACTAAGAATGGGATAATGTATGAATAGTATTGATCATGTTTGAATTATTTCTAGAATGTGATGAACATTTTCAAATGAGAAACCATCATGATCCTATTAGATACCAGAATGTGTATACAACATTTATTTGATGCATTTGGGATTGGTCTTGTACATGTTTCGATGTAGGGATATCATGTTGTGACATATGGTCCATGAAATATGAGGCATAATTAACATAATTAACCTATGCATTCCATCGTGTTAGCTGTAGTTGTTTTTCTGTTGAAGTGTTGTTGATAGTGTATGTTGGGAGAAAATTTTATAATGTATACTCACCACAATATTTTAATGTATCTCATTTTCAATAAGATTTGAATTTCCTACATTGGATATGGGTTGATTATATGATGAAATTTTATTTTGAACTAGCATATAAAACCATGAAATGAATAACTCTTTTTCACTCATTGAGTAGAAAAACACCTACTTAGGATGTTACAGAAATGACATTATAGGAATGGTTATGAATATCCTATCTGGGATATATGCTCTCATTCAAGAGGGATTAGAGAATATGGTCCTCATATTAGTGAAACATGATTCCACACATTTGAGATAGATTAAAGAATGTCTGTATGATGATCCATAATGTTTATACTTAAGGTAAAACCATGAATGTGGGGAGACACTTTTCAATTGGAACATCGATGAATATGTGATCATCTTTATGAAGAATTGGGTTTTTGTGCATATCACTATGTCGGAGGAGTAGATACATGAGTTTCATTATTTGAAGTGGGATGTGCATCAAGGTTTGAACAAAAATTTACCATGAACTACATCGATGGTTTTGATGAACAAGAATTAAAATGGACATTGCAGGGTTTGGGACATAATGCTACAACTATCGACAGGTTATTATAGAGAATCAATGGCCATGCGGTTTAATTTAACCATTTCCCATTCAGGAATGTATGTGGGATGAATATAATATGGAATTAATAGCGGGTCTCCTAGGATTCCACATAATAATGATTCCATATGGGTGGTTATGGAAAAGAAAATTAAAATATCAGATTTCAAATATATATATGGGATAATTTCTCTATGGATTAGTGGGGAGACAATATATTCAAGAGATAGTTAATCTACATAGAATTTAGTGGCGTATAGTTTTATGTTGTAATCACATTTTTCATCATCCTTTTTGAATGTCTTTTAGAATTAATTTGTTAGACTATCATTTTTGAGTATGGCATCTTACCCAAAAACTAATGGGAACTCGTAATATACTATTAAAATATTTAGGATATTCTATAAGTGTGTATTATTAACATTAGTGGGTATTTAGAGAAGCACTTAGTTATCATTTTTTTCACCAACAAAAACATTTATCAATGAAATATTCACATGGAACCATATGTGACTCTTTATGGTAGTCTATACATATCACCTCTTTGTAGGATGGAAGTTGGGGTGTCAAAGTTGTTGGGACCGAGTGTCATTTAAGATACATCAGAATAGGTCTAGCTGATTGGTAATCATATGTCTATAGATCAGATTATTGGTACATATTATGGTGACAGACAATTAATACCCCTTGAGTTTACATTAAGTACTCATGTTTTCATTTTTAAGTCAACTATATTGGGGAATTGTAAGATTTAGAGGCACGATATGTTATTTTGCAGGTATGAAAAAGCATTTTAGGTTTTTTAGAGGATAAAGACATTAGCATAATGTTCGTCTCATCCATATATGTATAGTGTTAGTAAAAATTCTTTTCATGTGTCATATATTCAGCGGTTTCACCCTGAACCATAACATGTGATTTATATTGGTGATGTAGAGATTGAGACTGATATGTACCTTTTCATGCATCTAATACTTATTTTTTATCATAGTGAGAAGGTATTTTTGGAAAGAAACATGGTGATATTTCATTTATTGTGGAAGCATATACGTGTTTTGGAGGAAGCATGGGAGAGATGATAGTATATGTGTGTTTAGTGTCCTTATATTTTTACCTCAAAATCATAACAATTTTTGGGTGTACAGCTCAAGGATGAGTTGTTATATGGTGGGGAGTTTGTAAGATCATAAAATTTAATAGATATGTCTCATGATAATTTTTCAATACTCATTTACCTTTATTTTTTATATAATGGTTGGTTTAATTTTCAGGTTATTTTTGGTGAAAACTAAAAATTTTGGAATAAAGAAGGGTAGTGCATAGTTGGAGAATTGTTTTCCCAGATAGTGCACTTACCCTTAGAAAATCATGATATCACCAACAGAAGGAACTTTTATAGGTTTCAAACTATTTTTCAAATTGTTCCCCTTTTTAAAAATGTTTCATCACTATGATTATATGTAGAGTTTGGGTGTCTATTTTCACAAACAGTGCATCCTATCCTGGAAATCTATTCATGAAAAATTTATTTCCCTAGAAATTTATTTTCAAATAATACAACCCCCAAGATTTCAAATTCGCACCCATTTCTAGTCCTAATATGTTCTCTCTTATTTTGGATGTCCCAGAGAGAATTCCAAGGATTGATAGACTCTATTGTTGATGAATTGAGGATCAGATTCCTAGATGTGGACCTCTCCCAAGAAGTGATTTCTTTTAGTGCTAAATTCCCTCTCCCATGTCTCTGTTTTCAAATAAATATGAATTCTTTGTCCTCTGTTTGAGATGGGATTAAGTATAAGTTTTTATAGGTCTTAATATGTTTGATCATGTATCTAGTTTTTGGTTATAAATATCTTCTGCAATTGTGTAATTGAGTGCTTCACTGTAATTTGGGGTTTTCCACTTTAGTGATTGTTCATCAATGATATTGATGTGGGTGGTCTAAATGTCAATTCCCATATTCTTGGTAATTATTTATTACATATAATTGTGAGATTTGAATTACTGTGCTAGAAAATTTCATCATGAATGTGATTAAAGAATTACATAATTAATTAATCGAACCTTGATATTAAAGGTATTTTGTTTTTGTGAAATTGGGTAGAATTGAGATTATGAGATTGGATATGTCATGATCCAAGACAGGATGTCATCCAACCTGACACCATACCCAATCTGTTGTATGGTCCAAAGGGTGTTCCTGATCCCCATGGGCTAGAAACTAGTGTCATGGATCAATCATAGACCAAGTGGGAATGGTTTTATCCTAATAACAATGATCAATATACCAAATTGAATATCTAGAAATATAATAACAATTGAATCTCCAATAAAATAAATAAATAGATTATGTTACAGGGTACAACAAACTATAAGTGAAAAAAACTAAAATAATCTACTACTGATATGTTCTCTATGTGACCATATTTCTACCACCATCCACATGACCGAACCACTCCAAGTGCCAGATCAAACTTTGAATACCTGGAAAAAAATCTGAAGCTGCAAAATATTTTGGGTTTACAAACATCAAATGGTGCATGTAGGGGGAAATCTTCACAACTCTACAGACAACGACCAAATAATCCATGTGTTTCCTTTCCCAAAAACAATGCACTAACACTAGTTTTAAGTGCATGTGTAAATGTACAGTTTTTATATTTTAATTAAATAAATACATATTTTCCTTTATAAAAAAGAACAAAACAACTTTTATTTCCAAATAGGATTTCATTTTATAAACCAAACCCTATCAAAATACCCTAATAGACACTATTAGTCTTTTCTTAAAATAAATAAAAAGTGGAAGATGAGAATAAAATATGATAGATAATTATCAAGAAAAAAATATTAACCATGTTATTATCCTAAACATCCCTAGTGCGACCCCTAAATGTACTCGGTTTTGAACCACCATACAGTGTGTGGTGAAGATCCCTAGTCTATATCCATAAGGGCACCCTCAATTGACTAATCTAGTGGGGAAATCCTCCTAGCCTCTTAGTAATCCATGGGTTACCAACCCATCTAATCAAGGATGGCAGGTTACCATCACTCAATCCTCTAATAGTCATCAATGAACCCCTAGTAAAGTATATTGTGTGTGTAGGATGGCCTTTCATGTGTGACTAACCTTACATGTTCTCACTGCACTTGCCAACCTCCAACATGAAGACCACATTTATGATTAACCATATGGGAAATCCACAACACATGTGATCACTGTATACATATATATGTTTATCACATCATCAACATTCCGACTGGGGTGACACATCAAAAAAACATTCAACCCATTCCTTTAAAACAAACCATTTTCCCAAACAATCCCTTAACTCAACAAACACAAAAACATTTATCTAAGCATTTCAAAAAACTTTTTCTAAAATAATGTGAGATAAAAATTTTACTAGAACATTCCAAATAGGAATTTACATCCTCTAAATCAATTCCACTCTCAATCTATTTACAATACCCATGATAAAATCTCAAAAGATAATTGAATATGCCAAAATTTCACAAGAAGCAACACATTCCCTCATTTGGAAAAATTTGAACCAGTATGAGAAAGAGGAAAGAATATGAATTAGTATTTTTAAGGGGAAGGTGTTTTAGAGTTCCATATTCATTTGAATGGCTATCCATGTGTGCACCACGTGCACCAAGGAATGTGACAACATCTAATGGAACCCTCTATATTTCCATGAAACCTTTTTAGAAATAAATTGTTTAAAAACACTTTCTCTTTAACCAAACCCAACAACCACACATCATAGAGAAACATAAACAACCCCTTTTCAATGAATTTTCACCATAATTAAAAAACCAAATAAATTATTGGTTCACACACATAAAGTAAAAACTATAATCTAACCAACTTTATGAAATATACTTATAGGAAAACATCATCCAAACCACCATATTTTTCTATTCAAACACTTTTGGTATTTAATGAAACCCAATTTGTTGAAACTCACATAGGAATAAATAATGAATAACCTTAGAACATATTTTTAAAAAATTACACCCATAAGAGAACACAATAATTATGTAACAATGGGTATTACTATGGTGTTAACCATATTTAAAAATTAATTAAAAGCATTCAATCATCAATAGGTTGCATCGGAATGTAAGAACATGGAAACACCTACCTCAGTGGTCTGTGAATGTAAAAAACCATTGGAGGGGAGATATCTAAGCCCTATAGAAATATTACACTCCATATATATAAATAAACCATAACCCACACACAAAACCTAGACTTTACGGTTCATCCAAACAAGATAACACTCAAAAGAATCTAGGAAATTGAGAGATAATGGAGAGGGGATGGTAGAATAGAATAAAAAAACTTGTAACTCACCATTAAAACCTTAATGGACCATCAATGGAGTAAGAAGTGAAAGGGTGAGGGGTTTTGAAGGACTGATTGGTGCGCCTAGGTCCGAAGAGGGAAAAGAAATGAGATTTTGGTTTCAAAACATAGAGGTTAATTTTGTAATTTTATGAAACTAGGAAAATTGCATGGTTATTCCACACTTTTTGACAAATAGTATGATTGAAAATATCCATAGGAGACACCCTAAATGTATTGGCCGCACTATTTCAAAAATGTGTCAAATGCCACTGGAACAAATCAGCCAAGCCCACATGGTTACCTGGGCATTGGGCACAGTTTCGACTGACAGTGTCTAAACTGTGTGTAGGAAAGTATTCCCCTGACACATTTAAAATTTAAAAATTTAAGGAGCATATCAACAAAAACCTCAACCAAATAGATCCAATTCCAGGAAAAGAATAAACTAAGTAGTATCCATTATTAGCGTGTTACAATTCTCTACACCAAGGACACTTTCTACCCTTAGAAAGTCATCCAGATAGATGATAATCAAAACATGAGTGTATGAATGATTAAAACCAAGGGAATCCCTGAACCTCGGCAATACCATTCACTCTAAAATTAAAACCCAACTGATCAATAAGAAACCACAACATAATAATGATGCTGGACCATGAGTGGGTTCTCCCAAACTTAAAAAAAAAACTACCATGTGAATTTTAAAATAAAAAAAACACAACCATAACTAAAATGGGAAACCCACTAATGGGAGACCCAAAAAATTGGGAACTAGGGAATTAACTCAACCTCATCACACTAACCTAAATGATGTCCATGACACTATCGGTAACTAGGGAACCTCCAAAAAAAATCATCTAACATCATTATCACAAGAGTAAAAATAGCACTAATAGAACTAGAATTTTTCACAGCAGCTAAAACTCTCAACACGAGGGAAAAACCCATGAAAATAAGAATAGAGAACCTGAACCACAATCCACTAATACCACAAATCTCAATAAATTGCAAAAGTTAACAAATAAAACCAAAACCACCCTGCCCAAGGGTTGACCACACCTTAATAATAACAAACAATTCCAAAATAGACACTCAGACAAGCACAACCATTTAGATAATGAAGGAACATATTCATCAAATTTTTATAACAAAATTATAAAATTACATAATTTTCAATTCTAAAAATAGGAAACATTAATGGTCTTTATCACAACATAGAAAAGACTATGAAAAGGTTTCACACACCCCTGGAAAATCCGGACTGTCCAACATCTTCACTCCAAGGCCTGTGGATGGAGCCCTGATAATGGAAGAATCTCATACCCAATATTCAATCACTGGAATCCTCTTGTCACAACATCTACTTCGAGCAATTATTCCAATATAACTTCTCTAGATGACTTCAATGACCACAATGATGGACGTTCCTCGGAGGGAGGCGACCAGACAGTCTCGAATTCCCAAACCATCCACATTTATGGAACACTAGAAAACTATTTGATGAACTGAAACTAGAACCAATAGAGGGGCTATAAAGATAGGATCCTCCGAAATGCACTCATCGCCAGATAAGGAACCCTTACAAACTACAAGAGACACCAGATTGAGAACTCCCTATGCTCTGATAACCAACTAGAATAAAAATGATTCATCCACCAACATCTCAAAATGAAGATCCTAGGAAGAGAGGTCACGATCTTTGATTTCTAGGAAGATACCCCCAATAAAGAGATAATATTTTAATAGATCATGCTACAATACATCTAGAAAAAATAAAACCATCTCCTTGAAGTGGTCAACATAGGCCTTTACCATCTCCTAGACCTATTTAATACACATGAGTTATTTCATTTTCTTTGTCTTCACCTCTTCATTTGTAAACCATTAGACAAAGAAAAACATAAAAATTTTCACGTTATTACAACATGAAGTGATGGCAAGGAGAACCACTCCCATTCAACCAAATATGGACCCTCAAACAAACCCAAAATGTCATGAACTATAATAGATTATGTAGTTCAAGACTATTTGATGATGTGATCTACATCTTTAAGCCACTCTATTGCCTCTAACGGAACATGATCACCACAATGGATATGAAAGAACTGAGAAGAATCATAAAATATGCATGAATCATTAGAAATTTTGGGGACCTTTCTATGTAGAATTTTCTAAGAAACACATGAATCACAAAACCAAAACAAAAAAAAACTGAAGCATAATTAAAAGAAACACCTTGATACAAAAAAACCGACACATAAGCCAATAAAATATGAACAAAACCAAACAAATCACTTTCAAAAATTACCTATTTCATTTAAATTTAAAAAGCATATTCTTGCAAGGATATTTTTCACAAACAAAACCACATTTTATTAATGAAAACTAATTTCCAAAACCATTATATTCATTAAAATTTAGCTTAGAAAAACAAGGAAAAGACAGTAATTTAAATTAACCACTAATGGAATCCCATGTACAGTCATCATTTATTCACCAATATCTATCCATACTTGACTACATGCATCGTCCACACAAACCCAAACATACTCAAATTCTCATAAGGGACACCAAGGTTTATAACCAATCCATTTCCTTAGAAAATAAAAACACATAAAATATTTTTAATCAAAAAAATTTCTTAAAATCTACGTTTTCCAAATTAAAACCATTTGAAAGAAATAATTTTCATTTCAAAACAATATCAATTTTCAAAACCACACATGCACCAAATGAAACCATGAGGAAAACAAAACTAACCCAAAAGTACTGGAAGGATGAACTAGCGTCTATGCCTAACCAGGCGACATGCTAGAGGGCCTTTCCCCAATTAAGTAATAATGCTAAAAGGACCTTCAAACATGCACTTGGACATCTCTTTGGTCACTACAACATGTGAAATAACAACATAACTGCATTTGTAACACCCCAGGTAAATAAAGAATATGAAATTTTCATATTTATCAATATTTGTGAATAAAATATTAATATTACTTTAAAGGGGATGCTATGCTCGATGGCGTACCCAACACGCAACAACGAGTTTCTTGGGAATCTTACACTGCACTCTAATAATAAAATAATATTATTTTAAATGGTAGTTAACATGTAGCCATTGTATTGGCGGGAATGGATAGAAATAACTAAAATATGATTATATATGTTTTTAAATGTTTTTACATTTATCCAATAAAAGATAAAGGCTTAAAATACGCAAAGAATTCAATTTTAGGCATATATGCCCTAGTTTTCACTAAAGGTTCACTTATCACCTTTTGATGGCAAACCGTCATTAAATATAGTTTTGTTCACTCTTATACATTCTATTGGACCAAATAAAACTCTTCTTAAGAATTGGGACATCAAAATTTACTTTGTGTAAATTTTTGGCATCTTTCCGATAAAGTTCTTTTTTTTAATGAATAGTGTAAAATGTTGTATTTTAATTCAAAACCTCTTTTTAATATAATTTATTTATATGATTAGATTATCTTTTGAATTGGTTTTAAAGTGAAATTATAATATATTTTTACCATTAAATCCAATAGTGGTCTTTGGAATTAATTTCACTTTGAAATCAGACTTAAACTAGTGTCAATCTTTGGATACTTATTGTTTCATAAAAACACGCTATTTGCTCTGACAGCGGGAATTAATTATTAAATTAATTAATGTGACTTATATGTTTAGAATTTTTTAAAACAGACTTCATTTTTGAATTCGGAATATCAAATATAGCTTAAAGTGAATTTTTGGGATTTTTCTGAAAAACTTTAATTTTTGATGAATAGTGAAACCACTAAGTGGTACTTATAAAAACTAATTTTTCCGTTTAAATGAAATTTTGCCATATTTGTGTTTTGAATTTAAAAAATCCGACATACATGGTTGTAATTAATAAGTAAAATTTGGTTCAATGGGATAAAAATAATTTTTTGGTGAATAGTAACTTATTAAGTTTTTAATCGCGATTAGAGGTAATTAGTGTAGTTTATGGTAAGAATAATATTTTAATAAAATTAAATGAACTAGACACATGTACTACCCTCATGGGATGTGTCATGGCCAACCAAGAAAATCCATGGGTCAACTTGGGGACCCCATGGAGCCACTTTGGTTGGGAAATGACATAAATATCTTTTTATTTAATGTTAAAGTAAAAATGACACAAACACGAGATGTTTTACTAACAAAAATTTTACAAGGGGTTATACAAGTAATAGTTTTGACTATAAATATTCATTGTAAATATAAAAATATTTCCTACATCATAGTATTTTTTATAATTTTTAGATATTAAATAAATTAAATTATTTATGACATCGTGATGATGCAGCGATGACCTCATTATTTAACGATTTAAATAAAATGGAAAGATAATGTAATATCTAAGACCTAAACATGTCAAAAACATATTGTATGAGTGTATTTCAAACCATTATCACCTTATACTCGAAATACATCAATTTGGGACCTTTAAAATCCGAAACTCTTTTGAAAATAAAGAAACATTTTGTAACTTTACAAGAGTGCCCCTCCTCTCCTCTTATAAAAGGCCCCCACCTCTACCCCTTTACCCACACTCCCAAAGCCTTTGGCTCGGCCAACCTCTGACCATTTTGTCTTTCCACTTTCCCCTCTTACTCCTTGAATCCTCACATTGGGCAGAAGTCTTCCCAAGGAAGCCTTTGAGCTCAAACCAAAGGGAGTTACCCGATTTTAAGGTAATGTCTTCTTTTGAGTCCCTTTGTTTTATTTTGCTTCTCCAACCCCCTAAAATCTTTTTATTATTTTCTTTTGTAACAACTACAGTATCCTAAATATACTAGGATGTTGTTATAATAAGTATTAGAGCTACAATTACACACACATACATCTAATGGTTAAAGAACATACTGTTTCCGTGGATGGCAGATTTCTGCCTCCCGAAACGATGATTGTTCAACATTCTTTTAACACCTTCAAAGGTGGCCATTAAGATGACACTATATTTATATATGATATATAATATGTTTACGTTTTCCTTAAGCTTCTGTATTTTTCATTTTGGTCATACCTTTATGGTTTCCATTATGGGTAAACGCGATATCTTCATTTAAGGAAGTGCGGACTACCGCCCCCTCAAAGTGATTTGATTCATTAATACCATATGTGGTACGTATAAAGGATATATTTAATGATATTATAAATGATACCATACTGGAATTAAAATAATATTATGTATCATTATGTTTTAATTCCATTAAATATGAAATAGAAATGGAAGTAGCATTCATGCGTACGTACGACTTACCGTCTCCATGAACGGTACATTTCATTTCTTATCTCAAAATGTTATGTAATATTATAAGTACATATATATAATGGATATATATGTAATATATTACATCTAAATTATGGATATAATTATGTAATTATAACATATATATATCTCTCTCATTTTTTTTAATTCCATTAATATGATAAAAAAATGAAAGTAGCGTTCATGCGTACGTACGGCCTACCGTCTCCATGAACGATGCTTTTCGTTTTTTTCTCCAAATTATATGTAATAGTATAAAATTAATATTTACTGGATATATATGAAATTTTAATCATTAATACTATTCTGGAAATTATTTACTTATAACTACATGGGCAATCATTTTTCAAACAAGTTCATTTTTGACTCATGTACCAAACATCGGCAAAAACGTCTGATATGAACTAACATTATTAAATAATTATTATAACATTATAATATGTGATATGAACTGAATAATAATATCTAAAGGAGGTACTTAGGCAATTATTAATTTACCAAAGTTTATTATTCAGGAATATAAAGAAACGAACAAGACAAGTTGGACTTGAGGTAAGGGATCATACACCTCTCTTTCTTTTTAAGTACACTCTTTTATGTCATTTCTTTTAAGATCATCTTTCTTATGATTGGGATGTTATTTTATATTACTACTAATGTACTTATTATGTTCATATGATGAGAGACCCTATTTCCTCTCATCAATCCATTTTGGAAGTTTTGAGTGGCGCCGTTAGGCTGCCAAATTTTCGTAAGAGATCTAACCTCTCTCTTTCTTTTTAAGTACTGTCCTTTATGTCACTTCTTTTAAGATCATTTTTGTTATGTTGGGGGATGTTCTTTTGTATTCATCTTTCTTTAAACTTTATGTTTATATGATGAGAGACCCTATTTCCTCTCATCAATCCATTTTGTAAGTTTTAAGTGGCGCCGTTAGGCTGTCGAGTTTTCGTAAGAGATTTTTCATCTCACTTTTATTCCCGTGAGATTTATACTACATTTGCCACAATTTCCTTTGAGTGGTTTATGTACTGCCCATTATTACACTCCTTTTGTAATATAATTCCATTTATGGGTATTTACATATTCATTGTATGACACTTCTTCAATGGGGTGTACTTTTCGAAAGTTACCCAAGTCGGTAAGGGAACCTTTCACCCTCCTCATTTTAAAAGACTTCGTTTGTTATGTATTTTAATTCACATACTATTATGTTGGGATATGTTCTTCTATATCCTGATTGGTGTAAATTTTATGTCCAAGTGATGAGATTCACTTTTTATCTCTCATCAACTCATTTTCTGAATTTTTGAAGTGACGCCGTTAGGCTGTCGAATTTTACCAAGGGAACTTTTTAACCCAATTTCGATTTCTTTGGGTTCAACATGTAGTTATTGAATATATAATCCTTTGAATATGTGTGAATGACCTTTTATTGTTTTAAACTTAATATCCAATTATATTGGGTGTATTTATATTTGTCACACATAATTTTGAGATTGATTTATCCTTAATTTAAGGATACCTTCTTTATAAGGGATTTCATCACATTTTACATCTCTATTGAGACTTCATTGTTGTTATGAACCAATTCACTCTTATATGGTGTATATAATGTCCTTTCGAATATTATATCATGAATCCATTTATTCTCATGATATTATAAAGTTCTGATTAAATGTTATTCCTCAATTATTGTATTCAAGTGTCTCTAATTTTGGTAAAAACCCTTTAACCAAAATATCGCTTTAAATGTTTTAATGATTTGTTCTTATTAATATCCATGTTTTCAAAATGGTTTTAAGGATTTATTTATATGTATATTAATGGTTTAAAATGTTAAAATCTTCAAGGTGGTATGGGACACTTTGATTCAAAAATCTCCTTATTAAATGTTTTAAATGGTTTTGGAAATGGTTTCTTTTTGAACGGATTCATTATTTCAATATACTAAAATGTTATATGGTGATTGAAATGTGGAAATGTTATTTTTCCTTTATACATGTTTTATGTGATACGTTTATGTTATGGTTCTTGGGTATTGTTATGAAAATGGGTGGTTCCGTGATAAACTAAGGGCGGGTGAGCCCGATATAGCTCTCCAATGCATTGGGTAACGCGAAGGAGTGAAACGTTGAGGTTTCTCCGAAGCGATTTAGGGAATATACTATGATGGGTATTCCAAAACATAACCAAGAGGGTTACTCCCTACGTAAGAATGTTATGAATGCCTCAAGTTACCTTTTATGTCTTATGATTTCTATGATTTATTCATGATTTTATGAGGTATGTTAAAGTGCTTATGTTTTATGGGTAAAGTATGATTTCATTCTTATGTATACATGTACTCATGTTTCCTTTCCATATTTTTATATCCCTTACTGTGCTTTTTATGCTCATCCCAAGTTTTTGAAATGTTTTTCACAGGTCAAGGGAAGGGTACATGATGTGATGATAGTGTCAAGGATGTGTCAAGAAAGAATCCATGTTTTATTTTAAATATGTTTCCGTTGATGGGAAGAATGAATACTGTCTTTTATGTAACCACTTTGTTTAAATGTGGAATGTAATGCAAGTTTCATGATCTAATTCTCTAAAACTCTAAACCTGAAAAGATCCTCAATGGGTAATCTTGTAATAACTCAAGATTAAATAAGGTTTAAGGCTGGGGCCTTATAGTTGGTATCAAAGGTCGGTTTAGATAACTTTATAGGTTAGGGTATTCTCTAAGAATAAGTGACAGTACCATAAGGGATCGGATTTCAGAAAGAGTCCTAGTTTTAGATAAAGTGAATGAGTAAGTATATCTTGGTGTTTATCTTCCTCATTAGTATATGATGGTTTTGTTGATATACTCACACTAACCTTTTTGGTTTTAGTAAATGGATGGATCTAGCAGGCACCAAAGTGACAATAGGTTTGAAGGAAACTGTGGTGGTTCTCTGATTAAGAGACTGGATGAAATGGGGGATTCAATGAGGAAACTCTTGGTTGTTATAAACCAACTAGCAAGGAGTCTTGATAAACCACTTGAACCTTGGTATGATCTGTAATGCATCATGTACGAGATGACAAATCGATGTGGAAGTTCAGGTAATAATTATAAAGGTAACCATTAGAGTTTATATGATCCTTACTTTTGAGGTAATTATGGGTTATTATATGTTATGATGGAAAATGAAAGGCATGAGATAAACTTGAGGTTAAATTATGTTATGGTTATTTTTGATAATTTTATCTCTTTTTGGGGAATGATTTGATAATTATATAGTTTTGGAAAAAGGACAACACACAGACTTTGTGACAACCCGTCATGTCGGACAAAGCTGCGGGAATCGAACCCACAACCAAAGTGCGACTGGTATTTATCGCCTACCACTGGACTACGTGAAGTCCCTGGTTAGTTTGACTGATTCTTTCTAGTTATATGATTTTATGAATTAAGAGTAAGTTGATTTTGGGTTATTTATGAAAATGATTAACCTATCATGGAGGATATGTGATTAGGTTAATTACTTTTCAATACGAGACTTTAGGAGCAACTGATGTTGTTTGGAGATAAATGTTACGATTTAACTTGGAAGACTATGTGAATAAATCCTTCAAATATTTGGGTTTCAACCTTAGTTTGGTTTACTTTGAAGAATTTTATGGAAAAATTGTTTATCTAATGGTCCTCGTTGAACTTTGGGTTTTGTTGGACAAATTTTAGAGATTAAGCATAGATTTTCTTTTTATAAAGGGTTATCCTTTTCTGGATTATCTCATCTTGTTCTAGCCTTTTTGGTTTTGGTTTTGGTTAAAGTCTAAATAAATGGGAAGTATATAGTTCTCTTTTGTGGATTAGGTGATTCTCTAGAAGTTGATTATAGTACTCTTAATGTGAACAAGTCTTCCTAAATACTCGTCTTTTGGAGAAAATATGAGTTTGTGTAAGGAATCTAATAAAAGTTGAAAGTAAACATGATAAGTGATTATGTTTCCTTATGAATAAATTCCTCAATAAAAAGTAACTTAAAACAAAAATGTTGTCTATTAACTTTTCCTTCTAGGGAATCGAATACCGTTTAACCCATCACAAGTTTGTGATTTTCTCGTGGTTAACTTTCTCCTAAACATGTTTTCTATCACTCTCCATCAGAACATGACCCTTTGTTTTTTCCTCCATGTCCATATTTTAATACTTTGAATCCTAGTATGGGTTAACTCAGGTGACCTTTGTACTTATCTTTCTTTATTTTAAAGTGATTGTTTTACCGACTCTTGTTCCGATGTGGGACTTTCAAGGATGTTTCCAAGCTCAATTTTAAAAATTGCGAGGACACAATTCCCAAAAGGGGGGAAGGATGTAACACCCCAGGTAAATAAAGAATATGAAATTTTAATATTTATCCATATTTGTGAATAAAATTTTAATATTACTTTAAAGGGGACGCTATGCTCGATGGCGTACCCAACACGCAACAACGAGTTTCTTGGGAATCTTACGTTGCACTCTAATAATAGAATAATATTATTTTAAATGGTAGTTAAAATGTAGCCGTTGTATTGACGGGAATGGATAGAAATAACTAAAATATGATTATATATGTTTTTAAATGTTTTTACATTTATCCAATAAAATATAAAGGCTTAAAATACGGAAAGAATTCAATTTTAGGCATATATGCCCTAGTTTTCACTAAAGGTTCACTTATCGCCTTTTGATGGAGAACCGTCATTAAATATAGTTTTGTTCACTCTTATACATTCTATTGGACCAAATAAAACTCTTCTTAAGAATTGGGACATCAAAATTTACTTTGTGTAAATTTTTGGTATCTTTCCGATAAAGTTCTTTTTTTTAATGAATAGTGTAAAATGTTGTATTTTAATTCAAAACCTCTTTTTAATCTAATTTATTTATATGATTAGATTATCTTTTGAATTGGTTTTAAAGTGAAATTAGAATATATTTTTACCATTAAATCCAATAGTGGTCTTTGGAATTAATTTCACTTTGATATCAGACTTAAACTAGTGTCAATCTTTTGATACTTATTGTTTCATAAAAACACGCTATTTGCTCTGACAGCGGGAATTAATTATTAAATTAATTAATATGACTTATATGTTTTGAATTTTGTAAAATATACTTCATTTCTGAATTTTTAATATCAAATATAGCTTAGGGTGAATTTTTGGGATTTTTCTGAAAAACTTCAATTTTTGATGAATAGTGAAACCACTAAGTGGTACTTATAAAAACTGATTTTTCCGTTTAAATTAAAATTTTCCATCTTTTTGTTTTGAATTTCAAAAATCCTACATACATGGTTTTCATTAAGAAGTAAAATGTGGTTCAATGGGATATAAATAATTTTTTTTGAATAGTAACTTATTAAGTTTTTAATCGCGATTAGAGGTAATTAGTGTAGTTTATGGTAAGAATAATATTTTAATAAAATGAAATGACCTAGAAACATTTACTAACCTCATTGGATGTGTCATGGCCGAACAAGAAAATCCATGGGTCAACTTGGGGACCCCATGGAGCCACTTTGGTTGGGAAATGACATAAATATCTCTTTATTTAATGTTAAAGTAAAAATGACACAAACATGAGATGTTTTACTAAAACAATTTTTATATGGGGTTATACAAGTCATATTTTTAACTATAAATATTCATTGGAAATATAAAACTATTTCCTACATCATAGTATTTTTTTATAATTTTTAGACATTAAATAAATTAAATTATTTATGACATTGTGATGATGCAGCGATGACCTAATTATTTAACGATTTAAATAAAATGGAAAGATAATGTAATATCTAAGACCTATACATGTCCAAAACCTATTGGATGAGTGGATTTAGAACCCTTATAACCTTATCCTCTAAATACATCAATTTGGGACCTTTAAAATCCGAAACTCTTTTGAAAATAAAGTAACATTTTGTAACTTTACAAGAGTGCCCCTCCTCTCCTCTTATAAAAGGCCCCCACCTCTACCCCCTTACCCACACTACCAAAGCCTTTGGCTCGAGAAACCTCTGCCAATTTTGTCTCTCCACTTCCCTCTCTTACTCCTTGAATCCTCACTTTGGGCAGAAGTCTTCCCAAGGATGCCTTTGAGCTCAACCCAAAGGGAGTTACCCGATTTTAAGGTAATGTCTTCTTTTGAGTCCTTTTGTTTTATTTTGCTTCTCCAACCCCCTAAACTCTTTTTATTATTTTCTTTTGTAACAACTACAGTATCCTCAATATACTAGGAAGTTGTTATAAGAATAATTCAAGCTACACTAACACACACATACATCTAATGGTTAAAGAACATACTGTTTCCGTGGATGGCGAATTTCTGCCTCCCGAAACGATGATTGTTCAACATTCTTTTAACACCTTCAAAGGTGGCCATTAAGATGACACTATATTTATATATGATATATAATATGTTTATATTTTCCTTAAGCTTCTGTATTTTTCATTTTGGGCATACCTTTATGGTTTCCATTATGGGTAAACGTGATATCTTCATTTAAGGAAGTGCGGACTACCGCCCCCTCAAAGTGATTTGATTCGTTAATACCATATGTGGTACGTATAAAGGATATATTTAATGATATTATATATGATACCATACTGGAATTAAAATACTATTATGTATCATTATGTTTTAATTCCATTAAATATGAAATAGAAATGGAAGTTGCGTTCATGCGTACGTACGACTTACCGTCTCCATGAACGGTACATTTCATTTCTTATCTCAAAATGTTATGTAATATTATAATTACATATATATAATGGATATATATGTAATATATTACATCTAAATTATGGATATCATTCTGTAATTATAACATATACATATATATCTCTCATTTTGTTTTAATTCCATTAATATGACAAAAAAATGAAAGTAACGTTCATGCGTACGTACGGCCTACCGTCTCCATGAACGGTCCTTTTCGTTTTTTTATCTCCAAATGATATGGAATAGTATAAAAAGAATATTTACTGGATATATATGATATTTTAATCATTAATACTATTCTGTAAATTATTTACTTATAACTACATGGGCAATCTTTTTTCAAACAAGTTCATTTTTGACTTATGTACCAAACATCGGCAAAAACGTCTGATATGAACTAACATTATTAAACAATTATTATAACATTATAATATGTGATATTAACTGAATAATAATCTATAAAGGAGGTAATTAGGCAATTATTAATTGACCAAAGTTTATTATTCAGGAATATAAAGAAACGAAAAAGACAAGTTGGACTTGAGGTAAGGGATCCTACACCACTCTTTCTTTTTAAGTACACTCTTTTATGTCATTCCTTTTAAGCTCATATTTCTTATGATTGGGATGTTATTTTATATTACTCCTACTTTACTTATTATTTTAATATTATGAGAGACCCTATTTCCTCTCATCAATCCATTTTGGAAGTTTTGAGTGGCGCCGTTAGGCTGCCGAATTTTCGTAAGAGATCTAACCTCTCTCTTTCTTTTTAAGTACTCTCCTTTATGTCACTTCTTTTAAGATCATTTTTGTTATGTTGGGGGATGTTATTTTGTATTCATATTTCTATAAACTTTATGTTGATATGATGAGAGACCCTATTTCCTCTCATCAATTCATTTTGGAAGTTTTAAGTGGCGTCGTTAGGCTGCCGAGTTTTCGTAAGAGATTTTTCATCTCACTTTTATTCCCGTGAGATTTATGCTACATTTTCCACAATTTCCTTTGAGTGGTTTATGTACTTCCAATTATTACACTCCTTTTGTAATATAATTTCATTTATGGGTATTTACATATTCATTGTATGACACTTCTTCAATGGGGTGTACTTTTCGAAAGTTACCCAAGTCGGTAAGGGAACCTTTCACCCTTTTCATTTTAAAAGACTTCGTTTGTTATGTCTTTTAATTCACAAACTATTATGTTGGGATATGTTATTATATATCATTATTGATGTAAATTTTATGTCCAAGTGGTGATATTATCTTTTTATCTCTCATCAACTCATTTTCTGAATTTTTGAAGTGACGCCGTTAGGCTGTCGAATTTTACCAAGGGAACTTTTTTAACCCAATTTCGATTTATTTGGGTTCAACATGTAGTTATTGAATATGTCATCCTTTGAATATGTGTGAATGACCTTTTATTGTTTTACACTTAATATCCAATTATATTGGGTGTATTTATATTTTTCACACATAATTTTGAGATTGATTTATCTTTAATTTAAGGATACCTTCTTTATAAGGGATTTCATCACATTTTACATCTCTATTGAGACTTCATTGTTATTATGCACCAATTCACTCTTATATGATGTATATACTATCCTTTGGAATATTATATCATGAATCCATTTATTCTCATGATATTATAAAGTTCTGATTAAATGTTATTCCTCAATTATTGTATTCAAGTGTCTCTAATTTTGGTAAAAACCCTTTAACCAAAATATCGCTTTAAATGTTTTAATGATTTGTTCTTATTAATATCCATGTTTTCAAAATGGGTTTAAGGATTTATTTATATGGATATTAATGGTTTAAAATGTTAAAATATTCAAGGTGGTATGGGACACTTTGATTCAAAAATCTCCTTATTAAATGTTTTAAATGGTTTTGGAAATGGTTTCTTTTTGAACGGATTCATTATTTCAATATACTAAAATGTTATATTGTGATTGAAATGTGGAAATGTTATGTTTTCTTTATACATGTTTTATGTGATACGTTTATGTTATGGTTCTTGGGCATTGTTATGAAAACGGGTGGTTCCGTGATAAACTAAGGGCGGGTGAGCCCGATATAGCTCTCCAATGCATTGGGTAACGCAAAGGAGTGAAACGTTGAGGTTTCTCCGAAGAGATTTAGGGAGTATACTGTGATTGGTATTCCAAAACGTAACCAAGAGGGTTACTCTCGACATAATAATGTTATGAATGCCTCAAGTTACCTTTTATGTCTTATGATTTCTATGATTTATTCATGATTTTATGAGGTATGTTAAAGTGATTATATTTTATGGGTAAAGTATGATTTCATTCTTATGTATACATGTACTCATGTTTCCTTTCCATATTTTTATATCCCTTACTGAGCTTTTTATGCTCATCCCAAGTTTTTGAAATGTTTTTCACAGGTCAAGGGAAGGGTACATGATGTGATGATAGTGTCAAGGATGTGTCAAGAAAGAATCCATGTTTTATTTTAAATATGTTTCTGTTGATGGGAAGAATGAATACTGTCTTTTATGTAACCACTTTGTTTAAATGTGGAATGTAATGCAAGTTTCATGATCTAATTCTCTAAAACTCTAAACCTGAAAAGATCCTCAATGTGTAATCTTGTAATAACTCAAGATTAAATAAGGTTTAAGGCTGGGGCCTTATAGCATCTCAACTCTATTGTCATTCCTAAATCTAAAATAGCACAAAAGACTCAAATCTCAGACTTCCCATGGAAACTCATGTATCATCATTGGTGGTGGAGATCATGAAACAACACATAACCTAACTCTTGAGCCCCAAATATCCTAGTCACCAATCTGACTGATGACACAAATAACAAAGGGCATGCTCTGATACAGTTTGGTCATGAACCAAGTTGGGACGCCATCTGACCCGACACATGACCTAGCCCCTGACATGGCCCAAAGGGCATTCTCATTCTACATGGGATGAAAATAAGTGTTGGGAATCAAACATAAACCATGTTAGAATAGTTTTATCCCAATAACTAGGATTAATAAACAAAACTAAACAAGTAGAAAACTAACAACAACTAAGTCTCAATTAAAATAAATTAACAGATTCATTTACAAGGTGTAGGTAAACTGAAAAAACCAAACTATACTAAGATGCTACCAAAATGATCTGTATATGATCTTAGTGTCAACAATACCCACAATAACAAAGCACTCCAAGAGCCATATTCAATTAGGAAAACCTAAACAGAAAACTGAAGATAAAAAATAGTTTGTGTCTACCGACACCAAATGGAATAATTAGGTTGTGACCTTCACAGTTTAGTAGGAAACCACTAAAGAATCCATGTGTTTGCATTTCCAAAAGAACTATATCAACACAACTTTGAAATATGTGAATAAATGTTAGGTTTTCACATCTAAATTAAATAAAAAAATCTTTTTAATGTTTAAAATAGAACATGACACATTATATTTCCAAATAGTCTATCCTTTTAGAAACTGAACCCCAAACCCAAAACTTTTGTATACACTACTAGGTTGTGCTAAAAATAAATAAACAATTCCATATGAGAATAAAATATGATAGAAAGTAAAAAAATAATAAATAATTCATTACCATGGGATTATCCTAAACATTCATAGAGAGACCACTTGATGTAATTGGTTCGAAACCGCTTATCAGATTATGGTGAAGCTCCCTAGTCTATAAACAACTAGCCACCCAAATATTACCAATCCAGTGGAACATCCAACAAGGCATCTCAAAAATCCATGTGGTAACAACACATATAATTAGGGATGTAAATCTACCATCACTTTATCCTATAAAATAATCCTAGGAACCCATGGAAAATTATACTATGTAAGTAGGAGTCCCCCGTACACATGAATCAGCTTACCTTATGTCACTGCATATTCCTACACCAAACAGGGACACAAATTATATGATAACCCATTTGAGAAATCAATAATATAGGATCCCACTATACACATATAATTATTTATCACATCATGAAGCTGCCAACCAGGCCAACACATCAAATAAAAATTCAAACATTTTATAAAAAACACACTAGTTTCCCAATAGGGTGTTTAACTATACCCACCCAAATAAATTTATCAAAACCTTTCAGAAACCACTTTCCAAAACAATGAGAAATAAAAAATTCCAAAGAAAATTCCAAATGGGCCTTTACATCCTCAAAATCAATTACACTATCACACTAGTTACAAAACCCATGGAATGGATCATATGATAATTTAAGATGCCAAACGGTCTTTCAAACTATTTAGAAACCAACACTCTTTTTTAAAATACCAAATGGGACCAAACATCCAAACACTTACAAAAACATGTTTCATGGACAACTAGTAGAAACATTAAGGAAAACATTTATAATTACATTTTCAAATCCCAATAAGAAGCAGTTTCCCTCAGATGGAAAACAATGAACTATTATGAGAAAATTTAAGGAGGAGGAATGCGGAACTTTTAAGAGGAAAGAATTTTAGAGTTCCATATTAATTTTAATGCACATACATGTGTGCACCTTGTTCACCCATTGATGTTTCAATATCCAAGGGAACACTCTATGTTTTCATGACACCTTTTAAGAAATCATTTTTAGAAAACCACTTGCTCTTTCCCCAAACCCAATAATCCAACATAATGGTGAAACATAAACTACCCCTTGTCAAATAATTTCTAATAAAATTATAAAACCATATAAATTATGTATTCACACAAAAAAAAATGAAAAAATATAATCCAACCAATTTTATGAAATATAACTATATGTAAACAACATCAAAAGCATCTAATTTTTCTGTTAAAACAAAATTGACATTCAGTTATTACCATTTCGTATAAATTCAAATAGGCATAAACAATGAATCACCTAAAACCCTTTTTTTATAAAATTTCACAAACAATAGAATAAAATAATAAATTAACAATGGTTATTAATAAGTAGAAAAGAATATAAAAATAAATTGAAATCATTTGAACATCAATAAATTTCATTGGAAAGGAAGAACATGGAAACACCAACTTTGGTGGTGTAAAAATGCAATAAAACCTTCATAGAGGAGAGATATAAGGAACAATAAACCTTAAAACACCCTAGATCCAATGAAAACACCACAAACACAAAAAAACATTCCATTAGAGTTCAGGGAAAGCAGATACAACTCAAGGAAAATTAAAAAATTAAGAGATAAGGGAGAGAAAAAGGAATAACTGACTAAAAACCAAAGGAACACACCTTATGAACATTCATGGGCCATTTATGGAGGAAGGAGAGAAATGAGGAGGGGATTGGGAGGAACCCCTAGTGTGATGAGGTTAGAAGAGGGAGGATAAACTATTTTTGGGTTGAAAACATACATAATTTTTTTTATTTTTGAATTTTTAAGAAACAGTGCAGATCGAATGGTTTGACAAACCTAGAGTAAACCATGTGACAGACATTGTCCAAAAGAGACACCTCACATAGCTTGGTCTCACGGTTTCTTAATCAGGCACAAACAGTTCCAAATTCTACTAACCCTAATAAACCAATAATGCTTGATTACCTGGGTGAGTTTCACGGTTTCTACTTACTCTTTGCAAACTGTACGCATGCTAAATTCACCCAAAACATTTAAAATTTTAAAATTTAAACTAGGGATCAACCCGAACCTCAAATAAAAATATCCACAGCCAAGATAAGAATAAAATAAAGTACTATTCTAGGTCAGGTTTCATATAAGAATAATTTGATAGTGAAAGGATTGATTAATGGGAATTATGGGATGTATTTCATAACCTTAAATGGTTAATAGTTGATAGAATTAAATTTTGATAATTGGGTTAATGGTGAATTTTAAATATTATTAAATGTATTAAAGTGTTGTACCTTGAACGATTTCATAATTTAAATGGGTAACTTTTATGCTAATGTTTTATTAGATGTTTATTGAATTTTATCCTCTTGGTTTATAAAATTTTGATATATATGATGTTGTGATAAATGTGATATTTTGATAAATGTGATATTTTTTATATTTGATAAATGGTGTGGGTGATAAATTGATACTTGAATATCCCAGATGTGATAACTATGAGTATGGGACACAGACTAATGCTTCAAAATCCCAAATGAGATAGACTGCTAAATGGGGTGTGGGATAAGGATTTATTCTTCAAAAGACCACCATGTTCAATACATGATGTTCTAGGTCCAAAATATTGTATTTGGAATATGGTTCATTGTGGCCATGATATGAATTGAAATAAATTATTTAATGAAATCCGATATTATATTGAAATGTGATTTTATATGCGATATCTATTAGGGATTCTTCAGACACTAGAAATGGCTGAAATCATTATTTTTTGTTTGGGTGTCATCATGAAGCTCAATAAATTATGTGGTTAATTAAAGAATAATCAAATCATTAAACTATTTATTTTATCATTTATACATTTTTATTTATAAAACCGAAAACATGATTATTGACTATTTTTTTTACACCATTGGTTTTGGCCTATTGAGTTCAACAAAAACCATACTCGAGCTACCCAGTCGATATACACATATAATTTATGTCTGTTGGATAAAAAAATGGCAATAGAACTATGTTAGATGGATATGTTGGTATGGATGATGTGTGATGGAACCATATATGATTTTGAAAATAAATTTAGTGTTTCTAGAGTATTTATTTTTTGTTTTTTATATTCACACTTGAGACATTTATGGCATGACATCTAAATTGTTTTATTTTAGACATTTTTTTAATGTTATGAATTACATTGTGATACTGGTCTGTAAGAGTTAGAGGTTATTTCTAGCTATTAATTATATAATTTGGTTAATTTGTATATATTTGAAAAAAAGTTATCATTTTTTAAATATTTTATACTCTCTCCATATTATATATGAGACCCTCTCCAATAGTCGACAACCTTTTGGCATCGAGGAGGCATACCTGAGGTCATGTGGCCAACCTACATTAGGAACCAACGTGATGCAGCTAGGCCAGGACATCACATTTATCATTTAGAAACCACCTACATACCAATGGATTCCTCTTTTGTGTTCCCCTTAGTAATTATATCCTAATTCTTCACCATATAACACATTTTTGTCTGAAAGATATTACCCTAAGAATTAATCTCACCTTTAGGCCCATCTTGAAATTTTTTCCCACAATTGCATCATTCATGAAAATGGTGGAATAAATCACAACAAATTAGTGATTTAATCAGTGTAATCAATCATATACATACTCCCATGGTCCTCCTTCGGGTTCCCTCTACTACATGGGAATCTCAGGGAAAAAGATCTCTAATAACTTCCCCTGAAAGAACATCAATACCATATTCTCCACTTTCTCATACTATGTATGAATGTATAACCAATTCTCATCTTGATCACTTATCATAAAAGGGGTTGAATTATAATTATTTTCTAAAGGAGTCCCTTATATTCCAAGGAACATCTATATAGAATCAATCTATAACTCAACTGTATCATGTCCACCAAGATTGCTGAATGTTGTATAATTCCACAATTGTAATTATTATGTCAAGTATGACATAATACACACAACAATACTTGCGTCCCTATCTATTAATTTCATAAAGGGAGTAATTTTCTAATGGAACTTCTATCCTGGACCTCCAAACAGTACTATCAGGGCCTTTGGTTCCACTACATGAGGATCATGTCCAACCATACCATTTTTTCAACCTATCAATAAGAGTCATCATGGATACATATCTTTACAGTACCAAAAACAATTATTTGGACACATAACACATTATTATTACATTTTAATAATAGGTATTATCATAAATATATAACTATCCTCACAACATTCCCTACCACATGGTCAAAATAAAGGTACAATAACTACTCTCAAGCATCCCTTAGAAGCGTCGTGGCTATCATACAATAAACTTTTCTATATATCCTATATTCCAAAAAATAAACTCATTTATCCATTTAAATTACCAATTTTAGCATCAATTAATATTTTTTAATTTTCTTATTATGTACCTTTTTATCATAAATTACTAAAATAAAGTAAAAAATTCCATTTTAACAATCCACCCAAAAACTGATTTTTGTTGTTTCATAAAATGATGCATGTCATTATAAATTTTGTGTGCCTAAAATGATTCATGAATACTCAACTTCAATGCCTTACCATACCAAATGTTAAATATTATAAAAATAATAACATCACACAAAAAATTACATCACCTATAGTGAAATAACATTCAACTATAACAATAAACATCAAGAAAATCAATCCCACCCTTGTTAATTGGGGTTTCCCCCATATATGAGTATGATAATCCGATGAATGAGTTCAATACCAAGGTCCATGTCTTCTTGGTACCCAATCTACTATTCCAAAATATAAAGAGAACTGAATGAAAAAAAACTTCTTTTACACCACTTTATAACAACCTAACCTAGGTTTTATATGTTGGTTCTATGAGCAAGTTTATCACATGAGATTTTATACTCATCATTGTACTATAGTGGCTACCGACCAACTGAGTGGGTCTAAAAATTATATCCTAGGGAGACAATAATCTCTTTATGAAAGTAGTACAATTGCACAAATCAATAAACAATATAAAAATGATGCTAAAAATGACCATAATAATACATAAACTTTATATTATAACATCAAATCATAACCCTAAGACATAGATAAATGACTACGAACCAACGTTGTAAATATTCATTCGATAATAATTTAAAATTTCAAAATAAAAACCCTAAACAATGACACACAGAAACCTCCCATGAGGGTTCTAACATCATTTATGGTTCCCTAATCTATTATCCATCCCAAATCAACCATCTAACATAGATATCTTTCTGTTATCATGTCCTATAATCAAGAAATTTATTTGTCTATTGACCAGCTATCCAGAGTCGGTTTTGGGTATAACTCCAAAGGCCACCAATAATAGTGTGAAAAAAATATCCAGTCTATAATGTTGTATGGAATTAAATTTAAAATAATGTATAATAAATACATTAAAAAATTATCAAATTAAATTATTCTTTAATTAGACACAAAATCTCATGGGTTCCGGATGACAACCAAGCCATCAATAACTGCATCGGCGCACACTAGATTCTGTAGAATCCCTAATGTTATATCAAATTTTATTCCATCTTGGGATTAAATTATTCATTTAATTCCAATTTCACATTCAAATAATGGGGGCCTAGAGTAGTATTCAGCCACCCCATGGGTATTTGGAGAATTAGTCATTTACCACAACATAGTGATCACATGTAATACATAAATATATCAGCTAACTAGAGTATAATTCTAGTATCCCATGGGTATTTCGAGGAAGAACCCCTATCCCAAAACTCAGTCATAATTATAAAATCTCATGATTCCATGTTTCTAACCTCATATCAGCCATTAAAAAAATAATAAATTTGATTTTCAATCATATCGGAATACCCCTTTGGTCACCATCAATCTCATAAACCATTAATCAATATATTTCATAGCACCACTATTTACCTATTTCATTATAACAGAATCAACAAAATTTATTATCATATGGTAAAATTAATAAATGAAATAATTCGATTTAGATTCAAATTTCATATTTTGGAAATTGAAATTTAACTATTAAATACTCTAAATTATAATAATTAATATGGGAATTGACAAACAGAACACCAATCTAATAAAAATTGAATGACATTTTCCTAAACAAAACCCCCAATTATTGTTGAGTAATCAAGTAAATAACATCATGGTAGATCTAAGAACAAAACCAATGATTTAGATTCACGAAAACATAATCCATCAAAATTATGATCTAGACCGAATTCATATAGAGGAATTAATCCATCCATAAAATGAGAAAAAATGGGAAATATAATGGAAATTAAATTAGAATAGAGTATTTACTTGAAGAGGGTCCAATCCTTCAATAAGATCTTCTATGATTCATGAAAATAGTTTTAGTAATCCTGTAATTCTCTTCAGACCTAGAAATATTTTGGAACTTGTATTAGGATGAATATGGGTTATTAGGGTTATAACCTTGGGGTATTGGGAATTTTAATTAAAATTTGAGGTGACGAAAAAAATGTATTCATGTTTTCCTGGCTGTGGTAGATGTTTTTCCAAAATTTTTTCCTATCCTTTCTTCGATCACTAAGGGTAACATGGTTACACCTTATTGGTGCAATGTTTGAAAAATAGTTCCCCATCCCTGAAACCCCCCACTATTTTTAGGATACATGGTATGGGGAGGGTGGATGAATCGAATGTTGAAACCTTGTTCCTACCATGGGGAACCTCCTATATAAAAAAATTAGGGAACATGATTTCATAGAGTATACTGCCCATTTTTCTCTAGTTTTTCACTAATTATACCCAAAACCATTGAATTCCCAATTTCTCCAACATCACCTAAAACTAATCCTTGACCAAATATATCCATGGAATGAATTAGAGAGAAAAAAATAAATGCACTTGAAAAAATGAACAAGGAATCTCTATAATGCCTTTAATCATATAGATTCCGTCAACTATGTCCTCTCTTTAACATGTCCATGATTCCACTTCACATTAACTAGAGGTATATTCATTAACAAGATATATTGATGACTATGATCCAAAATCTATATCATATTATCCTCAAAAGAAACATCTATATGAATCATGATGTAATAAACATCTACTCCATGATAATGGTCATGATGATATCTATGAATCTACATAATGTGTAACGCATTTGGGATGTTACTCATGGGTTGTCGAATGGATATTCGTTATTCCAATAGATTAAAACGTTCCACTAAATCAGACGAATCGAAATACCTCGATGCAATATTTATCTATTTCTTGATACAATATTTCTCCAAACAAGTTAAAATCTAATGGGAATCATGTTGACCAACCTAAAAATTCAGATGAAATATCTATTGTTTAGTAGATGACTTTTTCTTGATTTTTGTGGTCACCAAACACCTTATGATCAACTGAATGTACTCAGACATCTCATATATGAGACTACATAAAACAAGAGAATACTCACCTGCATCCACCCAATAGTGAGTAAAATGGAATGAGCCTCCATAACCTTCATCAAAAGGTTCCATCTGGATCTATTCCATGAATCTATTCTTATAGGAGAACTGCCTTAGTGTTGAATTCCTCTCCCAATAACAAAAAAAATACAAAACATATTCTCATAAAATTACCTCTAGAATCTGAATAGTCCACTCATATTGACCATAATTATATGCATGATAGGACATACAAAGAATAACCTATAATCCCATATCCTTGTGAATAATGTATAATAATAAAGACAGGAATCAAGGATCTCTATCAGAAATTATACTCCTCAAATTACCATGCAGTCAGACTTTGTCATGTACATAGAGACTACCAAGATCAGCAACACTAAAGGACTTCCGAATTGAAATGAAATTGGATGAATTCACCAATCAATCCATGATATCCCATGAAATATCATTATTGGGTGGTTTCATGTAATGTTTTCACAAAATCCATAGTTACAACATCCCATTTATATTCAAGAATGGTAAGGGGCTATGGTAGCCTAGAAGGCCTCTAATGCTCATATTTCACCTACTAATAGGTGAATAATAATCACAAATATAGCTACCTCCTTTATTTCTAATGACCAATATTTTTTATAGGTATCATTATTCTTCTTGGTCAAAATTGGGTGTACCACTGATTAATAAGAATTATAGTTTCCCATATTCTCATCATGCAATCCCTCAAGACCCCATACATGGAAATGGAAAGGAAGTATATTTGCAGTGCAAAGATATCTTCCAGATTTTGGATTCCAACTATATGAGGAATTACTCTGAGATAATCACTTTGGAGCCAAAAATTATCCATCTTGATCTATTCCAAAGTAATGGTTTTAATAGAAGTATAAGTCAAAGATAATTTTCCATGGGACTCTTGAATAACTAGATGTATGTCTAAAAAGGCTTACATCATCCACAATGTGTCACAAGAAACCATCACATCCTATATATACATACTACAGATCAAGGAATCAGTAATGAAGGTACATTTTCCCAACGAATATTCCAAATCATTATCGAATGAATGTAGATACTCATCCCACATACTCCGTTGAAGGATAAGGTTCTGCTGAGAAAATATGAACATATGGTTATTGAGGTACATGTAAAATATAAACATCTCGACCAATAGAAAATATCACTATAATCTCATGGTTTGTACAAATTATATGTAATCTATATTATGATTAATATTATTCCTCTCATGTGGTATTATAAATCTTGATCCATATGCAACTACTCAGTCCTTCTAAATAAAATATAATCTGAGTCTAAATCCATATGCCTCATAGTATATAGTATATTCCTTACATGTGTCATTTAATATGAAGAAATATTCTTTGGTCAACTAGGTCTTCATCTCTGAAAAAATATCACTTTTGAAAATCTGAACAATCAAAATTCAACCCTATCACGATAAACATGGGCATCATTTTTACAAGATGGGAGAGGTTCTTGTTGAAATGATGATATTAACCAGATAATCCTAGAAAACTCATAATTTAGAAGTCATTTTAGCGCACTCAGATGATACCACAACTAAAAGTTTCTCTAGTTCAATTGAAACTATAGACCCTAAGATGACGTGATCCATGAAGTAAACATTATCAATCTAGAAAATGTATTTGGTTAAATTGACGCAATGATGATGCTCTCTCAATGTACTAAGGATGGAGTGAATATGTTGGTTGTGATCATCCACTAAAAAGGAGATAAAAAAGATATAATCATTAATAACCACTATAAATTTATCTATAAAAGGATGAATGATATGGTTCATTAAGACAATTAATATTTTCGATGCATTCCACAAACCAAAAAACATAAAAATGAACTAGTACACGCCATACCTACTCCTAATAGTTGTTTGAGTTATGTCTGATGGTCTCACCCACAATTAGTTATGTCATGATCTCATGTAAATCTTGGAAAAAGTCCTGGAACCTCTTAATTTATTGAATATTATATCAATTCTAGAATAGGAGACAATTTTTTAATATCCATCTTGTTCAATATCAGATAATCAACACATAATCACAGAATCCCATTATTCTTCCTAGAAAATATATTTGGAGAACCCCATAGAGATGTACTAGGATTCATCAAACCATTATCTTGAAGATATTAGTAATGAAAATTTAATTCCCAAAGATATTTTTATTCCATATTATATGGAGGAATACAAACTTCCACAAACTCAACACCAACTCGATCGTTAACTCGATACTCCGCTCAGGTGGTAAGTCGCAGACCACTTCAAAAAAACATCCAAAAAAGTGTCTACCACTAACGAAAATGTGTCCTACTTCATCATACATTTTTCCAGTGAAAGAACTATTATCTAATCCATGATACAAAATAATATGCACAGAATTAGTCCTGTATGACCAACCAGATGATCCCGCTCATCCTAGTGAAAATAACTTCCATTTTTGCATATATAAAGGTGATTCTTCTCGAATAACTGTGTATATGCGCTCGAAATAAAACTATCTTATTCATACAATTAATCCCAAAGAAACCTATCATTTCTAGCACAAATATTTTGCAAAATAAATAGTAGAAACAATTTCCTTGGGAATAATCCTTGCAATGTTTGATTTTCTCTATCTATACCCCCAACGGTGTAATGATGCTCAAGAAACCATCAATGCATTCCAAAAAAATAACCCCAAACCATTATCAAATATTTTTGAAAAAAAGAAACGTGAGTATCCTATATCTAAAAAAACACATGAAAGTATAGATTATATAAGAATTGTACATCTAATGGTTGATTTTATGACAACCATGATAGTTATAGTATACTACATAACATGGAGGTAACAAACCCTCTAACCTAGGCCCTGGTCTAACTACCCCACATTATTACATCAGCTGGGTAATACCTCTCATATAATGGGGTACCTCATCCCCTACCTCAAGCAGAATGTCTAGTTGAACTCCATCATCCTGTCTTCTGAGGGGTAGCAGTGTTCATTCCAAAATATTATGGCATTCTTTATAGCATTCCATGATTTTGCTGGTGCATGGAACTAAATAACCTCTATAGGTGGCCCAAACTACAAAAAAAAATTCACTCTAATGTATGGTATAAACATTGATGCTTCATGTAGAAAAACATACCACACTAATATTTGTAAAACAATACACAGTCCTACGATGGATTGACACATCCTTGACAACATTTACCACAACTACCACAGTGAAAGATTCAATAGAAGCACACAATTACACCAGAAGGAGGGATCCTACATAACCCTTCTAAAGTAGCTATTCCAATGAATGGTGATCCATAGATTCACTTTTTTATTGATTACCTGATTTAATGTATTTAAAAAAATACTTAGGACAAATACATTCACCTGTGACCTTATCTCATTAAAAATACAATCCTATAATTGTCTTTCCCTAGAGATCTCACCATCTATTAAAGATGATGTAAAGAACTATAAGTAATTCAAAGGTCTAGCATAGTCGATCAATGAAATTTCATCCTATGTCTCGTGCATGAAATCAATAGCCTTCTAATCCCTTAACATATAAGGATATAACCCGTTTAGAAAATTCACCTCAATGAACTTAAATGACAACTCCTCTTGTTTCCCAACTTTATCTAGATTTTCCCACCAATGATTTAGAGGTCCACGAAGCATGTATGAAACATTAATTACAATCATATCATTGGGTGTCTTGGTTTTCTAAATTATTTACTAGACTTACTCAATCCATAACATGGATGCTTATGGTCATCCCTCTCTATTGATCATTTGTGGGTCTAGTAGTTGAAACTCTCTAATCAGCTCAAAAAATGATTTTGTGATGGAAACATTCCCTATTTCTATATATCAGACAGCCTTAAAAAATATTTTCTGAAGCTAACCATCCACATGAATCATAGGATGCAATGGAATATTTTCTTTATCTATGTTTAGAGTGTTCTAATTACCACGCTCCTAATGATCAATTTGAATATAAGGACTTTCCATTTTCTCTAAATGAAAAATACACTCCATAGTATAATGAATAACAATAAGGTCAACCTCAATATGAGACTAAAAGATAGATCCATTAGATCATGGTCTTTTGAAATGTGGATTACAAATTTTTTAGCCAGAAATAAATTTAATTAATTTCATTAATCAGATACTTCATGTATCACATTTCACTATTAATATTTGAAAACATATAATATGAAATAAAAATATCCCTATCATGAACATTACATTCCATGATATATCCATATGTTAAAATCTTGGGGAATTCATACAAATATCATGCTATACTAGGACACATGTATAAATTATAGGAAGTAATAACATTAGAAAACATGTGAATTACCCATGTTGGAATAAAATCAATCCATAAAAATATAACTTCGTGATCAAAAATCATATACCTAGGCATAATGATTTCCCCCATATATAAATTAGCTACTCCTATACACTTGATCATTTCCTAGTCCAGACACATCATATATTCCATTGTAAATATTTCAATTCGTACAATAATAGAAAAGAAAATAATTGAGCTCCCATGATAGATATTTATAATGTCTACCAATCTAGGATTCCCTCACATGGGCCAATCAGACTACCTATGAGACATCATACCTGACTTCCCATTTTCCTGATGATGCTGAATGGAAGTGTGGGTGTAATGAATATAGTGGGGGAGATCATACCAACTTGTTAAGGGTTAAAATATAGTTAAATAAAATATAATTATAAATATCAGAGAAATGTAAATAGAAAAATATCATTTCATACAACCGGATGATAAACGATGAACCAAAAAATCCAATAATAATAAGCCCTGTATTGTCAGGGTGGAATGTTAAAAATGATGACATGATGGAAGTAATAAAAGTAAATTTCCCTAATGAAAAAAATTATTACAACATATCCTAGTCACTATCCCCAATATGGTCTTGTATCCATGATCAAATCGATCAAGAAAGTACTAATCAAATAAAATGTCTCTTTCCCTTGCTCAAACCTAGATCCATGTAATATTTTCATGTACATAAATGTTTCAGGAAAAGGGTGTGAGTAAAACTTATTATTTCGAAACGACAACGCATAAAAAAAACCGGTTTGATAAATATTTGTGTGGAATAATGTGAAAAATATTTTTATTAAAGAGTCAATTAATACGATTATAACACCCCAAGATTTCAAATTATGTTATCTCATTAATGTAATTCAAGATCTTACGCTACAGACACCACCAAGTTCGAGCACACCATAACTTACCAAACTAGCCATTCAAAAAGTGATTATGAATAGTATTAACTTCTTTTTAAATCTTATATACTCTATATAATTTTAACATCCATATTAGGTTCTTATTAGACATAATATAAGAACAAATTATTTTTTTCAGATAAAAATAGTATATTTAAAAAAAGTGCACTTTTACCGCTTTTTAATGAAGAACCCTTTTAAAAACAAATATTTGAAATTTTTTTTATATTAAATTTAATGAAATTAAATTCTTCTTTAGTATAGGGACATAAAAATTTAGTTTGGATAAATTTTTGGTTCTATTCTGGTAAAGTTCATATTTTGATGAATAGTGAAAAATACTATGATTTAATTGAAAACAACTTTTTTAATTGAACTAATTTATAGTATTAAATTATGTATTTGTATTTTATTGAAGTATAATTATATTATATTTTTATCATTTAATACAATTAAGGTCATTATAAGTAATTTCAAATTTAAATTTGACATAAACACATGCCAATCATTTGATTGTTTTTACATTTTAAAAACCCACTTTTTGTTTTTGACAGCGGGAATTAATTTTAAATTAATTAATGAAACTTATATGTTTTAAATTTGGTAAAATATAATTCATTTTTGAATTAGGAATATCAAAATTATCCTAGGGTGAATTTTTTGTATTTTTCTGAAAACAGTCAATTTTTATTAAAATAATTATTTATTTTATTTAAATTTATTTTAAGTAAAAATAGATATAAAATACCTATATAAGTTCAATTTAATCTGTTGGAGTCATTTTATAATAATATAAGATGTTTAATGTTTTATTGAACTATTACCGTCTCTTACCCACCTTATAAGAGCATTTATAAATTTGCATAAAACATAATTTTACGACTTCTGTGAGTTGAATTTCAAAAAATCTGAGAGACACGGTTGATATCAGTATGTAAAACTTGGTTCAATAAGCTTAAAATAATTTTTGGTGAATATTAACTTTTGACTTTTATTTACCACGGTTAAAAGTAAATAGGGTAATTAAAGGTAAAAATGATATTAGAATTTCCCTAAAACATGTCTTAATTCTATTGGATAAGTGCATTTCTACCAAAAACTAAAATAGGAATAAAATATGATCCTTTAGGTCCACTTGGATTAGATTAGGACATTTATTATTATTTTATTTAAAGAAGAGTTAAAAGTGTTAAATTCAATGGTTAATAACTAAACCGTTTTGAATATAAGGTTACACATATGATAAATACAAGTATAAATATTGATTAGAAATATAAAATGATTTCCTACATAATCGTATTTTATTTATAATTTTTAGACATTAAATAATTAAATTTATTTAGGACACAGTGATGATGCTAAAATTACCTTCATTATGAAATTTTAAAATAATTGTTATTATAAATATCCAAATAAATATAATATGAGAATTTTGATGAATTAAAATAATTTTATAGGTTAATATGACATGTTAGGGTTGATTAGATACATGTTTTTGAAGTGATAAGGTTTTTATAACTTTCACAAAAGCAAAGTTCCAAATAGTGTCAAAATTGACATAAATTAGTTTTCAAAACAAATACTATATTATTGATTGATATAACATTCCTAAAAATATAAGGTTTCTCCAAAGGGATTTAATAATATTATATATGTCATTAATGAACCTCTTGAGGTTCTATTGGATGTTTAGTGTAAGTTTATTAACCATATAGTGTAAGAATACAAGAAGATAAGGTAAAAGTTAATCTATTTAACTAAGAGTTAAATCTAAATGATAAGGTTAGAATGGTAACCTAAACTTGTCTAAAACCTATTGGTTGATAATAGTTCGACCCATAACCACCTAAGTCTCGAAATAAATTTATTTTGATCCATTATAAACAGAATATTATTGTATAATAAATTAATATTTTAATCATTTCCTAAAGTGACCCTCACCCCTCTTATAAAAGGGAACTTCCACTTCTCTCAAAATCACATCCCAAAGCATTTTTCTCAGCCAACCCCTGCCCAAATATCCTCCAAACTTCCCTAAAATCAACCTAGAGTCCTTAATTTTATTATAAATTCATCCTAAAGATCCCTTTTGATCAACTCAATAGAAAACAGCTGAAGAAGAGGTAATAATTTCACCACCCTCTTCCAAGTTCTTTTCTTCTTCCAATTCCTCTTTCTTTGTTGTTTCCACACCAAAATATTAAATCCAGTACCGTCTACATACTGTGATGTTATTATAAATATGGTACAACCATATTCCTTATTCTAACCATCCTATTAATGATAATGCCACCATGCGTGCGTATGTACGACTTACCGTCTCCACGCAGTGGTGTAATTTTTTTATTCAACAATGTGTTATTTGGATGGATATAATGATGAGTAATATGTATATAAATAACTAAAATAACATGATAATGTCTCTGTAAAACTAATATACCATCCAATTCCACACCTTTTAATCATTAAGGAAATTACATCGTCGCTCGTGTGTACGTATAACTTACTGTCTCCAGGAAGCGACGAGATTCATTTACACATTCACCACTGAACGATGATTATAAAAATATATATTATTAATAAGTATGTAATATATGAAATAATAATGCTACTGAATATATATATATATATATATATATTCATGTATGTATTTACTTACATATATCTTATTCACACACTTCCATTCATTACAATATGAAAATAGAAATAGCGTTTATACATACGTACATCCTACCATCTCCATAAATGGTGTTTTACATTTAATATATCTATATACTATACATATTTATATTCTAAATATATATAATATATAATTCATGTTTTATATTATGTAAGTTTGTAAATCATGATCTAAATGGTACGATCAAGAATTACAAGTTAAAACATGTACGATAAAGAAAGTGATTCTTACCCGAAATGTAAATTTAACATGGAAATATTTATTAAAATGGTAGTATAAAGTTATGAATAAATCATGTATCATATAATAAAAATGAATAAAGTTTTGGTATAGTTTAATAACATACTATGGTCATTATACAGAAGGTTAAACGTACCCTCGACCAAAGGAAAGTGCAAGGTGAGGGTTAATTCAACAATCTCATTATTATCCGAGGATGTTTTTACATAAGTATATACTGGGAAATATTTATTATCCATGTCCATGTTTTATAAAAGAGTTTTCAAAAGGATTATTTTTAAGGGGATTTTTACTAAAACATCATTTTAAACATTTTAAAGATTTATTCTTTCAAACCTTTTTCATTAATTACTATGTTTTCAAAATGGGTTTAAAGATTTATTTATATGGACATGAATGTTTTAAAATGTTAAAACCATTAAAAAGTTTCAAAGTGGTATGGGACACTTTGATAAAAAACTATCTTTTAAATGAATTACATTATAAATTATGTGACATTTAAATTATTTCATGAAAAGGGATATTTATCTCAAAGATTTTTACTAATCATTTTCAACTATGTCAACATCATTTACATGATATTATTCTTGATCAAGGATGATTTATTATGATACAAATCTTCCATATAATATTGAAGGTTTTGTGATATGTTTGAATGTGGATGTGTTATTTTTATACCATTCATTTTTTATGAACAAATTATTGACATTTTGTATGCTAGTTTTAATACGAATGATTATGTTATGTTTAAACATTTTCATATGAGGAATGAATTGGACTTAGTAAGTGACTGGTGGAGCCCGCTATAGCTCCTCGATTAATCGGTAGGTCTCATGAGACAAACAAGTGTCTTGGTATAAGGCCTTGAAAAAATATTATTTGTAGTCTTGGCATAAGGCCTTGACTATGTGGTTATGAAGTCTGGCATTAGGCAATCCATCATTATGAAATTAGCTATTGATATTACATGTTATTATTTGACTAGTATAATATCCATGTGAATAAGTAAATGGAATTATTTGATTTATCATTACCATATTATGCTGAATATTAATTTTAAAAATCTTTTGTTTTAGTTTTATACCTTGCCTTAAATGTTTATGCTTATTTGTGAGTCTTTACTATATTGTTATCCTTATAGAGTGTTTGAGCCCACCCATTTATTATGTTTTATTTTCCTATGATTCCAAGAATTGTTTTATGATTGATAAGCAGGGCTAAGCTAGGGGATTAATGTAATTATAAAAAGATCATTTATGTTGTGTTTTATTTTCTAATGTGTAATGTAACATTCATGTATGTAATCTGTTTTCTAAGTCTGCTAAACTGATCGGTATTTCAGGATTTTATTCCTTATAATCATGCCAATGTATTAAAATAATACACCGACTCTGGGCTTCTAGGGTTGGGTCGTTACAGTTGGTATCAGAGAAAGTTTAGCAATAACCTTGGAAATAGATTTATATAAACTCTGATTAGAGAACATTACCCTAAGATAGACTTTGATGATTAGTATAGAAGTACATCCTAGAATTTTGGTAATGTAGAGATTTTGTGTATTTTCAAACAATACATCCATGTATGGATATGAGTAGGTAGAGGTGTCTCTAGAACAGATGTACCTAGGAGTGAAAACTACGACAAGGAGTTTCGAGCTTGACCTGGGGTATCCGGGTACACAATAATGGGCCTTACTACACTCTTGGTTATGAAACTCCTAGGGGGATATGCTTAGGGCAATTCTCATTTTCATTACAAGACATTATGAAGCATTTAGGATTAAATACATCCTCAAAGAAAACATTTTATGATTATAGATTATATGCATAATTATTTCAATTAATGTTAGGTATTTTACAAGTTCGGAATTATGAATTGTGTTTCATAAACTAACCTAGTTTATGTCATTGTTTAGAAATGGAATCTAGTAGAAGGAATGAGAAATCCAACAATACGCATGATCAAAATATTAAGAAGGATCTTTTTCTTTCATGGTATTAAACCAACATTTAAAAGGGAAATAGTATCCCACATATTCTTATCATATGAAGAAATAATATCATATGTTAATAAGATAAGTAATGAACTCTCTGAGTCCTATGGATTTGAAGTGAAGCAATAGAAGAAAAGGATGGAATAGAGAACGATGGATAAACGGAAGAGGGGAAAGAATGATTTTTCCATATGGGATAACTATGGAAAGAATCACCTTGGTAAATGCATGAAGGGAATGAGAGTTTGTTATAGGTGTGCAGAAAAAAACACAATTTATGTGATTGCAATGGTAAGAATAAGGATTAAAATATACAATGATTCATCATCAAGTAGTTGGGACACTACACAAATCAATATTGAAATCATCAGAGTATACCCCAAATGTTGCAATTGGATAATAATCAAGTTATAATACTACCAAAGATGAACATGAATGATTAGATTTATTATGTGGTTATTAAAGTATTTTGTCATTTGAGTATTTTATTAATGATGTACATGTTATAAGAATTATAGGGTATATAAGGATTGTTTAGAAGTACTATTTCATTAAGGACATGAGATTGTGTGAAACCAAGAAAAGTTACTCGATTTCAGGTTAATTTTTTTTGAAAATATATGGTTCAGAGAAAGATAAACCATAATATAGTTCTGATAATGAGGTAGTGATTTTGGAATAACATATGATTGATTTGGATAAATTATATTGGATATTCTTGACTACCTTGAAACTGATTAATGATTTGTATATTCCATCATTGTTGGAGTTTACAACATTTTTGGATATAAGGAGTATATCCAGAATTCTATAAGGAATAATGGAGAATGAATGTAATCAATATGGTTTTATGGTAATTCAGGGTGTTACTGTATTTTAAAAGAATACATGATAAAGGTATTCACATGTTATTACATGGCAAACAGAATCTTAATTGTGTTTACCTTCCTTATAATTTTTGGACTGTAAATTTGGAAAAAAGTATTTTGGATAAGTCTAAAGGCTTGAATGGATTAAGTTGGACAATGGATACTATTATTAAGGATAAAGAATTTCGTAAGATTATTTTTGGATTGTTATAAAATGGAAAACCTGGGGGTCAGGCGACAACCCGTCGCGTTCGACAATGCTGCGAGACTTGAACCCACAACCGAAGGGTGACAAGGGTGCATCACCTACCACTAGCCTATGTGATGTCTTGGTTTTTGTTGGTCAGAGTGGATACTCAAGAGGGGGGTGAATTGAGTTCCAATTAAAATTTCTATTAAAATATTGCCTATTTTAAATCCCCCAATTTATAAAACAATTTAAACTGTAGTGAATTTATACAGATTGTAAATGTTCACTTAGCTTCTCAAAGATTGATTAGGTCTTAGTTAAATTAACCACAACATTAAATTAACTTTTGAAACTAACCTACTGATTTACAATACGTGTAAACACTTGCTAATTTAACTATCAAAGTATCTTTAAAATAGTTTTGTATTTCAAAGCAAAAGCAGCAAAATAAATAAGATATATGTAGTATACTTTAAACTTAAATAAAATATGCACAACAAATATAAAAAGAGGTTTATTCTCAAGCCGAGACTTAGTCCTCTCAAATTTATATAAATTTGATCCACACCCTGGATCGGGGTTAACAACAGTTTTACAAAACTGTCCAGGCCACGCAGGGACCTCTACCACTATTCTTTGTGGGAAATAAAACAAAGACCAGGTCACACAAGGAACTCTTCCACAGTTGACGTGGGTAAACAGAAGTTAAGAGAATTTGAGTGAGGATTTTGATATCCTCTAGTTCAGTGCAGGAGACAGTGTGTGTAAAGATATACAGAGTACCCCACACTACTCGAAAGTTAATAAATAAATCACGTAGAGAAGATAGATGAGAGTTTAGAAATCTCTAGTGATTATAAATTTAGCTCTGGACTCATTGGATTTAGTAAGAATGATTCTGAGTTCTTCTCTGGTTTTTCTGTTGGAAAACAGAGTGTCGTAGTTTAGCTTGTCTTCTTCAGGAGTGAGAAAGATATCTTGATTCGTCATGTGTTCTTCAACAGTATTGGATTGCACTCATGAGTGTTTTTTGAAGGTCTTGTAATCTCCTTATTGTTCAGCACAATTCACTCGGGTGTATGTAAGTTCTTCGTGTTGTATATTCACACTTGCACACCGCTTCTCTTCTTGTCTCGTTGTTGCTTGTTTTGTTACTACTTGTTTTTTCCATTACACGTGTACTGCATCTCAGTCTTTCTTATATTCGACGAGCACTGGCAGTAGGAATGATTCCCTTTTCATAGGTTCGAGATACAGTTTCCTGACATGCCAACAACTATCATTAAATAACACTAATTGAATTAAAAACAAATATGACCGTTAGAATTATTTAAAATAATATTGACAAAAGCTTAAGAAACGGTGTCACAGTGATTATGGAAACAGTGTCTTCTTCACGGTATCTGGTTACGGTGAGTGGCCATGGTGTCTGGGTCACAGTGTCTGGTCACGGTGTCTGGTCATGGTGAGTCCTTCACGGTGTCTGGGTCATGGTGTCTGATCACAGTGAGTGGTCACGGTGAGTCCTTCACGGTGTCTGGGTCACAGTGTCTGGGTCACGGTTTCTGGTCACGGTGAGTCCTTCACGGTGAGTCCTTCACGGTGTCTCCATACTTAGACAAATATCTCTATTTGGACTAAGACAGTGATATGCAGAATATGAATTAAGGTTAATCATTAGAGAGTAAGAGAATGTGAATCATAAATATAAAGGTGTGATAAAATATGTGAGAATTGTGATCATGCATGAGACTTGTAAATAATAAAGAGAGTAATTAACATCATAAGATTTGTTATCATAAAAACATGATGTGTAGCTACTATTGAGATTGAAGAGCATTAGCAAGATGTGCAATGAAGATCGAGATTGATTAACAGTAATGAGATTTGTGATCATTAAAACATGATTAACACATGATGAGTCCAACAATCTCCCCCTTCTTGATGATCACAAATCATATATAGGCAGAATATAAATGACATGTAATATTAAATATACTAGCATAGCAAAAACATTATAGAACTAATACTTGTAGTTTTTCTCCCCAATTTATACTATTATAGAACTGACACCTATAGCTTTTCTCCCCCTTTTGGGATTATCAAAAATTAGAGAGAAGGAAATGAAACACTGTATTTGGAATTAAACAAAGGGTTCAGAATACAATAAAACATGAAACAACAAAATACATCCCATAAAAAAAAACAGTCCATGAACTCTTCAGGGATCCACCTTGTCTTTTCCTTTATCAGCAGTAGGAGCTGGTGATGAAGTAGAAGAAGGCATAGATGTTGTAGACAACGAGAGTAAGGGTAGACCTTCAAAAACAGATGGAGCCAAAGTAGGAGCAGTATAAGATCTAGGCTGTGGTTGGTCAAGAATGACTGGCCGGATCTGAGAAAGAGCTTGGCTAACTATCATGGCAGTTGAAGCTAAGGCTGGTAGGCTAGGTCTAAGGGGTGCAGCAGCTGGAGAAACTATAGCAGTACTCTGCAAATGAAGAGATGACTTCAAAAGATTGATTAAATCAGTAATGATTTCACCACCATACTGCATAGCCTTTTCAAAATCATCCTTATTCTCCAGAAATCTATCCAACAATCTGGTGAATTCTGAAAGTTTCTGAACTTGAGCTTTAAAATCTTGAGTCACCGGAGGGATTTTCAAATTTTCCACAAGATATCTAAAGTGATCTGTCATATTACTTTTAGAGAAAATCCAGGAAAGATACAAATCTATTTTCTTGGATATCTCTTGTTGAGCATCATTGGCTATCTTAGAATGAATTCTAACCAAGTCCAATGCTCTATCACTATTCTAAACCACTGTTGACAAAGAATATAGATCCAAGACACTAAAGGCATTCTGAAATTCTTCTTTAATTATGGATCTTAGCATAGAATCATCCATAGAAGGTGTGGAGGTCTGACCAGAAATAGGTGAATCCTTGACAACTTCAGTTAGAACTTTGAGCTATTTCAGAACTTTTTGTAGACATCCAGTGTATTTATCTGTAAGATTATTCAGATTTTCCACAAGCTCTCTCATGCAATCCAGCATCTTGGTGTGCCTTTTTCCAATATTTTCATAAAAATATAGTAGGTATGGATGAACTTGAGATACAATCTCCCTAGCAAGGAGGGAATCAGAAGACTTAGGAGAAACATCAACAGGTGCAGGGGCATAAACAGGAGAAGGCTCTGATCTCAAAGATAACACATTCTGCAGACTTGCTACTATACTTTTCAGATTTGCAACATCAGCACTCAACAGATTATTCTCTACTCTGACTTCTTGAATTTCTCGGATCATCCTTGGTTGAATATGCAAGATAATATTTTCCAAGAGAATTGATGCATCTTCTTGACTTAACTGAGTCACTGGGCAAGGTTGAGTGGTGACAATTTTCTCAACTCCAGCTAACAAAGTCTCTCCAAAAACTTTCAGATCATCTTTGGTCACAAAGGAGTGAAGCTCAGGTAAGGATGCAGGAAAGGGTAGAAGTTCCGATTATGGTTGAGGTTTAGAGTCATCTTCAGACTCAGATTCTGATTCAGATTGAGGTTGGGGCTCTGATTCTGGTTCTGAATGAGCTAAGGACTTCAGTTGAAATAGAGAAGAAAGATCCATTCCAGTTGCAGTCACTTGCTGTGACTCATTCACATCATAAAATCTTGGGAACTCATACCGGGAGTGCATAGAGTAAATGATAGAAGGTTGAGAAGCTTTAAGAGCTCTAGCTTCCACAATATCAAGGTTTTGAGGTTCCTCCCCCTCAACTTGTGCTTCCCTTCCAGATTCTTGAGGTTCAGAAACATGGTCAAGATCCACAGGATCATCCATAACCTCTTCAGCAAACTCTTGACTTTCCAGCTGAAAGGCAATTTCCATTCTTTCTTCAGTAGATGGAATAATCTGAGGAACCGATTGTTCCACTGGATAAGCTTCCAGAATTGGTTCTTTCTCAATAGAACGAGTCTCTTCAACAAGATCTGCCTCTAAGGTTGCTTACTGTTCTGAAACAGGAAAAACCAATTTCCTTGCAGCATTGGGATGAGCTTCTTCCTCATGAAGAACAACTGAAGGATCCTTAGTACTTTCCTTTTCAACAACAACTTCCTCTCCTTGAGGTATTTCATCAGGGATAACTGTAGGGACAATGGCCCTTTCCTCTTCAACTGGAACTGTTTCCATTGGAGGTATTACAGGTTCTTCTCTAGGTGGTACTTCAGCTGTTACTTCTTCTTGTTCTTCTTCTTCTGAATACTCAGCCACTTCATCTGGTTGCAAACCAGGATCAGCTAGGTTCTTAGGCCTTCTTTGATAGTCAACAAGATTAAACTTTTTATACAGTTGATCACTATCCTCAACCCACTTCTTTTTCTAGGGATTCCAGCTTATCTTCATCCTTCCGATGATAGGCATGGATAGGCATAAATCAAGGTCCTCTAACTTTTCTTCATTCAGTCCAACCATCCCTTTTGAAACTAACATAGCTGAAATCATCCTTGAATAAAACAGGGAGGTGGATTTGGAAGTTACTTTGATCAGCTCACAGATATGGTTGATAACATATTTACACAGATTGATCTTATGGACATTCTTCAACAGGTGAATCAGGAACACATCCTGATACTTCATCACAGCAAAATCCCCTTTTCTTGGACTAACCAAATTCTGAACAAACTTGAACAAAAGTCTTGTCTCCCCATCTAGTTCAGCAGTTATGGCGCTTCGCTTGGTTCCATTTCCAGTTAGGCTTTCCAAAGAAGTCTCCAGGTCAAAGATGTCGGTTGTTGGAGGGTCTCTCTGGTAATCTTCACAAACTCCTTCATGTGGAATTCTTAGGCATGCAGCCCACAGTCTTGAAGAGAAGGAGTACTTATGACCATCGATCCAACTGGTCACCATAAAGCTTTCTCCAAACTCAAAAGAAAACATCACATACTGATAGAATTGAGATACCAGTCTCAGGTAAATCGTTCTATTCTGTCCAGTGAACCATTCAAGCCATCCTTTTTCTCTTAAAAATTTCAAAATTAATGATATTCTAGACAACAACCATTCAGGGAAAACCTATTTTCCAGGTACAACAGTACGACTTACCAGGTTTGGATTTAGTGGTCCTTCGGGAGCTATCCTCGGTATCCTCTTTTTTTTCTTAGAGCGGCGCTTCTCAGACGAGGGTGAAGATGGACGCTTTATCCTTAGCATTCACTAAAGGTTCGGGTGAGAGGGAAGAGAAGGTTCAGGAGAGAGTTCAGGTAAGGAATTGAATGAAACCCTTAAGTTTTATCATTTGGGAATGTCAAACGTCATAAAAACAAAAACGCAGGAAATCAAATAGCGGTGAAATAAAAATTACTGCGAAACGGGTTAAAAAATAAGAATAAAAAAGAAGTTTTCATGGTGATACCGTGAGTAGGCATTACGGTGAGACAGAAAACTAGTCATCATGGTAAGACAGTGAGTTTTCAGACCGTGAGCATAAAATAGTAACTTAGAAACAGTAAGTATGAAACCATAAAGTAAAGTACAGTAAAGTATTAAACATTAAGATCAGTAAGATATTAATTTATGATTAATCATACCAAGATCATGTATGATGTAGTCTAATCATTCATAATTTAATGGTTTAGTGAATATGTCAGCAAGTTGATATTCAGTACCAATGAATTCCAAAGTGATATCACCTTTTTGATAATGATCCCACAAAAAGTGATGTCTTACATCAATATGTTTTGTCCTTGAATGAGAAACATGATTCTTAGAAATATTAATAGCACTTGTGTTGTCACAATTTATTGAGACATGTATGAATTGATATCCATAGTCTAGTAATGTGTGTATCATCCACAAAATTTGTGCACAACAGCTGCCAGCAGCTATATATTCAGCTTCTTCAGTAGATAATGCAACCGAATTTTTTTTTACTACACCATGATACTAGTGACTTGCCTAAAAGATGACATGTTCCAGAGGTTCTTTTTCTATCTTACTTACATCCATCAAATTCAGCATCATAATAACTAACTAATTCAAATGATTATCCTTTGGGATAGAACAGTCCTAAATTGGGAGTATGCTTGAGGTATTTAAAAATTCTCTTTACATCATTTAAATGTGACTCTTTAGGGTTTGCTTGAAAACGAGCACACATACACACACAGAACATAATATCAGGACGAATAACAGTCAGGTAGAGTAGACTTCCAATAATTCCTCTATAAGTGGTTTGATCAACAGATTTACCATTTTCATCAAGATCCATCTTACAGGTGGTACTCATGGGAGTGTCACTACTTTTTGTGCTATCCAATCCAAAACGTTTTAAAAGATATCTAGTATATTTACTTTGAGTTAAAATAATTCCATCATTATTTTGAAAGATTTGAAAACCAAGAAAGAATTTAAGTTCACCCATTAAACTCATTTCAAATTTATTTTTCATAGTTTTAGAAAAATCAGTACATAATGTAGTTTTTGAAGATCCAAAAATAATATCATCTACATAAATTTGTACAACTAAAACATCTTTAGAAATTCATTTTATAAACAGAGTAGGATCAGCTATTCCTTTTGTAAAACATTTAGAAATTAGAAAAGTACTTAATCTATCATACCAAGTTCTAGGATCTTGCTTTAAACCATATAAAGCTTTTGATAGTTTGAAAATATGATTTGGAAAATGAAGGTTTGAAAATCCTGGTGGTTGTTCAACAAAAACATCCCCAGCGATATATCCATTTAATAATGCACTCTTGACATCCATTTGATATAGTTTGAAATTTATGTGTGCATCATAAGAAAGTAAAATCCTAATAGCTTCTAATCTGGCTATTGGAGCAAAAGTCTCCTCAAAGTCAATACCTTCTTCTTGACTATAGCCTTGTGCAACTAGTCTAGACTTATTTCTAACTATGTTTCCGGATTCATCTACTTTATTTCTAAACACCCATTTTGTGCCTATTGTGAAAGTGTCCTTAGGTCTTTCAACAAGGTTCCAAACTTTATTTCTTTCAAATTGATTGAGTTCTTTTTGCATAGCAATTACCTAAAATTCATCATTAATAGCATCATCAATGTTTTTAGGTTCAATCTGTGACAAGAAGGCTTGATGTTCAACCTGATTTGTATGAGAAGCTCTAGTCTGTGTCCCTCTATTAAGATTTTCGACAACAACATCTAAAGGATTATTCTTTAGAATTCTAGTTGATCTAGTAAAGGTAGGACTAGAAATTTCAGGTTCATCAACAGGTTGGGAATCAACAGAAGCAGGTTCTGGAAAATTTCCAGAACTGGTTGTCTTTATAGAAGGTTCATTTGATTTTTCATTAAGCTCCAGAACAGATAAGTCTTCTTCAATATTTTCAAGAGAGGTTTTAGGCTCATGTGGATCAGTTTCATCAAACTCGATGTGAACAGATTCTTCCACACACTTGGTTCTTTTATTGAAAACTCTATAGGCTTTACTAGAAATAGAATAACCTAGGAAAATCCCTTCATCACTCTTGGATGAAAACTTGTCAAGATTATATTTGGTATAAAGAATAAAGACTTTGCAGCCAAAGTCTCTGAAGTAGTTAACCTTATGTTTCCTATAGTTCCACAACTCATATGGGGTCCTCTTAAGTACAGGTCTGATCAAGACTCTATTGACAATATAACAAGCTGTATTGACAGCTTCAACCCAAAAATAAACAGGTAGGTCATACTCATTGAGCATGGTTCTAGAAATTTCCTAAAGGGTTCTATTCCTTATTTCTACTACACCATTTTGTTGAGGTGTCCTAGGGGCAGAGAAATTTTGACTATAGCCATTGTGTGAGCAGTAGGAGTCAAAATCATGATTTTCAAACTCACGACCATGATCACTTATCAAGGTTTTAATCTTAAGTCCACTAAGGTTCTCTACAGACTTGGAATATTTAACAAAGTAAGAACAATATTCACTTTTGTGAGCTAGAAAATATACCCAAGTATACCTAGAATAGTCATCTACTAAAACATAGACATAGTGATTCCCATTTAAGTTAGAAACTCTAGATGGTCCAAACAAATCCATGTGAACCAACTCGAGAGGTTGAGAAGTTGAAACTTATTTCTTTGGTTTGAATGAGATTTTGTGTTGCTTTCCCTTGTGACAAGGATTACAAACTTTGTCATTTGGAAACTCAAGTTTGGGTAGGTCTCTCACTAAGTTCTTCCTAGTATGTTTTCTAAGTGAGTGTATATTGCAATGTCCTAATCTTCTGTGCCAAAGCCAAGATTCTTTATGAAAATCATTTAAACATGAAATATTTTTCATGGATAAAGAATTTAAATCAACACCATAAACATTTTCATTTCGCAGGTGAAACGCACGACCGATTGTCGCCTATCGACCGGTCAAAATTCTGGTGCTCTGCTAATGTGTATAGCAGCACTCGGGTCGAATCCACGGCGATGATACTTTTTAATAGTCGTTTGTTTTTAGTTGATTGTATTTTGATTAGGGGGGTTTGTTTGCAGAGCTTAATTGAAATGATTTATGGATGATGTTTGATTTAACAAATTGATAAAGATTGGGGTGAGTTCATCATTGGGGAGTTAAGCATGTGATATCCTTGAGCCTTACTTTGTATTGCATTAAATTAACACCCATGTCATAAGTTGACGCTGATTGGAATTCTTAAGTGTGAAGGATTTAATCCAAGCCTTAACTTAACTTACGGTTCTAATATCAATCAAAACTTATTTATGGTAGTGTATTTATGGTTCCAATAACCCATGGAAACCACTCGTTAAACAAAACATATCATTAATCCATGACATATTAAGTTTAACATACACAATATTAATTTAAAGAATACTCATCGAGCAAAACTCTCAATCACTTAACATCCCCGAATTATAACTCACCCCAATGAGAGATTTACTCATCCATTTGGATGTTTAATATTCTGGTTAAAATAATTATGATGATAAATTAAGAATAGAAGAAAAAGAAAGGGATTAGAAAAGAGTGGTACGTTGACACACACACACGAACGATGATGATAATTAAAAACGGATTTTCAATTGAATGAGGAAGAAAAATAAGGGAAGGGGATTAAACTGAATTTAAAATATTTTAAGAACATAAATATTAAACTACAGAAGGTGGATGAGAATAATATATATTGAATAAGTAACTTGCATTAAAACAGAATTACAAAGAAAGAGACTTACAAAATCACAAAAATGAAGAACACGAAATTAACTGAAAACAAAGAGAGGATGAAAGGTCTCTCAAGTGAAAACTTGAGTATGGAAGGTCCTCCCAAGCCTTTGGAAAGGCTTTGGTCGTTCCAATATGATATCCTCTCTTCTGAAATGCCAACCCCTATCAAGGAGAGAAGGGGAGAGTATTTATAGCCCAAGGAGTGGACTGTTTGCATTCCCAATCTGTCCCTCCATTTGCATCGCCAATTTGGATATTCATACAGCCTAATATTCAAATATATCCTTCTTAAAAGTTGTATAAAATAATGTTTTCCGACTACTCTCAAAATTTGGAGGCATTTGGAAAAGTGGAGCCAAAGTTATGTCGGTTTTATTAAACAACGGTGAACTGTCCATTTCTATCCATGCTTTTTCGATGGCCAAACTGTGAATGGATTTTGGAAGAAGAATATGCCTAAAAATCCGAATGACTTCTGAAACAAAGTAGTCCGCCTATATCTCCTATTTCACACTGCAAAATCTCAGCTCTATTTCATGCTTACATCATGAGATATGTCATGCATACTATACTGATTTTAATTATCGGCCAGAATGATGGGCTGGACTTAAAAGCATATGTTGGGCCCCTTTTATTTGGATTTGGGCCATGAAATTTTTATCCAAGATGAAATGTAGTGTCCTCAGAATTATGGTGTAGAGTTAAGGTTTTTGTACTTCTGTATTGAGCCCAGTAAATCAATCTTCAATGCTGGTCCAGTTTGTTCACAGATTCTTTGGTCTTGTTTGTGAGGACCATATGACCCTTCAAATGGAAGAATTGGATCATGGTACCTTCTAATGAAATGTTGTATATTGAAAGGATAATCATAAAAAACAAGAACCACACAATTTGGATCAGTATAGTGACCGTTATTATTAAAACATTAAACTGACTCAATTGGACTACTTCTAAAAATGCTCAAAAATTATACTTAATATTAAAATATTAATATTTCACACAAATTATGCACATTTCATATAAAATCAGTAAAGGGGGAATATAATAAGTCATGAAAATATTAATAACATCAACTCCCCCACACTTAGTTTTGTGCATGTCCTCATGTGAAACAAATATAAAAACATGACAAAATCATTTTTACTCACCAGCAGATATTAAAATTTTGTTTTCTCCAATCAGGGGAGGTTTAGACTATTTCACTCATCCATTTTGAATTCCACCACAAGTTGTTACAGAAACAATGTTCCAAAACTAATTCATTTTTTTCATGCTCAAATTTAGAAATGGAAAATGTGGACACTCAAAACTCACACCTCTCAAGATGATAAATTTCATTTTTGGAGGTTCACTCTTTCACCAACCAAAAGTGACAATCTTAGAGTTTGAAAAGAGATCTCAGCTTAAAATCCCTATCCAAAGTGCACAAAAATCAAGAGGTCTTTTTAAGGGATTTTTCTGTGGCTATGGGATGGTAGGAATATAATGTCCAAGAGAGAGAATAAGGGGGTTAAAATACCAACATAGAAAAAGCAATGCACATTTTTTTTGAAATAAAACATGGAAGGAAATGAACACACATATTTACAAGGGAATGATTGTGTGAAGAAAGACACAATAGAGGAAGAAAATATGAAGGTAATGAGATGATGGAATATTTACAAGACAGAAAACTTCTCCCAATGATATAAGAATATAATGCAAGTGTTCTTTTTTTCTTCTTTTTTTTCTTTGTTTTTTCGAAAGTTGGCCTTAAAACAGATCTCACACTCATATCCCAACCCATGTTTGATCTCCTCACGACACTAATTGTAATATTTATAACAAGATCAAAGGTTGAGAAAGAGTGATTTTTGACCCATCCAAGACACAACCCATTTGTTTCATTTTTTTGATTTTTTTTTGATTTTGAATTGTTTTTTTGAATTTTTTTGAACACTTTTCAATATCATTTGTACAATACATTCACTGAATGACAACCTCCCCCCACACTAAAATGGATGATTTCCCTCAAGAATATTATAACACACCATAAAGTAAGGAAATGATACCCAAAAATGAAATCCAGTCCCCCCCACACTTAAATTTCAAAAACTTATGCAATGAAAATCCATGTTGATATTGGGTGGGATAAGGTATTGGGATTGTAATGTGGCTATCAAAGAAAAGGTTTTCATAGGCCTGAAGGGGATTTCAAAAGGAGGATTAATGTAAGGGTAATGAGAGGCTATTTGGCTATTGTGATTCTCATGTGGTTTAGAAAATGCCTCTATCATATTAATACACACTAAGGTACGAAATTCAGCTCGAAGGTCCACAAACTCAAGACTCACAAATGGGGGTGAAAACACACATTTTGAAAAGATGGCCATAGGTGGCCTTGGCATGAAAGCAAATGTTTGTTCTCACGGTTGGGGAAAATAATTTTCCAAATCAAAAATTGAGCATTCAAAATGTGTTGGTTTTGATACAAAATTATTTATCCAAAGTCATGATGAAAATACAAAAATTTTGAGATCAAAACATGTATGTTAACTCCCCAAAAAGGTTGGACAAAATTTAAAAAACTCGATGGTGAGTAAGCATGACTTATAATTTTTTTTTGTATTTTTTAAGTGATTTTTTATAGTTTTTTTTGTTTTTAAGGTTTTTATAAAATACACACCCACACAAGAAAGAGAAAAAGAACGGGTTTGATGAATATAGTGGTAAAAAAATGAAAGATAGAGGAAGAAGAAGAAATAGGTTGAGAGAGGAAGAGATAGAGAGAGAGTTAAAGGAAAAGAGGTGCCCCTGGTTTAGATTTGGTGGATCGACTTCTCCATCGAGTGGTAGGTCGGCTAGAGAAGTTGGGGATCCAGTGGAAGTAGAGGTTGATCCATGCTAGTGGGATGTTACTTGAAAAAGAAAAATCATTATTCATATAATGAAAAACTAAAAAGAAATTGAAATTTCACAAAAGTAAAAGAAAACATGGGTTGCCTCTCAAGAAGCGCTGCATTTATTTTTCTATAGCTGGAAAATTGCAGTGGACTACCCATAGTCTGACGGTGGCCATCGTATTTTCTCAACTCCAGTGTGCTTCCAGAAAAACTTTTTCTTTGGGAGGCCTGATGATTCATTGGATAATTTCTTCCCATCCTTGTTGGTGTGCTTGAAATTCAATGGGGTTGGAAAGAGAATATTTCTATCCTCACTTTGGTCTTCAACCCGAGGAATGATTTTATCCACAAAGTGATGGTTTTATATTCTTGGAAATTCAGGAAGATGACTCAATTCTGATGGTTCATTTATGTAAGGATCAGATAACACAAAAGCAGAGTATGAGATCCCAATTGTTTTTTGACTCATTTATTTCATCACTTACCGATGTAAAGTAATGAGGATCAGTGGAGTCATAAGACTGAATAAAATTTTCAATATCCTTTATTTCAATGTTGTTCACCAAAGAATGGCCAATTTCAACCTCACCAGTGATCACTTTATTAATTAGGGTACAAATATCACAAACATCACTACCATCAGGACAATATAAACACATTGGTTCAAGGTTCACTTCACATATAACAGAATTTTCAAAATCATGGATAGGAAAGGATGAATGTGGGATAATCTGATCTGAATCAACAAATGAGCATTCTAGTTCATTTTCCTCATTACCATCCATGTTGGAGAATTGGAGGTCAGAGGTGAGATGAGATTCTAAAGAGTTTTCAAGATCCTTTAGATCAATGGAGTTTGCATTTGTAATGTCAACATCAATTTCACCATTAATCACTTGGTTAACGAGGATGAAATATTCACAAACTCCTCTATTAGTAGAACAGGAAGAACATGATGGATTAGGATTCAACACACTCTCAGAGGGAGTTTCAGAAACATGGATTGAGAATGCAGAGTGATCTTCAGATAGGTATCACATGGCTTGGAAAATGTTGAACTTGACCAGTTGGTCTCCAAATTCCATGGATAAGATGCCAGCATGGACATCAATTTTGGTTTTAGATGTCATAAGGAATGTTCTTCCTAGAATTAGAGGATATTTGCAAGAAGTTGTCTCACCTTCCATGTCAAGGACATAGAAATCAACAGGGAAGATAAGATCATTGACTCGGACAAGGACATCCTCAATTATTCCCTCAGGACTGGCTGTGCTTCGATTGGATAACTGAATGACAACACCTGTTGGGTGAAAGGGACCTAGACCAAGGTTGGAGAATATGGATTTTGGCATGACATTAATTGAGGCTCCTAGGTCTATGAGTGCATCATCAAAGTTGGAACTTCCAATTTGGCATGGGACTGTAAAGGTACCTGGATGTTTGCACTTAATGGGTATAGAATGTTGGGTGGAAACATTTTCAAAGGTCCTAAGTTGCCTCTTATGGGTACACAACTCCTTGAGAAACTTGGCATACTTAGGAATTTGTTTTATGGCATCTAAGAGGGGAATGTTGACTTAAACACGTCTAAACATGTCGAGCATTTCAGGATCAGGTTCAAAGGACTTCCTTGGTTTAGAAACGTCTTGAGGAAAAGGAATTGGATTCCTAAGTGGAATGGAAGGAGGTGAGGGAATGGTTTCAGGTTCCTTTTCAAGTTTCTTTTTCTTTTCATTTTCTAGGTCAACATTTAAAGGAGGGTTTGAGGATTTATCTTGAGGCATAGCAAGTTGCTTTCCTGATCTAAGTGCAATTGCACTTACATTACCCTTGGGGTTGGGTAATGGTTGAGCTGGGAGTTGGGAAGAATTTGATTGTTGTTGCTGGCTTAGGTGGGATGCAAGTTGACCTATTTGAGTTTCAATGTTTTTAAGGCTAGAACGGGTGAAGGAGGCAAGTTCTTCCACTGAACTTTCCCATGGTTTCTTGGAAGAAGAGGCTTGTCCCGGATTGGGATTACCTTGATTTTGGTTCTTGGGAAAGCGATTGTATTGGTTTTGGAATTGGGAAGGCTCACTAGGATAATGGAATCCAAGAGGAGGATTGTTCCTTTGAGGTTGAAGAACAAAAGGATAAGGTTGATGGAAGTTACCACCACCTTGACTATATTAAAATTGGTTTGGATTTTGAGGAGGGAATTGAGGGGGGTGAGAGATGGTATTACCATACCTAAGGCCTTGGTTATAGGAAGAAGAGAAGGGCTCAGAGTGAGGTTGGTTGAAGTTTCTAACAAACTGACCTGATTGTTGAGGATTGGTGTTCCGCTGAGCATATGCTGCATTGAGCTCCATTGGTCCGGATTAATCGGATTGATCCTCTTGAAGAGGTGTACATGTGTCTGTTGGATGAGCTGGGGAGATACAGATTCCACAATTCTTGATAGGTCCAGGGAATAGTGACTGTGGAGAAGATGAGGTTGGGGCTTTGGTAGCCACCGCTAGTTGACGCACAAGACCTGTAAGTTCACTCATCCACTCAGTCATCTTGTTAGGCTCTATGGATTGATTATCTTGGGCTTATTTGACTTGAGCATGTGCTCGAGTATGGAATTGTTGTGTGTTTGCAGCCATGTTACTTATGAGATCTCTTGCATCTGTGGGAGTTTTATCAACAAGAGCACCACCACTTGCGGCATCAATGGGAGTTCTCTCCATAGCCAATAACCCCTCATAGAAGTATTGGATCAAGAGTTGGTCAGAGATTTGATGATGTGGGCAGGTTGCAACAAGCTTTTTGAACCTCTCCCAGTACTCATGGAGTGATTCATTTGGGAATTGACAGATACCACTTATTTCCTTTTGGATGGAAGCAGTACGAGAAACAAGAAAGAATTTTTCTAGAAAGAGACGCTTCATGTCATTCCATGTAGTTATGGAACCAGGAGGGAGGTAGTAGAGCCATGAATTGGCAGAGTCATCTAGGGAGAAAGGGAATGCTCGAAGTTTGATTTGTTCTTCAGAAACCCCTTGAGGCTTCATGGTAGAGCACACCACCTGGAACTCTTTGAGATGTAGATGAGGATCCTCACCGGCTAGCCCATGAAAATGAGGGAGAAGATGAATCAAACCCGATTTGAGTTCACAATCAGATTCTATGTTTGGATATTGAATACCAAGGGGTTGGTAATTCATATCAGGGGAAGTGAGTTCTTTTAGGGTTTGTTCCCTAGGATTGGCCATTTCAAATTCAACTGGTTGGATGTGGACTGGTTCTTGAATTATTTGAGTATCTCTTATGTTCCTCCTAAGTTGGCAAAGTGTTCACTCAATTTCAGGGTCAAACAAGTCCAAGGGATTGTTTGGAAGGCTGCGGGGCATTCAGAGAGATTTTGGAAGAAAGAGGAAGATGGGTTTTTCTTTTTATTTTTTCAGTTTATGATTTTTATGAGAAAACGGGTTTTTCTTTGTGATTTTTTTTCAATTTTTTATAAAAATTTTGTTTTTTTTGGTTTTTTTGACAATAACCAGAAACTAATGACTACTTAAAGAACCATCCCCGGCAACGGAGCCATTTGAAATGCACGACCGATTGTCGCCTATCGACCGGTCAAAATTCCGGTGCTCTGCTAATGTGTATAGCAGCACTCGGGTCGAATCCTCGGCGATGATACTTTGTAATAGTCGTTTGTTTTTAGTTGATTGTATTTTGATTAGGGGGGTTTGTTTACAGAGCTTAATTGAAATGATTTATGGATGATGTTTGATTTACCAAATTGATAAATATTGGGGTGAGTTCATCATTGGGGAGTTAAGCATGTGATATCCTTGAGCCTTACTTTGTATTGCATTAAATTAACACCCATGTCATAAGTTGACGTTGATTGGAATTCCTAAGTGTGAAAAATTTAATCCAAGCCTTAACTTAACTTAGGGTTCTAATCTCAATCAAAACTTATTTATGGTAGTGTATTTATGGTTCCAATAACCCATGGAAACCACTCGTTAAACAAAACATATCATTAATCCATGACATATTAAGTTTAACATACACAATATTAATTTAAAGAATACTCATCGAGCAAAACTCTCAATCACTTAACATCCCCGAATTATAACTCACCCCAATGAGAGATTTACTCAACCATTTGGATGTTTAATATTCTGGTTAAAATAATTATGATGATAAATTAAGAATAGAAGAAAAAGAAAGGGATTAGAAAAGAGTGGTACGTTGACACACACACACGAACGATGATGATAATTAAAAACAGATTTTCGATTGAATGAGGAAGCAAAAGAAGGGAAGGGGATTCAAATTAATTTAAAATATTTTAAGAACATAAATATTAAACTACAGAAGGTGGATGAGAATAAGAGATATTGAAGAAGTAACTTGCATTAAAACAGAATTACAAAGAAAGAGACTTACCAAATTACAAAAATGAAGAACACGAAATTAAGTGAAAACAAAGAGAGGATGAAAGGTCTCTCAAGTAAAAACATGAGTATGGAAGGTCCTCCCAAGCCTTTTTCAAGGCTTTGGTCGTGCCAATATGATATCCTCTCTTCTGAAATGCCAACCCCTCTCAAGGAGAGAAGGAGAGAGTATTTATAGCCCAAGGAGTGGACTGTTTGCATTCCCAATCTGTCCCTCCACTTTCATCGCCAATTTGGATATTCAGACAGCCTAATCTTCTAATATCTCCTTCTTCAAAGTTGTATAAAATATTGTTTTTCGACTACTCTAAAAATTTGGAGGCATTTGGACAAGTGGAGCCAATGTTATGTTAGTTTTATTAAACAAAGTTGAACTGTCCATTTCTATCCATTCTTTTTCGATGTACAAAATATGAATGGATTTTTTAATAGGAATATGCCTTCAAATCCGAATGACTTATTAAACAAAGTCTTCTGGATATATCTCCTCTTTCACACTGCAAAATCTCAGCTCGATTTCATGCTTAATCATGAGATATGTCATGCATACTATACTGATTTTAATTCTCGTCCAGAATGGTGGGCTGGAATTCAAAGCATATGTTGGGCCCCTTTTATTTGGAGTTGGGCCTTGAAATTTTTATGCAAGATGAAATGTAGTGTCCCCAGAATTATGGTGGAGAGTTAAGGTTTTTGTACTTCTGGATTGAGCCCAGTAAATCAATCTTCAAGGCTGGTCCAGTTTGTTCACAGATTCTTTAGTCTTGTTTGTGAGGACCATATGACCCTTCAAATGAAGAATTGACTCATGGTACCTTCTAATGAAATGTTTTATATTGAAAGGAGAATCCTAAAAAACAAGAACCACACAATTTGGATCAGTATAGTGGCAGTTATTATTAAAACATTAAACCGACTCAATTGGACTACTTCTAAAAATGCTTAAAAATTATACTTAATATTAAAACATTAATATTTCACACAAATTATGCACATTTAATATAAAATCAGTAAATTGGGAATATAATAATTCATGAAAATATTAATAACATCAGTAGGGTAGAAAATACTAAAGAATTTTTAGAATTAAAAACATTGCAAGAATCATTTTCAAATTTAACATTAAAACCATCATCACATAAATGAGAAATACTTAACAGATTATATTTAAGTCCCTCAATGAATAAAACATTAGAAATTAATACTGAGTCAGTGTTACCAATCTGGCCTAAGATGATGATTTTACCTTTAGAATTATCACCAAAGGTGACAAAGCCTCCATCAATTCTGACTAAGCTTTTAAAGCCTGAGAAGTCTCCTAACATATGTCTTGAACATCCACTGTCCAAGTACCATGCCTTCCTACAGGAGCTCCTCAAGCAGGTTTCCTAGAAAACAGATTTAGATAGGAAATGATTTTGGTACCCAGATCTTCTTGGGTCCATACAGGTTATCAATCAAAGATTTCGGTACCCAAATTTGTCTTATGGGTCTCATAAAATTTGTATAATCAACAGACTTTGAAAGATAAACCTTATTAGATCCGTAACTATGAATATAACTAGTTGAAGCATATAAATGTCCAGAACTAGAACTAGCAGTATTCTGTCCAGATTTAGGAATAAATCTATTCTTATTAAACTGTCTCTGTCCAGGTTTGTAGCCTATTCCAGTAGTGTATTTTGGTGCAACTTGCTTTCCTAGCATTTGAGTTAGTGTATCATTTCCATTTGTGAATTTCTCTAAATCCTTTCTAAGTTTCTCATTAGAAATTTTTAGTTCAGTGTTCTCCTTTAATAGTTGATCATTTTTCTCTTTTTTAATAGTAAGTTCAGTTTTAAAAGTAGTAGTGAGAGCATGCTATTTCTTTAATGATTTGTATTTATCCTTAAGTTCATTGCATGTCTCTTCCAGAATATTACAATATTCAAACAATTCCTCACTAGTCATGTTTTCAGACTCAGAATCAGTTTCTACACTATCTTCAGAATAATAAGAATTTAAAGCAGGAGTATCTAGGGTTACCTCAGATGTGTTTGTCATAAAACACATGTTTGCCTTATTTCTGGTTTCAGTCTCAGAAGCTTCAGATTCACTGGAGCTATCCTCAGAAGCACTCCAAGAAGCCTTCATAGCCTTTTTTTACTTACTGTCCTTGTAATCATATTTCTTCTTGAATTTGAGCTTTGACCAGTCTGCTTTAATATGTCCTTTTCTTTTGCACTCATAACAGACAACTTCATCACTTTTATCTGACTTTTTTTAATCCTTCTTCCAATGTCCCTTATTGTCATACTTTCCTTTGTAATTTTATTTTCTGAAGAATTTCTTCTTGCTATAAAATTTCTTAAACCTTCTGGCTATCTGATCCATTTCAGCATCACTATCAGAATCTGAATTTTCACTGGTTGAACTGTCAGTAGGTAGTTGAGCTTTATCTTTGTCCTTGCTCTTTGAAGTAATAGTCTTGAAAGCCACTAATTTCCTCTTAGGTTCATCATATTCCTCTTTATTCACCTTGAGTTCTTCCTCATACATCATAAGCTTACCAATGAGTTCTTTGACAGGTAGAGAAACAATGTCACATGACTCTCTGATTGAGACAGAGGTGCCTCTCCATCGGTCTGGTAAACATCTCAAGATTCTCATAATTTGTTCCTTTGCTGGAACAACCTTTCCAAGTGAATTCATTGTATTGACTATCTCATTAAACCTGAGATACATGTCAGAAATAGGTTCATCAGTTTTCATTTTAAAATTATCATATTTAATAGTATAAGTATTTAATCTCATTTCTTTAACATTGGTTGTTCCTTCATGAGAAACACCCAAAGTATCCCAAATTTCAAAAGCAGTTTTACAAGCAGAAATTCTGTTAAACTCTTCATCTCCTAAAGCACAGTACAGGGCATTCATGGCTTTACAATTATTATTGTAAGCAGTCCTTGTAGGTTCATCCCAAGTGGATCTAGCAGTAGTGGGAAGTTTATATTCTGATTTTATGGCAGTCCAAATATCAAAACCTATGCTTTCTAAATGAATTTTCATTTTAAGTTTCCACTGAGCATAGTTTGTACCATTGAAGAAAGGTGGCCTGTTAGTAGCAACACCCTCTAGTCTATTATCCATAACTAGATTTTAGAATGATAATTTAAAGAGATAAAAATTTATGACTAATAGAAATTTAAGATCTTTAAAGATGAAACTAAAATCACAGTTGAAAAACAGAGTATTTCAACAATCTTTGAACAAAAACTAAGTCCTCTGATACCAAATGTTGGTCGGAGTGGATACTCAAGAGGGGGGGGGGTGAATTGAGTTCCAATTAAAATTTCTGTTAAAATATTGTCTATTTAAAATCCCCCAATTTATAAAACAAGTTAAACTGTAGTGAATTTATATAGATTGTAAATGTTCACTTAGCTTCTCAAAGATTGATTAGGTCTTAGTTAAATTAACCACAAGATTAAATTAAGTTTTGAAACTAACCTACTGATTTACAGTAAGTGTAAAAACTTGCTAATTTAAGTATCAAATTAGCTTTAAAATAGTTTTGTATTTCAAAGCAATAACAGCGAAATAAATAAGATATATGTAGTATACTTTAAACTTAAATAAAATATGCACAACAGATATAAAAATAGGTTCAGTCTCAAGCCGAGACTTAGTCCTCTCAAATTTATATAAATTTGATCCACACCCTGGATCGGGGTTAACAACAGTTTTACAAAACTGTCCAGGACACGCAGAGACCTCTACCACTGTTCTTCATGGGAAACAAAACAAAGACCAGGTCACACAAGGACCTCTTCCACAGTTGATGTGGGTAAACATAAGTTAAGAGAAATTGAGTGAGGATTTTGATATCCTCCAGTTCAGTGCAGGAGAAATTGTGTGTAAAGATATACAGAGTACACCACACTGCTCGAAAGTTAATAAATAAATCACGTAGAGAAGATAGAGGAGAGTTTAGAAAGCGCTAGTGATTATCAATGTAGCTCTGGACTCATTGGATTCAGCAGGAATTATTCTGAGTTCTTCTCTGGTTTTTCTGTTGAAAAACAAAGTGTCGTATTTCAGCGTGTCTTCTTTAGGAGTGAGAAATATCTCTTGATTCGTCGTGTGTTCTTCAGCAGTATTGGATTTCACTCATGAGAGTTATTTGAAGGTCATGAAATATTCTTCTTGTTCAGAACAGTTCACTCGGGTGTATGTAAGTTCTTCGTATTGTATATTCACACTTACACACTGCTTCTCTTCTTGTTTCGTTCTTGCTTGTTTCGTTACTGCTTGTTTTTTCCATTACACGTGTACTGCATCTCAGTCTTTCTTATATTCCACGAGTTCTGGCAGTAGGAATGATTCCCTTTTCATAGGTTTGAGATACGGTTTCCTGACATGCCAACAACTATCATTAAATAACATTAATTGCATTAAAAAAAACAAATATGACCATTAGCATTATTTAAAATAATATTGAAAAAATCTTAAGAAACGGTGTTATAGTGATTATGGAAACGGTGTCTTCTTCATGGTATCTGGTTACGGTGAGTGGTCACGGTGTCTGGGTCACAATTTCTAGTCATGGTGTCTGGTCACGGTGAGTCCTTCACGGTGTATGGGTCACGGTGTCTGATCACGGTGAGTGGTCACGGTGAGTCCTTCACAGTGTCTGGGTCACGGTGTCTGGGTCATGGTGTCTGGGTCACGGTGTCTAGTCACGGTGAGTCCTTCATGGTGTCTCCATACTTAGACAAATATCTGTATTTGGACTAAGACAGTGATATGCAGAATATGGATTAAGGTTAATCCTGAGAGAGTAAGAGAATGTGAATCATAAATATAAAGGTGTGATAAAATATGTGAGAATTGTGATCATTCATGAGACTTGTAAATAATAAAGAGAGTAATTAACATCATAAGATTTGTTATCATAAAAACATGATGTGTAGCTATTATTGAGATTGAAGAGCATTAACAAGATGTGCAATGAAGATCGAGATTGATTAACAGTAATGAGATTTGTGATCATTAAAACATGATTAACACATGAGGATTCCAAGAGTTTGTATAATATATTATTTTTAAGTAGTCTGACAAATGAATTATAAATTCATTATTTTTGGAACCCCATATGATTAGGATAAAGAGAATATTTTTGAATTCTATTATCTTTTGGAGTGAAAGATGAATTTTTGGTAGGAATTAGTTCAAGGATGAAACTAAACATGTCAAATATATATTTTTTTCTCTTATTATGTGTATAAATTAATTCTTAATCTTTAGGGAATAGATCTTAAAACCAAAAATGTTTTATCCTAATACCTTATGTTTTTTTTGAACTACTGATATTTTAAATCATTATAGATTGATGGATTTGAGGCCCTAAATTGTACACATGGTGGTGATTGTTGAACTCAATCACCCCCAATAAATATTTTTGTTTTTCATGCAATTATGTGTCTCTAATTTCCACTAATGTTCTCCTAATCGAGATCATAATTTTTTGGTGACTTTTTCTTTTATCTTTCCCTCTTATTAAGACTAAATTTTATTAACCCAATTTCCGATGTGTGGTTTCCACAAAGGTATTTTTATATTTTTATCCTTTTAATTTCGAATACCAATTACAAATTTCTAGGAAACTATTTATTGAAGTAGGGGAGAATATAACACCCCAAGATTTTGTAGTACGTTATCTCATTAATGTAATTGAATAATTTACGCTACACACAACTCCAAGTTCGAGCACACCATAACTTACCAAACTAGTTGTTCAAAAAGAGGTTATGAATACTTTTAACTGAATTTTGAATCTTATATAATATATATAATTTTAAAATCCATATTATGTACTTCTTAGACATAATATAAGAACAGATTCGTTTTTCAGATAAAAGAAGCATTTTTCAAAAAATGCAATTTTACCGCCTTTTAATGGAGAACCCTTAAATTTTTTTTGACACCTCTATATATTCAATTTCTTGAAATTAAATTCTTATTTAGAATAAGTACATAAAAATTTAGTTTGCAAAAACTTTTGGAACTTTTCTGATAACATTCATATTTTGATGAATAGTGAAAATACTATGTTTTAATTGAAAACATATTTTTTAATCGAAATAATATATAGTGATAAATTATGAATTTTAACTGTTTTTAAGTATAATTAGATTATATTTTTATCATTTAAAATAATTTAGGTCATTATAAGTAATTTCACAATAAAATTTGACATAAACACATGACAATCTTTTGATAGTTTTTACTTTTTAAAAACCTGCTTTTTGGTTTTGACAACATGAATTAATTTTAAATTAATTAACAAAACTTCTATGTTTTGAATTTGTTAAAATAGAATTAATTTTTTAATAATGAATATCAAAATTATATTAGGGTGAAATTCTGGTAATTTTCTAAAAACATTCAATTTTTGATCAATAGTGAAAAATACAGCGTTATTGTTTAAAAATGAATTATTATTTAAATAAATAAATATTTTATTTAAATTTATTTTAAGTCAAAATATATATATATATAATACCTATATAAGTTCAATGTATTTTTTTGGAGTCATTTTATAATAAAATTAGATGTATAAATTTTTATTGAACTTTTTACCGTCTTTTACCCACCTATTAGGAGCATTTGCAAATTTGCATAAAACATAATTTTATCGCTTCTGTGAGTTGAATTTCAAAACCTCAAGAGACATGGTTGATATCAGTAAGTAAAATGAGGTTCAAGAAGATGAAAATAATTTTTGGTGAATAGTAACTTTTGACTTTTTTTTACTATGATTAAAAGTAAATAGGGTAATTAAAGGTAAAATTGATATTATAATTACCCTAACACATGTCCTTATTCTATTGGATAAGTGTATTTATACCAAAAACAACTTTAGGAATAAAATATGATCCTTTAGGTCCACTTGTATTAGATTAGGACATTTATTATTATTTTATTTAAAGAAGAGTTAAAAGTGTTAAATTCAATGTTTACCAACTAAAATATTTTTAATATATGGTTAATCATAAGATAAATTAGACTATAAATATTCATTATAAATTTAAAAATATTTCATACCTAATGGTATTTTATTAAAAAAAATTATACATTAAATAATTAAATTTATTTATGACACAATGATGATGAAATAATTACCTTCTTAATGAAATCATAAAAATAATTGATATTATAAAAATACAAATAAATATAATTTGAGACTTTGATGAATTAAACTAATTTTCTAGGATAATATTACATGTTAGGGTTGATTAGATAAATTTATTCGAAGTGATAAGGTTGTTATGACTTTCACAAAAACAAAATACAAAATAGTGTCAAAATTGACATAAATTAATTTTTAAAACAAATACTATACTTTTGATTGATATAATATTCTTAAAAAACTAAGGTTCGTCCAGAGGGTTTTAATAATATTATATATGTTATTAATGAACCACTTGAGGTTCTCTTTGAAGTATAGAGTATTTTTATTAACCATATAGTGTATGAATACAAGAAGACACGGTAAAAGTTAAACTATTTAACTTAGAGTTAAATCTAAATGATAAGGTTAAAATGGTAACCTAAACTTGTATAAAACGAATTTGTTGATATTATTTTGACCTATTTACACCTAAGGCTGGAAATAAATTCATTTGGAGTCATTATAAACAGAATATGACTATATAATAAATTAACATTTTTATCTTTTCCTAAAGTGACCCCACCCCTCTTATAAAAGAGAACTAACCCTTCTATCGAAATCACACCTCCAATGCCATTTGGCTCAGCCAACCCCTGCCCAAGTATCATCCCAACTTCACTAAAATCAAACTAGATTCCCTACTTTGATCAGAAATCCATCCTATGAAGCCCTTTTGATCAACTCAAAAGGAAACACCCGAAGAAGTGGTAATAATTTCACCACCCTCTTTCATGTTCTTTTCTTCTTACACTTCCTCTATAATTATTATTTCCTTACCAAAATGATAACTCCGATACCTTATGAATACTGTGATTTTATTATAAATATGAAAAAACCATATTCATTATTCTATCCATCCAATGAATGATAATGTCACCATGTGTGCGTACGTACGGATTACCTTCTCCATGCCGTTGTGTAATTTGTTATTAAACACTATGTGATTTGGATGGATATAACAATGAATAATATGTATATAAATAATTAAAATAACATTATAATTCCTCTGTAAAATTAATAATCCTTCCAATTAAAAACTTTTAATCATTAAGGAAATGACATCGTCGCTCATGTGTACATACGGCTTACCGTCTCCACGACGGGATGAGATTCATTTCCATATTCGCCATTCAACGATGATTATAAAATATTTATTATTAATAAGTATGCAATATATGACATAATAATGCAACTGAATATATATATATATATATGTACTTACATATAAATTATTCAATTACTTAAATTCAATACGATATGAAAACGGAAACAGCGTTTATGCGTAAGTACGACCTACTGTCTCCATAAACGGTGTTTGAAATTTCATATATCTATCTACTATAAATATTTTTATTCTAAATATATATGATATATGTGCTATATTATGGAAGTATTTAAATCATGATCTAAATGATATGATCAAGAATAACAAGTTAAAACACGTATGATAAAGAAAGTGACTATTACCCGAATTTTTATTTTAACATGGAAATCATTATTAAATGGGTAATATAATGTCATAAATGAATAATTTATGATATAATAAAAATGAATATGGATATTTTATAATTTAATAACAAAATATGGTCCGTATAAAAGAGGTTAAACGTACCCTCAACCGAAGGAAAGTGCAAGGTAACAGTTAATTTCACAATCTCTTTATTATCCGACGTTGTTTTTACATAGGTATCTACCGGGAAATATTTATTTTACATTTCCATGTTTCATAAAATATATTTCAATGAGATTATTTTTAAGGTACCTTTTTACTAAAAAATCATTTTAAATTTTTTAATGATTTATTCTTCTAAACCTTTCTCATTAATGTCCATGTTTTCAAAATGGTTTTAAGGATTTATTTATATGGATGTGAATGTTTTAAAATATTAATCCTTTCAAAAGATTCAATGTGTTATGGGACATATTTATTCAAAAATATCTTTTAAATGACATATTTTATAAATTATGTGACTTTTAAATGATTTCATGAAAAAGGGATATTTCTCTCAAAGATTTTTACTGATCATTTTCAACTATATAAACATCCTTTACAATATATTATTCTTGATCGAGGTTGATTTATTATGATACAAATATTATATATTGTATTGGAAATTTTGTGATATGTTTGACTATGTTTGTGTTATATTTATACCATTCATGGTTTATGGATAAAATATTGACATTTTGTATGCTATTTTTAATATGAATGTTTATGTTATGTTTAAACCTTTTCATATGAGGAATGAATTTGACATAGTATGTGACGAGTGGAGCCCACTATAGATCCTCGATGCATCAGTAGGTATCATGAGACAAAATACAGTCTTGGCACAAGGCCTTGTCAAAATATTATTTGTAGTCTTGGAACAAGGCCTTGAATATGGGGTTATGAAGTCTGGCATTATGAATTCCATCATTTTGAAATTAGCTATTGATATTACATGTGATTATTCGACTAGCAGAATATCAATGTTAATATGTAAATGGAATTATTTGATTTATCAATGCCATATCATGATGAAATTTATTTTTAAAAGGATTTTTTTTAGTTTTATACCTTGCTTTAAATGTTTATGCTTATTTGTGAAAGTTTCCTCTATATTGTTATCCTTACTGAGCATTTAAGCTCTCTCTTTTCTTATGTTTTATTTTCCCAGGATTCCAAGATGTGTTTTATTATTGTTAAGAATGGTTAAGCTAGGGGATTAATGACATTATTAAAGGATCATTTATGTTGTGTTTTATTTTATAATGTGTAATGTAACATTCAAGTATGTAATCTATTTTCCAAGACTGTTAAACTGATCTGTCTTTTAGGACTTGATTCCTTGTAATCATTCCAATGTATTAAAATAATGCATCGACTCTCGGCTTCTGGGGTCGGGGCGTAACAACAATACAACAAATCAACCTACTTTGGAACCGTTCTATAATATCTATGGGCTTGTTTCATAGCCATTCCTTCTATAATGAAAAGTCTATGACATAATTATGTAATTAGTAAAATCCCTCTTTATAAAAATTTTAACCTACCATATTAGTTCCTATACATAATAATATATTCATCCAAGCCAAGCCCTCTATATAAGAATTTAGACATCCCAAGATAATTCCTTTATTTATATTTTTCATCATCCCTTCCAAACCATATAAATAATCATTTCACCATCCTAGTCCAATAACTCAATATAATAATTTCATCATGGATCATATCACAAGATATGGAATAATTTGGAATGCTCCAAAAATCATATGTTATAATGGTCAATACAAATAATAAACAATTTTGTATTTAAATTTAATTTGATTTATCATGTTAGGACATTAAATATTTACATTCTCGAGCACCCAACCATATGACATTGGGATTCTAAATCCATTCCAAATAAATAAAGAATAATATAATGTTAATATATTATATTCAAGTCACCTATGGTATTATGTCATGAAAAAAACTATAATCCATTTTCTAGTTCATTACTATTCAGGGGTATCCTCACCCTACGTGTATCCATAAGCCATGTCACAAAACTATTGGATATAAATAGGTGAAACAGGTATTCAAAAACATTATTATCATCATCTATTTTTAAGTTAATTAATGTGTTTGTTGCTTCAAAAAAATTGCATAATATTTCACATACATAAGCAATCTAGAAACATACCTAACCGATTTTTATGGAAAACCTGCCATTAATTGTACATCTACATAATGATGTCAATAGGCAACACTATCTTGAATAAAGGTGAAGAGGATATCATGAAGAACCTAGTTCAGAAATGTTTAGATTGTCACTAGATTCCAGAGTTGTCAATATATTACCCTTCTATAATAAAGAGAAAAAAAATCGAGGGGTAAAACATAGTAAAAAAAATTACTATGGATCATACTCTTGATCAGGATATCAATAACATGATAATGTACATGAAAATATCCTAAAATCACCTATGTATCAGTATAAGATGGATCATCTCAAATGAATAGTGAATCATTTAGGCATCAAAGATTTATAACTACTAATCCCAATAAATACAGGATTTGTAATCTTTTCCCATCATGTATTTAAAAAATCACGATTTACATTGAATATCATATCACCCTTGGTTAAAATAACTTAGATCAGTCATTTAAATTCATGAACTGATTTTGTATAATGTATTCAATTCATTTCATATACCCATTTCATGGAATCTTCTTGAGGATAGTTACGTATCATGTTATATATACAGGGAATGTAAATGTCCTCTAGATTACCATATGTCCAACTTCTATAGAAGATCCCAAACCACCTTCAATTCCACAAAAACTCACACGTAACCCTCTAAATTCTCTTTTAAACATTTTATACCTATAATCCATTATTTAAAATAAAAACCTATAACTGAATTTTAAGTCACATTCCCTAGAAATTTCTCTCCATCCATAAACGGTACTCAATCACCAAGGTATAATATGAAGGAAAAACCTAATAAAATATGTTAAATAGAATAATCATAGTTTCATGTACTTATAAAAATATGGGATCATACAATACCCTTCTTTAATTTGACAAAAATGATATAATCATTCATGATTAGTAGGAGACTACCACCTGCATGATGTGAAATATTTCAGTTTCTAACTCTCCTGTATTTCATTATTTTTAATAATATCTAAAATTCTTATTCATAAACATACTAAAATTTTAATAATAACATTAAATTTAATTTTTATTCACATTATGCCAATATAACCATTTTAAAAACCACACTCACCCATCGATTATAACAAGTTAAATATTTGGTCTGTTTCACCACCAGAACCAAAAACATTATAAATTTATATCATGGTTGGATTTAGAAACTAATATTCTAGTGATATTATACTTAAATAATAATTTAATGTTTTGTTTCAGGTTTTATATAATTAATAATAACATTTATCTTATTATTGATATTCCAACAATGTTAATAATAAAGTTATAGAACAAGCATACCACTGATTTCATATCAAATAATTGAAAATAAAATATACATATAATGAAATTGGTACATAATATATAATTATTAAACATAATTTATAGTACCATAAATAATCTAGGGTTGATTAATTTTATATAAATTAATTATGAATGATATTGAGATTAATAAATATGTGAAAAAAACATTTAAAAACATCATAAAAAATAAACTATAATAAAATATTTAGTGTGTGATACATAATTATAATTTAGGAGTATAAAAATTAATATATATGAATGTTGTTCTGAAATAAGTGATTAATATAGTTCTATTTTATATTTAGTACTTTAGTGTGCATTCAATAATGAAAAATAAATGGTATGTTTTTTCTCCTCTAAATTTTTATTAATTGAGACATGGGAATTATTCACGACATGATTTAATTTTTTGGTTTTATGTAATTCTATATTAGTAACCATTGAAAATATTTTCTAGAAGTTAATGTGGTTAAAAAACCCATTTCATTTTATCTCATCCAATTACATTTTATTTTGAATGTTAGCCTAGTTGTAAGGTATTTTTCACCTCTAACATCAATTATTTTTATTATAATGTTTATAATTCACCTTTAATCTTATAAGTTCTCTATATTATTTTTTATACTGTTAAAAGTTATATTTACATTCTAATATCTATGAAAAGGACATATTAATATCAGATATTTTACCTTGAGGTATTTTTTTTCTCAAAAATTATACATTTATGACGATTAATTTTAATCCTAATTAATAAGATTTTCTCTTCCATATCCATATTTTCTAATCCCTAGATTTTTCAAAATTTATATTTTGAAACCTATGTATGTGTTTTCTAATTTTATCTTCATATTATCCTTTTAATCTTATAAAAATGATATTTTATTGTCCCATTTAGTAATGTGAATTTGTAATAATGGAATTTTAATACATTAAGATAGCTCTCCTTTTATGAGCATATGTTTAATCTTCCATATCAAATTTCCATATGATAATATTTATATTTTATTTTTGGATCCATTATTTAATATTATTTTAATGATTTTTTTTTTCAAAAAAAACCCCACTTCATGTTTTTAAAACCATTATGTATTTTTCAAATCTCGATTATTGATGATTTTATTTAGAAGTAAAGAAATTCAAAATATTTTCAAATCACCTATTGGAAACAAATAATTTATTTTCATCATTCCATTAATTAAGATTAATTATATAAATAATGTTTATCAAAATTATTTAATAGCACCCTTTAAAACCTATATGTTTCATTTAGGGAATCATTATGGATATTAGTTTAAAATAAAATATTTTCAAAATAAATAATTTATTTTTTATCAAATGTGATTTTTTTTAAAGTGACTCATTTTTTATTCATTTTATCTAGATGATATTATTTTTTTAAACACTCATTTGATTTCCTATTACATTTTCCTCACCATATAAAAAAATATTTTACCTCTAAGGGAGTTTCGTTTCATGAATTATATGTTAAATGATCTCACATTATATTTTTACAAAATTAGACAATCATGAGATGAAAGAATTTACCAATTCAATTAGTGGATGTATAATTCTAGTCCCTCCCCTAATATTGAAAACATGTACATAGATATTATCTTCACATAGATAAACCTAATATATGTGATATTTATAAGAAATTACAATGAAAATTGAATTGGGTTATATAGAATTTTTTTGTTCTTATAAAAATGGAATATCATAAATATTACCATGAAATAGTGGATTAAATATTTAATGGATATTCATGAATTATTAAAGATAAAATAGTCCTTAAAATAAATTCCATGTGAATTTAATACATAAAAATTCATGAGAAGGAGGTTTGGAAATGATTTGATAAAGTGGGGTTTTATGAAAAAGGTTAAAGTGTCTTTAAAGAATATAAGAATATAAAAATTTGAATAAAACTATAAATGAAACAAAATGGTTTTCCATAAAATTATAAATTTATTTAAAAACCTTTTATGGATAAAATAAATTAATATTGTTGAATATGAAATTAGGTAATGAGTATATAGGTTCTCTTAACACATGTCTTCTTAACGATTGATATTTAGATGGTAACATTAAATTATTTTACATCCACCAAAATGAAATGTAATACATGATATGTATATATTTATGGATAACCTAGATAGTAAAAATAATTTTAATATTTAATTACAATATAGTGATAATGTGAGTTTTATATAGGAAATATATGACTAGAAATTGAAGACTATGGCTTAGATTTTTATTTACCTTAGGAACTCAATTATTTTGGTATGATCCCATAACATATTGAATAATCCAAAAAAATTATTACATATTTTATGGATGAGAATTTTCATATAATTCATTTAGAACTTTTTTTAAAATAAATTTATCAATTTGTATTCTTTATTCTTACTCTCTTGAGGTTGATCATTTCACAGTTTTGAAGCCGATTAAATATCAGGATAATATTGGAAATTCTTGTCAAATGGGACTATAACTCTAACTGTTAAATGGAATGACGTTTATTTCATTCCAAAGTTTTTAATGGTCAAAACTATCCATATGTGTTTTTAAATAGTGATGATTCATTTAATATACATGTTATCATTATATGATTAGATCATTTAGGTGATTTTTACAACCATTCTAATATATATTATTAATATATAATTAAATGATTATTTATGAATTAATGAACATGTAATAATTAATAATTTTCTTTGTAGAATCATATTTAAATTTATTTTTTTAACTATCCATGAAGGTGGTGGTAAAAAGCAAACCTTTCCGTGTATAAAGGTGGTGAACCATCCAAATCATGGGTAACAATTTCATTTTTGGAAGTATTGAATGAGGAAGGATTATGGACATTACATTAATATAATGAGAATTGAATATATTAATAATAAAATTTTTATTATAATAATATGGTTATAATAGATTTGTGGAGGCATAAGAAGCAATGAATTTTAGACACTTTAGTTGAGAGTATTCCTTCTTCTATTAGATGTGAACACTTGGGATTACCCATAAGTATCTTTTGACTAATATTCTATTATGAACAGAACACATTTGACATTGAATGGATTATTAGGGAATAATTTGGGTAGATATTTTATAATTTAATGGATATTATAATTTGACGATAAGTGGGGTGGTGAAGGGTGGTATTTATAAAGTGATAAGAGGGGTGTTTTTTTATACAATATTTACTAAATTAAGTTTTTCTCCTGAATTCCAATAGTGATAATTGTCATAAACATATACAGTAATTAGTTCATGTAAGGTTATGATATCATTTTCTTACAAAAACCCTTTTACAAATAATAATTTTTAACTAAAAATATTATAGAAATTATTTTTGGGTATATTACTATTCACCAAAAAGTGAACATTTTCTAAAAAAATATAAAAAAATAGCCCAAACTAATTTAGAAATGATGATACAAAATATGATATACATTTTACCAAAATAATTGTATATATATGGGAAATATTATTTTTTAAAATAATTCTAAATTTATTTAAAAAAATTTAGTATAAAAACAAAATTAATTTTTATTAGAAAAAAATACATAATGTTTCATAAAATTATATTATCATATTCAAAAAATATAATGATTCATAAAAAAAAATAAATGTAATTTGGATTAAAAAATTTATATTTATCATAATGTTTTCATTAAAGATAAATCATATCAATTTTGTAAAAAAAATATTATTTTTATTTCTTTAGGTTAATCATTAATGTAATCATATTTTACAAAATCATTTTATTATGAAATAAAGTCATTAAATTGATTCCCACTTATTATTTTACTATTTCAATGCATATTTTACAATTAGAAATGTTTATATTACTATTTCAAAAGTCATATTACAATTCCAATGATCAGATGACTCATTAAATGGTAATATTACAATTCTTGTAGTCATATAATGATCATATCCAGACATACCCATTTACTTTTTACCCTATGTATACATAAAAATTATCTTAATTAATTAGTCACTACATCACAAATAATGGTCCTTATATTTCCCATGACAATGTATATCATATTCTTAAGGCTTATATTTGTTCTTATATCCTTTTTCGCAATAGTGTTATTTATGGGATAAATTGGTCCAATATAATTGACATATCTATTACCACTATTCCTTCTATCTATCGTGTTTTTCTATTTTTTTATTATAAAAAATATTATTTGATGGCATTTAATGTTCCAATGAAATATTATAGACTTTCTATGTAAATGTATTTTAAAAAATAATAATAATTTCAATAAGAAACAAGAATCATTTTAGTAAAATAAATAAATTTTTAGGCAATTAAGGTCTTCCTCACATAAATAAATTCTCCCATAAACATTTCATTTCATTTATTATGGTGAAAAAATTAGGATAATGTTTTCTTAATTTCTTCATTGGGTTCCAAATTTAGTTGTTTATATTTGCGACTCTAATAAACTAGTATGACTATGAAATTTTTATTTCTTTATAAGATAACATCTCTTTTACCCATGATCATCATTAGTCATTCCTCAAAAGTGAGATAATTTTCCATTAACACAACCTATGTATTCTATAAATGTGAGGGATATACTATGTACTTCCTCAATAGGGATACTATGAACACATTATGTACATGAGACATGCTCATTCGGTGTGCTAGTCGATAGGCCATATAACTGATGCAATCATGAATCTCAAAGGGATAAAGTATTTATATATATATATATATGAAACTGATATTCTGTCATCAAAGCCCTCATGAATCCCTTATAGGGATATATATATATATATATATATATATTGGAAAAAAATTATCACAATTCTCAAACACATGGTTTGGTTTATATCGATCATCATTGATCTTATGTCAATATTGGGATGATCAAATGTGTTACCAAATGATATTGTCATTCTTGGTCATTTCATTTACCAGTCTACAATCTAATAGTTCCTGATATCCTGCATTATCCTAATACATTAAATTCTTCATTTCCTTTATTATAGGAATAATGATCCCTCTAAATGATATTGTAGAAGTGATAATTATATGAGAACATTACAAACATAAGATATTGATCCTTTACCTTTTAGAATCCCATTGAGAATAATGTCAATATTACTCATGTATTGAATTGTCTACTTCGCATGGACTTCAGGTTTAGGATGATACCATATATTAACAGTCAACTCTGTGTTCAAATTGTGTGTTGGGAGATTCATTAATTTTGAGGTAATCATTGAATCTGGAAGAAATAAAATTTATTTGGGTGTTCCATGACTCCTTCCCACTTATCTAATATATTTTTATTCATATGGATCTAGTTATAAATACTCATGAGTGAAAATTAAATGAAAATTAATATTTAGATGGTCTAACAAAAAACATATAATATTATTCCCTTTTTTTATCTTTGGAAGACCCATAAAAACATAAATTGTGGTGTTTTCCTAGATCAATTATGGAATGAGTAGTGATTTCACCATACACATATGTTATGTTCATTATTCATTGAGTTATTAAAACCCTAAGATACATTAGGTCTTTCTTCAATTCTTTCTTCATACTGACCCACAAATAGCAATCCAAGAGATCTCTATACATATTTTTTCTCTCTAGGTGGATATAAAATGTATACATATTATAGTTAGATAGTTTTTTTATATCATAGGGTCTGATGGTATGAATAGTCAAGACCAATGTTCCAGAACTTATTTTTCTTCAACATTACATCATGATGATTTTTCTTTCCTTAATACATCTGCATTATGTATTTCCACATCATACATTTGATCTTCATTCATCATCTCCATATTGGTGGTTGATATTTCATTTGTTCTTGATAGAATGTGTTTCCCTTCATTATGATTCCCATTTTCTTCCATTTAATGTGTAAAAAAATTTTATCCCTCTCACTTGTCATAATCGAAAAGGTTATAGGATGATTTTTTCATAGATAGACGCCCACTTTATTATCCATCCCAAGATGATAATGGATTGAGAAGCCAAAATAATTCATCATCAAAATCAACTATCTTTGGGAAATAATATCTCTTTTTATGCACTTATACTCTTAAGGATTTTGTAATCTATATATATATATATCATCCTTCATGCCACATAGATAATTTCACTGAATCATAATTTTTAATATTTTTGAAGAAAACATTAGATCATTTGATAGATATTTTTTTTCATTATTAACTATTTATTAGGTGAAATATGGAATCACATTATATTTTTTAATAAAGACTCAACCTAATACATTACTTTCAAAAACATTGTTGATAAAAATACATAACCATATATTGGTAGTGCGGCCACAAGTGAATTGATTAAACTCAATTTAAACATCTTAATTCTCTCATCTCACTCATCATTATAGTGAACCATTTAACCACACTTATTTATCATTGATAGATGTATTTAAAATCAAGATTTTTTTTAAAACTAACTAATAATAACAATATAATATAAGGAATATATTATTCTATGTTACATATTATGCTTTGGGCTATTCATCAAAACCCGTTTTATTCCAAGGATCCATATATGTAGTCTTACTCATAATTTTATTCCTGAAAAATGATAATTAATCCATTAGAAACTAAAATTATTTATATTCTTCATATAAAATTACTGTCACTAGTTTCATCAGAACAATTTTCATAGATTATTCATTTTTAACCATCCATTTGGAATAAATGAGAATATCATCAATCAGGACTGTGAAAAAATTGTAGAGATAATATACTAAGGATATATTATTATACTCTATTAATATTCATGGAACCATTTTGTGGATAGGAGTAATTAACATGAACTCATTGTGTATGTTACATTTATGAAATAATTACATGGGAATATATAACTTTATAAAATTTAATTGATGAAATCTCAACTTATGATTGGATTTAGAGAAGCATAAGGCAGATAATGCTGATATAATGGGAAATATATCCATGTAAAGAGATAATGTTCATTATAATGATTTTTTGTGTTCTTTATAATCAATGTTGAAACACACTTAGCCATATTTAATTTTGAAAAAGAGAACCATCATACTACACAATAAAGTACATGATTGCATAGATCCCTTTTACACATTATCTAGTAGTTTCTTCTATAATTACTCTAATTTATCTAGGGTTTTTATTTAGGGATATTTGGATAATGATAATGATCCATGTATATTTATTTTTCAAACACATCATCTTTTTATAGTGTTTTACTATACAACAACTCAGGGAGTATACCAATTGAATAAAATAAAATGAGCATGTCCCCAAGAGGGATCATAACCATGGCCTAAAAAATTTAATCTATATATTATTCCTTATAAAGAAGTGATATCTATTAAAGTGAATAATTTAACTCAAGATAAGAATATCATAATTAAACTTCATTTCCGAAACATAAACAATACATCCAAAAAAGTCACAATATAGAGAATGGATAGTTCAGGGACTTTGAGGATTATCTACTTAAACAATATATTTTATTATACATGTATAAATTTCCCTATATATTAACTAATATTTTCACAATTAAATAAAATTATAGGTTATAATAACCTTTATAACATTCATAATGTAATCATATTGATGTGGTGATCTAATATTCTCAGTAAGGGAATACATAACAACATACCAGCAAGGGTCAAATCATAAGTATATTACAACACATAATCAAGAGATAAATTATTTATTATAAATAATATTTAATAACAATATTTGACCATATTTCATGAAATAATTAAATGAAAAAACATAATCATGAAAAATGATTTCAAATCCATGAGATAATAGACACGATCCATGGATCCTAACATAGACAAAAGACTATGACATAGGAGTGTGGTAAAAACATAATAACAAAAATAAAAAGTCATTTCTTCATAACAATACATCAATTATATAGAAATTTTGGGTTAACCACTAGTGAATCTTCTTAGGATATGTCATACTTCTTGTGTACCCTTATTGGGTTTGGATTAACACCATTGTACCCCATCTTAAGAATTGGATTATATTATATCATCTTTTTCATGGTGTATACCAATTTTATTATTTCATTTATATTCTTTAGTTGGAATTTTCCTTTTACATTAAACATTGGTGTCTTATTTTAATTCAAAGATGGAGATCTTTTATTGGTGAAAATAATAGAATGTTTAGGTATGTATTTTTATTTATTTATTTAATATTGTCTAGTTGTAAAATTTTTAAATGAGATTGTGGGGTGTTTTTTGTGTTTGAAATCATAAGAGTTGGTTCAGGATATTTTGTGAATTTTTGGCTTGAATCTATCTGCTTTTAATTTACACATCATGTACATATTAAAAACTATGTAGCAATTCCCAAGAAAAATCCATGTATCATGTTAATTATTTTATGAATTAACCTTTTGAGGGAATTACACAATGTGTAATGTTTGAGTAGGGTTAAAATTTATCCAAGTTGACAGGTTTTCCTAGATCAATTAATATGAATAAATACACAATTTGTAAATGGATCACATACCATGTGATTTAATTTATCAATGATTTAATATAGCAATTGATTCCTATTACATCATTCAAAAAAATTTATAGCCCCTCATCTCAATTCCTCGGTGACTCCTAGTCTATCTTGAGTGATTTCATCAAGTAAAAAAAATCATATTTTATTGTTTAATCCTTTATAGGTCTCACTTATTTGGTTGTCATATATTTTTCTTATTCTTCCATTCAAGAAATGTTTTATTTTGATATTTATAGATGATTTGTTTTGATCTTGAATTTTTTTACCTTGTTTATTTCGTATGGTCTTTATGTCCTCTATTACTTTTAGAGATTATTATTAGAAGGGTTGTTTTAATGACCAGTTAGTAGGAGGTGTCTTTAACCAACTGCTATGGTATATTTAGTTAAATATTATAAAAAATATAATGATGTTACCAATATAAAATAAAAATAAATTAATTTAATGATGAATGATGATAAATCATATAAATTATAATTCCTTGGATCCCTTTGAATTCAATGTTGTTGTGACTTTCCTTATGGGTATCAATTGGGTTTGGGAACCCATGACTAATGATGAATTAGATAATGGTTTAATGTGTGTTTATAATGAAATTATATTTCACAGGATTTATTTATATAGAATCATATTGATAATGGATTATTTTATCTAAATGACTAGCAATAAAATGATCTTAATTTGAATGTGAACTTGATTGAAAAATGGTAATTCACATAATGAACTAGTGTGATTGATGTGATTATATATTAGGAATATACTAGTGATACATGATTAAATTCTTATATATAGGGATTTTCCAAGAGGATAAAATTTCTATTCAGAGGTCTTGACCCAATGATACAAGATAAAATGAATATATATTTTTCTTTATCCATATATTGAAATTATTACATCGTGGGTTTCACCCAGTGATACATTCCAAAATGATTATATTTATATATTTTCCTAGAGGTTGAAATACATATAAAAATTGGTATTCATAGTTTTTTTATTACTCCTTTTTTAGTTAGTTTGGGGTGGTTTTCAGACATCCTTAGACACATTCAAACATTTTGTAGAAGCAGGTTAATCACTATATTTTATTAATTTATTAATTAATACTTCTTTGTATCACCTTATTGCATGCACTTGCAACCAGAATGGTTTTATATATAAATTATTATGTTGGGATACTATGTTTTACACACACCATTTTAGGCATCCATTTGGAACCTAATCTGATAACATTGATGTGGGTTTAGACAAGGGCATGAGACCTTGTGGTTGTTTATTGATCTATAAATGGGATGTGGTTTGAATTTGGGACTAACATGAGGTTTAGTACCATTTACATTTGAATTTATTTTATATCTTATGAATATTTTACTTTTATTTATTTAGACTAACATTTAGAAACATATTAATATGTTATTGCATGATTTATTATTATCCATTTATTGGTTCATCATTTTACATCGTAGATTTATGTTATATTGTATTCTCTATTTCCTTTACCATAATATTTGGTGAAACCTATTTATTTCTAGTATAATATATTTATGTACCACGGGGAATTGTCTCTAAACTATATAAATCACACTCACATTTCTATCTAGAACCCTATAGATTATTATTAGGCATTCTTGAGGTCCCACAAACAACATGATTTGGCCATTTGGAAGAGTGTCAGATCGAGGGATATTAGATGGTGGTATGAGTGGAGGATTTTATTTTTTGGATAATTACTATTTTTAGAATATATAAGGGAGACTATAATGTGTATATACATGGTTATGAGCTTTTTCACGGGAGTATCTAATCCATATACATTGGAAAATATGAGTACCCATGGATGAAATTATTTTTTATCATGTTGACTTGTTACAGTTGAGTTTATTACAGATAGGGTGATTCCAATGTTGTGTCATGGCATTTTTCATTAACCAGCCTAGGTACCATGGTAACCTAATAACCAAGACGACTCTAACATGGCTTACATTTTTTTCTAGATCCCCACGGGCTGGAGACTAGCACCTGGAATCATATAATATGAATATAGGAACAAATCATCCAGAAACACAATGAAGGAAAGAATATCTAGTTTGTATGCATACAAGAAAAATCCATATAGAGATGTGTGATAGAAGTAAAACATGCATAAACAAGAAAAAGTACAAGAAAACACAGAAAACAACCCACAACCCATTCGAATGATCAACACTAACCCACTATATCAGAAACAAGAACCACATCCATGTTCTTCATTTTACATGCTCGCACATACAAGAACATAATAAACAAACACCTGAAGGCACTAGTATGGTGTGAGCTCAAAGCCAAGTAGGGTCTCTCCATGGATTCCATAATTAGATGATGAATTTTAATTGACCAAATAAATCATTCAATTTTAAATAAAAAGAAATGGATGTTCAAAATAATATTTAAGTCAAACCATGAATTGCATTTCAAATTTTGTTAATACATTAAACAAATGTCTTAATAAATTTTTTATGTAAAATAGTTTATATAAATTTATAATTCATTGTAAATAACTTACAAACATTGGAATATATTTTAAATAACAACAACCTGCAACAAGTTATCTAGAAAGAGGTATGATTGTTTTAGGTTATGGTAACCTCACACACATATATAATGATAATATAATTATGTACAAATGACTCTTTAATATTGTCCATAGAAAACTAAACAACATCCCACTAGTAAAATTAACTTCCAATAAGTTTTATTTTGTGTTGTAAAGCCTTAATATAGTGTTAGAGACTTCCCATACTAGCAGGTTTTCCATAATAACTCACTAACTTTCTAAGATTCCATATACTCATAAAACATTAATGAATGTTAATTTAATTTAAACATATTTAATATAAAATTCATCACAATATTTTATTTATAATATTTTAATTTACATTTAAAAAATGTGTTTTTAATCAAATCATGCTTTTTTCTGTGATAAAATCACAAGGTTTCTATCAATACCAAATTAGAAATTTTTTCTGAAAAACAAATTTTAAATCAATTTCATCAAATTATATTGAAATTTTAAATTTTCCATTTTATATTTCATAATTTCCATAAATTTAACAATCACATTACAATTCAATGAAATTAGGGGGTTTCACTAATTTTCATCCAAATTGAATCCATATCTCCAATTCCTTGTAATTGGGTTTTCAATAAACCAAAAAAATGAAATTTAACTAATATAAATCAACTCAATTTAAATCAAACAATTAAAATTATATCAATAAAATTAAGGTTAATAAAATATATTCATCATTATAAAACCACCAACCATTTTAATGGAAAAACAACAACAGTAATAAAAACCACCAATAAGAACCAAGACACAGATTATATAGGAACCCAAACATTAAACAAGATTCAACAATACATATTTCAGATTCATCATTCCCTATATGATCTAACAATATTCTATAAAGTAAAGAGAATGATATAGAGAGAAAAGGAGACCTCTAACTTGAACAGTCACACCAAAACTGCAACAATGATCAATTGTTGAATAAAATGACCCAGAATGGTTAGAGTGCTCCAAAATCTCATAGGTATGGATATTAGGCCACGATCAAGGATTTTAGTATAATTGGAAATAAGGTTTATAGTTATCATGTGGGTTAAAAAACATTGGCTACTTTATATGACATGTAAAAAAATTACACATAATGTAATTGAGAAGTCCCATAAACTCCAAAAAACCTATAACGATTGGTTAAAATTGGATTAATTATTTTTAAAATCTAAAAGACTTGTAACCATATTACATGGCATGTATATCCCTAGTAGGCTATAGAATGAGATTATTTTATACTAAATATTCCAGTAAAACCCAGAATTCACTGTTATAGGTATCCTCCAATGTCCTTATCATCCCAACTATGACAATAAAAATAGATTACTTGTGAAAGGATAAAAACATAGTTTATAGAAAGGTAAAGGGATGTTTCAAACACCCCCATTAAAAAAAAATTCCAATAAAGATCACATCACAAAGATTCCATATCGAATAGGTGAGGCCCCTACCCTCTCATTAGTGTCTTGGACTCCCTTGTGTCATTAGAATCAAAACCATGCTTCCCTTTACCTTTAAATAATGATATCATATTTGCAAAAAGAACCTTGGTTTCAATATCATACTATATGATCAGTCATAGATAAATCATATTCAACCTCATGATCTCTCTAGCTCAGGACATGAGATGGATTAGATTAATACATTCATAAATGAGATACATGGAACATGTTATGTGTCGACGTCCGGTATAGTGGCAGTTCTCAACTACAATCCATTTTAAGCACCTTTTCAACAACATGGAAATTTTCCCCAAAATGAGGAGAAATCATCCATTGCCTCCCATGTTTTATAAGACACAAAAGGGGAGAAAAATTCCAGAACACCTCATCACTATGTGAAAATTACAAATATATACAATAATGATCAACATTATATTATGTCCACTTTCTGGTGTCAAAATTCTATGATAAATCAGAAGAATACTTTTTTCATCTCTTTAAAAAATCTTAGTCTTCCAAAGGAACATTAAACTATCCCTGAAAAAAACAAAAAACTTCAAAAAGATGACCAAACAAGGCCTTAGAAGGATCCATTTTGATCATAGACTGTTAACTATTGTTTTAGAAAAACTCAACAAGCCCAAGATTTTCGTCCGAAGCCCCACCAAAATCGAGAACACATATGAGGAGCATATCATGATATATATGTATAGATATTTATGTCTGGCCACTCGACTATGTATGGTAGGCCATTCTCAAATACACCAGAGATCCCAATGCCTCTTTAAGGCCTCTAAAAATGGCAGAAGTGAAATGAGGATCCCAATTATAGTCTATAGTATATGTAACTCTATGAAAATGAAAAATCACTTTCACATTTATATTTCTCATACTCTCAACTTATAAAGTATCATTATTGGTTATAATGAGATCCAATTTTTCCCGCTAATTGATCATAACCCATATCACATTCATTATCCTATGAGTAAATTGAAAGCCAGGAATAAATTCCATTTACATCTCTTTACACTTCCAGGTTGGAATTATTAGTGGATGAAGCAAGCTCAATGATTTTTGGTAATCGAATGAGACCTACTCACACATATAACAATGAGAGACAAATTCAACAATTCTTTATATCATACATAAACACCAGAATCTATGACACATGTAATAAAACATCTTTGGGGTTATTAGGTGCACAACCCATAAGGTATTATTGAAATCATGCATTGTATCATTCCATTGATATAACGATAGAACAAAATGATTCTAATTACATAGAATTTCCTTTTTAGGGAAAGACTAGTCAGGGATAGAATCCCCACCATAAAGAGAGACTCTAGTGATACCAAACTCATCGTCAAGATGTTGTTCTTGGGGAATCATCTCAAGAATAATAGATGTCAGATAAATGACTCATAAAGAAACATCATCCATTTATTCCAAAAAACTAATATGAAACTACATAAAAAGATCCATCATGGTCCACTGTTGAGATGATTCATTCATGGATAGGGGTGGATGTTTCCTTATCAAAGGATCTTCAATGAAATACCCTTTACCCAGGGTACAAGTGATGACAATGTTGAATTATTGTAGGTATTTCACCCAGTTTCTTCAGAGGAGATTCGAATCTATTTGTGAGATAATATAACTCAATCTATTATAAAAATAGTACAAGTTAAACTTTTCTATGAATAGGTATTAACACTAACTATTAAGCACATGAAACACAACTACATTTTCATGGTCATGGGTCAGATATTTCATCTCTGGTATCATAATATTAAGAGAGCCATAAGTAATGGAAAGATCACCCTGCATAAGAACACAACCAAAACCAAAACCCAATGCATCACATAATACAAAATATACCATCCTGGACTCTTGGATAGTCAACACCATAAAATTAATCAAAGGATTCTTCAGCTCAAAAAAGTAATTTCGACATATATCACCAAAAGAAAACATTTCCCCCATCTATGTGAGTGCATTCATCTGAGATTCCAGAATTGATAAGTCTTTTACAAACCAATAATAATACCCAACTAGACATAAGAACCTCTCAATCACAAACACATTTCATAAATTCCCCCATTTATTTAAAATGATAACTTTACTTGGTTCAACTGAGATACCATTTTTTGACACCACATATCCCAATAATTTTACATCCTGAATACATAAATTTCACTTTGAAATCATGGAATGATGTCAGTGATTTTTCAAAAATCCCATAACAGCTCTCGAATGATGCACACGATCATCTTAGGATTTAGATTAAATAAGGATTTAATCGATAAAAACCACCAGGAATGTATTACAATACTGATGGAAAATAATTTTATTTAATGAAGTAAGAACTGAAGGATCATTTGATAGACCAAAAGGCATGGAAACGTAATTATAATTTCCATAACTACATTAGAAGAAAATTTTAAAAATGATAGATTATTTTATTCTAAACTGATTGTAACAAGACCAAAAATCAATCTTTGAAAACCAATTATCCCTTTTCAATTGGTCAAACAAATCATCAATCCATGGAAATATGTAATTATTAATTACCATAACATGAATAATTATTGTTTAATCGACACAAAGAATAAGTGAAAAATCAAAATTAATATAAAATGATTTGGTGCTGCCTAATGTGAGACCCTCATGGGTGTAAATCCCTTATCAAGAAGATCATTCAACTGGGCCTTTATCTCACCCATTTCACACGGTTTCATATGGTAAGAGTAAATTGATAGAGGATTATTACAATGTAATAAATTGATAGAAAAATCAACATCCCTTATTGGTAAAAACTAGAAAATTTGAAAGGAAAAACATTGAGAAACTAAAAAACAACTAGAGGGCCATCACCACTTACTGATTCTTGCTCAATATTAATATAGAACACATATATCACTTTACCCAAATCTAGATAAGGATCTTTTACTATACTATACCTTAGTTCCAATTATCCTTGAATGATTTTCATACACCATTGGGTGTACTAAAGGAGACCCATCGAAGATATCAATTAACCTAGAATTTATTGGAAATTATCCAATCTATCTCAAATATTACATTAATAAGTTTCATGTCAAAAACTAGAAAACTCCGCAAAAGATCAAAATATGATAAGGTGAAAGGATAAGAGGGACTATTTGTTCACTACTATCACTTTTTTCAAATGGTATTAGCAATACCCATTACATAAGACAAAATATCAGTTGGAAGATTTATCAGATTAACAACATAGGTAAAAATAAATGAATGAGAAAAAAATCTATCAATTTGAGATGTCACTAGTGATGAAGCTATTATGATGGTACCTATCATATTCATTGTACTCATATCCACTTTATATGGAGACTCTTCCACGGTGTGAAGAATATTTGTTTTATATTCCTATGGATAGAACCAATTTTATCAAGAAGCATTTGATTGCACAATAGTTTTAGAAGGTGATTATGATATTGTGACACAAAGTGGAATGGAAAAGATACGGAATAAATTATTCATGTGAACTAACAATATTCATGAAGAACAGATCCTGGGTTCCTTAGTGAACACCCTCTTAGAATATTTTGGATTCTCTCACTCATTCAAAATCATAGGGCTTTTTCTAGAAAATACAGGAGGATTAGAAAAAACCCTCCTCTCGATAACTACCATGAGATTCATCACACTTCCTTTTTTACATTAGTTGAATTTATACTACCATTGGGAGAAAAGGGAACTGCCCTCAACCCTAACATGTTATCCAAGTCTATTTTTACCATAAATACTCTATCCAATTATTCAGCATAAGAAGGAAGCTTAAGAAAGAAATCATGAGAACAAATATCATCTCGAATTCCCAACTCGATTGTCATGTCTTCATATTATAACTTGATATAATCTCATGTGAAAACATCTCTAGTTGAGAAAAATATTTTTCATACTATGTCATGGTTTGGTTATTCAACTAGAATTTAGAAAACATGATATCCTTTGAAAACTCCACTAACATTGAATAGAAATTTTCTATAAAAATATACTTGATGTATTTCCACTATAAGACTTCATGATTTTTCATTATCATCATCATGTACCACCATATTCAACTATGTCCCTCCAGTATCAAGGTTGTAGACTTCACCATGATTTCATTTGGTGTCTCCAATAGTTCAAAAAAATTCCCAATCCAGTTCAATCATTCCCTTGCCTCTTTAGGATCATTTGAGCCATTGAGCAATGGTGGCATCTGGTGAAGAAAATCATGATAATGATTCAAGAAAACAACTATATTAGGTTCCATAGTTTGAGCATTAAAGATAACTAGTGGTGGATTATTTTCTAGAGTGTAGATATTTCACACAATCACTTCAACCAAATTCAGGACTACTAGAAGACTATCTCACTAAGGTTCATCATTATAATCCTCCTAGATCCATTTTTCAGGTCTTATTGGGGGGATAATGATAAAAAAACCTTATAATACAATAATAAAGACATTAGAATTAACATGAAAATTGAAAAATAAGGGACATCAATCCCATCATGTACATAAAAAATATTGGGATTTTAATCTATGCAAATAATAAGTAGGGAAAACAATATAACTAACCCCTAGAATATCATTCCCAAACCACATCAAGTGATTGAAGGTTCATTGTTGATGGTGTTAGACATGCACTCAATCAGAAACTACCTCCTATGTCTTGACAAGAGCACTAAAATAAATAATGACATCAAGAAAATATGCTCAACCACTCTATGATACCACTATGTCATGAACTAGCCCATTTACCATAGTAAATCGATAACATAGCCAAATCTAAATTGGGTCAAAGGACATTCTCAATCTTCATGGGATGTAAACTGTAACATGAAATCATACAATATGAATATGGGAACAAATTTTCCACAAATATAGAAAAATCAACATCAGATTGTCCATATTCAGACAATAAAATTTCAAAGGGATAAGTGTAGTATAAGTCAAACACTTATAAACATCCCCAAGTTCTAAAATATTTGGAAAAAAACCCATGTCCCAACAGACTCCGCAAAACCAAACCCAACTATTATCAACTAAAACAACCGATAAGTATCACTTTTCCCTTTATTGAACCTGGAAATAGATAATATACATACAATTAATGAAACATGTAGGGTGTGAGCTAAAATACTAATAAGATCTCATCAAGGATTCCATAATAATTTTTTAATATTTAAATTACTGAATAAAGATTTAGTTTTTAAATAAACTAGTAAGGAAATTCAAAATAATATTTAAAAAAGGAATGACCAACATTTCAAATGATGGACATTATTTAAACAAATGCATTAATAAAATATTCATATAAAAAAGTTTAGATAAATTCAGATGACATGGTAAATAGTTTACATACATTGGAGTATATTTCCAATTTAAATAGTGAAGAAATTTTTCATCTACCAAGAGGATTGATGGTTATATGTTATGGGATCCTGAAACACTTATATAGTAAAAATTACATTCTGCACACATGTTACTCTGAAACTATCCAAATACGAATAACCAATATCCCATTGGGGATAGGGTTTTACAATGTTTTTTTGGAGTGGTAATGAATCAATTCAGAGCATGGTAATTAAAATCCTTCCATGGTTGTCCCTAATAACTAACTAACTACCTAGGCTCTCATATTTATAGAAAAAAAAATCAATGATAGAAATTTTATTTTAAAACTATTTTAAAAATAATCCTTTCTATTCTTACAATAAAAATATGCCAATTTCCATTTTAAAAACAAAAAACATTTATAAGGAAACCATTAATTTTTTCATGATAAAACCAGGATGTTTCTATAAAACCTATTTCAATCATTTTTTTCAATGAAAAATTTGAAATCAATTTCATCAAATAAATTTTACAATTTATATTTCACATTTTCCATTAATTTCACAAACACACCCAAATTCAATAGAATTGGGGGTTTTCCCTAATGTCATGTCATATTAAATAAAAATCCCCATATCACTAGAATTGGATTTTCAATCATCCAATTAAAATAAATTTAATTGAAATAAATAAATTAAATTTATATTATATAATTTAATACAAATCATGAAATTTAAAGTTAATCCAAATTGGACATCATAACAGAACAACCTAACCTTTTTATGGAAACAAAATGCCTACATCAAATCAAACTAACATTAATAAAGGCACAAAAGATATAGTAATCAACCTAGAAACCATATTCCCCAACAGAGAGTTTAGGTTCATCAAACCTGTGATAATGTAGAATGATCCTAGGAGGGAAGGATTAAGAGACAAATAGACAGGGAGAACACTTACCTAGAGAGACACAACACAACTATTACCACAATAAATTTCTAAATAAAATGAACGATATGGGTTTTAGGGATCCAAAATATCCTAGAGAGGGATCTTAGGTATAGATAAATTAAGTATGGAGAAGAGGAAATATATTTTTCAGTTGATATTTCTGTTTAAAACCACCCCTCAGAATATTACAAAATGTGTAACGCAATTACACATCATGTGATTTAAATGACACTTAATGATGAAAAACCTGACACATTTTTGTTAAAAACAGATTTATTATTATTAAATTTTTTATATTATGTAACCATATTACTCAGATTTTAAATCCATATAAATATATAGAAAAATAACGTTTATACTAAAATTCCTACAAAACACTAACTTCACCATTATAGGTATGCCCTGAACTCCTTCTCATCCCTATAGAAACAACCAAAATGGGAATCTATGACCTGGATTAAAAACACACCTAAAAATTTGAAATGGGATGTTATATATTATTTATGTAAATTTATACTTGTGGAAAGGTATGGTGTGAGAGGAGTATTCATGCATCATGATAGGAACTTACAGGTATATCATGACAAGAATTTTTCAAGCGATGGTGATATTTATTTCATATTATTTTTTATCTTATAGGAGCTATTAAATTGATTACATTTTATATCTGATAAATATATATAAATGAATTTGTATTCATGGCTAAACCATATGTAATCCATTCTTAAAGATTCAAGGAGTGGTGTTTTTTGGTAGTTGTATCCTGATGAGTATTTTTTTGTTATTATAGACAATATTCTATAGAGTGTGTCTATCATAAATATAAACTACATCTTCATCATCATTGAGTTGATTATCATGAGAGTGGAAATTAATAAGCTCCTAATGTAGCTGAATATGAGATTTTTGTAAAACCAAAGGATCATATAGATGGTTTGTTTAATGATATCATCTTAAGGGTCATGTGATACATGGAATGGGATATTTTTCCCACCATGCCATTGATGCCTCAGATAAATAGGGGTTTCATCTGCACCATGCACCTATATTTACTATGGAGGGATGCCCCGAGTTAGCCGAGTTATAGAACAAGTCATTGTGGATTGTATTCAAGAATATTGAGACACTCACAGATAGGAGGGAGATGCTTGTTTCATATCTACTTAATGGACCATCCAAGACTTCTTGGAAAATTTTGGAGAAGGCTTGGTAGAAATAAGAGTTATGATGTAAGTATATTGAAAATATTTTATTAATCCCATAATATCTAGGGATGTTGATGGATGAGGAGGATCATGAGTTAAGTCCTCTTAAATAGAAAGGAATTTCAGTGATGGACTATATTAGAGGGTTCACTGACCTACATTACTTTACACCTTCTTTATCTGATGATGATATCTTGGGGAGAGTTTTTTTCGACATGTGCATTGGGATCCACCTAATTATTTTTTGAAAAAAACTATAGAATCTCCTTGAACTTATTAAGGATTCCTCATCTATGGGACCTATTTTTTAGTCTATGTAGGTAATATTATACCAATTTTACTTTGGAAGAGTTCCCAGGATTCTAGTTGGACACCTTGGTCAAATTCCATAGCTTTTTCCCCACATCGGTCTGATACATGACATGTTTGGAACATGGCACAATTGATGTTTTACTATATTATGTATTCATTTCAACTTTCAAAGATAGTTTTTGAAACTTCATATAGTTATACTCTGGGTTTTGTTACATTACTATTTACAACCTAATATATGTTGTACCTACAAATTGATATAGATCGTACACATAGACGTGATTTATCATAGAAATGGTTTGTGGTTCCCAACAAAGATTTAATCACACCTAGTTAATTCTACATATTGGTACCCAAAAAAATATAATGCATGTAGGTAGGGAAATTGAAATGTATAGATTTGGATAAATGATTTCAGTACATGGATATAGAATGAAAGCATTAGATTAATCTCATGCTCATGATTTTATTGGAGATATATATTTTTTGTTTATTACACTTTTATATATAATTTATTGTATTGTATGAATTATTCCATTTACCTACAATCCCTTTTCTTTATTTCCTCTTGAAATCATTATTTTTTTAAATTCCACTGCATGTCATTTTTTTCTATTACTTTTATTTAGATGTTAACTTTTGTATTTTATTTATTATTTTAGTGACCCACTATTTACTGTAATATTATATAAAATAATTTTCCACATAGGTCTTTATGTTATTGTCTCTACACAATTTTTCCGTATACACTCACTTATAGTCATTTTCCTCTAATGTACAGGGAGGTGTGCTTGAGGCCATATGGGCAACAAGTTTTGTTACATATGAGTCAAGTGAGACTAAGACAATACATAAATTATGAACTAAAGTGAGGATAAAGAAAAAAAATTATTATGAAAACAAGAATTAATTAATATAATTAATAATATACTAAGTATTAGAGAAACAATTATTCAATTTTATAGATATAATCATGTTCATAAACAATCTATAATTCTCTGTGAGCATGGAATTAAAACCCATATAGATTTAGTAAATTTTCATTCAAATTACAATGAATGAAATAACATTATATAACACTAACAATACAATTAATATTATAAATGGTATGGAATATGTATTTTATGAGGGATTATATACATTGCAATATGAATAAAGGTTCTGAATTTTTATCATTTATGAGTGAATGAAAATTGATATTTAAAACATAATATTACTCCAATCATAGACATAAATTATTTAACCTCTTATATAACAAACATAATCATCATAATATGTTATTTTAGAAGAATAATCATTTCATATACCTTTTATGATCATGAACTATAATTACATAATACATATACAACTAATAAGTTTTGTTTTTAGTATAACCAGTTGTTAGAAATGATTTTTCTTTCATACATGTTTTTTATTTGTGAATCAAATCATCATTCATTAAATCCAATATCATCATTCCATGTGTATTCATGGTAGTGGAATAATTTTGATCTTATAATTTCATAATTCCAATTTACTATTGATGGAAATTATGGGTACGTTTGGTGAGAATAAAATATTTGGGGGACAACTTTCAGGTAATTTATATATAATAATAAGCTACTACATATCAATCATTCATTTGTATTTCTCATAAATATAAAAAATATTAAATAAATTAATTAATACATAATATCATATATTTTTGTATTAATGTTCTAATAAATATTCATTTTGAATGTGATGAGGTCAGTATAACATCTTTCATTTGGGTGGTTGAATAAGAAATACAAAAAAAATGATAAACCTATGTATGCCTAATAAATTAGAGTTATATAATAGTAGTACTATTTTGTTAGACGAATAACTATGTTAATATAACATTATTATAGTGGACAAACATATTTATAATACATATGAATGATAAGTTAATTAAAAAATATGGTGATGGCTAGGTACATACAATTATGCATTCGATCCATCTCATTATGGTTTCATTGGAATGAAGGATTTATTCTTCACTCTTGGAAGTCAAAACTTCCTAATGTATAAAATATACATGAATTATTAAAATTTCATGGATTCAGGATTTTTTATTTAATATATTAGAATGTATGGGGAAAATGAAATCTGATTTTATAGTTGAAAATGTGAGACATTTCTTGGGAATCATTAAATAGGTGAATGTAAAACATATACTCACATGTGATTTAGTAAATATAAGTAAATAATTTTTTTTGATACATTCCTTTATTAAAAATTTATCTTACATACAGACTCTAGAATGAATAAATATAATATGAATTAGAAAAATATTTGAGTTATTTTAATGTACCTTGTTTAACCACATTTATCTATGTTTTTAATGTTTAATTATTTGTCATGTAAATTAAAATTTTTACAAAAAATATAATTTAAACCTTATTAAATAATATCTATATTATTATTGCAAATCATAACACCATATAAGCTAATTTAATTTCAAATTAATTTAAAAATAACTATTAAATTAAAATATATATTACAAAAAACTAAATTATAGGGAAAATACTCTTAGTACATTAGATTAAATTACACTAATTTCATATTAATTAAAAATTAAATGAGTGTTAGTATACTTAACCTATAAAATCATTACAATAAATTAATCAATATAAAATTATATATTTAATTTATAAAAATAATAATGTTCATCAATTTGGAAACCATTCTATGAAAAATAACACATTTTAACATTAAATGATTTTATTTATTTCCCTTGAAAATTTATTATTTATCATCTAACCATATAATATTAATTTTCCATTTGTATTAAAAAAATTATTTTCATTTTATAGATACATCAAATAATTTTATATCAATCTTATCATTAATAATATTTAACTCAAAAAATATAAAAAAATATTTTAATTTAATATTATCATTATCCTTGATTTCTTATAATTTTTTAATTGTATAGATTTCTAATTTATTAAAATTATTTATGAAAAATAATTATACCTTTATGATATATATATTCAAAATGAAAATATATCCAATAAACATATTTCTAATGACTGTATATACAATGAATATATTTTCGATGGCAATATATATGATGTCTATTTTTCATTCCAATATATATTAATACATAAATTACTAAAAAAATTATCATTTTTAATTATCTCTTAATATCACAATTATATTTTTATTATTTTCTTTATTTCTATATTGGTAATATTGATGAGAGTCTTCATGGAAAACAAAAAGGATAATTATTTTATGTTCTTGGTAGCATTATTTACTTGTGTTTTTATTCCACTTCAAATTTTATTAATGATTGAACATATTTTATTCATATAAAGTATTAATTTTTATCCTAATTTTTTATATTTTCTCTCAATAAAATGTTTTAAGGGTTTTTAGTTAGGAATTGTGTGACAAAAATGCAATTAAACATAGTGACTAGATAAATAAGAAAAATAAATAGTAAATATTTTACTTTCGCATCCTATACCATTAAAATAATTTCACCCACAAAATTTTGTCACTATCATGATAAAAACTGAGAGGGAATCAACCTCATTAAATCTTCATGTTCTTATGTAACAGTTTTTAACATATGATTCCTTTATTAAACATAAACCACATTGGTGATCTTTTTTCATAATACTATATAACTAAGATCCTAGATTTATATAATTGTTTCATTGTAAAAGTGTTCATGTTTATTATATAATAAATTAATATTCAGTACATGTTATGGATTGGGAACGATCATCCTGAAAATTGGTACATGGGACAGATCCTATACTTGGAGAGGATCAGTAGAAGTTAATGAAGATATGATACCATTCCCATATGGATGGGGATTTTAAAGGGGATAATGCTTATAAGATTAAACCTTAATCTCTTATTCAAACTTATAACTTGCTTCCATAGTGGTATTCAAATGAATAACTATTCTATGAAATCAAACAAAATGTTCCATCATTGAGTAATAATTTTTCTCTTTTTAGATTTCATGAAATTTTATTATATTGTTGGATGATTTAAATTTTATCAATAAATAATTGAAGAATATTAAGTTCTATTTTCTAATTCTCTCCGAATATATTACTAATATATTAGATTTGAACACCTTTTCCCATAGAGTGCTTTAGATTGTATAATTTCAATGGAAGAATGTATTTTTTATATGAAAACTATATCTAGAGAAGTGGTTGATCTAAAATTCCATTGAAACTGACTACATAATATCTTACTTAATCCTTTAAATATTTAATAGTATTTTTATATTGACCATTATTCTAGGTAATACATTTAGGGTTAATGCCTAACAGTGTATTTAATTGTAGTTCTAGACTTCTCTAAAATATTGACACAATCCTTGGACAAAAAGATGATATAATTATGAGTTTTATTCTATGAATCATTAAAAAAATATTTATATATTTAAAATTTGATAATTTGTGAAACCATCTTAAATATTATTGAATTTCCCTTGCTTGTTGAGATGATAAAATTTATGTAAAATTTCAATATAACTTTTAGAGGTATATTGTATGTTGTCTCACATTTTCACACTTGCATATGAAATTCCATAATAATTCCCATGAAGTTTATGAATGTCATCCACTAATTGTTTATATATCCTGTATTAGGGCATATAATCTGAAATTCCCCTATTCATTTTTCCCAATAGAAAAGTTTCTTTTTCTAACATTGAGGGTTTTACAGATTTTTTTTTTCAAATTTATTTAATAACATTTGATATTTTTCATATCACACAACACTAAAAAACTTAATTTTATCCTGAATAACTATGTTTAGATTTCATTATACATAACACCAAGTAAATCAAGAACTACATGCAAGATAAATTTTAGCTTTCTCCACATGGAACACTGATGTTAACTGGCGTTACAGGTAAGAATATCTATCCTCAATGGATTTTGTATCATACAAGATTGAGTTTTACAAAATAATAATATATTGTAAAACATATTATTACCAAATATAATGTTAAAACCCATGGTAATTATATAATAACCCATTTCATATATATTATTATTTTGTAATTAAATGTGAAAATATATTCAATAATATATATTATAAATATTGTCTAATGATTAATGATATTATTTAAAAAATAGATTTACCACCTTTTGATGGAACTATATTTTTAAATATAGTTTTTGTAACATTTATAAAATTAATTTTAAAATAAAAACTTCTTTTTTGAATGTTTCATATCAAAATTTACTTTTGTTGAATTTTTGATAATTATATATGAACTTTCTATTTTGATGAATAATGAATAATACAAAGTATTAGTTCGCAACATCATTTTAACCATTTTTATTATATTGTTAAGTTATGTTTCTCATTGTTTTTAAAGTATAATTTGACTTTTCATCATTTAATCCAATTCATTTCATTTGAATCAATTTCAAATTGAAATTAGATATAAAAACTTATTTAATATTTGAACATTATTTCATAAAAATTTGTTTTTTTCATTCCGTCTACAAGATTCATTTTCAATTAATTTATGTGTATTATATATTTTTTAATTTTGAAAAATGGATTCCATATTTGGATTCATGATATGAAAATTATATAAATATATCCCTTTAATTCTTGGTCATTATTAATAGTAATGTTAGTAATATTTGTATTGTAATGTTTAAAGGTAAATAATGTAATTAAAGGTAAAAATAATTTTATAAATACAATTAAATTACTGTAACACGTTTCATAATATCATTAGGTGAGTTTTTTTTCGACTAAAGGAATCCTTTGATCGCTATTATACCCTTTTTAAGCCATATGGGTGTGAGTAAGACATTTATAATGTTATATTCAAATAGAAGACAAGATTTATCACATCCTTGTTTTTATTAAGTAATCTATTTATAATATGGGGTTATACATGGGATATATTGTACTATAAGTAGTATTTATAATGATAAAATATTTACCTATTTCATTGTAATTTATTTATTATTTTTCGGAAAAATATAGTTCAATTAAATGGTGACACAATGATAATGCAATAATTGTTGAATTAATGATGGAATTCAATAAATGATATTTAAAAAATTAAAATAAATAAATAATGAGTAAATTAATTTCATAAGAGAATTTTATGGATTAAATTTAGATTTTATTGAATACTTAAAGTAGTTTTCTTGAATGTATCATTTTTATGATATTTTAAAAAAGGCATGAAATGAATTGTGTGAAAATATACAGTAATGGTATTTTAAAATATAAAATATTTCATAAATGATATTAAAAAAATATAAATCCATGATATAGAAAACTAATTGGGAAATTTTTTAATTTTCATTAATTACTCTATTGTTTTTATTTTCTAATTTTTGTGTAATTATATTAAGCCTAGAAGTGTAAATAACATCATAAAATGGGAAGAGTTAAAAGGGTTAAAATAAAATGTTGATGATCCAAAAATAATCAAATGATTACTAATTTTCATTATATGATTTTTTGGACTCAACATCATCCTATATTATAAATAAGTCACTATTGACCCATTTATAATATGAAATTAATTTATATTAATTTCATTTATTGAGGACTTCCAAGAGTACACTTCCACTATCCAATAAAAGGGCACTCATTATTCTCTATTCTTCAAAACTCAAAACCAATAATCTTCATTCACGATATAATAAAAAAAAATTCATATAATCCATACCCACATTATAGAGGATTCATTTTAGGTCGACCAATCTCTTTAGAAGTGTTCTAGGGATAATCATATGAGACCATCTGAATAGGAGGTATCATTTTTAAATAAGTGTTTCAATTTTATTTATTATTCCAATTTTTTAAAATATTGTTCTAATATGATGAAATAATAAATAATTTATCCTAAATATATTACAATGTTATTAGTTAAATATCATTACCTAAATTCATCTCAAATTTCATCAAATGTGAATGAATTAATCATTCATGTGCACGTGGGAATTATCACCTCCACAAACAGATATTATTCGTTTTCCATCACTATCTCTAAAGAATGGTTTTAATTATGGAATAAATATCTATATAGGATATTAATGATATATATACTATTATGATAGAATAATATTTCAATTATATTATTACTTTACATGCATATAAAAGTGATAACGTTGTTTGTGCGTAAATGTGAACTATCACCTTTATGAGGCTATTTGACTCATTTTTAATCACCACACCACTTTGATAATATATATATAAGTATTTTCAAATTATTAACATGATATATATGATATTGTGATCATTCTATAAAGGTAAAATTATATTTACTTTATTTCTATAATGATCAATGGAAAATGGATACCTTACTCATTTATACATATAACTCGCCATCTTCATGATTGTAATGTTGTTCATTTGTCATATATATATATATATAATTATTGTATTTAAAAGATTAATTTATATATAAAATTAATTATTTTGAAATGAATATTATTCTATATATAGTTGAATATTGAAAACTTTGACCATTTTCTACTTACCAATGTTGTTTTACACTCAAGTAACAAATTTCATCAATATGTCCAACATGAACTAAAGTAAATTAGTAACTGTTAAAACATGAAAATAAGTTATATAAATGTAATAACAAAAATTTCAATGGTTTTCCATAAATTAAATAACTAAACTATGTTTATTATTCAAGAAGATAATATCATACATGATGATTCAGACTCTAGGTAATGAAGATTAATTTAAAAACATATTTTCATGTTACCCTTTTCATCTATTTTTATAAAATATGAAAGAAATTTTAATTTCAAATTATATGGTATGAATCGGTTTTAATAATTTATTGTAACATTAATAATTTTATGCTTCCTGTAAAGGTTTACCATTTTATTTTCAAATATTTTTTTTCCATTTTAAATTATATGGTATGAATAGATTTTAATAATTTATTGTCACATTAATATTTTTATTCTTCATGTAGAGGTTTACCATTTTATTTTAAAATATTTTTTTCCATTTTAGGAGTGAGAATCTTTTGCAAAAAATGAAATTTTCTTTGAATGTGTAATTTTTATTTTTTTCATTATGCTAGTTTTATCTGTTATAATTATGTTCTAGTTCTTGGTTAGAGTTTTTGAATATGTTTAGTTAAATGATAAATTGAGGGTGGGTGACCCCAAAATATCTTTATAATGTATTGGGTAATGATATGGAGTTAATCTATATGGTTTCTTCTAAGATATTAAGACAATATTCAATAATGTGTTTTCTAAATGTAACTATGAAGGTTACTCCATATATATATATGAATGATAATATAACAGTGATATGGACTGCACAAGTCACCTATATGGTATATGTTTTCTGCGCATTTTTATAAGAATCACATGATTTCTTGAGGTATTATAATGATCTTATGTTTTATGAGTAAAAGTTTTATCTTTTTGAAAATGTTTTCATGGGTTTAAAAAATTCCTAGAATCATGGTTTAATTCTTTATTTTATTTAGATAAAATATATTTTTGTTCTCATCCAGAGTTTTAAAAAAACTCACAGGGTACAAGGATGGGTAAGAGAATGGAGGAGGTCATGTTAAAATTTATAAATACTTATCTTGAAAAATAAATCATGTTTTATTTTAATAGTTTTCTATTTTGAATGAAATAGATAATATATTAGCAGTATACTATTTGTATTAATGTGTGGTTTTATGTATCAATTATCTCTTATTTATTAAAAGTTTTAAACCTGAAAATATCCTTATTATGATTAAAAGTAAATTCTTTACTGAAACATAAGATTATGTAACAGTTTAAATTTTGGCCTTATAGTTGGTGTTAGAGACCAGTTTAGATAACTATTAGGGTTAGAATACTTTTTAATACAATATCCATAAATTCTTTTTAAATTTTGGTTAATTTGAAATGATATAGCATTAGAATATTACATGTTCTCTTCGAAATTGATATATATGTTTCACATTTTTTTCTCATATAAAACAAGGGTGGATTAAATTCCTAGAGATTACATTTGATGTCATGGAATGAAATTGTTTGTCTATTTTTTCCATTTTTTGGTGAAGCTGATAAATAGTTATCAATGGTTATGAATATCAAGGATGGTTAGGATTTTTATTCTACAGAGTGATATTAATTAAAATCTATTTTTTCATAAGAAATATTTTCATTAGGAGGTTTTACATAGGATGTATGAACAATTCTTGGAGTTGGGGAAATATGAGGACTCAGTAGCTACAAATGAATAAAAATTCACTCGATTAGAAAGGGGTGCTCTAAATTTCATCTGGGATATTAATAGTAAAATAAATAATCTTTACTTATAATTAAAGGCCAAATATCAAAGGTAATTTTAATCCCATTAATTCATAATTTACAAAAAAAGACACTCTTTATATGATCAATGATAAGGGAAATGGTGTTTATTGATGGTTATATTTTCTTTTCAAACTACAGAAAAAAATATTACATGGTTTTCGTTATAAGGTAAGAATTCATAAAAGAAGTCTGATTTTATTAAAATTATATTTATAGTTTGTGAAAATTATGGTAAAAATACATTATAGAATGCCTTATAATTTCTAGAAAGTTCTTATGATTTATTAAAATTGGACATAAGGATCACAACTATAATGAAAAATATCATTGTAGTGGTATGATGAAATATAATATATAGTCAGTAAAATGTTTTATATGGAATTAAATTTTTAATTATGCAAACGAGGGTATGAAGTGGAATGTACATGATTACAATTATCTATACTATAAGTATAAAGGTGTGTTGGAATCCATTTCATCTTATTTAGAAGATGACGAGCCATCAAATTTTGTGGTATCAAGTTTTTTTTCATATTATGATAATCCATTGTTTGATTTGAGGTCTTCACATTCATTCATTTATGAGAAATGCTCTAGTAAATTGGATGTTCTACCTCAAAAAAAGAATCCCGAAATGATATTGAAAACAAACAGGGAAAATATTAAGGAAAAAGAAATTATAAGAATATTTGTATTGTTTTATGTTGAAATAATTTACCGGTAGACTTCGTTGTTTTTCCTTTAGTAGAATTTTTTGTTATTATGCGAGTGGATTGGATTTCTGTTTACCATGATATGAATGACTATAGATCTAAATAATTTTATTTTCATAAATATTTATTTTGTGTAAAATAATGAACTCATAATGTTGATAATATATTAGGAATATAAGAATCTATTAAATTATGGAAATTAATGTTATCTTTCTCATGTTGGTGAAAAAAGTAACTATTTAGATTAATGACGTGCTGATGTTAAATGAGTATATGGATTTTTTTCTAATGAGTTTCCAAGAATTATACCTGATCAAGATGTTGAATTCACAATTGACATTGTTCCGGACAATAAACATCTTTATAAACCCACTTATTGAATAACACAAATATAAATTTTTATAGTTGAAGAATCAATTCCATGAGTTATTGGGTAACAGTTTCATCCGACATAGCGCTTTGTCCTGGGATTCTTCACTTTTTTTAAAAATTAATGATGATTCAATAATACGTTTCATTGATTATAGATCCCGAAATAAGATTACTATTATGAAATAGTATCCATTTCCTCAGAACGATGATTTTTTTATCATCTCTCAGGAGCATAATAGTTTTTGATGGTTTAAAGGAGGTTTGGGTTCCATTTGATAAAAGCAATGGAATTATACATTCCGATGATTGAGATTCAAAATTGGTATAGGAATTTTGAATGTGTAGTTATTCCATTGGGGTTACCTAATATAACTTCTATATTTATAGATCTTATGAATAGAATATTTCATGAGTTCTTGTATATGATTATGGTTGTGTTTATTGATGAAATATTTGCAATAATCTAAAATTTAAGAGAATAATGAAATAAATCCATGGGTTGTTTTCCAAAACCTTAAACAAATATACTACTATATACGAAATTCAAAAAGTGTGAATTTTGGTTGCAATATATTTCATTCCATGGTCACATTATTTCAAAATATGTAATAAATATTGATATTTCTAAAACCAAATTTGTTGAATAAATCACATGACCCATAAATATAAATGAGATATATAGTTTTCTTGGTATATAAGGATATTATTGGTGGTTTGTTGAAAAAATTTCGTGTTATCTTGCTCACTCAAAACAGTAAATGTGAAAATATGTTATTTTCATCAGGACAAAATAATTTGGTGATTGTTTTCTGGAATTGAAATGATTATTGGTGAATGCTCCAATTCTGGATCTACCTTCTAGAAAGGATGAATTTTTCAACTTCAATGGTGGTTCGTTGAAAGGGAATGTTTTTTTCATAATGAAAAATGATCAGGTAATTTCTTTTGCATCACGTTAGTTGAAACCTAATCATTTAAATTAAAGTACAAAAGATTTGGAATTAACTGCTATTATTTATGCATTAAATATTTTGAGGAATAATTTTTATAGAGGAAATTGTGGAATATATACTGATAGAAAATTTTAAAGTATATATTCACTCAGAAAGAATTTAACATGTGACTAATAATATGGATGGATCAAATCAAGTACTAAAATTACATGTTTCACTACCATAATAGAAAATAAAATAAAGATTCAGAGGCATTGAGTTAGAAAATTAAGGCTAAATTAACCATGTTACATTTGAAAACTAACCCCTTGGTTAATGATTTGATGAATTTTTTCATGGAAGATGTTGGTGTAGGAAATTCCTCTGTTTTGTTTTAGGTTTCAGTGAAATCATCTATATCATACAGAATTAAGCAAGCACTGAAAGAATACCATGTGTTTCATAACTGGTATTATCGGTTCAAAATGATAAGTTTCATGATTTCAACATTGATAAAAATAGAATTTTGATATTTGTGAATAGATTATGTGATAATTGTGATTCATAGTTGATGAAAGAGTTGTTATGTAAATCTTATAGTTTTATTTTTTTTTGTTCAACCTAGCAGTACTAAGATGTACATATACCATTAAAAGTGTTACTGGTGGTATGTGTTGTAAAATGATATTGATGACTATACCTTATGATGTTTTACTTGTCAACATTTTATGTTAGAATAGAAGTTTTTTAATGGGATGCTTCAACCTTTTCAACTACCTGAGTGGAAATGGGAAAATAAATCCATGGACTTCATAGTGGAAATAATGAATACTTATCGAGGTAACAATGTGATCATGGTTATTGTTGATCGGCTAACGGAATCTTTTCATTGTTATACTATTTAAGACACTCTAACTCTATATCAACTTTCACAGATGTATCTTAAATATATGGTCATGTTACATGGATTTCCCATCTCTATTGTATCGAATCATGTTCCTTGGTTCAAATATAAATATGCTAAAGGCCTTTAGAAGTCATAGGGTTCTGATTTATATTTATGTAACACATTTAATCCTCAATATTATGTTATCTAGAATGATCAATTCTAACATTGGTGGATATGTTATGTGCCTTTTCATTTTATTACCATTGAAGATGAGATCAACATCATTCATTGGTTTAATTTTCATATAATAACAGTATTCATTCTAGTATACAAATTGCACCATTTGAGGAATTATATGGAAAGTGGTGTCCAACTCCATCACTTTGGGATGAATTATGTGAAGGAAAGTTGATGAGACGAAAATTGGTAGAAAATATGGCACAAAATTTTAGTTGATTTAGTTACATATGAGGAATTCTCAGAGCAGGCAGATATGATATTCACATAACTAGAGGAAGGATCTTTCTTTTGAGGTAGGTGATCATGTCTTTCTCAATATTTCTCTGTTTAAAACTATTTTGAATTTTGTTAAGAAGGTGAAGCTAAAATCATTTTTCATTTAACCCTTTGAAATATTTTATAAAATTGGATTATTTTCCTACCAAGTGACTTTACCACCTCATTTATCCGAGGTAGAAATGTTTTTTCATGTATCAATTTGAAGAAAAAAACATCAAATATATCTCATGTTTTGATTCCAAAATAAGATTAGTTGGAAGAGAATATTTCTTATAAGGAACATCCAATTTAGGTTCATGACCATGTAGAGAGAGTGCTGGGGAATAAGGTGATTTGTTGGGTTGTTTTTTTATGAAAAAACCATATGTTTGAATATGCAATATGTGAATCTGAAAATGGTTTGAGGGAAAGTTATCCCCACTTAATTAAAATGTGAATAAAATTTTGCGGATGGAATTTCCAAAATGTGGGAATAATGTAACAATGCATGATATGATAGATTAATCATTTTTATATTTATTAATATATAGTAGTTAATGATAAAATATGTTGAATGACGTATATTATAATTCAAATTTTATGGTTAAAACATTATTTAAAAAAAATAAATTTACATCCTTTTGATGATGCACTTATTTTAAATATAGTTTTTTTTAATTTTATTAACTCTATTTGAAAAACTAAACTTCATCTTGGTATCTAAATATCTAAATCTATATTGGTTGACGTTTTGGTAATTTTTTGAGAACTTTTATATTTTGATGAATAGTGAATAATACAAAATACAAGTACATGACTTCTTTTCCGTCCAATTTACATATATTGTAAAATTATGTTTTTAATTGGATTTAATGTATAATTTTAATAATTTTTATCATTTAATATGTTATATCTCATTGTAATCAATTTTACATTGAAATTTTATATAAAAACATTAGGAAGATTAAAATGTTTTTAATTTAACAACATACATTCTCATTCCCTGAATGAGATTAATTTTCAATTAATTTAATCAAATTACTAGATTTGAATTTGAAAAAATAGATTAAATATATGGAATAATAAGTCCAAATTATGTTAATTATCCCCTTTTATAAATGGACACGGTGAATTTTAACTTTAGTAATATTTTTATTCCCACGGTAAAGGGTAAATAGGGAAATTAAAGAAAAAATAATAATATAATTAATATAAAATCACTCTATCACTTATCCAAATTTCATTGGGTAAGTTTTTTTAAACAATAATCATTATTGGTTTCAATTTATACCCTTTTTATTCCATATGGGTATGAGCAAGAAATTTATAATATTATATTAAAAGAGAAGACAAATTTTGTCACATCCTTGTGATTAGCATGTAATTTTCTTTTAGTAATGGGTTATATAAGGGATCTATTTAACTATAAATATTATTTAGAAATATAAAATAATTTTCTACATCATTTTAGATTATTTATAATTTTTAGGAAATAGATAATTTAATTAAATGGTGACCCAATGATAATGAAACATAGCTAAATTAATGATAAAATCAAATAAATGAAATTAAAAATATTAAAAAAAATTATATATGAGTTAATTAATTTCATGAAAAAAATATATGGTTTACTTTGAAATTTTATTTATTATTTAAAAGAGTTTTTCAAAATATATCACATTTTTATGATATTATTAAAAAATCATGAAATAAATTGTGTCAAAAATGACACTTATGGTGTTTTAAAGTATAAACTATTTTATTAAACGGTATAAAATTTAAAAAATCCAATATTAAGGACAATAATTGGTATATGGCATAAAATTTTATAAAAGACCCATTTATTGGTCTTTTATAATTTTAATGTAATTATTTTAAACCCTAAATTGTAAATAACATGATAATACGGTAAGAATTAAAAGGGTTAAAAAAATAAGGATTAAAAAAATTAAAAACATCCATATTTTCACTAGAAGAATTGATTTATACACAACCTTATACTATATTTTAAATAATACACTTATCACCCATGTGTATTATAAAATTCATTTATATTTATTTATTACTTGGATGACTTCTAAGAGTGCCCCTCCCCTATCATATTAAAGAGAAACAATTCTTCTATATTCTTCACACCTCAAAGACAGTTCTTTTTATCCAGGATATAATATAATCCCTTTATATAATCCATCCTAATATTATAGATTCCTTATTTTAGGAATAAAACTCTCAATAAATGTGTTACTGTGATGATACTGGAGACATCTGAAGATTAGGTATGTTTTATAAATAAGTGTTTCTATTTTAGTTATTATTACAGTTCATTCAAATATTGTTCAAACATTATGATATAATAAAAACATTATTTTAAATATACTTATATATTATTAGGTTAATATTATCAAATAAATCTATCTCGAAATCAATCCAATTGGAATGAATTAATAATTTGAGCCTTCGTATGAATTATCACCTCCATAAACCGATATAATTCATCTTCCATCTCCGTATCCCAATATAGGATATAATTACATAATTAATAATTTTATATAATATAAATAACATATTTTATATTATAATAACATAATATATCATCTATGTTCATACTTTAAATGAACATAAAAATGATAACGTTGTTTGTGTGTGTGTGTGAACTATCAACCCCCCAAAGAGATGTGACTCATTTTTAATCACTACATGAAATTGATAATATATATATATATATATTTAATTGATCAATATGATATTAATGACATTATGATCATTATTTGAAGCTAAAATAATATTTACCCTCTTTCTGTAATGATCAATAAAATGTAGAATCATTACTCATGCGTACGTATGACTTACCGTCTCCATGATTGTAAAATTGTTCATTTTTCATATCCATTTTTAATTAATGGTTTTAAACCTATCATTTATATATATATTGGATTATTATTTCATTAAAATTATTCTAATTTTGATGTATTAAATACCTTTTTGACCGTATTTGACTTACATATGTTATTCTATTCTCAAGTACCGAATATCATCAAAATATGCGACATGAACTAAATAATTATGAAATTTTTATAATAATATAATTTTTGATATAATAGTAATAATAAACATCTAAATGGTTTTCAATAAATTATATGATTATCCTATTTTTATATTTTATGTTGATTAGGATTTAGTACTTTCTTTTAAAAATAACTTTTAATTGTACCCTTTTCAACTATTTTTACCAAATACAAAAGGAATATTTTCCTTAAATATAAAATTCTTTGAATATTTACTATTTTTATTATTAATTTATAATTTTTTTCATTTTATTTTAAAATCACACTTTTTTTTTTCATTTTATAAGTGAACGACTCTTAAAAAAATGATATTTTCTTTCAATGTAGAAATGTTATTTTTCTTTTAAGCTGATTTTATGTGTTATGATTATGTTATGGTTCTAGAAATTGTTTATGAATATGGATGGTTACATGATAAAAAAAGAGGGCTTGATCCCCTAATAGATCTCTAATTCATTGTGTAATGAAACAAAGTTAATTTTTAGTGTTTCTCCTATGATATTAAGTTTGTATTCTATGGTGGGTATTCCAAATGTTACCAAGAAGGTTACTCCCTATCTATATGTGGTTGATACTATAAGAATGATATGGATTCCACAAATAACCTCTACGATTTTTTTCTATGGAGTCTTATAATAATCACAGGATTTGTTGAGGTAAGCTAATGGGATTATGTTTTTTTGGGTGAGTAGTATAACATTGTGAAAAAAATCATCAGTTTAAATATTTAATTGACCAAAAGTTATTTATTTATCTTGTGTCCCTTACTGATCATTTTTTTCACATACCATGTTTTAAAATATTTTTTCGTAGGGTATAATGATGGTAAGAGATAGGAGGTTGTCTTGTTGAGTGTTATGAAATTTTTTCATCAATAAGTAATCATGTATTATTTTAATATTTTTATATTAGGAATGAAATGGATGATATTTTATAATTATAATATTTTAATTATAGTGGGATTTTATCTATGAATTATGGCCAAATTCTATAAAAATATAATCCTGGAATGATCCTCAATGTGAATGAATGTAAATTCTTAAATAAATCTCAAGATTATGTAATCATATAAGTCTGAGGCCTTATAATAATAATATATAACCAAGCAGTTAAATTGAATATTATAGGACTATATAACATAAGAAAATATATAGTTGAATCCATTTGTTACCTATTAATTAGAAATGAATACATAATCGAAATGAATATAAAGGGAATGAGTTTAAAAAATCATATATTATGGGAAAAATGAGATTTATCTTAATATATTAAATTAATTTCTATTAGTGAATTATATTAATTAAATTTATATGTTATATATTCAATGAATTGTTTTTAATATTAACATAATTGAATTTATAGGCATAATATGTGAACATACCCAATATTTCACATAAAAGTATATATTTTCATAAAAGTAGTTTTACCACATTTTAATGGGAAACCTATTTTAAATATAAAAGTTGGAACTTTTTTAAACTTTTAATGTCAAAATATAAGTCATTTTTTGAATTTGAAAAATAAAAAATATTTTTGGATGAATTTTTGGTATTTTTCTATAACATTTTATTTTTTAATGAATAAAGAAAAATAATAAATATTAATTCAAAAATAATTTTTCATAATCAATAAATAAAATGATAAATTATATTTTAAATGGTTTTTAAATATTAATTAGATAATTACTTTACCAATTAATCCAACGTAGTTCATTGGAACCAGTTTCACAATGAAATTCTATATATAAACATATCAATGTTTTAATCATTTTTACTTAAAAAAATCATAGTATCATCCCATATATGAGATTAAATTTAAATTAATTAAGTTCACATATTTTATTAGAATTTTGAATAATGGAATAAATATTTTATATCACAATAATTTATAATTTCTAATAAGTTCACCATAATTTTTGCCCAAAAATATTAGTGATTCTAATTCAAATTAATTATAACAATTTAGGTTTAATTAAGATTAAGGAGGGAATAAACCATAATCTTATGGTCCCAAATAACCTATATAACTTGTCCAAAATCCATTGGATGGACATATTTTTACCATATAATTATGTGGATCAACTTTTATCCATTAGCTTATCCATGTGACAAGTATAAAACATCAGTGAAAATCCATTACAAAACATTTTCTAGAGTTCCATTTCTCCTCCAATATAAAAACACCTACCCTCCTCCAACTTCTTCACACCTATAAAATCATATATGTTTGAAAAATATATAACCAAATCACATTATAAAAACAATCTATTTCTATTTCAAGCCTCATTTTGGGATGAAATCCATCAAATGATGTCTTTTGGTAAAAACCAATAAGTGTTACCCCAAAAAGAGTTAACATCCACAAGAAATTTTTTTAATCTTCATTCCCCAAAACCTAATCTATCATTATTACATGATTATATAATAACAAAAATATCCTAAATATATTTATATGTTGTTATAATAATTTTTCTACCAACACTTACACATACATACATCTAATGTGTAACGAACTTACTATTATTTTGTACAGTTAACTACCACCTCACTAAATGATGTTGTTGCTTTAACATTACAACCATTAATGGTTTGAAATTGTAATGGAAAAGATTTTAATATATGCTATATATAATATTTTTTATCAATTATTATTCTTTAATTATTTTATAAAACATTTTTTACACTTTCCATGTTGTGTAAATATGATAATGTCGATTATGGATGTGTGGACTACTACCTCCTCAATGCAATGAGATTCATTCAAAAATTACATGGAATGTTTTAAGGATGGTTTTATTTAAAATATATGATATATATAACATAATAATTTTTGTTTAATGATTCTATATAAATATATTCATATATTTCATTTGCATACTTTCTTTCTATAAGAAAACAAAAAAGAAACATCATTCAAGCGTATATACGAACTTTCATCTCCATGAACGGCGTATTCCATTTGAAAATTATATATAATAAATATTATTATAAATATATATATAATTAATATATTTGATATTTATAAAAGGTTTTACATTCATGAAGTAATTTAATCATTACCTAAATAAGATGATTATGAATAATAAGTCAAAACACATGTGAAGAATAATGGGGACATTACCTCAAGCATCGAATTAATAATAAGAGGGTAATATAAGCCATAATAAAATCATTTATGGTTTTAGGTAAAAGAATATAGTTAGTTTTAATATTTTTAATATTATTAAATGTATTATACATGAGTTTTTTAAGAGTATGATGATAGTTAAGACATAAGGTAAGTGATTTTTATCTAACCTTTTATTCCCTGGAGATACCAACCTTATACACCAGTCATTTCATTTATGTGGTATTTATACTAATGATTAATGTAATATATGAATATTATAAATAAAATTATGTTTGTTTAAATAAATTTTTTTGATCTTTATTTTATCTATTTCATGTTTCTAAATTTACCATATTTAAAAAGTAAATTTTTTCTCAATTTTCCATTTTCGAGACACATTTCATGTTAACAACCTATATTTTTATACGAGGTGTATATACTAAATTCAACATGTTAAATCTTTAATATCCATATTTTCATTATATTTTAAATTTCATGTAATTTATTATTCTTACATGGGGAGTATAAATCGATGTTACCATGTGGTAAGAGTTTTTGAGATAATCACATCTTCTATCAATATTATTTGTGATTATACTTCCATTTATGAAATATTATTATCCATATATTTTGAAAAATCATGAATATTACTATCCTAAATATATTAATGACATATTCATGTAGTGGTACCATTTTTTCACTCATTGGTATATACTATGATTAAGAATGTGTTCTAAAGAAGTCCATCTTTACCACTCTCTTCGGTCGATGATATGTGTTCCTTCAAAATGATATTTTAGAAAAGGTTTCCAAAAAATATTTTACTTTTATGATATGATAATTAAAATAAAATTTCAATCATGTTTTACATTTTAAACAAAATGGTTTTTAAAAAACATTTTTCTAGTCATTTTTTCATTGTGTTACTTTTCTGATCTTTTTATACTGCAAAATGAATCTTCATCTTATATGGATGTACCCACTGTTATGATAGTCATTCCCTTGAAGAACACTTTAAAATAATAGAATGATATTTTTATTTAAAATAATAAAATATCTTTATAATTTTGTGGTTTTTATGTAGTTTTCAAAAAAAAAGAGCTTTAAAAAATATGTTAAAATAGTGTTTTAAATGATTTTCAAAACATCCTTAATATGTTTTCAAAAGGATTTTATTCAAAAAATGAATTCAATTATATAAAATTTTATGTTATATGATTTCAATTTACTTCAAAGGAAAACAATTTTCAAAAGGTTTTTATCTTATTTTATAATTTTATAAGGAAAAAAATTTTAATTTTTTTTCATGATTCATTCAGGTGTTCTCATGGAAAAACATATTAGAAATGATTTAAATCCATATTTAAATGTATTAAAAGTATTTTAAAATAATATGGTTTTAAAAATAAAGTTTTATTTAATAATAATTTTTCAAAAAAAATATATTTTCATCATGAATTTTTTTTAAAGAATATAATAAAACTATTTTTCATTTAAGACAACATATGTCGATATTAATCCTATCTTTCTGGTAAATGGTCCAATGGTTCCATTCATATTTAATATATGAATATTTTTGGAATAAATTAAATTTATGAAAACCCATATCTCATTCATAGTTTCTATATTTATGAATCCCATTCTTCTTCCACATGTTATATATTTATGATACCTGTTCTTCATTAATAGATAATATACTTATGAAAAATATTTCTCTTCAATGAATTGTAAATCAATAAATTATTCTGAAATACAATTCCCTTCAGATGTTATTTTAGGATGAAATGTTTTATGATACCTATATATTTTCAATAGTTTTATGATATACTTAAATGTTTGTGATACCCATTTAATTTCATGGGTTATGATATGATATTTTTTTATGGGTCATGATAGGATGGAAATTTTATTATCTTGTGGATCATATTTGTATGAGTTATTATGTGAGTGGTGGGATATATATATTTCCATATAATTCATAGTTTAATGAAGAATGAATCACGTGTATACATTTTATGTGTGAATGTGATTACATGTTCACAATTTTATGCATGGACTTTGTGTATGTCCATATGTTTATGTGTGAACCTGATTACATGTTCATAATGCTATTAATTAACCTTATCATGTGTCCATACTGTTATTTGTGGTCCTTATTACGTCTTCAAAAAGTTATTCATGGTACTTGTTTAGTTTCAATAGTTATGGGTGAACCTAATTACATGTTAACAATGTTTTGCCCAAACATGAATGCATGTTAAAAACATGATGATTGGACTTGGTTGTATGGTCATATGTGTATGTGAGGGACTTATTAGATTTACTTAACATAATGAGTGAACTTGTTTCTAATTATACATGATCGTGATGTTTTTATGTAGATGTGTATACCTAAATTACATGTCTTATTCATATGTTATTCATTTATGGATTATGTTACTAATTATATTATAATTCATGTCTTATGAACATCTCATATTTATTCTATGATTCCTATTTACGATCATTAATATGATGTGTAGGATGTTATACCAATACGATCATGTTATCATACACTTAATTTCATGTTATACTCACGTATTTCCACAATTTACCATTACTAAGCCTTTGAGATCACTATTTTTTTATGTTTCCTTTCCCCAAGTTATGAATAATGGTTTTTAAAAATATTTTCCATGGGGTGATAATTTTGGGAAACATTGAAGATATTTCAATGAGTTAGATTATTTTTATTCTATGTTTGGGAATTAACTAAACCAGTATGGCTTTTGATAGTTTGTTTGCGCAATGTCATAATTGTTCAAAAAACAGTGATGTAATGTTAAGTATGAAAAGGTAGGGTCAATGTAGTTGGTATCATAGATAAGGATTACCCAAACCTTGGAACATAGGATAATAAAACCTTAGTGATTCCCTAAGAATATTTATATGGATATGCCTTCATGTTTCTATAAGAATACGATTAAAGATAATGAAACATATAGGAAAATGATCTGGAATTTTTATAATGTTTAGAGTGAGTAGATTCCATCCAATACATCCCTCTATAGATAATATATGTGTATTTGAATCTAGATTAGATTTAACTAGGGGTAACAACTATAACATTGTGTGTCAGGCTTGACTCTATATAACCTGGTACACGACAATGGGTCTTATTGCACACTTGGTTTGGATATTCTTGAGAAATGATTTGGGAATTAATATACTCATCACGAACCATCTCGAAGGATTTATATACATGATGAATATGAATAAATTAGGATAAACCTATGATATAATATAATAAAGAAGAATTTTCCATTATTTATACATCTTATAAGTAATATTTTTAGATTATTAAATTTTTTGCTATGATAAATGTTTGTCACACTATGATTTATGAGAATAGTCAAATGTAGGAACAAGAAGTAACTATGTTGACATTTAATGTTTAATTTGTTGATATAATGGTAATTATACAAATCTATTTCCTATGTGGGAACCTCATGAAGAAAACTAGGAAGGTGGTACATGTATTGGATATACTTCTGAATATAAGGACCATGTAAAAAACATGTGAATGGTATGATGTTTTCTTCAAGTGTTGTTTAAATTATTTTAAAGAAGAATTATATGATTAAGGTTTAGGAACCCTATGACATTAGTCATATTTCATATTCTATGAATGAGGAATTAATGAATATGTTTTGGAATCTTGCTTAATGGTTTTTGAATATAGTTGTATGATTAAAGTGTATATGTTTAGGAATTCAAAGATTATGTTATATGAATCATGAATTATATGAGGATTGTTTGTAGAAGATTTTCATTAAGTATTTTCAATAAATTGTCTAATGATACTAATAATAAGGAAAATTTATTTAATAGAAATATTATATTTGGGGATTTTAAACTTCAAATGTTCTTGGGGATAAGATAATTATGTTTTATAAGAATAAATAGGTGATGACGTGGGTAAGGTAAATTAGATAATATTTGTGACATTAGAACTAATAAAGTATATGTTGAAAAAATTGCCTATGATATCATGTATGAAGATTAAAACATCTTATATTCAATTAATATAACCAGTAATCTTTGGAAAATAGAAGCATGCATGTTTTTAAATGGATTTTTTCAAATTCAGGTTACCGCAATGTTTCAGGAGAATATATGATGAGGGAATTCACTTGTTTTGAATGTGAAAAAAAGATATAATTTTTTTTATGGGTGATCAGTACTAATATCATTTCATGAGATTATTTATAATGTTTTATATTTTCATCTTTTATAAAAGTGATAAGTTTAACCACTTATTTATTGTTTAGGTTAAATATCAGATCAATTTTGTGAGATTAAATTACTATTTCACCACATGTGGATTAATGTGTATTGAATTACCTGTTCTAACAACATTAGGTGGAAGGTAACTAAGGACATATGAGGTAGATTATCATGGATATCATGATCTTTTAGAGCATCAAGAATGAAATATCCACCTTCATTTTTGAAGAATGTGGTGAAGTTGAAATTGGTCAAGACCTGACCAAAGGATGAGATTTTTCCTATAAAATGGAATGAAATTATGTAATTTTGTTTTCCTGTAAACAACAAAATGAATTATTTGGAAAAGGGTCTTAAAATTAAAATTTTCCATATCAACATAATCTTTTTGATATTAGTGATATCTTTCACGATTCTTCACTTTATGGTTTTCTTTGTTACCATTCCAAAGATCACTAATTTTTTTATCAGTGATCTTTATCAATATAGATGATTATATACACTTTTTTACAATGTCCAATATTCTCTTCCAAAATATATTCTCAAATTTGGAAATATATTTATGTGATACATTGGGTAACCATTATGTTTCAAAAAAAATTTATTTGATGTTTTTTTATTTTTTATTAGGATGTGGGTTTTAAGGAATGAATGTTTCAAGTATTGAAATGTTAATAACAAATTTTTTTTCGAGGGATAGAATCATTTAATGTGTGGTAGAATGTAACACCCTGAGTTTTTATGAAAGATTATTTTCAAATTAATTTAATATTTTTTTTATATTTCTCATTTCATACATCATTGAAAATAGTATATTCTATATTAAATAACATGGTTTGGAATGAGTTATATGCCACAAAATGTAAATAATGCACCACCTAAAACATAAAATTTTTCTTTCTCTACATGGAATACCATGGGTAGCCTATGTTACATGAAATATTGACATTCCCTAATGGCTTGCATAACACAGATTCCCATGATTAACCAAATAATAATATATTGTAAAAAATATTGTTATTTAATATAATTTGAAATTAAAAAACCGTTAAATTTATGTTTATAGGATTAAATAAATTTTGAAAATATATAGTTGAATTCGTTTATAATGACCCAACCTTAAAATTTTCATAATCTAATTAATTCAACTATAATGAACTTATTACATTCCCAATGTAACACCCTAAGGTTTTCTAAAAATAAATTGAAATTCATGAAACATTGTTTTAAGTAGATAATTATAACTAGCATGTAAACATAATTTTAATTCTTTTATGTTTGGAATTTTAAAAAAATGTTCATCTAGAATTGTGATAAGTAAGTTATTTAAAGTCTGATGAAACCTACCTATTTTTTTGGTGAATAGTAACATACCCTTATGAATAGTCATATGAATAGTAATATGACCCTAATGAATAATAAATTGTATTATTATAATATTTTCTTAAATCTTTAAGATAATGACATCCTGGTTTATTTTTCAATGGGATATAAAAGTAGTTATAGAATGAATTTTTTTTGAATTAAGAATGATTTTATTTAAGAATTAAATTAATAATATTTAGAAAATTATTTTCTAAAAATGGAATTCATTTTTTAATTCTAACTGTCAAAAAATAGTAAGGGTAAATTTTTGGGATTTTCCTGAAATATTTGATTTTTCGTTGAATAATAAAAATACCTTTTTGAGTTTTTCTATGTTAAATGACTTCATTTATGATCTAATAATTATTAAATAATTTTGGTAGACTATTGTATAGTAAAATAATCTATGTGGTTTTCCAAGTGTCTAATACTGTGGGGAAATGCCATTGGAATTCCCATGGTAATGAAAATACAACTAATGAGGTCTCCCTTGGAAATTAATAAAATATTCCCTCACTTTTTCTATAAATACCAACTCATTCCTTCATTAAATTATTTCCGAATCAATCAAAAATAATTATCTGGCCTCCTAACCTCTCTATTAGTCCTCCCAAGGTTTCCTCAAGAACCCAAGGTCCCAATCTTCAATTTCTAGGAGTTACTCTGCAAGGTAAGAAAATTCTCAACTTCTTTCATTTTCCATTCAAGTTCCCTTTTATGTGGTATATAATTCAGGAATATATACCTTGTTATTCATTTAAAGTTATTCACTATATATTCTGTATTATGATTCATTTCTGGATAGATGACCCTTTTCCCCTCTCTTTTTATAGATTTCTAAAACCATGTTGCACAGCCGTTAAGCTGCCGAATTTTAGTAAGGGATTTCTCAACAATTCTTTTATTTTGAGATTCTTTATTTTCTTATTATTTCCTCATATCCTCTTACCCAATATTCATGAAATCTCTATAAATCCTTTATATTATTTATTTTCTCATGTTCATGTAAAATTCATCATCATTCTTCATTTCCTCTCCCACGTATTCAAGGAATAAAAATAGTGTTCGTGATGTGTCGAATAATCGACATTATGGAAGATGTAATTTCAATTTTATTTAATTCATTAAAGCCTAGTGATAAAGCCATTTTTATGGTTGATCCAGATTATAATACATGTATTATGTCTCATACATGGTTCTATAATTATTTTTTACACATTGTTTTAAATTATAAAACAAAAAGAGGTTGTTATTATCAAAGGACCACTAAAATGATATAAACGAACATCATTAATGTTTTGACTTTTGAATCATCTTCATATAAAACATAAAAATGATAAATGGTATAATTTATGGTACTGGAAATATGTAAATACTATTATATTCCAATTTTTTATTTTCACTTCCAATCGACAAGAACATCCATCATTAACCGGTCATGGCTATCATGTAAAGAACGCTTCCAAAACAATGGAAGGAAAAAAATATTAACAATTATAGGGTGAAATGTTGTTATAAAATGATCATATAAGATTTTATAAAGATGAAAAATGTGATTTTAAGATAAAAATAAAACTCTTTTAACCATTATACAGGAGTTTTAAACATATTGAACTAAAAAGACCCTAGGTAAGGGAATTTTTAACCAGATTTCCATTCTTTGGGTAAAACTTCTACTTCCTAACTTATGTGGTATTAAAATTGTTTTTTCTGATGGGTTATGTTTATAATATGTTTAATTATGTTTATATACAGTGTGTATACATATCCCATCCACTATATTAAGTCTCACTTGAATTTTATGATATTTCCAAGGGGCTTTCCCTTTAAAATCCTCTTTTTAATCTATGTTTTACAACATTCAAAAGCAATGTTTTTATGAAATTATTCATGTTGTTTGATTATGTTCTGGTTTAGGTTAATTTTTTATGATAAAGGGTGGGACCTATATCTCCCTCCAATTCATTGGGTATGTTAATGTTGGAGTTCGGTTGTATGGTTACACCATGTGTAACTGCGATGGTTACAAAAATTGAAAGGTAGTCATGAGAATTAAAAATTATAAGGTAGCCATGAGGGTTACAATATTATGTAAGTAATTCCCCCAATATAACTTTATGGTTATATTTATGTTATTATGATTTTTTTGGATCTTGTGGAAATATCATGTTTCACAAAGTAAGTATATATGGGTGACAAGTATGTATTTTGAAAATGATTTCACACGTCACAAGTATCAATGGTCTAATGTGTTCTTTATTTCTTTTTATATCCCTTACATAAATTTTTGTGATGATCTCATATTTTTAAATTATCTTAATAAGTTATAAGGATGTGTAATAAAAATAACGATTCCATGTTAAATGTTTGAATATTTGTCAAAGAAATCATGTTTTATTCTTTAATGTTTTATATTATGAAAAAATGGATACTGTTTCTAGTAGTATCCTCTTGTATGAATGTGGAATGTTATGTATCAAAGGAATCCTAATCCTATAAAACTATAAACTCAAAAAGTTCCTCAATGTTTAATAATGTATATTCTTGACTAAAATTTAAGATTAATCCATGTTTTAAAGATGGATCCTTATAGTTGGTATCATAGGATGGTTTAGATAACTTTAGGGATTAAGGTGATGTTAATAAATTACCATAATATTTTTACTATATGGTCAATTATAAATGATATAGTATTTAAATATTACCATGTTCCTTCTAATAAGGTATGTTTGTTCATAATGGTTGTTCGAAGAAGAAATATGGAAGCTGGAGAGTAGAGGCACCGACGGAACGACATCCTTCCGAATCTGCAGCCCAAAATGGTATAGATTGGAACTAAGTAGTTTGTGATAGCAATGGGTCAGCTAATGCATGAAATAAATAGTGGTGGCTTCCATGAAGGAGAAAAACCATAGGTACGACAACTGAACACTGCAATAGTTGAACATTTAATGAGACAACACCCTCCTACTTTCAATGGATCTTCTGACCCAGTAGCAGTAGAAGGATGGATTAAAGCCCTTGAAATGATATTCAATGTTATGGGATGTTTAGATAATCCCAAGGTAAGTCTTGTAATTTATAATTTTGAATGTGAATCTGATCAGTGTAGGTCAATGGTAAAGAATATTAGGGATATAGAGTATATTAATACCTTAGTGTGGGATGAATTTAATTGTATTTTCCTTGAAAAACATTTTCCTATTGTGGTGCGACATAGTATATAGAATAAAATCATTGAATTGAAGAAAAATGAAAAAGATTAAATGGTTGTGTATGAAGGTAACTTCACCTGACTGGAAAGGTAAGCTCCAAATATTATTCTGGATCATGATAGAAAAATCAATCGCTTTTACTCTGGATTGAAGAAAAAGGTAATGAAGGGCGTTGGCCTCCCATTAATTCAAAAGTTATAAGAAACTTGTCTGATGTGCTGAGAGGGTAGATATGGATCATGTTGATGATCTTGTGTATTTTGGAAACATGGAGAATAAGAGGTCCATATGGGAAGTTATGGGTAGGAATCAACCAAAGAAATCAGATGGTGAGAAAATACAGTTTCTTATTTGTGAAAAGTGTGGAAAGAAGCACCCTGGGGAATGTATTACTAAAACAAGAAAGTGTTTTAAATGTGTTAAGTTTGGGCATAATTCTCGAGATTATAATGAAAATGATCCTATGACTAATCTCGATAATCAACTGTTTATGTGTTTTAAATGCGGTGAGATGGGTCATTATGCAAATGCCTGCTTGAAGAGAGATCTGAATAATGAAAAAAAGACAGACAAAAAGCAGAAAGGTGTAGTGAGATCCTTTGTGACTACATCAACAGATGTCGAACAATTCAATGATGTGGTATATGGCACTTTATTTTTTACTAAATTTTTTCTTTATTTTTGTTTGATATGGGGTCTACACATTCATTCATCTATAATAATGTTTTTGGTAAATTGGAAATATCATCTCAACAAATGAGACTGAAACTTATTGTTAAAACAACTGGGGGAAATATTATAGAAAAGATGAATTATGATAATCTTTCTATTATGTAATGTGGAAATAATTAACCTACAAACCTTGCTGTTTTTTCCTTAGTATAGTCTGATGTCATTATAGGAATGTATTGGTATTCTTTTTATCATTCTAAGATTGACTGTAGAGAAAATGATGTTGTTTTTCAAAAATAGTTTCAGTTTCCATACAAGAAAAAAAAATATAATTGATAACATATCAGGAATCTCTAAAACTATTGTAAGATGGAAATGAATATAATCTTTCTCATATTTTTGAAAACAATGGAAATATTTAGATTAAAGTTGTCCCATTGGTAAATTAATACCTTGATGTTTTTTGAGATGAGTTTCCTGGTTTCATACCTAATCAGGAAGTCAAATTAAAAATTGAATTAGTTCCTTATGCTAAGACAATTTCAAAACCCCCATATTGTGTTGATCAAATAGAACTTCTTGAATTGAAAAAAATTAGTTGCATGATTCTCTTGATAAAGGCTTCATTCGTGAAAGAACATCGCCATGGGGAGATCTTTTTTTTTCTTTTTTTAAAAATGTTTCCATGAGACTTTTCATTGATTATAGATCATTGAATAACATTATTGTTAAAAACATTTATCCTTTTCCTCATATCGATGATTTCATTGATCCTATCTAGGGAGTACAATATTTTTTGAAGGTTGACCTAAGGTCGGGTTGCCATCAGTTGAAAGTAAAGGATTAATAAATCCCGAAGACTGTGTTCTGTACTAGATATGGCAATTAGGAAATTATAGTTATGCCTTTTGGGTTTACTAATTCACCTATTGTATTCGTGGATCTTATGAATAGAATATTTCATGAGTTCCTGGATAATTTTGTGGTAGTATTTATTAATGACATTCTGGAATTTTCTAAGAGTAAATAAGAGAATGAATTTAATCTAAGGGTTATTTTACATACCTTAAAGAAAATAAACTATATGGAAAATTTATAAAGTGTGCTTTTTGGTTACAACAAATTTCTTTTCTTTGGAACATTGTATATAAGAATTTAATAATATTTGATCCTTCCAAAAAAGAGTAGTTGATGAATGAACCAGACCCACAAATATTACAGTGATTCATATTTTTTTTTGTATTAGTAGGTTATTACTGATGGTTTGATAAAACCATTTCATGGTTATCTAGCCCGCAAACCATGTTAACTCAAAATGGGATAAATTTATTTGGATAGAAGAGTGTGATGTTTGTTTTTAGGAACTGAAGAAGAGATTAGTGAATGATCCAGTTTTGTCCTTGCCTTCCCAAAATTGTGAGTTTTTCATCTAAAGTGATGCTTCTTAGAAGGTACATGGTTATTTTTTAATGAATAATGATAAGGTAATTTAATATGCTTCAATATAACTAAAACACCATGAGTTAAATTATCCCACACTTGATTTGGAATTGGAAACCATGGTTTTTTTGTTGGAGTTGGTGGTCTAGAACCAACTACTTTGTACTTTATTCATTCAATAAAATCCTTATCACATCTTGATTGTTCTTCTGCGTGACATGTCATGTGATAATGTCCTAAGGACAACTGTTGCATTAAAGGGTCGTAGCGGATCCCTGCTCTGATGAGAACCCGAAAGTGCCATAACACTGTTCTTGAATGTATGTTCTATGGCTGGATGATATTATTTGAGGGAAAAAAATAATACAGGTCATTAGGGGTGAGGAATCATAAAACTTTGAGGCACCTTCTAATGGTGTGCACCCTTGGTAATATCCAGGAGGACATTATGAGAACGAGACCCGCCAGTAGGAAATCCACATTTCATAGTGTCATTAGATGTTCCTATCTGCGAACGTGTGTATTGGTCCTTAAACTTTAAGATTATTATTAATGGGTATTACAACTCTCACACTTAGATGTATTAGTGAAAACTATGACGACACACTGTTCGCAGTGAGGTAGGATACGTTGGGTGCATCATGAGTAATACCACATTAATAGATAATGCGAGAAATGATTTGTCCCTTCCATTCCATAATGGAAGTAGATATCTCAGGCCCTTTGATGGAATTGATATAGCCTAAATAAATCCATGGCCATGGTAAGGTATGGGCAAGTTCAATTCCAGGAAGTCAAAGAAAGAATAATCAAGCACATGGGTTGATGGAACTAGCATGCAACCCACTTGATTGGAGATATCGAGACAAATTGATTATATTACACGGTAAGCATTCGTAGGAGGTGACACGTCATTGCGGCGTTAACTTCTTTCTCTATGGGTGACTTGGCGTGTTGCTAGATGATAACCTTGGAATTTAGGCAGGCTCATCCTAATTCCACTAAGAAAGAGTCCTAGAGGGTCACACACTAATTGTGTCCACATATCTCAGTTAAATATTAATTTAACAAGTTAAATAAATATGATTCCCGACTGTGGTTTAATAATTATTTAAGGATGTATGATCGCATTTATTTTGACACTAGTTATTCGAGAGAATATATTGTGGATGAAATAATATATTTATTAGCGAGTAATTCAGTTATATTTATTTAAGAAATAAATAGTCCTTACTCAAGGTCTAATAAATGTGGTGGAGAAAAATTCAAAATAAAACTACACGCCTTGTATATTAAATATACACGCCATGTAGTTTTATGGAAAACAAGTACACGCCGTGTAGTTTTTCCAGTTGGGATTTTGAGGATTTAATATTTTTTTATTAAATGATATTTATTATAATTAGCGTGGGCACATGTCAAGGAATTAATAATTCGACATGGGGTTTTCAATAAGAGTTAATGAAATAAATAAAACGCGTAACGCGTTTATTTATTGTCATAACTCTATTAACCTCAAAACCAATTATAAATTTCCTCAAAACCCCAACATTTTAAAAGGCCATTGTTGTGCACAATGGATTTGGAAATACTCTCAAGCCAAGAGATAATTCTCTTTTCACCAAGAACGCCCTCAAGTTACGAGAGAAAGATCCTCCACCGGATCAAGGCGGTCGAAGGTGGACATCGCAAGCGAACGTTCTTCCACGCTAGCACCCGGAGATCCCTTCGGCAATGTCTGGAGATACGTGACACACATGTGGATCACCGCTAGAGGAATCCTACACTTGGATTCTACGATGGAACGACGGATCACCGAATCGTGACCAAACACATCAACAAAGAAAGAATTCCAACAAGGTAATTAATATGCATTAATTAAATTAATTATAATCAAAATATGATGATCCTCCTCAAGGGTTCTGGGACTCTTCTTTTCTTTTCGTTCTTCGTTCTATTATGAAGATTCAGCGTTTTATATCGTGACGGATCTCGGATTGAACATTTTTTAACGTTAAAATTAAAGTTGGGAAAACCCACCAACGCGCTTCCGCTGCGCCCGGAACCTACAAGTGGTATCAGGGGGGTCATATCGTTGATTATAATTATTTAGTTTTTCGTTGGTAATTTATGCATTTAATAATTTAGTTATTTTAATTCAAGTTTAATCGTTCTCGAAATCTGAATATCGAGATCTATTCCTCCTCCCTTATTTCTCGTTCACCTCACATAAATGAATTTCTCTTATAATTTTGATTAAAATAAAATAGAGGAACTCATCCAAAGGAGACAAACATTTCTGGCCGTATAACACCAGAATAAATGGCGTGTATTCAAAAGTACACGCCGTGTAGTCTAGGTTTAATGCATTGAATGATTCACCAAATCAGGCCATGTATTGGATTATTTATAAGAATTTAAGACACCGTGTGTTGACCAGAAACAGGTGGCACATGGTTTCCGGAATACACGCCGTGTGGTCCAATGAACACGACGTGTAGTCCCTTCGGGTTAGGGTTGGGTCGTGTACTCCATACACGTCCTGCCCGGCTGGAAACTGTGTAACGCGGAAACTACACGGTGTGTCTTCCATTGTACACGTCGTGTACTCTGAAAATTTCCAAAGTACATTAACACGCCCTATCCCCGGGAGTGTACTTCGGATGGACGGTGAAGAAAAGTACACGCCGTGTAGTCAGAACTACATGTCGTGTACTCACCCAAATTACACAGATTTATGAAAATTTATTATTATATTATAAAAACCCTTGAGACGTGTACCATGGTGCAGGCGTAAAGCTGAGGCACAACACGTGATAGGTGTTTTATATAACTGTGTTTAATTTAACATCTGCGTAATAAATGGGAATTCATCGGGTTGCCTCCAAGGTACAAGTTACGTACAAGGATAATTTTAAATGAATTTATTTGTTTAAAATTATGATGGATGAGAATCTCAAGGAAATTCAGAAAAAGGATTTAAGATAAAAGGATTGATTAATTAAAGATAATTAATTGATTCGAGCATGATTTATCTTAAACAAGAACGATTAAGGAATTGAATGCTAGTTTTATTTATGCGTAAATATCGTTGCATGTATGGATGATCATGAGCTAGACCAAGACCTTTGTATGTGAATGGTTTCTTTTAATTTATTTATTTAAATTAAATTGGCCTGCGAGCCATCTCCTCATTAATATGTAGGGCCTGCACGCCCAAGGATTATTTTATGTAAAAACCCCTTTTACCCCTCACCTGCATGTGAGATAAATGCATATGTAATGGATGGAGCTCCCAAGCTAGAGTGGGCGGCTCAAGTTAGGAGCCAAGGTGAAACCAATCCATGGAGATACAAAGGTAGACAGGTGGAAAGCTGTAAACACGAACCCAAAAGGTTCAAGGTGTTTCTCCCCTAGGTCTTGGGTTAGTTTATCAACCGCTAGATAAACTAACCAATAGAAAAGCTCATGATCATACCATTTATTTTATTTCTATTATTTGCATGGTTTATTTATTGTGGGTATGTTGTCATGATCACACAATTAATGAATTAAATGAGCATGCAAGATGGAACAAAAATAAAACTGGGTTATAAGTAAATATTATCTTAGACATGGTTAATCACTTAAGTATATCCCACTTAATATTAACAAGCATGTAATCAAAGATAATAAAATGGAAATTTACGTATAAGGATAAAATCCCTCAAAATAAATATTAAGTCGGCATAGCCTTCCATAATCTTGGTTAGAATCGAACCATAGTTCAAAGTGCTTGACCAACCCTAGTTGGGGTGCTTTCAATTATCGGGGAATTCTAATTCAAGGTTTTGGGTTGAATTGACTTGGTTTGCATCAAGGGTTGACTGCCACAGTAGGACTTGGTGTGGCCAAGAGGCAAAGGTTGAGGAAATCCAAAAAAAGGATTTCAGGATTGGGGAGTCCACTCAGCGGATCAAGGAGATGCGAGTTCATGCAGTTGGCATTTGGAATGCCTACCTAAAACCCTTCAAGTTTCTTGAGAAACCCTAGTTGGGGTAATGCGAAGGAAAATATGGATCCTTGCCACTAGAATATTCACACAACAGAATATTCCGAAGTCAATGGTGAGGGCTATTGGATTTCGATAAAATAGTGGGAGACTAATAAGTATTAATTTATTTGTCTTAATTTTTGTAATTAAGTACTAAACCTTTTCTCAACTTAATTTGTATAAACGATAAGAAAATGAGTTCAAACATATCATTGCGCACCATACTCGAAAAAGAAAACCTTCTCAATGGCACCAATTTCCAAGAGTGGCAGAGGCATTTATGCATCGTCCTTCGCCACGAAAGGAAATTATATGTGCGGGAAGAGCCTATTCCAGTTGTGCCTGGGAAAGAGGCTAGTGATGAGGAATTATCTCTCTACATGAAACACATGGACGATGCCACAGATGTCCAGTGTTTCATGCTATCGGCCATGTCTAATGATCTCTTGAAGCAACATGAAAACATGGACGCATATAGCATGATGTCTCACCTTAAAGATCTCTACCAAGAGAAGAAGAGACAGGAGAGGTATGAGATCTCCAATTCTTTGTTTACCATGAAGCTTGGAGAGTCTGCGCCAGCTGGGCCTCATGTAATAAAGCTTATTGGCTACATTGAACACCTGGACATCTTAGGGACTAAATTTCCGGATGAGTTGCATACAGATCTCATCCTATCATCACTGCCCAAGACCTTCTCTAGCTTCATTGTCAACTATAACATGAGCGGCAATGAGAAGAGTCTATCAGAGATTCTGACCTTGATTTTCCAGATAGATAAGCACATGGGGCGTGACAAACCTGCGGTCCTTATGGTGAACAAGAAAAGGAAGGACAAGGAAAAGGGGCCAAAGAATTATAAACGGTCTGAAGCCCCCGAGCACCGTCCCTCCAAGAAGGGGAAGATCCAGAGGTAGGGCAAGGAACGGGAGGATGTGTGTTTTGCATGTGTCAAGCAGGGCCACTAGAAGAGGAACTGCACCCAGAAGCATGGGGACACTAAAGTTGCATTTGTTATCGAGTGAAATCTTTCTATTTCTACAAATTGGGTATTAGATACAGCTTGTGGGGCTCACATCTATATTCAAATACAGGAAGAAAGTAGATTTAGAAAGATCGCCAGAGGAGAGGTGGATCTTCGAGCTGCCAATGGCGCAAGGCTGGCTGCGTTGGCTACTGGCGACCACCACCTCTCATTGTCGACTGGGATGATTTTGGTTTTACATAACTGTTATTATGTACCTAATGTTAACAAGAACATAATTTATGTATCTTGTTTGGATATGGATGGATTTGTTTTCAAATTTTGAAATAAGGGTTGTCTCTTTTATAAGAACAATGTATGTTATGGTATGGCACATTTAAATAATGGTTTGTATGTATTGAATTACGAAAACCAAGTGTTGTCAATCAATAACGAAACAAACTCACATGAATCATACATCACCCAATTATGGCATCACCACCTTGGTCATGTGAATGAGAAGCGTTTGACAAAGCTCTGCCAAGATGGCTATTTAGACTCTACTGAGCTAAAACCACTTGATAGATGTCATTCTTGTTCACAAGGAAAAATGACCAAGCTGCCTTTTGGTGGAAAAGGTGAAAGGGCCACAGAGCTTCTAGGATTGGTACACACAGATGTGTGTGGACCATTTCCAGTAGAATCTAGAGGTGGATATTCTTATTTCATTAATTTTACTGATGATTTGAGTAGATATGGATATGTCTACTTAATGAGGTATAAGTCAGAGTCCTTAGAAAAATTTAAGGAATTCAAGAATGAAGTAGAGAATCAGCTTGGTATGAAGAAAAAGAAGCTTCAATCAGATCGAGGTGGAGAATATCTGAACCAAGAGTTCATCGATCTTCTACGGGAGTCTGAGATTCTATCTCAGCTCACTCATCCTTATACACCATAGTGGAATGGTATTAGTGAAAGGAGGAACCACACCTTGTTGGACATGGTGAGGTCGATGATGAGTCATGCAGATCTTCCATTATCCTTTTGGGGATATGCATTACAAACTGCAACATACACATTAAACCGAGTACCAACTAAGGCGGAAAATGGAATTCCATCCGAGTTATGGAATAGAAGGAAACCCACTTTGTCGCACACACGTGTATGGGGATGCGAGTCATTTTTTAAGGCCTTCTCAGGAAACAAACTAGCACCTCGGGTCATGAAGTGTATCTTTATAGGATCTCCCAAGGAAACGAAAGGATATTACCTATATAACCCTCAAGACAAGAAAGTGACTATCGCCATACAAGCCGTCTTTCTTGAGAGGGAACACATCCTCAAGAAGGATAGTGGGAGCAAGATTGATTTTACCGAAGTTGATGCTCAAGATACATAGGATTTGGTACAGGAACAAGTTCCACAGGTCCCCGTGGAAGAGGTTCCAGAAACACAAGTATTGCGTAGGAGCTCAAGAGAGGTAAGGGAACCAGAGAGATTTGGTTTCCTAGTCACCGAGGATGGTGAATCATTATTGTTGGACAATGATGAACCTCTATCCTACAAGGAAGCAGTAGAAAGCTCAGAAGATGCAAGATGGCTAGAAGCTATGAATTCTGAGATGGATTCCATGTATCAGAACCAAGTTTGGGTTCTGGTCGATGAGCCAGTTGATGTAAAGTCTGTTGGATGAAAATGGGTATTCAAAAGAAATCTGGACATAGAAGATCAAGTTATCACCTATAAAGCAAGGCTAGTGGCTAAAGGATTCAGACAGCGTCAAGGAATTGACTATGATGAAACCTTCTCGCCAGTTTTCATGTTTAAATCCATAAGAATCATACGTGCCATAGAATCTTACCATGACTACGAGATTTGGCAGATGGATGTCAAAACAACATTCTTTAATGGGAACTGTCACGACCCGACCCAACGGGGCTCGAGCCGCGACTCCCCAAGCCCGCCTCCAATAAGCCAGGGGCTGACGACCAACGCTGAGTAGGCTATCACACACATGGGAGGTATTAGCCTAAGGTACCTGTACACAGGCACCCACAAACACCTCCATGCAACAGTGCAGAGATATAGAAACTGAAAAGTAAATGCATGCATACAATCTATCCCAAACTAGAGTACAACAGAAGTACAAAGGGAAAAACAGGGCCCACCAAAGAAAACGACAAAGCACGTCCAACCTGCTCTGAAGAAGGGGAACGCTGCCACAAACACCCGCCGAAAATATCCCTCGGCACAGCTCCGGTAGACACCCCGGTCAACTCGCTCACTAAGCTCTGCCTGCTCTGGGACCTCCTGGGACTCCGTCGAAAGACATATGGTCTGCACAAGACACAAACATGTGCGGGCAAAGCCCGTGCAGGGGTGAGTATAAACATACTCAGTAGGCACCCCAAAAACCCAAAACCCAAGGGAGCAACTGAAAGGCAACAATCCGCTCAACCCAGCCAGAGGGAACCCAGACGAGAGAGAAACTCCATCTCATGACCATCCTCGGATATACACAACTAGTCAGCTCAGCTCAGGTCAGGTGTATGCCCATACATACACCTTGAACAATCCAGATATGCACAGCTCATGCCACAAAGCCACAAGAGGTATCGACCTCATCACCAGCAACTGTCCCAACTAGGAGAGCACACCACACGAACACTGTCATACCAGATGACACTCATCCGAGAGATACACTCCATCGGGTCCAAAACAAACATCTCAGACGCTCACCCGAGAGACCACGCTCGTCGGATAACATCACTGAGGAAACATCGCTGAAACAACATAACCACCAAACTCCTCGGATAGGGGATCACCGCTAGGGTCCGCTAGGGGATACCAAGACCCACTCCGATATACGTATCTCATAGATAGGGGATCACTCCCAGGGTCCGCTGGGGGATACCACGACCCGATCTGGCATACGTAGTTCTCGTAGATAGGGGATCACACCCAGGATCCGCTGGGGGATACCACAACCCGATCTGGCGCTCGACAGAAGCCCCACACTCAGATAGAGGATCATCGTCCCTATAAAGATGGTCACGACGATACCGGAACCCTATCTGGTATAACTCGCGATGTAGGGGATCAAACTGATGATGCCGCAACCCTACCGAAACCACGCGCTGAGTAGGGGATCGCATAACCAACGATACCGTAACCCTACTATAAACCACATGCTGACTAGGGGATCATATAGCCGATGATGCCACAACCCTACTGAGCACGGCCCACCGCGTAGGGTATCATATTTCCGATGATGCCACAAACCCTACGGGGTAAACCTGCTAGATAGGGGATCGCCGCCCGTAAATAAGCGTTCACAGCGATACCAAGAACCCGATCCAGGGTAAAGATGCTAGAGGATCCGCTCTGGGCCCACCGGAGGGATGCCACAACTCTAATAGTTTAAACATCCCATCGAGAGGATCACAAACCCATACGAAGTTTTTTATGCCACACAAACCCTCGTAGGAACGAACCAGGGGAGAACCCTCAACCACTGCTGGTCCAAACGTCGCTAACTCGAGCGACCTGCCACAACGCCACACTGCGCACCTCCTAGGCCAAAACCGAGGCCACCATCATGTTCCACGCGGAAAAACACACAGGATAGGCTGTTTACTCACCCGAAACGGAGCACCGGTGAAAAGGGCACTATTCACCATAGCTAGCTCGTGCGGGGCCCACACAACGATCCTGAAACTCATCGAGCGGACCATACCACAACGATCCCCTCGGAAAAACAAGCGGAATCAACTACTCGCTCGTCCAAAACGGACACCCGGTGAAAAAGGTACTATTCACCGAAGGCCAGCTCGGGTGGGGCCCATGCCTAGATTCCGAAACTCATCGAACAGATCGCACCATTGCGATCCCCTCGGAAAAACACACAGGATCGACTATTCATCCGCCAAAATCGGACTCCTGGTGCAAAAGTTGTGTTTCTTCGCAAACGCCAAAACCCGGCCTCATGGGGCCTGCACCCCGTTCACAGTCTCAACACCCGGAAACCATCTCAAAAGGTCCGTCGTACAATCAGGGTCTCAACGCCACTGACGGCACGTCAATCGGACGCTCCGGGTAGAAGTTACAACGGCCTGAAGTCGTAAAATAATAAAATAATATTATTTTATACGACATTTCTAAATCCCGGGCCATGATCCCGAACCCTTAAACCCTCAAAATGAGTTCGAAAGGTCCGTCTCGACTCAAGGAGCGCGTCACCGCAAACGGCTCGCAAATCAGAGTTACGGTTTGCGAGTTACGGGGGTTTAAAGAACACCCGGAAAATCCTGGCCGGACCACCGCCAGCCTCGCCGGAAACCACCGCGCTGCCGCCGCCGCCACCGGAAACCGCCGCCGCGCCGTCGCCGGATTCTGCCATGGCCGCCGCCCGCCATCGCCGGAAAACCGGGTTTTCGCCGGAAAACTTCCGGAAGCCACCGGGAGCACCCCAGTGCTCCAAATTCAGGTCCGAAACATGTTTTGGAAAGCTCGGGACCCGAACTATACAACCCTTATGAAAATTTGAAGGAAAACAACACAAAAATGGGATCCGGGATTGTAAAACTCAAACCGCCTACCTCACGGGCGAAACACCGACGTTCTGCCTTAGATCCGCGCTCCAGAGCTTCCATTGCGCGCTCCTGGAACGTCCGCCATCGAATTCCGAGCTCGTGGGCACTTTGTTTGCTCGATTCAGCGGAGCGGCGACGAAGAACGACAAAGAATGTCAAGAGGAACGATAAGGGGGGGGGGGGGCGCTGATATTTATATCAGCTGCCCCCCGACGCCAAACCTGCCTCGGACCTGACGCCCGATGCGAACAAAAATAAGGTCACCCCTAGGGTAAACACACCGTTCTGAACGCAACAGCGGACTCAGATTTTCCATCCGAGACTCCGTTCAGAAGTTATTTGAGCCGACGCTTGCACTCTAAATTCTCCATTTAATTACGAAAACACCCCTGGTGGCGTTTCTCACCGTAGACCCGCGCCCGCAAAGTTTACACCCTGCCTAGGGTAAACGGCACGTTCCGGACCCAACCGTGCCATCAGATTTCTGTTATGAGCTACCGTTTATGAGATATCACACCCCCACCATGTTCATAGTATAAAAATACTTAATATTTTTTTATAAAATTAATTTCGGGCACAACGGGCCTCGGAATCGCACGCCGTCTTCGCGCCTAGCTCTGGAATTATTCCTAGAAATATTCGAAAGTCTGACAGGACCAAAAACCCGAGTCGCTACATCCTCCCCCCTTAGAACTTTTCGTCCCCAAAAAGCCCTAAGTACAAGGAAAGCGATCGGACTCTCAACTAGGTCTCACACACCAGCGAGCTCACCAACAAACACCCATGCCCGAACATATAAGTCAGAGGAACTCATCCGCCACACCTCAATACTATCTGCTTTGGGCGGCACTGACTCGCCCACACGGTTTTAATCGTGTCACAAAAACGTGTCTTGGTGGGGGAAGGATCCCCCTTCCTCACGCATTCAAAGCATGTGGAACAACTCCCATAGAGGGTCTTATCAACGCCCTGAACAAAACTCGAGCAAGCAACAAAAGGAAAGAGTACCAATAAACAGTGTCTGACAAACTACTGCAGTAAGTAGAAAAGACACAAGTAGTACCTCTATCCATCTGCGGTGCCTCTGGGTCGACTGCCTATAGGGCATGCAGCTGTCCTCACCCTCGCCCACCAGCTCCCTGAGCTTGGCGTGGACCACCTGGGGGTGGGGGTGGTGGAAACTGGTACTGCCTACCACCGCCTCCCGCTGCACCTGCTCCGCCGCCACGTCCGCCGCCCTGCGGACCTCCTTGCTCGAGACGCTACCTCTGCCAAGGCGGTCCATCGACCGGCTCCCTCTCAGCAGCACGTTGGGTCGGACAATCTCTAGCAAGATGTCCCCGACTATCGCAAGTGTAACACCGCCTCTCCTGCGGCTGACCAAAACTAGCCTGCGAGCCCTGTGAGCCCTGAGATCCTCCATCTTGGGGTCGCCTCCTGAAACGTCGACCACGTCCTGACCCCTGAGTTTGTCATCAGCTACCAGATGCCGATCCGACTGAAAAAGTCTTAGCCCTCGAGTGCCCAACACTAACAGGGGGAATCTGCTCAGCCAGAAAACTCTCCACCACCAACGCTCGCTCCAGCACGCCAGCATAAGTGGGCAGGCACAAGGAAACCACACCTTCTCATATGTTCCTACGTAAGCCCTGCTCGAAGGTCCGAGCCCTAAAGAACGGGTCTCAAACCATATCCAGGGAGTAGTGCGACAGGTCTGTAAACCTCGCTGAGTACTCTAACACAGTCATGCTCTCCTGTCGAAGCTGCAGAAGCTCCTGGATCCGCACTGAACTCAGTGTCACCGGATAAAACTCCTCCCTAAAGAGCTGCTCAAACTCTGCCCACGTGAGCGTCTCCTCGTCATGGGACTACGTCACCAAACTCCACCATCACCTGGCAGAACCCTGCAGAAGGCTCACAGCTAGGACCACCATCTGATCCGGAGGTGTCCTCACTAGGCGGAAAACTCGGGTGACTGCCTCAAGCCAGTCATCAGCTGCCTAGGGGTCTGGATCACCCCGAAACCTCAGAGGTCGCTGCCTCTGGAACTCGTGCAGTACACTCAACCTACGCGCAACCTCATCCTGCACTGCCGGCACAACCAGCTGCTCGAAAGGTGGTGGCTCAACTGGCAGACAACCTGGAGGTGCAACCTCAGAACCTGCGCCCTGCTCCACAACCACTACACGGGGCGGGTCATCAGCACAATCCTGCTGCAGAACCCTCGCTGGCTGTCGTCGTTGAGGTATCCTGAAATACATTCACGACGCACCACAGTCAAAGAGTATATCTGGAGAGCTGACTCAAGAAGGACAAGGGAAAACCAAAAACCCAGTCCTATATGATGCATGTACCATTATGTCCCCGCGACCAGTGTACGAATTTCCCGAGTCGAAAGGCAGGTTATCAGAGTCCTGGTGTATGGATACGTCGGCCGCCGCACCAACACTGGAGTCCCTGACGTGAAAGCCGAACTCGAAACATCCTAACACTACAGCTATGCAACCCAAACCAAACTCACAGCTAGACCAGCTACGCTCTGAGATCCCAAAGGTGGAACCTCCTCTGATACCACTCTGTCACGACTCGACCCAACGGGGCTCGAGCCATGACTCCCCAAGCCTGCCTCCAATAGGCCAGGGGCTGGCGACCAGCGCCGAGTAGGCTATCACACACATGGGAGGAATTAGCCTAAGGTACCTGTACACACGCACCCACAAACACCTCCATGAAACAGTGAAGAGATATAGAAACTGAAAAGTAAATGCATGCATACAATCTATCCCAAACCAGAGTACAACAGAAGTAAAAAGGGAAAAACAGGGCCCACCAAAGAAAACTACAAAGCACATCCAACCTGCTCTGAAGAAGGGGAACGCTGCCACAAACACCCGCCAGAAATATCCCTCGGCACAGCTCCGGTAGACACCCCGGTCAACTCGCTCACTAAGCTCTGCCTGCTCTGGGTCCTCCTGGGACTCCGTCGAAAGGCATGTGGTTTTCACAATACACAAACATGTGCGGGAAAAGCCCGTGCAGGGGTGAGTATAAACATACTCAGTAGGCACCCCAAAAACCCAAAACCCAAGGGAGCAACTGAAAGGCAACAGTCCGCTCAACCCAGCCAGAGGGAACCCAGACGAGAGAGAAACTTCATCTCATGACCATCCTCGGCTATACACAACTAGTCAGCTCAGCTCAACTCAGGTGTATGCCCATACATACACCTTGAACAATCCAGATATACACAGCTCACGCCACAAAGCCACAAGAGGTAACGACCTCATCACCAGCAACTGTCCCAACTAGGAGAGCACACCACACGAACACTGTCATACCAGATGACACTCATCCGAGAGATACACTCCATCAGGTCCCAAAAAAACATCTCAGACACTCACCCGAGAGACCACACTCTTCGGATAACACCACTGAGGAAACATCGCTGAAACAACATAACCACCAAAATCCTTGGATAGGGGATCGCCGCTAGGGTCTTCTAGGGGATACCAAGACCCACTCCAGTATACGTAGCTCACAGATAGGGGATCACTCCCAGGGTCCGCTGGGGGATACCACAACCCGATCTGGCATACGTAGTTCTCGCAGATAGGGGATCACACCCAGGATCCGCTGGGGGATACCGCAACCCGATCTGGCGCTCGACAGAAGCTCCACACTCAGATAGAGGATCATCGTCCATATAAAGATGGTCACGACGATACCAGAACCCTATCTGGTATAACTCGCGATGTAGGGGATCGAACCGACGATGCCGCAACCCTACCGAAACCACGCGCTGAGTAGGGGATCGCATAACCAACGATACCGTAACCCTACTATAAACCACATGCTGAGTAAGGGATCGTATACCCGACGATGCCACAACCCTGCTGAGCACGACCCACCGTGTAGGGGATCATATTTCCGATGATGCCATAAACCCTACGAGGTTAACCTGCTAGATAGGGGATCGCCGCCCATAAATAAGTGGCCACAACGATACCAAGAACCCGATCTAGGGTAAAGATGCTAGAGGATCCGCTCTGGGCCCACCGGAGGGATGCCACAACTCTAACAGTTTAAACATCCCATCTAGAGGATCACAAACTCATACGAAGGTTGTGATGCCACACGAACCCTCGTAGGAACGAACCAGGGGAGAACCCACAACCACTGCTGGTCCAAACGTCGCTAACTTGAGAGACCCGCCACAATGCCACACTGCGCACCTCCTAGGCCAACACTGAGGCCACCATCGCGTTCCACGCGGAAAAACACACAGGATAGGCTGTTTACTCACCCGAAACGGAGCACCGGTAAAAAGGGAACTATTCACCGTAGCTAGCTCGTGCGGGGCCCACACAACGATCCTGAAACTCATCGAGCGGACCATGCCACGATGATCCCCTCGAAAAAACAAGCGGAATCGACTACTCGCTCATCCAAAACGGACACCCGATGAAAAAGGTAATATTCAACGAAGGCCAGCTCAGGTGGGGCCCACGCCTGGATTCCGAAACTCATCGAACGGATAACACTATTGCGATCCCCTCGGAAAAACACACAGGATCGACTATTCATCCGCCAAAATCGGACTCCTGGTGCAAAAGCTGCGTTTCGCCGCAAACGCCAAAACCCGGCCTCGTGGGGCCTGCACCCCGTTCATAGTCCCAGCACCCGGAAACCATCTCAAAAAGTCCATCGTACAATCAGGGTCTCAACGCCACTGACGGCACGTCAATCGGACGCTCCGGGTAGAAGTTACAACGACCCGAAGTCGTAAAATAATAAAATAATATTATTTTATACGACGTTGCTAACTCCCGGGCCACAATCCCGAACCCTTAAACCCTCGAAGTGAGTTCAAAAGGTCTGTCTTGACACAAGGAGCACGTCGCCGCAAACGGCTCGCAAATCGGAGTTACGGTTTGCGAGTTACGGGGGTTTAAAGAACCCCCGGAAAATCCTGGCCGGACCACCGCCAGCCTCGCCGGAAACCACCGCGCCGCCGCCGCCGCCACCGGAAACCGCCGCCGTGCTGCAGCGCCGTCGCCGGATTCCGCCATGGCCGCCGCCCGCCGTTGCCGGGAAACCGGGTTTTCACCGGAAAACTTCGGGAAGCCACCGGGAGCACCCCGGTGCTCCAAATTCAGATCCGAAACATGTTTTGGAAAGCTCGAGACCCGAACTATAAAACCCTTACGAAAATTTGAAGGGAAACAACACAAAAATGGGATCCGGGATTGTAAAACTCAAACTGCCTACCTCGCGGGCGAAACGCCGACGTTCTGCCTTAGATCCGCGCTCTAGAGCTTCCGTTGCGCGCTCCTGGAACGTCCGCCATCGAATTCCGAGCTCGTGGGCGCTTTGTTTGCTCGATTCAGCGGAGCGGCAACGAAGAACGACAATGAATGTCGAGAGGAACGATAAGGGGGGGGGGGGGCTGATATTTATATCAGCTCCCCGCCGGCGCCAAACCCGCCTCGGACCCGACGCCCGATGCGAACAAAAGTAAGGTCACCCCTAGGGTAAACGCACCGTTCTGAACGCAACGACAGACTCAGATTTTTCATCCGAGACTCTGTTCAGAAGTTATTTGAGCCGACGCTCGTACACTAACTTCTCCATTTAATTACGAAAACGCCCCTGGTGGCGTTTCTCACCGCAGACCCGCGCCCACAAAGTTTACACCCTGCCTAGGGTAAACGGCACGTTCCGGACGCAACCGTGCCATCAGATTTCCGTTCTGAGCTACCGTTTATGAGATATCACACCCCTTCCAAGTTCATAGTATAAAAATACTTAATATTTTTTTATAAAATTAATTCCGGGCACACCGGGCCCCAGAATCGCACGCCGTCTTCGCTCCTAGCTCTGGAATTATTCCTAGAAATATTCCAAAGTCTGACAGGACCAAAATCCCGAGTCGCTATAGGAACCTTCAGGAAGATGTCTATATGACACAACCAGAAGGGTTTGTGACACCAGGTGAGGACAAATGGGTTTGCAAGTTATAGAAATCCATTTATGGATTGAAGGAAGCATCCAGGTCATTGAACATTCGATTTGATGAAGCCTTAAAGGAATTTGGTTTCATTAAGAACAAATTTGAGCCATCTGTTTATAAGAGGTTTAATGGGAATGCGGTCGTCATCCTAATGGTATATTTTGATGATATATTGATTATTGGAAACGACGTACCGGCCTTACAGTCAGTTAAGGACTGGTGGAACAAGTGTTTCTCCATGAAGGACTTAGGAGAAGCAGCCTACATTCTAGGGATCAAGATCATTCACGATAGATCCAAGAGGCTGCTTGGACTATGTCAGGGTACATACATTGACCAGATACTAAAGAGATTTAGTATGAAAAAATTCAAGAGGGGATTGGTTCCAGTGTCACATGGCTTACATCTTTCTAAGAAGATGTGTCCCCAGACACAACAGTAGAAAGATAGGATGAGAAAGATCCCATACGCTTCGGCTATAGGATCCATCATGTATGCCATGTTATGTACCAGGCTTGATGTTGCCTATGCATTGAGCATGGTAGGCAGATATCAAGCAGATCTAGGAGAACAACATTAGACTGTTGTTAAGACTATCCTTAAGTATCTGATAAGAACTAAGGATATGTTCCTGGTGTATGGAGGAGATGAGGAGCTTGTCATCAGAGGGTATGCTGATGCTGGTTTTCAAACAGATCAGAATGATCTGAAGTCGCAATCTAGATATGTTTTCTGTCTCAATGGAGGAGCTATGAGCTGGAAGAGTTCAAAGCAGCCAGTTGTCACTAATTCTACAGCGGAGTCCGAGTATATAGCGGCTTCTGATGCAGCCAAGGAAGCCGTCTGGATTCAGAACTTTGTCCAGGATCTTGATATAGTGCCTAACAGTAAAGATCCCATTACATTGTATTGTGATAATACTGCAGTGGTGGATCTTGAAAAAGAACCAAGGTCACATCAACATACAAAGCGCATACTCCGGAAGTATCACCTCTTGAGGGATTTCTATAAAAGGGGTGAAGTTGCAGTGAGCAGAGTGTCCACGGAAGAGAATGTGGTGGACCCCATGACTAAAGGCCTATCTCAGAAGAAGCATGAATATCATGTGAGAGCTAGCGGGTTAAAGGTTGTTAGCAGTTGGCTCTAGTCCAAGTGGGAGTCTGTTGGAGTTGGTGGTCTAGAACTAACTACTTTGTACTTTATTCATTAAATAAATGCCTTATCACATCTTGATTGTTCTTATGCATGATATGTCATGTGATAATATCCTATGGACAGCTATTGCATTAAAGGGTCGTAGCGGATCTCTGCTATTATGAGAACCCGGAAGTTCCATAACACTGTTCTTCAATGTATGTTCTATGGCCGGATGATATTATTTGAGGGACACAAATAATACAGGTCATTAGGGGTGAGTACTCATAAAACTTTGAGGCAGCTTCTCATGGTGTGCGCCCTTGGTAATATCCAGGAAGATATTATGAGAATGAGACCCGCCAGTAGGAAATCCACATTTCATAGTGTCATTGGATGTTCCTATCTACGGACGTGTGTATTGGTCCTTAGAATTTAAGATTATTATAAATGGGTATTACAACTCGCGCACTTCGATGTATTGGTGAAAACTGTGACGACACATTGTTTGCAGTGAGGTAGGATACGTTGGGTGCGTCACGAGTAATACCACATTAATAGATAATGTGAGAAATGATTTGTCCCTTCTGTTCCATAACAGAAGTAGATATCTCAGGCCCTTTGATGGAATTGATATAGCCGAAATAAATCCATGGCCATGGTAAGGTATGGGAAAGTTCAATTCTGGGAAGTCAAAGAAAGAATAATCAAGCACATGGGTTAATGGCACTAGCATGCAACCCGATTGATTGGATATATCGAGATAAAGGGATTATATTACACGGTAAGCGTTCATAGGAGGTGACACGTCATTGCGGCATTAACTTCTTTCTCTATGGGTGCCTTGGCGTGTTGCTAGACGCTAACCTTGGACTTTAGGTAGGCTCAGCATAATGCCACTGAGAAAGAGTCTTAGAGGGTCAAACACTAAGTGTGTCCATGTATCTCAGTTAAATATTAATTTAACAAGTTAAATAAATATTATTCCCAACTGTGGTTTAATAATTATTTAAGGATGTCTGATCGCATTTATTTTGACACTAGTTATTCGAGAGAATATATTTTGGACGAAATAATATATTTATTAGCGAGTAATGCAGTTACATTTATTTAAGAAATAAATAGTCATTAATCAAGGTCTAATAAATGTGGTGGAGAAAAATGGAAAATAAAAGTACACGCTGTGTAGTTTTATGGAAAACAAGTACACGCTGTGTATTAATTATTACACGCCGTGTAGTTTTTCCAGTTGGGATTTTGAGGATTTAATATTGTTTTATTAAATGATATTTATTATAATAAGCGTGGGTGCATGTCAAGGAATTAATAATTCAACATGGGATTTTCAATAAGAGTTAATGAAATAAATAAAACGCGTAACACGTTTATTTATTATCATAACTCCATTAACCTCAAACCCGATTATAAATATCCTCACAACCCCAACATTTTAAAAGGCCATTGTTGTGCACAACAGATTTTGAAATACTCTCAATCCAAGAGATAATTCCCTTTCCACCAAGAACACCCTCAAGTTACGAGAGAAAGATCCTCCACCGGATCAAGCCGGTCGAAGGTGGACATCGCAAGCAAAGGTTCTTCCGCGCTAGCACCCAGAGATCCCTTCAGCGACGTCTAGAGATACGTGACACACGTGTGGATCACCACTAGATGAATCTTACACTTGGATTCTACGACGCAATGAAGGATCACCGAATCGTGATGGGACACATAAATGAATAAAGAATTCCAACGAGGTAATTCTTATGCATTAATTAAATTAATTATAATTAACATATGATGATCCTCCTCAAGGGTTCCAGGAATCTTATTTTCTTTTCGTTCTTCTTTCTATTCCGAAGATTCGGCGTTTTATATCGTGACAGATCTCGGATTGAAGGTTGTTTAACATTAAAGTTAAAGTTGTTCAAACCCACCAACGTGCTTCCGCTGCGCCCGGAACCTACATTTTTTCATTAAAAAATTGGATGCATAATTTATACGGTACCAAATTTAAAATATACAGTGACCATAAAAGTATGAAGTATATATTCACTCATAGATAATTTAACATGAGGTAGAGAAGATGGCTTGAGCTGACAAAGTATTATGATTTCATGATCAATTACCATATGTGAAAAGCAGAAAAAGTGATAGATTCCTTGAGTCGAAATCATCATGTATCATTAACCATGTTATGTTTGGAACATGATCCCTTGATTAAGGATTTGATGAATTTTGGATTAAATTTGTTGTTGCTGGGAATGCATATATTTTGATTTAGGTTTTCTTGCAATAATCATTATCTGACAGAATTTAGCAAGAACATAAGGAAGACCATGAGCTACAGAAAAACGTAGAATTGGTTAAAATTGATAAACTTCCAAAATTTATCCTTGATAAATACTGTGTTTTAAGATTTTGAAAATGTTTTTGTGTGCCTTGTGATTCCCAATTGAAGAACGATTTATTGTGTGAAGCTCATAGTTCTCCTTTTTCATTTTATCCTAGAAGTACTAAGATGTACAGAGACCTTCAGGAGTATTATTGGTGGGATATAATAAAAAGGCATATAGTATAATTTACTGTGAAATGATTGACTGGTCAATATGTTAATCCAGAGAAGTAGTTACTGAAGGGGATGCTTCATCTTTTTTTGGTTCCAGAGTGGAAATGGGAGAATATATTCATAAACCTTGTGGTGGGACTACCTAGGACTTCTCAGGGTAACAATGCGATTCGGGTTATTATTGATCGATTGAAAAAATATGCACATTTTCTTTCTATTCAAGATACAATGTATTCAGACCATCTTTCTCTAATATACCTCAACTATATAGTCAAGTTACATGGATTTATTTTTTGCATTTAATATGATTAGGATCATAGGTTCACTTATAACGTTTTTAAGGGCCTTCATAAGTCATTGGGAACAAAATTAAATTTCAGCACATCTTTTCATCCTCAATCAGATGGGCAGTCCGAACGAACGATTCAGAATTTGAAAGATATTACATGATCTTGGTCAATGTACTACCAGGGAAGATGGGATCAACATCTTTGATTTGTTTAGTTTTCTTATAATTAAAGTTTTCATTCCAGGATTCAAATGAAACCTTTTGAGGCATTATATGGAAAGTGGGGTTGAACTCCTCCTTTTTGAGTTGAAATCGGGGAAAGTAAATTGATGGGTCCCAAATTAGTAGAGGAAGTTGCTAAGAATGTTAAGATCATCTAGAAGCTAATGAGGACAGGTTAGAGAAGGCAGAAAGATATACAGATAGCAGAAGGAAAGATGTCTCATTTGAGGTAGGTGGCCATGTTTTTGTTAACATCTCTCCCTGGAAAAGTTTGATGCATTTTGGTTAGAAAGGGAAGCTAAGACCATGGTCCATCGATCCTTTTGAAATCATGGCGAATGTTGGACTAGTTGCATACCGAGTAGATTTTCCTCTAAGTTTGTATCAGGTACCCAATTTTTTTCATGTTTCGATGTAGATAAAGTATGTGCCAAGTTCAACTCATGTTTTGAGCCTAGAAGTAGATTAGATGGAAGAGAAAGTTTTTTATAAAGAAAAAACAGTTAAGATTGTTGATCGAATGAAACATGTATTTTGGAATAAATTAATCCATGAGGTAAAGGTTTTGTGGAGAAACCACAACATAAAAGAAGCAACTTGGGTGTCTTAAAATGATATGAGGGAAAGGTACCCTCACATGTTTAATATGAAAAATAAAATTGTGAGGATGAAATTTCAAGAAGGTAGGGATAATATAACACAACGAGGTTTTCTAAAAATAAATTGAAATGCATGAAACATTATTTTAAGTATATAATTATAACTATCCTTTAAACTTAATTTTACTACTTTTATGTTTTGAATTTTGAAAAAACGGTCATTTAAAAATGTGATCAGTAAGTTATTTGGTGTTTGATTTAAGCAATTTGTATTTTTGGTGAATAGTAACATACACTTATGAATAGTAATATGAATAGTAATATCACCCCAATTAATAATAAATTGTATTATTATTTTATTTTCTTATGGCTTTATGATAGTGACATTATTTTTAATTTTTCAATGTGATATAAAAGCACTTATAGAATTTAAATTGTTAAATTTTGAATTAAGTATGATTTTATTTAAAAAATAAATTAATAATATTTAGAAAAATATTTTTAAAAAAATTAGTTCCTTTTTTAATTCCTCACGTCGAAAAATGATATAGGTAAATTTTTGGAATTTTTCTGAAATAGTTGATTTTTTGGTGAATAGTAAAAATACAGTTTTGAGTTTCAATGTGTTTAATGACATCATTAATGATGTAATAATTATGTTCTAATTTTTTATAGTAAAATATGTTATGAGGTGTTCCAAGTGGCTAATACCATATAAAAATACAATGGGAAATCCCATGGTTTGGCAAATACTACTAATGATGTGTCCCTTGGAAATTATTAAAATATTCCCTCACTTTTTCAATAAATACCAACCCATTCCTTCATTAAAGTAATTAAAAATTCCTCATAAACTGAGATATGGCCTCATTACCTCCATAGTAGTCCTCCCAAGGTTTCCACATTCCCCCAAGGTCCCAACCATCATTTTTAGGAGTTACACTACACGGTAATAAAATTCTCAACTTCTTTCTTTTTCCATTCATGTTCTCTTTTCTATGGTATAGAATTCAAGAATCCATACCATGTTATTATTTTCATATTATCATTTCTCTATTATATTTTATGATTTATTTATTGATAGGTGACTCTTGTACCCTCTCTTTTTATTGTTTTCTAAAACCATGTTGCATTATCGTTAGGATGCCAAATTTTGTAAAAGATTTCTCAACTATTCTTTTATTTTGTGTTCCTTTCTTTTCTTAACATTTCATCATCTCCTCTTATACAAGAGTCATGTATTCTCCATAAATCATGTATATTATGTATGTTCTCATGTTCCTGGAAAATTCAACATCATTATTGTTCACCTCTCCCACTTATTCAAGGAATAAAAACATTGCCTATGATGTGTCAAATAACCGACATCATGGACGATGTAATTTAAATTTGCTTTAATTCCTTCATGTATGGTCATGAAACTATTTTTTTGGTTGAAACATGTTATAATATATGTATTATGTCTCATCCATGGTTCTGAAATTATTTTTTATACATTTTTTAAATTATAAAACAAAATGAGGTCGTTATTATCAAAAAACCACTAAAATGATCTAATTGAACATCAAAAATGTTTTAACATATGAATCATCCTAATATAAAACATCAAAATGATAAATGGTAAAATTTATGGTAATTTAAATATATAAATACCTTTCCATTCCAATTCTGGAAATTTACTTCCAATCGAGAAGAACAACCACCATGAACCGATCATATAAATCATGTAAAGAACGCTCCCAAAACAATGGAAGGAACCAAATACTTACAATTAAAGGGTGAAATGTAGTTATATAATTGTCATATAAGATGTCATAAAGATTAATATGTTTCTTTAATAAAATCATAACACTATTTTAACCATTATAAATGATGTTTGAATGAGTTTAGGTAAGGAAAACCTGTGGTAAGGGAGTTCTTAACTAGATTTCCATTCTTTGGGTTAACCTTCTTCTTAATTATTTATGTAGTACTAAAATTGTTTGTGTGATGATTTTTTTATATTATGTTGAATTATTTTTACTTATAATGTGTAAAAATATTTCATCCACTTTATTAAGACCCACTTGAATTTTATGATATTTCCTTGGCGCTTTTCCTTCAAAATCCTCTTTTTAAACTATGTTTTACAACATTAAAAAGAAATGGTTTTATGCAGTTATTCACATTGTATGATTATGTTCTGGTTCTTGGAAATTATTTATGATGATGGTTGGGACCTATATCTCCCTCCAATTCATTGGGAATGAGTAAATTTGAGGTCGGCCATATGGTTACTCCATGTGTAACTGTGATGGTTACAAAAAATGTAATTTAGCAATGAGGGTTACAAATTATAAGGTAGTCGTGAGGGTTACAATATTATATAAGTAATTCCCAAATATAACTTTATAGTTATATTTATGTTATTATTTTTGGTGTGGATATTTTTTAAATCTCATGTTTCACAATGTAAGTTTCTATGGGGGATAAATATGTCTTTTGAAAATTATTTCACTTGTCATAGCTATTCATGGACTAATGTGTTATTTCCTACTTTTTAAATCCCTTACTGAGATTTTTTTCTTCATCCCATGTTTCCAAGTGATTTTCACAAGTTATAATGATGTGTAAGACAAAAAATAAAGCCAAGTAAAATGTTTGGAGATTTTTAAATGAAATCATGTTTTAAGCATTAATGTTTTATATTAAAAAAAAGGAAACTGATTTTAGTAGTATCCCCTTGTATGAATGTGGTATGTTATGTATGTAAGGTATCCTAATTCTCTAAAACTCTAAACTCAAAAAGATCCTCAATTTGTAATAATGTATATTGTTGACTAAAATTCAAGATTAAGTAACCTTTTAAGCCCGAGTCCTTAAACCCAATGATGATTTAATTATAAAGTTATAGAAATTAGGAAATTATCAAACATATCATGCCTCAAGCATAAAAAGCAGGGTAATATTAAAATATTATCCATTTAATCCTTAATATAATTTTTTTAATAAAAAAATGAAATATTTTCATGAAAATTCTTCATGAAATACGTTGTGGGTTCTTATTTTCTAATACCAATACTTAAATCCTCTAAAAACATTTTAAAAATTGGGATGCGCACTAAAATATCTGTAAGAGATATAAAAAGGAGTGAAACCATTAGTATATGTATAATTATAAACATATTAAATCATTTTCAACAATAAATATATCTAACCCATATTGTATCATATACTTAAGTTGTAAAAACATGAGATTTTAATATAACATAGATAACATAAATAATACCGTAAAGGTAATAAGAGGAATTACTTACTTAATATTGTATTTTCCAAAGATAACTAATGATTTTTAACCCTCGTGACTACCTTATAATGTAACCCTCACCAATACAATACAACGTAACCATCACATCAACATTATGTTTTAACAATCACCAATAGGCATTAATTATTCATATAGATGACCACCTACATTAACAAAACAATTGAATTGGGATAGTTATAGGTCCTAACCATCATTATAAATAGTTCAAAAAACTATAAAATTGTCCTAATATTTTTTCACTTTCATAATATTTTTAATTTACTACAAATATATAAATTTAAAAGTGGATTTTTAAAAATAAGTCCCTTACATATACCATATCAATAAAAATAGAATAAATAAAATAAATAAAATATGTATACTCTCTTTTAATACTCATAATAATAAATAATATATTAGACATTCATATAAAAAATAATCTTTGCCTGAAAAAATCAATGAAGTACATGGTTACCCCAATGAATGGAAATTGGTTTAAGAATTCCCTTTCATCAGGTTCGGCTTACATAAAAAGTAATTAAACCTCTAATATATTGGTTAAAAGAGTTTTTTTATATTTTATAGAAACATTTTCATTTTTATAACTCTTTATATGATACTTTTATAACACGAGTGAAACCATTTATTAATAATATTTTTTATTCCAATTATTTCTGGTGCGTTCATTACACGGTTTCCATGGTCGTTTCGTAAAGTATTTTCTTTTTGAATGGAAGTGAAAGTATATAAGTGGAATGAAATGGTATTATTATGTTTCCATAATATTAAATGACACCATAAATCATTTTTTCAGATATAATTATAATTCATTACGTAAAACATTAATGATATTCATTTAGATCATTTTTGTAGTTCATTGATAATATCGAACTAGTTTCATTATATAATTTAATATTACATATATTTTTTAATTCCAAAAAATAAAAGATGTTATATCATAAAAATTAAAATATTTTTCAAACATTAAAATGATCTTACGTCCATAAATGAAGGCTATGATGGAAATTGAAAATGCATCTTCTACGATGTGTGTAAATCGACACATCACACACAATGTTTTTATTTTTAGAATTAAAGGGAGAGGATAACAAGTATGATGATGGATATTTCCCGAAACATGATAAAATTATATTATATATAATAAAATAGAGTATTCATGACTCTTGAAAAAGGGTAGGTGAAGAGAATATAAGAAAATAAAAAGAATAGAAAAAAAGAAAAGAAAATGAAAGAGGTTTCTTACCTCTTAAAGGATGTTCATTGAGAACCTCTATAAGGCCCTTCATTATAGTTTTTTAGTGAGATAATCAGGACTTGTACATGGGAAAGTGTCTTGGGAAGGTATTTCAGCACAAATTAATAAATCTTCATGGATTTTAGGTCTAAGGGGAAGAGGGGTTGAGGGGTGGTCTTTATAGTGGGCGAGAGGAGCGTTTTTTTAACTATTTTATTCATTGTTATATTTATTAGACACAAAACTATGAATAGATTTTGGATTTTCTGAAAATATATTAAAATAATCAAGAGATTTGGGAGATTTTATTTCTTAAATAAATAATAATTGTGTTAATATTGTATTTATCTTATATAAAAGTAGGTCCAGGATCCGGACAAAGCCCGCCCCTTACAAAAAAATTAAAAAAGTGAAAAAGTAGTAGCGCAAGGGGGTTTACAAAGGAGAGAATAGAGCATACCATGCGCGTCCAAATCAACAAGATGTGAGAAAAATTCCGGGATGAAAAAGGACCATCATGAGGAGACCTCCATGACCGCCCTCTTGGATAGAGCATCAGCAACCTAGTTTTCTTCTCTATAAACATGATTGGCTTCTAGTTGAAGACCCTCAAGGAGATGCAGGAATGCAGTCCATGATGGGAGAATCCTCTAAGGAACATCCCTGGACCTTGACCGTAGAATGTGCACCGCTGTACTTGAGTCAGATTCTACCCATATGTGCCTCCAACCATGGCAGAAAGCATAGTTGATAGCTTTAATCATATCCCATAATTCAGTTTCAAGCACAGAACCAATTCTGATATAATGATAGAAGAAAACCTTAACGAAGCCCCGATGGTTACAGAACACCCCACCACACCGATAAGGTCTTGGTGTACCAGATACCGCACCATCAACCTTCACTTTCAACCATGATGAAATGGGAGGAATACATATAATTGATTTCAACATCAGTGGTTTCTTGACCCTGCCAGACACCCCAAGCATTTTCAGCGTTATGAGATCAGAAATATTTTTATTCATTATACCTGTTTGTATCTTGGAACCAGCTTTCACTTACCTTTAAACAACAGTCAGACCAGCCTTCAAAGAAGGCCTGCATTTTTCAAAAATGACCTGATTTCGCGCCCTCCAAATATGAGCAAAAGCTGACGTAATAGCAGTGAGAAGAAGTGCAAAAACCTGGTCACTTTGACCAGATGTAGTGACTGAGTTCATGAAATCATCAAGACTGTTCAATGATAACGGAGTCCCAAAGACCTCTGGAAAATTTTCCCAAAATCTGCAAGAGAATTTGCAGGCAATGAAAAGATGGTGAATTGTTTCTTCATCCTGGGTGCACAAATTGCAGCAAGAGGCTAAGTGCATTCCCGTTCGCTGCAGAAGATGTTGCACAGGTATCCTGCCTTTCCAAATCCTCCACAGTATCAAGTAATTGGAAGGGATAATGAATGGTATTTTAAAATTCTGCAACCACAAGGGAGAATTCACGTTGTTGCCACATAATTGCCTATAATACTCCCTTGAAGTGAGTCTGCCACAAGTGTTGGGTGTCCAGATCAAAGTATCAACGTCCATGAAGGTATAACACTGCATATCCATCCTAGTATGATCTGGCAGGCAATTCCAAAGGTCCCTGTCTTAGTGCATGTCAGCAAAAATGAAATTCATTTTTTGAATATAATTTTATAAATATGAGAAATTTAAATTTTATATAAAATCAAAATTTATTCAAAAAATAAGAAATTTAATATTCTAACTAATTTTTTGAAACATTGAAAAATTAATTAAATCCTCATAAAAATATATTACAATCATAAGTCAACAGAAATAATAAATCATGAATCAATTTTATGACAATATATTTTCTTTAAATCATTATATGAATTACAAAATTGTAATAAAATATTTACTACACCAAAAAATAACGATACATAATTTATAATGTTCAAAAAAATATTTATGTGTTACATGATAAAAATATATCATATTTTCACTTATAATATGGAAAAAATTTGTTTATAACTTATTAGGTGAGGTTATTATTATATTATCCATATTAATATTCATAATGGTCATGTTACAATTCCTAAAGAAAACATACTATTCTATTAGTTTAAATTCATTAATATCTATAAATATAAATTATTTGATTTTAATTTTTTGATGAATTTAAATATTTAATTCTATTATTAAAACAATTATTTTATAAGTAATTGGTTTGTTATATTCTCCCCACCTTCTAGAAATTTTATCCTCACAAGTTTTATTCACTTGTTAAACATGTGAGGATACCTTTCCCACTAAGAATCTTAAGATTCCGATGTTGCTTCTTCAACCAAGTGGTTTCTTCATAAAACATTAACTTGATGAATCACCTTGTTCCCCAATACCTTCACCATATGATCAATAATCTGAATAGGATATTCATCATATGATTTTGTTTCTTCCAACAGAACTACTTCTGGAATCAAAACATAAGATATATATGACACATGCTTTCTCAAAATCAAAAAAAAGAAAAACATGTTTTACATGGGTTAATATCATAGGAAAACCAACTCAGTAGGATACTAGTCTGACATTCTCTAGTATTTCATAACGTATAATGAACTATGGACATAAAATTCTCTTCTTACCAAAATTATAACACTTTTCCTTTATGAGATTCTATGAAAACCATGATCAACTACCTTGAATGAAAAGACCTTTCTCCTATTATCTACATAACTTTTCTACCTTCTTTGTGATATCCTCACATGTTTCTAGATGATATTAACTTTCTCAGCCAATTTCTCTACTAATTCTTATCCCATCAACTTCCTTTCTTTGACATCATCCCAAAAGGTTAAAGTTTGATGTCTCTTCCTATATTTATCCTAAAAAAAGGATCAATAGATATAAAAAATGAAAAAAATATTATTATATATAAAATAAACAAATGAAAGATATTGATTCAAAATCCCCTAGTAATCCATTGAATAAAATCAAATTATATCCTCCATGGTATAAATTGTTCACTTATACTGTCCATCATATTGTGGATGAAAAGTAGTGATGAAGTTATATTCTACACCCTATAAATTATGAAGGTCTTTCCAAAATATATAAGTGAACATCAAATCTTGGTCAGACGCAATGAATAGAGAAACTCATTATAACCAAACAATCTCCTTGAGGTATATTCTAGAAAGCTAATCAAAAAACATATTATCCATAATAGTAGACAAATGTCTAGATTTATTCTGTAGATTAACAATAAAACAAATAACATTGTATCCTTGAAATTTATTTGGTAGTCCCACCTCCGATTCCAAGGATATATTTTCCCATTTCAACTCTATAACATGAAATGGTTGAAGCATCCCCTTTAGAAGTTGTCACTCTGCTTTATATTTTTGACATGTCAAACATTTCAGGGTAAATTATGTAATACCTCTTTTCATTAAATCCAACCATTAATACCCCCAATATTCTATGTAAATATTTTTACTTCAAGGATGATCTAAAAATAGAGAACTATTATCTTCACATAACAATTCATTCTTCAGCTGCGAATCACAAGGCACACATAATCTCATTCCAAATTTTAAAACATAATCATTATTAATATTAAATTATTAAAACATACCATTTTTCACCAATTATTACTTTTTCTATAATTCATGGTCTTCCATATGCACTTTAATAATTATATTTGATAGAGAAGTCTGAACTGACACCTAAAAAAATAGAAGAATATCCTTCACAAATAACATTCATTCCAAAATTCATCAATTCAGTAATCTAGGGGCCATGTTACAATCTTAAAATGGTTAATGATTCATAATGTTTTTTACTCAAGTCAAATAAAAAAATTGGTTAACTATGATGGTAATTGATCATACAATCATGATACGTTATCAGTTCAAACCATCTTCTCTACCTCATGTTTAACTTCTTATGGTCGAATAAATACATCAGAATTTTATGCTCAGGTTATTTTTCACATTTGAATTTGTATAAATGATGCCTCCAGATTTTCAATACAAAAACCGAAACTACTAATTCCAAATCTTCTATGGGATATTTTCACTCTTGATTATTCTATTGTCTTAAAGCATATGAAATTACTGAATTAATCTTCATCAGAACACAACCATTTACCTTTAATAAATAATCACTATAGATGAAACATTTATTGTTTCTAGAATGCATGGCCAAAACTGGGGCACTCAAAAATCTCTTCTTCAATTCCTGAAATAAAACATCGCATTTTTCATTCCATATAAATTTAACACAATTTCATATTAGGTTAATAAACAGGCTAGTTAACTATGTAAATTTTGTAACAAATTTTTGGTAATAACTATCTCATCCAACAAAAATATGAATATCTATGACATTTGTATGTCTTGTACATTCATCAAACACTTTTTTCTGAGATCAACTCTTATTCCAACTTTCTTTATAATGTGACCATAAAAAGAAATATGTTGAAACTAAAAATAACCATTGCTAAATTTTCCATAAAATGTATTTAGTTTTAGTTTTTTTCAAGAAAACAAATATTTTTTTTCATCAACCTCATATCCTTTATAAAAGACCAGAATATCATCAATAAAAAAAAACAACATATCCAAATATTCAAAGAGTATTCTATTCATATGGTCAATGAATAGAACAAGGTATTTTTCAAACCTAAGGGAAAAACATCAAACTCTTAATGCCCATATCTATTGAGAAATTTTTTTAGGATGTCATCCTTTTTCACCTTCAGTTGATGGTACCCAGATCTCATGTCAATTTTTGAAAAATAATGACCTCCCTAGAGCTGATCAATCAAGTCAACGATATGAGAAAAATGGTACTTATTCTTAATAGTAATGTAATTAAAATATATCTAATCAATGAAAAGTCACATGGTATAATCATTATTTTTAATAGACAAAATTGTATCAGCCCATGGTGAAGTTCTAGGAAGATGAGACCTTTATCAAGAAAATCTTGTAACTAATTTTTCAATTTATCAAGTTCCACTTGAACCATATGATAAGGGGGTTTTCAAATTGGAATAAACTTAGAAACCAAGTTATTAGTATATTCAACTTCATGATCATATATAACCTTGAGAGACCTTTCTAGAAAATCATACATTATTCATTTACCATTGGCACATTATTAATCTGAATAGTTCCCTTGTTTTTAACAATAAGAGAATGATAACATTCATTTTAATCTATTAAATGAATCTAATCATTATAATATGTTATCAATTGTATGATTTAATTATTATTTAAAAATGAATATATTTCTCAGAAACATCTTCTTTATCTCTATATTCAGTTTTTACAAGACAATCCGAAATCCAATCCATTACTAAAATGACATCAAACTCTTCTAAGGGAAACCAACAATGTTTTTTGGAAATTTTATTCCACGAAAAAAAATATGAAGACTCTTGTAATTATTTTTATTTTAATGTTCCCCTAGTGTTTTAGCCATATGTTTTGGTTCATTTCATAAGGTGATATTTCCAATTTACTAGAAATCATCATAAAAATAACAGAATATGTAGGCCCGATATCAAACAATATATTAACATACTCTATGTAAACAATTAATGTACCTGATACCATATTATTGGATGGCCTGGAATATGAGAGTGTAGTCAACAACAATCTCACTTAACCTTTCTACTTATAATAAGGACACTTTCAATCATTTGAATCTTTTTTTGGGTAGATATTTTCATAACGACCAATCTCAATGCATTTAAAACACATTATAGTTATTTATTAGGTTTCATATTAAGCTCATTAACATTACAATATATTTATTTATGATAAAACATGAAACATGAAAAAATCTTGTTTTTTAAGGCATTCCACATGGTGATTTTAACACACTTTAAAAAAAATAGAAGCTGGAATTTCAAACTTTCAGATTAATTTGATTGATTCATACCCATAACATTCAATATGGACCACATGTTATTCTTGTTTTCAAACTACACATGATCATAAAAAAACTACATTTCTACCCTCTCATCACATCAACAAGATTCTCATAAATTTTCAATTCACATGAGGCTAATTCCCTTCGATATCATGGCATTAATCCATAGTAAAAATGATTTATTTTTCTATCAATATCCTGAAGAATATTTGGAGAATAGCTTTCCAATCAGGTGAATTTGTTTTCATACATTTCCATAAAGTCCTTCTCCTTTTATTTCAATTCAAGGAATTTCTTTTCTATCCTATATTGAGCCACCTTAGGAAAATATATTTCATATAAAATATTTTTAAATTCATCTGATTCAAGGGAATTCATATCATCACTATCCTTGATATTCTTAACAATAAACCATCACCGGTCATCTACACCTTCAAGAAAATAAATAGAAAGAATAAAATTTTGACTACCCGAACTCCCCATGACATCAAATATTATTTCATGGGATTTAATAGATTCTTCATCTACCACTGGGTTAAAAAGGTCCACTGAAATAAAGTGGGTGTTTCCTTATAAACTGTTTTAATTTCATCAAGTTCCTTTGTGGAATATCTGGTAGTTGTCTTTCTTAGATTCCACAACTTTTTATAGCTTGCAGAAATTAATCAATTACTATCACACACTATTCAGTTCTAATTCTCAACAATATTGGTTGCAGATTCAGAAGGATATAATCCTCTTGGTGCTTTCCTACAATAGCTTCTATGTTTCTTCTATGGAAAACCATTCTGAATATACATATCTTATATGAAGAAATATGGTAATCATAAAAATCTATATCATTCATAATAAAAATAAGGTAAATATATTTTATGGTATTATATTAACATCTTCTTAACCCTAAATGTTATCTAAACCAAGAGTTGTTACCAACTATAAGGACAATACCTTAGACATTACATAATATAGTCAATTAAATGATAAAACACTTATTATATTTCCTATGATATTTTTTGTTTAGAGTTATAAAAAATTAGGAAACTATTAATACATATCACCCCATAAGAATAAAAAGTGTGTAATACTAAAAAATTATCAATTTTATCCAAAATACACATTTTATAAATAAAAAAACAAGAAATCATTTAATGAAAAGTCCTCAGAACAGTGATCTTGGCTTCTTCTTTTTTCTTACCTGTCCATAATCCCTATGATTTTTTTTAAAACACCGGATGGTAAAAAACCATGTAAGAGATATAAATAGAATGAGAAAATCCATTTTTATATGAATACTTATAAATATATGAAATCATCTTCACATAGACATACATTTAACCAATAAAGGATTATATATTCCCACTATGAAAACATGAGATTTCCATATAACATAGAAAATATAAGTAATACAATAAAAGTAACATGGTGAATTAATTAAAGAAATATTGTAACCATCAAGGATACATTATTATTTTTAACCCTCCTAACTACCTTACAATATGACCTTCATAGCAACCATAAAATATAACCCACCCGACTACCATATGGTGTAACCATTGTAGTTATACACTGTGTAACAATATGACAAACCTCCAACATAAACATATTGAATGCATTAGACGGAGATATAAGTCCCACCCATCATCATAAATAATTTCCAAGAACCAAAACAAAATCCTAAAACGTGAACACTTTCATAAAAACATTCATTTTTTTATTCTGTAAATATATAAATTTGAAAGAGTGTTTTTAAAGTGCAGTCCCATACATATGAATATCATTGAAGAGAAAATGAATAAAGTTAATGGAATGTGTATAATAAATATAAATCCACATAATAAAACATAATATATTAAATTTTTTTATCACAAATAATATTGGCATGAAAAAATCAATGAAGTAGAAGTTTAACCCAAAGAGTGGAAAATGGGGTACAAATTCCATTACATTGGCTTCATCTTAATTCAAAACTATTTAAAACTACTATGTAACTGTTAAAAGAGTGTTATTAATATTTTAATAATACATATTATATTTTATAACCCGTTATATGATCATTTTATAACATAATTCGGCCCATTGTTTTTAATAATATTTGGTTATTTCAACTATTTTTGGTGTGTTCTCTATATGGAATCCGCAGTCAGTTCATAAAGGATTTTCCTGTCAAACGGAAGAGAAACTGCCAAATTTAAATGAAATTTTAATAATATTCATATATAATATTAAATGATACCATAAATAATTTTTTCAAATATGATTATGAGTTATTATATTAAACATTAATGATATTTGTTTGGATCATTTTTGTGGTTCTTCGATAATCACGAATTATATTCGTTTTATAATTTAATATTTTTCATATATATTAATTTCAAAACATAAGTGAGGATATATAATACATATTGAAATCAGTATCAATTATTAAAATGGTAATATGTCCATCCATGAAGGTGGGGATGGAAATTGAAAACACATCATCCATGATGTTGACAAATCAACACATCACAAATGATGTTTTTATTTTTAGAATAAAAGGGATAGGAGAAGATATATAGTGATGAATATTTCAATAATCATGAAAACAATTATATTATATATATGATAATTTATATTTCATTCATATTAGATAAGAGTAGGTGGAGAGATTATAAGAAAATAAAAACAATTGAAAAGAAAATAAATGAAAATGAAAGAGGATTTTTTCCTCTTGACCTCTCTTCCCTGATAACCTCTTTGAAGACATTAGTTTTGGACTTTTGGTGAGAAAAGTTGGTTTTGGACGTGGTTATGATGCTTTCTAAGGGAATTTGGAATAAAATAAGAAATCAAGAAGGCATTGAGGTGTGAGGAGAACAAGGGTGTAGGTGGTACTTTTAGTGGAGGAGATGAGGGTTTATTATTATTATTTTATTAATTTGGATCAAGACTCTAAATATATTGAAAATTATCATATAATATGTTTAAATAAACTAGGAAAATTCTATAATATTTTTCTAACATCATTCATGATGTTATGAATAATGTATTTAACTTATAATGTCTATATACATTAAATTACCATAATGCACTATTCAAAAAAATTAAAATATTTCATGAAAATCCCAAAAAAAATCATCTCAATAATGTTTTGATGTGTAGATTTCATAAATTAACTCCATTATTGGAAGATAATTTTCTATATATGATAAATTTAATTTTTAAATAGAATCACGATTCATTTGATTTTTTTTAAAAAAAATCTAACAAGTTTTATAACACTTTGAAAAAATAATTAATGTATCATAATATTATCATATAATCATAATATAATAAGTATAATAATTAATGAATCAATTTTATGAAAAATTTATTTTCTTTTATATCATTATATTAGTTAAAAAATTGTAATCAAATATTTATGACTCACAAAAATACCAAAAATTAATCAATATTTTTTAAAAAAATTTACCTATTCAATGATGAAAATATATCATATATTCATTTATAAGGTGGAAAAATTTAATTATACATTATTATGTGAGGTAACTATTCTATTGGCCATATTACAATACATAATGGCCATGATAGTATTCCTATGGACAAGTTACTATTCCAATAGTTTAAAAACCTTAAAATCTATAAATATAAATTATTTATATTTAATCTATAATGAAATTAAATATTTAATTCTAGAATGATAAAATATTATTATACAAGTACCTAGGTTGTTACATCATTGGTTTTCTATTAATTATAAATTAAAATATAAACCAAATGAATATGAAGTGAATGATTTTATAAATGAGTAATTTTATTTATAAATGGAGATTTAACCTTATAAGTTAAATTAATTAGTATTAATAAAATATATTAATTAAATTTATATTTTATATAATTTAATAAAATATTTTTAATATTAATCCATTATATTTTGTTGGCATAAGATGATAACAGACCCAATAATACACACAATAACCTATATTTATTTATGAAAGTTGTTTTAAATACTTTTAATGGAGAACCTTTTTAAATATATATTTTGGAATCTTTATAAATATAAAATTTCAAAATAAAATTAATTTTTTAAAGGTAATAATAAAAAATCAATAGGGTTATTTTTTGGTACTTTCTAATGATGATTCATTTTTAATGAATAGTGAAATTAATGAATTTAAATTCAAAACTTAATTTTTTGTATAATATAAATGTAAAGAAAAATCACAATTTTAAAATATTTAATATATTAATTAGATTAATTTTTTCTCAGTTGTTCCAATTGAGGTCATTGTAACTAATTTCAATTTGAAATTGGATATAAAATCTTATCAAAATTTTAATCATTTTAACTTTAAAAACTTTTAGTATCATCCCATCTGTAGGATTAAATTTTAATTAAATTCATCAACTTATGTGATTGGAATTAGTGAAAATGGATTCCATATTTTGATTCAAAAAAATTTATAATTTATTATATTTTTATCATGTTTTTTACCAATAATATTAAATAAAGTAGTTAAATTTAATTGCAATGATTAAGGTGAAATTAAGCTTAACATGGGAGTAAACCTTAATCTTATGTTACAAAATAACATAGAAACTTGTTCATAAGAAGTTGGATGGACATATTTAGACCTTATAATCCCTTGGATCGACATTTTAACATTATGTGATCCACATTACATGGGAAAACATTGGTGGAATTACTTTTAAAAAAAATACAAGAGTGCCACTCCTCATCAACTATAAAAATGCATCCTCTCCTCCCACCATTTAAATCCTCTTAATGAACATAGGTTTAGAAAATATATAACAAATTCACTTCCATGAAACTATACATGCATCCTTTATACCTTAATTTTGGCATAAATCCATCCAAAGAATCCCTTTGGTAAAAAACAAAATGAGTTAACAAAAGAAGGGGCGACATCCTTCCTAAAGCGCCTTTCTTTTATTTTCTTACTCTGATATCACAACTATCATTATTCTAGGATTATATAATTAAAAATGTATAATAAATATACTAATATGTTTTAATATTAAGGGATATACACATAATTATACACACTTTCATCTAATAGTAAATGAACTTACCATTCATATTTATGGAAAACTGCCACCTCATGAAACGATGTTCTTCATTTTACCTTCACCACCTTTCGTGGTTGGGAATTAAGACAATCATGCTGATAATATATGATATAAATATATATAATATTTATTTTATCTATATAATTTTGGAATTAATTTATATCCCATTCCTTTATACTTTCAATCTTATGTAAATATGTTAACATTGTTTGGGGATGTGTGAATTACCACCTTCTCAAAGTGATATGATTCATTCACTATTTACATGGATGGTATAAAAGATGCATTTAATTACAATATATGATATTTATAACATAATTTTGGTATTTTAATGTTATTATATTCACATATACACATTTTTCATGTACATATCTTCTTTTGATATGATTATAAAATGTAAATAGTGTTCATGTGTACATATGACCTATAGTAACCCTAAAATATATATTACATTTCTTCTTTAAAATATATTATAGATAATTATAAAGAAATATATACTGAATAATTATGATATTTATATAAAATTTTACATTTTTTATGTAATTAAATCATTATCTAAGGAATACGATCAAGAATAATAAGTCAATATATTTACAAAGAACAAAAGGGATATTACTAGATGAATTGAACTATTAATAAGAGGTTAATATAAAGTTATAATAAAATCATATATAGAATTGAGAGTAATAATATTGTTCTGTAAACGATTTATAACAATATTACATTTATTATACAAGATGTTTTTATGATTATAACAAGAGTCAAGTCATAAAGTATATAAATTTCATCTTAGTTTTTATTTTTATAAGATAAATACCATATACACAAATAAATTATTTTTTATGGTATATAAAATTCCCATGAATGTATCATAAGAAAATAATAATTATTTATATGGGTATTAACATATCTATATTATGATATTTTCATAATGGGTTTTATGCTTCAAAAGTTTCTAAATTGGTAATGTAATTATGTCTCAATTTTCCTTCTTTGAGACACAAGCCATCTTATGCACCTATATTCTAATATGATTTCTATATACTAAATTTGGAATGTTAAATCGAGAATGTACTTATTTTCTTTATGTTTTATGCATCATGTAATTTCATATTATTACATGGTGTGTATAATTCAATGTTACAATGTTGTAAGATTTTATTGAGACAATCTATTTGTTTTTCGATATTATTTATAATTATGATTCCATTGATGAAATATCATAATCAATCTCTCATAAGAACCCAATAATCTTCTTATCCTTATAATGTTTATGATATCATCATATAGTGGTTCCCTTTTTACACTCTTTGGTACATATAGTTATTCAGAATGTTTTAAAAAAAATTCTAACCTTACCTCTCTCTTCGATCAGAAATATGTTTTCCTTCAGAACTATTCTTTCTAAAATGATTCCAAATAAATATTCCACTATTCATATTTTATTATCAAATGATATTTTTAACCATGATTTAACTTTACACAGGTTTTTTTTAAAATTTAATATTATTGTGGTTTCTTTGTTGATGAACATTCCATAAATTTTTAGAGTGAAAAAGGAATGTTTTACATATATAGATTTAGCCACCATCATGAGTGTCATTCCCTTGAAGCTTCCTTTATCGGAATACATGGTATTTTTTATTTAAAATAAAATGTTATATTAATATAATATAATTTTTTTGTTTTAAAGAGGATTTCAAATAAAAAGGATTTGAAAGTGTTTTTATTTTTATAATGTCTATTAAATGATTTTCAATGCATTCAAAATATTTTTTTTCAAAAAATTGATTTCAATGGAAAGTATTTCAATGATCTAAAATATAATATTATATTTTCTCAATGTATTTTCTAAGAAAATTATTTATAATTTTTTATTATTCATTTATATTATTACAAGGAAAATATAATCCAATATTTTTTCATGATTTTTTTAGTTTCCCTGGAAAAAGGATTTAAAAAGGATTTCAATCCTTTTTTATATGTATTCAAATTATTTTAAAATAAAATGGGCTTAAAAATGTTTTCTGTTTTAAAAATCCATTTTCAAAAAAGAAAGGATATTTTTATCATGATTTATTTCTAATGGATATCTCAAATTTATTTTCCATCTAAGATGACATAATTTTATGTTAGTCATTAAATTTTAGAAAATAATACAGAGGATCTATTCATATTTTTTCCCTAAATGATTTTTTTTCTATTTCAGAGGTTATATGTTTTTGAAAACCATTATTCCTCCCTAGGATATATATTTATGAAACTTTTTCCTCTTACACAGTTTATATGATTATAAAACATGTTTCACTTAATTGAGTTGTACAATGATAAATGGTTATTAAACATTCTTCCTTTCACATGTTATTCAAGGATAAAGTGATTAATGAAACATATATATTTTCTATAGGTTATAACATAATTAAATGTTTATGATACCCATTTCATTTCATGGGGTTTGATTTGATTAATTTTTTCAGTTTTGGGATATGATGAATGCATTATAATCATGTGTCACATTTATGTATGAGTTATTATATTATAGGTGTGACCTATATATCTCTCCAATGCATTGGGTATTAATGGATGAATCATGGGTATATATGTTATGCATGAACCTGATTTCATGTTCATATTGGTATGCATAGACCTAGTTTTATGATTATATGTTTATGTGTGGACCTCATTATGTGTTCCCAATGTTATTAGGGAACCCTATTAAGTGTTCATAATGTTATGAATCAAAATGATTACATGATAATAATGTTATTAATGTACCATGATTCATTCCATAAGTTATGCGTAAACTAGATTACATGTACGTAGTATTATGTGTGAACCTAATTACATGTTCGTAACATCATAAGTGGACATGGATGCATGTCCATAAGTCGATTAAGGGCATGATTTCATTTTCTGAACATAATCAGTGATCCTATTTCTACAAATAATTGTTCACGATGTTATACGTACATGCGTATGGCCAAATTCTATTTCTTATTCATTTGTTATGATTTCATGTATTATGTTCGTGATTATCATATGATTCTTGTCTTATGAATTTATAATCATTTTCCATGATTTAAATTTATTATCTTTGAGAATGAATTTATGATCTTCTAGTTATATGATCATCTTATCAAACGCTTATGTTAATGTTATGCTTGTGTATTTCCCTTATTTACCCTTACCAAGCACTCAACCTTACTCCATTATTATCTATTATTTCCCAAGGTTATGAATAATGGTTTTTATGTAGAATTTATAATGGGGGGGGGGATATTTATGGGAAATATTGAAGATATTTCATTGAGTTAGAATAGTTCTATCCCATATTTACAAAGTAACTAAACAAATACGGTCTTTGGAAATTTGTTTTTCTCATGTATTCAATATTTCTAAAAATATATTTAATATTAATTAATGATTGGTGAGGGTTACTATAATTTTTTTCTATATATATATATCCATATGATTCTTGTATGGATATAGAATAATGATCTATGTTACTTATCTAATATAAATTTTCATCAATTATTGTATTCTTAGAACCCATATCCATTTCCAAAGCCATATAATTCTACCATTTTAATAGTTAATCTTTGGTAAATTACTTACATTATTTTATAGACATGTATTATACATTTATTCGATGTATATCATTATATTAATGGATGTATGACTAGAGATTATAGAAAGATATGATATCTCCCCATCCCAAAATGATTCATGTACCTACTTTTTTAATTCCTTGATAATTGGGTTTTTGTAAATATTAAATGGGGATTTTGTAGCATGAATCATAATGATCAAAGCTTTAGGTTCACTTTTTTCTTATGAGGGTTGTACATAAACTTACAGTCATTTTCTATGATCAATTATAATAATTTTTTTTATTTTCATCTCCATCAATGTGAATATAAACATTATTCTATTTTGATCAGTATATAACTCAAAATTTTCACAATTTATATAATTACACCATATCATTACTTTAAATATCACAACTATAATCCAAAATCACGAATTAGATTTTTTTCCCTCATAATACATTATTTTATGATAGGTAGAGGCCACCACTATGTAATTATGTATGAGGATATATATGAGTCCATTCTTTATTTTATTAGTATAGATCATAAACCCTTCTCCACTTTGGCTTACTTTTTGTATAGGTATAGGGACAAAACTTCTTTGTCGCACCAATATTTTTTTCATTAATCATTATAGATAAATATGATTCTCGTTAAAGTTATGTTCTTTTGTGTATTTGACTATAGCGTGATATATCTTTGAAATCATCAATAATGTCCACCCAATCAAATAATACTATGTATCTTTGTTATTATGGTTAGTTTGACTCATTCTTCAGTAACTACTATCATTGATGGATCCGAACATATAACCTCTCTTATGATTACATGGCCTATGAGAGATACATTCTATAGCCAAAATTCACTATTTCTATAATTTTCAAAAAATATCTCTCTTAAAAAAGGAATGAAAACAATCCTTATATATTCATCATGTGTTTACATTCACATGGGATATTTGAGAATATAATATATGAATATATTAATAAATTGATTTAAGTAAACCCTAAATCCATTTTCCATCATATACATGAAGGTTACATAGTAATTTGAATGTCTGAATAGAACCCAATGAATTTATAGTTCACATATATTTAAAAATAGCTATATTTAGTGTATCCACTCTTTTCGCCCCTAGTTGATGATATCCATATCAATGGTCAACTGTGGAGAATAATTTTCCACTCAAAAAAGATCAAATAAAATATCAATTTGTGGTATTGGGTACTTTTTCAAAATATTGATTTGGTTATGTTAACAATGATTAATTTAATGATGTATTTAAATATTTTTATTCATAAAAATATATTAGATAAACCCCATGGTAATGATCATTGGTTAATAAAATCCTTATCTATATTTTCATAGAATTTATTATTCAATTACTATAATTTAATTTTCTATATTCTATGAGGAATAATTTTTATTGTAAAATAACTAGTCATTAGTTTTTTAGAAAAATAAACCTCACTATTTGGGGGATTTATAGAAAAGAATTTTGAAAAAAGATCAATGTATTAATTTTTAGTTTTAATTTCATATATTATGATTTCCTCCCCAACCATTTATAAAAAAATCACTCAGGATTGGGTATTAACACCCGTATGTGGGAAATAATTAATCTTGAGTTATAATGGTCATCCATGCATCAATAAATGATAATATGATGTTTGTAGATAGGAATATTGACATATATATTCTAAAAATTAATAACATATAAATGGAGAAGGATCTGATCCATTACCATGATGACATTAAATTAAATAATAGATAGAATAATAATATTTAATGTAAGAACAGTCCTTTAAAATCATAAATGAGAGATGTTATCAACATAGGAAGAAATCATCATACAAGTAAAATTTTTTGGTGAACATTTAGTATCATTCCATTATGGTGGTGATATTTTTCACAAAAAAAAATTTCTATATGATTTAAGGATTACACAAAGAACTCAATAAGTTATTCATACTGCTTGAAAACTTGATTATTGTATTGTTCACCACATTTTTTTGACACACATCAACTATTATGATAATATTGATTTTCTCTTCCAACATTGGATATTAAGGTTTCTAAAATAGATTTTCATCTTTATCCCATTTATTAGTTCTATTTCTCATGTAACAAAAATGATCATTAAAATTGCGGCATTAAAGTATGGGTGGTTCTTTTGGTTGAGAGTTACATTCATCACTTAGTTTGGTTGGAATCATCATATCTCCACAAAATTCATGTTCTTGATTTTATTCTCTTCCATGAATTAACAATATATAAATTCTTTAATAGAAAATTAGTCTGTACTTTTTCTAATATTTTTTAAAAGTATAAAAATTAGTTTTATTTCCCCCATGGGTTTCTTTCATATTATTTTTCACGAAATAACGTTTTTAATTATTTTCACTAAAACCAAAAAAACTACAATAGCCTCAAATAACCAATTATACATTGAGATCACATCAAAAAATATCATCATACGTACCAATGTACCTTATATATACTAACTTATATACAATTTTTTTAAATCAAAATTAAAGATCAATTTCCAATTTTGTGGAAATGATATGGTTACATACATGCCTCGTGATTTTTTCTTTATGGGTAATAATGGATTCATCCGTCTTTATTTACTTATTAAAGAATTTGGTCTCAATATTACTTTGATGATTTCATGGAATTTATTAATTTTATAACATCATCTAAAAAATTTATATTTACATAGTGTTTATATCTTCATTAATATTGGTACATTTATTTATTATCCATTATTAGGCATCCTCCCCTTCATAATGATAATCATTTAAAAATTAATTGTATTATCTATACCCTAGATAATAGAAAATATTTTTTATATATGGTTTATTAATTCTTGAAATTTTATTTTCATGGAAGAACTACTAAAGGTGGGTGATAGATACTATATTAATTAATCAATTAAATTTTTTTTAACTCATTTCATGATATGGAGATATATATTATTCATCTAATTGTTTATATCTTGAGAGGGTTGGGTGATAATAACCTATTGATTTCTAAACCAGTTCCAAACCAATTTATTTTCTCATTTGGATTGTAATATTATTTTTAATTTAAAAAATGTTTAGCTGAATTCATCATGGTTTCTTAAAATGACTAAAATAAAAAAGTTTTAATGTTTGTATCATTCCATGATAATCATCATGCACCAATACTGAATTCCTTTTCCAAATATTTCCATATTTATAACACTGTCATTTTAACATATTACATATTATGTTAATACTATATCACTATTAAATAATTATAGTTTTATTTTGTTTATATCCTCTTATATGTCTTATTATAATCCCCAAAATTAACTAAACCCCTTTTTGATACCAATTAAAGAACCTTGGACACTGATTTCTATAAGCAGTTCTGGAAATAAAAAACATTGCACAAATTTTTTAATACCAAATAAAGAAATGTGAGAACAAAATACATTGATATTAAAACATTTAATTTGAAAGTTGAATATATATCACAATAATCCACAAATCATAACCTTTATATTTTTTCATTACAAATTATATACCTAAATAACTTATTTTAAAACATATTCAACATATCATAAAATTTTTCTTCTCAATTGATATCATATACATCTAATACACATAATATTATTCTTTATAATATATGGAATGGATATATCATAAAGGGTAATAATATATTTTCATTAAGTGTGAAAAATATTTTAAAAATTCGAAGCTCATACAAGTGATTATGATGACAAAGTGGTTGTGAAATCATAATCATGATTCATAAAAAACAATAAGGAAACAATTCCTAATATAGAATAGTTAATTCTTCATTTTTCATTGCATAAGTATATTTCAAAAAAAAATTGACATTAGTAATAAGAACTTCAAAACCATATTCAATATTCAATATAATTGAAAACAAAACATCGGTATAAAAATTTGTCATAAGAATGTGTTATGAATATGTTACTTAATAATATGAAATATATAAGAATTGAAAATAATTTTGTATATCAAGGTACACAACTATGACCACCATCACATAGTAGAAATAATACTATACATGATGGACTTTAAACACAATACTTTACATTATAGATCATGAGATTTTGGTATTCATATATAGCATTGGATGACTATATATTTCTTATCCTTTGAATAACATAGGGGAAATATTACCTTTCGGGTTTGGTTCTACTCCCTATTACAAATAATTTAATGTGATAATAGTCCACACAATGCATTGGGAGCCATATAATTATATTTCATCCTATCACATAATGGAAAACCATATATATGTGTGCTACATGAACATGAAAATAATCTTAATTCCATAATTGGTAAAAAACCATAAAATGAAATGGTTTTCTGAAAACATCATTAAGACAATATCATTTGGCATATAGAGAAATAAGGTTGATGATATCATTAATTATTTTTTCCAGTGAAGCTTAAAAAATCATAAGATATTTACATTTAAAGAACTCTGGTATGTTAATTAAGAGATAATCTTCACATAAATGGACCATATAAAAAATTATAAAAGTAATATTAATTTTAATTAATTTCATCCAAATTGAAGAAGATATTTATAAATTTTTGATGTACAAATAAATAAATCAAATAAACAACACTACAAATATGGAAATAGAGGAGAATTACTCCCATGAAAATGATAAAATAAGTTCTTCTTTTCCAACAAGCTTTATTATATGTAAATTAAGATCCAATGAGAAGTTAAAATGGTAATTTATAATTAAAAATTCATGAATAAAAATATTGGAGGAAAATAAATGGGGTATTACATATTAGGATCATATAATTTCCTGATATTGATGTTTAGTCACTAATAGTCTCAAATCACAAATTATATTTTGAAAATAAAACATTACGATATTTGTAATATTTTAATCAAAATGCCTTAAAAACATCATATTGTATTTAAAATAAGATAAATGACATGAATGATTTGGTATAAGATATTCCTTAGTTTTTACATATTATAAAATAAAAAAATCTAATTGTTAATATATAATATATCTCAATGAATGAAAATAGGGATGATAAAACACTTAAAATTACTTCAAAAATCCAAAACAATTCATTAAAATTCTATATAATAATAATAAACATTAAAATAGATTAACTAAAAACCATAATAAATTTTATTATATTTTATAATCATCAATTAGAATATTTTAGTCCACATAGTTTATATTGTTTTATCAATATCAGATATTCCAAATTATTATGTGTTCATCTGTGTTATTAATTGAGAAAAAAGTCCATGTTCATTGTACAATTTTATGAATTCATAGATTAGTAAATATGTTAGCTTAATTTTTTTTCAAATTATTTATTCAGTTCCATTTTAAATTTATAGAATTAATTGTTAAGGTTTTTGAAAATAGAATCCACACAGATCATTTATTATTTAATGTAAAGATACTAACATGTTGCATTATATTAATAATTGAATTTTTATTTAATAAATATAGAACCATAATAACAAAATAAAATAATCCTTAATAAAATATATTAAATATATTAATTTATTAATAAATATTCTTGATGAATATAATGATTTGGATAAATTTTTGTTCACGTGTGTGGTTGAATGGACCAAACTAGAAAATGTTATGCTTTAAAATGATTAAGAGTTCAAAGTTATATAATAGTAGTACAATTTTCTAATTATAATAATGATGTTGATATAAAATGATTTTGGTGGTGGATGATTTTTTGAACAATATATATTATAATTTAATTGAAAAATATATGTTTAATCATGGTAATTCTATAAATACACTCCTTCTCAATATGGGTTCCTTATTAATAGAAGATATAGGTTTCCATTTTGGATCCAAAAGATACCTAATGATAATTATGATATTCGAGATAGAGTATGCAAAGAGATTCAATAGTTTTAAAAAAATATTAGAGTAGTTTTAAAATGGTTGATGACATTCCATTTTAAAGGTGATAATGTGGCACATTTCTTTTCAATCATAAGGAAGATGAAACATAAAAATGAAAACACATTGGTGTTTGGTATGTTAGCATATGAAATGTTTGGGGGAAATTTTGGATTGAATACCAGTCTTAATAAAATACTACTATAATATATAAATATCATATTAAATAATAAATATTTGGGAATCTATATTTGGCCTCATATTACATGTTTTTACCACCTTTACAATGTTTTTATTCATAATGGTAGTTAATTTTATTTCCAAAAAAATTTGAATCACAATTCTTAATTGTTTCTTCCTCATTCTATATTTGGTCCCATTTTAATATAATTTTGTTACAATATATGAGTATTTAACCATTCAGTTAAAAATATATATTAAAAAAAATAAATTTTTATATGAAAATGACTTTTAAAATATTTACTTTCAGTTATGGTATTTCATAAAAATTGTTATTTAAATGACTGTGTATCTAGTTTTATGTATATTTTAGAATTACATCACATATAAAATAAGAAGTTGATCATTTCATTTTTTATCATAAAAACAAAAAACTTAAAAAAACAATTTATTTGAAAAATATATTTTTTGAAATTATTATTATATTAATAATACCCATAAAAGTAAAATAATTATATTTTAGAAAATAGTTTTATCAATAAATTTTCATAAAAAACATACTCTAATTTTTTTAATAATTCAAATAATTATTTTAGTAAAATAAATAATGACAATAATATGTAACACATAAAAATGTAATAAAATTTTTTAATTCAATAATTCCTATTAGTTCAAAAAAATAGTGAATTTAATAATTCCATAAAAATTATTACAATAAAAATTCAACATGCCTTTAGGATAGAGTCATTTTCAATGGCCCTATATACAATGAACATATGTCAATGACCACATATAAAATTATAGTATTTATAATGGTTATATTTCATTCTTATATATTTATCAGGTCATAAATTACTAAAAAAATTATACTATTTACTTATCTCAAAATGTGTATATTATATTTATAATTAATTGATTTATTTACATAGTTTCTAGAAGTATGATGATTTTATGAAAAAATAAGGATATAGATTTTACATTTGTGGTATTTTTATTTACTTTTTTTATTATTATTGTTATTTTTTAATGATTCATCAATTTATATTTTAAAAAAATTATATAATGTAAGTCATTAATTATCATCATTTCTCAAAAAAAAATTATTGAGGATTATTTTAGTTTGTTTTTTCATGTGAAAATATCTATTCAATATTTTTTTTTTCATAAAATAAATAAATAAATTGAAAAATCATGAGTTTCATCATGAATCATGATAAAACTTGTGAAATTATAGTGGTAACATGATGTACTAATATTCCACATTATCATTTCCCCCCTCTATATTCTTTTCGTATAAAACCATAGGTGGTGAAAAATTAATTTTATAATTATTTTTTTCTTACTACTAAAAAAATTACCTATGCTACATTATGTTCATGTCCTACAACATCAAAATTTGTCGAATTAAAAAAATAAAAATTAATAATTCGAAAAATTGGTGGATTTATTGATTAGTTACTTTAGAAAAAATGGAAATGAATATAGTAAAAATATTATTAATCTAGGGAAACACTTTTTTTAAAGATCTACCTCCATCTGTAATAAATGTAGATGTCCAATTGTTATATTAACAAGAGTAGGTATTTGAATATCTCGGTAAAAAAACACTTATTGATAGCCACATCATCAACATTATTAAAATTACAGAATGGTGATAAATATTTTATGTTAAGTTCCAGGAATTTGAATCTCAATTTAGTTTGAAAAATATTAAACCATGGTGAAATAAGATTGAAGAAATATACCTCAATATTATTTGATAATAGAATCTTTTCATCATGGAATATTTAAATAAATTTGGATAATATAGAAATATTTGGTTTTCCTTCAATATTATTCTAAAATTCCTAAATATCTATATTTATAGGTCCTTGTTTTTATTCCTCTTGAAATTAAATTTACATTAGAAACATTATCTAATGAACAATATATGAAAATTTCACTTCCTAGTTAATCTAACAAGTCATCCCTAATTTCAATTTTAAAGATCAATAATTTAATAGTAAATATTCATTTTATATATTTGTTTTATTGAAAAATTAATTAGTTTTATATTCTTATTATTGTTAATATAATTGGAAAATACATCATCATATTTGAAAGTGGTTCTCTAAGATCAACTAAGATAGTACTCATGATATAACACCCCAAAATTTTAAAATATAATTCTATTTAAATAATTTTTTTCATTGATGATTTTTTTATCATGAAACACAAAATTGTAATGAACATGAATATTTTAATACAATAATATTATTAAATATAACCATCTAACTAAAATATAATTTTAAATGTTTTAATATTTTAATTTTCTAAATCTTTTTCATTATTTTCCATGTTTTAAAAATAGTTTTAAGGATTTATTTATATGGAAATTAATGTTTTAAAATTAAAATTCCTTTTAAAAGTTTCAAAGTAGAATGAGACACTTTGATTCAAAAATCTAATTTTAATATCATCTTGATAAATAGTGATACTTTTGAATGTTTTCAAGAAAAAGGGGGATACATCTCTCAAATAGTTTTTATGATTATTTTTTTCTATGTCAATATCCTTCATTATTCTCGATTGAGGTTAATTTATTATAAAACAATCTTCCATATTGTATTTAATGAGTTATGTTTGACTGTGGATGTGATATTTTTATACCATTCATGGTTTACAGTTAAAGTATTGACATTTCATATGCTAGTTTAAGAAGAATGTTTATGTTATGTTTAATCCTTTTCATATGAGGGATGCATTGGACTTAGTAAGTGACGGGTGGAGCCCGCTATAGCTCCTCGATGCATCGGTAGGTCTTATGAGACAATCTAGTGTCCTGGCACAAGGAATTGACAAAATATTATTTGTAGTCTTAGCACGAGCCCTTGACTATGTGGTTATGATGTCCGACATTATGCATTCCATCATTATGAGATTAGCTATTGATATTTCATGTGGTTATTTGACTAGTAGAATACCCACGACTATGTTTTATTATGGAATTATTTACTCAACTCATTTTCCTGCCAAAAAGTTTTCATGTTAATTATTTGTAAATGCATGTGTTTTCAATTAATCACCATACCTAAAGTTTATGTTAACTTCCGATGTATTTCTTACACTTACTGAGTGTTTGAGCTAACCCCTTTCTCATGTTTCATTTTCCCAGGATATGAAGAAGTTATTTATGAGTGACTTGCAGGAATAATATTGAATGATTGGATGTTTCTAATGGAATAAATTAGTGTTGTTTTTAATTTCAAGTGGTAGTGTTGAGTTTATGTATGTATCTAGTTTTCAAGACTACTAAACTGATCAGTCCTTCAGGACTTGATTCCTTGTAATCAGGCCAATGTATTAAAATAATGTACGGGATTTTGGATTCTAGGGTCGGAGCATTACATGCATAGTTTCCTTTGTATTGTAGGCTATTATAAGAGGTTCGTAGTTGATTTCTCTTGGGTTATGACTCCTCTGATAGTTTTGAACAAGAAGGATTAGGTTCTCATGTGGACTGATCAGGGTGATGTATCTTTCAAGTATCTAACATAGAGTTTGTTCAGTGCTCTAGTTCGTTATCTACATGAATAATGTGTTTAGTTTGAGGGATTTTGTGATGATTCACGTATGGGGTTAGTATTTGTAATAATGTAGTAGATATTAGTCATTTATTATGTGTCTTGGATACTATGTCCCCATGAATGTAATTATTCCACCCACGATCTCATGTTTGAGGTAGTGTTGTTTTTCCCTAATGTGTGGAGAAATTACATCATCTGAGATAATTTTTTGTTCTTAACTAATCATAAGAGAATGATGTATGTTTTCTCATTGTAGGACATGAACTTATGAGCACATTGGTGGATGGAGTTCTTATAAGATTATGAATTCAAAATTTTATATAAACATGGAAAGGGTAATATTTTAGTTGATAAAGTATGTATGATGCGACATATTGATGTACTACATGAATCAAGTAATTCCTAGAGAGTTATGGAAGAACAATTAGCATTACATCTAGATATGGGTAAATTTGGGGACATAGTTTTTCTTTTTCAGATGATGGTGACATCATGTGTCGTGTAAAATGTAGAGGAGTCCTAGTTGGGGGATCTTCAGGTGGCATTATGAAGAGATGTAGTTTTTTTGGTGAGGACCATGACAGTTTTTCTGAGGATGAGTAACATGAGTTTTGTTTTTGGGAAGGCTATTTGTTCCTTTGATGATGCTTGATTTGGTACTTAGAGAGTTCCATAGTTCTCCCTTAGCGGTACATCATGGAATAAAAAATATGTACCGAGCTTTGAGGAGTCAGTTCTAGTGGTCTTGGATGAATCGTGCAGTTGCAGAGTCGGTGTCATGATGTTTGGTGTTCCAGAAGGTGAAGGATAGCACCATGTACCATGTGGTTTTCTATATCCATTATATTTCCCTCAATGTAAGTGGGAGGACATCCAAATGGACTTTGTTACATGTTTACCTCGATCTCAGGGAGGATGTGACTATATATGCGTAGTATTGAATCTTTTTAAAAATTCATCCCACATTATAGTGATCGTGGATTCTAGATCATTGAGCTTTTGTCGAGGAAGTATCTAGAGGAGGTGGTAAGACTAAACAAATACCTGAGGATGATCAATTCTGATCCATATCACCATTTTACCTCCTGAGTGGGGAGATGTCATCAGAATTATTTTTTTTCTCACTTATGCCTTAGTACTGCTATTCTTCCCAAGATGGATGGTCAGATAGATTTGACCATCCAAAATCTTGAAGGCATGTTGAAATTTTTTCCCTATAATTTTTAGGTTCATGGATGAGGAACATACACTTGATAGAATTCTACATCAATAGTAGTTTTCACTCTACCATTTGTATGGTTCCATTTGATGTTGTGTATGGCTGACCTTGCCATTATCTATTTTCCTAGACTTGAGTTGGGAGTCCACAATTCTTGGGCCAGAACTTGTTCGTTGTATGATAGAGATAGTTCAAGTTATTCACGAGTGGATGAGGGTAGTGCAGGATCACTATATGTGATATGTTGATCATAGGGGGAGACCTCTAGATTTTTTTATAGGGGATCACATGTTTTTGCAGGTCAAACTGCATCATAGGTAATGAAGGATTATTCATGGGAGTAAGCTTTCTCCTAGATCTGTTGGGCCTTTCGAGGTGTTGGATCATTTTGGATCCATATCAGATAAGATAATGATTCTTTTTCAAATGAGTTGGATACACAAGGTTTTTCATTTTTTGCCGTTATATCACCATCCTCTTGATGACTCTCACGTCATCAATTGGGTCAAGATAGATGTTGACAATGATGCAACCTTTACAGAGTGGATTGTATTGATCCAAGACTGCCTGGAGAAGGTGTTTCATGGGAGTGATATCCCCTTGGTTCATGTCTTATGGTGTCATTATTGCGTATAGGAGAGTACGTGGGAATGTGAGTCGCATATATGTGCTCAGTACCCCGAGCTATTTTTTGTTTAGCTCTATTCGTGTAGTGTTGTTTGTTTGGTGGTGATAGACCCTTTATTTTAATGAGATGTATTATTTTGTTTCTTTTTGAGGATTACTATATTTTTATAGGTATCTTCCCCCCCAACGAGAGAGTGTTTAAGAGATGGTTTTGGTAGTTTCCTGGTTTCGTGTTGTTCCATCGATGAAGCAGTTGGGATCCTATGGAGGTGAATGGTTTGATAGGTATCTCACGATGTGGTTGATCGAAAAACCCCCTCATGTTTCTAAATTGGGATGGTTTTAGATTCTCTTGGGTGATTATTCTTTGTGAGTTATCTAATGAAAGCTCTCTGATCAGCACAGGTAAACCGTTTGCATGTTTTTGAAGATCTATGTGCTCAGAGGTGTATTAGATGATGTTTGGTGATGTCTTGTTAAGTGAAATATATAAATGGTGGATTGCACATCATGTAATTGAATTACACCACATGAAGCCATATTTCATGGGTCGATTCATTGTATGAAATTGGGTATCATGACATGAAATACTTTAGGGACTAAAAAATAAAATAAAGCATTGAAGAAACATGTTTTTCGGTGGAACTAGACCATGAGGGATTACATGATGTGAAAGGGAATTAAAATTAATGTAATTACCTAAGGCTGTATGTTTTAAGTGTTTTCCAACCCCTTGGTTAGCATCAAACCTATGGCTATAGTGGTTCCCAATCGAACCCAGGTGACCCGATGACCCTCAATTCAACGCTTTACAAATTCCTTCTTCAATGAATGATCCCCCACTACATTTTTTGATCTTTAGCAATCCATATTCGATATAAGGTATGATCTAACTTTATTTTTTGGAGTTTTATTTGATCTATTTCCATTTGTTCCTCCTTGACATGTGTTGGAGCATGATCTTCAGGGTTCTAATGGAGTTTCTGTGGTTTCCGGATTGTGCGGTTGTGTCGTGGCATCCTCGGATGGATGCTGTTATTGTGGGAGAGGTGATAGTGATCTATTGCTCTGATCTATTCCCATGCGAAGAACATCAATGACATTTTGAGTTAGGGAATTCAGTATTTTTATTTTTTATTTATGTACTTTATTAGATATATCCTAATTTATACCCTTAGATCATAATGAAATTGACCTAATAATTATATGTACCAAATAAAATAATTTGTATCAATAGTATATGTATTCTTTAATCTGTGATAATGGGTTGCCTCTGTATTTAATAGATAGTGTGTTATCTATGTCTTTCTTGATTAGAATGTATTTTTGGATGAAATATTTTATAGAATCTAATGCTATAATTAATGTTTAATTATTTAGCTAAAAGCTTAAGATGCATGTATAATGAATTTGGTTGTGGTTATTGTAAATTTATGATAGCCAAATTGATGAAAGAATGTTTTATTGAATTGGTTGATGAATGTCACGACCCGTCCCCCGGGTCCCATGCCGTGACTACCCCAAGCCCGCCTTTCATATGCCAAGGGCTGGCGACTAGCACAGAAAGGCGTATTCCCCAAAAACTAGGGAGGCATTGACTTTAAATACTATAAACACACACGACCATGATCACAACAAGATACGAACACAAGTAAAATGAATAGTAATAAGAGTGTGTACAGTAAGTAGTAGGGGACAGAATACAATCCCAACAGGAATGTACAAGAAAACTGGAATGTACAGGTAAACTGAAACAACTCATGTGAACACCCACCAAGGATCCTACTTGAAGGGTAGGTAAAACTCTCAAACAGTCATCTCTGTGGTACGCCTCATATAAGGTCCACCTCCGACCTACGTCCAATCCAGGTACTCCCTTACTTAGTTAGCACCGTCCACTGTCTGCACCAAACACAACTAGGTGCGGCCATAGCCCGTGTAGGGGTGAGTATAACAATACTTAGTAGGGACCCCGGGACACTAAAAGGTCTCACAAAATCCACAAAGGATAAACCAAAAAGCATAAAAAAATCTGTCAACCCTACTTAGATATATTCCCATACATATTCCAAAGTTATCAAGTATACACATCTCATTCACGAGGATACACAAGGCCCAAATCCTTATCAAAATTACAACTGTTCCATGAAGGAAACATTACCACGAAGGTAAGTACCAAACAGGTACGACACACAGAAGAATACCAGCAAGGTATCACCACGAAGGTAAGTACCATACTGGTACACCACACAAAAAAATACCACAAAGGTATCACCATGAAGGTAATTACCACAGAGGTACGCCACATAGAAGAATACCTCAATGGTATCACCACGAAGGTAAGTACCTCAAAGGTACGGCGCACAGAAGAATACCACCAAGGTATCACCATAAAGGTAAAGAATCAGCTCACACTAGGTATAAATTAGGTACGATAGTAAAGAAGATTAGACGTAACTACTGAATCATTTTACTTTGTTAAGAGGTAGACCCATTTAGTATCCAAAATCATCAGACCCACATAGGATCCTAGTACAGAAAACCCACATAGAATCTTAAAGTAGTCCAACATGGATTCCTAGAGAAGATCCATGTTGGATCCTCAAGCACAAACCCATGAAGGATCCCAAATCACAGACCCACTTATGATCCATTTCTCATGTTACAACTATCAACAGGGTTCCCGCACTAAGCTTACTTGATTCCAGGAGGGTCTGCTACTCAAGCCACAAGTTGAAACTCCAACTTCCACAAAGTCCCACGAAGTTGTATTTCAAAGGACTTCCACGTAAAAGGGATATCAACGCATCAGACAGTGTTTCAATTAGATGCCCTGTTGTAAGTTATTGGCCTTTTAGTTCTGAGGGCCCGATGGGATTCATGTACGATCCAACCCGGCCGTACCCCAACCTTATCCAAAACACAAGTGGGGTATACCAAAAGGACCGTATCGATCCACAGATTCTGGTACCATAGATGTTTCATCAAACGGACACCCAAAGCTCATGATATGACCAAAAGAGTAAAAATGGCTTGAAGTCGGTCCGGGTTAGGTATGACCGGGTTGGGCCAACCCACCCAAGACCGACCTGACCCGGTTCGGGTCTACTTGGCTCACTTGGTCCCGCCCGTCCCGCGGTGCGGTGGCCCACTGCGGCCGATCGGACGACCGGGCATCTCCTCCATGTGGCGTGGTCGCGCGCCAAGCCTTCACCGGCGGTCGACTCAGCCGACCTCCCTCCCTTCGCCGCCGCAGCACAAGGCCACAAATCTTACTCACCGAGCAGCACAAACACGCACCACTATCCCATTCATGCGTTTGGCCTCTACCGGCAGCCACCCTTGATCTGCCATGGCTAACGGGCCGTGACCCTTCTTCGGTGGCGCGGTCATGCTGCCACCTTCGTCACGGTCGGCCGTAGTGCCGACCCCTGTTCCTAAGCCCCACCGGTGTCGGTCCCCGTCCTCCTCCATCACAAAGGACACATCAAGATCCACAAGGATTTTTGGAGAGGCTGGGACATGTTCTTTTGTCTCGTACCCTCCGCGTTATAGAGCTATCAACCAGCTCATGGGAGGAGACTCAACGTGAAAGAAAATTAACAATGATTAATCTAAATCACACCCCTACCTCAAAGGTTTGTTGACGTCGGTGAATAGGGAAGGACGGATGTCATTTTTCCATCATTGTAGACATCCCTTGTTGGAGATGTCCCATTATTTGTTGGAGAAGATGGTGTGTTCTTCATTGGAGAATGATCTTCGTTGGAAGGTGTTCTTCCTTGGAGAGAATGATCCTCCATAATTATCCCAAGTTCTCCCCTTCTCCTTTGCCAACCCAACCCTCTCAAAGGTAAAGAGGTGCCAATATAAATTAAAATATGTTTAAATGATTAATTTATGTTCGCACAATTAAATGCTGACACATTTAATTAATTTTAGTTGTCTCAATTGAATTTTGACACATTTAATTAACTTCTGTTGGATCAATTAATTAAATGGGTATTGGAATGGTTTTCTCCCATTAAAGAGGGTTAGGGTGGTCCCCACCACTAGAATTCAATTTGGGGGGTTTTTAGTTTGGGTGGTCCCCACCTCCATAACCCATGTATAAAGGTTTCATTAAAAATAAAATAAAATTTATTCTTTATTTTATTTTTATTTTCACGAAAAACTCTTAAAATAACTTTCACCCTCGACCAACCGCGGTCATGGTGAAGGTCTCCTTAAGAGAATACCAGCGCTGTGAGTTCAACAGTGTCCTCATATTTAAATTCCGAGAACCAGTTCAAAAGTTACAAAAACCCACTTGCATGATTACTGAATGTACCCGAAAAAAAGTTCATAAATTCATTCTAGACCCACCGGGCCTCAGAATCACACCCTGTCAATTTTCGTTGACTTTTAAAATTCCCATATAAATAAAAAAAATTCATGGTATTTTCGGGTCTTTATATTCTCCTTTTCTCAGGGATTTTCATCCCCGTAAGACACAACTCAAACTAAATGAACAAGTGGAGGTATTGCGCTCGAATATGATCCTCCCTCTCTCATGTGCTCTCTTAGTGGTTCCCGTGCTACCAACGTACACACACCAATGGTATCGATCTCCCACAAGATAATCTCTCATGTTGATCCTCAATCTCCACCGGAACCTCCCTAAACATCACCCCATCATCGATGTCTAGCTCGCTATTGTTTATGATGTGAGAAGGGTCATACATGTATCTCCTCAGTTGGGATACATGGAAGACATCGTACACCCGGTGCAACTGAGGGGGAAGTTCTAGGCGGTAAGCCACCGCCCCAACTCTGGTGAGGACCTGGAAGGGTCCAATGAACCTCAGAGATAACTTGTCACCCCGACCAATTCTCCGCAAACCTCACCGGGAAGTAAAATGTGTATCACGATTGGAGACAATCATCGAGGGTACTCCATGTAGCCATACAATCTCCTGCAAATAAAGGTGTCCCAAGCTCTCTATTTAACCCTGCTCCCTAATCAGTACGAAGTGGGCCGACTTAGTGAGTCGGTCGACGACCCCCCATATAAAATCATGACCCCTGGATGTACGTGGAATTCCTGTCATTAAGTCCATGGTTATCCCTTCTCACTTCCACACTGGGACCTCTAAAGGATGAACTATGCCTACTGGTTCCTAATGCACCACCTTCACTTACTGACAAGTGAGGCACCGAGAGACAAACTCTCTAATGATTTCTTCATTCCTGACCACCAATGTTCTTTTCAGAGATTCTAGTACATCTTCACTACTCCTGTATGTACCGCTAGAGAGGATGTGTGGAACTCCCTCAACACTTCCTTCCGAAGCGACACTAGTACCATGGTATGTACTCTGAAGAGGATGACATGCTCCCCAACTTCAGAAAATCCATCAGATGCCTACCCTGAGGATATCTAAACACATCGAGCCTCAAAGTCAGTGTCCACAGGTTGTGCCTCCCTGACTCGCTGAAGAAGCGGGGGAGTGACTGTAAGAGACTGAAGAAAAGATGCTCCATCTTAATCAATAAATTATATCTATAAAGCAGTCGACTACACCATCACCTCAACTAAAAGCTGTATACCAGACCTCCTGTTGAGTGCATCTGCAGCCATGTTCTACTTCCCAAGAGTATAGACTATATCGAAGTCATAGTCCTGGAGGAACTCAAGCCAACTTCAATGTCTCAGGTTCAGTCCTTCTGAGAGAAGATATACCAAAGACTCTTGTGATCAGAGTAGACAGTAAAATGTTCTCCCATCAAGTAATGTTGCCACATATTCAAGGCAAAGACCATAGATGCTAACTCTAGTTAATGGGTAGTGCAGTTCTTCTCATTCTATATTAGTTGTCGAGAACCATACGCGATAACTACTCGCTCCTACATCAGGACACATCCAAGCCCAGTCCTTGATGTGTTGCAGTAGACTACATATCCAATTCGCTCCTCCAGAAGCCTCAAAATGGGGGCACTAGTCACCCTCTGCCTCAGATCCTAAAAACTCCACTGGAATCTCTCCGACCACATGAAGGGTTGCCCCTTCTTCTTCAATGCTGATAAAGGTATAGAAATATGGCCTAAATCACCAGTAGAATCCATCCAAACCCAGTAAAATCCATACCTCTGTCACACTCCTGGGTGGATCCAATGTAAGTACCACCTCAATCATTGCTAGATCCACCACAACTCCAGCCTCTGAGATGACATGTCCCAGAAAGTGAACCTCCCAGATCTTGAACTATCACTTCAAGAGCTTACCATAAAGCTGGTGGTCTTAGAGTGTGTCCACAACTATATGCAAATGATAGGCATGGTCCTCCTAAGTAGTCGAGTAGATTGGAATGTTTTCGATGAAGACTACTACAATGAAATCAAGGTATGACTAGAAGATCCTGTTCATGTGTCCCTTGAACACTGATAGAGCATGGGTCATGCTGAACAACATAACCAAAAACACATAATGGTTGTACCGACATATCAAAACCATATTTTTTCACATCCTCTTCCTATACTCCAAGATGGTGATAGCCTGATCTGAGATCTATCTTCGAGAACCATCGTGCTCCCTTAAATTGATTAAAGATGTCATAAATCCTCTCAAGTGGGTACTTGTTCTTCACGATCACCGAGTTCAGGTTCCAATAGTCAACACAGTGTCTCAAGCTCCCATCCGCCTTTTTAGTGAACAAAATTAGGGCGTCCCAAGGAGAAACACTGGGTCAGATTAACCCCTTCCCCTATAAGTCCTCCAGTTATACACGTAGCTAACAAAGCTCCGTGTGAGCCATCCGATATGCTGGTTTAGATATATGTGTCTTCCTGGGGTACATGTTAATGTGAAATTCGACCTATCTGTGAGGAGGTAGACCTAGAAAATCATTCGGGAAGACATCAGTTTACTGGTCCACCCCTATAGGATAGCTCAAACTCTCCACATCAACCGCTTTGAGGGTAAGGCTAGCCAACTGATTAGTGATCGACTGCACTCTCCTCCGGGTAAGTCCATCCTATGCTTTAAAGGATCCCTTATCGCCAGTGAAGGTAAACATAGTCCCATCCCTGCGAAAGCACCACACTTTTTTGCCTAAAACAATAGATCTTGTCATATACTATAGATAACCAGTCCATACCCAAGATGACGTTATAAGGCCTCAACGCCGCTACTAGGAGATCCCAGTCAAAGCTCTCGCCTCATAGAGTAAGTTCACACTACCTTCACCAGTGTGTAATCATCAAATAATCTCCTGTAGGAGTCTCCAATCATAAGGATCGAGCCAACGGATCCACCGGAATCTCCAAGCTCAGAATGAGGGTAGTGGAAATAAATGAATGACTGATACTTGTGTCTATAAGTACTTCAGCTATGGTGGAGTAGACATAGATCGTACCTCGTATCATCTCCGGAGTGACATGGTCGTAGGCCTCAGATTCCTGGAGTTGAGATCACCCCTGTCCACCTACTCCCTATGGTCAGGGTGGACCACCTAGTGGTGGTGGTGGTAACATCTCGAATCATCACCCACCGCCATCTGCACAGCCAGATCCTCTACCATGTCCGCCTACTCCCTGCGGACCTGCTCAGTAGAACCTCTATCTCTGCCTAGGTGGTCCTTTGACTGTCTACCAATCATCCATACGATGGGTCGGGCATTCTTGATCCATGTGACCCTGCCCGCCGCATGTTTAACACTGCCTAGTCCTAGCATGACTGGATCTATGTCTGGTGCCCCGCACAACTGACCCCGAATCCTACGGTTGTCCACCTTTAGGTATGTCCTCTTGGAACTTTGCGACATCTATCTGCTACCAGCTATAGAAGAATCTGCTATGTGACGCCCGGTGTAGGGTCACACAGCTGGTGACTACTCAGCAAGAAACTCTCCACTAAGAGGGATCACTCTAACACCCCACCTATGTCAGGATGCTGAGAGAAATCATCGAAGCCTTGATCTGCCGCCTGAGTCCCTGCTCGAAGGTCTGTTCCCTGATGAATGGGTCTTGCACCATATCAGTGGAGTAACATGAGAGGTCAGTGAACCCCACTGAGTACTGAGCCACAGTCATGCTGCCCTGCTATAGATGAAGAATATCCTGCATTCGCGCTACACGAAGGGTCTCTAAGACAAAATCTACCCAAAACAGGCTCTCAATGTCTTCCCAGAGATGTGTCACCTTGTCATGAACCTGGAGCATTATGCTCCACCATCTGTCTGCTGATGTCTCTAGAAGACTGGAAGCAAGGATCTCCATGAGATCAGCTAGTGTCTCTACCAGTCGGAAGACTCTCACCACAGCCTCTAGGCAATCCTCATCTGCATGTGGGTGTTTCTCGCCCCGAAACCTCGATGGCCTCTAGCACTGGAACTCGTGAAATACGCTCAAGCAGCGTGCACCCTCTGATTCTGGGGCTGGTGGCATCGGTGGCCCAACTGGTAATGGTACCACTGGTGCTCCTAATGATAAAGGTGCCTGCACCGAGGCCTCATAGCTCGGTGGGCTATCAGCATGTACTATACTCGAAACCCTAGAAGGCTGTCTGCATGGAGGCATCCTCAAAATAAATAGGTTCTCCATGGTCAATAAGTTATACCCTAATGATCTGACTCAAAGATATCAAAAATAAAAATATTCCAAACACACACGCAATCAGTGTTTTCGTTCACTGAGTTAGAAATCAGAGGTCAGGGTCTTGGTGTATGGATACATTAGCTGCCACACCAACACTGGATTCCCTAAATATATAAACATGCTCACAACAGTTAACACTATTACCCTTAAAAAAATCACAGTCCAATGTTATATGGTAGAACTGACTCCTCAGATACCAATTTTTCACGACCCATCCCCCAAGGCTCATGCCGTGACTCCCCCAAGCCCACCTTCCATAGGCTAGGGGATGGCGACTAGCATCAAAAGGCGTATTCCCCAAAAACTGTGAAGGAATTTCCTTTATATCATGTAAACACACATGACCAAGCAAACATCAAGATATGAACACAAGTAAACTGAATAATAAATAGAGTGTGTAGAGTAAGTAAAAGGGACTAGAATACAAGCCCAACTGGAAAGTACAAGAAAACTGGATTGTACAAGTAAACTGAAACAGATCCTGTGAACACCTGCCAAGGATCCTACCAGAAGGGTAGGTATAGCTTTCTAACGGTTGCCTCTATGGTACACCTCATATGAGGTCCACCTCTGAGCTACCTCCAATCCTGGTACTCTCATCCTCAGTCAGCGTTGTCCGTCATCTGCACCAAACGCAACAACGTGCAGGCATAGCCCGTTCAAGGGTGAGTATAATGATACTCAGTAGGGACCCCAAGACCCTCAAAGGTCTCACAAAATCCACAAAGGATAAACCAAAAAGCATGAAAACAATTGTCAACCCTACTTAGGTATATTCCAATACATATACCTAATTTATCAAGTATACCCATCTCATTCATGAGGAAACACAAGGTCTAACTTCATAGACAATGTACAACTGTTCCATGAAGGAAAGATTACCATGAATGTAAGTACCACACAGGTACGCCACACAGAAGAATACCACAAAGGTATCACCACGAATGTAAGTACCACACAGGTATGCCACACAGAAGAATACCAAAATGGTATCACCATGATGGTATGTACCACACAGGTACGTCACATAGAAGAATACCTCAAAGGTATCCCAATGAAGGTAAGTAACACAAAGGTACACCACATAGAAGAATACCACAAAGGTATCACCATGAAGGTAAAGACTCAGCTCACACCATGTATAACTTAGGTATGGTGGTAAGGATGATTAGATGTAACTACTGAATCATCTTACACTGTTAAGAGGAAGACCCATGTAGGATCCTAAATCATCAGACACACATAGGATCCTAAATCATCTGACCCACATATGATCCTAGTACATCATCAGACCCGCATAGGTTCCTAGTACAACAGACCCACACATGATCCTAATGTAGTCCCACATGGATTCCTAGAGTGAATCCCTGTGGGATCATCAAGTACAAACCCATAAGGATCCCAAAGCACAGACCACATAGGATCCCTTTCTCATGTTACAGCCAGCCACAGAGTTCCCACACTAAGCTTTCTTGATTCTGGGAGGGTCCTCTACTCAAGCCATAGGTCAATAATCAAACTACCATGAAGTCCCAAGAAGATTTAACCCAATGTAACTTCACGTAAAGGGGGTCACAACACAATAGACGGTGCGTCAATCAGACACCCTTTCTATAAGTTGTTGTCCTTTTAGTCCTGAGGGCCCGATTGGATTCGTGTCCAATCCAATTTGGACATACCCCAACCTTATCCAAAAATTATGTGGGGTATACCAAAGGGACCATCTCGATCCTTGGTTTCTAGTGCCGCAGACAGTTCATCAAATGGACGACCAGAACTCAAGATGTGGCTGAAGGAGCGAAATGGGTTGAAGTTGGTCTGGGTCCGGTCTGACCCGGTCAAACCGACATGTCCCGACCTAGCTAGGGGTGACCTGACCCTGTTTGGGTCAAGCACCACACTAGTCTCAAGGTGTGGCAGCACACGGTGCGACGACATGCACTGCGGGGCGGCCCACCGCAGCTGGTGGGATGGCTAGCCACCTCCAACGCACGACGCGGTCACGTGTCGCGCCTTCGCCAGTGGCCTGCTCAACCGGACGCCCTCCCTTCGCCACCATGACACAAGGTTGCAGCTATTTCTCGCTGGGTGATGCAGACACACACTGTTGTCCCCTTCGTGTGGTCGTCTTCCGCTGGCCACAACCCTTGCTCCACTACGGCCGACGGGCCGTGACCCTTCTCTGACAGTGTAGTCGCGCCACCGCCTTTGTCGCGGCTGGTTGTGGTGCCAGTCTCCATTACTGAACCCCATCGGTGTCAGCCACCATTCTCCTCCATCACAATAAACACATCATGAACCGAAAGGATTTGTAGAGAGGTCGGGCCATGTTCGTTTTGCCCGTAGCCTCCGCATTAGAGCGGTAGCAAGAAGCTCATGGGAGGAGATTCAATGTGAAAGAAAATTAATGATGATTAATCGATATCACACCCCTACCTCGAAGGTTTGTTGACATCAGTGAGGAGGTACGTACAAACTTCAGTTTTTCTTTATTGAATACGTCCCTCGTCGGAGATGGTGCATTCTTCGTTGGAGAATATGGCACATTCTTATTTGGAGAATGATCTTCATTGGGTGGTATTCTTCGTTGGAGAAAATGATCCTCTCCACAATTATCCCATGTTCTCCCCTTCTCCTTTTCCAACCCAACCCTCTCAAAGGTAAAGAGGTGCCAATATAAATTAAAATAAGTTTAACAGATTAATTTATGTTCTCACAATTAAATGTTGACACATTTAATTAATTTTAGTTGTCTCAATTAAATGTTGACACATTTAATTAACTTTTGTTGGATCAATTAATTAAATGGGGATTTGAAAGGTTTTGTCCCATTAAAGAGGGTTCAGGTGGTCCCCACCACTAGAATTTAATTTTTGGGTTTTTAGGTTCGTTGGTACCCACCTCCATAACCCATATAGAGAGGTTTCAATAAAAATAAAATAAATGTTATTATTTATTTTATATTTTTTTCCACAAAAAATAGGAAAACTAACTTTCACCCGTGAGCAAATGTGGTCGAAGTGAAGGTCTCCTTAACCGAATACCAGCACTGCGAGTTCAACAGTTTTCTAGAATTTCAATTCTGAGCACCAGTTCAAAAGTTACAAAAACCCGCTTGCACGTTTACTCAACGTACCTAAAAAAAGTTTGGAAATTTATTATGCGCACACCAGGCCTTAGAATCACGCGCCATCAATTTTCACGGGATCGCAAAATTTCCATATAAATAAAGAAATTAAATGGAATTTTCGGATCTTTACAATGAACCTGAAACATGTTGATGATTTTTGAAAAAATTAGTAAAGGATTTTTAAATTAATTGTTTAATTAATTTTGTGATAGCTTGTGATATATTTTTCTTAGGTGGCCTAATGTTGGAACCTACGAATAATGAATTTGGTTAATTCAAGATGGAATAAGAACCAGTCGTGTGATAAATATAATGTCTTACATGGACTTAGATGCCTTATTTCTTGTAAATTATAAGTGCCAATGCTTTGGATCCATGAGAGTTCGTTGTGTGTGAAGGATGGATGCCTTTTTTGGGGGATGAGATCCCATTTTTATGCTTGTTCATGCAACATATGATGTGATATTGATATGATAAATGTGGTTATGGTGGTAGGTAGGAGCCAATGTGATGTGATCCTAGGATAGATGATCTTGGAGGGTTATTGTGGTATGTGGGGGTAGGGAGGACCAATGATTGTATAAGTAATTTATGCCTAAAGTGGTGAGATGCATCAGTTTATACATATATGTGTCACAGAGGACACCAGATTTGATGTAATGGGTTGAGGCAGGACTTACCCATTGATATGAAGGTGGATTATTATAGAATCTATATATTGTTTATTTTCATTACCTTCCCCATATATTGAGGCATATGGTCTTTCTTACCCTCATTCTAAAATAGGAGAAGATTAATAGGGTATTCCATGTGCTTTCTGTGTTTAGATTCCTGAGGATGGGTGAGTTTATGGTTCTTCTATAGGTGGAAATGACTCAATAGGTAGTTCACTTGCACATTGTCTTGAGCCACTTATTCTTTCTAGATTAGAATGTTTTACTAGAATTCCTGGAAGTATGGAAAGTGGTAATGTTTTTAAATAAATAAATTAATGATGTTTAACCCATGGGCTAAGAGACTTCCGGGATGAAATGATGAGGCTACAATTTAATGGAACTATGGTATCAGTTTGGTTATTCCTAGAGGTAATGGAACATTGTTGGTGCTAATAAAATGTAATGTGGAATTTGATAATGGTTAAATTCGTTGTTAAAGAATTAATTAATTTAATGTGGAACTGATTATACGGGATAAGATAATTTAATATAGCTCTTTAAATGGTGTTGTTCTAATATGATATATAGTCATAATAGAGGTAGTCGAGAGTCCGAAAGATGTTATCTGTAGTTGAGTCTAGTACTAGGTGATTCCCATACTATAGTTGTGAGCAATATTTAATCCTTTATTTTTGTGTTTTTATACAAAAATACACCCTGTTGATTTGGGAAACCAACACCCAGAGGAATCTAGGACCTAGGGAGTGCTTTCCCCAACATCCTGATGGGTTGATGGATGGATGATTAAACCATTTGGACCCTCCCTCTTTTCTAGGCATTTAATAGTTATGGTGTGCATCGAGGTTAGTATTCTTTCTATATGTGTATAGATGGATGTAATAGATTATATTTATTTACCACACATATATTCTCGATAAATTTTCATTTGGACTATTATAGCTGTAATGTGTATAGGCTATGATGGCTTGAAGAACCATACATGGTGTATGGGTTGTAATGGCTTGAGGTATAATACCAGATGTATGATAACTGCTATGAAAGTTTTGTTGGATCCTAGAAACTACCTGGTTACATTGGATATATGGACCTGGTTGTTGTGTTACAAGAGGTGCTTGTTGTGGTTCTTCTTCTAGGTGTGTTTGGACTATACATTTTGGGGAGAGATTCTTAGGATGTATGATGTATGGGAAAAGTGAAAAACTAGTGTGGAAGTGGTAGAGGGGTACCCTTGGTTTTCTTATTTATATTATATACTCCTGTATGTGATACTTGGTTAGATAATCCATGGAGAGGTTGTAAACATAGTATACATATTTCGTTGATAAGTTATTTTAATCTATTGTTAACTAATCTTTAGCATGAGTTCATTACATTTATAGGAGGGGATTCAGGGGGGATCCTACTAATTATAAATTTATACTCACCCTATGTTACATAAATAGTTTTCACGTCACTGGGATTATGTTGGAGATCAGGCTAGTTACTAGTAGCTCAGGATTTTGTAGGATTTTTTCCGGGCTTTTGGTTACTATCATTTAATTTCTTTTGGTACATACATTTTTCTATTTAGTTTTTATAGTTATTTCATGAAATTACATATTTGTACTTGGGATTTCTTTTATATCGTCGTATGAGTAAGAGTTGGTTGGTGTCTTTTTTCACTCTCTCTCTGTCATGTGTTATCTAAGAGGGTAATGCCTCTCATCGGTGTGTTTAATATACCCTTGGGGCAAGTCTCCAACCCAGGGCCAATTGGAGGCAGGACTCGAGGGGGTCATTATCTCACTCCCCCCATTTTTGTACTTGGAGGGGTATACATAGTGGGAATGGGTTTGTGAAAATGATACCATGTAAGCACAAAAATTTCTCAGAAGTGTTATGCTCTCTAGGTAGCTCACCCACTGAAATACTAAATCTAGAATATAGTCTCCATAATATCCCATGAGTGGTTTTTCTAAAGCACCATCTCATGTGCTATAAAACTCAACATCTATTCTCACAGGCTTTCAGAAAACTTTTCGATCGTATACTGATGGGATTTTAATGGTTGTGATCCTTCTACATGAAAATTTCAGAAATATCATTTTTCAATAAATCCCAAAACCTTTCATACTACCAGTATTCCAATTAGGACTATGAATCCTTTTTTTTGATTTCCCATACAACTGATTTAATTCCAGAGTGACATTACCCCATTGGACTATTAATTTTGAAGATGGCCTCCTGAGACTTCCATCACTATGAAGAAGGATGGTCACACAACCTAATAAGGGGTTGACCATTACCTAGGCATATGAAACCAACATATCAAGAGCATTATCAGATGTCCAAATCCCTAACGAGGGACCATTTCACCACAAAACACCCACCCACCCCTTTATATTTTTTGAAAATAAGCTTCCTAGTCAGGAATAATAGTAGATTACTAGAATGCGATGTATGAAATAATTCACATGGATTTTGAAAGGCTTTATGTAATATAGGATAAACCAAAATTGGGAAAGTCCGTTACTAATGAACATGAATCTACCTCTTAACTATGTCATTCCATAAAAGGTAACTAGTGTTAATCCCCAAGTTACCATATCAACATAACTAAATTTTCAAAGAGATTGATGGGTAATTTTCACATTCTAATTCAAGGTATATTTCATGGAAACATTAAAATAATCTCTTACACAATGATTGAGGATAAAAACCTAACAATTATGTTTCATTAATTCAATTCTAATAAAATTAATTTTTTTACTTTTAATAAATTTTTTATCTTCAATTTAAGAAACAATATGAACTATATATGATAGAAAAGTTGTCTTTGAAATTTTTTTGTCTAATGAAACGAGGAAATATAGGAATCCTCAACTAAAAATCCATTTAAAAATGAATTTTATAGATGAAATCTTGTAAAAAATCAGGAAACTTATTACAAAATTTCTTTTATAAATTTTATTCATTTATATGGTCTTTTATATTTGGGAATAGTTAAATAAAATTTCCATTCCAATATTTAGAGGAAAACATCCTTTACATTATAATTTAATTTTTATTTAATCATTTACACATGATAAGTATAGTTCGAAGGAAGATCTAGGGTCTTTTCTCGTTTTATGGTGGTGGTTATATAATAATCTTGATACATATACATGTAACACCATATAAGTTGTTGTATACACTTTAAATTACTAATAAATTATCATAAGTATACCCACATGGGTTAATAATAAATTAATATAAATGATAAGGGTGAACTATGACGGTCACTTCATACCATATGTTTTCCATTTAAATGTATCCCAACATGAATTGATTTATTAAAGATTGAATACACTCTTTGTGGATTTATCTAAAGAAAAATTCTTCAACTAACCTTCATGGGAATAATTGTGTATTAAGTTGTTTTGATCATATAGGTTTCAATGTCCATGTAATAAAAGGTACAATCCAATATAAGGTAACAATTTATGAAAATAGTTTCATTTAAACATCATGATAAAGCACCATTGTCTAATTAGAATAATTTACATTTCTGTGTTATAATGTTTCAATCCATTATAAATTAAAATTTTTATTCCTGTAGTTGCAACTAGGTTATTACCTTGGTTTTCATAGTATAACTAGTCAATTTTATGATTGGTCAACTATTAAAGTTATCATTTTATAATTTATAATGGCCCATACAAAATAAAAATAGACTATTGGATCTAACTAAATTGTGACCAGTAATTTCTCATACCATGCAAGCAGTGGTTCATGGCACCACATTTCATGATTAGTTATTTAAGGTGCTAACATCAAGAAATATGGGAAAACCCTTTATATGTTGAAGTTTATTCATCATTTAAAATTGTTTATAATAACTAGAAAAAAGTATTCTATAAAATGTAAGAATGGAATATAGAACTTTCAACGTGAACATAAAAAAGAATGGTTATTAATAAAATTTTACTATAAAATTACCTAAACATTTTATAAAGGTAGAAACATAGCTAATACATAGTGCCCCCATCTAACATGTTATCAAGTAGTAAAGAAATTAAATCTAAATGGAATGGAATATGAAATTCAATTGATTCTCTATGTTTCAATAATGATTCATGTATCAATTCAAAATTTCCATACCAGGCTAATGATATATTACCATTGATATCATAAATTTGAAATAAGTTGATAGTACTCCAATCCCTCACTAGGATATAATAATCTATAATAATGATGAAAAACCTGAATAATAGTCCAATACATAAATACTTTCTCTTTTCCCCCATGAATATGATGATCACTCTTAGAGATGACTATTTACCAAGAACTCATTCATTTATTTTATCAATTATACCAACCGAAATAACAAAAATATGAAAATAAAGGTCTGATACCACATCTAATTCACATCTCAAATTCCACATAGTATTGTGCACACAGCCGGTTTTCCACTACGAATCAAGCACACTACCCCATATTCCAGAGACGTATGACTACCAATGATGGTCTAATGATGGTAAATTATGGATATTATACCATCATGATCAGTGTAGAATAGACGTATATAATATAGGAAATCAATCAATAGTGGATGGTGTATAAATTATAGTTTGTAATAGACAATAACAACTTATAATATGTTAATAAATATTGAATAAACTATCCAACACCATGTAAAAAATCATACATGTATATGTGTTTCTAATATATACGTATAGAATAAATAAATCATAGATTAAATGTTTGTTAAAAAAATGAAAAGTGCCTCAAAGGAAATCTTCAAAAGAATCATAAGCACCAAATCATTCATGTTCTCCAAAGAACCCGTTTATAAATTGTTGGGAAAAAATCCCTCAACGTAACATTGTAGTATTTTTGAGTTGATTGTGTTTTTTTGAAAAAGTAGGTTTTCATAGAGAATTTTTGAGTTCCAGAGAATTTTTTGACAATCCATGTTGACAAAGAACCATTATAAAGGAATGGACGATCTGGAGGCAGTACAAAAGAGAAGTACAAGGTGGCATCGTTTCCCAGTGTTTGTCAAAATTTTGGGGTCCAAAAATTGGAGGTTGGTGAGCATCGCGAAAAGAGGATATCCTTAAATATCATATTTTAATATGGAAAAGGCATGAATTTCGCGAATAGAGGCTTTAGGGTTTGGATTTCGCGAAGACCAGAAGAATGACGGCGGTTATTCTTCGCGATTACGTCAAAGCTTCGCGAACGGTAGAGTTGAAGCGCATCGCGGCGGTGAAGGGATTTGCGAGGGAGCTTCATGGAGAAGGAGCGAAGGAATGTTGATGGTAATGCTCCGCGATTACGATGAGCTCCGTGATCAGAAAATTTTTGTGGTGCTTCGTGATTTGGACAGAATTCTGGCGGAAACATTGGAGCTTCGTGATCGGTGATGACGTGGAGCTGACTTCACGCGAAAGGGTCGAGGGTCTATGGAATTGCCTATAAATAGAGGCCGACCCCCTCGAGAGAAGTAGAGATAATTTTCAAGGAAAATACTTTGCTCTCGGTTCGCGAAGGAAGTTCGCGAAGGCAGTGTGCTTTGCGAAAGATGAGATTCACGACGGCTATTCTATCTCCGCGAAAGTCGTGTGCTCTACGTTGGATCAGTGAGCTTCGGGAGGGAAGTCGCTTTGTGACGAATTGAGCTTCGCAATGGCCTAAGTATTGCGAAGGCTTGAGCTTTACGACGGTCCGAGCTCCGCAAAATTGTGAGCTTCGTGAAAAGGAAGGAGATTCGTGAAGTCTTGTTTGAGCTTCGTGAAATTGGGAGCTTCTTGAAGTAGGGTGCTTTGCGAAGGTGTTTCTAAAGTTAATTGCCCAGTGTTTAAGAGGAAAAGTTGTATTCATAAGTGGATGAAAGTTGGACTATAACAGAGCATCCATCAATAGTTAAGGATGCATGTATTCATGCAAATGAAGAGACCTATAGGTCTATAAACTATGAGTGGATCCCTTCCTAGTGCAGTGAACAAAGGAAGCGGAAGTTGGCGATCCTCTCCACTAGCAGTGAGCCAGAGAGAGAGAAATATGGAGTGAACCTTGGGAAAGCAGTGAGATGACCCTAAACCTTGTAAAGGTAGTGAGTCTGGGATAGAGTGACTGTTCTCGAACATTGTATCCACATCTACTGAATAATAGTGGAATTTGGTACTACCAGAAACTTGTCGGCGTATGGTCCTTGGACGGAGCCCTTAGCGGTGAACCAAGTAAAAATTTTTGTTTCCCGGGCATGCTTTACCTTATGTTTATATTGTGCAACAGGAAAGTGAGAGAAGAGTGTTTTTCTTAATAGCGAAACAAGATCAGATCAGGCTTTAATTTTGAATTAGTTATACCCTGATTCACCCCCCCTCTCAGGGTAATCATCCTAGTTGACCTAAAAATTGGTATCGGAGAGAAAAGGTGATATTAAGTATTCTCTAAATGGAGGTCACTAATCCTAAAGGGATTCCGATCTTCGACGGATGTAAATTTCAGAAATGGAAGAATCGAATGCAACACTATTTCCGATCCTTGGGAATGGATGTGTTTTCAGTAGCTATGCATGGTATCACAACTGATATTAATAGTGGTTCATTATCAGAAGCTGAGCATAGAGAGTTGGATGCTGATTCCAAAGCAATCAACGCCTTAGGGGGAGCCCTTTCCAATCCCATATACATGAAGGTGATGTCATGCAAAACGTCACATGCCATGTGGGAAGAGATTTTGAATATATATGAAGTGGATACAAAGGTCAGAGAGGCAAAGCTGTAGGTGTTGTGGAACAAATATAAAGATCTGAAAATGAACCCGAATGAGTCTGTTGATGCATTATTTGACAGGGTAAACATAGTTGTGGAAGATATGCGAGGTCTTGGAGAAGTCATTAAATACATAAAGATCGTAAAGCGTATCTTGGGGAAACTTCCACCTCGGTTCAATCTAAAAGTTTCAGTACTAGAAGATAAAGATCCAAAAGAGCTGACACTGGACAATTTTCACAATACCTTGGTTGCATATGAAATGAGGAACGATGATAATGAGGCTATGGAAAAGGGGAAGTCCAAAGAGGTGGCATTTAAGGCCATGAAGACGCTCACCATTGAAGATTATTAGGAAGAAGAAGAGACAGATGAGGTAATGTCATTCCTCTCCTCAAATATTCAAAGAGGAAAAGGAAATTTCAAAGGGAAGCTTTCACTTTCTTGCTTTAGATGTGAAAAAGTTGGTCATCTTGCAGCAAGGTGCCCCAAAAAGTTTCAAGAAGAAAACGATGATGATGAAGTTGAAATTACCATAAAAAAATCTTCAACCTATGTGAAAGGGAAGAAGCAGTTCAAGAGAAATTTCTTCAAGAAGAAGAATCTTCTTTCACAAGAAATAGACAGTTCAGATGAGTCTGAGGGTGAAGAAATTGAAGAGATAGAAAACTGCAAAGATCGTGGACAAAATTCAATGGTGGCTGTTGTCAGTAGTGCTCAAGAAAAGAAAGAAACTGAAACTGATGAGGAAGAAGAAGAAATTGAAGGGAGAGTTAACATGGAATTTTAATTAGAAGCATCTCTTTTAGAGATAGATGTTTGGAGGGAAAAACAAAGAAATCCAACAAGGTGGTACATGATGCCAAAATCTGCATGCAATAGTAGGAAGAAGAAAAGTCTGATCTAGTGAAAGAAATTGAAAATCTTAAGTCTTCAAAGCCAGAGTGCACAGAAAAGGTTGATGAGCATAAGCTCAAGATTGAAGAACAGAAAAGGGAGATTGATTGCTTGAATAGAAAAGTGAAAGATCACGTCCAGTGTATCGAAGAGCTTGAAGAGGAAGTTGTCGGTCTGTAGAGAAAAGTTAAAGACCAGGAAAAACCCTTGAATCCCAACACATTTTTGGGATAGAATGTAACACCCCGACCCTAGATACCCAGATTCAGTGCATTATTACATAACATTGGCATGATCACAAGAAAGATCAAGTCTCTAAAGACCGTTTAGTTTAGTAGCTTTGGAAACACTAGATATATTCATAAAGTTTATATTACATCAATAAGTGAAAAACTAAAACAACATATTGTCTTCATATCCCCTCATACTATCCCTGCAGGACATTCATAAAATACTTCTTCACATCCTGGAAAAAATAAAACATTGAAAGGGGTGAGCTCAGATGCTCAGTAAAGATAACAATATAGCGGAAAATTTCATAAATAAACATAAACATTTAAGGCAATGTATAACTAAAACAAAAGCCTTTTAAACTTGAACCTCAACATAATATGGAAAGGATAAAATGAAATAGTTCCACTTACTTATTCACATGGATATTCTACTAGTCGAATAATCACAAGAAAATATTAATAACCACTTTCATAACGACGGAATGCATTATTCCAGACTATCATAACCACGTAGCCAAGACCTCGTGCCAAGACTACAAATAAGATTTTGTCAAGGCCTCGTGCCAAGACACTAGTTTGTCTCATGAGACCTACCAATGCATCAAGGAGCTATAGAATGCTCCACCCGTCACTTAATAAGTCTAATGCATTCCTCATATGAAATGTTGAAACATAACATAAACATTTGTATTAAAACTAGAATATGAAATGTCAATACATTACCCACAAACCATAAATGGTATAAAAATAGTACATCCATAGTCAACCATAAATCATTCAATACAATATGGAAGATTTTATTGTAATAGATTAACCTCAATCAATAATAATGAAGGATATTTACATATATGAAAATAATCATCAAAACTATTTGAGAGAAATATCACCCTTTTTATTTAAATCATTTAAAATTCACACTATTTGGAAAGAAGCCATTTAAAAATAGATTTTTGAATCAAAGTGTCCCATACCACTTTGAAACTTTTAAAAGTAATTTTAATTTTAAAAATTTAATTTCCATATAAATAAATTCTTAAAATCATTTTTAAAACATGGACATTAATGAGAAATATTTAGAAGAATAAATCTTCAAAACACTTAAAAATGTATTTTAGTTAGAGTTTCTAACCAAAATAGAGACAATTGAATACAAATAATTGAGGTAATAAAAACTTTATAATTTCATGAGAATAAAGGGATTCATGATATACTATGTCAAAGTACATTATATACACCATATAAAAGTGATTTGGTGTATAACAACAAAGAAGTCTCAATGGAATGTAAATTGAGATAAATTCTCTTATAAAGACCATATCCTTAGGTTAAAGATAAATCAAAGACATAATTATGTGTGACAAATATAAATACACTCAATATGATTGGATATTTAGTGTAAATCAATCATATGGAATTCACACATATTATTGTAAAAACAACACTAATGAATTGGATATTTAACTCAACAAATGGAGATTGAGTTAAAATTACTCTTATCAAGATCATATCGATCAATTGAGAATTTATCAATGGAGTGATTATGTGTATAAAAATTATATCCATATAAAGGGGAGTGTAAATTATGATATAATGAAATGAATAGTGATTCCACACATAATCTTGGAGTAAACTAATCAATGAAGTATGCCTAAAGCCGAATGAGTACAAATTGAAATTTCAAATTCCCTTGTCGATTAGGTAACTTAAGAAACATAAAACCATGAAAGAAGTATCATACAATTATGATGTAAATACCCATAAATTAATGTATATTACACAATAAATATAATCATGGGCAATACACATACACCACCTGCAATAAATAAGTGGTAAACAATGGAATTCTCACGAAATTAAGAGTGAGATAAGAAACCCCTTACTTTGTACTTTTTCCATGGTCGATGGTAGGTTAAACTCCTGTAGAATGGTGAGATAATTGTTATTGAATTAGACAAGAATCATTTACATTAATATGATATCATATATCATCTTTTAACATTTATTTGTTAATAATATCTTAGTATTATCGTCATTTCGGGTGTTAACTTACTCGTTTTCCTTTATATTATTTGTTACACAAGTCATGTTTGTTATGGATAGGTTGTATCTTATTCAAATACAGAATTATATAAAGTACTTGAAAATTACTTTTAATCATCAAATGAGAATTATAATTGAATGGATACGATGGAGAATGAATCTCATCGTGTTTATGGAGACGGTAGTCCGTACGTACGCACGAGCGACAATATCAGTCTTTTGATGTTAAAATAATATACAATTGGATGGTATATCATATATACAGAATAATTATCATTTTATATTTATTATTTACACGAATTAAACATCATTATCATACCGATCCAAATAGTAATTTATTAAATGACAATTACACCACGACGTGGAGACGGTAAGCCGTACGTACACACGTATGGTGACATGCCATTAATAGGATGGATAGAATACTGAACATGGTTGTACCATATTTATAATAACATCGCAGTATATAGAAGATAATGGAGTTATTATTTTAGAATAGAAATAACAAAGAAAGAAGAAGTTTAAGAAGAATGGAACTTGAAAGATGGTGGTGAAAACATTACCTCTTCTTCGGGTTCTTCCTTTTGATTTGATCAAAAGGGATCCTTAGGTTGGCTTTCTGATCAAAGTAAGGCCTCAAGGTTGTAGTGAGTGAAGTTGAGAGAGTATTGGGGAAGGGTATGGCCGAGACAAAAGGATTTGAATGTGTGAATTAGTGAGAAGGGAGAGTTCCTTTTTATAAGAGGGGTGAGGGGCATCTTTGGAAAAGCTAAAAATATTATTTTATAATAAATTCATATTCGGTTTCTAATGGCTCAAAAGTGAATTATTTAAAGGTTAAGGTGGGTAGGGATCTAAAACCACTCACCCAATAGAATTTAGACAGGTTTGGGTCATTATATTAACCGTATCTTTAAGTATTAACTGTTAGTTAATTAGTTTCACTTTTACAATGTATCTTTGTATTTTTATATTATATGGTTAATAAACTTACTATATACATCCAAGAGACCCCCAAGTGGTCACTTAATGATACACCTATCATTATATAAGTCTCTTGGACGAACCATAGATTTTTAGGAATTGAATATAAATTAATAATATAATATTTGTTTTAAAAACACTTTTATGTCAATTTTGACACTATTGGGTATTTTGTTTTTGATAAATTAATAAAAGCATCATTACTTCGAAAACAATTTATATAATCAATCCTAATATGTCATATTAACGTATAGAATTATAGGAATTCATAAAAAGTCTCAAATTACATTTATTTTGATATTTATAATATCAATTATTTTAATATTTCATTAATTAGGTAATTACTGCATCACCATTGTGTCATAAATAAATTAAAATATTTAATGTCTAAAAATTATAAATAAAATAACATTATGTAGGAAATATTTTTATCTTTATAATGAATATTTATAATCGAATTTATCTTATGTATAACCCTATATTAAAAATGTTTTAGTAAATAAACTTTGATTTTAACTCTTTTAACTCTTCTTTGAATTAAATAATAATAAATTTCCTAATCTAATACAAGTGGACCTAAATGATAATATTTTACTCCTAATATTGTTTTTCGTCGAGATACACTTGTCCAATAGAATTAGGACATGTGTTAGGGTAATATTAATATCATTTTTACCCTTAATTACCCTATTTACTTTTAACTGTGGTAAATAAAAGAAAAAAGTTACTATTCACTAAAAATTATTTTAATCTCATTGAACCAAATTTTACTCCTTGATATTAACCATGTCTCTCGGAGTTTCAAAATTCCACTCACAGAAGCAGTAAAATTATGTTTTATGAAAAATTCAATTTTTTAACTTCCACTTAGTGGTTTCACTATTAATCAAAAAATGAAAGTTTCCAGAAAAATACCAAAAATTTGGCCTAAGATATATTTGATATTATGAATTAAAAAATGATTTCTATTTTACCAAATTCAAAACATATATGTTTCATTAATTAATTTAAACATTATTTCCCGTCGTCAAAACAAATAGCGTGTTTTTAAGAGATAATAATTATAAAAAGATTGACACTTGTTTATGTCTGGTTTAAATGTAAAATTACATAAAATGACCAATATTGTATTAAATGGTAAAAATATATTCTAAATATACTTTAAAACCACTCAAATTAATAATTTATTACTATTAATTATTTTGATTAAAAAAGTTGTTTTTAATTAAAATTTAGTAATTTTCACTATTCATCAAAATATGAAAGTTATCCGAAAAGTACCAAAATTTCACCATTAGCTAATTACAATATTAAGAATCCAAAAATGAAGTCCATTTAGAAAGATAAAATTTATAAAATTTCAAAAAGTAGGTATTACAATTCATAACGGCTAGTTTGATTGGTTGTGGTGTGTTAGAATCTCGAAGTTGCGTACAATGCATGTCATTGCATTATTCAAAGGGAAACGTACCATGGAAGATTGGGGTGTTACATTCTCCTCTCCTTCAATAAATTTCATCCTCGCAATTTTTTTTTTAAAATTGGGCTTTAGAATATAACGGAAAGTCCCACATCAGAAAAAGAGTCAATAAAATTATCACTTTAAAAGAAAGGAAGAGAGGTATAAAGGTCACCCAAGATAACCCATACTAGGATTCCATGTTGGAAAATATAGATATGGATGATAAACTAAGTGTTAAGTTCTGATGGATAGGGATAGAAAACATGATCAGGAGAAAGTTAACAATAAGAAAATCACAAACTTGTGTTGGGACAAACGGTCATTAGTCTCCCAATAGGAAAAGTAAACGGACAACATTTTTTGTTTTAAGTTACATTACATAAGGATGAGGAATTCGTTTATGATATTGACTAAGAAAATAAAGAGATATACTTACTTTTTAAGTAGAGTTTCATTATTTAATAAATTTTTACCACTAACTCATTTTTTTTGAACAATGAGTATTCAAGAAGACTTGGTCACAATGGAAGTGCTAGAAAAAACTTCTATAGAAATACATGATCCATGTAGGATAAAATATATATTTACCCTATCTTTAGATATTAATCAAAACCAAAATAGTTAGTATAATACATGATGATCCCCCAAATGGATATTCCATTAGAGAAAAAAACACTAATCTTAATTTCTAAAATTAAACCATCAATACCCCAAAGTTAAATAAATACCATTCAATAATCAATTGTCCTTAAAATCCTTCAATATAATACAAACTAATATTTAAACCCAAAAATTATAAGAATTTAGTTTTCCACGTTAAATTGTATCTCCAAATGACATTAATTACTCTTAATGTCACATAATTAAAAGTAATTAACCCAATCATTACCATAAATAACCCAAATCACTATAAATCCACAATAAAAACATAGATAAAAATCCACCATTACTCCTCAAATGAAATCCCATACTATCCTATTTTCCTTGGGCATATAGTGTTCACAACAAAGTGAACAACTTCTAAAATAACATTTATCACTTAATCACCAAATCATTTTCCAATACTAAGGGTATTCATTTGATAAGACATAAGATCCCAAATCAAATTATTATTGATCAATAAAATCATTTAACTAAAAATAATAGTCACACTAACCAGGGACATCACGTAGTCTAGTGGTAGGCGATAAATCCCAATCACACTTTGGTTGTGGGTTCGATTCCCACAGCTTTGTCCAACGTGATGGGTTTTCACACGGTCTGCGTGTTGTCCTTTTTCAAAATCTATATTTTATAACATTACCAAAATGAGATAAATTCCTCAAAATAACCATAACATAATTTAACCACAAATCTTATCTCATACCTTGCATTTTCATCACAAATTATAATAACTTATAATTTCCTAAAACCCAACGATCATATAAATACCAAATGGTTATATATAACTATATCCACAAGAGAAAAGATAATTCTTCCTCAAATATCATTCTCACATGGAAAACTGCAGGGTTAAAAATACAAGAGAAAATTATTTCAATGTAAACCCATCAACAAGGGGCACTAATAATTTTTAAACATTTCTCCAACAATTTATTTCCACATAGCTTCTTCTTTGACCAAGAAAATATCCTATAGAATAGGGCATTCACTTGGGTAATGGCCAGGTCCCCTACATTTATAGCAAATGACAGTAAATGGATTATTGGGACCATTTTTATCCTCCTCCATAGTACTCTTCATTTTTCTTCGGCAATTCTTCTCTTTATGTCCTTCCTTCCCAAACGTAAAGCATTTCTTTGTCCCATTGAGAAACTTTCTTGGGTGTCTCCTTCCACATTTCCTGCATGATGGAAATTGAGGATTCCTTTCTCCATGGTCTCCACTACTGGAGCTATTATCATTCATCACCTTTCTCTTCTTTGTTGAGTCCGGGAATTGGTTAATATATATATTGTTGATCATATTTTTGGAAAATTGATTTGGCATAATGACGATATCTTTTACACCTATAAACATTCCATTTTTTTGCTCATTACTACCACCGTTCCCACCTTGTACATAATTCTCAAAGTCACTATGACTTCCTTGGAATCCAGCCATTGACTAAAACTAGAAAGCATTGTGTGAGTAACAGTAGTCATAAAATCATTTAGAGATTAACATGTCACAATATTCTCAATTTGAAACACATTAGGATTAACCAAGGTCATTTACTCTCATATTATATATATAATACTTCAAATCGGTCTGTAAAGAAAATTTAAATTATCCTAAGCATATCCCCCAGGAGTGTGGTAACCAAGAGTGAAGCAAGGCCCGTTGTTGTGCACCAGTTTCCGTTCGAGTCTAGCTCAAAGCGGTGTTTTCGGGTTTTACCCCTAGGTACATCTGTGCCAGAGTCGCCTCTACGTGCTCGTTTCCAGATAGGGATGTATTGCTCGGAAAACTCACAAAATCTCTACAATACCAAAATTCTAGGAAGTTCTTCTATACTAATCCTCAAATTTCATCTTAGGTCTACGTGCTGTAATCAGAGTTTATCTAAATCTAGCTTCTAAGGTTTGTACTAAACATCCTATGATACCAACTGAAATGCCCCGACCCTAGATACCCAGAGTCGGTGCATTATTACATAACATTGGCATGATCACAAGAAAGATCAAGTCTCTAAAGACCAATTAGTTTAGTATCATTGGAAACACTAGATATATTCATACAGTTTACATTACATCAATAAGTAAAAAACTACAACAAAATATTTCCTTCATATCCCCTCATTCTATCCCTACAGGTTATTCATAAAATAATTCATCATATCTGGGAAAAATAAAACATTGAAAGGGGTGAGCTCAGATGCTTAGTAAGGATAACAATATAGAGGGAACTTTCATAAATAAACATAAAAATTTAAGGCAATGTATAACTAAAACAAAAGCCTTTTAAACTTGAACCTCAGCATGATATGGAAAGGATAAAATGAAATAATGCCATTTACTTATTCACATGGATATTATACTAGACGCATAATCACATGAAAATATTAATAACCACTTTCATAACGGCGGAATGCATAATTTCAGACTATCATAACCACATAGCCAAGGCCTCGTGCCAAGACTACAAATAAGATTTTTTCAAGGCCACATGCCAAGACAGTAGTTTGTCTCATGATACCTACCAATGCATCGCGGAGCTATTGCGGGCTCCACTCGTCACTTAATAAGTCCAATGCATTCCTCATATGAAAAGTTGAAACATAACATAAACATTCGTATTAAAACTAGCATACGAAATGTCAATACTTTACCCACAAACCATGAGTGGTATAAAAATAGTACATCCACATTAAACCATAACTCATTCAATACAATATGGAAGATTGTATTGAAATAGATTAACCTCAATCAATAATAATGAAGGATATTGACATATATTAAAATAATCATCAAAACTATTTGAGAGAAATATCACCCTTTTTCTTGAAATCATTTAAAAGTCACACTATTTGGAAAGAAGCCATTTAAAAATAGATTTTTGAATCAAAGTGTCCCATACCACTTTGAAACTTTTAAAAGTAATTTTAATTTTAAAACTTTAATGTCCATATTAATAAATTCTTAAAACCATTTTTAAAACATGGACATTAATGAGATATATTTAGAAGAATAAATCTTTAAAACACTTAAAAATGTATTTTAGTTAGAGTTTCTAACCAAAATAGAGACACTTGAATACAAATAATTGAGGTAATAAAAACTTTATAATATCATGAGAATAAAGGGATTCATGATATACTATGTCAAAGTACATTATATACACCATATAAAAGTGATTTGGTGTATAACAACAAAGAAGTCTCAATGAAATGTAAATTGAGATTAATTCTCTTATAAAGACCATATATTTAGGTTAAGGATAAATCAACGACATAATTATGTGTGACAAATATAAATACAATCAATATGATTGGATATTTAGTGTAAATCAATCATATGACATTCACACATATTATTGTAAAAACAACACCAATGAATTGGATATTTAACTCAATAAATGGAGATTGAGTTAAAATTACTCTTATCAATATCATACCGATGAATTGAGAATTTATCAATGGAGTGATTATGTGTATAAAAATTATATCCACAGAAAGGGGAGTGGAAATTATGACATAATCAAATGAATAGTGATTCCACACATAATCTTGGAGTAAAATAATCAATGAAGTATGCCTAAAGCCGAATGAGTGAAAATTGAAATTTAAAATTCCCTTATCGATTAGGTAACTAAAGAAACATGAAACCATGAAAGAAGGATCATACAATGATGATGTAAATACCTATAAATTAATGTATATTACACAATGAATACAATCATGGGAAATACACATACACCACCTGCAATAAATAAGTGGTGAACAATGGAATTCTCACGAAATTAAGAATGAGATAAGAAACCCCTTACTTTGTACTTTTTCCATGGTCGATGGTAGGTTAACCTCCTGTATAATGGTGAAATAATTGTTATTGAATTATACAAGAATAATTTACATTAATATGATATCATATATGATCTTTTAACATTGATTTGTTAATAATATCTTCGTATTATCATCATTTCGGGTGTTAACTTACTCGTTTTCCTTTATATTATTTGTTACGTAAGACGTGTTTGTTATGGATAGGTTGTATCTTATTAATATCCAGAATTATATCAAGTACTTAAACATTATTTTTAATCATCAAATGAGAATTATACTTGAATGGATATGATGGAGAATGAATCTCATCGCGTTCGTGGAGACGGTAGTCCGTACGTACGCACGAGCGACAATATCATTCTCTTGATGTTAAAATAATATATAATTGGATGGTATATCATATAGACAGAATAATTATCATGGTATATTTATTATTTACATTAATTACACATCATTATTATACCTATCCAAATAATAATTTATTGAATGACAATTACACCACGACGTGGAGACGGTAAGCCGTACGTACGCACGTATGGTAACATGCCATTAAAAGGATGGATAGAATACTGAATATGATTGTATCATATTTAGAATAACATAAAAGTATATAAAAGATACTGGAGTTATTATTTTATAATATAAATAACAAATAAATAAGAATTTGAAGAAGAAAGGAACTTGAAAGAGGGTGGTGAAAACATTATCTCTTCTTCGGGTTCTTCCTTTTGATTTGATCAAAAGGGATCCTTAGGTTCAATTTATGATCAAAGTAAGGCCTCTAGGTTGTAGTGAGGGAATTTGAGAGAGAATTTGGACAGGTTTTGGCTGAGCCAAAAGGATTTTAATGTGTGAATTAGTGAGAAGGGGGAGTTCCCTTTTATAAGAGGGGTGAGGGGAACCATTGGAAAAGCTAAAAATATTATTTTATAATAAATTCATATTCGGTTTCTAGTGGATCCAAAGTGGATTATTTAAAGGTTAAGGTGGGGATGGGTCGAAAACCACTCAACCAATAGAATTTAGACAGGTTTGAGACATTATATTAACCTTATCTTTAAGTATTAACTCTTAGTTAATTAGTTTCACTTTTACAATGTCTCTTTGTATTTTTATATTATATGGTTAATAAACTTACTATATACATCCAAGAGACCCCCAAGTGGTCCATTGAGGATAAGAATATCATGATATAAGTCTCTTGGCCGAAACGTAGATTTTTAGGAATTGAATATAAATTAATAATATAATATCTGTTTTAAAAACTCATTTATGTCAATTTTGACACTATTGGGTATTTTGTTTTTGATAAATTTATAACAGCATTATTACTTCAAAAAACTTTATATAATCAATCCTAATATTTCATATTAACCTATAAAATTAGTGTATTTCATAAAAAGTCGCAAATTACATTTATTTTGATATTTATAATATCAATTATTTTAATATTTAATTAATTAGGGAATTACTGCAACACCATTGTGTCATAAATAAATTAAATTATTTAATGTCTAAAAATTATAAATAAAATACAATTATGTAGGAAATATTTTTATATTTCTAATGAATATTTAAAATCGAATTTATCTTATGTATAACCCTATATTAAAAATGTTTTAGTAAATAAACTTTGATTTTAACTCTTTTAACTCTTCTTTGAATTAAATAATAATAAATGTCCTAATCTAATAAAAGTGGACCTAAATGATAATATTTTACTACTAAGGTTGTTTTTGTTCGAGATACACTTGTCCAATAGAATTAGGACATGTGTTAGGGTAATATTAATATCACTTTTACCCTTAATTACCCTATATACTTTTAACTATGGTAAATAAAAGCAAAAGTTACTATTCACCAAAAATTATTTTCATCCCATTGAACCACATTTTACTCCTTGATATTAACCGTGTCTCTCGGATTTTTGAAATTCCACTCACAGAAGTGGTAAAATTATGTTTTATGAAAAATTCAGTTTTTTAACTACCACCTAGTGTTTTCACTATTCATCAAAAAATGAAAGTTTCCAGAAAAATACAAAAAATTAGGCCAAAGCTATATTTGATATTATAAATTCAAAAATTATGTCTATTTTACCAAATTCAAAACATATCAGTTCCATTAATTAATTTAAAAATTAATTCCCGTCGTCAAAACAAATAGCGTGTTTTTAAGAGATAATAACTATCAAAAGATTGACACTTGTTTATGTCTGGTTTAAATGTGAAATTACATCCAATGAACAACATTGTATTAAATGGGAAAAATATATTCTAAATATACTTTAAAACCACTCAAATTAATAATTTATTACTATTAATTATTTCGATTAAAAAAGTTGTTTTTAATTAAAATTTAGTAATTTTCACTATTCATCAAAATATGAAAGTTATCCGAAAAGTACCAAAATTTCACCCTAAGCTAATTTTGATATTATGAATCCAAAAATGAAGTCCATTTCAAAATATAAAATTTATAAAATTTAAAAAAGTAGGTATTACTATTCATAATGTCTAGTTTGATTGGTTGTGGTGTGTTAGAATCTCGAAGTTGCGTACAATGCACACCATTGCATTATTGAAAGGGAAACGTACCGTGGAAGCTTGGGGTGTTACAAAGAAGGTCATTACGAAGACTTTAAAGAAGAAAGAAGAGCCTAGTAGTTCAGCATGAAAGAAGAAGCAATTGAGCTCAGAAGTTAAGGCTGATTTAGGGCTTAACCAGAAACAAATATCTGTGGTAGTTGAAGTCAGATCGCAAGCACCCATCCCGAGATTGAAGGTGGATTTGGGCACAAAGCATAATCAGAATATTCATAGATCCCAAGGGGAAACTCGTAGTGCTGAAGTAACACGAAGGAATTCACCTTATATCAGGTTTTATTGTTGTCGAAAGATTGGACATTCATAGTATATGTGTTCCATAGTCAAAAGATACCGAAGGGAACAAGAACAAAGGTGGAATCCAAACAGAGAACGGTTTTCCAGAACATATTTTGAAGGAAACTATTTTTGTTGTGGAGGATTTGGGCACATGGATAGGTACTGCACTTCGACCATTCAGAGAAATGTGCCAAAGCAGAATCAAAACGTTAGAAAGCAGCAGATCGATAAACCGACAAGTGAGTTAAAAATGCAGGATAGATTTGCGGCTTTGTAAGATGAAGCTGGTCCATAATACTCTAAGAAAGAACAGAAGCCTCAATCCATGCCGAGTGTGAAAGAAAAAGTATTGACCAAGAAGAAGAAAATTGAGAAGGCCGTGGTGGCAGAGATTGCTCTTAAAGCATCAGATCGCTCTGGTGTGTGGATCCTTGATAGTGGTTGCACATATCACATGACGGGTAATAAGGATCTTGTTACAGGCATAAAATATGACAAAGAAGGAGTTGTCAAATTTGGAAACGACGAAGGCCTGAAGATTGTTGGCTCAGGGAAAGCCATGTTTGGGGGCAAAGAAATAAGACGTGCTGATGTCTTGGTAGTAGAGGGTGTAAGTCATAACTTGCTCAGTGTCAGTAAACTATGTGACTCTGGGCACTCTATCCGATTTACCAAGAAGGTGTGTATTGTTAAAGGAAAATATAGAGCAGTCATTCTACATGGAAAATGAACAAAGGGAAATCTTTACCTAGTAGGCGTGGAAGAAGATTCGTTCTTTTTATCCATAGAAGAAGAAAATCAGCTATGACATAAGCGACTTGGTCATCTATTCCAATCATCCATGGAAGATCTGGTAAAGTGTGATGCTGCTAGAGACCTTCCAAAACTATCACGTGATCACACTCATACGTGTGATGCTTGTCAACAAGGAAAGATCATCAGAAAGACATATAGGCCAAAGGAACAAAAATCAACTGGAGTTCTCGAATTGGTGCATGCTGATGTATGTGGACCTATCTCACCACGAGCTATAAATGGGAAAAGGTACTATGTTATTTTCATTGATGATTTCAGTAGAATGGCCTGGGTTTTTTTCACTAACCATAAGATAGAAGTGTTCAGTTGCATAAATCAGTATAGAAGGGAATCAGAAAGGATGCCTGGGTAGAAAATTCTAAAGTTTCGTACTGACAATGGTACGGAATTCACAAACAGTCAAGTTGAAGACTATCTCGAGAAACACAGGATATAGCATCAAGTTTCATCAGTGAGAACTCCCCAACAGAATGGAGTGGTTGAAAGGAGAAATCGGATCATCAATAACATGGCCAGAATGATTCTTATTGATAAAGACCTACCAGGGAAATTTTTGATGATGAACAAGAAAGTGTCAAGTCAGTGTCTGCAAGGAAGCCAAAGAGTTGAGCTGAAATTGATAGGAAGAACATCATTGGTGATCAGATAGCTCCTGTTCAGACTCTAAGAATGAAGTCATTACAACAAACATCGTTTTTATCTCAGGTGGAGCTGAAATGTTTTTCCAATGCGGCTGAAGATGAAAACTGGATTCGGGCTATGAATGAAGAGCTTGATCAAATAGAGAAGAACCAGACATGGGAGATTGTTTCGAGGCCAGCAGACAAGAATGTCATCGGGACTAAATAGGTCTATCGCAACAAGATGAATGAATATAAAACTGTGATTCGAAAAAAAGCACGATTAGTGTGCAAGAGATACTCCCAGATAGAGGTAATAGATATAGATGAGACATTTGCATCGGTTGCAAGGCTGGAGACAATCAGATTATTTTTGGCCATAACAGTGCAAAGAAAGTTCAAAGTGTTCTAGATGGACGTCAAATCTGCATTTCTAAATGGGGTTCTGGAAGAAGAGGTGTAAATTGAGCAACCAGATGGTTTTCTCATTCATGAGGATGAGAACAAAGTTTGTAGGCTGAAGAAGGTGTTGTATGGGCTGAAACAAGCACCAAGAGCATGGTACTCAAGGCTTGATCAGTACTTCAAGAATCTTAGTTTCCAGCATGGTGGAGTTGATTAGAATCTCTATTTTAACAAAAATAGTAATCAATGGATGATGGTGTTGGTCTATGTCGATGACATAATATTTGGTGGATCAGATGAAGCTCAGTGCAGACAGTTTTCCGAATTCATGAAAAATGAGTTTGAAATGTCAATGATTGGAGAGATAATGTTTTTTTTGATCTACAGGTGACAGAAGGAAGTAATGGAACATTCATTTCTAAATCCAAATATTCCAAGTAGGTGTTAAGAAGGTTTGGCATGGATTGTTCCAAGGAGATGAAAACTCCGGTTGCTACCCCGATGAAATTATCAAAAGATGAGGTTGGCAAGGCAGTTAATATCACAGAATACAAGCAAATTATTGGAAATTAGTTGTACTTGACCACGAAAAGGCCTGATATTTTTTTCCACATGCCAAGTAGAGAGATATCAGAGTAATCCCAAGGAAAGTCACATGCTCGCAGTGAAAATAATACTTCGGTATATCAAGGGAATGATGGACTTCAACTTGACATATAACAACAAATCTCAGACAAAGTTATTGGGATATACTAATGCAGACTGGGCCGGTTCAGCGGATGACGGGAAATCAACATCTGGAGGTGCATTCTATCTTGGTGGACTATGTATTTCTTGGTTAAGGAAGAAGAAGGATTTTATTTCATTAATCACCATAGAAGCCGAGTATATTGCGACCACTCAAGCATGCACACAGTTATTATGGATGAAGCAGCATCTTGACGATATGGGAGTTGAAGTGAAGTCTCTGATCAGAATCCAGTGTGATAACTCAATTGATATCAATCTTAGAAAAAATCCAGTTCATCACTCAAGGATAAAGCACATTGAGATCAAATATCATTTTATCAAGGAGAAAGTTGAGCAAGGGCTTGTGAAGTTGGATTATGTGCCTACAGAGTTACAAGTTGCAGATATTTTGTCAAAGGCCTTACCCAAGGAATCCTTCGAGAGGCATAGACTAGCTCTGGGAGTTCAGTCGATTCCTCGCACTTAAAAGCATGTGGATGTGAAAACCCCCTCTCCCCGAGGTATGGTGTGTTTTTATCTACTATGATAATGTTTTTACTTACCAATGTCTCAGACCATAGAGGAGTTCCCCTAGGGTTCATTGACAAAGGGGGAGAAATAGTGACCCCTCATGGGGGAGAAACTGTGGCTAATAAAGGGAGAAAATGTCTTTGTCAAAGACATGGGGAGAAGCTGACAGGTGGAGCAACGAGATAGAGGAAGAGCAATGAGATAGGGGGAGAGTTTTAAATCTGATGATGCTAGAAGTGATCGATCAAAGCATAGATATAACGATAGTTTAGGATCGTGATAAAAGCAGAACAGTGATGTTGGAAAAGTGTGAGAAGGTGTCCATCTATCACTAATTGGTATTAGCGTGCTTCAACAATTGGTATTAATTTAGGGATTAGTATCAGTTTGGAATCGACAATTGGAGTTTGACATGAAGTGATTCGTTGATGAACTTTTCATACTACTCTTGTTTATCATGCCGAGCATTGCTCATGTGGGCTTAGAGTACGTGTTAAGTGAATCATTGAATGCTATCAAAATCGCGAGAGGTTAATGGTGGTAGCGACTGGAAGAAGACTCAGTGAGGTATCAACGTGCAAAAAATCATTCTGAGAAGAGTTATGAAGAATTGTCAGCAAACCCAAAGGGGGAGATTGTTGGGAAAAAATCCCTCAAGGTAACATTGCAGTATTTTTGGGTTGATTGTGTTTGTTGAAAAAGTAGGTTTTCATGGAGAATTGTCAAGTTCCAGACAATTTTTTGGCAATCCGTGTTGATAAAGAACCATGAAAAAGGAATGGACAATCTGGAGGCAGTACAAAATATCGGTACAAGGTGGTGCCATTTCCCAGTGTTTGCAAAATTTTTGGGGTCCAAAAATTGGAGGTTGGTGAACATCGCGAAAATATTATATCCTTGAATATCATATTTTAATATGGAAACGACATGAATTTCATGAAGAGAGGATTCATGGTTTGGATTTCGCGAATACCAGAAGAATGATGGAAGTGATTCTTCACGATTACGTCAAAGCTTCACGAATGGAAGAGTTGAAGCGCATCGCGGCGGTGAAGGGATTTTCTAGGGATCTTCTTGGAGAAGGCGCGAAGGAATGTTGATGGTGATGCTCCGCGATTACGACGAGCTTCGCGATCAGAAAATTTCCGTGATGCTTCACGATTTGGATAGAATTCTGGAAGAAACTTTGGAGCTTTGTGATCGGCGATGACGTGGCTCTGACTTCGCGCGGAAGGGTTGAGGGTCGGTGGAATTGCCTATAAATAGAGGCCGACCCCCTCGAGAGAAGTAGAGAGAATTTTCAGAGAAAATACTTTGCTCTCGGTTCGCGAAGGCAGTGTGCTTCGTGAAAGAGGAGCTTCGTGGCAGCTATTCTAGCTTCGCGAAATTCATGTGCTCCACGTTGGCTTAGTGAGCTTCATGAGGGAAGTCTCTTTGCGAAGACTTGAGCATCGAGACAACCTAAGCATTGTGAAGTCCTGAGCTTTGTGACAGTCCGAGCTCCACGAAAATTGTGAGCTACGTGAAAAGGAAGGAGCTTCGCGAAGGCTTGTTTGAGCTTCGCGAAATTGGGAGCCTCACGAAGTAGGGTGCTTTGCGAAGGTGTTTCCAAAGTGAATTGCCCAGTGGTTAAGAGGCAAAGTGGTATTCATCAGTGGATGAAAGTTGGACTATAAAATAGCATCCATCAACAGTTAAGTATTCATGTATTTATGAAAATTAAGAGACCTATAGTTCTATAAACTATGAGTGGATCCCTTCCAAGTGCAGGGAGAAAAGGAAGAGGAAGTAGGTGATCCTCTCCACCGGTAGTGAGCCAGAGAGAGAGAGAAACAGGGAGTGACCCTTGGGAAAGCATTGAGCTGAACCTAAACCTTGTAAAGGCAGTGAGCCTGGGACAGAGTGACTGTTCTCGAACATTGTATCCACATCTACTGAAGAATAGTGGAATTTGGTACGACCGGAAACTTGTCGGTGTATTTTCCTTGGACGTAGACCTTAGCGGTGAACCAAGTAAAAATTGTTGTGTCTTGTGCATGCTTTACATTCTGTTTATATTGTGTAACAGGAAAGTGAGAGAAGAGTGTTTTTCTTAACAGTGAAATAAGATCTGAATGGGATTTAATTTTGAATTAGTCATACCCTGATTCACCCCCCTCTTAGGGTACTCAGCGTAGTGGACCTAACACAAATGAAACAACACCAGCATAGTCAACGAACCTAAACAAGTATCCATGAGGTCTATTTGTGTACTCTATAACAATGGTGGAGTTAACATGTTGTGGGATATACAACGTAGGAACCCATTATTGGATTCTAATGTAAAATAGTCATGGAATATAAAATAAATCATTATCCATGTGCAATAAATAAAGAAATATATAAATAAAAGAAAATATGTATCTCAGTACCATTAAGTACTTCTGACACACCATTAATACTTCCAACAAATATGAAACATATCTAAACATTCCTACATGTTTATATAAGAATCTATTTATTCATATATATGTATTTATATACATGCATTAGTGATAATTGATTGAATACACATAATACGAAGATGATTTTGGTGATATATTTACAAGACTCATGACTATAATCCCACACATACCTAATAGAATGTCTCTAAAACCATATAAAAATTTCAAGAAGAATTATGCATCTAGATATAATACCATTAACTATACAAGTACTGAATATAGTTAGATAGGGAATCATATCATAATAAACATCATAAAAACATTCATGTGGTCATGTATACTAATAATAAGTATAATATAATTTTTTATTCATATAATTCAGTCTAAGGAATTATGTATTGATGAATCCTATATATCACAACTAGAGTAACATAATTCCATTAATTTCATGATCATTTTCATATAATTCCATAAATAGGAAAACCATGTATTGCTCAAAAATCTAATTTCCCCATTATCCAATCCATGGAGTTCCTTAAAAAGGAATCCTAGAGTTTTACTAAGAGAATAAGGGAAAAATTCTATTCTATAAGCCCAACCATTGTTTTTTATAATGAGGATACCCATTTATTTCTCAAGGAATGAAATATTTCATGTAATATAATAACCTGTATATGCAGCTTCGTAATGTGGAAACCTGAATATCAATCATGGTATATATAAATTCAAATAGACTCTAATCGCATTGATGGAATTTTATAAATAAGAACTCCCATATCACTCAAGGTGAAATATAGTTCATTAAATAACCTAAATTCTACAAATAAGGAATTCTGTGTTAGTAAATTTAGTATTATAAACCCAGTAACGGGTAATTTAGAGGACAAGAGTGTAATCAAAACATATTACCATTCATATATAAATAAATAATGTTATTCCCATTTATCATTTTAATGATCCCTTTTGGGTTCCCATTTTTATTAAACAATATAACCCCTTCAATTTTTTGTTAAAAAAGGGGAAATGGTAGATATATCAATTAATTTGATATAATTTACACAACCCATCCAAGATAATTAATTCAAAACACCTCATGATAATTTAGATTAAGGAAATAATTTATAAATCAATTGTTTATACTTACACCTATTAGGGAGACTCGATTACCTAAGAAAAGAATATGTCTTTGAATGATAGTGAAACACCAAAAAGGTGGTTGTTCGAGTTGATGTGGATAACCATTAATGGTTTAATTTAGTTCAAAAGGATAATTAAATCAAAGAATTGTGATCTATGTTAGTAATTGTACATTTCAAGGGAGTGGAATATAAAACCTATTATTTGACTAAATGATTTATATTATAAAAATGAATGGAATTAACAAAAAAATATATATACATCCTTTATTTTAACAAATATTGAACACTGATCCATTTTTTTATAGTAGATAAAAGATAAATTTCAGAAAATTGTAATAAACTTGAATATTAGGAAAATTATCACCCATAAAGATGGATCGGAAGATAGCGAGGTAAATGGAGGAAAGTGTAATAAAGAGATATATATTTATCGATATGCTTCCAAATAAGCTAAGGGTTATTTCTTAAGATACTTGAGGTGAGATATACATGGATTAGTAGAGAAGAGGATGAACAAACTCATGAGAGCAGTTGCTACATGTGGATGATAGTAGAAATAGTATTAATGAATGAAATTGGTAGGAAGGGAAACCATAATTTCTACCCCATTAATAATACACACAGTTTTTCAACACTATTTTTCTTACCATTTTCCATTTGTGCAGTAAAACTACCTATGTATACCCAAGGGTTTTAGCTAGCATTATGTTTTGGAAAATCATGTTCAAACCATGCACTCCCCTCTGCAGTTTTCTATAGAAAACATGACATGATCTGGGAAATCTTCTAACACATTTAGATAGAACTGTCTGAAACCATAATATCCAATAGATGAGGCCACAAATTTTATATAGGAGGACTTATAAATTAATCAAACTGCATCCCCCTAAAATACCACCCCCACGGTTGTGACACATAGTCATATCTAACAATGCACTGACCATTTACCCATGTATGTTTCTTGAAAAATTGAGTTTTTAGGGTCAGATGCTCATGAATCTCATCCATACATAGAAGAAAAAATTATACACATAATAAAAAAATAAAAATAGAAACACTAATTTTATAAATAATTTATTTACATTCTGATGTTGAGTTAATGATTCAACCCATCTATCAAATGAGAAAAGTCATATTCATTTTCAAAAATATATAGAGTTTGAAAAAATTGGATGTTGAAAAATCATTATGAAGGTATGGTATGTGATTCATAGGAAGTAGTTGTAATACTATAAATATTGTGAGCACCCTTTGGTACATGTGGAAGAAATGGTTGGGTGCTGGTTTATATGGTACACTATTCTCAATCATTATACAAACCATTGATTTTTTTTTCATTGTGATAAAGGTTGATAGAATTTAAGGGATTTTTATACATAATACATATGGAAAAATGATTAATAACTCATTCCCTAATTTAATTGGATGAGATTATTTCAAACCTCCATCAACTTATGTTTGAAATTGGGATAATTTTGTTCAATATTACATAGATCGTGATTTTATTTTATAATAAATTTTTATTTATTTAAAGGTGTTACACTCCCATAACATATAAAAGGAACCCTTTACTACCTCACTTATCCCCACAATATGACCATAAAATTTCATTGAATGTCATGATCTGTCTAGATGGGGACCAATCTGTAACTACCCCAAACATTCATGCAACATTCCAGGAGATGGAAACTAGCACTAGTAAGGCACATCACACACTTGGGTGGAATTGGTTTAATGTATATATATGAATGAACACTTCAAAAATAGTGTAAAATAAAAAATTGTAATAAAATTGATAAAAATTAATTCATAAATCTATAATCCCATATTTAATGTATGTCAAAATTCACTAGAAAGCATAAAAAGAGGTCGAATACATTCGTGAAAAAAACATGAAGTAACATTTAACCTGTTAAAAATGTGGGAACTACATTCAAATGAAAAATTGGTAAAAAAATAATTATTTATATACTAACTATGATTCATCTACTCATGGTTCTCCAAGGGAACTTAAAAACATTACTTTTCTATATCATAAATGACATGTTTGGGAAGATTCCATGAAGGGGTGAATATAAAAATATTGGGTTGGAAACCCCAAAAACTCTAATTATAATGAATTAAAATTAGTCAAATAATAACAGGATATGTCATTAATGTAATGATATATACAATAAAATATTCAGATATACTCAAAGTAGAAATTAACTATCAAGGAATGATCACAACTATAATAACAAATTATGATTTTTTTCTTGGATGTTCCACACATCACTCATCTAGGAGAACACACTCCATGATCATTACTACCACTATCTACACTCATCCTTGATTTTATGACCATATTGGAGGAGCCAATCCTTAGGATATACTACCATTGAAGACTTGCATCACAAATATTTTGCTCAATATTCCCAGATAAAAAGGATTATGAAAGAAACTAAGTGGGTTTATCTGAGGAACAAATTTGATTAGGATACACCACATTATAATGATAAGATCTTAATATATAGATAATGGATCAATTATTAGGGATCACTAGGGGGACAACATTCCAAACTAGAAACATACTCCTAGGTTTGGGGATCAATGTCTCTTTAATAGTGGTCACACTAATTCCAAAAAAAATCTCCCTAGGTAAACCCTAATTGTCACGACCCGTCTTCACCAAAAGGAGGGAAGGGACAAAAGATTTCCAGGCCCTTCCTTCTTTAAGTTTAAGGAGAGATAATGACCCCCGAAACCCACCTTCAATAAGTCCCAGAGTGGCGACCATCACCCAGGGTATAGAATCTCACACAAAATGGAAGGCATTACCCTTTTTATTTTTTATAGGATTGGGAGATAAGATAGAAACCCAAACAATACCAAAGTTGAAAGTAAAGGTAAATCCAAAAGTAACCCATTCCCATATGCATATTCAACAGTAAATGATACAAAGGTACAAGGAGACTACAAAGGTAAAGTACCAAAGAAAGAAAAACAACCACTACAACTATCCCAACGTCCGAGCTAGTACGGCCCCACACGATCCCTGAAGTCCTACTGGAAACCTGAAAGTAGTTTTATATATGCAGGGTGAGCATACAAGTATACTCAGTAGGGAAAACCAAAGGCTATCGTGCACAAGTGGGGTGGCATTCTAATGCCCTGTGATAAAAGAGATAACCAAAACATCTAGCAAGGTATACTATCCACCCAAGACTCACCAATGCACACTCCCCAAATAATACAAGTCAAGTAATGTATAGTAATATCACATCGATATTTGGGTACCCCGAGCCACTTTCCAACTGGTTATTGAAGACATCCTACGCATCATACCAATCCCGCCATTCTCACCGCAGTCCCGCCGCCACACCCCGCCCGCACACACTTTGGACACAACCACACATCCCGCACACAGACACCTGGGCCACAACTTCCACGCATAACCACACCCACAAACACCTGGGTCAGAACAACTACTGCCACGCCCGAAGACACCTAGGCCAGAAATCTACTGTCACGCCCGAAGACGCCTCGACCTCATCCTGAAGACACTTGGGAAACAACCTACCTGCAAGCACCTGGGCCAACCACCAAAACTACCCTGCCCAAAGATTCTTGGGATAATAATGGACTTCAGGCCATCACAGCCTACCCAAAGAGAGTTGGGATATTTGGGAAGGGGAGAAGAAAAGGAGCTAACAACCATCCACTCATAGGAGTGTTGGAAAAAAACACCCTCCCCCATGAAATGGGGGTGTTCGGCACTAAAGTTCTCAACTTGGGTGGGGCGCGAATAAGAAACATAAAAGCTAAAGATATATGTATAGGTAACAATCACTCATCCTAGCCTATGGTTTCCAAAGACCAACCTAAACACAAATAGCCTCATGACTATTTATTTGTAAGAAACACAACACTCACAGCCAAGTCACAACTCATTCCCAAAACCAATTCCCCATTTAAAACATTATTGTTTTCAGGTTCAAGAAACCCCATTTAAATGAATTCTAAACTACTGGTCAACTAGCATGCCTTACCATAAGCCAGAGGAAAGAGAAACAACCAACATCAACTTAAGCATTCACACCCGGTTCTCTTGTAAAGTTACAACAACAAAAGGGGATTAGTGAGATCCCTCAAAGTACTAGAACAAAATAAAGCCTCACAAAATGGGTAAGTGAGATCCCTCGAAGTACTGGAAACACAGCGAACCCCGAGACACTACCCCATGTCCCCCAAACCAGGAACCAATGGTTTCTCAACAATAGAGGACCCCACCAGAGTTCGTGTTATAGAAGAGCAACCACACGGCTTCGGATTCACAACCAACAACCGTGCCACAATAGAGGATCCCATCCCCATACACATATACCCATAAGAACGAAGCAGAACAATACACCTACTACCAAAAAGAGTGGGAAAATTCCAGGTTCAGGAACATCATTCATTAGGTTCTTCTTTCTGTTTGTTAACTGGGGTGGTCACACAAGGATTCTTGATTTACTGAACATCCATTTAAAACAACTGAGTTTATAGGTGACTAAAAAATTTCCATGTTACAGTTATTTAGTCATTACAAAAGACAAGGGTTTATTAGGATGCAAGTAAATACCACCAACGTCCATGATTTTCAGTGAGCACAAGCCCATACAGTTCACAACACATATCGACATAAAAGAGTACATCAGAAAATCGATCACACCCCCTTCATTATTTATGGTCCATTCATTATCTTCGTAAAATTTGGTTTCATCAATCCCCATAGAAACAAAATTATACCCACCCCGCATGACGTACAGTAACGAGAGATGAAGGAAAAACCCTACTTGGTTGATCAAGGATCGAAGTTTTTCTCTATGTGCCAAGAACATGGGATGCACGACTTGTAGGGAAGGAACGTCGTGGACTGCAAGGGTGAACGGAAAGGTTTCGTCACAGGAATACCACTTTCTTTGGGAAGGGGAACTCCAAACGCACTAATAAGAAAAGGAATCCAGCCAAGAGGAAGAATAAGGAAGAAGAAATTCTCGTGCGATATATAGATAAGATCCCGTTGTTACGGGATATGGGGTTTGAACAACTTTAAATTTGGATCGTGGTTCCCCACGCGGTTGGGTGGTTACACACGATGGGATTAATTGTTATTTAATGATTCCCATTGGAAAAAGGTGGTAACAGCTGTGATTTCAAAGGATTTTATATAAACGGAGGGGCACGATATGCGGATGCACAGTTCGGTCCGTTGAGGGTCACCCCACCCTTAGGAATTTAAACATTGATTAAGGGCTTAAAACGGCCTTGAACCACTTCCAAAAGGTTAAAAAACCTAAAAGAGGTGTTATGGGAAAACTGTTGAAGAGAAACCCAAAAAGGCTGGGTGACACTGATTGGTCGCGCCGATCGGTCGTGCCGATCGGTCGCGCCAATCGGTCGCGCCATCGGTCGCACCGATCGGTCACACAGATCGCTCGCACACCGGTTGGTCGCACACCGAAATGATGTCCTACCACCGATACACCACCCTTAGGATCCGGAAATTGGAAAAAGGATGGGACGTGAGGGTCTGGGTCATCACATCAGATACCTCTCAAAGTTTTCTCACCCTCGAGAATTTAAAACCAGACCTGAAGAATGGAGGGGGGGTCCGAAAAACCACCCCGGAAGATACCTATCAGGAGTGAACCTCTCTGACACATGGGAACACCTTCTCTCTTTTATAAACCATGCAACATTTAAGGTTCAAGCTATCCAGTCATACAGGTTAGAGAGTTTTTTCCTCCATGTTAAGATACTATCTTCTTTGGGCGGTACTGACTCGCCCACACGTGTTTAATCACATCAACCTTAATGCATCTTGATTGGGGACAAATTCTCCCCTCCCCGCAGTTAGGATTTTTTCACAAGCATCTTGGGAATAAGGAAAACCATACATTCCATAGTTAACAAGGTAATGTGTTCCATCATAACCAAGTACAACAAACAGAACTACTCAAAATAGATCTGGGTACTGGGCGCGCATCTGCGTCTCTCGTTCTCAGGTACTTTCCTCAAGCCCACCATGCCTTCACAACACACGAACCAGAGGAATGGTTCATCCATAGAGCACCTTCTCCTCACGATCCTCGATCATCACTGGTCGCTCCACGAACATTGCATCATCTTCGATATCTAGCTCTCCCCATTCAAGGATGTGTGAGTCGTTGTGCAGATACCGACACAGCTGGGACACATGGAAGACATCGTGCACCCTTTGTAGCTATGGTGGAAGCACAAGCTGGTAAGCCACCTCGCCGACCCGCTGAAACACCTCGAAGGGTCAGACAAACCTGGGAGAAAGCTTAGTTCCCCTGCCGAACCTCCACTGCCCACGCCGATGGGAGACCTTCAAGAACACGTGGTACCCGACCTCGAACTCGAAGGGTCTCCTCCTATCTCCAGCATACGACCTCTGCCGGTCCTAAGCCACCTTCATCCTTTTTTGTATAAGCTGCACCTTCTCCGTCGTGTTGTGCACCACCTCATCCACATACCACCGTGCTAAGGCATCCACTGCACCCGAGTCCTTGATCACCAGAAAGTGGGATTATTTCGTCAACTGATCCACCACTACCCAGATACCATCACAACCTCCTTGAACCTTGGGTGGCCTCATGAAGAAATCCATCGAGATGTCATCATTCTTCCACTCGGGAACGTCTAAAGGTTGAAACAAGCTGCATGGAAAATGGTGCTCAACCTTCACCTGCTGACACACTAGGCACTTTGCTATGAACTCTACTACTGCCCGTTTTACCCCAGGCCACCAAAACTATCTCCTCAGGCCCAGATACTTCTTGGAAACTCTTGGGTGCACTGCTAGGGGTGATTTTTGGAACTCACCAAGAACTATCTTGAGCATCACCTCTAAAACGGACGACTTCTCTCAAAAAAGCATCTGATTCTGACCATCCTCTGTCCACCCTTCTGGAGCATCGCCTTGGATAACCTGGTCACGCATCACTTCACTCTCCAAGTCTCCCCATTGAGACTTCTCTACCTACTATAACAGAGAAGACTGTACTATCATCTGATACAGGCAACCTCTACCATTATCCATCCTTCATCCAGGTGTAGGGAAGCCAACTCTTTCATCACCTTCCAAGCATCTGCAAACTCCCGAACCGCATCCTTCTGTGATTTTATTCTCAAGGCATCAACCACCAAATTCCCTTTTCCTGAGGTGTAGGAAATATCAAAGTCGTATTCTTAAAGGAATTCCATCCACCTTCGCTTCCATAAGTTTAGGTCCCATTGGGAGAAGATATACTTCATGCTTTAGTGATCCGTGAAGACCAAAAAGTGCTCCCCAATGAGGTAATGTCACCACAACTTTAGTGAAAACACGGCCTCTGCAAGATTCAGATCGTGGGTGGCATAATTATGCTCATGAGGGTGTAACTGTCTAGACCCATAAGAGATCACCCCTTGCCGCTGCATCAATACACATCTGAGACCTTGCCCTGAAGCATCACAGAACACCTCATACATTGCCCCTTCTTCTGGAAACCTCAGCACTGGGGCACTAACCAACTTCTCCTTCAGATAGCTGATGGTTGCCTCACACTTCCCATCCCATAAAAAAGCTCGATCCTTCTTTTTCAAAGCTGTCAAAGGTGCTGCAACTTGGGAGAAGTTGGGAACGAATCTCCTGTAATAACTTGCCATCCCAAGGAAACTACGAACCTCCTCCATGTTCTTGGGTGCTTCCCAAGAAAAAACCACCTCGACCATCGATGGGTCCACTGCTATCCCCTGCTCGGACACCACATGCCCAAGTAAGTGCACTTCTCGCATCCAGAACTTTCACTTGGACAACTTCCCATAGAGTTGGTGCCATCAGAGGACCTATAAAACCATTATCAAGTGCTCAGCGTGATCCTCCTCTGTTAATGAGTAGATCAAGATGTCATCAATAAATACGACTACGAACCAATCCAGGTACTCTCAAAAGATGGAGTTCATGAGCTCCATGAACACAGCTGGAGCATTCGTGATGCCGAACGACATGACCACAAACACAAAGTGCCCATATCTGCACCTGAAGGCCATCTTCAAGATTTCTCCCTCCTTCACCCTCAACTAGTGATATTCAGATCGCATATTGATCTTAGAGAACCATCATGCTCCCTTATACTAGTCAAAGCGATCGTCTATCCTTGGAAGAGGGCAGTGATTCCTGACCGTTACCTGATTCAGTCTATTGTAGTCTATGCACAGCCTGAGACCACCATCTGCCTTCCTCGCGAACAAGACTGGAGCACCCCACAGGGACTCACTTGGTCGAACAAAACCCTTTTTCATCAGATCATCAATCTGAATCTGAAACTCTCGTAGCTCCGAAGGTGTCATCCTGTAGGGATCCATCGAAATCGGATGAGCACTAGGTTTAAAGTCTATCCCAAACTCGATGTCACGTCAAGGGGGTAGAGTTGTCACCTCCTCAGGGAAGACATCCATAAACTCACTGATAACCCCTAGAACTTCCACCATCTCTGAATCCACCAAATCTACTAATATATCAGCTAACAAGGAGAGGAGGGGTTCCCTTTGCTTGATGCTTCCCTGGAAACTCTGCACGCCGATGAAATTCTCCCGTCGGCCGCCCACGTCTGAAAACACAACCTTTCCTTGGAAGCAGTCAACGATGGCACATACAGAGAAAAACCAAGCAAAGCCTAGGATGACATCGTATGATTTTATCTCCAATAGTAGAAGATCCCTGACTGATTGATGTGGCCTTATCATCAGTCTGCATCCTCGACAAACATACAACATGTCCGTCTGACCTCCGACTGGTGTGCTCAACACCGGAGGCACTGGAAGTCTCTCAGCATCTAAACCTAGATCATGGGACAAACTGGGTGCAACAATGGAGTGCAAAGCTCCTGTATCGAACAAGGCATATGCAAGGGTACTAAACAAGCTGATCGTACCTCGAACGACCTCTGGGCCTGCTGGAACTGCAGCCTCCGCGGCGTGCAACTGCCCACACCCAGCTCCTCTTCCTCTTGGCTGTCAACCACCTCCCCGACCACACCCGGGTAGAGGTCCCTGAGGATCACCCTGAGGTCGGCCTCCTCCTACAATGTCTTCCCTCGGCGGAGCAGGAGCCGAATGCCCCTGCTGCTGCTGCTGAAAGGGCCTAGCTGGGAACTTCTGCTGCTGAGGTGGGTGCTAGACCTGCCCACCCCCACCGTACTATACTCTGTCCGGGCACTGATTCCAAATATTCACATGGATTCCATAGATGAATTACCTCGTCCCTAGGCCTGAAAGAAAAGTGCGAGGGCTTGAAGGTTGGAACTGAAACTGCTAAGGCCTACTCCCCACTGGTTGAAACCTAGAGGGTCCTGATGCTGGAGGACTACTACTGACGACCTTCTCCATTGACGAGCCCAACTGGATCCCCTCTCGTGAAACACCTCCCAGAATGTGAATCCTCTCCACCACTTCAGCCTTATTCTACACCTCTAAGTATTTCAGTAGGGTAAAGGGAGTAACAACGTACTGAAGAGAAGGTCAGAGTGCCTCCTCTAAACGTCTCTCCCGAGACTCCTCATCCAGAAATTGGTCCGGAGCGAAGCGATGGAGATCCTTGAACTTGATCCCCAACTATCTCACTAACATACTCCCCTACCAGAGGGAGAGTAGCTCCTGCCTCTTCTCAACCCTTATCATGGAAGAGAGTAATTCCGCCCAGAACTCCTTCTCGAAGTCTGACCACGTCACCTCGGTCTCCCTCTTCTCTCCAAGATAAAGCGTCCACCACTGACGTGCTGCTCCACGCATCTGGCTTACAGCCAGAGGAACCCAGTACTCCGTCGAAGCCCAGATCAAGCTGAAGGCTATCACCAGCTCCTCTAGCCTGCTCTCCGTCTCCATGTCTGAGATTATTCCCTCGTACTTCCCGAGGGTCTGTCGCTAAAAGGCTCAAAGCGCCTTCTACTACTGATCATCCTCCTCCTCTCGGTCGGTCCTCTTCCGATCGACCAATTCAACCTCCTGGGCCTTGATCGCCCACACTACTCATGGTCGCCTCCCAGGTGCCATAACCGCAAGGTAAACAAGGAATGCCTAAGCCCGAGTAGTGTAGAATATTTTTCTTAAATTTTCTTAGACGTATTTATTTATTTTGAATCCCCAGGACACCCATGAAACATAAGAACACAAGTCATTATGATGCATGTACCTTTCCTAGGGTCTCTACCCTGAAATTAGTGTAGCCTCACTTGGTCGTTCGGTAGGTCTAGAGTCCTTGCATTGGATCACAGGGGGCCCTAAAATCCCATGTCCTAGCCGGTCTTCCCTGGCCTATTTCACGCACCAAGATTACTCAACACTGTTACCCTACCATCCCATGCATTCCTCACTGTGCCTAACTCCCGACTCCATCCTATCTCTCATCCTCTACCTATGATACCATTCTATCATGACCCGCCTTCACCAAAAGGAGGGAAGGGACAACAGATTGCCAGGCCCTTCCTTCTTTAAGTTGAAGGAGAGATAATGACCCCTGAAACCAGCCTTCAATAGGTCCAGGAGTGGCGACCAGCACTAAGGGTATAGAATATCACACAAAATGGAAGCTATTACCCTTTTTATTTTTTATTAGATCGAGAGATAAGATAGAAACCCCAACAATAACAAAGCTGAAAGTAAAGGTAAAGCCAAAAGTAACCCATTCCCATATGCATGTTCAATAGTAAATGATACAAAAGTACAAGGAGACTACACACATAAAGTACCAAAGAAAGAAAAACATCAACTACAACTGTCCCAACGTCCGAGCTAGTACAACCCCAAACGATCCCTAAAGTCCTCCTGGAAACCTAAAATTAGTTTTATATATGTAGGGTGAGCATAAAAGTATACTTAGTAGGGAAAACCAAAGGCTCTCGTGCACAAGTGGGGAAGAATTATAATGCCCTGTGAGAAAAGAGATTACCAAAACATCTAGCAAGGTAAACTATCCAACCAAGCCTCACCAATGCACACTCCCCAAATAACGCAAGTCAAGTAATGTATAGTAATAGCACATCGTTATTTGGGTACCCCGCGCCACTTTCCAAGTGGTTATTGAATACATCCTACGCATCATACCAATACCACCATTCTCACTGCAGTCCCACTGCCACACCCCGCCCGCACACACCTAGGCCACAACCACACATTCAACCCGCAAACACCTAGGCCACAACATCCATGCATAACCACAACTGCAAACACCTGGGTCAGAACAACTGCTGCCACGCCCGAAGACACCTGTGCCAGAAAGCTACTGTCACACCCGAAGACACCTGAGCCTCATCCCGAAGACACTTGGGAAACAACCTGCCCACAAACACGTGGGCCAACCACCACAACGACCCTACCCAAAGATTATTGGGATAATAATGGACTTCAGGCCATCACAACCTACCCGAAGCATCTTGGGCTATTCGGGAAAGGGAGTATAAAAGGATCTAATAACCAGCCACTCATAGGAGTGTTGGAAAAAAACACCCTCCCCCAAGAAATGGGGGTGTTCGGCACGAAAGTGATCAACTTGGGTGGGGCGCGAATAAGAAACATAAAAGCTATAGATATATGTACAGGTAACAAGAACTAATCACATCCTAGGGTTTCCAAAGACCATCCTAAACAAAAACAGCCTCGTGACTATTCATTCGTAAGAAACACAACACTCACGACCAAGTCACAACTCATTCGCAAAACCAATTCCACGTTTAAACCATTCTTGTTTTCATGTTCAAGCTAACCAATTTAAATGAATTCTACACTACTGGGCAACTAGCATGTGTAACCACAATCCAGAGGAAAGAGAAACAACCAACATCAACTTAAGAATTCACACTCGGTTCTCTTGTAAAGTTACAACAAAAAAAGGGGATTAGTGAGATCCCTCAAAGTATTGGAACCAAAGAAAGCCTCACAAAAGGGATAAGTGAAATCCCTAGAAGTAATAGAAACAAAGAAAACCCCGAGACACATCCCCATGTACCCAAAACCAAGAACCAACAGTTTCTCAATAGTATAGGATCCCACCCGAGTTCGTGTCGCAGAAGAGCAACCACACAGCTTTAGATTCATAGCCAACAACCATGCCACAACAGAGGATCCCATCCCAGTCCAAATGTTCCCATAACCACCAAGAATAAAAAGAAACCTAGTACCAAACCGAGTTGGAAACTTCCAGGTTCAAGCACATCATTAATTAGGTTCTTCATTCGGTTTGTTAACCGGGGTGGTCACATAGGTATTCTTGTTTTACTGAACATCCATTTAAACCAACTGAGTTTTTAGGTGACTAACCAATTTCCATGTTGTAGTTATTTTGTCATCACAAAAGACAAGGGTTTATTAGGACTCAACAAAAGACCACCAACAGCCATGATTTTCAGTGAGCACAAGCCCATACAGTTCACAAAACATATCAACATAAAAGAGTATAGCAGAACATCGATCACACCCCCTTCATTCTTTAAGGTCCCTTCATTATCTTCATTAAATTTGGTTTCATCAATCCCCACAGAAACAAAATCATACCCACCCCACATGTTGCACAATAAAGAGAGACGAAGGAAAAACCCTACTTGGTTGATAAAGGATCAAAGTTTTTCTCCACACGCCAAGAATATGGGATGCACAAATTGTAGGGAAGGAACATCGGGGACTCCAAGGGTGAGAGGAAAGGTTCTGGCACAGGCGCACCACTTGCCTTGGGAAGGGGAACTCCAAACACACTAAGAAGAAAATAAATCCATCCAAGAGTAAGAAGAAGGAAGAAGAAATTATCATGCGATATATAGATAAGATCCCATTGTTACGGGATATGGGGATTTTAACGGCTTTAAATTCGGATCGTGGTTCCCCACATGGTTGGGTGGTTACACACGACAATATTAATTATTATTTAAAGATTACTATCAGAAAAAGGTGGTAATAGCTGTGATTTCAAAGGATTTTATATAAATGGGGGGGCACGATATGCGGACGAACAACTGGGTCCATTGAGGGTCATCCCACCCTTAGGAATTTAAACATTGATTAAGGGCTTAAAAACGGCCTTGATGCACTTCCAAAAGGTTAATAAAAAGGACTAAAAGAGCTGTTACGGGAAAACTGTAGAAGAGAAATCCGACAAGGCTGGGTGACATTGATCGGTTGCGTCGATCGGTTTCCCTGGTCGATTGCACCGATCGGTCGCGCCATCGGTCGCACCGATCGGTCACTCCGATTGGTCGCACACCGATCGGTCGCACAACGAAATGACGTCCTACCACTGATACGCCACCCTTAGGATCCGAAAATTGGCAATGGGGTGGGCCATGAGGGTTTGGGTCATCACACTAATGAAATGATTATTGATTTGGGTATGTCATATGGATAAATTATCTAAGACACCAAAGGTAAAAATCAAAGTGTACTAAAAATATCTTACTTCAAAAAATGTGAACTCAACCATATAGTAATAATCAATAGGAAGCCGTAGAGGGGTCATATTCTATGATGATAATGTAATGATTCACAGAGTCATCATAGGAATGATTCAAGATAAAAAACTCAATTGATACATTCCCCATGAACCACACACAAGCTCATTCAATGATGATATTAGAATGAATAGGAATCTAACCTGTCATTTTAGGAGTAAATATTATTAAGGTGGGTGTACATGACATGTCTCTCACACTTGGCACTTCTCATTTATCCCACACACATATATCATGCATTTAAACTATTACACAATAAGACCATTGGGGGTACATGGTGTATAGTTTTCTAGGATTTCACTAAGCATGTGTCTATCTCATTCCCTGGTACATTTCTAGGAACTTAGTCTATAGCCTTCCACACACGGCATGTGGGGCCACCCAACCTCCTCATCATATCTCGCAATATAGGATAAGCTTCCTTTTATGGGGTACACAACATGTGGAATGGCCCAAATGGTATATAATTTTTTCCATCCTCTTGGGAATGTGCGCTTCTGAGCTTCTGAGTATCCTTCTGGTTCTTAGAAAGTGTGTTGTATGGACCACATGGTTTGTAACAACACCCTTTCCCATGAGTGTGTATAACCTGTACATATTAAGTTGGGTTTTAAGGGTTACACAATATATGAAAATATTTACATGATGCGTGATACTTATCACTATGTGAAACAGTATAACCAAAAATGGGAAATAAATGGCACGTGTTAAAAATAATATTCTTTGTGTAGTTTTTTCTCATTGAACCAACATAAATTCTCACTTGTCTTCTACTTTGACTCTACATTTGCCGATAACTAAATCCATCCATATCCAGTTTTAGGGAATCAACTTTTTCGTTCCTTTTTGGTACTACACACACAAATTTTTGTTGTAGTATCCCAATCTATCATTGTATCTCAAACATATCTCCAATTTAATTATGAATAAATGGTATAAATACAATTTTCCTTGAAATGGTTTTGTAAGGATTGATTTATATTTATTAATTGAATTGTATGTCAAATAATATGCCAATGAGGAATGATGATTGAGGTGAGAAATGAGAAACAAATAAACAAAAGGAATAGACCATGTCCAACGTTCATGATAGACTCAATTTGTTTCCATTACAATGAAAACAAATAGATATAACAATATCAACATAGAAACCCATAAAATCCAAATAATAAATTCTCAAATTAGCTTTATTAAAGTATTGTAAGTTCTATGAAAAAAGTTGACTGAATTCAAAATCTGAGATCATTGTTGAGTCTGGATTTTAGGGTTTGCCTTAGGTGTGACATAATCATTGAGGACATTAGGAATTTGTTAATAATTCTTGTAGAAAAAATAATAAAATAAATTGATTATTTTATTTATTCTTTTCTATGACATAATGACCCATTATCCTATATAAATATATGGTTTTAATGAGATATCAAGTTTAGCTACAAAACCCAAGAGATCTACATGATCATTGGTGGTGATCATTCTTGTTGGCTAATTTTATATTAAGATCATATTGATTTAATAGATGATTGATTCACATTAATCATATGAAAAATAATACACGGAAAATTCCAAAGAAAAAAATTTCCCACATCGATTAGTATAGGTTAATGATGAAAAATAATCATGTGTTGTAATAATTATAGAGATCTAATAACTCTAATTTCATGATGATCATCAATCATATCTTAATATAAAATTAGCCAACAATAATGATCACCACCAATGATCATGTAGATCTCTTGGGTTTTGTAGCTAAACTTGATATCTCATTAAAACCATATATTTATATAGGATAATGGGTCGTTATGTCATAGAAAAGAATAAATAAAATAATCAATTTATTTTATTATTTTTTCCTACAAGAATTATTAACAAATTCCTAATGTCCTCAATGATTATGTCACACCTAAGGCAAACCCTACAATCCAGACTCAACAATGATCTCAGATTTTGAATTCAGTCAACTTTTTTCGTAGGACTTACAATACTTTAGTAAAGCTACACACATGTGATATTAATCTTGTTAATATCATTAAAACATAATGTTATGTCTCATTGGTCCCAAGATTCTTATTCCATATCAGCGGCTAACTCAAAAAATATTCACAGAAAGGATTAAAAGTATTTTAAGGGAAAACTAGTGTATTATATTTTTCAATTATTCAGTGATTTATTACTCAAAAAAGTAAAAAATATAAAAAAATATATTGAAACTATGATCTAAAATTGCTCATTCTCTCCTACAATATCCCTTATTTTCTCCCTCTACGCCCAAAAAACAAGCACCGATGGAAGACACTTTCACACGATTGGTTTTCCTCTTCTAGATCATAGTCCCACTGGCTAGTTGAAAGTTGACACACCACTTTCATAGACCATATTACCCTGTATGATATCATATAATGATTCATGAACATACCTCCTAATATACATCATGTGGGGAACACCTAGAATCTTAAACAACTATATTCATGGTATATAGTGACACACCACCACGGAAACCTGACAGAACAGTAGGAAATATGATTGGACTAAGATCCATATAGATAACATATCATCATTGCTAGGACTTCATAACTCTCTAACACTAGTGGCCTCAACAATCCATCAACTGATGATGGCAGAATTTTTTTTGGCTAGTCCTTGTCCTACCATGGATGGAAAAAAACCATTAAAACCATCACTAAGAGAAAAAATGGACCCAATTACTATTACCCATGTGCTATGACTAGTACAACAATTTTTCTTGGTCTCTCACACATGTACTTGAAATGGATTTAATTCGATAATGGAGTTAAAGTCATAATGATATGAAAAACCTACAAATATTAGATGATCCACCCAATTATGGCCCAAAAATGAAACGAAAACCCAAATCATGTTCAACAGGACCTTAATTGAACAATTTACCGAGAAAGATAAATGGCGTAAAACATCTTCAAAAACTAAAATTGATTCCCCAATGGATTCTACCATCCTATACCTAATTGTTCCTTGATTTAAAAATCATGGAAATAAATGATCATCGAGGGAATCCCTGGAAACCAATATGCATTCATCATCCATATCTATCTCGAACTACCCACAATTCATTGTTGGTAATCAATAAAACTCATATGAAACCGTAATATTTTTTTCTAGGTAAAATTTTGAAACTCCCTGGTATATCCAACTGATTCAACAAGATCATGGTACGTCCTCACCTCCAATAGATGTACTATAAAGGGAAATTAACCTTTTTATCACCTCCTCTCATAGAATGAATGGTTTAATCATATATCCTCATAAAAGGATGAATATATTCTCACATTGGGGAAAATACTTCAATAAATTATCCTATGGAAAATATGTCACACATCTTTTCACAATTGATATCACTGAGTATTACCTCCATATATATCCAAATATGTTTTGGTGTAACAAGTATTTTTTGATTTTAAACCATAGAATATGAGAGTCCCTCATCTTCTCAAACATGACACCAACTACACATGGATTTCATTGAATAAGACTACCATGAACTGATCCACAAAGGGTTATTAATATTATCTATAAGTCTCATGATTATTTTGTGACACAATACATTTCAATTGGTATCCCAAATAACTAAAATATAACACACTATCATTAGAAATCCACTTCTGGTATATCCTTCTTCAATGCCATATCTTTTTATAACTTATATCAATGATAAACATTGTGAATCCCTTATCCCCAAAAAACTATTTAAAGAATTAATTGATTATTGGGGATGTATTCATTCCATAATTTCATATGTTCTTTGTGGTTTCAATCCATATCCAACCATAAGAACTCATAATCATATTTAGTGAAAAATAATGGTCTTCTTAGGTGAAAAAATGTCTCATTGAAAATCCACTTCACTACAGACTCCTGAATTATCCTATGACCTACATATCTCTATGGGATATATATAATGTTATATCAAAAAAAAAATAAATGGTTATTTCTAGTGAAAGTAATTGGATAATCCAAACTCTCATAGTGGAGACAAACATGAGAGATCCCTATGAATGATGTCCTCATACTCCCCCATCACATTGGGAAAAAAATTGCTCATTGAATGTAATTATCACTAGGTATCACTAGACAACTGATAATAAGTAAATCATAACATCCTACACATGATATCATATTTATCTTATTATGATAACACCTTTTCATAAGAGGAAAAATACATCCCAAAAAAGCATATGCATTGCTATCCTCCCAATTAGAAACCAACTAAGGATGGATAGTAGGAAACCATTATATACTGAGTAATTCATCATAGGGTATTAGTGCCAATAAAAATAAATTTCAAGAGAGTCTCCATCTCTCGTCATAAAGTCATGTCACATAATCCATTAAAGGTTTTAATCAGTGATCCTCTCTGAAGTATCATCAAACACAAGGGTCGAGAAATAATATACCAACTAGAATTAGTAGGTCTTTAGTTGGGGATACTCTATATGATGATTCACTGATAATAATATTTGAAAACTGAAACTAGGGTAGTGGAGACACACATCCTACCCCAAACATAACTCCATGCCTCTATTATCTCATTATACTATAAACTATTTTTTCCCTTTCACACCTATTTACCATAAATAGAGCTTTATCTGACACCATATTTAAAAAAAATCCTAAACGATAACATTTTACATAATGATACACCCAACACATGGCTCTACTAATACCTTGAATCACCATAGATATGTATCACTATATTCCCCAAGATAAGTAAGGCGTCCTGTTGAGGTGGGACATTCACACCAAAAATACATGCCAGTCCTCTACCACCTGAGATGGAGTTGCTTCCCACCATGTAACATGGGAGATCTATAAATTAGAAACTCGAGGTTTACATTCAGCAATGTTTTCTCATTTTTTCAAAACATTGGAACAAAATACCAGTCTAAAAAGTGGATATATCACAATCATAACAATCCATTTGGTTGATGTTATACACAATCCAAAAAACCTAAATGGTAAAGTCAATTTAAAACATTAATTACCAAGGTTATGGATCGTTGTATAACCTCAAAGGTCATTATTATTTGGAACTTTTATAATTTTGTTATACGGTGTGTACCATCATTCTATCCATCGGAATATTTCGTCTACATAACCCATAGAAGATCATTTGTATGATATAAAAATAGATCAATATGTTCTTAAGTGGGTGGTAGTGATTCTCATTTCAGTATTTGAGAAAACATATCCTGATTATGTCCCTAAAATGAGTCTTCATCACTCAAATAGTATTTATCATGAAACTCTCTTAGAGTCATCAAAGGTAGTCGTCAGAAAGGAATAATAATGATTATCAAGATGTACCATGGATAAATGAGTATAACATTATATAAAAATAAGTATGGACATGAAAAAAGACAAATCATTATTATATGTTTCTTGTAGAATAATTGTCCTACAAATTTGTTCTTACATTTAGTAATTCTTCATGCAGTGCATCAAGATCCTGATAAATGGATATTTAGGACACCAAACTAACAACATAAACCATGACCCAAGAACCAAAATGAAATTTTTTTAACATTTTTTACCATGTTCCCAAGACAATCCTCACATTTAGACAAAATAATATCATCACTCCAATCCAAATCCTTGATATTATCACAAAACATCCGAATGAATAAACTATATCAAATAGAATTATTTAATGACCCTACCTAACAAGTTCTAAGATGAAACAACACCATGACTACCTCTCATAGGCCATAGGATGGTGACTGGCATGAAGAAGGCATATCACACACATGGGAGGGATTAACCTAATGTAACTGCATACCAACACATGTCTTTAAGACCATAAAATGCAGAAATTTAAAAATTAATTATAAAAATTCATGAATAAATCTATAATACCATAATTAGTGTATTCAACATTTTATTATAAAGAATAAAAAAAGTCTAAATATAATCCCACCAACAACTAGAAATAATTTACATCCTTCTCAGATGGAGGGGTCTTCTATCAAATACTACATCAGTATACAACATGGTATATCCTACCTAAACTTAGATGCACCTACTCCTAGTACCCCATGGACTCTAAAAAAGATCTATCATTTTTATAAGACATGAAATGGGTGGTAATATCCCATACATGGGTGACTATGACAATACCTAGTAGGGAACACCAAAATAAATAAGCATAACTCATCAAGATTAGTTATATCATCACAAGATATGTCAATCATAAAATGATACATACAATAAAATATATGTATACAGTCATAGTATACTAACAGTACAATGGAAATATCACAATCGTAATAACAAGCCTTAGAAATATGCCTGAATGATCAAATAAATACACATCTTGGAGATCACACTCCAAGAGCTATACTACCACTATAGACACTCATCCCATAGGTTATGCTAATTTGGGTAGAACCACTACTCGAGATAGACCACCATTTATGAAACTACACCCATAGGCCATACTCATCATGTTTATCCTAGAATAATCACATAGGATACTCAAAGGGTTCATCACAAAAACATATACGATCAAACTAATCCCGATCTGAAATATAATATCTGGATCCACAACTAGGGTGTCAAAGACTAGTGATCGATTGGGGGGGACAAACCCTACTAAAAATATCCTCTTGCATAGTGGAACAACAACCATGTAATGATTTTAAATCTGATTCCAAAAAACCCTTCCTAGAGAAGTAAAAATGTAATGACGATCACTCCAAGAATCTTATAGGAATACTTTATCTAATACACAGAGTGGAATAGTTTGATTGGATTAAGAAAAATCCCTTTAGAAGAAGGTGACTCAGCCATACTATAATGATCAATAAGAAACTATAATGGTGTTACTCTATGTGAAGAGAATTGATTGTTTCACTAAACTATCATTGGATTTTTCTAATATAACTTAATAAACCACTATTGGTCCCAATAATCTCACATAATCTCAAAATGAAGTTGAGATAAGAAAATAGTAATAAAACCACTCAATAGAGGAGTACATGATGTGTAAATTGGGGTAGATGATGTGGATCTCATTCCTGGTACTACTTATGTCTCCCAATAACATGACATGAATATCAAATGGTACTTGGTGGGTTAAGGGATACAACATATTGGTTTCAAGGATTTAACCCACCATGTAGACTTCATATTCCTATTTAAATTCTTATGAACCTGGCATGAGGATTACCACAAATGGTGTGTGGGGACACACTTTCTCCATAGTGTGTAATATTTTACATGTCTAGTGACCTTCTGAGTAAATACATTGTGTGGACTATCCCATACCACATATAGAACCACTCACCCTCCAAGGAATGTACTCTCTATAAATGTTGAGATGCATTGAATGGTGTACATGACATGTGCCATGGAATACATGGTGTGTATCACCTTCAGACCTCATATGCGTGTACTCCCTATACACTTCAATCTGATTGGAAATAGTAACATGACATATGTAATGAGTCACATGGCTTGTGATAATCATTTCTAAGTGAAATGCAATAATTTTATAGAATGAACTACACTGTGTGCGCTCATAAGACTACATGATGTGTAGATTTGTTTTCCAAATAACATGTTATAATTCATTAGAGTCTCCACCTATGACTCCAATCTTACAAATTCTTCTTGAATCATGCCGTATGTCATAGATATAAGGATGAACATACCTCCATATAACATATTGATGAAATCCGATCATATCTAGTACTCGATAACTACTATCATAATTATTTGTAAATGTTGCATTCCCTAACTATAGTTGTAGTCACCCAATATGTCAATATAGATTGTTATCATCAACTAATGAAACCTAGATATGTGGTATCAATATTTTGTGAAATGATTTATTTTTTGGTATATTATGAATAGTGGGCCAATAGAATTTAATGTGGTAAATGAAGAATGGGAAAATAATTTTACAAAACACAGACATGAGGAATAGAAATATACTAATGTTTTTATTGGTAAATATTGTTTTCTATTTGAACAAATAATGAAGAGATATAACACAATCAACAAACAAACCCATGAGTTCAGAAATAATTTTTCATGTACCCACAAAATAGTTGATCTGTAAATAAATTAGTTAGTTTAATTATTCATGTTCATCATAGAAATAATTGAATAGGGATAAATCCACATAAAAAAGTCTAATCCTTAATTATATTGATCACTGATGTAGAAAAATCTAGTGTTATAGTCATTGGTGAGATTCAAGAACTCCGATGGAAAAAAATCCCCAATAAAATCTTGATCGTACATCATCCACTATGAAATATCTTCTCTAGTGGTCTTATTTGTCACCATGATTATGTAGATAATTAGGTGATATCATAAAAAAAAAATATTTATAAAGATTAATGGTTCACTATGTAAATGAAATAAAATAAATCATTTAAATAAATAAATTTTATTATTTCCATCCATGATGATTTTTTCAAAAAAATTCAACAACAAAAAAGAATATTCCATGGATATTGTAAAACCCACGTTCCAAAATCATAAGTGGTCTCAAATATCATTTATAATACTCATTTTTAGATTAATAACACTTTTATAGGAAAAACATGCATGCATGAGAATAATACTATTAATATCATTAAAAATAAAATTTCTTGATCATCGGACCTCAAAATCTCACGTCCTCTCAACGTCCATATCTAAAAATATTCTAATAAATAAATCAAAGTACTAAATGGAAAAATTGGACTTTTAATCCAATTTATCCCAAATAAAATATAAAAAATAATATCCATATCATAGAGATTCTCATCTCACTGAAAGTCCAGCCTTTGACGACATAATGAGAGATCCGATAGGGGATAGAAAAATAAGAGGTAATGATTCTTCCACCACCTCCAAATAATATAAAAAATCATATTATATTTAAAATAACATCATTATTATACTAAAATTAAATTATGATGATGAATAAATGCTTTACTACTTCCCATCCAACCAATGGAAAATGAAAATGCTGCACATGAATACATACAAAATACCATCTTTAGGATGTGACATTTTTCATTATTAATCATCACCTATCACGAGTAGTTATAATGAAATATTTTATGAATAAATGGGATATCAATTTAACAATGAAATATATTGAAAAATAAATAATTATTTAACTTCATTAACTTTAATTTATTAAAATTTTAGGACACAGTAGTGCATAAATAAAATTTAACGTCTTTTTTTTTAAATTTTCATTGGTTTTTAGCTAATGTTATTAAATTCAATGATATTAATACTGTTTTATACGTTAGTTATAAAATATTTATGTCGTAAATCTATATTGGAGAATTGTTTTTACATTATTTATTAAATAAAAAACATGGTAGAAAATTTATTACTTTAGGTATTTAATAAATGACGTTACAAAACAATTCATGATGTAACTTTTTAACGTTGGTTATTTAATAATTGATTTAATAAAAAATATACCACATTAGTTATTAAATAACAAACATTATAAAAAATCTACCAAATCAGTTATTAAATAACCGACATCAAAACCATGACTCTGAAGCATTTTCGATGTCGATTATTTTATAAACGACATGGAAATCGAGTCAGGGTGATGTTTTTTAAGTAAGTTATTTTACAAAAAATGTTGAAAATAATTAGGGATGATGTTTTTACATCGTTTATTAAATAATGGACATAAAAAACAATATACAACATCATTTTTTAGATAATTTACTTGGTAAACCATAAGGAAAGAATTTTTTACGTCGGTTATAAAATAACCGATGCAATTTTTTTTCTAAACAAAATCATGAAACCATTCCTATACAAAGTTGATGCAGACCTGAAATAAGAAGAACTAGAGGAAAACTAGACCATAAAGCATACAAAAAACAAACCAGAAAAATAAGCCTAACTAGATCGAAACAAGAAGAACAAGCAGAAAAATTCATCATTCCCATTTATAATATTTAAAATTTACAATATCAACTAAAAATGAACCTAAATCCAACCAAAAAACTAAAAAAATACAAATTTCCAATCACAAGATTAAAAATTACATTTTACAATATAAACAAACTAAAATACAATCAAACCTGTAAAATAATATGATCATTCATCCTATAAGTGCTGAACACTTGATCACTATATGGTTGAGGTTTATCAAATAACTACAAATTAAAAGCAAATTAGTTAACTTGTATAATGAATAAATAAAATGAAATATTATAGAAAAGTTTATAAGGAAATCCATCCTGATCAAACATCAAAAAATTTCTAGTTGAAATTATGTCATATATAAATATAAATATATAATATCTGCATTTGATAATGAATTTATATTTAAGAAATTTATTTTTAAATGAGTTTGTCAATTCTAAATATAATATTTATGTAATACATCAAAAATTTACAAATTATAAATGGATATTTACCTTTAATTTTTCATATTTGATCATAGACCACTTTTGCTTTGTGTTTTTTTGAAGGTAGGGCCATCCTCAGTTTGAAAACAATATGAATGACATAAATTTAAAATACATTATAATATAAACAACTATTAAGAAATAGAATCCTACTTTTCCAACATATTCTTAAAATTTTCTCGCACATCGCTAGGGAGAGAGTATATCCTAAAAAGTTTTTTCTCCCTTGGACATAAAACATAAAACATCCAATGATCTCTAATATGAAATAAAATTTAAGGTTAGTGGTTTTTATATTAAAATATAAAGAGTGCTTTCTGAGATATATTTTTCATACCTCTCACAAAAAGGAATCATGCAATACTATGTGATTATATTCTGTTCAAATATTTCAGGAATAGAAAATTGTTTTATTCCTAATCCAATTCATGCGCTTTAAGGGAATTAAATAGTGGGTCCATGAATACATATAAATCTATCTTCTCTTTATTCTCACACATGATATAAAGATACATAATAAAAAATAGACATAAATATACATTTTTAATAAATTTAACACAGGTAAAGAGTTGTGTTAAGACTTACAGGGAAACAAATTTCACCACATTGATGCCCAACTTTTCTCCAGTAACAAGCTCCATGATATCATTTTTAACAATACCCACATCTATTTCATGTCCACAAACATGAGATTCCATTGGGAATGTATAATGAGCCACTATCAAATATGAATATCTTAACAATATGTCAAAATTGCTAGAATCTATATCTGATGTCATAGAGATTTACCTATGTTGTTACCCATACAATATTTCGGTACCTTAAACATATTCTTGTAAATAAATAGATAAATAAATGATCTTTCGAATGTTAAAAAAATTTAATACAAAAATAAAAAAAAATATAACCTACACATACCTCTATGGTAATGGGTCACAGAAGTCTAGAGGGAAAAACTAAAAAGTGGTAGATACATTGTTGAACTATCATCACCTCATCTGTTGTTAATGGTACTCAAGTTGATATATCTATAATATCTTGTATACTGACCCTATTCTACTCTACCTAAAACTATTGATGATGAACTATATCTCCTATATAATATATCATCCCATATGAAACTATATGATGGTGAGGATCATCAACATACAACTCTCAAAAGCTAGGAAGCTGTAGAGGAGGTGGTGTAAGATTAATATAAAAAAATGGGGTCTGCAGGCTGAGGTGGAGGATATATAATGGGGTCTGGAGGTGGGGTAAAGGAGTTGCAGATAGAGGTGGAGGATAAAAAGGGGGTCTACAGGCGGAGGTTTAGGAGTGGAAGCTGCACTATAAAATCTTCGTTGCATGTATGAAAACATAGATAATAGTGACACTATGATCTTTTCCGCCATATCTGCATTAATATATTGAACTTCAGCCTCTAGAAATTATAATTTTTTTATATTCCCTCAATGAAAGAAGCTAAAGAATGTGGCAACACTTTTTTTACCGATACACCCATCGGGTGTCCTCGTACACATCTTGGGTGTTAGAGAATCTCTAATGATGCATAAACAATATCATTCCTCCCAGCTACTATAAATGTCCCACATGACCTCTGCTCCTCAAGGGAATCCGATAGAAATTAATTCCAAACTTTTATAAGGTTTCAATATATATAAAAAATTATAATTAACATAAATAAATAAAATAAATATCATACAATCTTCTCAGCTTTGATCCTCGATTATTCCGTAAGATATTGCCTTTTTCCCATCCAAGCCATCTTCCATTTTTCATGTTTATATGGAGGGGATGGATGGGAAACCTCTCCATATCCTGAAGACTCGACTCTATATTTTTGTATTTTTTTCACCATCATTTGTTCTTAAAATAAAGTATACCCTCTCCAAGAAAAACTATGAGGGTATACAGTTTTAGATTGGATATCTTGATGAGATATCCTTGTTTTTTGTAAATTAAGAATAATAAATCATTAATAAGATCATTATAATAAGAAAAATTATAAAACATTACATTTGATGTACCAAAAATGTTTATTTTCAGCTACTTTCATAAATGTTTTTCCATGTGTCTTCATCTAAAAATGGATATATATGACATGGATTGTCAAGTTTCTTTTGACCAAAAATGAAATCAGATGTGAGGGTTGATTTGAAATCCCTCCATATCCTAGAATACATCAATAAACATTTATTCCTAACTCCTCCAGTGTTATACTTATCACATTTCATCTGATAATGAAGAGGGGAAATATATTATACTAATAAAATTTAATGATTAGTCAAAAAATAGAAAAATATCATTCCAAAATTGTTTCCCAAAACTGAGATAGTGTTTCTTTTTCCACACTTTTCCAATCATTATACAAAATGCTTACATTCATATTTCCATGAGTTGATACAGAAATCATAAAATATTTTTCTTTTGGACCTCTATAAATGTCATTCTCATTAAACACTACAACTATCCTCTGGTCCTGGCTACAGGGAAGTGATAGTTTTGGTAAATATGTGTTGTCATGTTTACCTACTCGTGAACACTTCATTGCCATTGTGGGAACAAATGAAGAATATTGGGGGACATCAAGAAGAGAATGTGAATGATCCTCCCCAGACATATGATCATGATGCTCATCTCCATAATTATTTGGTTGATCAACTGATTGATATGTCATTATCCTTAAAATAAAAAAAGAAAACAGTCCTTCACCAATAGAAAAAGTTAAATATTATAATACTAATGTAAACAAAAATTGAAAAACTGAACTAAGTTTTGTAATAGTAAACATGGTAATCATTGTAAGCATGGTAAGAATGGTAAGAATGGAAATCATGGTAAGCATGGTGATAATGGTAAACATGGTAAACATGGTAAACATGGTAACATTGGTAAACATTTAAAACATGGTAAACTTGTTGTCAGCCAAAAAATCAAAAAATATATATGTCATGTAATGGTAAACATGGTAAAGTAGTTTTCATTCAATAAAATCAATAAATATATATGTACGTAATAGTAAACATGGTAAACTAAATAAAAAAACTAAAATAAAAAAACAATTCTACTTATCAGTTTTAATACGCATTTTAATAAATAAAAAAATTACAATATCTAAAATTTTATGAAATTAATAAATGTAAACGAGAAATAAAAATATGTTACCTATAATATTAGGAATGTAAAATTGGATTTTTTTCCCAATTTCCTTCATCATTATCATTCCTTATGGTTTAAACCATGTAAAAAACATGCTCATCATTACTTTCTGCTAATTATTCCATGGAAGTAGGGATCCCACATAAATCAGCATCTTCATCAAGTTGATCCTCACCAAAATATTGATTTTTTACTTATAAAAAAATTGACCACTGTATATTTGATTAATCAGAAACATAGAAGACCTATTTTGCATGTGTTTGCATTATAAATGAATCAAATGTGTCTTCCAGTCTATTCTTATTAACAAATGTCATTCCAAATTCATTGTGTCTAACACTGTTGTTACTAATAAAAATTTTTAATTTAAACACATGAACATTAATTTTAATGTAATCAACCTCCCATATATTTTCAATGCATCCATAATATGAACATTATGCATAAATTGTGTTTTTGTATTTAGAACTCAAAAAAATACATTACTTATGCAAACACCAATACGCCATTATTATGATCTTCTCTTATATTGTAATGTTCTTTCATATGAAATGTATAGCCATTAATGTTATACCCAGACCATGTGATCAAATTTAAACTTGGACCACCCACTAACAATATTAATGTCTCTAATGCATCTGATCTACCAAGATGGGTCATTTTATACCATGGGAAAAAATGTCTGGTTATGCTCATTCAAAATCCACATTTATTTCTTCTTTGGGTGACATTATTTTAACTCATTAATATGAAATGTGATATACGGTTGAGCACCATAAATGTTATTCAAGATGTATAAATGTACCTTATTTATCTGTTCAGCTGACAACGATTTTACTTTCAAACCACGGACCCTCTCCCCCCCATTATTAACACATTCATGGTGAGATGGAGGAAAACCAATGTGCTCTGCCGTATTCAAGTAGATCGTACAAAACATCACAACCTCCTCAGAAATATACTATTCAAAAATAAAGTATTCGGGTAGATATGCATTCTTAACATAACCCTTCACTATTTTCGTATACATTTCAGAAGGATACGTCCAATGATGATATACAGTTCCACAAAACTTTTTTTCATGAACTAGATAAACCATTAAGTGCACCATTATATCAAAAAAATGTCGAGGAAAATACATATCCAATTTACAAAGTATCAAAATTTCATCCTTTTCCAAAAATGTTCAAAGAATCAACATCAATCACCTTGTTACAAATTTAATTGAAAAAATAAAACACCTTCATGATAGCCTTTTTGACACTAATGGCCAATATTCCTCCCAATTTAACAGGTAGAATTTGTTGCCTCATGAAGTAACAATCCAGATATTTCATACATGTCAACATAAAATATTTCAAAGAGACTAAATTTTTTACATTTAATGAATAACCTTGCAACACTTTGATATCATGAAGGCACTAACAAAAGATAATTTTCTCCCTATTAGATAATGTATGAAAATCTGGAGGATGAAAAGTTCGGCTTCCATCCGGAGTGGGAGCTAAATCTAAACGTATTCCCTTTGATATTATGTCTTATATTTCATTCAAACCAACATTATTATTTCCTTAAATAAATAAGAATGTTCTAATCAAACAATCACATATATTCTTCTCCAAGTTCATGACATCAATAATTAGTTTCACATCATGATATATCCAATATGGTAGCTCAAAAAATAATGACCTTTTAGTCCCAATATGTCTATCATTACCAGATTTATGTGTCTTTCCTAATGTCACATCAAGTTTTTGCACCCTCTCAAAATACATATTAGTGGATAAAGGTTTTGTAGAAATATAAAATTCTTGTGAGCCATTGAATGCCTTTTTTAGTCTTCTATAAGAGTGGTCCACAGGTAAAACCTTTTGATGACCCATGCATATTGTTTTCTTCCCATGATTCAATTGAAAATATTATGTCTATTGTTTTCAAATTGGAAACACTTTATTCCCCTTAACAGTGTATCCAAACAAATTTCCTTATGCGGGGAAGTCATTTATAGTAAACAGAAGCAATGTGTGCAATTGACAATATTCCATTTTATAATAATCATACACCCTAATACCATAATCCCATAAAAGATTTAAATCATCAATCAATGGTGATAAGAAAACATCCATATCATTTCCGGGTTACTTTAGACTAGGGATCATTATACTAAACATGACATATTTGGGCATCATAAAAAAATTAGGAGATAATTTTTATATAACAAAAAAAACATGAAATGATATATGTGTGCTACAAAGGATTCGATATGTATTCATTCAATCTTTGAACAACTCATGTATGAGATTTCTAATTTCATTTCCAAATATCAGGTACTACTCATCAATTTTTTTCCATTTTGAACAATCATCTAGATGATGATTTTTTCCATCACATATCTCCTCACGAGCTTTCCATGTAAACCTTTTTCTTTATGTGAAATAGAAAATAAACGTTTTAAACAAGGAATTATAGGACGATACAAAAATGCCTTGGTAGGGATATCTGTAATCTCTACACCAGCCTGTGATTTTCCTTTCAACTTATAGCATTATATCCCTACTTTAGAACACTCTGATACAAAATCATATTCCTTCCTTTATATCAAATAGCCATTCGAAAAAGAATGTATTTTCATGCATCCCAATCCCATTGGTTATAATATTTTCTTGGCCTTATAATGTGAATCTAGAAGATCATTATCTTTTTGATGAATGTCATTCAACAATTGAAGTAGCACTATAAACCTCTTTTCACTCCATCCATGTTTCTCCATCAGGTTAATCAATCATAGCACATCTAATAAAACCATAAAATCCGTACAACATGGATACAATGGTTTTTCTACATAACCGTATAGATGCTAAACTATTGGTTCTATATCAATTTTTTCTACTAAAATATCACAGATCATTTCTTAAACTTCATCAAAGTTACAATCTTGCAAATCATCAGGATTAGAACATATAAAATTTCTTCCACTTTCACCATACTAATCCAAGGGCTGCAACTCAGATTAAAACCATGAAAAATTAAGTTATCTTTGATCTCTATACTTTTCAACTTCTTCATATTCAATAATTTCTTGCATGAAACAAACATTTCGTTGCATTGAACATTTCGTTTTGTATATTCCAAAAAGGAATCAACTCCTTCTTTATATTCATTACACATTCAATGTTTCATAATCCAACATTGACTCATTATTACCAATAAAAAATATCAAAATTATATATCTTTTTTAAGATAAGCCAATTTTAAATTTATATGAAATATATCATAATTTTAATGTAAAAGAATTTTTAAATATATAACTATTATATGCATATTTCAAAAAGATATTCATTGAAATAAACTTAAAAAGAAAATATAGTTCGATATTAAAGTTGTATATTTATATGATATATATTACAGAATTTGAGAGTAACACAATTATGAAATATAATATAATACAAATATATGTTTATTTGGATATTATAAATATATTTTTTTGAGTAATAAATTATTTTCATCATTTCATATAATATTTATGGTCACATATATGAGTTTTATCATTATTAATGAGTTTTTTTTATGGAAAATGGTATTGTGTATGGTTGAAAATGATTTGAATGGTATGTTGATATTTTTAGGTTTTGAGCCACTTTTTGAAATCGATTTATTTTAGATTCAAAGTACAAGCCTTGAGAGGAACCTAGTTTGGGGATGGTGGTGCAAATAACCTATTCAAGGTCTGTTGATAGGGTGTTTTGGGGGATACATAGATAATAATAAATAGTTAAAGAATTCCGTCCCTAATAAACAAGAAACCATGCATCAATAAATTGTGCTATAATATATTCTAGCAGTCAACATAAAATATGTACTACATACAACATGACCATATAATTAAAGAATTAAATAAACAAATGGTCGAAATCCGATAGAAAAAATGAGTACATATTCATCACAAAACGCCTAGGTAAATATATTTTCTTATATTCTATGTCGGAATAACTAGAAAATTTAATTTGTTCTATAAAATTTCCATGATCCATCCCCTGGGGCCCGTGCCTTGACTACCCCAAACCTGCCTTCCATATGCTAGGGGTTAGTGACTAGCACCAAAAAGGTGTATCCCTGAAATAGGAAGGAATTTCCTTTAAACCTGTAAAAATAGAAAAACCAAGAACATAACATGCATCAACCATGAAGTAAACTTATGTAGTAAAAAGCATACTAAAAGTAAATGGGCCAGAATACAAGCCCAACTGAAAAGTACAAGTACAACTGAATAGAGAAAATAGCTCTTGGATTGTCCACCAATGATCCTACATGAAGGGTGGGTACATATCTTCTCCACATCACTCAACGTCATCCCGTCACCTCCATGTACTGCCTGGTCTTGGCTCCCTGAACTCTCAGCCCTACTGCTAGTCGTCTGCACAAGACACAACAAGGTTCGAGCGAGGCCCGTGCATAGGTGAGTATACAAATACTCAGTAGGGACCCCAAGACCCCCAAAGGTCTCCCAGAGTTCTAATAAGGAAAAACCACAAATAAAGACCTCAATCACAAAGCACGAAGTAATGGTCAACTCACACTAGGTATACAACTCAGATATTTGAAATATAGATGATTAGTATTTGGCTATATCATCTTATTCCATTTAGAAGTCCCACAACTGATCAAAAAAGGAGTTGTACTATTATCGTTCCACTCTTGGGCATAATTCATTGTTCCACGACAGGTCACTGTATAACAGGTCCTCGCGAGGTCACATTACTGATGATCAATACAGGGTTGCTAGAATGATAATCCACACAGGTTCACTAGAATGCATATCTACACAGGGTCGCTATGATGTTGATCCACACAGGGTCACTATGATTCTGATCCACAAACGGTCTCTATCTTTCGGATCCATAGAGATTCGTTATGATGTTGATCAATAGAGGGTTACTATGTTGCTGATCCACACAGGGTCGCTATGATGCTGATTGACATAGGGTCACTATGATGTTGATCCACACAGGGTTGCTATGTTGCTGATCCACACAAGGTCTCTAGATGTTAATCCACCCATGGTTGCTAGTATAGTGTTAGGGATGATTATTCCTATATCTAGATCATCCCATACAAGATTTTCTGATGCTGACCCGCATTGGTCTCTCTTCTTCTTCGTTTCATAGTCAGCCACTGGATTCCCCCTCATAGAACGCTTCATACTAGGAGAACTGTTGCTCAATCCATTGGTTGAATTTCAACCTTTAAGAATTCCCCCCAAATGTGTACCCAACGTACAACCCTATCATATTGGTCCCAACGTGATAGACAACGCATCATTAGGACGCCCGGTCTGTGAGATATTGTCACTTTTGTAAAAAAGTCTGAGTTGGATTCAAGACTGATCCAAACTAGGCCACATGTCAATTTCCATTAAAACTCATTTAGAGTATCTCCAAAGGGACTCTTGTCACGGGGGTCCTTATTCCATAAACAACGTGTTAATAGGATGCTCGATCAGTTTGTTACACCCCTTTCTGTAAAATAGGGGTTGATTGCACCTCGGTCGGACCTGGATCGGTCGGGCCCACTAGAATATTCCATAGGGACCACTTACCAAAAGGGGTCCTAAAGCCACTAATGGCGTGTCAACAGAACATATTGGTTTTCAGTTATGGGCGTTTATTTATTCGGGGCCCAGTTGGGTCTGGGCCCATTCTGACTCGGTCTGACCGGTCCAACCCAATGGGTCTCGGGGCCTACTTGACCCCGCCCAGGTCTGACCCGTTTAGGGTCCATCTAGTTCTATTGGGTCTGGCCTGTCGAGGTAGGCCCATTGGTTCGCTGACCCAGACCACGGTTGGATCGACCCACTTGGTGGGGCTTGGACCACCCGCATAGGCCCATTGGGCCCCAGGTTCAGCCCGACCCGCTCGGTCGCCCCACATCCAGCCTGGTCCGCTTAAAGGCGTACCACTATCTCCGCTAGCCCTGTGGTTGCTGGCTCATTTCTCCCACCAGTTGGGACGTTCCCCAATGCATGAAACAGTCAGTCGTTTGGTCAACTGGCTTCCACCAACGTGACGCGGCCCCATACCGCGCCGCTCCCTCCTACAGCCGGAAGCGCCTACGGGCGCCGCCCCTGTCCTATGCCACTGGCTCGGGCCGGCCGCCTTCAGCTACCATAGTGCACCTTCACTCTGCGCCTTTTACTACCCGCTACCTATTGTTGCAGGACTCCTCTGGCCACCACCTACCGCCTCTGACATGGCGCGCCGATGGTTTCTTCCACTGGTCATTGGACATGCTCCAATGTTCGTTCTTGGTGCTGTATGTTCCTACGGCTCTCCCGCACTCCCGCCTTCATAGCGTGACCCGATATTTATTGTTTCCATCAATCTGATGAAATTGTCCCCATAGAATAGAGCATGAGCAAAGTGACAGAGGGTCCGATCCTTGTTTGTTTGGGCAGTTCCCTTCGCATTAATGTGATAACAAGTGGGTGAGGATTTAATTCATCAAATATAACTTCAAAATCAACCCCCTAATTGGAAGAGATGTTCACTGACGATGATCAACAGAACCTCATTCATAATTGTCTTCGGTTCTTGATATGGTGTCTCTCCTCACTAGTCACTGAAACTAGTCTCCTCCTCCATGTGGTTGGCGTCATGGTACTTTTCCAAATCTTCGTCGCTTGGTGAAGCAGTGCCAACAGTTTACATCAAGCTCTATATAAATAGGAGAGGGGGAGGGCGATAAATGCATGTGGAATTAATGGGGTTCATTTAATTAATGAACTTTCCAAATTTGAATGGTGCGGTTACAAGAAGAAATGGGGGTTAATCCATTTAATGGTTTGACGTGTTGTTGGTCCTGGCACTGTCACTCATCCGATAGTGAAGAAGAAAAGAAATAAAATAACATAACATGTTATTTTATTAATCATTCAAAAGTACACAAAATTATCTTTTTTACCCAACCTACTATGGTATAAGTGAAACCTCCCATAAGTAAATATCAGCATTATGTAATCAACGGTGCCCTTAGATTTTTAATTCGAGCACCGATGGAAAAGATAGAAAATGACTCCCGCGTGATAATAAACCTTCCTAGAAAATGTTTAGAAATTCATTTCTGGCACACCGGGACACAGAATTATGTGCCTTCAATTTTCCCAAACTCGTAATAATACCCTAAAATTAAAAAACATTATAGGGAAAATCTTGGTCTTTACATTCTCCCCACCTTAGGGAATTTCATCTACAAAATCTACAAACTAGACTAAGGAAACAAATGGGGGGGGGGGGGGGGGTACAGAGAACAAATTTCAGCCTCCCGCTCCTCGGTGCTCTTCTGGAGGTCCCCGTGCTCCTAGAGAATGTGCACCCGTGGTATCGATCATCCACAATGTACCTTCTCGTGTTGATCCTCAGTCTCCACTAGAACCGCTGTAAAAGTCACCTTATCATCAATGTCCAACTCACCCTAGTCAATAACATGTAGTGGATCATGCACATACTTTCTCATCTGTGACACATAGAAAACGTAATTCACCCGATGCATCTGTGGGGGAAGATCTAGATGATACACCACTTTGCGAACACTGCTGAGAACAAGAAAGGGTCTGATGAACCTCGTATATAGCTTTCACCCGCATCCAAATCTATATAAACCTAGTTGTGGTGAGAACCGTAGGAAGACATGGTCTCCCTCCTCAATATCAAAAGGTCTCCATCTCTTTTCAGCATAAGACTTATGTCTCCTCTGTGCAATCTTCTTCTGCTCCCGGATGATCTGCACCTTCTGAGTGGTAGCTTGTACCAACTCTGGACCTATAAGTTCTGACTCCTCCAAGTCTGTCCTGCGTAGAGCTGATATGCAAGGTCGACCATACAAGGCCTCAAAGGGTGCCATACCAATGGTGGAGTGGTATCAGTTGTTTTATGAGAAAAACACCAAGGGAAAGTGATCCTCCCAACTGCGGCCATAATATAGGATGCAAGAACGTTGCATGTCCTCTAGTGTCTGAATTGTCTGCTCTGTCTGACCATCCTTTAGTGGAAGAAAGGTGGTGCTCAAACATAGATGAGTCTCGAATGCCTCTTTTAATCCCTTCCAAAACTGGGATGTAAAACGTGTTTCATGGTCAGATATGGTTGTTGATGTCACCCCATGAAGCTATACAATCTCATTTATGTAGAGGAATCCCAATCCCTCTAGTGATACCTTCTCATATATGGTTAGGAAGTGGGCTTACTTAGTTTGTTGGTCAATGATCGCCCTGATAGAATCATGTCCCCTGGACATCCGTGGTAGCCCAGTCACAATGTCCATGGATATACCTTCCCACTTCTACTCTGGTACCTCCTTTGGATGCGCTAACCATGTTGGAACCTGATGCTCGGCCTTCACTTTTAGAAAAGTGAGGCATCGTGATACAAACTCTGCCACAACTTTCTTTATCCCTGGCCAATAGTGCTGATGTTGGAGGTCCTGGTACATATTCACCACACTAGGATGTACTACTGAAGGTGACGTATGGAAATCCATCAACACCTCCTATTGTAGCACCACTTGTACCATGGTGAATCCCCTGAAGAGGATGGCATGCTCCCCACCTTCAGAAAATACATCAAGTGGCTGACTTGAGAATATCTGAGCACATCGAGCCTCACAGTCAATGTCCCCATGTTGTGCATCCTGAACTCCCTGAATATGTGGGGGAGTGACAATAATAGACTATAGGAATGTTGTTCCATCTATATCCACAAAGGATATCTGCAACATGACAAGCTGCTCTGTCTCCACACTTATCAACTGTAGACCAGACCTTCTGCTGATTGTGTCTGCTGCTACGTTCCGCTTCCTAGGAGTATAGACTATCTCAAAGTCATAGTCCTGAAGGAACTCTAGCCATCATCACTTCCATAGGTTCAGATCCTTTTATTAGTAGATATACCTAATACTCTTGGGATTATAGTTGACTTTAAAACATTCGACCACCAAGTAGTGTCGCCACATCTTCAAGGAGAAGACCACGCTTGCTAACTCCATGTCATTGGTTGAATAGTTATACTCAATCTATATCAATTGTCGTGAAACATAACTAATCACTACTCTCTCCTGCATCAGGACACAACCATTTCCAGTCCCCGACACGTCACAGTAGAAAACATACCCAACACTCTCTTCTTGTAGAAAAAAGATGGGGGCAATTGTCAATCTCTGCCTCATCTCTTGAAAACTCATCTGGTATCTCTACGCCCATACGAAGGGCCATCCCTTCTTAATCAACGATTAAAAGGATACTGAAACTCTATAAAAGTTAGGTACAAATCTATGGTAGTATCCAGCCAACCCTAGGAAACTCTGCACCTCAGTCACACACTTGGGTGGCTCCCAAGCAAGCAAAACCTCTATCATTGCTGGATCCAATACAACTACAACCTCCAAGATAATGTGTTTCAGAAAGTGGACCTCCCATTTCCAGAACTGGCACTTCGAGAGTTACCATAAAGCTGGTGCTCTCAGAGTATTTCAAGTACTATCTGTAGATGACATCCATGCTCCTCCTCCATCGTTGAGTACACCAAGATGTCATCAATGAAGACCACCGCAAAAAGATCGAGGTTTGGCTAGTAGTTTCTATTCATGAGTCCCACGAAGACTGTGGGTGCATTGTTCATACCAAATGGAATAACCATGAACTCATAATGTCCATACCAAAATATAAAGGTCGTCTATTCCTAATCCTCATCTTCTACCCTGAGCTGATTATTTCCTGATGTGAGGACTATCTTTCAAAAACAGCGAGCTCCCTTCATCTGACCAAAAAGATCATCAATCATCAGAAGTGGATACTTGTTCTTCATCGACACCTAGCTCAGGCATCGACAATCCACAAAGAGCCTCAAACTCCCATCTACCTTCTTGATGAACAAAATTAGGGATTCCTATTGAGAAACACTGGACCTTATGAACCCCTTCCTCTGCAAGTACTCCAGCTATACCTGTAACTCACGAAGCTCCATGGGAACCATCCAATATACTAGTGTAGATTTTGGAGTCATCTTGGGGTACATGTCAATGTATAAGTCCACCTTTCTATGAGGAGGTAGTCCTGGAACATCATAAGAGAATATATCAGTATACTTGTCCACACTATTGGATAACTCGGACTCTCAACATCAACGGCTCTGAGGTTAAGGCTAGCCAACTGATGTGTGATCTGCTGCACACTCCTTCGGTTAAGTCCATCATGTACTGAAAATCATCCCTTCTTGTAGGTGAAAGAAAACCTGGTCCCATCCTCATGGACACACCACACTTTGCACCTAATACAATCAATCTAGGTAAGGACTGTGGATAACCAATCCATACCCAAGATGACATCGTAAGTCCACGATAACACTACTAGAAGATACCAACCGAAACTCTCGCTTCCTAGTGTAATCTCACACTGCTGTCATGAGTGTGTATTCATTGAAGCTTCTCCTATAGGATTATCCACTAACATGGATCGAGCCAACAACTCCACTGAAATCTCCGAGCTCCGAACGAGAGATGTGGCAGCAAAAGAGTGATGGGTACCAGTGTCTATAAGTACTAGAAGAAAGGTGGAGTAGACACAGATCATACCCTGAATCTTCTCTGAAGTGCCGTCGTCATAGGCCTAAGCTACCTGGAGAAAAACTCATCCCTATCCTCCTGCTTCCTGTGGTCGGGGTGGACCACCTGGAGGGGGTCTCGATAGATACTTGAACTGTCATCTACCAACTACTGCATGATCGGCTCCTCTACCACATCCTCCACCCTATAGACCTCCTCGCTTGAATCTATGCCTCTCCCTCAGTGGTCCCTCCACAATATATTGGTTGTCAGAGCAGTTGGTCATGCAGTCACGAGCCATGTGACCTCGCCCACTGCATGTGATGCATTGTTTTCTCCTCTACTGTCCTGCTCTACCTCATGAGCCTCGAACCTCCGAACCTATATCTTGAGTTCATCCACCAGAAGTTCTAGTCCGCTTTAACCTCTATGTCATCCACCTACTACCAGCCATAGAGGACTCTTCTACGAGTCTCCTGGCGGTGGGTCTCGCTGTCGGTGTCTGCTCTGCAAGAATGATCTCCACCATGAGTGCTATCTGTAGCACTATATCATGCGTCAGGATGCTAGGAGATACCACTGAATCTTGGATATCCTTTAGGAGTACCTGCTCAAAGGTTCAGGCCCTGAAGAAAGGGTTCCTCCCCATGTCGGTAGAGTATCGTGAGAGGTCGGTGAATCTCATCGAGTACTAGGCCATGGTCTGGCTGCCCTGCTTTTAGTATAGCCACTCATATATACACATAGATCATAGAGACATTGGAATGAAATATTCCATGAAGCGGCCCTGAAAATCTTCCTTGGTGAGGGACACCTCATCGTGTGTCTGGAGCATCAGGCTCTACAATCTCCCTCCTTCTCCTTGGAAAATACAGACTTGTAGGATCACCATCAGGTGAGAAGGTGTCCTAACCATTCCAAAAACTCTTGCCACAACCTCCAGCTAGTCCTCATCCGACTGTAGAACCATCTCACGTTGGAACCTCAGAGGCCTCTTCCACTAGAACTCATCCAATGTTCTCATTTGGTGCGCACCATATGCTGGTGGGGCTGTTGGAAATAGCTGCCCAACGAGTAGTGGTAATACTGGTACACCCCCCGATGGTACTATCATCGTAAGAGGGCCCTTCACCGAAGCCTTGTTACTCGGTTGGCCGTCATCGTGTAATATCTTAGGAATCCTTCCAGTCTGTCTAATGGAAACATATTGAAAGAAAACAGGTGCACCATAGTCAGTAATTTAAACCTAGTGAGTTGACTCAAGGAGATCAAAAATAAAACACTTCCAAAACACCCACAATCGTTGTTTTCATGCACCAAGTCAGAAATCAGAATCTAGGGTCCTAATGTATGGATATTTTGACCACCACACCAATATTGGACTCCCCAAAATGAAAACCACACTCAAAAAACTTTACAATATTTCTCTATTAAATGACCAGAGTCCAAGTTCTTTAGTATAACCGACTCCTCTGATACCACTTCGTCACGGCCCATCCCTAGGGGCACATACTGTGACTACCCCAATCCCACCTTCCATAGGCCAAGGGTTGGAGACTAGCACTAAAAAGGTGTATCCCTATAATAGAAGGTCATTTCCTTTAAACTTGTACAAACACACAAACCATTAACACATCAAGAAGCAACCTCAATGTAAATTGCTATAGTAAAAAGTGTACCGAAAGTAAAGGGGTTGGAATACAAGCCCAACTGAAAAGTACAAGTACACCTGAAAGAAGAAAACAACTCCTGGATTATCTACAAAGGATCCTATCTTAAGGGTAGGTACAGATTTTATCCACATCACTCCACATTATCCTATCTCCTCTGTATACCACCTGGTCTGGCCTCCCTCAAGTCTCATCTGAGCTGCTCATCGTCTGCACAAGACAGAACGAGGTGTGGGCGAAGCCTATGTACGGGTGAGTATAAAAATACTCAGTAAGGACCATGAGACCCCCAAAAGTCTCCTAGAGTTCCACAAAGGAAATACCACAAATCAAGACCTCAATAACAAAGCTCAGAGCAATAGTCACCTCACGCTACGTATACAATGCAAATATTAGGAATATAGATGATTAGTCTTAGGCTATATCATCTTATTCTATCTATAAGTTCCACAACTTATCCACAAAGAAGTTTGTCTATGATCGATCCACTCTTGGAAGTATGTCATTGTTCCACGATGGGCTTCTGTAAAGATGTTCCTCGTCGGGTCACACTACTGCTTATCCACACAGGGTCACTAGAATGCTGATCCACATAGGGTCTCTAGAATGATGATACACACAGGGTTGCTATGATGCAGATCCACACAGGGTCTCTACGATGATGATAATTAAAGGGGCACTATGTTTCTGATCCACAGAGGGTCACTATGATGCTGATCGACACTAGTTCACTATGATGATGATCCACATAGGGTCGCTATGATGTTGATCCACACAAGGTCTCTATGATGTTGATCCACTCAAGGTCTCTATGTTGATGATCCATATAGGGTTTCAAGATTCTTATCCACACAGGTTTTCTAGTACAGAGGTAGGGATGATTAGTCATACATCTAGATCATCTCACTCTGGAGTTTTGGATGCTGACCGGCATTAGTCGCTCTTCTTCTTCATGTCACAGTTAGCCACTGGATTCCCCCACATAACAGGCTTGATTCTGGGAGAACAGTTCCTCAAGCCATAGGTCAAATTTAAATTGATATGAAGTGCCACTAAATGTATACCCAATGTACTACCTTGTCATTTGAGTCATAACATGACAAATGGCACATCGTTCGGACGCCTGATCTGTGACATATGGGCACTTTTGTAAACAGGGTGTTTTTCAATTCAGGTTTGATCCAACCTAGGTCGCACGTCACACTCCATAAAAACTCACATAGAGTATCTCCAAAGGACCAAATTCTCAAAAGGGTCATTATGCCATAGACGGTGCATCAATAGTATTCCCGGTCTGTTAGTTACATCCCTTTCCGTGAAACGGGGGAGATCACACCTCGGTCCGGCCCAGCTCAGTCTGGCCCGCCAGAATTTGTCTTAGGGATGGCTTCCCAAAAAGGGTTCCGAACACCACTGACGATGTTTCAACCAAATACCAGGGTGTTCAGTTATGGGCATTTATTTATTTGTGGGCCGATTGGGTCTACGTCCGGTCCGACTCGGTCTGACCGATCCGACGGAATGGGTCCCAGGGCCTACCTGACCCCGCCTAGGTCCGACCCTTTAAGTGTCATCTCGGTTCCATTGGGTCTGGCCTATCGGGGTTGGACCATTTGTTCACATGCCGAGGCTTCAGTTATGTCATCCCTCTGGGTGGGGCTCGGCTCGCCGGATGGGGTTCGAACAACCCGTACTAGCACGATTGGCCGCGGGTGCAGCCCTCTCAGCCCACCCGTGTACGTTCCAGTCCGCCAAAAGGTAGACCAAATTCTCCACTAGCCCCAAGGTTGTGGGGATGTTTTCCCCAGCCTATGGGGCACTTCCCTACCGTATGAAATGTTCTTCCATTTGGCTGAATGACTTCCACTAACATAGTGCGTCACAGGGCCCCCCCACACCCTCCTACCGCGGCTGCTGCAGCCAATAGCGCCTGCGGGCACCACCCTTGTCCCATACAGCCTGCTCATACTGGCTGCCTTTGGACACCACAACTCGTGGTCGAGCGCCACCTTCCTCTACCCGCATATAGTTTCCGCGGGACTATTCCGACCACCGCCGACCACCGCCAAAATGGAATGCCGACAGTTTCTTCCACCTATCACCAGACATGCTCTAGTGTCCTTTCATGATGCTGTCTGCCCCTACGGATCTCCCGCATTGTTTTCATCATAGCATGATCTTATATTTCATATTTCCATCAATTTGAGAAACTGTCCCCAAAGAACAGAGCATGAGAAAAGTGAAGGAGGGTCTATGCCTTGTTCATTTGGCCCGCCCCCTCCACGTTAATGTGATAGCATGTGGTAGAGGATTTAATAATTAAATAAATAATCAAAATAAACCTCCTACCAGGAAGATACGTTCACTAATGATGATCGACAGAACCTCCATCGTCGTTTTCATCAGTTCGTGATTCGGTGGCGCTGGTCACCGCTCGCTAAAACAAGTCTCATCCTCCAGGTGGTTGGCATCGTGATACTTTTCTAGAGCATTGTCTCTTGGTGAAGCTATTCAAACACTCCACCCCGAGATCCATATAAATAATATAGGGGGAGGGTGAGTAATACACATGGAATTAATGGGGTTAATTTAATTAATGAACCTTCCAAATTCCAATAGTGCGGTTACAAGAATAAAGATGAGAAAAAGAAAACCGATGAAAAGAAAATGAATCCCGCTACCACTATTCATCCAATGGAGAAAAATAATAGATATAAAATAACATAACATGTTATTTTATTAATCTTTCAAAATTCCAGAAAATTATCTTTTTCACCAGACCTACTGCGGTCGAAGTGATGTCTCCTATAAGCGAATCGCAGCGCTGTGGATTTATCGGTGCCCTAGTATTTTTAATCCAAGCACCTGTTCAAATTATAGAAAATTACACTCACACATTTACTGAAGATAACAAATTTTTTTATAAATTAATTTCAAGCACACCAGGCCTTATAATTACGCGCTGCCATTTTTTTGCAGACTCGTAATAATTCCATATAATTAAAAAAATTCATGGAAAATCAATTTCATTACAAAAATTAAATAGGTGTTATTTTATATCACCAATGTGTCTATGATATCCATATGGGGATTTCATATTTAAATATGGAAGCATCTAACCAAAGTAACATACAGTTTAATGGCCAACGATTTCAGTTCAAGGATAAGAAAAATTGTGTCCAATAATAATAACATTAAGAAAGAATACAAGATATTGATATATTTTAAAAACAAAATATCAAAATTTAAAAATAGGTCTTGTAACACCCCATGATTTCATATTACATTATCTCATTAATGTAATTTAATAGCTTACGCTACACGCAACACCGAGTTCGAGTGCACCACAAATTACCAAACTAGCCATTCGAAAAGCAGTTATGAATAATATTAACTGTATTGTGAATCTTATATACTCTATATAGTTTTAATATTTATATTATGTGTTTCTTAGACATAATATAATAACAAATTCATTTTTTTCAGTTAAAAGAATTATTTTCCAAAAAATGCAATTTTACAGCCTTTTAATGGAGAACCCTTTTTAAAACCAATATTTGAAACTTTCATATAATTAATTTAATGAAATTAAATTATTCTTTAGAATAAATAAATAAAAAATTATTTTGGATAAGATTTTGGTTCATTTCAGATAACTTTCATATTTTGATGAATAGTGAAAAATACTAAATTATAATTAAAAATATTTTTATAATCGAAATAATTAATAGTGTTAAATTTTACATTTGAATTGTTTTTAAGTATAATTAGATTATATTTTTATCATTAGATATAATTGTTTTCATTGGAGTAAATTTCACATTTAAACTGGACATAAACAAGTGTCAATCATTTGATAGTTATAATTTCTTAAAAACACGTTTTTTGTTTTGACAATGGGAATTAATATTAAATTAATTTCTGTCACTGTTGTGTATTGAATTTGGAAAAATGTATTCCATATTTGTAATTAGGATGTTAAATTTTTGTAAATAGATAACTTTTATTTTTAGACATTATGAATATTTACTTCAGTAAATATTTTATTTACCATGGTTAATGGGTAAATCTGGTAAATAAATGTAAAAAAATATTATTATAATAATATTAGAATACCCTAACATGTGCCCTATTACAATTGGTTGATATATTTCTGACCATGGGTATCCTTGGGTCGATTTTGAGGCCACATGAAGCCACTTGAGAGTGATAATGACACATTATATTAATTAATTTTAAGTAAGGACACAAATGACTTAAACATATATCTTTTACTAAAACAATTTTTACAAGGTGTTATATAATCGATCATTTCAACTATAAATATTCATTATAAAGATAAGAAAATTTCCTACTTAATGGTAGTTTATTTATAATTTTTAGACAATAAATAATTTAATTTTTCTATGACACAATGATGATGCAGTAATTTCCTTGTTAATGAAATAATCAAATAAATGATTTTATAAATATTAAAATAAATTTAATTTCAAAGTTTTTAAGACATACACGAATTTTCTAAGTGAATATGACATTTTATAATTGATTCAATGTATCTTATTCGAATTAATCAAGTTTTGATGACTGTAACATATTCCAAATACAAATCATGTGTTATATTTTGGAAGTATGTAAATCATGATCTAAATGATATGGTCAATAATAAAAAGTTAAAACATGTATGATAAAGAAATCAATTATTACCAAAAATGATTATTTGACATAAAAATCATTGTTAAATGGGTAACATAATGTCATAAATGGACCATTTATGATATAATTATTATGAATATGGTTTTGGTATAATTTAATAAAATACTATGGTCCTTATACAATTGAAAAAACGTACCCTCAACCAATGGAAAGTTCATGGTAAGGGTTATTTCCTCAATTTCGTTATTATCCGAGATTGTTTATGTGTAAGTATTTACTGGGAAACATTTATCATCGATACCCATTTTTCATAAAAATGTTTTCAAAAGGAATATTTTTTGGTTTTATGGGAGGGTCTATTTAACTAGAACATCATTTTTAATGTTGTAAATATTTTACTTTTTAAATCCTTATAATTAATGTCCATGTTTTCAAAATGATTTTAAGGATTTATTTATATGGTCATGAATGTTTTGAAATGATAATTATTTTCAAAAGTTTCAAAGTGGTATGGGACACATTGATTAAAAAATATCTTTTAAATTACTTCCTTTATAAATATGCGACTTTTAAATGTTTTCATGAAAAGGTATATTTATCTTGAAGAGCTATACAAATCATTTTCATCTATTTCAACATCCTTTGATGGATTTTAAACATGCTTGATGTTGATTTATTATGATATAAATCATCATTACCGTATTGAGATTTTTATGATATTTTTGACTATGGATGTGTTATTTTTATACCATTCATGGTTTATGGATAAAGTATTGACATTTCGTATGCTAGTTTTAATACTAATATTTATGTTATGTTTCAACCTTTTCATATGAGGAATGTGTTGGACTTAGTAAGTGATGGGTGGAGTTCGCTATAGATCCTCGCTGCATCGGTAGGTCTCATGAGACAATTAGAAATAGAATTTTCTGAGGCCTTTCCCAAATTTGATATATGGTTTTGGCCGAGGCCTTAATCAATTTTAGACGTCTTGGATGAGGCCTTGACAAAATGTTTCAGAATGTCCAGAATTATACATTCCCTCATTATAAAAATATTATTGATGGTTGAAGTGGTTATTTGACTATTAGAATACCCATGGCTATGTTTTATTATGAAATTATTTACTCATATCATATTCCTTCCATAAAGTGTTCATTTTTATTATTTATAAAGTCATGTGTATTAAATTATTCACCATGCCTACTGTATATGTTATCTTTTTCTGTATTGCTTACCCTTACCGAGCATTTGAGCTCAACCATTTCTTATGCTTAATTTTCCCAGGATTCTAGGAAGTGTATTATGATTGATAAGTATGGTTAATATATGAGAATAATGGCGTTCTCAAAGGATAATTTTTGTTGTGTTTTATTTTCTAATTTTTAATGTAATGTTCATGTATGTAATCTATTTTCCAAGACTGCTAAACTATCAATCGTTCGGGACTTGATTCCTTGTAATCATACCAGTGTAATAAAATAATGCATGGACTCTGGGATTCTGGGGTTGGGGCAATACAATTGGTGTCAGAGGAAGTTTAGCAACATCTTTGGAAATAGATTTAGATAAACTCTGATTAGAGAACATAACCCTAAGATAGACTTTGAAGATTAGTATAGAATAAATTTCTAGAATTTTGTTAATTTAGAGATTTTGTGTATTTTTTAAGAAATACATCCCTGTCTGGATATGAGCAGGTAGAGTTGGCTCTGGCACAGAAGTACCTAGGAGTGAAAACTCCGACAAGATTTTTCGGGATTGACCCGGGGTATCTAGGTATATGAAACCGGTTTGTAATCTTAGTTACGAAACTCTTGGGGGATATGCTTAGGATAATTCACATTTTCATTACAAGCCATTATGAAGGATTTAGGATTGAATACTTCCTCAAAGAAATAATTTTATTATTATAGATTATATGCATAATCTTTTGAATTTACGTTAGGTATTTTACAGGTTTGGTATTATGAATTTCGATTCATAAACTTACCTAGTGTATTACATTGTTTAGAAATGGAACAGAGTAGAAGGAATGAGAATTCCTGCAATTTTCTTGATCGAAAGATTAAGAAGGATCATATCATTCACGTAATAAGCCAATATTTATAGGGAAAATTTTCTCTCACGTATTCTCATCATATGAAAAAATTGTATCCTATGTTAATAAGATAATAAAATAATTCTCTAGGTCCAATGTCTTTGAAGGGGAGGAAGAGTAGAAAATGATGGAAGAGATAAAGATGGATAAAGGGAAGAGGGGAAAGAAGGATATTCATATATGTGATAACTATAGAAAGAATCACCTTGGTAAATTCTTGAAGGGAATGAGAGTTTTTTATAAGTGTGGAGAAAAAGTACAAAAAGTACGTGATTGAAAGTGTAAGAAAAAGGTTTCATATGTACAGTGCCTGATTTGCAAGGAGTTGGGACACTATGTGAATCAATGTCCAAATCATCAGACTATACCCCAAATGCTGCTATTGGATAATAATCAAGTTATGATACTACTAAATATGAATAGGAATGATTAGATTTCATATGTTGTTATTAAAGTATTGGGTCATTTGAGTATTGTATTAATGGTGTACATGGTATAAGAATTATACAGTATAAAAGGATTACACTGCAGCATTATTTCATTAAGGACTTGAGATTGTGTGGAACCAAGAAAAGTGACTCAATAGTAGGTTATTTTTTTGGAAAATATATGGTTTAGGGAAAGATAAACCATAATATGGTTATTATATTGAGGTAGTGATTTTGGAATAATATATGATTGATTTGGATAAATTATATTGGATATTCTTGACTACCTTGAAACTGATTTGCATACTACATCATTGTTGGAGTTTACAACATTTTTGGATAGAAGGACTATAATAAGTATTCTATAAGGAATATGGGAGCATGAATGTAATCAATATGGTTTTAGGGTAATACAGGGTGTTATTGGTTTTTAAAAGAATACATGATGAAGGTACTCACAAGTCATTACAGGGCAAAAAGGATCTTCATTGTGTTTACCTTCCTTATAAATTTTGGATGGTGATTTTGGACAGAATTATTTTGGATAAGTATAAAGGATGGAATTGATTAACTTTGACATTGGATACTATTGTTAATATTAATTGATTTCTTGAGATTATTTTTGGATTGTCATAAAAAGGACAACATGGAGGTCGGGTGACAACCTATCGCGTCCGCCAAGGCCATGAGACTTGAACCCGCAATTGAAGGGCGACAAGGGTGGATCACTTAACACTGACATATGTGATATCCTAGTTTGTATAATGTAGTTTTTTTAATAGTCTGATAAAAGAATTATAAATTCATTATTTTTTTAACCCTATATGATTTGGATAAATAGAATATTTTTGAATTCTATTATCTTTTGGAGAGAAAGATGAGTTTGTGGTAGGAATTAGTTGAAGGATGAAACACTACTTATCAAGTATAATTTTTTCCTCTTATTCTATGAATAAATTAATTCTAAAACTATTGGGAAGGGATCTTAAAACTAAAAATGTGTTATCCTAGTACCTTATGTTTGGTTGAACCGATGATATTTAAAATCATCATAGATTGATGGCTTTAAGGCCCTCAATTTGACAATTATTTGTGATTGATGACCTAAATCAATCCCGATAAATATTTATATTTTCATCGAATTATGTGTCTCTAATTTCCACCAATGTTCTCGTAATCGAGATTATAATTTTTTGGTGAATTTTTTATTTCCCATTCCCTCTTATTGAGACTAAATTTTATTAACCCAATTTTTGATGTGGGTTTTACACAAAGCTATTTTTTTTATTTTTATCCTTTTATTTTCATTGAAAAATTTCAAATTGAGTGGATGCAATTTATTTAATGAGTGGAGAATGTAACACCCAATGATTTCATAGTATGTAATCTCATTAATTTAATTCAATAGCTATCATTACATCCAACACCGAGTTCGACTGCACCACAACTTACCAAATTTGACCTTCAAAAAGCAGCAATGAATAATATTAACTACATTTTGAATCATATATACTCTTTTTAATTTTAACATCTATATTATATGATTCTTAGACATAATATAAGAACAAATTCATTTTTTTCAGATAAAATAATTATTTTCCAAAAAATGCAATTTTACCGCCTTTTAAAGAAAAATCTTTTTAAAACTAATATTTGACACTTTTATATATTAAATTTAATTTAATTAAATTATTATTTAGAATCAGAACATAAAAATTTAGTTTGGATAAATATTTGGTACGTTTCTGATAACATTCATATTTTGATGAACAGTTAAAAATAATAAATTTTAATTAAAAACTACTTTTTTTAATTGAAATAATTTATAGTGAGAAATTATACATTTCAATGGTTTTTAAGTATCTTTAGATTATAATTTTATCATTTAATATAATTTATGTCATTGGATGTAATTTCACAATTAAACTGTAAATAAACAAATTTCAATCTTTTGATCATTATTATTTCTTAAAAACATTTTTTTACAACAGAAATTAATTTTAAATTAATTTCTGCCACTTTTGTGTTTTGAAATTGTAAAAATGGATTCTATATATGGAATATAGAGGTCCTAATTGTGTAAATATGAAACCTTTATTTTTGGAAAATTTTAAATATTTACTTTATTAAATATTTTATTTACCTTGGTTAAAGGGTAAATCTAGTAAGGGTAAACAAATATTATAATAATAATATTAAATTACCCTAACAAATGTCATATTATTATTAATTGATACATTTCCAAACATGGAATACATGGGTCCATTTTGAGACCACATGGAGCCACTTTAGAGTGATAATGACACTTTATATTAATTAATTTAATGTAAAGACAAAAATGACATAAACATATATCTTTTAGTAAAAAATATTATACAAGGTGTTATATAAGTAATATTTTTGACTATAAATTTTCATTAGAAATATATAAATATTTCCTATATAATGGTATTTTTTTTAACTTTTTAGACAATAATAAATTAATTTATTTATGTTCTAATGAGGATGCAATAATTACCTTGTTAATGAAAGAATCAAATAAATGGTATTATAAATATTTAAGTAAATATAATTTCAAAGTTTTAATGACATAAAATAATTTTCATGGTAAATATGACATTTTAGGATTGATTCAATGTATCTTGTTCGAAGTAATAAAGTTGTGATGACTTTCACATAAACAAAATACTAAATAGTGTCAAAATGGACATAAATGGCTTTTTAAAACAAATATTATATTATTAAATTATATAATATTCCTAAAAATCTATGGATTGTAAAAGGGCTTAAATAATATTATATAGTTCATTAATGTACCAGTTGGTGTTCTCTTGGAAGTTTAGAGTATGTTTTTTATCCATATAGTGTATCAATACTAAAATACACAGTAACAGTTAAACTATTTAACTAAGAGTAAAATCTAAAAGATAATGTTAATATGGTGACCTATACCTATATAAAATCTATTGGTTGAGTGTTTTTGGACCCATACAGACATTAGTCTAGAAATAAATCATTTTTGGATCCATTATAAACTGAAAATGAATTTATTATAAAATAATATTTCAAGCTTTTCCTAAAGTGACCCTCACCTCTCTTATAAAAGGGTACTTTCTATTCTCTCAAAATAACACCTCCAAATCCATTTGTATTCTCCAAAACCTGCCCAAATATCCTCAAAACTTCCCTCACATCAACAAAGAGTCCTTAATTTGATCCGAAATCCATCTTATAGAGCCCCTTTGATCAACTCAAAAGGAAACACCCTAAGAAAAGGTAATAATTTCCCCACCCTCTTTCAAGTTATTTTTATCTTCCACATCCTCTTTCATGGTGGTTTCCATACCAAAATAATAACTCCAGTACCTACTACATATAGTGATGTAATTATAAATTTGGTCCAACATATTCATTATTCTATGCATCCAATAAATGACTATGTCACTATAAGTGCATATGTACGGCCTACCATATCCACATCGTGTTGTAGTTTGTTATTCAAACACTAAATTATTTGGATGGGTATAATAATGAGTATAAATGATTTAAATAATAAATATAACATGCTAATGATTCTATATATATAATATACCATCCAATTACATACGATTTCACCATCAATATATTGATATTGTCGGTCATACGTACATACGGATTACCGTCTCCACGACACGATTAGATTCATTTCCACATTCACCATTCAACGATGATAATAAACATATATATTATTAATAATTATATAATATATGAAATAATAATGATACTTAAAAGATATATATATTTATGTACTTACATATATCTCATTCACTTACTTTCATTCAATACGATAAGAAAACAGAAACATTGTTTATGCGTACGCACGACCTACCGTATCCATAAACGGTGTTTTACATTTCATATATCTATCTACTATAAATATTTATATTATAAAATTATATTATATATAATTCATGTGTAATATTCTATAAGTATGTAAATAATTATCTAAATGATATGATCAAGAATAACAAGTTAAAACATGTACGATAAAGAAAGCGATTATTACCCAAAATGTTAATTTAACATGGAAATAATTATTAAATGGGTAGTATAATGTCATAAATGAATCATGTATCATATAATAAATATGAATATGGTTCTGGTATTATTTAATAACATACAATGGTTTGTATAATGGAGGTTAAACGTACCCTTGACCAAAGGAAAGTGCAAGGAAAGAGTTCTTTCCTCAATCTCATTATTATTTGAGATTGTTTATGTGTAAGTATTACTGGGACATATTTGCCATCGATACTCATTTTTCATAAAAATGTTTTTAAAAGGAATATTTTATTGTTTTATGGGAGGTTCTATTTAACTATATCATCATTTTAGATGATTTAATGATTTATATTTTAAATCCTTTAAATTAATGTCCATGTTTATAAAATGATTTTAAGGATTTATTTATATAGACATGAATTTTTTTAAATGATAATTATTTTGAAAACTTTCAAAGTGGTATGTAAAAACTTTATTAAAAAATCTCTTTTAAATTACTTCCTTTATAAATTTATGACATTTAATTGTTTTCATAAAAATGGATATTTCTCTCAAATAGTTTTACAAATAATTTTCATCTATGTCAACATCCATTGATTTATTTTAAACTTGTTTGAAGTTGACTTATTATGTTACAAATCATCCATATTGTATTGAATGTTTGCTGATATATTTGACTGTGTATGTGTTATTTTTATACCATTCATGGTTTATGGTTAATGTATGTACATTTCATATGATAGTTTTAATACGAATGTTTATGTTATGTTTCAACCTTTTCATATGTGGAATGTATTGGGCTTAGTATGTGATGGGTGGAGACCACTCTAGCTCCTTGGTGAATCGGTAGGTCTCATGAGACAATTAGACATGGAATTGGCATAGGCCTTTCCCAAATTTGATATATGGTTTTGGCCGAGGCCTTAATCATTTTTAGATGTCTTCGTTGTGGCCTTGACAAAATGTTTCAGAATGTTAGACATTACACATTCCCTCATTATGAAAATATTATTGATTGTTCATGTGGTTATTCGACTAGTAGAATACCCTTGGATATGATTTATTAGGTAATTATTTAGTCTTCTCAGATTCCTGCCATAAAGTGTTCATTTTTATTATTTGTAAAGGCATGTGTTTTAAATAATCCACCATGAATAATGTTTATGTTATCTTTCGATGTATTACTTACCCTTACTGAGCGTTTGAGCTCACCCATTTCATATGTTTTATTTTCTTAGGATTCCAAGCGATGTTTTATGATTGATAAGTAGGGTTAAGCTAGTGTATTAATGGCATTCTAAAAGGAAAATTTATGTTGTGTTTTATTTTATAATGTGTAATGTAACATTCATGCATGTAATCTATTTTCTAAGACTGCTAAAATATCGGTCTTTTAGAACTTGATTCCTTGTAATCATACCAATGTATTTAAATAATGCATTGACTCTTAGATTTTAGGGTCGGGGCATTATAGGGCATCAGTAAAAAATAACAAACAAAATCGAGACATGTGAGGCTTACTTGAGTGTTGCAAGTTGATATGATAGATCCAATGATAATAAAGATGATGAACGATGCTGGAAAAACATGGATGGAGGGAATGAGTTTGAAGAATTTTTTCTAGGTTCTTCACGGATGTTATATGATTTGGAGATACTCCATCGAAAAATACAAAATGACACAATATGGGGCTACATAATTTTTTAAATGATTTATCACGTCGGTTATTTAATAAATGACATGATAAATTATTTGTATATTACATTTATCACATCCGTTATTTTATAACTGATGTGATAAACATATTTTTACATCGGTTATTTTATAACCAATGTGATAAACTACACAATTTTATTTTTCATGTCGGTTATAAAATAACCGACCTGAAAAATCAATACTCTGTTGTTTTATGTCGGTTATTTTATAACCGACCTAAAAATAAAATATCTGCATTTTTTATGTCATTTATAATATAACCGACGTGATAAATCAACTTTTACATGTTTTCACATCAGTTATTTATAACTGACATAAAAAATTCTAACGTTGTTTCTGTTTTCTGTACTAGTGATGCCACCTATGCATACACATAGTCTACAATGTCAAGAATTGATGCATATAAATTTTCTCATCACGTTGAATTTCATATTTTATTAATTAAATATAAATATTAAATATTATATATAAAATAATTCTATAATTATTGAAGGAATTGTTTTTCCATTCTAATGATAATATTTTTTATAAGTGACCCTTTTTAATTTAATCAACAAAAAAGAGCACCCAAATACACATATCTGTATTCGAATTTATTTTAAAAAATATATTAAAAATTATATGTTTTTTGTATATTAAAAATTTTATGAAAATATATATCAATTTTTTTGGGTATGATTAATCGATTTGAAAAATTCTTTGAACAAATTCATTAGATTGAAGTATTTGTGAAGGAATTTACTGAACAACGCCTAGAGGATATAGAGAGAAAAAATAATTCACATATAAAAAAAATGGAGACAAAAATTTAAAATAAAATTTAAAATGCATATGATTAATTTATTTAATAGACATAATTTGTTATTCATGATTTTAGATGATTGTACCTGGTGAGACAGTAAATTATATAAATGATTCATCACATCAATTTTTCTTGAATGATACAAATACTACTAAACACTAAATTGTTTTATATGATTATATATATATATATATATATATATTATTTTAATTTTAAAAATTGTTTTTTCTTATTTTCTATTTTTTCATAAAAATATTCTTCAAGGATAAATTTACCACTTCCAAGAAAAGTTACATTATTATGAATAATTCTTATCTTTTTAAACGTACTTTTACTCCATATCCATATTTTAATTACACTAATGTTATCTATTAATTTTTTGAAATTAATTTATTTCATTACTATGATATTTAAATTTCCCTTTAATTTTTTTAATATATTATTCATTATCCTTTTTGATGTTTTTTTGGTTAAATAATGTAATTTAATAATAATAAAAAAATATCATTTTCACGTGGGAATTTTTTACATCAACATCACAAAACCAATATTAAATTTCATATAATTACAATATTATTTTAAATTAAATTATAATATTATTATGGGTTTTAATACCTGTTATTAACACTCCTCTTATGGATATATGATACTGTTAACAATTTTTTTAAAAAAATGTTTGAATAAAATTATAAAAATCCTTTTTGTGATATCATATATAAATTACTCTATACTATAAAATATATATATGTATTATGAAGTAATGATCATTAATGAAATTTAATTGAAATTATACTCCTTTTTGAATATTTTATTTACAGTGAAAATAGATATATTTTTTACGATATGTAATGTGATACCATGTGTAAATGATTCAAAACTCAGTTTTCTCTTCATGTTGTTATTTTATGATTAGATGATTAAATATTTTCATGTTGTATACACAATTTTTTGTTTAACATTATTTGATGGGTGGGGTCCAATATCTTCATAAAATTCATTGGTTACTATTTTATATATCCTGATAAAATGACTATGTATGAACACGAAGGGGTTTGTTGCCAACATAATTTGTAAGCATGATTGGGTTTTTACACATAATATTTAATGGACTTGATTATGATTGTTCCGAATGTAGTTGACGACCCTGAATGGATTTCATAGAAATTTATAATTACCAATGATTTGGATTTATAATTTTTCAATGTTATACCACATTCTTATGATTTGATTCTATTGTTTATGATTAATCACACTTGATTCCAGTCCATTTTATATGTTTTATGAAATAATGATGAGTTTTATCTCAGTAAATGATCTAAAATTTTCTACAATTACATGTGATTATATCTTTTGGAACTAAGGTATTTTAATCAGATATATCTCACTATATTTTTGTTTTCTCATAGATTTACGATCTAGCCTATTATATTGACCCAAATATTTGTAAAGGAACATTCCTTTATAGAATGAGTGAATTCATTTATATGGAACGAAATTATAAAAAAATTACACTACTATGTATATTTTGGACATTTATAAGTTATATCCTATTAGATTTTGGAAACCATTAAAAAATTAATTTTTTATAATATATTTGTTATATTATAATCATATAATTAGTATATATTAACTATTATGATAAAGTAAAGATGACATAGATGAAAGAAGTGATGGGATAATCTATGATGATAGTACCATATGAAGACCATTTATCATAGATTATATGGGATATAACATCACTAGGATTTTCCCATGACTAATCCTATTTTAAAATTCATTAACTACATCATGTGAAAAACCACTTATGTATGAAGTTAAAGTTCATCGATATGACGGAACAAACCTTGATCACAGTTCTACCCTATAATAATATATTGGTAACACCCATTACCCAAAGTATATTTTCTTATTCAGTAAAGGGCCATGAATATAGAAACTAATGCAATGTATTTGTGTATTCATTAAACAAATTACAATATTTATCATTCATTATTTATTTATTATTATTAAATATTAATTTTGATATGAATTAGATTTTGATATGATGAATTAGAAATTGTATTTTTGGTAAATATATCTATTTAATCAAGTTACACATTTTTAATAATATATTTAATTATAAAATAAATTATTTTTTAATAAAATATTATTACTATATAATATTTATTAAACATATATAACTATATTCTTTTATGAGGTCATATGTAATTTTTATATGGATGAGAAAACTATTTAGGTAAAAAAGTTGTATTTTAATGTAAATTTTTATTTTCTCATAAAATGTAAAATTCTAATTTTTATGATTTATTTTGATAAGATAAATATTATTTCTGAAAAAATCTCATCGCTCTAATCTGGTGGTTAATTTTTTCCATTTTTTTGAGATATGTGAATTTTTTGGTAAAAATTAAAAACAATATAATTATAGAATATTTATTAAGACCACATAAAAGAACTAATGTGATTTAATAAATACTATAAATAATATCCATGATCAAAATTATTTTCCCCATTTAATATAATGTGTTTTGATGATTTTTAATTAATTTTTTAAAAAATTAATGAATTCACCAAAAACAATGTTATACTTTAAGCATTTAAAATAAACTCATTAAAACCATGAAACACATCTACATCACTAAATGTGTTATATTAAAGAGTTTAGTTCATTTTGTTATAAAATTTTGAAAACCACTCCACATTGGAATAACCCATTAGAAAAACCCATTGTAACATCTACAATTTTCATTACATCATATTAAAGTAAAAATAATAATTTTTAAAATTAATTATGAATTATCCTTCCCATTTCTATACAAACATGTCCATCATCGCATTAATATTCTCCCAAAATAGTTTTATCCTTATGTATATCTTCTCTTGCCTCTTTACATCCCCCAATGGTTACCAAATCTCTTATAAATATCCTCTAATTCATTTAAATGTGCCCTCTAAAGATATGGGACCCACCCCTTCTCCTTTTTATTCTAGTGTCATATTTATATTATTCCATTTTATTTATAATTTTTTATGTTGGGAAATGTTTTCACACATACCTCTTACTATCATTTTAATGTCGGAGTCTCAAGAGACTAGCATCAGTTTCATTTTAACTCTTCCACATATCATTATATACCTTTGTTATGATCCCAAAATTATTCTTTGAATTTCTATAAATAGCATTTGGGTAGTAAATACACATATCATTTTACATGTAACACACCATTATGTGGAATGATTTATGTAGAACACTTATGAACATACATGTTATGAATATAATTTATGGGATCGAAATTCAATCGCCCTCTAATTAATTGGTTATGTTTTTATATTCTGAGATGAAATCTAAAGAGCATGGGTGGTTACCATAAGAATGTTAGGTTATAAAGTATCAGTGTATAGAATTGTAACATGTTTATTATGTCATGTTTTTAGTTTTTGTCAAGTTCCTATGTTTTCTTTTGTTTTCATCATATATCATCTTTGGATGTTCATGTTAACAGTTATCATATGTTTTTATCTTATTGATATGATTATCTATACACATGTATTAATTTAATCATGTTATTCTTTTACTATTCCATTGAATTGATTTGTTTCTCATGAGATTTTTCATTACATCCCTATATTAACCTGTCACGACCCGTCCTCTGGGGCCCATTCCATGACTACCCCAAGCCCGCCTTCCATAGGCCAAGGGCTGTCGACTAGGGCCAAAAGTGTATTACCTAAAAATGGTAAGTCATTGCCTTTATAACCTATAACACACACAACCAAGCACACAGTAAGATACAAACTCAAGTAAACTGAATAGTAAACAGAGTGAGTACAATAAGTAAAAAGGGACTAGAATACAAGCCCAACTGGAAGGTACAAGGAAAACTAGAAGTACAAGACAGTTGGAAGTACAATTAACTAGAACAACTCCTCTAATCACCTGCCAAGGATCCTACCCGAAGGATATGTACAAATCTCGATCGGTCATCTCTGTGGTACACCTCATCTAGGTCAACCTCTGAGCTACCTCTAGTTCTGGTACCCTCGTCCTAATTCAGCGATATCCGTCATCTGAATCCATCACAACAAGGTTCGGGCATAGCCCATGTAGGGGTGAGTATAATGATACTCAGTAGGGACCCTGAGACCCTCAAGGTCTCACAAAATCCAACAAGGATAAACCACAAAATATGAAATCAATAGATAACCCTACATAGGTATATGACCATACATATACCTAAGTTATCAAGTAATACATCCTAATCCATTTAGATGCTTTGTTGCTAACCTACACAGAATTTCTAGGAGCTGACCCACGCAGGATCGCTGGAGTTAACCCACATAGGATCGCTAGGAGCTGACCCATAGTAGATCGCTAGGAGGTGACCAACATAGGATCAGTGGAGCTGACCCACACAGGATCACTTGGAGATGACCCACACAGGATCGCAAGGAGTTGACCCACACAGGATCACTAGAGATCACCCACACATGATCGCTATGAGCTGACCCACATAGAATCGCTTGGAGCAGAACCACACAGGATCGCTGGAGCTGACCCACACAGGATCGTGGAAGGTGACCCACATAGGATCACTAGGAGCTGACCCACACCAGATTTCTTGATATGACCCACATATGATCTCTTAGATCTAACCCATGCAGGATCTGTAGGATCTAACTCACACAGGATCACGAGGAGATGACCCGCACAGGATAGCTAGGAGCACTACTCTCATCACATCCAGCTACTGGGTTTCCACACTAGGCTTGCTCGACACTGGGAGGGTCCACTCCCCAAGCCACTGGTCGATTCTCCAACTTCCACGATGTTCCACTAAGAAGAAACTCAAAGGTTCTCCACATCATATGGGTCTCAACGTAATAGACGACGCGTCAACCAGACGCCTGGTCTATGAGTTATTAGCCTTTTAGTCCCGGGGGCCCAGTTGGATTCGTGCTCAATCCAACCCGACCGTACCTCAAAATTACCCAAAACTCATGTGCGGTATAATCAAAGAGACTGTCTCGCTCCAAGATTTTGAGTGCAGTTGATGGTTCGTCAAGCGGGTGTCCAGTGCTAATGTTATGGCCAAAAGAGCATAAATGGGTCGTAGTGTGCCCGGGTCCGGTCCGACCTAGTTGGACCGACCCGGCCCGACCCGCTGGGTATGGCCCATCCCACTGGGCAGCCTGGTAGGCCACAAGGGGCCGCAGAGGGTGTGAGGCCATGGGGCGGCTTGTCAATGGTGGTTTTGCCAGAAGGGCGGTGACGACTTGACCCGGATGGCGGTGGCGGCTCGGGCGACGGCGGCGGCTTGGGTTGAGGCTTGGCTCGGCAGTGCGGCGACGACTTGGCTCAGCTGCTCGTCTCAGTGATGGAGACTTGGGCGGCGGCTCAACCTAGACTGCAGCGATGGCTCGGACGGCAACGACATCTCGGGCGGGGCAGTGCAGCGAGGCTGTGGCGGCAGTTTGGTTGTGGTGGCGCAGCTCGACCTCAGCGTCGGTTCGGTCGGGATGGTGCGGCTTGACCATGATGGCGGTTCGGCCAGGTGGCGCGGCGACGCCACAGCGGCGGTGGTCGTGGAGCGACACCATTGCCTTCATCGCGGTCGGCGGTGGTACCGACCACCATTCTCATGCCCCTTTGTGGTTGGTCTCAATCCCCCTCCATCACGAAAAACACCACAATTCATCACAGGAGTTACGAAGAGGACGGACCTTGTTAGTTTGGCCTAAACTCTCCTCATTTGAGCGATAGCATGTGGCTCAACAAGAAGACGATTATCAAGAACGGGCTAATAAAATCAATAATCAAACACCAACCCTTCAATCCTCGTCAATCACTTTTACCAAATAACGCCAAAGAATTATAAGGGGGGAATATGGAAAGTGATATGAATATTGTAGTATATCCCTACCTTGGATTGTTCACTGATGTTGGAGCGAGAAGGAAGTTGAAGTTGTCGATGTTCATCTCGTCCGCCACACACCTCCAATCCCAGGCTTGTGCTCCGGTTCTTCGTAGTCGAATATGTTCATCGTTAGAGGGTGTCTTGGGGTAGAATTCGAAGTCAGAGTTCTTCATCGGAGGAGCGTTCTTCATGGAAGAATGTGTTTTTCATTGGAGAAGTGTAATCCTCCAAGGGTTCTCCTCTCACAATCCCACCAAAAAATGAAAGAGGTGACAATATGATTATCTTAAAGGATTAACTATGTTGGAACCACCATGTTGGCATAATTAATGTACCGCATTGGCATAATTAATTAGCTCAATTAACTGTCCCAATTTAATGGCTCAATTTAATGGGAGGGGTGGAATACTGGGGAGTTGGGAGGTTTCTCCACATTAATAGGGGTCGGGTGGTCCCCGCCTCTAAAATTAAAATATTGTGGGTTTATGAATGGGTGGTCCCCACCACCATAACCCACACATAGGAGGTTTCAAGAATAAAAATAAAATTTTAAATAATTTTATTTTTTTTCCAATGAAAAGCCCAAAATCTATCTTTCACCCTCGACCTACTGCAATCGAGGTGAAGGTCCCCTTAATAGAAAACCGATGCAGTGAGTTCAATGGTGCCCTCAGATTTCAATTCCAAGCACCGGTTAATAAGTTAGAAAAATCCACTTGCACGTTTTCTAAATGTACCTGAGATAAGGTTCAAAAATTCATTCTGGGAACTCCGTGCCTCGGAATCACGTGCCGTCAATTTTCGAAGACTCGTAAAATTCCCATATATTAAAAAAAATTTAAATGGAAATTCTGGGTCTTTACATTATCCCCACCTCAGGGTTCTACATCTCTATAAGACATAACTCAAACTAGGTAAACAAGTGGGGGTACTGAGCACACATCTAAGTCCCCCGCTCCCATGTGCTCTCCTAGAGTTTCCCGTGCTGCCAGTGAACGTGCACCAGAGGTATCGACTGTCCAAAAAGCACCCGCTCATGTCGATCCTCAATCTCTACTGGAACCTCCATAAAAGTCACCCCATCATCGACGTCCATCTTTCTTTGGTCTATGATTTGGGAAGGTTCATACACGTATATCCTCAACTGGTATACATGGAAGATGTCGTGCACCTGATGCAACTGAGGTGGAATAACTAAGTAGTAAGTCACCTCGCCAACTCTACTGAGGACCGGAAAGGGTACAATGAATCTCAGATATTATTTCCCACCTCAACCAAATCTCTATAAACCTCATCAGGGTGAGACCTGTAGGAAGACATGGTCGCCATCCTCGAACTCCAGAGGTCTCCATCTTCTGTCGGCATATGAATTCTTCCTGCTCTGTGTAGTCTTCATCCGCTCTTGGATGATCTGCACTTTCTCTGTGGTATCTTGTAAAATCTATAGTCCCACTAGTGCTGACTCCCTTGGTTCAGTCAAGCACATGTGTGATATGCAAGGTCGCCCGTAAAACACCTTGAAAGGTGCCATACCAATGGTGGAGTGATATTTGTTGTTGTATGCAAACTCCACCAATGGAAAGTGATCCGTGCAACTGTGACTGAAGTCGAGGATGCTTGGACGTAGCATGTCCTCGAGGGACTTAATGGTCCGCTCTGTCCGGAGGTCCGTCTGTGGGTGGAAGGCAGTGCTCAAATGGAGATGTGTTCTAAAAGCCTCTTGCAAACCCTTCCATAGCCGGGAATTAAAACGTGTATAACTATCAGAGACAATCGTCGAGGGTACTCTATGTAGCCGCACAATCTCCTGCACATAGAGGTGTCCCAAGCTCTCTACTAAACCCTACTATCTGATCAGTAAAAAGTGGGATGAATTTGTGAGTCGGTCAATGATTACCAAGATAGAGTCATGACCTCTAGATGTACGTGGAAGTCCTGTCATGAAGTCTATAGATATCCCATCCCACTTCCACTCTACGATCTCTAAAGGCTGAACCAGGCCTGCTAGTACCTGATACTCTGCCTTCACTTGCTGACAAGTGAGGCACTGAGAGAGAAACTTTGCAACTGCTTTCTTCATTCCCGCCCCCCAGTGTAGTCATCCGAGTTCCTAGTACATATTTTCCACTCGTGGATGTACCACTAGAGGGGATGTGTGTAAGTCCATCAACACTTCATCCTGAAGTGACACTTGTACCATGGTACATCCTCTAAAGAGAATGACATGCTCCCCACCTTCAGAAAATCCATCAGGTGCCTTCCATGTGGATATATGAGCATGTCGAGCCTCGCAGTCAGTGTCCACACACTACACCTCCCTGACTCGCTGAAGAAGTGGGGGAGTGACTGTAAAAGACTGAAGGAAAACTACTCCATCTCTATCAACAAAGGATATCTGCAAAGTATCCAGCTACCCTATCACCTCTCCTAGTAGCTATATACCAGACCTCTTGTTGAGCGCATCCGCAACAATGTTCCCCTTCCTAGGAGTATTGACTATCTTAGAGTCATAGTCATGGAGGAACACACTACAGTGTCGCTATCTCAGGTTCATGTCCTTCTGATATAAGATATACCAGAGACTCTTGTTATCAGAGTACACTGTAAAATGTTCATCCATCAGATAGTGCTACCACATCTTCAGGGAAAAGACCACTGCTGCTAACTCTAGGTCATGGGTAGCATAGTTCTGCTCATTTTTTCTCAGCTATCTTGAACCATATGTGATCACTGATTACTCCCGGATCAGGACACATCCAAGTTCCGTCCCTGATGCATCGCAGTAGACTACGTACCCTATGATCTCCTCTTAAAGTCTCAAGATGGGTTAACTAGTCAGCCTATTCCTCACCTCCTAAAAACTCCGCTGGCATTTCTTCGACCAAACGAAGGGTTTCCCCTTCTTCCTCAATGCTGATAACGGTGCTACAACTCTGGAGAAATCTAGTACAAATCACTAATAGTATCAAGACAAACCCAGGAAACTCCATACCACCGTCACAATCCTGGGTGGTTCCCAAGAAAGTAATGCCTCAATCTTTGATGGATCCACTTCAACTACAGCCTCTGATATGACATGTCCCAGAAAGTGAACCTCTCAGATTCAGATCTAGCACTTCGATAGATTACCATAAAGCTGGTGCTCTCAGAGTGTGTCCAATACAACATGTAAATGATATGCATGCTCCTCCTCAGTAACCAAGTAGATTAGAATGTTTTCGATGAAGACTACTTCAAAGCGATAAAGGTATGGATGAAAGATCATGTTCATGAGTCCCATTAACATTTCTGGTGTGTTGGTTACACCGAATGACATAACCAAGAACTCATAATGGTCGTACTGACACTTGAAGGCCATAATCTTCACATCCTCGTCTCATACTCTGAGTTGGTGACAGCCTGATCTGAGGTGTATTTTGAGAACCATCATGCTCCCTTTAGCTGATCAGAGAGGTTATCAATCCTCTGAAGTCGGTACTTGTTCTTTTCAGTCACCTGGTTCAGGAACCGATAGTCAACACAAATCCTCAATCTCCCATCCACTTTCTTGGCGAACAAAATCCGGGCTGCCCAAGGTGAAACATTAGGCCGAATGAATCCCTTCCCCTTCAAGTCCTGAAGCTATACTAGCTGCTCACGAAGCTCCGTGGGAGCCATCCGATATGATGGTGTAGATATCGGTACCATCCTGGGGTATAGGTCAATGTAAAAGACCACCTCTCTATGAGGAGGTAGACTCGGAACATCATCCTGGAAGACATCTATGTACTGGTCCACCACTACAAGATAGCTCAGACTCTCTACATCAACCGCTCCGAGGGTAAGGCTAGCCATCTGATGAGTGATTGGTTGCACTCTCTTCAGGGTAAGTACATTCTATGCTGAAAAGGCTCCCTTCTCTCCAGTGAAGGTGAACCTGGTCTCATCCTTGCTGACACACTGCACTTTGCACCTAATACAGTCTATCTGAGAATGGAATGTAGACAACTAGTCCATACCCAAGCTGATGTCATAAGGCCTCGACACTGCTACTAGGAGATCCCAACTGAATCTCTCACCTCCTAGAGTAAGATCACACTGCCGGTACCAGTGCGTAATTTTTGAATTCACTCCAGTAGGAGTTTATAACTATATGGATCGAGCCAACGGATCCGTCAGAATCTCTGAGCTCCGAATGAGGGCAGTGGCAATAAAAGAAGGACTGGAACCTGTGTCTATAAGTACTGCATCTAAGGTGGAGTAGACATAGATCATACCTCGTATCATCTCCAGAGCGCGGTGATCGTAGGCCTCAGCTGCCTAGAGCTAAGCTCTCCCCTTTCCACTTGCTCCCTACGGTCGGGGTGGATTTCCTTGTGGTGGTGGCAGTAATATCTCGAATTGTCGACCACCGCCAGCTGCACGACCAGCTCCTCTGCCACATCCGCCTATTCCCTGCCGACTTCCTTGGTCGAACCTCTGTCTCTGCTTGGGCTGTCTCTCGACCACTTACTGATCATACGTATGGAGGGTCAGACAGTCACGAGCCATGTGACCTTGCTCGCCGCATATGTAATACTGCCCGCTCGAGGTATGACTGGCTCTACCTCAGGGGACCCACACAACCGATCTTAAGTCATGTGGTCGTCCAACAGTGGTTCTAGTCCTCTTGAGACTCTTTGACATATGTGTGATGCCAGCTATAGAAGACTCTACCACGTGACGTCCGGTGGTGGGTCTCATTGCTGACAACTGTTTAACAAGAAAACTCTCCACTAATATGCTTTCCTCTAACACCCCCTCCTGCATCGGGATGTTGAGTGAGATCATCGGGCCCAAATCTCTCACCTGAGCCCCTGTTCAAAGGTCTGATCCTTGAAGAATGGGTCCCACACCATATCTTTGGAGTACCATGAGAGGTCAGTGAACCTCACTGAGTACTGAGCTATAGTGATGATTCCCTACTACAGATGATGAAGCTATTGTATGCCCACTTTGAAAAGTGTCAATGGGATAAACTCTGCCTGAAATAGGCTCTCAAATTCTACCCAGATAAATCACCACATTGTCATGAACCTGGAGCATCAAGCTCCACCATATACTCACTGATTCCTGTAGAAGGCTCATGGAAAGGATCACCATGAGATCGGCTGGTGTCCCTACCAGTCAGAAGAATCTCACTACAGCCTCTATCCAATCCTCAGATGCCCGTCGGTTCATCTCTCCACAGAACTTAGGTGGCCTCTGGCGTTGGAACTCGTGCAATGCGGTCAAGTGGTGTGCACCCTCTGCTGCTGGTGATGGTGGCATCGGTGACCCAATGGGTAATGGTACCGCTGGTGCCTCTGCTAGTGCCTCTACTAGAAGAGGGCCTTGCACTGAGGCCTCATCGCTCAGAGGTATATCAGTGCATAAAACTCTTGGAAACCTAGATGTTTGTCTACATGAAGGCATCCTAAAAAGAAACAGGTGTGCCACGGTCAATAAGTTAAACTTGGTGAGCAGACATAAGATATCACAACGAAAACTCTTGAAAACACACATGCAATCAGTGTTTTCGTGCACTGAGTCAGAAATATGAAGTTAGGGTCCTGGTGTATGGATACGTCGGCTGCTGCACCAACACTATATTCCCTATACTAATAACCACACTCACTACACTTAACACTATTGTCATTAAAAAGAATGATCTGGGTCCTATGTTCTGTGGGAGAACCGACTCCTCTGTTACCAATTTGTCGCCACCCATCCCCCGAGGCCCGTACCATGACTACCCAAAGCCTGCCTTCCATAGGCCAGGGGTAAGAGACTAGAATTGACGACGTATTACCTAAAACTCGGAAGGAATTGACTTTATAACCTATAACACACAACCAAGAACACAATAAGATACGAACTCAAGTAAACTGAATAGTAAACAGAGTGAGTACAGTAAGTAACAAGGGTCCAGAATATAATCCCAACTGGAAAGTACAAGGAAAACTTGAAGTACAAGATAGCTAAAAGTAAAAGTAACTAGAACAGCTCATGTGATCACCCGCCAATGATCCTACCTGTAGGGTAGGTACAAATCATGATCGGCCGTCTCTATAGTATGCCTTGTCTAGGTCCACCTCCGAGCTACCTCCATTCCTGGTACCCTCGTCCTCAGTCTGTGATGTCCATATTCTATATCCAACACAACAAGGTTCAGGCATATCCCGTGTAGTAGTGAGTATACAAAAGCTCAGTAGGGACCTCGAGACCCTCAAGGTCTCACAAAATCCACCAAGGGTGAACCACAAATTATGAATTCAACAGATAACCCTACTTAGTTATATTCCCATACATTTACCGATGTTATCAAGTAATCCATATCAATCATGAGGAAACACAGAGGTATAGACTCAGATCACACTATTTATATCTTTAGGAACAATAGTAAAGATGATTAGATGTAACTTTTAAATCATCTTACTCCGTTAAGAAGATTTGTTACTAACCTGTACAGAATCGCAAGGAGCTGACCCACGCAGGATCGCTAGAGCTGACCCACACATGATCTCTAGGAGCTGACCCACACATGATCACTAAGAGAAGACCCACACATGATCGCTATGAACTGACCCACATAGGATTGTTGGAGCTGACCCACACATGATCGATAGGAGCTGACCCACACAAGATCACTAGGAGCTAACCCACACAGTATCACAGGAGATGACCCACACAGGCTCGCTAGGAGCTGACCCACGCATGATCTCTAGGAGCTGAACCACACAGGATCACTGGAGCTGACCCACATAGGCTCGCTAGGAGCTGACCCACACAGGATCGCTAGGAGCTGACCCGTACAGGATTGCTAGGAGAACTATTATCGTCACAGCCAGCTACTGGGTTTCTGCATTAGGCTTTCCCATCTCCTAGAGAGTCCACTTCCCAAGCCACTGGTCGATTCTACAACTTCCACGGTGTCCCACGAAGATGTATCTCAAAGGTTCTCAATGTCATAGTGGTCTCAATGCAACCGACGACACGTCAATCGGAAACCTGGTCTATGAGTTCTTATCCTTTTAGTCCCAAGGGTCCTGTTGGATTCATACTCAATCCAACCCGACCATACCTCAACTTTAGCCAAAACATTAGTGGGATATACTCAAAGGGACTGTCTCTCACAAATATTTCCATCACCGTGGACGGTTCTTCAAACAGATGTCTGGTGCAAATATTATGGACAAAAGAGTGTAAATGGGTCATTGTGGGCCCATGTCATAGCTGACCCGGTCGGACCGATGAGACCCGACCCGGCCTGTGCCGACCAGGTTCGGGTCGACACAGCCTGAACCGCTGAGTTCGGCTCGGTAGGCCGTGAGGGGACACGGAGGACGCGAGGCTGTAGGGTGGCTCGGTCAGGGTGGTTCGGCCAGAACGGCGGTGACGACACGACGCGGAGGGTGGAGGCAGCTCAGACGATGGCTCAGCCTGGCGGCAGCGGCTTAGATGACAGCGGTGGCTCAAGCAGTACGGTGCGGTGAGGACGCGGCGGTGGTTCGGCTGGGGTGGTGCAGCGAGGCCACGACATCGGTTTGTCCAGGGTGGCGCAGCGAAGCCACGTCGGCGGTGGTCACCGAGCGGCACTGTTGCACCGTCGCCTTCATCACGGCCTACGGTGGTGTCGGCCGCCGTTCTCATGCCCCTTTATGGTTGTTCGCCATCCTCCTCCATCGCGAAGAACACTACAATTCATCACAAGAATTATGGAGAGGATGGTCCATGTTATGTTGGCCCGCAATCTCTGCATTAGAGCTGTAGCAAGTGGCTCAATAAGAACAAGAGTACTAAGAATGGGTAAAGAAAAAAATAATCAAACACCCTCCTTAAAATCCTCATAAATCACTATTCCTAAATCCTGCAAAATAATTAGAAGGGTAGAAAATGGAAAGTGATAATCATATTGTAGTAAACCTCTACCTTGGATTGTTCGTTGATGTTGGTGCGAGAAGGAAGTTGAATTTGTCGACGTTCGTCTCGTCCGCCACACACCTCCAATCCCTGGTTTGTGCGCCAGTTCATCATAGTTGAAGACGTTCCTCGTTGGAGGGTGTCCTGAGGTAGAAGTCAAAGTTGGCGTTCTTCATTGGAGAAGCATTCTTAATAGAAGAACACGTTCTTCATTGGAGAAGTGTAATCCTCAAGGGTTCTCCTCTCACAATCCCACCCAACAATGAAAGAGGTGCCAATAAGATTAACATAAATGATTAATTATGTTGGCACAACCAAGTTGGCTTAGTTAATGTACCGCGTTGGCACAATTAATTATCTCAAATAATTGGCCCAATTTAATGGCTCAATTTAATGGGAGGGGTGGAATATTGGGGAGTTGGGAGGTTTCGCCCCATTAAGAGGGGTCGGGTGGTCCCCGCCTCAAAAATTCAAATATTCAGGGTTTATGCTTGGGTGGTCCCCACAACCATAACCCACACATGGGAGGTTTCAAGAATAAAAATAAAATGTTCAATATTTTTATTTTTATTTTCCCATGAAATTCCCAAAATGTATCTTTCACCCTCGACCCGCTGCGGTGGAGGTGATGGTCTCCTTAAGAGAAAACTAGCACTACGAGTTCAATGGTGCCCTCAGATTTCAATTCTGAGAAATGGTTAAAAAGTTAGAAAATCCCACTTGCACGTTTTCTGAATGCACCTGAGATAATGTTCAGAAATTCATTCAGGGCACTCCATACCTCAGAATCACACATCGTCAATTTTCACGGACTCGTAAAATTCCAATATATTAACAAAAATTACATGGAAATTCTGGGTCTTTACATAACCCATGAAGTTTTAAAAGATCCATGGAATATAGGTTATGATTAGTAGTTTTGAAAAAAAATGGTTGTAACATTGTTTATTTTATTATATTATGTACATAATTTTCCAAATACATTATTCCTCGTAATGTTCTGGGGTTTTATTAGGTGTGTCTTTATGTAATAAGACATGAAATAAATTGTTTTAAATATGGGTTTTCACACCTATTGTGGTTCCTTAATATGTTTATCTTATTGGGTATCTGATATCATCAATACTTTTGTTTTCTAATTCTTAATGAATTATATATTATCCAATGTTTATATAGAATTTATCTGTATATTTGACTGTGGGTGATATTTAATTAACAATGTGTGTTATGATATTCTTTCTATCTTGTCTTTAATGACACTAATTATTTTGGTTCTGGGATTGTGAGATTACTTGTGAGGCATTTTTGTTAAATTATCAATACAATTTACTATTTATATGATTTTTAATACTATATAATATCATTTTGTTTCAAGGTAGGGTTGTGTTATTTTTGGGGATCATGAATATAAAAAATTAGTGTAAACACTAGGTATATATATAAATATATATAATATCCAAAAAAATAATGTACACGATGTTTTTTTCATAGGAATAACATCCTTATATGGAAACAAAAAAGTTGATGAAAGATCAGAAAAAATTAACATATGTGTAATGCCTTTAAAAAAATTTACGGGGTATCAACTCTATCTTCACTCTAGGAATAAAAATATTTCACTACCTAAAAAATGGATTAACACAACAAGGATTTATTATTATTTGATTCATATAATCTCTAAAACCCATTATGAAATTTGTAAACATAATATGAAATGTGATTAGGTTATATTATTTCATTGGAAAATAATATTTTATAACATATATTGAAGCCCCGATATTCATATGTTATGTTATAAATGAAATTCGTGATTTGTTTATTCCAATTGTACAGTTTTTATTTCTTAATAATTCTTATCCAAAGATTGTTTTATTTTATTAAATTCTTGTTATTAGAAGGAACCAAGTTAAGAAAGTGTTGGAATTTGAATTTGGTGATTTTCTAATGAATTAACCATATGGGATTGGATTTGGGGTGAAAAAGATAATGTTAATTATCACCAAACCTTCACAAGTAATGAATAATAATGCGAACCATATATATAATCCATATACATCATGGAAAAAGATTCTTTTAATCACGACCTTCCTAACACAACACCCATAATAATTTTTTTTTTCATTCAATTAATAAGTTTTTGATAGATTAATTAATGAAATATAGGAAATATATTTTGTCATCCTATTCTCAATCCATGGGAATGATTTTTTATCCATATATCATTTTTACTATGAGGATTTACATTAGCAGACCATATTTATTAATAAAATGAAAAAGGATAATATTTACTCTATGGGAAATATTATACATAAAAATATATTCTCTAAAATCATCATAATAAATTTTAATTTGGATTAAAATATGTGAAACAAAAAGTATATGGATCCCTTGGTACTTATGACTCTAACAACATGAAGGTTAATCGTACACTTCTATTTTCATTACTACATTTGAAAGAAGGGATTATAAATTATTTACTAGTCTATAACTAATTATTAATAAGGCATTATTAATAAGAGACATTAGATTCCATGATGATATATATTGTTGTACAGTTTTGGTGGACATTGAAACAGTGGACTATCAGTATTCAGGGGAGAAGAAAAGGAAAATTGAGTTTAATGGATACTCTAATGCAAAGGGAATGAATCTTCAACTTACAACATGATATAGATGTGGGAGATAACAACCAAATAATTATATATATATATATATCCTAAAAAGGATTTACAAGTTATAAAGAGGCCCCCATAAACAACATTCACTAAAAAACCAACCCTTTGTGGACTATGTTTTCTGTACTAGAGGTAGTGAAAAAAATGAAACCAATTAAGGGTACTTACATAAACTTTTTCGTAGTCAATTATGAGTAATCAATTAGTGATACTTTTATTTTTTTTATCAGTGATTTCCTTGTTTGTTGAATTTACTCATGTAACATCAAATTGATATTCATTTACCAGTGGTTCACATAAACCATCTTGAAATGGATAAATAAAAAAGGTTAAAAAAGAAAATCCAATAATATGCATAGAATTAGTTCATTTTAGGCATGGTTTACATAAACCATAAAAAAACATTAAATAAAAATAATAAAACATATTTTATTTTTCAAAATCATTGTAATTAAATATTAATTATTTTGAAACTAATTATACAATAAAAACACTTATATGTATATCATTCATTCATCCATCAGTCAAATATACACATTCATTAGTCATACATGTAAAATCCATCTATTGGTCATAATCTCTGTAATCACATACATATATATTGTGTCCAGCATCCCCCATCAACCGGTGATGACCACATTTATCTCTCCACCACCAGTAAATACGAACAACTCCTTGACTATTTTCATCATACATGAAACCTACAACATAAAAATCATATAATCTAAAAAAACTAGGTAGAATTTAGAAAAATTAAAAATTTAAATAACAAGTATAGTAGTATGAATGATAATGTCTAACCATAGACCAACAACTATACATCATCACAAATTTCTTCTGATGAGTTTAATATATGAAAATGGTTAACCTCTTTCTGAGTTTCATCATTTTACACCTAAAATAAAAAATTAAATATTTAATAAAATTAATATAAATAAATATAAGGTTAGAATATCATAAAAATTATACACATATCATTTTTTATTTTTTTAATAAATATATATATTTTCGTCCAATAAAATAATATGTTAATCAAATACATTGAAAACATAAATTTTTTTATCATATCAATTACCTCATTTATATTAAAAAGAAAAATAACTTAATAATATAATTTTTTTTTAAATATTTTCCTGATCATACCATTTATGATTTTTTTACAGTTTTTGATATATACTAATGAATCATATTGGGCCATTCAGAGAATAATTCTTATTGTATTGATGTTATATCTAATCATACACATCAAAATTATTTAATTACAATTTTCCTCTTATTTATTTTCAATATGATATTTTTTCTATGGTTCTGACCATTATATGTAAGTGTTATTTTATTAAAATACTAGAAATTAATTTATAGATATATTATTCAAACCACCACTTTTATTGAATTGAAATAAGTTCATATATTTAAAAATATAATATACATCCATTGTCTTATGATTTCATAGAACTCTGGGATAATTTCCTTTTCTTGACCCATATGGCATGTTTTGAAAGATGTCACTATCTATTAAAGCATCTTATCAAGTCATTTCAAGCATATTTAATGTTGGGATGACATATTTATTATTAATACACATAAAAAACCATTCAAATATATTTTCACAATGATTTTAAATAAATTAGATGTGATTTACAATTTTTTCACTAATACATACATGTACTAGAGTTTTAAATCACTAAAATTTCATTAATGGTCATCCTAGGAAACCCCCCACTCATATTGGCATGTCATCATCTATAAAATATCAAAATAAATGTATAGTCATTGAATTATATTTTTGTATAATATGAGCTTGTTTTCAAGGTTTTTACCACATGTGGAATGTTTTTAAAATACACTGAAATGTATTAAAAATTTTACTGCGTCCTTATGGGAACACTATATAAGGACCTGTCATTAAATAATACATAATCTAGTTAATTTAACTAAAAAAAATTATTACATTACCATCTATATTTTCAATTTATAGTTTTATAAAATTAGGAAATAATTTTTATATATCAACCAACAAGCATGAAATTTGGGTACTAATAAAACAATATCCATTTCATCCATAATAAAAAGGTTTTTAATAAAAAACAAGAAATTTTTTCATGAAAATCCTTCACAATATTTATCTTGGATTCTTATTTTGACATACCCATCCTTAAACCCAGTGAAAATCATTTTAGAACTTGAGATGATGAAACAATGATCAGTAAGGGATATAAAAGGAAAGGGGAAATTATTAGTAAATTAATATTTATAAATATTTGAAATCATTTTTTGAAAGACATACATATCACCCATAAATATTGATATACTTACTTTGTGAAAACATAATATTTCTATGTAACATAAAAAAATTAATATTGAAATATAGGTTATATGATGAATTACATACTCAATATGTTATCTATTGTGGCTACATAATTATTTTTTAACCTCACATATACCTTATAATAAAACACTATTGAATACCTTACAATATAAGCCCCACGACTACCTTTTGGTTTAACAATCGTAGTTACACTTCTAGTAAACATACCATTGAACTCCTACATTAAAAAAACCAATGAATTGAAGCTGTATATAGGAATAACCCTTAAACATAATCAATTTTTAATAACCATAACATAATCATAAAATCGGCAGATTTTCATAAAAAATTTCTCTTTAATTTTATTAAAAAGCAATTTGAAAACAGTATTTTAATGAAAATTCCCTTAAAAATACCATATCATTAAAGTGATAATTTATCAAATGAATGGAATATTTATATTGATGTTAAATAAACTCGATACATTATTATATAGTCAAATTTAATTTCTGAAATAATCCAAACATGACCAAATCATTGAGTTGAATGTCATCCCTATGAAAAGAAATTGGGTTATGAATTCCCTTACCTTGAGTTAATCTTAATTAAAAAGTGTTTAAAAATAATGTATAATCATTAAAAATTGTTATTAATCATTTATAGAAACATATTCATTTTTATAAAAGATTATGTTGTCATTTTATAGCATCATTCCACCAATTTATTAATAATATTCTGTTATTTCAATTATTTCGGGTGCATTTTTACATGGTTTCCATGGTCAGTTCGAAAATCATTTCCATATTGAATGGATTAGAAACTTCTAATGTGGAATGAAATGGTATTTACATGGTTCAATAATATTAAATGATACCAGAAATATTTTTTTTCATATATGATGATGAATCATTAGATAAAACATTATTGATATTCATTAAGATCATTTTGGTGGTTCTTTGAAAATCACAAATGAGTTTCATTATATAATTTAATATTATATATATAAGTTAATTACAAAACATAAAAGAGATTATATAATACAAATTAAAATCATTTAATAAAATATAATTGTTTTACAACCATCCATGAAGGAGGAGATAGACATTGAAAACACATCATCCATGATGTCGGTACGTCGACACATCACATATGATGTTTTTATTTTTAGAATAAAAGGGAGTGGGGAAGGTGTATGGTGATGAATATTTACATAAAAATGATTAAATTAAATTATATATAATAAAATTTAGTTTTAATTTCTCTTGGATATGGTGATTTTAAGAGACTATATGAAAAGAAAATGAATTGAAAAGAACAGAAATGAAAATGAATACAGATTTTTACCTCTATAATTATCTTCATAAGAACCACCTTAATGACCTCAATTTTGAACTTTTGGAAAGCCCAGGATGTATTGGTCGTGGTAAAGATACATGGTAAGGTATTTGGGTATAAATTTAAAAATAAAAAAGGATTTTATGTGTGAGGGGAAGAGAGGGTAAGGGTGGTATTAACAGTGGAGGAGAGGAGGTTTTTTTTGAATATTCTATTCAATAGTTTATTAATTTGGATCATGAATATGATTAGATTGAGAATTATAATCCAATATATAAAAATAAAAAATTAAATTTATAGGTTATGATGCTTACATAATTCATGATTTTATGAACATTGTATTTTACTTATAATGTATATATTCCATATATTAGAGTACTTCACAATTCACAAAAAAAATCAAGTATTTTAGAAATAATCCAAAAAATATACTACAACCATTCTTAAATGTGAAGATTAAAAATAAGAACTCCATTTTTTAACAGTTGTTTTCTAAATATGAGAAATATAATTTCTAAATAAAATCTTAATTTATTTTAAATATAACTATTTTAAACTTAGAAAAAATTTTATAACACATTGAAATATTATTTAAAGTATCATAAAATTATAATATAATTATAAGAAAACTAAAATTATAATTACTATATAAATTTTTTATGAATTTATATTTTATTTTTAATCAAAAAACTAAATATAAAATTGTAATAAAGAATTTATGACCCAAAAAATACCCACTTATAATTTATAATTTTCAAAAAAATATTTACATGTTTAATGATATAAATATATCATCTTTTTTACTTATAAGATAGAGGTCACTATTCTATTGGACATATTAGTATACCTAATGTTCATGATAATATTCCAAAGGAAATTTTACAATTCCATTAGTTTAAATTCATTAATTTCATAAAATATCAATAATTTAATTATAAATTTATAATTAATTTAAATATTTACTTTTAGAATGATAAAAAATTATATTATAATTACCTAGGTTATTACATTCTCTCCACATTCTAGAAATTTTGTCAACAAATTTTTTATTCACTTATTAAAAAAGTGAGGGTAACTTTCTCTCTTAGAATTTTCAGATTTCCATGTTACTTCTTCAACCATTTGTTTTCTACATAAAACCATAACTTAGTGAATCATCTTTTTCCACAGTATCTACTCTATATGATCAAGAATATGATTATGATTTTCCTTATAAAAAAGTTTCTCTTCCAACAGAAGTACTTCTAGTCTCAAAACATGACATGGGTCTACCATATGATTAAACAAAATTGAAACATGAAAAACACTGTGTACCTGGGATAAACTCAGAGGAAAAGATACTCATTAGGTGACTGGTCTAACTTTTTCCTGGATATCCTATGTTCCATTAAACTTTAGAATTTTCATTCCATTCTTACAAAAATACATACCAATTTCCCATTGTGAATTTTTAAGAAATATATAATCACCTAACTCAAAAGAAAAGTCATTCCTCCTTTATCTTCATAGTTTTTCTTCTTTCTCTAAGCTATCCTCATGTGTTTCTCGACCATATTCACTTGCTCAACCATGTCATCTACTAATTATAGTCCCATAAACTTCATTTCCCCAACATCATCCCAATATGATGTAGTGTGACACTTCTTCCCTTATAATCCCTTAAAAGATTCCATATGTATACTGGAATGAAAATTATTATTATAATAAAACTCAACAAAAGAAATGTTTTGATCCCAACATCCCTAGAAATCCATTGAAAAATCTAGAATCGTATCCTCCATGGTATGAATTGTTCTCTTGGTCAATCAATCATATTGAGGATAAAATGTAGTTTTATAGTTTAATTCTATGCCCAATGAATTTTGAAGGCCAATCCATATGTTATAAGTGAACCCGAGATCACAGTTAGATAAAATGGATACAGTACCTCTATGAAACTTGAAAATATCCTTGAGGTATATTCTAGAGATATAATCAAGGAAATAATATATTGAATAGAAACTAAATGTGTCGATTTAGCCAGTTGAAAAAAAATAACCCAAATAGAAATATTGGATTCAATAATCTTCGGTAGTCCCACCACTTAGTCCATGGTTATAATTTCCCATTTCCACTCTAGCACTGGTATAGGATGAATAATCCCCTTCAATAGTTGTTCAATTTATTTAACATTTTGAACATTTCATGGTAAAATCAATAATATATATTTTCATTCCATCACACCAGTAATATCCTCTTTGGTGTCTATATATCTTTGTATTGGAAGGATGAACTGAAAATGGAGAACTATGATCTTCACATAACAATTATTTCATTAGCTAGGAATCACAAGGCACACATAATCTGTTTCCAAATCATAAAAGACTATCTTTTTCAGAATTTATTAGGTAAACTTACCATGTTTCCCCAATTCTTCATTTTTCCACATTTAATGGAACTCCATATGAAATTTATTTATTATGTCTGATAAAAATGACTACACAGTCACCTGAATTAAAACAGATGAAGATCATACACCAACAACTTCTAATCCAAAATTCAACAAATTTTTAATCAAGAGGTCATGTTCCAAACATAACATAGTTACTGTTGCATTATTTTTTTGACTCAAATGATCCTCCATTTTGTTTTCATTAAAATATTTTAATTGTTCATCAAATCATAATCATTTACCAATTCAAGCCATATTCCATTCCTCATGTTTAATTCCATTTGATTGAATATATACTGTAGACATTTATTTTCAATATATATTTGACATTTTTATTTTTATTAATAATTTCCCCATATTTTATAAGTAAAAACACGCAAATGAAAATTAAAATGATATGTGGGATAATTTAACTTAAGCGGTTAATGATTTCTTGAAGAATAAGAAATTACCTATTCATTCTTCATCAGACATCAACCATGTCCCGTTAATGAAGCATCATTGTAGATTATAAATTCATAATTTATGGAAGGTGTGGAAAAAATTGGAGCATTAATCAATATATTCTTAAATTCCCCCAAAAAAATATCATATTCTTGTGTCCATATAAGTTATACCCCTTTTCATATTAACATAGTTAGCAACCTTGATAAATGTGCAAAAACAATAACAATACTCTAATAATAAACTTCTAATCGAAGAAAATTAAAATATCTATAACATTTGTAAGACTTTTCCATTCATCAACCACATTTGTTTTGGTATGATTAAATATTATTCTATCAATATTTATAATGCTCCCAAGAAATGAAATTTGTTGCAACCATTGATCACACCTACTAAATTTTCCATATAAAATATTTTCTTTGAGATTTTGAAAGATAAACATTAATTGGTTGTTGTGATCCTCAAAACTTTTTGGAAAGACCAAAATATCATAAAAAACAATAAAATTATCCAAATATTCTTGGAATATTCTATTCATATGATCCGTGAATATAGTTAGGGAATATGTCAAAAAAAGGAATAAAAACAAACTCATAATGCTCATATCTCGTGTGAAAAGCTATATTGGGGATGTCATCATCTTTCACCATCAGTTGATGGTACAATGATCTCAATTGAATCTATCAAATATATAGATCTATATAGATCTAGATAATCATGTATTTGAAATGAGGAATGTGATACTAAATTATAATAGTAATTTTATTCAATCCTCTATAATCGAGGTAAAGTATTTTGGATCCAACATTATTTTTAAAAAACAAAACAAGAACCCCCCATGGTGAAGTTCTAGGATAAATGAAGACATTATTAAGAAACTCCTGCAACTAATTTTTCAATTCAGGAAGTTCAACATGATCCATTTGATAAGGGGGTTTTGATATTGGTTTACCATCTTGAAACAATTTAATATTAAATTCACCTTACTAATCAGGTATAATACATGTAAAATAATCATGAAAAACATATTTTTATTAATTTTACACTTTTCAAAATCTATAAATGAGACATTCTTACCATCATTTTTCTTTGATTGATTCTTAACCATCACTTTCTATATGGACTGCTTATTCTATATGTGTTCAAAATACACATGATCATTATAAAACTACATTACTAACCTCTCATCACATCAGAAATATTTCTCCCAAATGTTTAATTCAATGGAAGCTAATTCCCTTAGATATCTTGTCTTTAATCTTGAGTAAAAAGGAATGATTTTTCAATCAAGATATCGAATAAGATATGAAGCATACAAGGACAATATTGTTAAAATTACTTCATACATGGCCACTAAATAATCCTCCATTTGTTTCAATTAAAGGAATTTATTTTACATACAATGTCAAGCCATCTTAGGAAAATATTTTTCAAGGAAAATATTTTTAAATTCATCCCTTTTAAAGGCATCAATCTCATCACTATCCCTGATATTCTTGACCATTGACAACCACTAGTCAGCTCCACCATCAAAATTATATATGGAAAGACTAAACAATTGACTATTTGAACACCCAATGACATTGAATATATATTCAAGGACTTTAATCCATCCATCAGATGCCAGTGGGTTAATATATCTAATAAATGTAGCAGGGTGTGTCCTTAGAAAATGTTCCACTATATTCATGTTCCTTTGGGGTAGCTATGGTTATTATCTCTCATGGATCAAACTACCATTTATTTCTTATTTCAACTGATTCATTACTATAAAAAACCATTTGGTTCCAATTCCCATCATTCTTAGTTGTGGATTTTGAAATATATAATCCTCTCAATGCCTCCAACCATCAACTTTCTTATTTCTTCTATAGAAGACCATTCTGAACAGAAATATCATAGATGATTAAATATGGAAATCATAAAATTCTATATAATTTCATCACAATCATGTGGTAAAAATCATTTCTAGTATTCTTTTAATATCATCCTAACCAATAAAGTTATCCAAATTTTGATCTGATACTAACTATATGGACTCGACCATAAACATTACATAATCTAGTTTATTAAACTAGAAAACACATATTACTCCCCCAAATTTCTTTTTGGTTTCGAGTTTTCATAAATTATAACATTATTCACACATATCAGCCCAGATGCATACAAAGTGGGTACTACTAAATCAATATCAATTTCTTTCATTATAAAAATGTTTTTAAAAACAAAATCACGAAATAATTTCATGAAAAGTCTTCACAACATTCATCTTGGATTCTCCTTTTCTATTACACATAATTAAACCCTATGAAAAACATTTTAAAACTACGGATGAACAAGAAAAGATTAGTAAGGGATTTAAAAATAAAGAGATAAATTGTTAGTACATGACTATTTATTATCATATGAAATAATTTTCACAAAGACATGCATCCCACACATAATGTATCATATACATAATTTGTGAAAACATGAGATCTCCATATACCATAAAAATCAAAAAAAACATTAAGGTAACTTGATTCATTACTTAAATAAAAAAGAAATCATGGCATATACCTTCTGATATGTAACCCTCATTACTACCTTACGATGTAACCCTCAGAGCTGTGATACAATGTTACCCTCATGAATACCCTATGGTGTAACCATCACAATTACACTTGGAGTAACCATATGGTCAGCCGCCAACAAAAACATAACCAAAGCAATGGTGGGATATAAGTACCTATGTTGGTTCCTAAAGGATTTTCTAGTTAAATGGAAGTAAAACTCCATAAGTGAAATAAAATGGTATATATATGTTTACGAAATAGTAAATTATACCATAAATCAATTATATTATTTGATATTTTGATGAATCATTTGATAAAACATTAATGATATTTATTTAGATCATTTTGGAAGTTCTCTGATAATCAAGAACAAGTATCATTGTATAATTTAATATTATGTATATATGTTAATTATATAAAATAAAATATTTTATATAAGACATATTATAATAAATTTCAACTATTAAAATGGTTTTATTACTATCCTGGAAGGCGATGATGGAAATTGAAAACATATCGTCCACAATGTCGGTAAATCAACACATCACAGATGATGTATTTAATTTTAGAATAAAAGGGAGAGGAGAATAAGTATGATGATTAATATTTCCTTTAAAATGATAAAATCACAATATATATAAGATTATTTAGGTTTTTTTAATCTTGGATTAGGGTAGGTGAAGAGAGTTTTTTAAGAGAAAAAGAATTTGAAATAAAAGAATAGAAAACGAAAGAGAATTTTTTACCTCTTGATCTATCTTCCTAGAGAACCTAATTAAATCCCATGGTAAGGAATTTGGGTATAAATTAATAAATATACAAGGCATTGGGAAGTGAGTGGAAAAGGGGGTGATTTTTGGTATTCATAGTATATGAGAGGAGGACGTGTTTTATTATTTTATTCATTTGATAATAAATTTAGCTCAAGATGCTGTATAATTTGAGAATTATCATCAAATATAATAAAATAATCAAATACAGTTTGGTATTATGGTTCTTACATAATTAATTATGTTATAAATAGTGTATTTAACTTATAATGTATATATACTGTAAATTACCATATTTCACTATTCACGGAAAATTTATGTATTTTATAAAAATCCCAAAAATTTACCCCAACCACTTTTCAATGTGTATAATAAAAAAATGAACACCAGTTTTTGAATATAATTTTGTGAATATGAGAAATATAATTTTTAAATAAAGTCACAATATATTCCAAAAATAACAATTTTAAAATTATTACTAAATTTATAAAACTTTGAAATAAATTAATGTCTCATAATATTATCATATAATCATAAGAAAAAAATAATAATTCATGAATCAATTAGATGAAAATTTATTTTATTTTGAATCATTATATTAATTATAAAATTGTAATCAAATATTTATGAATCACAAAAATACCAACACTTAATTTATAATTTTTATAAATATATTTACATGTTCAATGATAAAAATATATCACTTTTTCACTTATAAGATGGAAAATATTTATTTATAATTCATGAGATAAGGTTATGATTCAATTGGCCATATTACTATTCCCAGTGTTTATCATAATATTACTAAGGACATGTTACTATTACAGTAATTTAAATTATTTAATTTATAAAAATATCTATTATTTCATTTGAAATATATAATGAATTCAAATATAAATCTCTAGAAAAAAAAAATATTTTATAAGTATATATGTCGGTACACACTGCCCATTTTATTTTTGAAATATTTTCTCACACGCATAAAAAATGATTTAGTGATAGTTTTATTCTGATTTATTGTCAATATGAGGTCATTTTCTATGGTTTTGACCACCACCTAATTATTTTTGGAGAATTAGAAAACAAAAAAAATTAGTTATAGAAATCCCCAGAAAATCACCACTCATATAGGGTGGCATTTGTTATTAAATTTAAAAAATAAATCTTAATTTATTTTCTATTGTTTATATATCACTACAAGAATATTTTTTATTGGTTTTGACCAGATAAGGCACATTTTTTAAGAAATTGATATCTATTAAAAATGACTATCGAGTCATTCCAAGTTCACCACATGTTGGATTAATAGTTTTTCTTCAATGTGCTGTAAAATTGATTAAAAATAAATTTAAAATTATTTACCACCTATCTGATATAGTTTTCTATGGATTTGATTCATTAATTTTTGTTTTATTTTTTTAAAACAAACAAATATGTTTATTGACATCATAGGAAAAATACAACTCATATTGATGTGGAATATGTCCAACATAAATGATATGGAAATTATCCTATGATTTCAAAGAACTATGAGCATTATTTTATTTTTTGGACTCCATAAAACATGTTTTAAAACACATCAATTTATATTAAAACTACATATTGATTAAATTTGAGAACATTGTACATCAAACTGATATTTATTCTACCCTTACAAATCAAATATAATTAAATGACAATTTTCCAATGATTTAACTGAAATATAAGGATGTCGTCTATAGTTTTTATAGTTAGATGGTTGTTCCAATGTTTTATAACAACAAAAATGTGTTTATAGAAATCCAATGTAAACCACTACTATGTATTGGGTGTATTAGGAATTCAAATTTTTTAAATTAATTTATGTTCATTTTAACATAATTTTATTTCAGTTTAGACTAATATTTTTATATTTTGAAACCATTAGACATAATTATAAATAATTTGATATCTATTGAAACATATTATTGAGTCTTTTTGAGTGAACGACACCATGTATTATTGTGTTGTTTAGTCATAAAAATTAAAAATGGTTTTAGGAATGTTTTAATATGATTTCAAACTATTAAAAGTGTTTTCTATGTTGTTTTTATAGTTTCTCACATGTTTTAGTATTATAAAATAGTAAAAACGCATTTATGAAGGTCAAGGAAAAAAAAAGAACTCATATTAATCTAGATCCGGTTGCTACATTTCTAGGATATATATATGGTAACATTATTATGATTTAAGAGAACCAAAATATATTTTTTATTTATTTTGGAAATATAATGATGGTTTTTAAATACTATGATATCTTTTATAACTCCTTAGTTACTCTAAGCACAAAATATATATGATTGATGTGTTGTCTGCCCATACATGTAAAAAATTATTCAATGATGGGTTTCCAATGATTTTACAAAAAATAATATACATGTAATACAATGAGAACAATCATGTAACACTACCACAAATCCACCTTAGATGAAAAAATCATATTATTATCAATATGATCATAAAAATATCGTAAATAGTCTATTGATCATGTCATGTTTTGAGTTTAAAATTTACATATTTCGTATGATATATTAGACAATAAATTTATTTAGGAAGTATTCCTTTTATCCTATGAAAATTTGAATCTATGTACTTCTCCATTTTTGGGCTCTATTAATCCCATGACATCAAATATGAGTCATGTCCTTGTAACTTTTCATTCATCCTTGTAAAGTCTCATTTTTATCAATCATCCATACTACATGAACGACCAATAGATGGTGTAAAAACAAATAATGATGGAAGAATAATAAAGAAAAGTTATATTTTTAGAGAAGAACCCATCCCTCAGGCATGAATGAGATAATCCTTCCCAAAATTATTACAATGGCTTCATTCATGGAAACTTTGGATGATTGTGAAGGTTTTTGATCCCATAATTCTTGAATTTAAACCTATGAAAACAACTATATTATGAATTATTTTATAAATTACCCGAACATCATATTATTTTAAAATATATTTAATTTCTTCTCTTATGTTTTTATAGTTATTAAATAACATTTAGTGTTAAAAAAACTAACTTATTCCAATATCTATCAAAGGTTCATTCTTGAAAATGTCAACAAGTATTTGATGAACAAAAAGACACATCTCACTTGGTTTATATTGGTGTCCTAAATTGTGAACCATTATAAATATATATATATTTAACAAAAATATATTATTTATAATAAAATAATATTAATAATAATTAATAAAATACATGAAATATTTGTTATTTCTAGAACAATAATTTATCCCTGTGATATAAGGAATTACCATTTATTGATTCATTGTATTGTTTAGAAAATTCATGGAATAAATGACAACATTAATAAAAATTATAATTTTATTGTGATTATTTTATTTTGATTCTGTAAAATAAGAAATTTAATTATGATATTTATCCATATAAATATCAAAAATATTCTTCCAATTCTCATGAGACACAAATTCATGATATGTACATAGATATGTGTTGTGAAACTCTATCCATAATATGTAGTTTAAGACCCTCTATTTTATTAGAAAATATTTCAATGTCCAAGGGAATGAAATTGAGTTATTGAAAATGAAATCAATAATAATCTAGAAATAAAAAACCTAATGCCTCAAAATTATATTATTAATTTTACTCAGGAATTTTAAATTAGTCATTAATTATAATTAAATTAGTATTTCCTATAATTGGATTTCAAAATCTTTATTCTTCTATTCTATGGGAATATGGATTCAATAATAATAAATAATGCGAAGTCTCAGGTAATGTCTTGACCCAACTGACAACAATGTCGGTAGCCAGACTAGTGGATCACATTTCCTTAAGTGCTCCTCCCCATACTCTATAGGTTGTTGACTAGTAGTTAGAGTCATCAATTGTGATAGTGGGGATACTATAGCCTAATGATCATATTATCAAAATACTTTATAAGATATTAAATAACTTGCCACAATGGAAGTGGTACTAAATGAAACACATTGTAGTGAAATAATAATACAAACTAAATATAATAGATGTGTCTAATGATAATATACAAAATGTTCAGGCATGCCGGGATGATGATACATAATCTGTAATAGTATACATATGACAAGAAAAAACATAAAGTAATGTTCAAAATAATTAAAGAAAATAAAATCCCCAAGTGTGATCTCCATGAGCATATTGATCTCATGATCGACCCTATGATCCCAATTCCAAGGTATAAGAAAATCAACATAAGAAATAATCCATGGATCTACGAACATAAGGTCTAATCGAGTAGCCTAGTGTAATGGTGGCCCAACCATGGTCAAAGATATATATCCCAGTATGTTACCACCCATAGTGTCTACAACTAAATCCATTCTGTGAAAATCATGTAAACCATTGTGAAAGTGTACCGAGTAATAATGAAACTAAAATAAATAAACAATACCCCGCTCAACTTCCTAATAGAAACCAAGAAGACTTTCGGGCATAATCTCACAACATTAAAGAGATTTATTACAAGTAACTATATATATATATATATTAATAATTATATAAATAGTTTAGATAAATATTTCATCCATATATATGAACCAAGTACATTTGGACATAAAGGCCATATACCTAGAGTAATAACAACATGATAGAATCAGGAAAAACTCAGACATCAATAACCATTCTGAATGAGCCAATAAGATCAAGTCAAATGGTATATTAATGACATCTCAAAAATTTTGGAGACATCATGCTCATCACTAAATATGGATAGTGTACTATCATGTCAACACTCAGTACAATAGTGAGTATGATGTCATGTCAACACTCATCAAGGGATGTAGTTTGTTCTGCTCACCATCCCAATAATTCCAATATTGTGAGACGAAATAACTCAACACATGATGCAAGGCATCATGATAAAGACATTCTTAATAGAACCCTGACCATCATTCAATATATATTATAAATTTGTAGTCATATTTATAATAATATCCATGAGGCATTACATTTATTGATTTACATTTATATAATCAGATTATAACCAAGGTAATTTAATTTTTTAAATTTTTAATCAATCATGTACTTATGCATACACAAAACTGTGTGGTCATTCCACCCATTACATTTTATTTCACATAATATATTTAAAATAATATATTCCTTTCATTAATACCATTTAACCCAATAATAGAATCCATCCCAACATGAAAAACCATTCAATTTAATACAAACAATTTCATTTACTATAGTAGGACAAAATAATTCATAAAAATAATTTATGAAATTGGATATTTCATTTGAAAAAGGTAAATTACCGACATGAGTAATTCCAATTTTTATGTTTGGGACAATCACTAGGGAGGTACGTTGATTCATTTATAATTTACAGCAATCGATGGCCCCTCTAATTAGGAATAAAAAAATTGGTCATGGAATATCATGAAACATAATAAAAACTCACATTCCAAAAAATGACTCTAAATAAATAATCCATGAATGTTTTAAATAAATAATAATCATTTTTATTAGGATATAGATCACCACATATACTGGGTTTTATTATAAAAATATGAAATGTTTTACCAAAAATTTATTTTAATCAGTTAATAGTCACAATGAAATTCACATTATAGAACCATTTTGGAAACTATAAATCAATATAGTCATTTAAATATAGATCACAAGGAACTTCTAATCTTCTAACATAACCTAGATAATTTCCTACAAGGGGAAAATCCATTTGTAACCTAATCTGATTTCTTAAAATCCATTATGGGCTATGAATCCTTTAATTACAAAGTGGAAGTACATGTCGGCACATATAATTTTTTTCATGATCGAGTTTAACATCCTCAACTTACATAATAATTCTCAACAATATTTATATTTGGTTCATATTCCAATTAAATTGAAGAAAACATTTTTAATGAAATTTGTGACAAATGTTAGTGTTCAGCGCAATAGTGTTATTTATGAAAAGGAAAAAATGAGGAAAAATACATAGAACACCTACCTCATTCTTTGTATGAAATTATCTTCTAATATCAAATTCTATTTTTTATAGTTATGAAGAAATATAAGAAACACACATCCACTTTTAAGAGAGGGTAAATAAGCTTGCACCTCAATAACTTTTTCAAAAGAATATTAAACAATGAATGGTTCAATTAGAAATAATAGCATACTAAGAAAAATATATAGGAACCAAAAATTCTTGAATAAGATGATAGGCAATGGAGATTTTGAGATCCATAGGCTAGGGAGGAGAAAAATGCACAGTGTAAGGGGAATGAGTTCACGTGGCAGGAGGAAAAAAGAAAAATGTAGAAATAATATTTTAACCTCATTAAGGGCATAAAATTTTTTTATCCTAAAAGTGTGTTGCATAATTTTCCTACATGGTTTTTCCAACCCATGCACTATCCATACAACTCCAACTTCTTAGGAATCCCACCTTACATGGGTTTTCCATATGGTATTCCTAACATTGTGCCAACAATGTGATGAATAGTTATTACGTACTTCTTATGTGGCCCTAAGAGTGTATATTGGCGCATATAATGGGAAACCCATGTGCAGAATCTATGATTCATATATGCTCCTTTTGTTTAAGATGTATGGTTTATTGTTGGGGATGAAAGATTTTAGAAAAAATATGCACATTGTTCAGAGCACCATATCATTAGATTTCGAGGAACAAAACTCTTGAAACTAAAAGAGAAACCCAACGGACCCCTGAGGTGGATACTAAAGCCAATAAATAAGGAATTCAAGTGTTACAACTCATGTATTTACATTTTGAATCATGGTTCCACGAAAAACCCATCCAATTAATTCAAAAATTCAAATTCCCTAGTAATTTATACTTGGTTTAAATACACATATTGTTACAACCTCTCCACATTTGACCATCTCATACCAAATAATCCTTAAGGACCAACGAAAACATCCCCTAACTAACCTGGGTAATGAAGACTCATTAAAATGGTCATGTCAAGTTTCTAAATACCCAACACACCTCCAAGTATGTGTTTATCATATAGTCCTTAATCCTCCAAAATTTGATACAATGATTATTTTCAAAAAATATTATCAAAATAGTGCTTACCCAATGTCATTTATCTACATACACCTTCACTTCATCATCTTATTATACATCTAGCTGATGGCGATTTCCACTATAGTTATTATCACAAAAAAGTGGTAAATTATGATCCACGATACATCCAATAGGAGAATTTACAACAAATTATGATTACGAGTGTTCTAGTAATTATCCTATGATGATTTAATTTATCTGTGAAAACTCAATTACTTATAAGGTTGCATCTAGGGCCTCATAAAAAGAAACAATTGAATACTAATCAATGTAACTGAAACTTTTTCCACAAGATTTCCCTAAAGACACTCTCAACCCTAAAACCACACCCACCCTGACCTGTTTATGTTATTTAAAATGGTTCCATTTTACCTTATACACTGGAAAATAACAAAAAAAAAGTTGATCCACTCTATTTGACTATTCTTGAAAACACTCATCTTAGATGGTCGATGATACTTAAAAATAGAACCACAAAGCCTTACTCCAAGGAATATTTTTTTAATAATAAAGTTCAATTTTTGCTGACACACATCTCCTAGTGATGTTTGATGATCAATCCATCACCTATCCATTTAAACTTTTGTTCCTTAGCATGAAAAAAGGTTGAAAATAGATGTATCCTACTCAAATCGTCACAATTTATACATCACCTCTGAACCCAATAAGTATTTTGGTATAATTTTGTAATCAATGAACTGGAGTAGAAGGAACCAACCCAACATAATCCAAACTGCATGAATACAAGAGAAGTATTGGTATAAACCCAAAACATCCAAATCAGATCATTGACTGTTCCCATAGTAGCACCATCCTAAAGGTTAAGTCATAGGATAATGGTTGGTGTCCAATAGTTCATCCGAGGCATCCTTACATGGGAACCCAAGTATTACTCTGGGATAACCATGCCTTGATGAAAACCATGCATTAAACATGATACTATGATAGATATAAATTATCTATAATAACAAATTTTTATACATTACTAAAGTGTAATACATATACTCTATTAGTTAATCAAGGAAGACGTTGAGATATGTGACATGCTCATCACTTTTAGAAGAGTACACTAAGAGTATTTCCAGAAATACAAATGATGAAATGTCTAACCATTCATGGTCAACATCCCTTGAAATAATCTTCACTTTACCATCCATTTAATCTCCATTAAATGATCATAATTGTTTACCACCCATGTAATGTCATGATTTTTTATGCTTTACCACTGAAGTCCATCCAAGACGAATTGTGATCCAATGGTTGCATAAGCATCTAGCCTCAACAAATCCATTCTATTGAGAAAGATATAACATATAAACATGAACTAAGGTGATGATCCCCACATTAGGATAGTCCTAGATGTCTAAATTATAGATTTCCCAACTACTCATAAGCAAAATAGGTCAGATTTACCTAAAAATCATCCATGTCACTTCTCTGATCCATGATGTCGAACGTCATAGCATTTGGTGTGATGTTTGAAACAAAACTAACCAGTGTTTGAAAAAACCTAATCCTTGGGAATTCATCCCAATAATTGATAAAAATTGTTTCCTTTATCTATTAAGTTACGCGACAATGGAGATGACCCGATAACATACTAAATAGTACTAGGCCTAACCATTCCATCGAACTCATTGGGTTAGCTACATCACATAGAAACACTACGAAACCATGTATATTAATGCATACTATCTCAATATTAAAGAAATAGAATATAAGATCCTTGATACTATCCATGTGTTATCTATCCTATGCAATCAATCATCATATGGGTCACTTAAAAAAACAGATCAAGTCACATTATCCCATATGACTATTAAACAGACTGATGACCTCCAGAGTATCCCAAGGAAATATGAATAGGTCACGAGACCTACTATGTTGCTGAAAATTACCTATCCATGTCTAACCTTATTAAACCTAGAATTACCTAAATCCCATGACCAAAAAACGGTTAATGATACTATAGCCACCCATCTGAATAAGGTTTGACATAGATGTTAAGTGTCCTACTAGGTAAAATGACAACAAATTTTAGAAATTGTTCAAAAATTAGCATGAAATTTAAACACTATGGGGGATACCTACCACCCACTATTCCATTACAAAAGTAAAATAATTGACCCTATCACTAGGTCACACCAAAAAGAATACACTAGTTATATTCTTATCATTTAACCCCTGCTAAATGGAAAATGAGGCTAACGGAAAATGCTCACGTTACAATTCCATGGATACTCATAAAAAGGGTTAAACTACATTACATTAAGTTTTAAACTAAGGATACCACCTATGGTTCTATTTTTCAAGCCATTGCACTGATTCACATTGAATCTTTAAACATTTACATGCTTTAAAAAATAACACCATGGCTTATAGATAAGTTTTATAAAAATTAATTCTTTAATAATTTATCATTTATTGACATCCCATTATAAATTAAGAACCTTTCAGATAAATTAATTTCAGGTTATAAAAGATAAAGAGACTTACATGTTTCTTGCTAAGCCAAGATGGGTTTATCAGAATGAACCCAAATTGTAGTTGAATTATTATTAAAATTCATAACACTTATAGATTGTTTCTCATAAGAAAAATACCCCAATTAACCAAATTATTTCCAATTGATCATTTAAGAACTTTTCCATACTCATCATTATGCCCGAGTTAAATAGGTTCAATCCGTAATAAGGTATCCAATTCATTCCAAAATAATTAAATACCTTTTACATTTTAACTAGTTCAATATACATACTATGATTCTCTATAATGTATTAGTTGTATGGGTGGACATCTACCAATCCATAAAAAATCCATACACTTTATCATTAAGAACTTGGATCCCATTGATCAGAAACAATTCACTTTAGCATTTCAAAATTACCAACTTTTATTTTAAAAATGGTTTCTAGACATAAAAATGATCTATAATTGTTCATGTATATGGGTTTCCTTTACCCAATTATGTGTCGCCCATACACCTGACAAATAAAAATAGGTTCCCATTTTATCACAACAACTATAATCATCATTGGAAACCAATTAAATATCTTATAATAACTATCCTTTTATACTAATAAAAATAGAAATTACATTACAAGAAATAATCATAGAGAGACATGCTAGGAAGCGAGAAATAATAATATATATAGGAATAAAATGATAAATAAATAGTTATCATAGAATATAATCACATGATCATGTCTAAAATTTATAATTATTATTAAAACAATAGAACAAAATAAAAATCAAGTCATATAATCAGAATCAAGAAGCAAGCAAAAAATGAAACAACATGGCACAAAATATGCATGGAATATGCATGGAATGTGAACTTCTATGTTCCTATAATGATATAGGCATTGTTACTTACCTGACTTATGATGCCTTGAATAAAATAAAAGAATATAATAAATCAATAATCAATGAAAATTATACCATTCAATCAAGGTGAAATAAAAATCATCTATAACTACAAATGGCATGAATATCAATCCCATCACTGGACACATGGAATTTTCCCCAGGGTGGGGTGATAAGTCCCAGACATAGATATTTATCACACACCAACACATTCATAGAATCTTTTCCACCAATTCCTAAAATTGTAATGTAGTGGAAACAAAAACCATTTATACCACTTTATAACATCTTTCACCGACTAACCATGAAGTCAGCTGTCGGGCCGCTGGGTCACATGGCATCAATAATTCACCTGATATTCTAGAGTTGGAAAACTATTGCATCCCAACCATCTATTACATTACTATTAAATCATTTTAAATATAAACCACATAATATTATTACATAATGAGGATCCAAATTTTTAGTGTCTTTTGACAAACTAAGACCATTCATAACTTTCAAAACATCAAACATAAACATTTATTTAATTCATTATTCTCCAAATTCTTATTGTCCCTTGAAAACACTTTAGTAAACATATTAAACTAAGTATAAACATAAAAAGGGTTGAGATAAAGGCCTATTAAAAGGATAGATAAGAACAATATAGCATGGGGTGAGCATAATCATAACATACGCATCAAAATCATGAGATGAGTCATTAGATAAAGGCATGGAATGCGGCAATGCAGAAAAAATTAAAACATCACGTATTAGTGGTTAACTACGACAAATTTTTTTGAAGTATGATAAAAACATGTTCATGCATCATTTCACTTGAACTCAAGAGATTCATCACTTTACCCAATGCATTAGATCACTGTATAATTCTTGGTGCACCCGTGTCATCATAACATTTACATTATCATGCATGCCACATTGAAAATTTTTCCAAATTGAAAACAGAATATCCCATGGAATGAAACTAATTTCCCATCATAAATTCATAAAAATTTGGTTCCCAAAATAAATATTTAATATCATTCCTAACATAAAACCATTATCCTTGAGTGAAGAGTGAAATAATCTTCATGATGTAAAAAGGGTGTGTTTATTTGAAAGAAGAGTTCTTTTGAAAAAAAATGGGTTTTTAAAAAATCAATTAGAGGACATGTATACTCTATAAAAGTTAATATAATGATGATAAATTTATTTTTAAGGCATATCCATAATGAAAATGTGCTGAAGAGGAAAAACCCAAAGAAAGAGAGTTGGGTTCGCGAATTTCCCCTTACCTTGTATCCGAATGCTTTCATCGATTTAATGTCCTATATAATGACATTATATTAATTAATTAGAAATTAAATAACATATTATTCATGAATATAGTTTACTATGGTTTAATTAAGTTATTTTACCGGCCTTTTTATGAGTTATAGAGCTTAAATTCATTGTTTGGGAGTGTTAGTTTTCATATATTTTATTAATGATTCACTTGTATTAATGAATACATGTTTGTTTGAAATTAGGTTGAACGAAAAGAATGGTTAATATAAATTATTAGTGAAATTATAGTGGTATAAATGATTTTACAACTAATTTGTTTATGTAACATGAGGATGAATCATTAGATAAAATTTTACGCTGACAATTTTTGGTTAATTGGGCCAGTTTTTTTATCAAAAAAAACTTGTTTTATTTTATCAATTAGCGTCATGTAAATAAGTTAGTTATAAAACATAAAAGGGGGTAAAAAATGAACATTAAAATCTTTTTTCAGCCATTTTATGTTTTTATTGATATCCATTAAGGATTTGATGTAAAATGGAAGTGCATCTCCCATGATTTAGGTAAATTAACACATCATGGGTACTGATTTCATTTTATTAACAAAGAGAGGGAGGGAGGAGTATAGTGAATAATAATTCATTAACATGATATAATACCATTATATAAATAATACTGCAGTTATCATTAGATTTGGATAAGATAAGTATAGGATAATAGAATAAATGAAAAGAAATTAGAAAGGAAAATTAAAGAAAAGAGAGATAAGAATTACCTCTTGAATTTTCCTCTTGAGATCCCCCTTAAGAAACCTAGGATTGGTATTTTGATGATGAAAAGAGATCTTGGTCGTGGGGAAGGGATATAGAAGATCACTGGGAAGATTTTAGTCAAGTATTGAAGCTTGAGAGGTGTGAAATAATGAGGGTGTGAGGGATGGTATTTATTATGGAGGGGAGATGGGTTCTCTTAATATTTTAATAATTGGTGTATTAATTTCAACTAAAATAAGAAATAGTGATGATTACATGACCAAAAATATTAATGAGGGAATTTTAGTTTTAGATTCGGGTTTATATATCACTTTTGATTCTAGGAATAGGTTATTTATATTATAATGTGTTTTTATGGTAAATTAATGTATTTTACTATTCACCACAAATTCATTTATTTCAGAAAAATCCCAAAAAATCACCCAATTTTTTTTTTGAAAAGTTGAATCAAAAAATGAACTTCATTTTTCAAAAATAATTTTCTAAATAATATTAATTTAATTTTTAATTAAAATCATAATTTACTAGAAAAAATAGTTTGTTTAAAAATTTATTTACTTATTCCAAAACATAGGTACATCATACATTCACTTAAATCATATATATATATATATAATATCATAAGTGAGGATAATATTCATAAGGTAATGTCACAATTTATAAGGGTAACATTACTATTCATAACGGTATGATACTATTCACCAAAAATTATGTTTGTTCTATTAGACTCCAAAAATCACCATGAACGCAACCATGTATGTCAGATTTTCAAAATTCAAAACATAGAAGTGGAAAAATTATGATTAATGATAAAAATAGTATTCAGTATCAGGATATGTCATTATGCTTCCTAATTTTATTGTATTATAATTCATAATTATAAGAAGGTAATTCTATTGATAAAAAATTGGGTTGTTACACAAACTATAAGAGAAGGTCTAAATAGGTGATAGTGGGAAGACTGTATGCTCATGATCAGAGTAGCAGAACAGTTTATCATATAATTAACAATATCCAATTTGAAAATATGTATAAATTAAAGATGTAGCATCAATATAATGATATAATCGTATTAAAAAAGCTATGGCCAATGCTAATATACAAAACATGTAAGCATATCTTGAAGATGATACATATTCAAAAATAGTATACATACAATAGAAAACAAGATAAAACAAAGTACTAAATAAATACTGATTTTAAAATCATCAAGGAATTTCTCTATAATAATCTTGAGATCTTACTTGGTATTATGATCCTATCATCCAGGTATAATAATATTTTCAAACATGTAATAATCCATTTTCCAAGGAACATAAGTTTTACACAGGTACCCCATTGCAATGGAGGATTGAGGAGGGTATGAGATATAAATCGCTATAAGTTGTCACCCATGGATTTCTAAAATTGAATCACATACATAACAATAATACAATTAATTCTGATGGTAAATATAATAATGAAAAAAACTGAAATAAATAAACAAAATCATTTTCAGGTTCCTAAAGGACACTTGGTGCCTCTACCTGTTTCAGCTCACGGTCATAAAGAGATTTATGACCAGTAATTATATATATATATAAAATTATATAAATAGTTTTGTTATATATTCAATCAACATATAGTAACCATGTAAATATAAACATATGTGTCCATATACCTAGAATACTAGCTATTGTATGGATCTAGGATTAACTCAGTCATCCATAACTAGTATCAAAATCCTATAAGATCATGAAAAGGGTACATTACCTACCTCACATAGTGAGGGTGATATTTCTTGATCATTAGGTATTATGGTGAGTTTTTCATCATGTCAACACTCAATATAGTTGTGATTTCACAATCATTTCAACACTCAACATGGGATGTGGGGCGTCATGCCCACTATCCCAATTACTTCAACTGTGTGAGACTCTATGACTCAACACCTGGTGTAAGGGATCATGATATCGCCATGTTCATAAAATCCACCATTATCATTCAAAAACTGATATCATGGAGTAATAATATTTATAAAAATATCCAAGAGGCATTATCTCTCTTGCTTTACATTTAAAAAAAGCCATTATAACCATGGAATTTTAATTTATAAATATTCAAACTATACATGTACAAAAGCATGCACTAAAAATAATTTCTTTTCCATCCAGACTAGTGAGTTACATATCCTCATGTGTGCCTCCTTGTATTTCAGAGGTATTCGACAAGCAGTTAGGGTATAAGAACATGATAGTGGGGAGACTATAGCCTCATGACCAGATTATAACAACAGTTTATTAGATAAAATATAATATGAAACAACATAAGTAGTAATAAATTAGTGATAGAGTGAAAAAAGAACAATATAAACTGAATTTAAATGAGATATACAATGCTAATATACAATATATTCATGCATTTACTAATAATGATACATAATCTAAAATAGTACATATAAAATAACCACTAACATACAACACAAGACCAAATAAATAAATAAATAAAAATCCCTAAGGGTGATCTCCTCGAGCATCCTGACCTCTATCTCAGCCATGGCTCCTAACTCCCATGTATAAGAAAATCAGTATAACCAATAATCCATTATCTTATGAACATAAGTTATACTAAGATACCCTTGTGATATTGTGGCCCGATCAATGTGTGAGAAATAAATCCTAGTATGTTACCACAAATGGTGTCAACTACTAAATCGAATCTGTGAAAATAATTTTTAATATTGTGTATATATAAAGAATAATAGAAAAAATAGAAGAAAATAAACAATATCCCACTCATGTTTATAATGGAATGATAGCTTCTATACCAACTTCATATCACACCCATAAAGAGATGGATGACTATTAACTATATATGTATATATATTAATAATTATATACATTTTTTAGTTATATATTACATCCTCCAATATGAACCAAGTATGTGCACACATTAGTGGCCATGTACCAGGAAACGTAGTTTTTGGATAGACTAGTTTATAGTTCTATCATCCATAACCATTCTAAAAAATCATATATGCTCAACCCAAATTGTACATTCCTAATATCTCATAATGAGAAAAATGCATAATGCTCATCAATCTATATTGTGATTGTGTCATATTTCCCATAATGGGTACCATAGTTAGTTCTTAATCTTGTAAACACCCAACAAGGGATGTGATTCATCATTTCAACCATCCAAATAATGTACTAGTGTGAGACACCATGACTCAACAACCAATGTATAGGAGCATGATACTGCCATGCTCAATAGAATCCTTATATCATTTCACATGCTATATCAATAAATTATCATATTTATAATAATTTCATTTAGAAATTAACTCATAGTATTTACATTTATATAAGACATTTATAACCAAGTGAATTTCATTAATAAAAATCATAAATATGTATGTACTAAACCACATGTCCAAAACACCCTTTATATTTCATTTCACAAAAACCTTTTAGCATAATCATGTAATTTCATTAATTCTATATAAACCAATCAAGAAAAACATCCTATCATGGATAGGAATTAAATTTAATAAAAACCATTTAATTTACCAATCCAAGAAATATCAATTCATAATTCTCAATGAGAACATATGAGGTGTCATTCCAAAAATAGAAATTACATACATGGGTAATTCCAAAATTTTTAGGGTCAAAGAACATAAGAGATGTCTTGGTTCATTACAAATTTATAGATAAGTAGGGACACTCTATTTAGAAATAACAAAAGTGTCATTTACTAGAATTTCCATTAAACTATACTAATACAAAGGCATATGATAACTAGAAATCAATAAACCATGCATGGTTTAATTAAATAATAATTAATTTATAGCTTTGTATATAACAAACCTCATTTGAAGAGTTTTATTATAAAAACATGAAATTGATTATAAAATAACTCATTTAATCAATTAATCATCAAATTTTGATTCACATTAAATAATATTTTTATAAACTATCAATTGAAAAAATAATTAACATAAGGTTAACATGGATTATAGAAGGATATAACAACACATAGAAAATTTCCTAAAATGGGAAGTCCATTTATAACCTATGAGGAATGATTATAAGGTGTTGGAAGATATTAATCATTTAATTATCATAGGTAAATAAATGTTGTCACACCCAAGGGGTGTCCGTGACTGAGGATGACATTTTTAACTAAATTAATAATGCTCAACAAGCGTAATAATAGTAGTGTATACCAATTTAGAGTGAAGAAAACATTTTTAATGCAATACGCGGAAAAGGCCGGTCTGTTGCACAATAAAAATATTTATGAAATGATAGAAATATGTGGGAAACCCATATACCAGATAAATCATTCTTAGTTTAATCTAATCATCCAATATCAATCTCTCATTTGGTATAGTCTGGAAGAAATTTCATAAAAGGAAATCCACCCAAAAAAATAGGGATAAATAATTTACACATGGATAAATTTTTTTAGAGAATATTAAATAAAGAAATGTTCAAAAGAAAATGAGTGATTAATAATAGGAATCCATAAGTACCAATAGTTATAAAATTGGAAAATAGGAGGATGATATATTGAGATACCTACGTTAAGGGGAAGAAGATCCCACAACATAAGGGGCAGGAACTCGCATGGATGGAGGAATACAAAAAGTAGGAAATAATAACTTTTCCATATTATGGGATGAAAATTAATTTTACCCCATAAAATGGAATTCGTAGTTTTGTTTCATGGTTTTTTCAAACCTTGTGCTAACCATACATCTCCCAATACCAAGGAAATCCACCTCGCACAGTTGTGCTACACGATTTTCATAACTATCCTCTAACCACGAGATGCATAGTGAATATGTACTACCTAAGTGGAACTAACTATGTGTAGGGTTTCATAGTTTGGGAATACTGTGTGAAGCCCATGTGATTCACATCTTCTCCTCTATTTTAGGCTATCGAGTTTGTATCTGGGGACCACACGGTTTCAAAAAAACCGTGCGACATGCCCAGATCATCCATTCTTGAGATTTCAATGCTCAAGTCTCCCAAAACTCAATGAGACAACCTAGGGATCTCTTAGTACTTCATAAAAGTCTAAAACAACATATTATAGTCTTCCAAATCTTGTAATTATTTTAAGAAGCTTAGTTCAATGAATGGACCTTTCAGTAAATGCTAAAATTAAAATTCCCGTAGAAGTTCACCTAGGCTTGAAAACACAGTTCACTACAGCTCACTATCTCACATGGGAGAAATTCAACATTCTATTCATATATTCAAGAATAATACAAAATAGATACCTTGGACACATAAAATATAAGTATAATGTTGGAATATTCCATGTCACATACATCAGGTGTATTCATATTAGTAAAAAATTTATTTTTTATATATCTATTATACAAATTAATTAAAAAGTTAATATAAATAAATTGTTTTTTATAGAATTATAAAAATACATATAAAAGAGACTAGACAACATCCCTTTAGTGGATGAGTGAAAAACTTATCCACCCCCATAGGGGTATCAAACTGTGTGCTACTAAAAACATTTGAGGAAGATATTCACTCTTTTGAAGTCATAGTAATTCAGAATACCACAGATCCACTAGAGGAAATGGTAGATGTAGTGTTCTTGGAGATGATGATCAGTTTGGACCTTGAAATATTTTTCCCTTGAAATTCCTACAACTCAGATATATATATTTTATATTGATTGGAAAAAAATTATAGATAAAATATCAATAGAAAATGAAAAAAATAGAATAATGTATATATGTACAGAGGACATAAAATATGTTAATTTAAAATAGTTACATTATTAATTTAATCATCTAATTATCATCATATTCATCCCCCTTATAGTTAATAAACCTTACTACGATGATTAATTTTTTTTCACCATCTCTTTCAAATTCTATTTTTTCAATATTATAATGTAAATGTTGTTGAATTATTTATGGTTGACTAGGATCACTGTTAAGAATTTCCAATTATGCTCTATCACACATATCTTAAAATTATATCTTTTTAAATTGTATAACAACACTAAATTTTTTTGGTATTTCAACATCCACATAGTAAAAAAAAATTCGTCAAAATAATTTATAAATAGATCATTCACTTGATGCGTAATGAATACATTTAGTGTGAGAAATTTATAGAAGTAACTTTTTTCAATCATTCATTATACCCTTGTAAATGTTATCCAATTTTCATTTGAATAAGAATATTGAAAATAGACTATTATAGTGTAGTTTTATTATATCAATCATCAAACATAGTATCCAATCTATTAAAGTTGAAATAGTCCACTTTTATAATATTTCAGGACATTTTCATGATTAATTAAACAAAACAAAACTCTATAAATATTAAAAAATAAATTCACATTGCCTACCTCAAAATATATCCATCAAAAAACTAAAAAACATCTGTAATTTCATCTTGAGTTGTAGTATGTATTTTATATATAGTATTACATATGTTATTACTTTTAACTTAAATAAAATAACTACACATAAATAACATGAATCTGATTTTGTACTTATATGGTGTGAGAACCATTTAAAATTTTCTTTATTAATATCTTTTGTCAATTGGATATAATTTTATATTAAATACTAAGTTATATAATTATATTCATCCAAATTAATCAAAAAATTGTACTATAATAAGGATATATATAGAAAATATCTTTGTTATTATATTATCTCCAAAACAGTTAGTGCAAAATTTTAGACCTTTCCAATTGGTCATCCTCTAGTTTGATACACTGATGACTATTTTATAAAGATATAATTATTGTATATGTTTTCACTATATCCAATATTATTTAATATAGTCTCAATTCTAGGAATATAAATAGAAAAAATGGATAGAACTTCATTGACTATATAACCTTCATTAATAGTGCCTTCTGATTGAAATTTATTTCTTATATATGATTTCAAATGACATATGTAACTATTGAAAAAAAATATAATAAACATATTAAAATAATTTCATAATAATTTGATAAATTTATTCCATAAATGAAAATAAAAGTAACTTTAATGTACCTCTCAATTTGGTAAATCGATTGGCAGTGTACTGGTACCCTATTTTTAGCATCCTAAATTAAATAAACTATGAAATTAATCCTGACAGTGAAAAAATGTAGAGGGAAATAAAATCTACAAATGAAAAAGTGTAAACACAATTTGATGTTTATGTTTTTTTGGGTCAATATTATTGATAGTTTTTTTAAATTTCTCTTAAAAAGGTGCACTAATCAACTACAAAAGAAATTACTTTTTCAGGTAATGAATTACTCAATGCCAAAGGTTTTATGTTCCTGATCAAAATATGTGAGGGATGGCATTTAAATCCTTGTAACAGTTGATAATTTATTTCCACACATATTAAAATGATACCTAAAAATTGGTCTAGATATTTTAAATTGTGTAATATATTATAGAATAAATGTCTCTCATGACTTTTCATTTCACATATTGCTTCTGGATAATTCACATTGTCAAATTCGTGCAAAAAATTCTTTACAATCATTACTTCTGTAACCCTGTGTGAATTAAAGTGATCATTCAATTTACACTTCTTTATAAGCATCATAAAACTAAATTATCGCACATATTATTCTCAATTTTTCTTACATTAATATTATAACTTATAACAGTTATATCTCAATATACATATTCAAAAAATATACTCATTTTAATCCATTGTTTTTTTCCAACAACGTTATATAATGTACAATACACCCTTTCACCACATTCTATCAACTAGTAAATTTTTATATAATCAATAGAGATATTTATTAATTATCAAATTTTTTCTAAACAATATATTCATTTGGTGACATTATCAATTTAATATATATATATATATATTTCATTTTTTTATTTTTAAACCATAATTTCTGATATGTGTTAAGAAATTAGCAACTACCCATAATGAACCATATTCAACTATAAGATCGTCACTAAGGTTCCAAATTAAAATTACAAGATATACAAGTAAAACCACCATGGGTCTTCCAACTATATATGTTTCCTAGTCAGGGTATGTCAATAAGTATCTATATTAATGGATCATATATATCTAATTTTTTTATTATTTATGCATCAAATTTTTCTGTTCCATCATCACATAATTTTCACTATTCATTTATTATAAGCTCAAGGTATAACTCAAAGTCATTTCATGATATTTTTGTCTAGAATAATAATCCAAATAAATATTTACTTATTAATTATAAACATCCATTCATTTAGATTATTGGATACCAAGGAAACTAGATATATGTTATAATTAGTAATTAATGTATGGAAATGGTTAATTCCATCAGAAGGAATCCTAAAACGTACATTTCTTGGATCTGAATAAATTTTTTGATATAATAAGAAATACACCTCCCATGACGTTGATTCTTTTTATGTCTCATTAAGTCACTATGTCAACATTCCAAAACATTCCACTTCATGTTGTACATTTTTCTATATAACATGATTAATCTCACAATTGTAGTTTAAGAAGGATGTGACACGATACATTTGAATTATTTTTTACTTTTAAAATTTAGTAGTTCTGTATTCATTATTACATCCACTTTTTATACTTTATTTTCATATAATTTTATGAAATATTTTACATTATTCTATATCATAATCTTATCCCTAATAATGAAATCTATCATTTTCGATTGTATGTAATATTTTATAATAAATATTTGTTTTTATGATGATTTTATTCATCTTAGAAAATTATATAGGTGTGTTAGATTCACCATATAAATCTTAATTGAAATAGAATTCCATAGAAATAAAATTTTTATTAATTTCGCATGAAAATTTTGTATGATAAAACTTGACTAAAAATTCCCATATCAAATTAATCTCCCACACATCATATAATTCTTTATTTTTTTTCTAAAGAACAATATATCTCATTTTCAAGTCAATAATGCTCTGATATTGATTAAACTACCCATAATCATCTGAAGGTTCCTTTTTTAATCAATATATTTTTTATTTTATGATGATAACCCAAATTCATCATTTATCATGTTTTCTAAGGAACACTACTACGGATGGTTATATTGTGTTTCGAGGACATTATATTCATTGTTTTCACATTCCATAACATTAGACTCACCATTCCAAATCGATCCTTTATATCGAGTACTAAACTATTTCAATAACATGGACACATATAAATCATTTCTATTCTACCATTTCGTTCATTTAAAATCAAAACACATGCATTATATTCTACCAACAATATATCAATTTTTAATTGAATATTAAAAAATTATTATAATCCCTCCATACACTGAGTTATGTTTCAAGGTAAATTAATCTAAATTTTATCCATACACGTCTAATTGCCACTTCTCTACAGAAACATTTAAAAATAAAGATATAAATGTTTAATAAAACAATTATAAACAATTATAAACAACACCAAACTTTTCCATTGAATGGGTTAAGGAATGGATTCATCAAAAAAATTATCATGAAAATGAAATAATCTAATATGAAAGACATAAACAGTTTGAAGGAGTAAATTATAATTCATACAATCATTAAGGTTGTATTTTGTAGAAGATGTTTAATTCAGTTATTATCTGGTAACTGAATGAATTGAGGTCTGAGAGGTGAGGAAGAAAATGTATGAATCATAATGGAATTGGGGATGGGGAAAATCAGGTCATAGAAGGAGGAGGAGGATGCAATATCATTGATATGAGGGTAATGTTTGGTGTTGGGTTTGGGGTCGCAGTCACCATGACAAGGGGTTAGTGGGCCACACTCATAGTGACAAGGGTCATCATTGGGTGGGCGTCACCACAATAAGGGACGGGGAGGGGTCCAATGTCGATTGGAGCTGTGGGAGTTGGCGTCAGGTGTGGAAAGGAGGTTGAGGGGGATGGGGAGTGTTCAAATAGTAATTCGATGATTTTGTGATGATTTTAAGAAATTTAAAAATAAATGAAAACATATAAAAAGTATAGTGGAAAATTTTTAAACTACTAATATATTTTAATGTTTAAGAAATAATTTTTTGTTAAGTAAATATTTCTATAATGTATAGTAACATAATAATATTAAAACAACTTTTTTGTAGTTATTTTTTGTGTAATTTAATGAAAATAATGAAAATAATGGATGAATAAAAAGTATGGAAATGATTTTTCTAATGCCTTTACATTATCATCTACTGGGTGATGAGTGTTGTGGAATCCACATTTCATAGTTTTTATAATTTTATAAATTTTCCTCAATTATGAATATTTGATGTCTATATGTTTTTTACTATGTCTTATATATTATTGTCTGAAAATAATTACTCATGAATATGGAACATGAATTATAATGATAATTTCGTCCGTATTGAAAAATCATTCATAAGTATTTTTAATTAATTATGTATTATATTTTACTCAAATAATATTTTTACATATTGATTTCATTATCATACATAATTAAAATATGTTATATATTAGGAATAATTTCATAGTTCTGTATAATAAAATGTCCAATCCATTATTTATCTCAAATAATTTAGTTTTAAAAATTGTATATTTATTTTAGTATTTATAATTATAATGGAAATTGTTTGTTATAATTATTGATGTTTATTTAGGACAGGAGGTGACATAAGATTGATTTTTTCAAATCAAACATTTTATAATAATGTTTATTTCCTTTAATTTCTTATCAAATGATAGTTCTATTGGGATTATTGTAGAATAGAAAAATGATGGTCATAACCTGTAATAATTATCCTTAAATTTTCATAAATTCAAGCATTTCATTTTTTATGGAAATTTAGATTTAAAAATAAATATTATAATGGGATGTAATGTGTTTGAGGGTTTATGTGGCTAGGAATCATGTTCTCTAGTCCAAACAAATTACTAGAATATCTAGTACATGTTTTTTTGGAAAATTTCAACTAGAATAGTGAACATTCCACAATAGTATAGAAACGTTTCACATAAAAATTCATTGTTCTAGTGGAATGTGGCCTAAAAAATTGTTTCTTATATTCCAACACATAGATAATTCACACAACGAGCTGGGTCTACATCAGAAATGGTGCTCGACCCTGTCAGTGGAAAGACCTAAAAGGCGTTCCCCATCCTCATGGGCTGGCACATGTGCCTGGGTATCAATTCCAGCAACTGGGAATGATTTAACTGATTTTAAAATTATAAAACTATCAAATATGAAAAACAAATCAAATCTAGAAAACCAAACCAAACAAGTCTTTACATGGTTTCATGTTTAAGACTACATGTTTATACAAAATCAAAAGATGGATTCTAAAAAAAGGGAATGAGAAAACATCTCCCAAATCCACATTAAATAAAGGGGAACATCTCCCTCAAGCATTCACTACAACAACTCCCAATAGGATCACACAAATCCCAATAAACCATCACCAAATGATCTACCATTACCAATATCAGACATGACAAAGTATGCTTACAACCCAAGGAGTATGGATAGTGTGAGCTAACACCCAATAGGATGTCACCCAAAAAGGAATCCACGCTCTAAACATTAGAAGAAAAATACACATGCAAGTTTAATAAATGAAATAAAATTCTAGAACTATTGAAAGTAAGGTTGTTTTAATGCAAAAAACATTTAAAGGAATTCAATTTTTAAATAAAAATACCTCTACATATGAAGTATCCAAAAATACATACAGTATGACGAGGATGGGAGAAACATAGTAAAATATCCCTAAACATGGGAGAGTCCCTATGGGGTCTATCCAGTAAAGGAGACCATATAACCTCCCATCTTGGTGTAATGTGGTATAGTAACGACAACCATCGATATTCTCCTTCACAAGTCACTAGAGAAGAAAAGTATCCAATATTCCAGTGGTATCCATTAATCATCAATGTTTGGATACTATTGTCATCATAAATCCCACTATGTGAAACTAGGATGTAGAAAATTCCTTAACACTAACACGCTAGTCCTAGTCCACCCTCCTAGATACCTAGGCTTCCCATAGTTCTAGAGAATTTTACACATGCCACACAAACACCACATTCACACACACAAGACAAAAAGGGCACTACATACAACAAAATCCACCACTTACACACCCAAAGCACTTTCAAAAATCAAAACCCCACAAAAAACTTTCCAACCATGATTCACATTCCAAAAAATACTCAATAAAACATTTAATCAATTTATAAAACATTTCAATTGAACACAATATGGACTCACATCATGAATACCCCAATTTACCATGAAAATTCAAATTTAAAATCAATTTCATATAAAATTATTCATAAAATACTTTATTACCACGCTTATAATTCAAAAAACATTCTAAAGAACAGCAGTAAGAATATTATAATCACCATGAAACGTTTAAACATGGAATCATCTACCTATGTTGGACAAAGTTACGGAACACAATGAGAAACTCCAATCACAACCCAATCACACCAAAAGAAGGAAATATAAAACCCTAATATAAGGGATAATACCCAAATTGTCAAAATAAAACCCTAAAATTAGAACCCTGGGGCTAGAGAATATGAAACCTCCAAAAAGAAGAGTGAAACCCTTATATTATATGAGGAATCAAGGACATAATACACTTACTTGATGAACTAAGGAAGAATCACACCAAATCTAGCACAAAAATGGAACTCCAATGGAAGTGGAAGGAGGGAGAGGTGAACCTTGGTAGGAGAATCTTGAATGGTGTGAGAAATTTTGTGATTTAGGGGTTAAACCCTATATGATAGAGAAAATTTATTGTGGTGTCAGATCTACACAACCTGTTTACATTGTTTAAAAAAACATTCAATAATAGTGTGGAGCATTCTATTCATTTAGAGACCTGTGCATGGTTACTTGGATGGAGATGAAAGACCTTGCAGAGACCTTGTGGTATAATCTATCTCCCATTACACGGTTTTTCGGGTGTGCTCACTATTACTACAAAATGTGTTCCAACTGTGCACAGGGGCCTATTTTCCAAAAAATCCAATATTTTCCTCCAAAATTAAATGGTAATCCAATCAAAAAGAGATAAATAAAAAATAATATATAATAATACAAAAAATATTTATCACTGATGTGACAATTATCCCCTCCATGATATCTTCCAGCCGTTGGAAAGTCTACCCAAACCATGATCAGCAAACAGAAAAGGGAACTCTTTCTTGACCCAATTATTCGATTCCCTCATATCTTGTGTATCGTTTATGTGCTGCCAAAGGACATGAAACAACAGAATAGACTTCCCACAAAGCACATACTATTGTGAGTCCACTATTTGAACCAACCACTCAAACCCTACTAAATCGAGAACTATATCCAACTCTTCCCAATTCATCACATGATATGGGTCTGGATTATAATTCTTCAGTTGGGAGGCATAGAACATGTTGTGTATCGACATCAACTGATAAGGCAAAGCCAACTGGTAAGCCAACCTAAAAACTTTCTCGGTGATTTACAATGTCCTAACATACCTTGGTGTTAGCTTCCCTGCATTCCCAAATGACGATAACCCAAATGAGGGGCCACCTTCTGGAATGACTAATCACCTACTGATAATTTATGATCCTCAAATCTCTGATAGGCATAAGATTTATGGTGACTACATGCTATAAATAACTTATTCCAGATCAGATTGACTTTCTAAGACATTTCTTGAACATGGCTCTTTCCCAACAGTGATGTCTCCCCTACCCCATCCCAACATAATAGAGACTGATAAGGCTGAACATAGGGAACCTCAAAGGGATCAATTGGAATAGAGGATTGATAAATGTCCTTATAATAAAACTCTTCCAATCCCAAATGGATATCCCAAAACCATTGAAGTCCAAGAAGTATGCATGGAGCATGTCTTCCAAAATAAGATTTTACCGCTCTCTGTGACCATCTATTTGAGGATGGTAAGGCGTGCTCATATTAATCTGTAAACCCAAAGACCTTTAAATAATTTCCCAAAAATGAGAGGTAGAATGGGGGTCTCTGTTAGAAACAATTGTTGACAGCACACCAGGAGGCCTGACCACTTCTTGAACATATAATCATCCCAACTCATCCAACTTCACTGAATCATGGATTGGAGTGGAGTATTCCTATTGGGTCAGTCGTTAAATCAATACTTATATGGTGTTCCTGCATCGAGGTGTAAAAGGCAAGGAAAAAATTATATACATGGTGTCCTCATCGAAATTCCAGGTAGGAACGGGTAATGGATGTTGCAACCCAGAGGGTATTTGATGCACTGCTTTATCCTGTGGACAAGTATAACATGTAGATATGAACTCAGTTATGACCAATATCAAACCTGTCCACTAGAACTATAAACGCACATCATAATACATCTTAGTAGAACGAGGATGAACATCCCACTAAGACTAGTGGTTTTCTTACATCCTCACCTTCCTAAAAAATAACGATGCTAGAAAATGGCCATGAACCATAGAATTCCCTCAGGAGACAATGATCGGTCGAATGATGTATCCCCACAATGAGGAAACGTCATATACTAATAACACAACTCATCATTAGGATTATCCCATTGAAAATTTTCTAATAGTGAATGGGATAACACAACACTCTCCAAGATCGCAATTCTGATGTACTCCGTGGATACTAAGTGTTTCTTGGCAAAGATCCCCATAAATGTCCACTCATTACTTGACATCCTCAATTTTGGCACTAGAAATTTCCTTCTCATTGTGTCAGCCATGAAATTACCCCTACCCCGGGTATAGATGATATTAATGTGAAACCCATAAAGATATACAATCCAATGGTGCTACCTCAGATTCAGATCCTTCTCGGAGAAGATTTAGGCTAAACCCTTATGATAAAAGTTGACCACACACTTCTCCCAAAAAAGCTAGTGAAACCACATATTTCTAAAATGCATCATTCTACTAACTCCAATTCATGGGTTGGGTAGTTCTTCTCATGTGGTCAGAGTTTGTGAGGACCATTCTCTACAAAATGATCGTCCTATATAAGCACATAGCCGATACCCACACCTAAATTATTGCAATAAACCAATACCGTTTTCCTAATATTGGAAATATCAATAGAGTTGTGGTATTCAACCAATGTTTCAACTATCCATGTGATTATTGAAAATATGGGATCCATTCAAAATTCCCCCCATTCAGGGTTAGTGCGTTCATAGATGAAGAAAGACATTTTAAATCCCAAACCCACTATGCCAAGAAATCATCTGATCTCAAACACATTATTCAGTTACTCCCATAATATAACCACACTAATTTTATCAGAGTCCACTGAAACCCCATTCTCTAAAATGACATATCCAAGAACCTTCACTTCCATGATCCATAAAGTAAACTTTTGAGATCTTATCATAAATATGATGATCCCAAAAAGTTTCCATCACAATTTTCAAATGATGCTCATTCTCTTCTTCATATTTGTAGTAGATTAGGATGTCACACACAAAGACCTAAAAAAGGAGTCAAGATACTTCTTTAACACCAAATTAATGATCACCATAAATAACTGTATAGAATTTTTAAATCCTAATGGAAAGACCAAATACTTGATGTGGTTGTACCTCCTTCGAAAAGCTGTTTTTAGTATATACACCCCCTTCCACTTGATTTGGTGGTAACTCGAATGTAGATCAATCTGGGAGAACCACTTTTCCCCCTTTAGATGATCAAATAATTCATCATTTCATGGTAAAGGGTATTTATTCATGATAGTTACATTAATAATCTTTCGATATTCGACACACAACTATAGAGATCCATCATCCTACTTCAAAAAAAATAGGGTTTGTCTAATTTGAGACACTCAGGAGAATGAACCCTTTGGATTCCCAATAGTCCAGTTTTATCTTTAATTACATCAATTTATTGAGGCTTATTTGATATGAGGGAAGAGATATTGGTTGTCTTTTGGTACCAAATTGATTGAAAACTCCACATCCCAATATGGGGGGTGGCCTTAAAATCGTCATGGAATACCTCCAAGAGCTCATACACCACATGAGGTAACCCATCCTCAAGAGCACTTCCATCATACACCATCATGAGTGAAAAAACTAAATGGTAAGATTAACCAACATGGGGAGTGGAGACCTGGTATGACCCATCAAAAGAACACATTCCCCATGGAAAACATGAGTACTTCCATAAACTTCCAGGAAATTAACTCACCCTTCATAAAAATCAATGTTCACTTTGAAACCCACCATACAGTCCAAGATAAGGATCAAATAAAATAGGTCCTTGTCCGGGATAATAAAATCCCATTCCATATCAACCTCTAATGCATAATTTTCACTTTATGGGAACCTGAGGCCCTGCCCCTTCTTCATTCCCAATAGTGTCACCAAATCCATCCCAAAGGAAAAAAACACAATTAGAAAATTTAGCAGGTTCAAAATATGTGTAGGTATAAATGAATATGATGTAGTAGTGTCAAAAATAGTGGAAGATATAGAATATGAAATCATCATTGTACCTCAAAGTGTCAAGGGCCCTACATCCAGTCCCACTGGTGCCCACTCCCCATCATAAATGTGTTTGGTGTCTATTTGAGTCTTACCATTCCAACTGGACTAAGGCTCTACTCTGAGCTAACTCTATCCAAGGTAAGATATTTTCCTACCGGATTGTATATGAAACCAATATCCCACCGTCCTGGATGGTTCTAACTAAGCTATCATTCCATTCGATGCCACTGATCTCGTACCTCCCTAATAAGAATAAGTACATCTATAGAATCATTTCACGTTTTCATATTCTCCAAATAGATGACAGGTTTTGGGAGGGAAGAAATAGAGTTTAAGTGTATCCCACCTTCCCACATTATTCACCATGACGGACCCTGTATAAGAAGCCAAAAAAGAGGGTTTCCTAGAGGAATGGTCTCAACTACCACCTCCCCTCTTCACTTTCTCATCACACTTCATCTTCTTTTCTAATGAACTGCCACTACCCATTACTAACATAGGCCTAGGACCACTTTACTTGCATGTATAGTCAATATCCAACATGAATGCTTGATACAACACTTCACCATTAATCTTCAACTAGAAAAATAAAACATGGGAATCCTGGAGGAATGGTCTCAACTACCACCTCCCATCTTCCCTTTCACATCACACTTCATCTTCTTTTCTAATGAACTACCACTGCCCATTACTAACATAGGGCTAGGGCCACTTGAATTTCATGTATAGTCAATATCCAACATGAATGCTTGATCCAACACTTCACCATTAATCTTCAACTAGAAAAATAAAACATGAGAATATATCTCTGGCCACAAACCCTTCTTGAACCTATAATATTTCATCCACCTGTTAGAGTCTAATTCAGGGGTACACCAAACCAGATCATGAAAATGGTTTTAAAAATACATCACCAACTACTCCCCTTAGAAATGATCAATGGACTCCTCTGACCTAGAATACACAATTTCCTCATAGCAGTACTAGTCATTGACTACTGCCTTAATGTCTTTCCATCTCATCTTTTCTTGCTTCCTATCCTAGATCATAGATTCCTTCCACCTTTGAATGGGACTTTGGATCATAAATGAGGCACACTTAACCCTGAACTATTTAAGAGTATCTATGAACTCAAACGTATTCTATATCATCTCAAGCCACTCTTCCGCTTCTTAAGGTTAAAAATTACCTCAGAAGAAGGAGGTTTATTCTTTAAGAAATCTTGGGATTTATCCATCTGAGATTTAGGCTCAGTATCCCTCACTAGAGAATGAGCATGACCCGTTCCCTATCATTGTGCCTAAACAACCCAAGCCACAACATCGACCAACCTAAGGTCATGTTGTGAGGTATACATATATCTGGATTCTTCCTGTGGTGGTTGGGGTATTCTTAGGGGATGAATGACACAACAAAAAGAAGTTGTCACATAAAAAACTCATCAATACATCAATTTTGAAAAAATACTTTAATAAAATAGAACCAATAAATCAAACAAGCCAGGGAAACATAATGACCTAACAGCTTCACCCCCTCCCGGTGTCCATGCATAGTATGCATCATGCATGTCCCACATAAGGGATAATCCAAACCAACCTCCCCACATCCTATGTTGACTCGATGTCTATCACGAGGTGTGATGGCTAGTCACCCTACGTGCCACGAAAACTCTGAGTTCTGACCGTCGTAGCTCCTATCTATCAAGACCAATCCTAAATAACATGACTGAAAGAGATAAAACTTCTCTGATACCATTTTGTCTCATACCAAGCCAGGTCATCATCCAAGCTGGTTCATGGCTCAATCTATGGTAGTGAATGAAGGGTGTTCCTTATCCCCATGGGATGGAACAAGTGCATGGGTATGAATAAAATCAAGTTGGAATGAATTACATGATTATAAAATTATAAAACTATAATCTTCATAAAATAAAAGTAAACCGGAAAACCCACCTTACCATGCCTTTACAATGTTTCAGGATTATGAATAAATGTTATATAAAACCAAAAGTTGGATGCTACAAAAAGGGAACCAAAAAACATCTACAATATCCACAACAAGGCAAGGGTAACATCTCCCTCAATCCATCACCACAAAACCACCAAAATGGATTAGTATCATCCTGAACCACCATCACCCAAATCTCAACCTTTAACTATATCAAACATGACCATGTTTTCTTACACCCAAATGTGTAAGTAGTGTTTTACCGAATTCCTAGTACAATGCCAACCAAAAATGATTACATGATGTAAAAATTAGATGAAAAATACACTTTAAAGTATAATAAATGATAATAAATGATAGAATAATTTAATGTAAGAGAGTTTCAATAAAAACAACTATTAAATGGATTGTAATTTTAAATAAAAACACCTCTACCTTTTATGTAATCCAAAATCCACACCATTTGAAGATAGAGTGAGCAGAATAGTAAAAGAGAACAAAATTTGGGAGAGGCCCTATGTGGAATAGCTATTAAAAGTGACCCTAGAACCTCACATAAAAATGTAATGGGGTATAAGAACTACAACCATCCATTTTCTTGTGCACGGTCTACTAGAGACGAGAAGAATCTAATATTCTAGTGGTCTCCAATCATCATTAATGTCTAGTTATTTTGGTCATCATCAATATCTCTAAGTTAAACCAGGCCATATTCACATACATATCACTAGATCCCTAGTTTTAGTCTACCCTCCTATCTACCCAGGCTTTCCTTAGAGCTCGATAATTTTCCAAATTCCACACAATGCACCACATTTACACAAAAAAGACAAATAAGGAACTGTACACACCCAAATCCACCATTTTCACACCAAAATATTCTTTAAAATTTAAAAAACACACCAATTCTTTTCCAACCATGGTTCACATTCCAAAAAAAAATCAATAAAACATTTACTCAATTTATAAAACATTTCAAATGATCAAAACAAGGAATCTCTTCAAGAATACCACAATTTAACATGAAAATTTTATTTTGAAATCAATTCCATATTTAAAAACTTCAAAAATACATTTAAACCACCCTCATAATTAAAAAAAGATGAAAAATATAACCATAAAGCCAAATATATTCATCATGCAATATTTAATCATGAAATCACCTACCTCTAGTGGAGAATGTTCTCGAAAATAGTGTGAAACTCAAATCTCACCACTACCTCACCACAATAGGTAAATATCAAACCATAATCCAAGGGATCAAACCAAGAATGTTAAAGTAAAACACTAAAATTAAAACCCTAGGGATTTAGAAGAAAATCCCCCAAAAAGAAGAGAGAAACGCCCAGATTATTGTAGGAATCAAGGAGATGAGACACTTACTTGAAGAACTAAGGAGGAATCACACCAAATTCAGAAAAAAATAGAGCTTCAAGGGATTTGTAATGTCAAAGTGGTGTGCCTAGGGAGGAGATTTCGGAATGGGGTGATAAATGGGGTGATTTGGGTGTTAAACCCGAGAAGACAATGAAATTGTAATGTGTTGGGAGATCCATACGATGAGTCTACATAGTTTGGGAAACAATGTGGTAACCAGGCATACCATTTTTTCTAGAAAGAGACCTCTACATGGTTACCTAGGATAAGATCCATGGTTATGTGGAGTTTTTGTGTTAGGTTCATCGTCCTAATACATTGTTTCTTGGGGGTGTGAACAGTTACAACTAATTGTGTGCAAACCATGCACATGAGCCAGTTTTCAAAAATATTCTCCATTTTACTCTAAAATTCAATGGTAAATGAAGGGGGAAAGATAAAATATATAAGAATACAAAAAAATATCATATATGTGTCATAGAAAACTATGAATAATTTTAGAAATTCACTATAGTGTTTTTTTCGTATTTATAAATGTGAGAAAATCCTTCTTTCCCTTCATTCTAATATCTGTATTTTTGTCTATCATCCACTTATTTTATTTCATCCTTTAGAATACATAATAAATAGATATTTTTTATACTTATTTTTTAAACATGGAACAATGTACTCATATAATTATAATTCTTGGGAGACTACGTCCTTCCATATGATTATCTTAATCACATCAAAGAAATTATCATTCTTACTCATTGGATTTTGTGCAATGATTATGTTATGATTCCATCTACTAGGTTCTATTTCTGAATGTTGTGATACACTAGATTAGAAAATCTCACTATGTAAAATAAAAAATAATCCCAAATAAATGAATGAATTAATATTAATTGGAAAATTAATTCATAGAATATATCTTAATCACAAACATAGTTTTTTTGCATATATCATTATGTCAAAATCCTACATAATGGTTTGTAAAAAATGTGAATGTTACTCTGAATATCCTCTTTGATTTTCAAACCAACTACAATGTAAGGCCTGATTTTTTATGCTAAGTGGAAATTGGATCATGTATGATGAACTATTTTTAGAGTTATTACACCAACATAAATCTATGATAGAACTATGTCAACCTGTACTATATATAAAATGATGTATTTTCATAGAAAAATAAATGATCACAACCTAAGTAAACAATTATGATGATATTATTTTCATACCCCCAATTAATATAATATATTTATGATCAATAATATATGTTTTCTTAAAAATAGATCCAAATATTTCTATTATACTTCTTGTGATACGAACAATAGAAATCATGACCCCAGTAACATAGAGTTGATGTCTTATTTTTTAGATTGGCATAGATATAAGGAAAAAATCCCAAAGGACCAATCAATTTAGCAGTTTTGTATAAAAATATATATATAAAATATACAAATTTTATATTGGGAATAAAAAGGAGCGAAAAATATATAAAGAAAGAACTGTATAGTTAAAAACTTATTCAAATATCTCATCTTCATAACCTTGTATTAAGAAAAAAAATGTGGGCAAGCTCTATTGCACAGTATGGGTTACAAAAATTGTATCATATCATGAATAAATAAAAATAATTATCATGGAATGGTGTATTATTGAATACATATTACATTATATAACATTTCCTTCCTTATAAGAGAATACATGATCAAATTGGGATGGAAAATAACTGCAAACATATTCTCATTAATTAATAATTTGAGAATGAAACACATCAAGAAATAATATCATAGAGAAAATATCATGGAAAATGTTGATAATTGAATACTAAATGATGGAAATTATTAATTTTTAGAAATAATATCATAGGAAGATGATATGACTAACATCAAGATCTATCCCCAAGACTGTTTGAAACTACTGGGTAAAAACCCAAATGATTTTCCACATGGTTTGTATCATCAATATCATTGATGAATCAAGGGTCTGTCTATAACCTAGATCAACCCATATCATACAGGAAAAAATAAATCTTCATATATATAATAATATATTTAAATTATAAGGAATTTACCATATCCTCAAGAATCCATATTGAGTAAAGGATATGAATTTAACAATATTTCCCTTGTCTATAAAATTAAATTAAATGATAAAACCATTTGTAAAAATCATAGATAGTATGGGTATTTAGTATAAATCAAATTTCCAATGAAAAATGACCATAATAAAGTGATTTTTTTAATACAATGTTTATAGTTACAAAAGAATGTGCGATTGCACAATATCATTTACAAACATAGATATTTTGAAGTCAAATACTAATAGAAGAAAAAAATAAAATTGAAACATAAAATAACATTATTTAATAATGAATCACTATGTTAAATACAAAAAGGAGTTATATACACCATATAATAGAAATTTGGAACATAATATTACTATATTCATTAATGACTGGCAATTGAGTTGAAGTCCATTTCCTCACACATACTTTTGTTTAAAATTTATTTACATACCAATATAGTAGTTTTAAACAAGTTATTAAATTATTTAAAAGTCATATTAATTTTTATAATTTTATATATTATCCTTTTAAAACATCATATCACTCTTTCATTAATTATCATTCATTATTGTTCCTATTTCATGTGTCTGTTTCTTTGTATTCTCATGCATGTTTTTTCATGAAGTATTCAGTTCATGTGAATATTATAAAATTTCAACATTTTAATAATAATAATAAACAAATAATTATAATATTTATACACCAATTATATATTTATGACCTATAATGAAATATGGTTTTGATAAATGAAGTATGTTATGATCATGGTTATGGTTAGTTGTATGTACGCATCAGTAACTATTCCATTTTCCAATAATAATTTTAAAAATATGGTAAGTAATATATTATCATTATAAAAGTATCATAATATATTATATATCATATTATATCTTTTAATATACTTATATATATTATCCATGGGGTGTGGGGATAAAGAGAGAGTCAAATCGTTTCATAAAGGTGGTATTCCGGATGCACATGAATGCCATTATATTCATTCATTGAGTGACATGGTAATAAAAAATGATATATATTATGATTTAGTAATGATAAATTTGTCATTAATATCCTAAATATTTCATTTATATCACATATAATCATTAACTTTATCCATATTACCTTAAGTGTAAAGCCTTATTGAATGACGAATCATATCGCTTTGTGAGGCGGTAGTCCGTCCTACACATGAGAAACATTATTATATCAACTATGGAATGGGATTTAGAAATAGGTATGTATGACATAATAACTATATGATTAAAATTATTTTATAAATATCATACATATACTTTAGTTCCATCATCAGACCCATCACCGATATGTGGTTATGAAAAAATAAACGACATCAATTTTTGAGGTGGTGGCCCACTATATTCCAGAATGATGAATTAAAATCATATTTTATTGAATTATAGAAGGTTTTAGGTCATTAAATGAACATAAAATTATATCATTATGTAGATGATACTATGGTTACTATACCATAATGGTTCAATAAGAGTTGTTGGTGGTAGATGATGACATAAAATGGAAATGATCATTGAAGAATGTCACCTATTCATCATGTAAAATAATTATTTTTAAACCAAAATCCTTCTCAAGATAGATTTATAATAAAATAACCATGATTATAGGATTAGTTGAATCCATTTGGTATGTGATTTAAGATTTTTTTCGATGTTAATGGAATTATATGGGTATAAAAGTGAGGGGAGTGAATTCCCTTTTAAAATTTTTGAGGAGTGCAATTTTTTGTATATTTATAAATATATTCAAAAATGGTAACTAAATATCAACAAAAGTGTCTTAAGACTTTATAATAATAGGTTTTAAGGGATAATTTGGCCCATCCACACCTCTACCACACAAAAAATCACATGTATTAATCATGTTGTTCTTTAGCACCGCTTTTTACTCACTTTTTCCATTTTTCGTTTTCACCTTGGTAACTTGCCCTTTTAACAATGGAAATTGATACGTAAATATTAACATAAAATGAGACATATTAGTTATATTTTTAAGCATTATTTCAAATATTAAAATACAATTTATCATATAAAAGTATTATGTATTTTATAATTTTGTGTTAACACAAGAAATTGCAACATTAAAAAACATCGTTTAACAATAACAGTGGTAACATTGTTTTTACCATTTTTGGGTCAATAATGTAACTCCATAAGATTCTATGAAATATATATTTTCTAAAATTATATTGAACTTCTAAATATTTTTATTTACATGAAAATTATTTTTATCTTGATTTACATGAAACTCTACACTCACCTTGCATTAGACACAACACCGATCATATATTACATTATACGCAACTCTGTGTTTAAATATAAAGTTAATTATAATTAATATTCTAGCATGTATTGTTTAAAATTTCTATAGTAATGGAGTATATGAAATAAAGTTATAAAAATTATATTAATATTTTCTACTAATTTATGTTAAATGAATTATTTTTTAATAATTAATTAGAATGTAAAATAATATTCTTTTTAAAATAAAATGATATCTTTCTCTGAAATTTGTTTGTCTCAGAGCTGTACATTATTATAATATTAACAAAATAATATTTTTAAAATTTTTAATTTAAGTTTATATATTATACAATTCTCTATAATTTTACCATTTTTCTAATGTGTTTTCTTTCCATGAAATATGAATAAATCAAATATTACTCTTAACAACTATAGTTTTCTAAAAAGTAGTTTTGTCACCCTTTTATGTGATTATAAAAAAATTAATTTCTTGAAAGTTTATAAGATGACTTTTTTATATTAGAATTCATTTTTAATCATATTTTCAAATTTTCCTATGGAGAATTTTGGAGTTTTTTCTGAAAAGTTTCTTTTTTTGATAAATTGTAAAAATTAATAATATTAATTCAAAATGATATGTTCGTTAAAATTATTGATAATGAAAAATTAAATTTATAATTTTTTTAGAGAGCTATTATTTCAATTTTATATAAAATAGTCCATTTCTTGTCACTCGAATCAATTTCATATTGAATTTTGATATAAAAATATATCATTCTCATTAACCTTTTCACTTTAAAAACACTATTTATCATCATGTAAACATGGTTAATTTTAAATTTAATATATATTAAATATTTGGAATAATAATAAATTATAATTACTAATAAGTTTACTATAATTTTTAATCAAATTGAATAGTGAATTCAATGAAAATTAATTATCGTGGTTACTGTAAAAATTAGATTATTAATGGTTAAACTAAAAGGATAAGTGTTATAATGACCTATACATTCGTATAAAAACAATTTTTTATAAATATTTTGACCATTTCACCCATAAGTTTCTATATTGTCATAATTTCTTCCCTTCATAAAAATTCAAAATGAGGGTGGGATTATTTCTTTAAAAAAATACCAAGTGTTTCCTATCCCCTTATTATAAAAGTCCACCATCTATGGGGAGTCCACTATTTGAACCAACCATCCAAACACTACTAAATCGACCACTATATCCAACTCTTCCCAATTCATCACATAATATGGGTCTGGATTATACTTTATCAGTTGGGAGACATAGAACATGTTGTGTATCGACATCAACTGATAAGGCAAAGCCAACCATTTTGCCACCCTAAAAACATGCTCGGTGATTTCGAATGTCCTAACATACCTTGTTGTTAGCTTCCCCTGCATTCCCAAATGATGATAACCAAAATGAGGGGCCACCTTCAAGAACGGTTGATCGCATACTGAGAATTTATGATCCTGACGTCTCTGATAGGCATAAGATTTATGGTGACTATGAGCTGTAAATAACTTATGCCATATCAGATTGACATTTTAAGACATCTCTTACACAAGGCTCTTCCCAATAGTGATATCCCCACTAAATCATCCCAACATAACAAAGACAGTTAAGGCCGAACATAGGGAACCTCAAAGTGATCCATTAGAATAGAGGATTGATAAATGTACTTATAATAAAATTCTTCCAATCCCAAATGGATATCCTATAAACCATTAAAGTGCAAGAAGTATGCACGTAGCATGTCTTCCAAAATGAGATTTTACCGCTTTGTCTGACTATCTGTTTTAGGATGGTATGGAGTGCTCATATTAATCTGTAAACCCAAATACCATTAAATGATTTCCCAAAACTGAGAGGTAGAATGGGGGTCTCTGTCAGAAACTATTGTTGATGGTACAGAAGGATTCCTGACCACTTCTTGAACATATAATCATCCCAAATCATCCAACTTCACTAAATCATTGATTGGAATGGAGTATGCCTATTCGGTCAAGCGTTAACTCATTACTTACATTGTGTTCCTTCATCGAGGTGTAAGAGGTAAGGCAATAATTATGAACATGGTGTCCTCATCCGACTTCCAGGTAGGAATGGGTAATGGATGATGCAACCCAGAGGGTCTTTGATGCACGTCTTTCCCCTATTGACAATATAACATCTCGATATGAACTCAGTTATGCCCCATATCAAACCTGTCCACCAGAACTATCAACGCATATTATAATACATCTTGATAGAACATGGATGAACATACCACTAAGACTAGTTTTCGTCCTACATCCTCACCTTCTTCAGAAATAACGACGCCACAAAATGGCCATGAACCACATAATTCCCTCGAGAGACAATGAACAATTGAATGATGTATCCCCGCCATGAGGAAACTTCATATACTGCTAACACACCTCATCATTAGGCTTCTCCCATTGAAAAATGTCTAATAGTGAATGTGAAAACAACACACTTTCCATGATGAAAATTATGATGTACTCCTTGGATACTAAGTGTTCCTAGGCAAAGATCCCCATAAATGTCCACTCATCAATGGACATCCTCAATTCTGGCACTTAAAATTTCCTTATGAAGGTGTCAGCCATGAAATTACCCCTACCTAGGGTATAAATGATATCAATGTGAAAAACCTATAGATATACAATCCAATGGTGCTACCTTAGATTCAGATCATTCTAGAAGAAGATTTAGGCTAAAACCTTATGATCAAAGTAGACCACATTCTTCTCCCCAAAAGGCTAGTGAAACCACATATTCTGGGAATGCATCATCACTACTGTTAGGTCCAATATGCTAGATACCCTAAGAGGGGGGGGGGGGGGTGAATCAGGGTATGAAAGATTAAAATGACTGCCCCTTTTGATCCTGTTCTACTGTTAGAAAAAACCCTATTCTCTCTCCTTCCCGATGCAGAGTATGAACAAACCTTAAAGCATGCACATGACACAACGATTTTTACCGGGTTCACCCTCACTGGGATATATCCAAGGAGAATACACTGACAGTGTGCCGATGTACCAAATCCACTAGAAGCGCACTGATGTTTAAAATTTAGAAGCGGTCTCACTATCCCTCCTGGTTTACAACCACTCACAACATGAGAACTCACTGCTCTCTCAACTGAAGTGAGCCCACTGCTTCTTCAAGAGATCCACTCACAGTTTATAGACCTGTAGGTCTCTTCATTTTCATGAAATAATACATCCTCAACTGTTGATAGATGCTCTTTTGAAGTTCAAAGTTCATCCACTGATAAATACCCCTTTTCCCCTAAACACCGAGCAATTCCTTTGGAAAATACCTTTGCAAAGAACCCTACTTCGCGAGGCTCCCAATTTCGCGAAGCTCAAACAAGGCTTCACTATGCTCCTTCCTTTTCGCGAAGCTCACAATTTCGTAGAGCTCATACCTTCACAAATCTCAAGACTTCGCAATGCTTAGGCTGTCGCAGAGCTCAAGTCATCGCAAAGAGACTTCCCTCACGAATCTCACTGAGCCAACACGAAGAACACGACTTTCGCAAAGCTAGAATATCCACCGCGAAGCTCTTCTTTCCCGAAGAAAACTGCCTTCGCGAACTACCTTCGCAAACCGAGAGAAAATTATTTTCTCTTAAATTTCTCTCTACTTCTCTCGAGGGGGTCAGCCACTATTAATAGGAAACTCCACTAACCCTTGACCCTTCCGCACGAATTCAGCTCCACGTCATCACCGATCGCGAAGCTCCGAAGTTGCCGCCTGAATTCTGTCCAAATCACGAAGCACCATGACAATTTTCTGATCGTAGATCTCATCATAATCGCGGAGCATTACCGTCAACATTCCTTCGCACCTTCTCCACGAAGCTCCCTCACGAAGCCCTTCACCACCGTGATGCGCTTCAACTCTACCGTTCGTGAAGCTTTGACGTAATCTCGAAGATTCAACGCCATCATTCTTCTGGTCTTCGCAAAATCCAAACCCTAAAGCCTCTCTTTGTGAAATTCATGCCTTTTCCATATTAACATATGATATTCAAGGATATCATCTTTTCGCGATGCTCACCAACCTCCAAATTTTAGACCCCAAAAATTTGGAAAACACTGGGAAGCGACACCACCTTGTACTGCTCTTTTGTACCGCCTCCAGATCGTCCGTTCCTTTGTCATCGTTCTTTGTCGCCATGGATTTTCAACAACTTCTCTGGAACTCGACAATTCTCCTTGGAAACCTTCTTTATCAGCAAACACAATCAACCCAAAATTACTTCAAAGTTACTTTGAGGGATTTTTTCCCAACAATCTCCTCCTTTGGGTTTGTTGACAACTCTTCATAACTCTTCTCAGAATGATTTTTTCACATTGATACCTCACTTAGTATCCTTTCAACCACTACCACCATTCACCTCTTGCGATTTTGATAGCGTTCAAGGATTCAATTAACACGTACTCTAATCCCACATGAGCAATGCTCAACGTGAGAAACAAGAGTAGTATGAAAAGTTCATCAATGAGTCACTTCATGTTAGACCCCAATTGTCGATTCAAAACTGATACCAATTTCTAAATTGATACAAATTATTGAACCACACTGATACCAATTTGTGATAGCTGGAAAACTTCTCACACCTTTCCAACATCACTGTTCTGTTTTTATCACGATCCTCAGCTGCCGTGATATCTATTCTTTGATCGATCAATTCAAGCATTGTCAGATTTAAAACTACCCCTATCTCAAATATCTCCCCCTATCTCACTTCTCCACCTATCAGCTTCTCCCCATATAATCCATGATTTTTCAAATAGCCACACTTTATCCCCCTTGAACAATCACTATTTTCTCCCCCTTTGTCAACGAACCCAAAGGTCACTCCTTTGTAGTCTGTAACAGAGTATAGAACACATATCAGCACATTAGGGAAAAACACATCATACCTTGGGGACAGGGGTGGTGTCCCACATCCAAAAAATTTCAATTGCAGGGAGTGAACTAGATTTCCAGAGCCAGTCGATGCCTCTCAGAAGCTTCCATGGGTAAGGCCTTTGTTAGGATGTCTGAAACCTGTAGTTCTGTAGGCACATACTCCAACTTCACGATCCCCTTCTCAACCTTTTCCTTGATAAAATGATATGTTATCTCAATGTGCTTTGTCCTTGAGTGATGGACAGGATTTTTGCTGAGATTTATAGCAATTGAGTTATCACATTGGATTCTGATCAGAGACTTCACTTCAACTCCCATATCTTCAAGATTCTGCTTCATCCATAATAACTGTGTGCACACTTGAGTGGCCTCAATATACTCAGGTTCTGCGGTGCTCAATGAAATGAAATCTTGCTTCTTGCTTAGACAATAAATAAACAATTCACCAAGATAGAATGAACCTCCTGACATTGATTTTCAATCATCTGGTGATCCGGCCCAATCTTCATCTGTGTAACCCAATAACACTGATTGAGATTTGTCATTATACATCAGACCGAAATCCACGGTGCCTTTGATATACCAAAGTATTCTTTTCACTGCAAGCATGTGGCTTTATTTGGGATTACTCTGATATCTCGCTTCTTGGAATGTGGTGAAAACAATATCAGGCCTTGTTGCATTCAAGTACATCAAACTTCCAATAATTTTCCAGTATTCTATGATATTAACTGCCTTTCCATCATCATCTTTTGATAATTTCATCCGAGTAGCAACCAGATTCTTCATCTCCTTGGAATTCTCTATTCCATACCATCTTAGAAATTCCGTGGAGTATTTGGATTGTGAAATGAATGTTCCATTCCTTCCTTGTGTCACCTGTAGACCAAGGAAAAATTTTAGCTCTCCAATAATTGACATTTCGAACTCACTTTTCATGAATTTGAAAAAATGTATGCACTAAGCTTCATCTGATCCGCTAAATATTATATCGTCGACATAAACCAAGACCATAATCTTTTGATTACTTTTGTTTTTGAAATGGAGATTGTAGTCAACTCCCCAACGCTGGAAACTAAGCTTCTTGAAGTACTGATCAAGCCTTGAGTACCATTCTCTTGGTGCATGTTTCAGCCCATACAATGCCTTATTCAGTCTAAAAACCTTGTTCTCATCCTAATGAATGTGAAAACCATATGGATGATCAATATAAACCTCTTCCTCCAAAAACCCGTTCAAAAATGCAGATTTGACATCCATCTGAATCACTTTGAACTTCCGTTGCACTGTGATGGCTATGAATAATCTGATTGTCTCTAGCCTTGCAGCCGGTGCAAATGTCTCATCAACATCTATTCCCTCGATCTGAGAGTACCCCTTGTACACTAGTCATGCTTTGTTCCAAATCACTTTTCCATCTTTATTCATCTTGTTGCAATAGACCCATTTAGTCCCGATGACATTCTTATCTATTGGCCTCGAAACAATCTCCCACGTCTGATTTTTCTCAATTTGATCAAGCTCTTCATTCATTGCCTGAAGCCAATTTTCATCTTTAGATGCATCAGCGAAGCACTTCGGCTCAACCTGTGATAATAGAGATGTATTCTGCAGTGATTTCAATCTTCTTGTCTTAACTGGAGCCGACTAATCTCCAATGATATTCTGCCTATCAATTTCAGCTCGACTCCTTGGCTTTTGTGCAGATACCGACTTTACTTCCTCATGCTCATCATCAATATCTTCTTCTGAATCAACATCATCCACTTCTTCTTCCCCTAAGTTTCTTTATTCCTCATCACTCTCATCAGGAAATTGTTCACTGCATTCTTGAATGATCTCATCATTTTCCACTACAGTGACATCATTGCTCTCAACTACTTTCCCCAGCCTTTTGTTAAATCATTTATATGCCTTTATTTTTCCAGATTATCCAAGGAATTTCCCCTCATCTCCTCATGATTCATATTTCCTATGTTTTTTATTTTTGAGGATAAAACACTTACTTCCAAATATTCTAAATTATTTCACTGTTGGATTATTTCCATACAACATTTCGTACGAAGTATTTCCTTCCTTCAAACAGAACAGAGACCTGTTAGAAATGTAGACCGATGTTAAAAATGGTTCCTTCCAAAATTTCTCTGGTAGTTCTTTTTCAATGAGCATTGTTCTAGCCATGTTGTTGATGATCCGATTTCTCCTTTAAACCACTCCATTCTATTGGGGAGTTCTTACTGAAGAAACTTGATGCCTTATCCCATGTTTCTCGAGATAGTCTTCCACCTGACTGTTTGTGAATTCCGTACCATTATCAGTACGGAACTTCAGAATTTTCTATCCAAGCATCCTTTCGCAGTCCCTTCGGTACTATTTTATGCAGCTGAACACATCTGACATATGGAAAATAACAAATAACCATGCCATTATGCTATAGTCATCAATGAAAATAACATAGTACCTCTTTCCATCAATTTCTCTTGGTGTGATAGGACCACAAACATCAGCATGCACCGATTCGGGCATTCTTATTGACATCTTTTCCTTTGACTTATACGTATTTCTGATGAGATTCTCTTGTTCCATGCGTTGCATGTGTGCGTACGATCATGTGATAGATTAGGGAGGTCTCTTGCTGCATCACACTTTAGCAGATCTTCTAGGGATGGTTGGCATAGATAACATAGTCATTTATGCCACAACTTGTTTTCTTCCTCTCTGGATAGAAAGCACATATCTTCTTCTCTACTTACCAAGTAGAGATTTAACTTTGTTCTCTTTCCATCTAGAACCAATTCCCCATCTCTTCCTTTGACGATACAAACCTTCTTAGTAAACCTTACAGAATGTCCTGAGTCACATAGTTGACTAACACTGAGCAAATTGTGACTGAGGCCTTCTACTACTAAGACATCACCATGTCTCATCTCTTTTCCCCCCAACTTGGCCTTTCCTGATCCAATTATCTTCAGGCGTTCATCATTTTCAAACATGAAAACTTGTTCTTTGACATATTTTATTCCTGCAACGATATTCTTATTACCTGCCATGTGAGATGTGCATCCGCTGTCAAGGATCTACACACCAGAGCGATCTGATGATTTAAGGGCAATTTCTGCCACCACTGCCTTCTCATCTGTTTTCTTCTTGGTCCATGCTTTTACCTTCATACTTGATATGGATTGAAACTTCTAATCTTTCTCAGAGTATGATGGACCAGATTCATCTTTCCAAGGTGAAAACCTATTTTTCGTTTTCAACTCACCTGTTGATTAATTGATCTGTTGCTTGCGAACATTTTCGTTTTTCTTTGGAACATCCCTCTGTATGGTCGAAGTGTAGTACCTAACCATTTTCCCAAATCCTCCACACAAAAAATAGTTCCCTTCGAAATATGTTCTAGAGAAACTTTCTGTTTGGATTCCACCTTTGTTCTTGTGCCCTACGATATCTCTTGGCTATGGAACACACATAATGTGAATGTCCCATTTTTCAACAACAATAACACCTAATATAAGGTTCATTTCTTCTTGTTACTTCTGCACTGCTAGTTTCCCTTTGGGATCTATGAATATTCTGATTCTTCCTTGTGCCCAAATCCACCTTCAGTCTCGGAGTGGGTGCTTGCGGTCTGACCTCAACTTTTACAGCTTTCTATTTTCGATCAATCCTCCCATCAGTCTTAACATATGAACAAAGTTTATTGTTCTTTTCTGCTGAACCACTATTCTCCACTTTCAGCTTCTCGGTTTTCTGAGTGATCTGCTTTCCTGGTTACCCAGTAGGAGTCAATAGTTTTTCTTGATATTTAACCTTTTTTCTGAAAACCGACAACTTCTCCTTCAAGTTATTCAACACGCTTGATTTGATAATTCCTTGTGTTATTCAATCTATTGATATCCCTTTTGTGTTCTTCAATTTTTATTTTATACTCACTAACTGATTCTGATTCCTCTGGTGTTGATGACTTGAGTTTCTCGATTTCTTCTATTAACTCAGACTTCTATTTTTCCTGATGCTGCATATAGAGTTTGGAGTCACGAACAACTTTTTTTTTCTTTCTTTCTTTTGTCTCTACAAACATATATCTCTTCAAGAGAAGCCTCTAACTCTGCTTTCATATAAAATCTTTTCTCAACTTCTTCTACTTCTTCATCAAATTTAGTTTCATTATTATTATGAGAACTACCGACAATAGCCACCATAGCATTTTCTCCTGAGTCTCTGAAGTTCTCTATCTCTTCAACCTCCTCAACCTCCGACTCATCTAAATTGTCATATTCTTTTGAAATAAGGTTATTTTTCTTAAGGAAATTTCTTCTGAATTGTTTCTTTCTTTTCCCATTGGATGGAGGCTTCTTCTTGGGAATTTTGATTTCATCGATGTCATCATCCTCTTGGAATTTTTTGGGGCACCTTTCCACAAGATGTCCAACCTTTCCACATAGAAAACAAGAAAGTGGAATCTTCCCTTTAAACTTTCATTTTCCTCTTTGAAGGTTTGAGGAGAGGGATGACATCACCTCATCTATCTCTTATTCTTCCTGAGATTCTTCAATTTTTATCTTCTTCATGGTCTTAAATTCCACCTCTTTGGATTTCCCCTTTTCCACAGCATCGTTATCATCATTTCTCATTTCATATGAAACAAGGGTGATGTGCAGGTTATCCAGTGTCAGTTCTTTCAGGTCTTTTTGTTCCAAAACTGATACATTTGGATTAAACCGAGGTGGAAGTTTCCTCAAGATACGCTTCACAATATTTATGTCTTTAATAACTTCACCAAGACCTCTCATGTCTTATACAACAACATTTACCCTCTCAAAGAATGCATCAACAGATTCATTCGGGTTCATCCTTAGATCTTCATACTTGTTCCACAACACTTGCAACTTCGCTTCTTTCACCTTTGTATCACCTTAATATTTGTTCAATAGCTTTTACCACATATAATATGATGTTTTGTATGACATCAATTTTGTATATATAGAATTGGATAGGGATCCTACTTGAGCATTGATTCCCTTTGTATCTGCATCCAATTCTCTTCGCTCAGCTTCTGATAAAGCACCACTATTAATATCAGCTTTAATACCATGCATTTCTTCTGTAAACACATCCATTCTTAATGATCAGAAGTAGTTTTGCATTCGATTCTTCCATAGCGGGAAATTGTTCCCGTCGAAGACCGGAATACCTTTATGATTAGTGACCTCCATTTGAGAGAGAAACACTGATATTAACCTTTTCCTATGATACCAATTGTTAGGTCCATTAGGCTAGATACCCTGAGGGGGGGGGGGGGGTGAATCAGGGTATGACAGATTAAAATGACTTCCCCTTTTGATCTTGTTCTGCTATTAGAAACAAACCCTCTTCTATCTCCTTCCCGAGGAAGAGTATGAAAAAACCTTAAAGCATGCACAAGACACATCGATTTTTACTTGGTTCACCCTCACTGGGCTACGTCTAAGGAGCATACACTGGCAGTGTGCCGATGTACCAAATCCACTAGAAGTGCACTTCTGTTTATAAGTTCGAAGCAGACTCCATGTCCCTCTAGGTTTACAACCACTTACAACTTGAGAACTCACTGCTCACTCAACTAAAGTGAGCTCACTGCTTCTTCAGAAGATCCACTCACAGTTTATAGACGTGTAGGTCACTTCATTTTCATGAAAGAATACATCGTCAACTATTGATAGATGCTCTGTTGAAATTAAAAGTTCATCCACTGATGAATACCCCTTTTCCCCTGAACACTGAGAAATTCCTTTGAAAAATACCTTCACAAAGCCCCTACTTCACGTGGCTCCCAATTTCGCGAAGCTCAAATAAGCCTTCGTGAAGCTCCTTCCTTTTTGCGAAGCTCATAATTTTGTGGAGCTTAGACCATCGCAAATCTCAAGCCTTCGAAATGCTTAGGCCATCACGGAGCTCAAGTCATCGCAAAGTGACTTCACTCGCGAAGTTCATTGAGCCAACGTGGAGCACACGACTTTCACATAGCTAGAATAGCCGCCGCGAATCTCTTCTTTCGTGAAGCAAACTTCCTTCACGAACTACTTTCGCAAACCAGGAGAAAAGTATTTTCTCTGAAAATTATCTCTACTTCGCTCGAGGGGGTCAACCTGTATTTATTGGAAATTCCCCTGACCCTCGACCCATCCGAACGAAGTCAGTGCCACGTCATCTCCAATCGCAAATCTCCAATGTTTCCGCTGGAATTCTGTCAATATCGTGATGCACCATGGAAATTTTCCAATCATGGAGCTCATCGTAATCGTGGAGAATCCCGTCAATATTCTTTCGCACCTTCACCGAGAAGCTCCCTCGCAAAGCCCTTCACCGTCACGATGCGCTTCAAGTCTTCCTTTTGAAAATCTTGACGTAATCGCGAAGAATCACCGCCATAATTCTTCTGGTCTTCACGAATTTCAAACCTTGAAGCCTCTCTTCGTGAAATTCTTGCCTTTTCCATATAAAAATATGATCTTCATGGAAATCCTATTTTCGCGATGCTTACCAAACTCCAAATTTTGGAACCCAAAAATTTTGCAAACATTGGGAAACGGCGCCACCTTGTACTGCTCTTTTGTACCGCCTCATGATCGTCCATTCCTTTATCATCGTTCTTTGTCATCATGGATTGTCAACAACTTCTCTGGAACATGAAAAATATCCATGGAAATCTGCTTTGTCAACAAACACAATCAACCCAAAAATATTGCAAAGTTACCTTGAGGGATTATTTCCCAACAACTACTAACTCCAAGTCATGGGTCGGGTAGTTCTTCTCATGTGTTCAGAGTTTGTGAGAACCATTCTCTACAAAATGATCGTCCTATATAAGCACATAGCTGATACCCAAACCTAAATCATTGCAATAAACCAATACCATTTTCCTAATTTTGGAAAGACCAACAGAGGTGCGTTAGTCAACCAATGTTTCCGCTCTCCACGTGATTATTGACAATATGGGATCCATTCAAACTTCACACCATTACAGGTTAGTGCATTCATAGAAGAAGAAAGACATTATAAATCCCGAATGAATGGCTTGTAATATCCCACTAGGCCAAGAAATCATCTGATCTCAAACACATTCTTATGCTACTCCCATATAATAACCGCACTAATTTTATTAGAGTCCACTTAAACCCCATTCCCTAAGATGAAATGTCAATGAACCTTCACGTACATGATCCATAAAGTAAATTTTTGAGATCTTATCATAAATATGATGTTCCTAAAAAGTTTCCACCACATTTTTCAAATGATTCTCTTTCTCTTCTTCATATTTAGAGTAGATTACGATGTCAACGACAAATAACACAAAAAAAGAGTTAAGATACTTCTTTAACACCATATTAATGAACACCATAAAGAACTCTATAGAGTTTTTCAATCTTAATGGAATGACTAAATACTTGATGTGGTTGTACCTGGTTCGAAAGGCTGTTTTTAGTATATATGCCCCCTTCCAGTTGATTTGGTGGTAACCCGAATGTAGATCAATCTGGGAGAACCTTTTTCCACCCTTCACATGATCAAATAATTCATCAATCCATGGAAAAGGGTATTTATTCTTGACAGTTACAATATTATGCTTTTGATATTCGACACACAACTATAGAGATCCATCATCCTAAAAAACAGGGTTTGTCTAAGTTGAGACACTCAGGAGAATGAACCATTCAGATTCCAAATAGTCTATTTTTATCTTTATTTCCATCAATTCAATGAGGGTTATTCGATATGAGGGAAGAGATATTGGTTGTGTTTTTGGTACCAAATTGATTGATTACTCCACATCCCAATATGGGGTGGCCCTAAAATCCTCCTGGAATACCTACAGGAGCTCATACACCACATGAGGTAACCCATCCTCAGGAGCAATTTTATCATAAACCATCATGAGGGAAAAATCTAAATGGAAAGATTACTCAACATGGGGAGTGGAGACCTGGTACGACCCATCAAAAGAACACATTCCCCCTGGAAAACCTAATTACTTCCATCAAGTTACACGAAATTAACTCACCTCTCATAAAAATAAATGTTCACTTTGAAACCCACCATACAGTCCAAGATAAGGATAAAATAAAATAGGTCCATGTCCCGGAACATAAAATCCCATTTCATACCAACCTCTAACACATAAATTGCACATTATGGGAACCAAAGGCCCTACTCCTTCTTCATTCCCAATAGTTTCACCAAATCCATCTCAAAAGACAAAAAAACAATTAGAAAATTTAGCAGGTTCAAAAGATTAGTAGGTATAAATGAATCTGATGTAATAGTGTCAAAAATAATGGAAGATATAGAATATGAAATCATCATTGTACCTTGAAGAGTCAAGGGCCCTACATCCAGTCCCACTGGTTCCTACTCCACAACATAAAATTTTTTGGTGTCTATTTGAGTCTTACCATGACAACTGGATTGAGGCTCTACTCTGATCTAACTCTATCCAGGATAAGATATATTCATACCAAATTGTCTAAAAAACCAATATCCCACTGTCCTAGATGGTTCTGACTAAGATATCATTCCCTTCGATGCCACAGATCTCGTACCTCCCTGATAAGAAGGAGTAGATCTATAGAATCATTTCACGTTTTCTTATTCTCCAAATAGATGATAGTTTTTGGGAAGGGACAAACATATAGGTTATGTTTATCCCACCTTCCCACATTGTTCACTAAGACGGAGCCTGCATCAGAATCCAAAAAGGAGGGCTTCCTGGATAGATGGTCTGAACTACAACCTCCCTTTTTCCCTTTCTCATCACGCTTCATCTTCTTTTCTAATGAACTGCCACTTCCCATTACTGACATAGGTATAGGGCCACTTTAATTCCATGTATAGTCAATATCCAAAATCCATGCTTGATAATCCACTTCATCATTAATATTAAACTAGAAAAATAAAACATGGGAATAGATCTATGACCGTAAACCATTCTTGAACCTATAATATTTCATGCAGTCATTAGAGACTATTTTAGGGGTACACCAAACCAGACCATAAAAATGGTTTTCATACTCAATCACCAACTGCTCCCCTTAGAAAAGATCAATGGAATCTTGGGACCTAGCATACACAATTTCCTTATAGTAGTACTAGTCATTGAATACCGCCTTAATGTCTTTCCATCTCATCTTATCTTGCTTCCCATCATAGATCATAGAGTCCTTCAACCTTTGAAAGGGACCATTGAGCATAAATGAGGCACACTTAACCTTGTCATATTTAGGAGTATCTATGAACTCAAACATATTCTCTATCATCTCAAGCCACTCCTCCACTTCTTAAGGTTCAAAATTACCTCAGAAGAAGAAGGTTTATTCTTTAGGAAATCCTGGGATTTATCCTTTTGAGATTCAGGCTCAATATCCCACACTAGAGAAGGAGCAAGACTCGCTCCCTATCATAGTGCATAAACATCCCGAACCACAACATCGACCAACCTATGGTCATTTGGTGAGGGATAAATCTCTCCGGATTCTTCCTATGGTGGTTGGGGTATTCTTAGGAGAGGAATGACACTACAAATATTTTTTGTCACATTAAAAACTCATCAATACATCAAGTCTGATAAAATACTGTAATAAAATAGAACCAATAAATAGAACAATCCAAGGAAACATAATGAACAAACTACATCACCCCCACCCATTGTCCGTGCTTAGTCTACATCCCGCACGTCCCGCATAGAGGATAAACCATACCAAACTCCCCACATCCCATGTTGACTAGAGGTCTATCACGAGGTGTGATGGCTAGGCACCCTACGTGAAAAGAAAACTATGAGACCTGACCCTCATAGATCTTATCTATCAAGAACAATCATAAATAACATGACTGAAAGAGATAAACCTTCTCTGATACCATTTTGTCTCATACCAAGATAGGTCATCATCTAAGCTGGTTCGTGGCCTTATCTGTGGTAGTGCCTAAATGGTGTTCCCGATCCCCATGGGATGGAACAAGTACATGGGTATGAATAAAATAAAGTGGGAATGAATTAGATGATTATAAAATTATAAAACTATCAACTTTGTAAATAAAAATTAAACGTGAAAACCAAACTTACCATGCCTTAAGAATGTTTCAAGAATATGAATAGACGTTTATATAAACCAAAAGTTGGATGCTACAAAAAGGGAACCAAAAACCACATCCAATAGCCACCAGAAGGCAAAGGGAACATCTCCCCCAATCCATCACCACAACACCACCAAAATATATTAGTAGCATCTTGAACCACCATCACCGAAATCTCTACCTTTAACTATATCAAACATGATCATATTTTCTTACACCCAAATGTGTAAGTAGTGTTTGAACCAATTCCTAGTACAATGACACCTAAAAATGATTACATGATGTAAACAATAGATGAAAAATACACTTTAATGTATAATAAATGATATGAAATGATAGAACAATTTAATGAAATATGGTTTTAATAAAAAAAAAATTTTAAATGGATTCTAATTTTAAATAAAAACACATATACATTTTATGTAATCCAAAATCCACACCATATGCCGATAGTGTGAGAAGAATAGTCAAAGAGAAAAAAATGGGAGAGGAACTATGTAGAATAGCTAGTAAAAGTGACCATAGAACCTCACATATCGATGTAATGGGGTATAGGAACTACAACCATCTATTTTCTTGTGCACAGTCTACTAGAGGCGAGAAGAATCTAATATTCTAGTGGTATCCAATCATCATTAATGTCTAGTTATTGTGTTCATTGTCAATTTCTCTAAGTTAAACCGGGCCATATACAAATACATATAACTAGAATACAAGTTTTAGTCTACCCTCATATCTACCCATTCATTCTTTAAGGCTCGGTAATTTTCCACATTCCACACGATACACCAATTTACACACACAAACCAAATAATGAACTATACACACCCAAAGCCACCATTTTCACACCAAAATACTCTTTAAAAATTATAAACACACCAATTCCTTTCCATCCATGGTTCATATTCCAAAAAAAAATCAATAAAACATTTAATCAATTTATAAAACATTTCAAATGATCAAAACAAGGAATCTCTTCAAGAATATTCCAATTTCACATGAAAATTCCATTTTGAAATCAATTTCATATTGAAAAAAATCAAAAATACATTTTAACCACCCTCATAATTAAAAAATCATGAAAAATATAACCAGAAATCTTAATAAATTCACCATGAAACATTTAATCATGAAATCACCTACCTCTAGTGGAGAATGTTCTGGAAAACTGTGTGAAACTTAAACCACACCCCTACCGCACCACTAGAGGGAAATAGAAAACCTTAATACAAGGTATCGAACCAAGACTGTCAAAGTAAAACACTAAAATTGGAACCCTAGGGATTTAGAAGAGAATCCCCCAAATAGTAGAGAGAAAACCCTGGATTATAGTAGGAATCAAGGAGATGAGACACTTACATGAAGAAAGGAGGAGGAATCACACCAAATTCGACAGAAAAATAGAGCTCCAAGGGAGTTGGAAAGTCGTAGTGGTGCTCCTAGCAAGGAGATTTCTAAATGGGGTGATAAATGGGGTGATTTGGGTGTTAAACCCAAGAAGATAGTGAAATTTTATTTTGTTGGAAGATCCATATGATTAGTCTACATAGTTTGGGAAACTGTGTGGTAACCAGGCGTACCGTTCTGTCGGGATAGAGACCTCTACATGGTTACCTAGGCCAAGATGCATGGTTCTACAGAGGTTTTGTGGTCTGTTCATTATCCTACTGCACTATTTCTTGGGGGTGTGGAAAGTTACTACTAACTATGTGAAAACCATGCGCAACTGCCTGTTTTCAAAAATATTCTCCATTTTCCTCTAAAATTCACTGGGAAATGAAGTGGGAAAGATAAAAATTTGAAGAATAAAAAAAATATCATATATGTGACAAAAAATGACTTCTTTTAGAAATTCACTATGGTGTTTTTTTCATATTTATAAATGTGGGAAAATCCTTCTTTAGTTTCATTCTATTATTCGTATTTTTCTCTATCATCCACTTATTTTATTTAATCCTTTAGAATAGATAATAAATATATATTTATTATACTTATTTTTAGAATATGGAACAATTTCCTCATATAATTATAATTCATGGGAGAATACGTCCTTTCATATGATTATCTTAATCACATCAAAGAAATTATCATTCTTAGTCATTGGATATTGTGCAATGACTATGTTCTAATTCCATCTACTAGGTTCCATTTCTGAATGTTGTAATACACTAGATTAGATAATATCACTTTGTAAAATAACATAAAATCCTAAATAAATGAATTAAGTAATCTTAATTAGAAAATTAATTGATATAAATTCTCTTAATCACACACATATTCTTTTTGCGTATATTGTTAGGTTAAAATCCTACATAGTGGTTTGTAAAAAAATGTGAATATTACTATAAATATCCCCTATGAGTTTCAAACCAACTACAATGTAAGGAATATTTTTTTATGCTTAGTGTAAATTGTATCATGTATGATGATCTATTTTTAGAGTTATTACACCTACATAATTCTGTGATAGAACAATTTCAACCTGTAATATATATAAAATGATGTATTTTCATAGAAAAATAAATGATCACTACCTAAGTAAAGAATTATACTGATATTATTTTCATATCCCCAATTAATATAATATATTTATGATCACTAATATATTTTTTCTTAAATCTAGATCCAAATATTTCTATTATACTTCTTGTGATACGAAGAACATTAATCATGACCCCAGTAACCTAGAGTTGATATCTTATTTATTACATTGGCATAGATATATGGAAAAAATCCCAAAGGACCAATCAATTTAGCAGTTTTGTATAAATATATATATATATATACATTATACAAATTTTAAATTGGGAATAGAAAGGAGAGAAAAATAAATAAAGAAAGAATTTTATATTTAAAAACTCATTAAAATATGTCATCTTCATAAGCTATGAATTAGAAAAAATTAAGGGCAAGATCTATTTCTCAGTATGAGTAACAAACAATGTATTCTATCATGAATTAATACAAATAATTATCATGGAATGGTATATTATTGAATAGATATTACTTTATATTACATTTCCTTCCTGATAAGAGAATACATGATCAACTTGGGATGGAAAATAACTGCAAACACATTCTCATTAATGAATAATTTGAGAATTAAACACATCCAGAAATAATATCATAGAGAAAATATCATGGAAAATGTTGATAATTGAATAATAAATGATGGATATTATTAATTTTTGGAAATCATATCATAGGAATAAAATATCACTACCATCAAGATCTATCCCCAAGACTGTTTAAAACTACTGGGTAAAAACCCAAATGATTTTCCAGATGGTTTTTATCATCAATATCATCGATGAATTAAGGGTCTATCAATATCATAGATCAACCCATTTCATACAAGAAACAATAATTCTTTATATATATAATAATATATTTAAATAATAAATGATTTACCATATCCTCAAGAATCCATATTAAGTAATGTATATGAATTTATCAATATTTCCCTTGCCAATACAATAAAATTTAATGATAAAACCATTATGTTAAAAACATAGAAATATTAGGAAAAAAATAATATACATAATGAAATAATATGGGTATTTAGTATAAATCTAATTTCAAATGAAAAATGACTACTATAAAGTGATTGTTTTAATAAAATGTTAATAGTTACAAAAGAAAGTGAGATTGCACAATATCATTTACCACATTGAAATATTGAGTTCAAATACTAATAGAAGAAAAAAATAAAATTGAAACATAAAATAACATTATTTATGTAACATCTCGGGTCTGAAATCCACACAATGGGTGCCCCGGACCCGGTTGGTCACATGACCTCAAGAACAGTTCCCCAAATGCCAGAGGCTTCCGACTAGAAGTGAGGGCCCAAGTCTGATAATGGGCAAACTATGACCTTATTTGTAAAAGTGTAGCACAGAAGAGAAGAAAATATCATACAACAACGGAAGTAGTAAACAATATGAACTAGAAATGAACAACTGCAGTAAAAGATAACGAAAAGTTATATATAAAAATCCAGCATGTCACTATATCTATGAAAGCAGCCAAACATGAAACACTGTAATATAATACAACACAACTGAAAGTACAAGGTACAACCAGACAAAACAAGCAGAGTAAACAAAATGCAGCAGCATCGCAAGACTAGGCTCGGTCTCATGATATCACACTACTCTACTAAAATCATGTACCTATATAGGGACCCTTTACCCAATAGACACCTGCAACAATAGTCTGTTTGGGTAGAAGACATGACCCAAACAAGGTGTGAGAAATAAATCTCAATAGGCACCCACCAAAGGCCCGTGCCAAACTGTCAGTGAAAATGTGCAACAACAGTGTGAAAAAGTAAATATAGTAAACTATTAAGTACTCAAAAGTAACTATCACTACCAGTTTTATTGCCATTTTAATTATTACTTATCACCTTCAATATTGTGTTTCAGCTTGGCAGGTACCACATTGGAAAGCACCACAGCGAATATTCTAAATAGACATGTCCTTAGACATACTATCCTTACCCTTAGGTAATAGAATACAATACCCACAGGTGATTGCCCTCAGGAATAATGATCATTTCCCTCATTTATACATGATATTTCCCTCAGGAACAAAGACTACTTCCCACAGGCATAAAAAAAGGTTACCCTCTGGCTAACCAAACACCGCCCACAGGCTAATAGAACATTTCCCTCAGGCTAATAGAAAACCTCCCTCAGGCTAAAGAAACTGGGCCGAGCCCAAGACATAAAAAATAATTTATATAAACTTTATCTCAAGAAAATTCAATGCACTATATAATCATGGCATACCCGTGGTATCTTGGCCAAACAGTTAAACAGAGGAACGCACCCCCAGGGTGGTCCTGGATCCAAGCAGTGATCCCAAAAAATAGTTTAAACTTATCATTAGATTATCTATACAATCATTGATATATTTTCAGAAAATTCCCCATCCATATGACAGCCCAACATGGGTTCGTATCACAACGGTACAGAAATTCAACTCAATAGTTGGAAATAAACAACATACCACCTACCTCGATCGTCTCTGATCGGTATACGTGAACAATATCTCCCGAATCATCCAAGAACGACATAGATCTGGGATAAATTTTCACTCATTCAAACTCAAATAACATTACCTTGGGAAAGAATTGGTAAAAAAGGCTCTAGGAGAAGGAAGAGCTTACCCGTGTAGTTCATAGAGATCGACAGCGTAAGAATCGGGTTCCCGGTGTGCGGTTGGGAGATCTTCCAAGGTCCATCCATCCCTCCCTCTCTCCTCTGGCATCCTAAGATTCCTCTATCAACAAAGAAGGATAATGTCTATTTTAAGTGAAAGAAAAAAACTACATAGAATGTACTCCCATGTAAACGACATGTACTTTTCATTTTTTAACTATTCCTCTGATGACTTCTTTCCACCATGGCATTGTTCATCTATCGACATGAGTACACAACATGTATTTCAGATTACACAGCATGTACTATCACTCCGCTGACAGCTGCCTGCATGGACTTACTGTTCACCTGCTGACTGATTACACAACGTGTAAATACCTAGTAGACAGCTTGTAGTCATTTTTTACACCCTTCATCCCCGACAGGTCTACACACCCTATGTACTCATCCCACACGGCCAAAGAACACAACATGTGAAAAAATACACAGTGTGTTCCCACAAAATTTGGGATTTCCCCATCTTCCCTATTTTCTCAAAAACACTTAAGGAAAAGGAAAATAAGAAACCCATACCTCAAGAATAAGAACCAGGTTCTTACAAACTTCTCCCTTAAAGAAATTCGTCCCCAAATTGCCCTTCTAAGGGTGGAGAAGATAAAGCTGTGAACAACGCTGGACACTAAGCACGTATGTTGGTCTCCTGCTCCTAGGTTTCATCCTACACTCGGCCATGATGCCAGAGCACCCATACGAGAGGAACTGACCGGCCTTGAAGAACCTTCGTGCTCCTATCAACAATACAAATCGGATGGTCCTCAAATGATGCATTGACCCGAAGCTCAACCTCCTCGGGCTGAAAGATGTGAGATGGGTCTGAGTGATAATGGCGTAGATGAGATACATATAATATTTCATGCATGGCCCGATACCTCTGTGGTAACTACAACCGATTGGAAACCGGCCTGACTCTCTCTAGAATCTCAAATGGCCCCACATACCTCGGAAAAAGTTTACCCTATCTCCTAATCCGTCTGTGTCCCAAACTTGGCAAAACACGTAAGAAAAGCTGAGCCCTGACCACGAACTCTAAGGGTTGTCTCCTGTGATCAACATAAGATTTCCGACGAGACTGCGCAGTAGCTATCCCCTTCTGAATCAATTGGACCTACTCTGATGTCTCTTGCATGAGACGTGGTCCCAGTAAAGTTACCTCAGCTGTCTCCATCCAGCACAAAGGTGATCATCATTTCCTACCATATAATGCCTCGTAAGGTTCCATATCAATAGTTTCATGAAAAATATTATTATAGGAAAACTCAAATAGGGGTATGTACTTCTCCCAAGAGCCCCCAAAGTCTAGGATGCGTGCACACAACATGTATTCTAGCACTTATATCATACGCTTTGACTGGACATCGATCTGAGGGTGGTAAGCTGTGCACAAAAGCACCTGTGTACCCAGTTCCCTCTGAAAACTTTGCCAGAAATGAGACGTAAAGAGGGCCTCCCTATTTGAAATGACAGAACGAGGGACCCCATGGAGACGTACAACCTTCCGGATATACAACATCATGAGATCATCAACAACGAAGGTCTCCTTGATCGGTAAAAAGTGAGCTACCTTTGTGAGTCTGTCCACAACAACCCACATAGTATCATTGCCTCGAGATGACCTCAGAAACCTGGTCGTGAAATCCATTACGACATCATCCCATTTCCATTCCAGAATGGGTAACTGCTATAATGACCCAACTAGCCTTTAATGGACTGCCTTCACCTACTGACAGGTGGAACATCTCATAACAAAACCTACTACTTCCCTTTTCATACTCGGCAACCAATACTAACATCTCAAGTCACGGTACATTTTGGTAACTCTGGGATGCACTGCCCAAGATGAAGCATGAAACTCCCACATCAACTTCTCGCGTATATCCCCTGGAACCCATAATTGTCAATGGAAACGTAGTACCTCATCATCGCCTATCGTCCATCCATGAGGAGGGGCCTCACTTTCCACCGACTCTCGTAAAACTAGGCCTTATGAATCTGATAGTTGTCTCATCCTCACTCTATCCAGGAGGGTAGAAGTCACAACTAAGGATGAAAGATAGGCTCTCTCCTGACTATCATGAACCTCCAAATGCATCTTAGTGAACAAAGCCCTAAGATTCCACTCACCACTGGCCTCATGAACTACCCATATCTGATTCTTCCTGCTCAGTGCATCAGCAATTGCGTTACCCTTAACATGTGTATAGGCAAGATAAAAGTCGAAGGACTGAAGGTACTCAACCCACCTTCGCTACCTTAAATTCAAGTCACACTAAGTAAAGATGTAATTGAGACTTTTGGGGTAGGTGAAAACCACAAAATGCTCTCCCAATAGATAATGTCTCCGACATCATAACACATGAACAACTGCAGCCAACTCGAGATCATGTGTCGGGTAATTCCTCTCATGTGGCCTCAACTGCTGAGACCCGTAAGCAACTACTAGATTGGCCTACATCAAAACTGCTCCCAGCCCAATACCTGATGCATCACAGTAAACTGTATAGATCTTCCCTTTCTCTAGAAGTATTAGGATTAATGCTAATGTCAACCTTCCCTTCAGCTTATGAAAGGTTGTCTTGCACGATTATGACCAAATGAACTTTACACCCTTCTTAGTAAAACCCATCAACAGTGATGCTAAGTTAGAGAAGTACTTTATAAAGGTCCTGTAGTAACCATACAGCCCTAAGAAACTCCTTATTTCAATCACATTCTTTGGATGCTCCCAGGAAACTACTGCTCTCACTTTCTCTAGGTCTACTGCATCTCCTGCCTCTGAGATAATATGACCCAGGAAGTGAATATGGTCCATCCAAAAGTGGCACTTTCAGAGCTTAGCATATAACCGATGCTCTCTCAGTGTACTCAATACTATCTTAAAATGGGTGGCATGGTCATGTTGAGTGTTAGAGTACACCAAGATATCTTTCACGAATACAAAAAAAAAATAATCCAGATAAGGGTGGAGATCCATGAAAAATGCTAGCACGTTAGTGAGTCTGAACAACATAACCAAGTACTCATACAGACCATAACTACTCCGAAAATCCGTAAGCGTTATGTCCAATGGTCTAACGCATAACTGATGATATCTGGATCTCAAGCCAATCTTCGAGAACACTCATGCTCCCCGAATATGATCAAAAAGATCATCAATCCTTGGTAAGGGATATTGGTTCTTGACCGTCAGCTGGTTCAGCTTCCGATAATCCACACAGACTCTGAGGGTATCGTCTACCTTCTTTGCAAAGAGAACTGGTGAACCCCAAGGAGAAGTACTTGGTTAGATAAAAACCATCTCCTGCAACTCCTCTAACTGCCTCTTGAGCTATTTCAACTCAGGTATAGCCATCCTATAAAGAGAAATGGACACTGGTGTCGCTCCTGGAACACACTCAATAGAGAAATCTACCTCTTTCTCTAGAGGAATACCTGAAAAGTGGTCTGGGAAGACATCCCTGAAATGATCACCTACTGGAGGGAAATAATTCTGAAAATTCCCCTAATCATCCAGATATAAACTCACAATCTGGGCTGTTACTCCACCTCGCCAACGATGCTTGGGTCCATCTCGGCTCGCCCGGACATCCCATTCACCCTTGTATAGAAACTCTCTACTATATGGTGACATGAAACTCACCCTATGACATTAGAAATCTACAAAGGCTCAAAAGGGTACCAACCAGTCCATCCCAAGAATGACATCATAAGCCGTCATCTCTAAGACATAGAGGTCCCATAGAATGTGACACACACCAACATCTAGGGGGCACTCCCTGCACTAACGCACACCTACCATCCTCTCTCCCAACGGATTGTCTAGCATCATGATCTCAGAAGAAGAAGAAACACAGAGCCCAAGGCTCTCCACAACGGTTACAGATATGAATCTATGTGTATCACTCGTATCGAAAATCACTGAAGATAAAACAGATGCTACTAGAATAGTACCTCTGATAGTAGAAGGTCCAGGATCCTACACATGTTGGGTCTGTTGCACTGCATATGTCTGCCCAGTGCCATGGCCCTACAACACAACCTAGCTACCCTGAGCTAACCCGCCCTCCTGCCTCTGAGATCCTGGTGTCTGGCTACCACAACCACGACCACCATCTCTGCCTGCATGCCCTGACGTATTCCAGTTTTCTGACTGGTAAGAAGCTTCTGGTCCTGCTCCCGTAGGAGGAGTCTGCCTAGAACCCCTCTCACTAGCCACTGGTGGAAACACCCTGCAAAAATGCCAGAGATGGCCCATCTTGCCCCAAGATCAGCATTCCACTGGGTCTCGTGGACACTGAGGTCTCTCGTTCTCTCTCTACCTCAATGGTAGAAAATGACCAGGCCACCTGAAGTATTATTCTAGATAATACTACCACCGTGAGGGAAATCCATATATCTCTTCCACATACCAGTAGAAATAGTACCGGAAAATGGTGGTGAACCACCCTGGCCCACACCTCTAGCTTCCCACAGGTTCTGCTATGTAATCAGTGCCTTGTTCACAATACCATGCATGGTAGGCAACTTCAAAATGTTCACTAGCACTCAGATGTCCCACCGAAGACCATCCTCAAAGCGTCTTTCCCTCAATTTCTCATCATCCACCAGAACGGGTGAAAACAATTGATGCTCGGTGAAGCGAGTAGAATAATCCATCACTAACATGTCGCCCTATTGTAGATTCATGAAATCTCAAGCTCGATCTTCTCTCAGCATCTATGAGAAGAAGAATTCATAGAAGGCTTCCTGAAAATCATCCCATACCATGTCACGGTGAAGCTCAAACTGGGTGGTAACATCCCACTACCTCTTGGCGGAATCACACAACTTGTATGTAGCGAGCTTGACCCTCCGCCCAATAGGAATCTCAAGATGCTCGAATATTGTCTGCATTGAATCCAGCCATGACTCCGCAGCCTGTGGTCCTCCATCCCTTGAAAACATAGGCAGATGCTGCTGCAGGAAGATATGAGTCAGCTCTGCCATATATATGGCGGCCTGCGGTGCTCTTTGGAAGGTCTACTTGAACCGCATGAAGCCTTCACGGAACTGCGCATCCGTTCCTATGTACGGTATAATAGCTGGCGCCCCATCTGGATCTGCTGGAGGATCCATTGGTATCCCATGTCCCACCATCTCAGGAGTATAATCGTTGCCGCTCTCATGGCGAACAACCAATGGTCGTCTCTATGGCATGAATCTACAAGGTCAAAGCACACCTTAGATCAAGATTTATCGAAGACTACAAATGAGGTGGCCAAGAAAGGAACAAGTGAAAGAAAGCATTCATGATTTAAAAAACATGACTACATGACATGTATAATAACTACACGACATGTTCTCACAATCCATTCACATGGGCATGTACTCCAGCTAAAACTGGACATGTAACACCCCAAACAAACAGAGTGTCTTCTGAATACACGAGGTGTAATTGAATCCCCCTTCTCTGACCGAGTCCTTATACAAGGCTAATCCACAGGGCTCTCATAAAACAAAACTACACAGCATGTCCCACAGGCACATGGCATGTACTTGACAGGCTTCACCAGCCAGTGTTGTTCGTGACACGGCCTGTGTACCCAGGTCACACTACACAACATGTTTCAAAAATTCATGACGTGTTCAAAGAATTCCCAGACCGACCCATGTTTCTCTCTACACAGCCAGCTACACGGCTGACATTACATGGCGTGTTCCAGGTGGAAACGACATGTACTAGGAAAGATAACACCAACCCATGTTGCTCGTGACACGGCTGGGTACCTGGGTCATACGACATGGCGTGTTCAAATTAGAAACGACGTGTATGTATTAAGGTTTCTTTCGTCCGTGTTGTTAGTTACACGGATGGACATCGGGTCAACACTACACAACATGTACGACCGGTACATGGCCTATTTCCTCAATCCATTCACTACCCCATGTCCCCTCCCACACAGTCTATGACACGTGAGAGACTACACGATGTGTACGGAGGCTATATGAAGTTTTCATTTCTCCCCAAACAGAAGAACACACGACGTGTGTCCATAGAACTACATGGCATGTATCCTAGGTTTTCTGGACAGCATGCCTCAGATAATACTCCAGAACCCAGAAAAACACTGAAACCAACACCTAAGTGCCAAATTCTGATCCGTGAGGGCCCATAATCCCCGCGAATCAAAGCTTGGAATCTTACACATGTTATAAAAAAGTAAACTCATCAATGATTCGCCAAATTCTAGTTATTGAGGGCCCATACCCTCCAAAAACCAAATTATGGTGTTTATTATATCAAAACATCACAAAAAAATAACATATCAATAAGCAGGTATTTATCAAAGTAGTTATCAAAATATGATGCTTTTCTAGCACAACAATTATCAAAACAACATGAAATTTCTAATGCACCAACATGGAATGGAAAGAATGCATGAAATGTGATTTATAGGACGTACCTAAATGATACATGAGATGGAATACCCACATCTCATCATGTTACAACTAAATAAAACCCATGTATAACATATAAACAGCACACCACAAGTACGTCACCCAACGATGAAAATCAAATCAACAGTAAAATTGCAAAACGAGTAATAATTGTAATAACCAAGGTAGAATGGCTTTTCTTTGTACACGAGTTAGCTACTCCCAGGAAAAGCTCATTACCAACTACCATGTCTATCCTATCCCTGACTATGGTTCCAAACTGTATGTCAAAGAAAAGAACTCTTCTAATACCACTTTGTAAAGACTCGGGTCCTGAAGCCACACAACGGGTGACCTGAACATGGTTGGTCACATGAACTCAAGCGCATTTCCCCAAATGCCAGAAGCTGCCGACTAGCAGCGAGGGCCCATGTCTAATAGTGTGGAAACTATGCCCTCATTTGTCAAAGTGTAGCGCAGTGGAAAAGAAAATAACATACAATAGCGGAAGAAGTAAACAATATGAACTAGAAATGAACAACTGCAGTAAAAGATAACCAAAAATTATATATAAAAATGTAGAATGTCAATTTTTCTATAAAAGCATCCAAACAGGATACACTGCAATAAAATAAAACACAACTCAAAGTACAAGGTACAACCAGAAAAAAAAGCAGAGTAAACGAAACACCACAACATTGAAAGCCTAGGCTCGGTCCCATGCTCTCCTCCATCTCTACTAAAATCATGTACCTGTTTAGGGACCCTTTCCTCTGTCGACACCTACAAAAATATAGTCTGTTTTGGATGAAGAAATGAACTAAACAGGGTGTGAGAAATAAATCCCAGTAGACACCCACCAAAGGCCCATGCCCAACTGTCAGTGAAAATGTGCAACGACAGCGTGAAAAAGTAAATAAAGTAAAATAGTATGTACTCAAAAGTAACTATCACTACTAGTTTCATTTCCATTTTAATTATTACTTATCACCTCTAAACATGTGCTTCGTCTTGGTAGGTACCACATAGGAAAACACCACAGTGAATGTTATAAATAGTCATGTCCTCAGACATACTATCCTTACCCTTAGGTAACAGAATCCAATACCCATAGGTGATTTCCCTCACGCATAACGATCATTGCCCTCAGGCATACATGATATTTTCCTTAGGCACAGAGACTACTGCCCACATGCATAAACAAATGTTACCCTCAGGCTAACCAAACACCACCCATAGGCTAATATAACACTGCCCTCAGGCTAATAGAACACTTCCCTCAGGATAAAGGAACTTGCCCGGGACCAAATCATAAATAATCATTTATATAAGTTTTCTCTCAAGAAAATGAAATGCACAATATAATCATGGCATACACACGGTATCCTGTCCAAATGGCTAAACAGAGGAACGCACCCCCGGGGTGGTCCTGGACCCAACCAGTGATCCCAAACAGAAGTTTAAACATATCATTAGATTATCTATATAATTCTAGATATCTTTTCAAAAAAGGCCTCAGCTATACGACACCCCAACCTGGGTTCGTAGCACAACGGTACACAAATTCAACTCAAGGGTTGGAAATAAACACTAGACTACCTACCTTGATCGTCTCAGATCGGTATACGTGAACGCCGTCTCCCGAATCATCCAAGAACGATGTAGATCTGTGATAAACGTTCACTAATTCAAACTCAAATAACTTTCCCTCATGAAAAATTATTAAGAAAGGATCTGCGAGAAGGAAGATTCTACCCGTGCAGTTAAAAGGATATCGAAGACATAGGAATCGGGTTCTTGGTGTGTGGTCGGGAGATCTTCTAAGGTCGGGTCATCCCTCTCGCTCTCTTCCGGCATCCTAAGTTTCCTATATCAATTGAGAAGGATACTATCCGTTTTAAGGGGAAAATACAAAATAATGAGCGTTTAATTTTCATTTTTTAACTATTCCCCTGATGACTTCTTTCCACCACGTTATTGTTCATCTGTCGAGATGAGTACACAGTGTGTATTCCAGATTACACGGCGTGTACTGTTACTCCGCTGGCCGCTACCTCTACCGCCTTCCTGTTAACTTTCCGACTGATTAAATGGTGTATATATACCTAGTACACGGTGAATAGTCTATTTTTACACCCTTTATCCCAATAGGCCTACACGCCCTATATACTCATCCCAGACAACCAAAGTACTCAGTGTGTGGAAATGTACACGGCGTGTGCCCACAAAATTTGGCATTTTTCTCCATCTTTCTTATTTTCTCAAAAACACTTAAGGAAAAGGAAAAGAAGAAACTCGTACCTCAAGAATAAGAAACGGGTTCTTACAATTTAATAATGAATCATTATGTTAAATAATAAAGGAATTATATACACCACATAATAGAAATTTGGCACATAATATTACTATATTCATTAATGAATGGGAATTGAGTTGAAGTCCATTACCTCAAACATCATTTTGGTGAAAATTTATTTAAATACCCATATAGTAGTTTTAAACAAGTTATTAAGTTATTTCAAATTCATATTAATATTTATAATTTCATATATTATCCTTTTAAAACATTATATCATTGTTTCATTAATTATCATTCATTATTGTCACCATTTCATGTGTTAGTTTCTTTGTATTCTCCAGCATATTTTGTCATGAAATAATCGGTTCATTTGCATATTATAAAATTTAAACCTTAAAATAATAATAATCAATAAATAATTATAATATTTATACATCAATTATACTTTTTTGAGCAATAATGAAATATGGTTTTGATAAATGGAGTATGTTATGATCATGGATATGGTTAGTTGTATGTACTCATCAGTAACTATTCTGTTCTCCAATAATCATTTTAGAAATATGGTAAGTAATATATTATCATTATAAAATTATCATAATATATTATATATCATATTATATCTTTTAATATACTTATATATATTATCCATGGGGTGTGGGGATAAAAAGAGAGTCAAATCGTTTCATAATGGTGGTATTCCAGATCTACATGAATGACATTGTCATTATTCATTGAGTGACATGGTAATAAAAAATGATATATTTTATGATTTAGTAATGATAAAAATGTAATTAATTTTATAATTATGTCATTTATATCACATATAATCATTAACTTTATCCATATTACCATCAATGTAAATCCTTATTGAATGATAAATCATATCGCTTTGTGAGGCTGTAGTCCGTCCTACACATGAGAAACATTATTGTATCCCCTATGGAATAAGATTTCAAAATAGGTATATATGATATAATGACTATATAATTACAATTATTTTATAAAAATCATACATATACTTTAGTTCCATCATCAGACCCATCATCAATATGTGGTTATGAAAAAATAAATGACATCAATTTGTGAGGTGGTGGCCCACCATACACTAGAATGGTGAATTCAAATCATATTTTACTGAATTATAGAAGGTTTTATGTCATTAAATGAACTTAAAATAATCTCATTATATAGATGATACTAAGGTTACTATACCATAATGGTTTAATAAGATTTGTTGGTGGTGGTTGATGATATAAAATGGAAATGATCATTGAAGAATGTCACCTATTCATCAAGGAAAATCATTATTTTTAAACCAAAATCCTCCCTATGATTGATTTATAATAAAATCACCAGGATTATAGGATTATTTAAATCCATTTGGTATGTGATTTAAGATTTTTATAATTCGATGTTAATGGAATTAAAGGTGTATAAAAGTGAGGGGAGTGAATTCTCTTTTTAAATTTTTGAGGAGTGCATTTTTTGGTATATTTATAAATATACTCAAAAATGGGAACTAAATATCAACAAAAGTGGCTTATGACTTTATAATAATAGGGTTTAAGGGATAATTTGGCCCATCCACACATCTACCACATAAAAAATCACATGTATTAATCATGTTTTTCTTTAACACTGCTTTTTACTTACTTTTTCCATTTTTCTTTTTTACTTTGGTAACTTTCCCTTTTAATAATTGAAATTGATACGAAAATATTAAAATAAAATGAGACATATTAGATAATTTTTAAAACACTATTCCAAATATTAAAATACAATTTATCATATAAAAATCTTATGTATTTTATAATTTTATGTTAGTAGAAGCACTTGCGACATTAAAAACACTGTTTAACAATAACAGTGGTAACACCGTTTTTACAATTTTTGGGTCAATAATGTAACTCCATAAGATTCTATGAAATATATATTTTCTCAAATTATATTAAACTTATAAATTTTTTTATTTACATGAAAATTATTTTTATCTGTATTTACATGAAACTCTATACTCAGCTTGCGTTAGACACAACGCCGACTATATATTGCATTACACGGAACACTGTGTTTAAATATATAAGGAAATATTATTAATATTTTAGAATTTATTGTTTAAAAATTCTATAGTAATGTAGTATATGAAATAAAGTTAAAAAAATTATAAGAATATTTTCATCAAATTTATGTAAAATGAATTATTTTTTACCAATTAATTAGAATGTCAAATAATATGTTTTTTAAAATAAAATGACATCTTTATTTGAAATTTGTTTTCCTCATAGCTGTAATTTATATAATAAAATTAACATATAAAATTTTGAAACTTTTTAAATTAAGTTTATATATTATATAATTCTCTAAAATTTACCATTTTTCTAATGAGTTTTCTTTCCAAGAAATAAGAATAAATCAAATATTACGCTTAAAAACTGTATTTTTATAAAAAGTAGTTTTGTGACCCTTTTATGTGATTATAAAAAAAATTAATTTCTTGAATGTTTATATGATGAATGTTTTATATTAAAATCTTTTTTAATCATATTTTGAAATTTTCCTATGGAAAAGTTTGGTGATTTTGCAGAAAAGTTTCATTTTTTGATGAATTGTGAAAATTAATAATGTTAATACAAAATGACTAGTCTGTTAAAATTATTGATAATGAAAAATTAAATTTATAATTTGTTTTATAGAACTATTATTTTAATTTTATATAAAATAGATTATTTTAGGTTACTCAAATTAATTTCATATTGAATTCTGATATAAAAACATATCAAGATTCTAGACCTTTTCACTTTAAAAACCCTATTTATCGTCGTGTAAACATGGTTAATTTGAATTTAATTTCTATTCAATATTTGGAAAAATAATAATTTATAATTCCAAACAATTTGACAATAATTTTTGATCAAATTGAATAGTGAATGCAGTGAAAATTAATTATTGTTGTTACAATAAAAATGAGATTATTAGGGGTTAAACTAAAAGGATTAGTGTTATAATGACATATAATTTTTAATAAAAACTATTTTTTGTAAATAGTTTTACCATTTCACCCATATGTTTCTATATTTTCATAATTGTTTCCCTTCTTACAAATTCAAAACGAGGGAGAAATTATTTCTTTAGAAAAAAACCAAGTCTTTCCTCTCCCCAGTTTATAAAAGGCCACCATCTTTCTTATCTTCTTCACACTATAATGCATCTTCGTTTCGACAAATACACACCCAAAACACTTCCCATATTCCATAATATCATTTTATAAGACTTATATAGAATATAAATCAACCATAGTAAGGCTAGAGTGGAAACCGATGGCTAATTCCGAAAAAGATGTAATGTTCTTCAGAAAGATTCATTATTTTATTTATATATAACCCTCCATAAATTATTTTCACACCATTATGATATTATATCCTCTATATCTACCATATTATAGTAATTCTTTCAAATAATTTAATGACCTAATATTTTCTCCACTTCTATCAAATGGTTTAACAAATCATTATTTGGGTGAACAATAAACTACCGCCTCAGGAATGATGTCATTAGTTTTCCATTACAACCAATAATGGTTTAACGTAATAATGGATTTAATATTTATATAAAATATTTATGATATTATTATACTTATGGAATTTTTATATCAGGAACACCTTTATTAAATCCATATTTTTTGGAATATGATAACATTGTTCATGCATATAGTGGACTACCACCTCGCGAAGAAATGTGATTCATTTACTCTTATTATAGAAGGTGATAAGGGTAAATTTAATTATTACATGTGATATAAATGATATAATAATTATACTAATTACATATTTATTATTTATTATTTATTATATAAAACACTTTTTATCTTACCTTTTAACTTAATTAAATATGATAATATTTCTCGTTTACTTATGTACTACCACTTTCAAGAAGCGATGTGATTCACATTGTATCCCCAAACAATGCGTATGGTTTGTATAACCATATTTAATGAAATTATAATTTTTTATTATATTTTAATCATCACATAATGATAATATATATTTTTACCATATTTTAATAATGATTATTGAAAAACGGAAATGTTACTTATGAACTATCATCTCTATTATCATACGTACCTCATTTACAGAAACCATATTTCATTATAGGTATTAAAATTATATGTGATTTATAAATATGATAATTATTTCAGGATTATTATTTGGTATCTGATGGAACCCCGATCAATGTAATGGGAAAGAATTAATAAATCCATATATATATATATATATATATATGAAAAACAATGTGGTAACTACCAAAAACATGACATTAACAAAGGCTTGTTAATAAAGGGGTAATAAAATAACTTAAGTAAATCATATATTGTATGATATATATAATTATGAATATATTATTAATTTTTAATAAACTTATATTTATTATTAAGGACATATAGTTGAGTCTAATGGAAGTCGAGACATTCAGTAAGGGGTTTATAGTTTCTATTTTATTTATATTTGAAATATCCAAATTCAACACTTGTGACTTTAATTTTGTGTATATCCATACCATTATGGAATTATAGAATTATTATGACTAAAATTATTGGTATTTTGATATCTATTTTCAGAACTCTATTACATAGTGTTTGTAGTTCAAATGATACCAAACTGGTAAGGTATTTGTATCTCAATTTTCTTTCATTGTGACCTACTATCTATAATGATCATTTATTATTTAACAAGGTGTATATACAACAACTTTTACATGTAATATCATCAATTTATTCATCCTAATTATATTTAAAATTTCATTTTATGGTATCCCTTCATGGGGATTATGATCCAATGATATGAAAGCTGTAAATATTTTATGTTACAATAATGTAATTTATGAAGATTTTTTATGATTAAGTATCTAATGATGAAATATCATGATATTCATCTCAATAATTATCATGAATTATCTTCTCCTATGGTAATTTATGATATCATAACGTAATATTATAATTTGTTTTACTATCTAATACATAATATTATTAAAAAAATGTTTTTTAAGAAAATGGGATATTATTTCTCTCTTGGTTAGAAATTTATTTTCTTCCAAAATACTTTTTTTCTTAATTTTTTAATTACCCCCTTATGAAAATTAATTAAAGTATTTCCCATCCTTTAATATTTATATTTTTATTTAAATAAAACGTCATTTTGTTTTCCAAGACACTTTTTTTTGGCTTTCATTTAAAATGTGAATGGAATATCCATTTTAATATGTACGTTATGAATGGAATTTTATGATGTCATAGACAAAAATTTCTAAAAATATTTATTTTTAATTAATCTTGGTAATTTTAAAATAAAAAGGTTTTAATTTATTTTATTTTTGGAGAAATAACTTATGAAGGTCAAAAGGATATTTTTGTTATGAATTGTTTCAAATTATCGTTCAAAATTATTTTCCGTATAAGGTGACAACTGTTGGTGCTACCTATTAATTATTGGGATATAAGCAAAAAATAAAGTTAATATTATTTTTATGAATGTATTATTTTTTGATGGAATGATTTTTACAAAACCTATTTATCTTCTATGGGTTATACCATAAGGACATATTTATGAAACATGCTATATTTGGTGGGTTATTATATGATGTTATGGTTACGAAACATGTCTCTTTTAAATATGTTATCATATAATGAAATTCTTTTGATATTAATTTCATTTTAGGAGTTATTATGTGATTAATGTTTATAATATTATGTTCCACATAAATATGTTTCTTTATTAGGTGATGGGTGGGACCTATATCTCCTTATAATAAATTTGATACTGATTTATATTTAATGATATATACAGAACATGAATGATGTGTGGACCCAATTTAGTAAGACAAAACAATAATGAGGAGTGACCGTATTTATGTAAGATTGTACTGGAATGGGGAGTGATCCCAGGGCAATACTACATTACTGGAATTTGTTGTGAACATAGCTCAATAAGTTAAACTGTCAACTATGATGATCTTGGTAGGGACCATTTATGATTAGGATATTTTGTGGAATGAGCCATTTCCAATATGATAACGTAGACAAGGATCCTTCACAAATATGGAAATGATTTTCTATGTTTATGTGTGTGCCCTAAATCCATGTCATATGATATTTTTATTATATCATCGATCATGTTATTTTATTACCTTATGATTCATGTCTTATAAAATTAAAATATTTATTCTATGACTCATTATTATGATCTTCAATATAGAAAGTACTGTTCTCAAATGTTATTATCATGTTATCATACCTCTATTTTCATGTTATGTATACGTACCTCCTTCTCCTACCCTTATCGATCATTTGTGTTCATCATTTCTTGTGTTTCTTTTCTTTATGTTATGAAGAAATGTTTTATGTAGGAGTAAAAAAATAGAATATCTTTAATAGAAGAATTGAAGATCATTCACGATTTAATAATGTTGTGTTCTATGATTTCAAAGGCACTAAACTATTATAGCCTTCAAACTAGTTTTGGTATAATGTAAGGAATATTCATTTAAAAATATGTAATATCTATATATAAATATCTTTCATCACTATAATTGGTATCAAATGAATTGTCTTGTTGACCATGAAAAACATGGATGAAAATAATTTAGTGGTATCCATAGTGATATTTCAATGGATGTATGTAGGGATAACCTTAAGGATATGTCTAAGGATGAGACTATGTTTAGGAAAATATCATTGAATTTTGGTAAAGGATAGTGTATACTATTTCCAAGAAATTAAAACCCAATGTTTGTACTTAAATGGATGTGGTTCTGGAATAGTTTCACCTAGGGAAAACAACCTTGAAAATATAGTATTGATCTAGACTCTATCAAAAAATAGTCCAGAAAAAGCTTCCATTTTCACACAAAAATTGATACTCCCATTGGATATTCATATGAAATTTCAATACTCTTTGTGTATAATCATTAAGGATTTAAGAATAAAATGACTATTAATGAATGAAGATAATTCTAATGTGTTATAGATTAAATAAGGTTTCATGATTCAGACACCATAGGAGTTATTTTTATTGTTTATGTGGTTTTTCAAATTGACTAGTGTTACTCACACTATGATTTATTGATTTAGCCAGTGGAATGAACCTAAAGTAACTATGTTAAAAATAAATGTGACATATAATTTTTGAATGATTTTTCAAATGGGATAATGATTGGAGTAGAATATATTATGTCTAATTCAAATTAGTCATCAAAGAACATTATTAAGAAAAGGAACCTAAACCAGCACTCAGAATAACCAAAGAAGAAAATGATGGATTTGAATGAGTGTTTGGTTAATGGAATAAATGTTGGAATTTTTATTCAATTTTCTATATGAAATAAATATGTGACAAACCATCACAGAAATTTATTGAATGGAAATGGGAGGTGCATTTAAAGTGGAATGTTTTGTATTAAATATGGAATGTATTGAAATGTTATTAATTTCATGGTTTATGAAATAGAGGTTAAGGGGAAAAAACTAATAAACTACCTACAATCTTGAGTTTCTTGTGAATGGAATTCAACAATTATGTTAATTGATTTCCCAAAGGAAAAAATCATGAAGAGAACTAGAATAGTTTTATGAGTAATGGTTATATTGTTGATGATGATGAGACTATGGATTAAATTTGAAAGGAAAAAATTGTTTTAATGGAATTATATTTTGAATCCAAGTAAATATTTTTAGATTAATACAATTTAAGAGAATTATGGATTTTCACGTATATGATTTTCATTAAGAATTTGAATGAGTACGTTGAATCATGCTAAAGAACAAGAAAATTTATTTTATGGGATGATTATAATTTATGTAAAACACAAGATTTTTGGAAGGTAACCATTAATAAGTTTATGAAGGAATGAAAATGGTGTTTATTTTGGATAATTATACAATGGATTTATATAATGTAAATCAGATAGTATTTGTGCCATCATAATGGATAAAGGATTTATTGAAAATGTTGTTTTTGTGATGGTTGATGGAGTTTAAATTATTATTGGATCTATATAATATATTTAATAATTAGTCGGTTTATTCATGGAATGAGGAACCATGTATTCTATCAAAAACTTTTTATAACGATTTAGTTTATTTCAATGCTATATGAAAATAAATGATGAAGATATTGATATTTTTTTTGTATGTGAAAATCGATATATTCTTTATAGTTTGTGGGGGATTTATGATATGTTTATTTTGTGAACTTCGGGAATATATATATATATATATATAATTTTTTTATATTATTATTATTATGGGTCATATGGTTAACCATTTATGTAATGGTTTATGTTCAATATTGGATAATGTTTTAAAGATTAGCGTAATGCTTCCCAATTTGGATATTTATACATATTTGATAACCTGTGATTACATTTATTAAAATTCGATATATGTAAATACTTATCCATATAATATGAAAATTATTATCTATTATTTCTTCAATTATAAAAAAACCACCATAATTTTTTGGAGTAAGATATTAAGTGGGAATTTATCAATGCACAACTAAAGGATGGTATTGTTCTTGTGAAAATGAATGAAATCTAGTAAGTATACATTCTTTTCGAAATTCACAATATTTTTTAGAGGATATAGAAATAATATTAAATACTCTTATCACTATATTTAATTATGTCAATATACATTTTTATAACTATTTTGTTTTCACCTTGTGGTCGTTATCATTTTCTAGATCACCAACATTCTTGGGATCATTATTGTTTATGACTCTCAAAAATTATTTATGATTTTATTCCAAATAAAAATCTATAATTCCCACCTACCTTTGAGGAAAAATATTAATGAGTTACTCTAGGTAATAATTATGTTATGAACATTCTATTTATATGAATGAATTTTTAAATGTTGAACCATTTATGACAAAAATGTAATCTGAGGGTGAATTTCCTTTTAAAAAGGTACAATGTAACACTCTACGACTTTGAGAAATATTTTTTTTCAAATTAATATAATATTTTGGATATTTTTCATTACCCACAACATTTTTTATAGCTATATTTACACATAAATCCTATTTTTTTCTTGCATTACATAAAACACCATGCTTAGATTTCATTACATATACCCGCGAGTTTAAATAAAACATGAAATATTACTAAAATGTTATCCTTATTTTTGTTGTGTTTTTTTTTGAATTGAGGTTATGAATAATATTAGGTAAATGACTAAAATATGGTTTTCAAATGTACATAAAATAATTTTTTTTACTAATTATATTGAAATTAAAAAATCTATTTTACAAATAAATGAAACACTTTCTTTGAGAAAAGTATTTTCTATACGCATAATTCTATTTAATAAAAATAGTTTAACTAAATAAAATTCTATAATAATATTAATGAAATTTATTTGTTATATATTAAACCGAAATTTTATAATTAATCTTATGGGTTTCCTAGAGAATAACAATTATAAATACAATTTTACTATTAAAACTATATTTTTGAAAAATGTAGTTTCTTCACATTTTTTTGAACATATAATAAATTTTAATTTTGAAATTTTTCTAAAACAGTTGGTTAAATACAAATTTTTAAAATATGAATTTAATAAATATATATTATTTAAATTTTTGGATTTTTCTGAAAATTTTCCTTTTTTAAAAAATAGTGAAAAATATATAATTTTAGTTGAAAAAATTCATTTTTATTTAAATTATTTATCATGAAAGATTATATTTAATATCTTTTCTATTGTAAAATTCTTTCAAATTTATTTCATTTAATTCTATTTAGGTCATTTGGACAAAATTCATGCTGAAAATTCACATAAAAACATTTCAAATATTTTAACAATTTCTTTTCAAAACAAGCATTCACACCACGTTTGTGGGATTAATTTAAAATTATTTTTCCCTACTTTTTTGAATAAAATAAATAAAAATGGATTAAATATATTTAAAATAAATAGTTAATACTTTATAATACGATTAAATAATTTTTTTACCAAAGTGAATGGTGAATTTAGTAAAAATAATTTATAATGGTTATGATAAAATTGGGTCTACCAAGGTTAAACTAAAACAACATATATAAAAAAAGACAAAAAAATCATTGAGAACTATTTATATGAAAAAGTTATATCATTAAAACACTATTGATTAATAATAGACTAATTTTTACACTTATGACATATGAAAAATGTAGGAACACTTATCTATTTTCAAAAATGCAAAATGTGTCCTCTCCCCCTCTAATAAAAGGCAACCCCATGTCCACTATTATTAAAACTCTAAAAACATTTAGTTTCATCCATTAAATACCCAAACCAATTCATAAAATCCCTCATCTCCTAAAATAATACTTATATTGTAATTAAGTCCAACATAGGATTTCATTAGTATAATCCTAAAGAGGATACCCAATAAAGAGGCAATGTTATTAAATGAGCGTCATTATTTTATTAATTTCTTCACCACATTAAATTAATTTTAAACCAAAATGAAATTACAACCTCAGTATCATACATATAGACTAGGATGTTTTAATAATTCTATAATGATATATAATCATATACACTTCCATCCAATGGGTTAGGTAATAATGATTATTTTTTATTACGGACAACCACATCACAAACTGATGTCAGTCTTTTGTCCATTATGACCACTAATGGTTGGACATAATAATGAATTTATAGTTTATATATGATATTTATGATATTATTATTCTAAAATAATTATTACATCTCACAAACCATTTTTATTTCCATTTTTTATGAATACGATAATGTTACCCGTGGGTATGGAGAAGTACTTCCTCATGAAGTGATGTAGTTCATTCATGCTTTACATGGAAGGTTAAAAGGGTAGATTTAATGATTATATGTTATATAAATGGAATAATAATTATATTGCATTACATATTTATCATTCTAAGAAGATAATATATTTAATTCTTTCATATCTTCTTTCACTCAATGAAATATAATTACGTCGCTTGTGTGTGTTTGAACTGCCACCTTCACAAAGTGATGTGAATCTATTTTCATCACGAACCCAAATGTATGATATATATAAATATAAATGAATAAATAAGTTTTTTATATAATTATACTTCTGTAAAAATAAAATATTACCTAAATCCTTTCAATACTGATCATTGAAATATCGAATTGTTAGTCATTTGTACATACAACCATCCATCTCCATAATCATAACACACACAATTTATAAAAACCATCTTTCATTACTGGAAATAAAATTATATTTGATGTATAAATATTATAATTTTTTCAAGATTATTATTCTATAGGTTATGTATCCCTGATCCAATTAAAATAACTATTTATAATAAATAAAATTATATACAAAAACAAAGTTGTTATTACCCCATAAATTAATTTAATATTCAATTGCTAATAAATAGGTAATAAAAAAGATTGTATAAATAATATATATATATATAGTTATAGTTTTGTAATTAAGTTATAATAATCTTATATTTTTTATACATTTGTCTTGAATGAGTGTGAAGGATGCGAAGACTTTTTCTAATTTATTTATAGTCTCTCTTTAATTTTTCGGAGACATATAAAAATTTACCAATAATATCTTTTATGTTCTGTAGGTTCTATCTATTAAGGCATCATATTTTGATACAATTTTTTTTAATTTAAATATTCATGTGTTAGGAAATTTCTTTCATGGGGTTCATAGATTAAACGTTATGAAATCAGTAATGGATTTTTGCCTTAGTTATTCTTATTTGAGACTTATGTTCTATTATTTACCTATATAAATTATTTTGGGGAATATGAATCCTCTATGACAAGTAATATCATTAATTTATTCTTACTAGTGATATTTTTTGTTTCATTTTATTTTATTCATTCATGAGGATTATGATTCATCGTTACCAATTCACTATAGATTTTATGTCACAATCTCATCATTTATCAGGATTATTTATTATTAAGTCTATAATGTTGAAATATCATGATCTTCCTCTCAATTATTATTAATAATTTTCTTATCCAATATTTATTTATGATATCATCAAGTAATGGTGTATTTTTTTCACTCTTTGGTACTTGAATTTAATTAGAAAATGTTTTTTATAAAATCTATCATTATTTATCTCTTCGTTAAGATATCTATTTTCTTCCACCACTATGATTTCTAAAATTGTGTTAAAATATTTTCTATTATTGTCATATTAATATTTTAAAAAATTTTAACCATGTTTTTATTTTCAAATTATATTTTAAAAGGAACATTAATTATTTTTTTATCAAAAAATTCCCATTATCCTATTACCAAATTTGTGAATGGAATATTCATTTTAACCTATATTAAATGGAAAAAATTTAAGATGTCAAATCAAAATTTTATTTGAATATTTTCTAAAAAAAATTCATTTTTATATTCAATGATAATTTATTTCATAAATTTTTATGATTTAATTAGTGTTTCACAACTTTAAACGATATTTTCCTACAGAAAATTTTTAAATTCTCTTTCAAAAATATTTTCCTTCTAAGATGACATATGTTACTATTTCCTTTGAATTAATATAGATAAGATACAAAAATACAATTAATATTCCATCTCAAAATGGTTTATTTCTTAATTGAATGATGTTTATGAAACCTATTTCTTTAACATGGGTTATAACTTGAGGAAATTCAGATAGAACTTTCTTCAATTCATGGGTTATTGGATAATTAAATGATTATAAAACATTTATATTTTCACCATATTATGATATAATTAAATTATAATGATACCAATTTCATTTTAATGGTCATAATATGATGAATTTTCCTGATCACCTAGGAAACGTAAATATGGTTTTGAATATTTGATGGGTGATATCTATATAACGCTCCAATGAATTGGGTAATGATTTATATCTCATGAGATTGAAAAGACAAGAACTAGTATTGAATATGGTTCAGTATGACAACAGTTCAATGAGAATTGAACCTATTTTAGTAGTATACTAATGGAAATATAGTGAACTTGGTTAGTATGGTAAGGCTGGGATGTATAGTCAACCCCGTTTAGTAAGTGACAATTCCCACTATTATGACACTGGGAGTGAACCATGACTAATATGATGGTTTGTGGAGTGAACCCTTTCCAATATGAGATCCTTGGAAAAAATACAAGACTAATTTGAATTTATTTTCTATTCTAATATGTTTCCAAAAAAACCCGTCATATGCCAATGTATTTCACACATAGATCTTGTTTATTGATTATCTTATGATTATCATCTTCTAAACATCCAATCATTATTACTTGACCCAGGATTATGATTTTTGATATTAAAGGTATGGTTTTAAAATGTTATTATCATGTTATCATACCCTTATGATTATTTTATTATTACATCCGTCATCCATTTACCATTATTGAGATTCGTATCTCAGTCGTTATTAGGTTTGTCTTCCCTAGATTATATTGAATTGTTTTAAGTATATATTATAAAGGGATTTAACATTATTAGATAAATTGAATATATTTCATAAATTAGTAATTTTTCGTTCATGTTCTAAAAAAATGAACTATTACGGATGTCAACCATGTGTTGGTATATTTTAATGAATATTCATATATATATATATATGTTATATCTGTGTATAAAAATCCTTGGTCACTGTAAATATAGTAAAAATAAAAAAATGGGTCCAAGAATGTTAAATAGATTGTATTTTTTTAAATTTAAAAATCACACAAATTAATATAACATTTTTAGTTCTTTTGAATCATGTAATAAAATATTATTTTTTTTAAATAATAATAATGTAAAATTTAGAATTATTATTTTAATTTGAAGCTAAAAAATTTCAATACAATGATATAAATTTAATATACTATTTTCACCCATGTATAAAATCATATGTTTATCTAAAAATATAATGGAGCATAGTAATTATTTAAATTTACATTAATTTCATTATTTTTAGTATCATTTGTTTTGTTGTTCAATTAATTTAGTAATTACTAAGATTGTGTAACTCAAAAATTTAAAGAAAAATTGTCAATAGAAAAAAATAAAAAATAACATACCAGGGTTAAAAAAATATTTATATTAATAGTTTTATTTAAAACTAATCATATCATATTTTTCCCTATCCTAAATATATATATCTATTTGAAGCATGGAAGGTTCCTTTTTTTATTTCATTACCAAATATCTTACATATGTCACATCCATGGAAAATCATCCCAAGAACTCATAAAAATATATAATAAGGTGGAATTTTCCAAAATATAGAAATCCAATTTGTGTGGGTATAATTGGAATGTTATTTTAAACACAATTTTATTAGTTTAACCCCTGATAAATAATATTTCACTTTGTACGCAATAAATAATATTTTATAATTTCACTAATACTATTTTTCTGAAATTATTTTTTAATTATTAGATAATATATATTATGTTGAATAAATTTTCCAAAATTCCATTCACAGAATCAGAAACTTTTAATTTATAATTTATCAAGAAGACATGATAAGAAAAATGTATTTTAAATTGAAAATGGTCATAATTTTTCAATGTATTTAAATAAAAAGTCAATATGAAAATGAATAAAATGGCATAAATTGTATTAATAGTTATATAGTTGATGTAATTTTAATTTAGAAATAAATTATAATATAGGTAAAATATTTATATATTGTTAAATAAATGGAATTTTTTAACTAAAATTATTTATTATTAACAATTCATCATAAAATGAAACATTTAAATAAAACATCAAAAAAACACCCAAAAAATATTTTTATTTTCTAATTTTAATAATGAATTTTATTTTATCAAATAAATATACAAATAATGTAAAATAATAATCATAAATCATTTTTGAAAAGGGAGAATAAATAATCCTTTTAGGAAAAACTGGTTTTGAGAAAACATTTCTTTTTTAATTTGAATGATTATTATTATATTTATAATCAGTATATATCCATAATTTTCATAATTTATTAATTAATATTTATAATAACCGACTGAAATTTATAGGTTATATACATCATATTAAATAATAATTTTTTTTATAATAGTCCATGTTCTTTAAACCTGATATTGCATTTAAAACATGCTAGACTTAGTCTTATGTGTAATAATTTATAAACTTAGTGTGAATGTAAATAAAGATAAAATTAGTGTCCCATGAAATTAAATATATTGAAAATATTGAATATAATAATAATAATAATATATCATAATGTCTCCTAGTGCTATATGTTCTTCTAGTATTTGTGTCTTGTGTCATACATATTATCAAATATGATGTTCATATTTTAAAATCCTTAGTTGTTACAATTTTTAATATTTTAAACATCCTAATACCTATCATGATTTACTTCATCACATATATCATGACATAATTTTTTTATCAATAATGTTATCTCTTACATTAGACTCTATAATAAAAGGTGAATGATCCACTAATTTGTTACAATTTGGATCTTTTTATCTTATGGTCCCTATAAACTCTTTTTTTCAAGATACTATTTGTAACACCCACAAAAAGTATTACTTATATATTATTATTTTGTCAATTTTTACCGAAAATGAAAAAATATTTATTTATAAATATCTTCAATATTACTTTCCATTATCATTGATGTTAGGAGCTAAATTATTTTACAATGATCAGTTCCAAGACATTATGTATCATTTTATTCTCCTTCTCAAACACATCACACATATTGATCAAGGAATTACTTCAGTACAAGTGTTAATAAAATTGATTACTCTTAAACCATCATCCCTATTTTCATTTAGGGAATGTAAATAATATTTCCCCATTATTTAATTGATTGGAAATTTATAATCCTGAAAACTCCTCTAAACACATAGAAAACTGTTGGATGTTCCTTAGTAATATGCTATATTTTTATCCATATATCAAAAAGTTTCTACACATCATTAAGAAAAATTAAAGTTCATAATATGAAACTTTTATATAATATCATCTAAAGGCATGATATAATGAGAAATAAATATATAATTTTACGGGGGCCTCATATAGAGAATAGTACCACCACCTCCTAACCACAACCCCCATTTCTATGGGACACTATTCTTAATGACAAATATTTTTATATTAAATATTCCATCATCTATAAAATCATCATAATTAAAACTCTTATTCAATTTGTTGTGTATTTCATACAATATTGTATATCCAACTGATCTATATATATTTTTATCAATATTGAATATTAAAGATGCAGTTTTCTAATATTATCTCACATATATATGTGTGTGTGTGTTTGTGTATGTGTGTGTTTTGTGTGTTTTCTTAATTTATGGAAACCTCATTGGTCCAGGTGTTATTCAAATAATATATTTATCAAAATCATGTTTAAATAGGTATGAAATACCAATTTTTTATTGAATCTAATGACTTCAGAGAATTTGATACTCATACCATGATATAATCAACGTTACTATTTTTCTATAAGTAATCAATAATAATGAGGCACCTGAGACTCTAACAACAACCAAAATAATGGAAATTATTTTATTTTTTATATAAAAAATTGTATTATATGTCTCATTAAAAAATAAAATTTAGTAGGAATAAAATTTTCACCAACTCAATTGCACTACTTTATAATGATAGAATCATTAAATGTTTGGGGTAAGTTTCATCAAATATGTTACATCTAATAGTCATTAATAAGACATAAAATATCATCATTTATAATTTGATTTTATTCCATTAAATTAATTATTTTTATTAATATTTCCATTTATTCTTATGAAAACATCAAAAAAATAATTTTGAAACAAATATTGACAAATGTTCTCATTATAATCATGGTATTCTGAAGGAAAAGTTTTTCAAATAAAATTTATTCAAAACCACAGTAATTTAATAGTAATATATTACTAAACAATGATTTTTTGATTGATATAATAAGTGTATAATTCTATAATCATAATAGTGAATCAAAAATTGAACGCTCATTATAGAAAAAATTAAATTTGATGTGATAATTGTGTATTTTTTTTACAATACACCTCATTGTAAAAAATTATTCAAGTTGATCAACGACCAAAAATAATATGATATTAGGGTGAATGATCAGTGTAATGGTAGGGTAATGGGTTTCATAGGGATAATAGGGGATAATTATTATATGAAAAAGATAAATAAGGGTGACATGTGAAATAAAAAAGAAAGAGGGGAATGAGATAGTGGAACTACTATAGGGGGAAGGGCTATATAGGTTGAAAGGTTAGGGAGTATTACTATAATGTAATGGTTTAGGGTGATTGAATCTATAGTGAGGGATTAAAAATAATGGATAAGGTATGAAAATATCTGGTGACTTTTCAGTGATGGGGGAAAATAGGTTGTGCAGGAACATCATTAAGGGGAGGAGAGAAATTGTTTTTTTAATATTAAAAATTATTTTTGGTTGTTTTTAAAAAATTTATACTAAAATCATTGTATTTTATTTAGTGGTTGATATGTTAACTATATCAATATAACTACCATTAAACTCTAATTTTGGTGTAGTGATATAGGACCTAGTTTATTACTTTAAGTTCACATTCATGACTACATGAGAAGTTGGCTAGATGTATAAAAAATACCCAAATATGATTGTCCCATTATACACACCCATTCATTGAGGGGTTATATAATGATGTTCACCACTGTCATTTGTCTATTCCCAATATAATAATCATATGAGATAATGTTTAAAAAATACACAATCAATTATCCTAACAACAATTCATATTTTAATAAAACAAATATATGGCCAACAATATTCCCCTTGGAAATAAGAGGGATAACCAAATCATAACCATCCAAAGAAATAAGTTTGATGTTTAGGGTATATGTAGTCAACTTTCAAGATTAATCAATAAAAATTTATATCAAATCATGATATATATATATATATATATATATATTCAATAGTTCCACAATAAATAAATAGAATAGATTTCCCTTTAAGCATCCATATTGATTAAAAAATAGATAATTATTTTATAAAATTGATTTAATAATTTCCCCAGTCAATTGATATATGAAATCCAAGTGAATAAACAACAATCAAAGAAATATAAGATAAGGAATTCATAAATAAAAGGCATGAGATGAAAATTTAATCTTGTTTTTAATATATAGTTTTGAAAAGAAAACAAATCGATGAATAATATATTAAGTATAAAATAAAATTACATTTTTATCATGAGAAAAAATGTGTATGGTTGAAAAATAACATATCACTTGTGTAATAAAGAAAACTCATAAGGATATTCACATTGAGGAAAAACATCCTTACAATATAATTCAATGAAAAGTATCACTTAGGAATGGATCATGAAACTAATTTTTTGATACTTCTAGTGTAACCCCTATATATTATATCTATATATTAATTGATAAATCATGTAAAATAAATCCTATTTAATATGGATTAAAAAATTTATTTGAAAAAATAAAATATCATTCAAAAACAACATTAACATTGACATAAGATGAATTCACTCTTGAAACATCAAAAAATTAATTTTGAAAATATGATGTGAATTATTTTGAAAAAAAATAATTTTAATATCAATATTACATAATTTATCCTTGAATATGATATATTGTTTTCAATCAGAAATTGTGAGCCAAAGATAAAATATTTTACAATGAAATGAAATGTGACTTTTTAATACTTTATTTTTTTTAAAACCTATATAATACATGTATATTTTATGTTAGAAAAAAATTAAAAAATATTAATATACAAGAACATATATAAAAAATTTATTCTTTATGAGACTAATAAAATTTAAAGATTTAATATTCTAAAATAATGAATAAAAAATGAGTTACTAGAAATCATTACATCTTGGATAATAATTGAGTCAAATGGAATTTAATAAATAATAATTTACTTGAAATAATATATAACATTCCTAAAAATATATATATGATAAAGTTATGTTTATTCATATTAAATAAACCATACATTCAAAAAAAAAGTTTTATAACATTAACATGACTCATTAAACTAATGTTTGATAAATGGAAACCATGCTGAAAGAGTAACATTTTAATCACTAACACTTGCAAGAGGGGGTTTATAATTGAATATAAAATTAAATAGTTAAAATATAATTTCGGATATTTTATCTTATATATGTAATATTTGTACCATATAAATTAAATTAGGTTTATAATACAAAACTCGTGTCAAAGGACTGAATTTCAGATGAAAACCCCTTACCATTTTCTTTATTAATTCATTGCAGGTGCATAAATTCTTGAGTAATCAAAGTGAGTTTATAAAATTAATTACTTGTAAAATTATAATACTATTTTGTTAATTTTATAATTACCATTTTTTATCATATAATATAAATTAATTATATTGTTTTCTCTTATGTTTCAATGAAAGTTGAACCACTATCGACAATTTTTTATGTTTTTACTGATTGTAGAAGATATTTTAATAGGGAGATAAATACATAATATAAGCAGTTTACCATGAAAAAAATATCTTAGTAATGTATTATTATAACAATATTTTTTAATATCCTATTTTTATCCATGATAGATGTTTATAACATCATTCATGTATGTGGTTGAACAGACCCTAAATTGATACACTCTCTAACTCATTTGGTTAGTGTGGTTATTTGAGTTTATAATATAGTTATACTAGAATAAATATAATATTATTCAGTTGTTTTTATATTTTTGATTCCTATTTTAAAAATACTGTATATTTAATTCAATAAAATTTGAAAAATGAAAAACATTACATTGTCGAGGTGGTAGTCTTCATGATGCACAATTAATGTTTTTTTTGTTTCTTAATATGTAATGAATAGAATAAAAAATGATTTTTATAGTAATATAATATCACTTTATTATAATAATATAATGATATCATTATATAAATATTTATATCCCAAGTTTGGGAGGTAAAAAATAGGAAATAAAGATAAGGATTAAGTAATACTTTCTTCATTACCTTAAACATTCTCTTGATATTATCCTTTGAAATAATGATCTTAGGATAAATTATTATGACCAAAGACATATGAACATGATATAGGACTATAAAAATAGGGAAATGGAATATATTCATGATGTTATTCTATGTAATAGGTGTTTAATGATATGGATAATGTATCCCTAATTATAAGTGAAGAAAAGGGTACATTAGTCAATAGAGTTTTCCTTTAGAAAATACCATTACACTATTCAGGGGCCAGGGGATCCAAAAGATAGAAATAATGTATTTTGGGTCCTCTTAGTTTCTATAAATTCTAAACCAACAATTTCATGATTTTTTAAACATTTTTTTGTTATTTACCATAATATTTTTATATTAGTTCCATTTTGGATTTTTCTTTAATAATAAGTTTTTATCTATGTAATTTATATTTTATTTAAAATATATATTTATCCATATGACTAAATTTTTATTTAATAAAAACTAAATTTATAGTTCTTGATTTTTAATTCAATTAATATTTATTATATATTTCCATTTCATATCAAATAATTTAATATATATATATATATATTGTTCTATAAGAAATTGTAATTTAAAATTAAGTGTTCTTAAGAATAATTAGTTCTAACAAAAAATTAATCATTTGTATATATCGTTAAATATGTTTTTATTAATAATGTTATATCAATATTTTAAAATATATATTTAATTTATTTGATAAATATTAAAAATTATTAATAAAACTTTTCTTTGTAAAAAATTAATTTATAATATGATAATCATTAATATTAATCATAATAAGTGTAATTGTATGCTAATAAATAGAATTGAACTTATTTTATTATATGATAATGTTTTTTAATCTATTAAATGGTTTTTAATTAATTTTATTTACTAATGTGATGAATTTCCATTTTAAAAATTTTTGTTCTCAGTAATATATTATATTTTTTTTTCAAAATGTTACACATGGTTTAAAAAATTCAACACATTATTTTTAAATGATATAATTTTATTTCGAAAAATATTGTTTTTTTCTTCTAAAAATGGTTTGAAAAATATTATTTTCAACCTTATACTATGACTATGTCATGAAATTGGTGATTTTTAGCAAAATCTTTATATTCACTACTCTCCTAAGAATTAAGTATTTTTAAAACAAAAAAAAATTAATCACAATATAATGTTAAATAAATAAAAATAAAAAATATTTTTATATTCAACAATTTATATTTAAATATTCGAGTATTTATCTTTAAAATAAAATTAATCAAATATAATGAAAACGTTTTTAATTGGAAAACCACTTCTTAGATATATTAACTATTTCTATCATCATTTCATATGAATTACTAATCAAACTTTAATTAAAATATTATCCATAATAATAATATGTTTTATAAATCATATATTTTGTTCGTAAAAACATATTACAATGCAATTTTTACAAATTTAATTTTTTAAATATTAAATAAATAGTATTAATTATTCAGCTACAATAATTTAATTTTAATCAATTCCATATTAGATATAATTATATTTATTTTTATTTCTATATATATTCCATATTTAGTTTTCATGTATATTTACTCACCATTTCTAGGAATTCATATTTTTCTGTTATGTCATTTTATATGATTCATTTTTGTTTGGTATTGGATTTATCTAACATAGTTGGACATATTAGGTCTTAAAAGAATATTCAATTTTAATCCAATGGGTGTTACAAACCAGTAGTTTGTAATGTTTTTTAATATAAATTTTTACATAGCATAATGGATTGGGAAGCATCCATATGAAAATATTTACAATAATTATTTTTCCTCAAATCAAGTAAATACTCACTAGAAAGAAACTAATGTTTCATTTGGTGGTGACGACTTGGTTTTTCTTCTAATAAATTGAAAACTATTATCTATATGTTGATAAGTGTGATATATATATATAAGTATCATTAAATATATATTCACATAATAATATTTGAAGATGTTCCAAAGCAGATGGGTACTGTTCATCATTGATTATAACTTATTAGTACATTACAGTATAGAGATGGAAAATAAGATGGATGATGTTATGAGAAGGACTGTTCTACTAATTATCTATGATTACAACTCTTAAACCCCAATACTCATGGAATTAAAAAAACCAGTCATTAAATCCAATTTAGTGGTTATCCACCCCATTTAGACCAAAAAAATCAAACATTAGTCCACGTGATGAAAATGTAGTCCCAAAGAGATGATATGTAGCTATAGAAAATTGTAGTGATATTTCAATTTTCCAGCATAGATAAAGATGTAATTATAAGGATTTTATCATATATATGATTCCCATATCTGAATACAGATCATTTATATGATCTACATATCTCATCCTTCTCTATTTAACCATGAATTAAAAAAGTTTTACAAATACCTAACGAAATACATCAGATGTTATAACATGATAACAAAAACTGAAGTATACCTATCTAAATACATGGTATATAAGTATATTTTTCCTACATAACATATTTATAAGGGAATGATGTAACAATTTCCCTTATTAGTCTTTAAATTGGTAAAAGTAATCCTATATTTCATTCATGGCATCCCCGTGATATCTGTTTACTATAATCCCATTTGTGTTATAGAAGAAATTCCTATAAATAGAGTACATTTTCTTCCAACCAAATTATATTTTATTTTAAAAAATATATAAATTATATATATAAGTAAAAAATTACATAAATATGACATAATTATCTCTAATATATCTAATTGATATCCAGAGTTATCTGTGATGTTCTGTATTAGTTATCGAAAATAATTGGAGAAATAAGAGTGTTTCAACACATTATTATCTCCAAAAAGGGCCTAGATACCCTAATATGGGAGGGTACTAAATTAGTGTATGAATATTCTTTTATAAATTATTCCTACAATAATATATCTTGACCACTTTATTACGAGGTTCACTTTATTTTAACTTTAGTGTTTATATTTATCTTACCCTTTCCAACATTATCTGGTGATGATGAATATAATGTAATGTCGGAAAGAAATAAGATATACTCATGTATTTTTACATGGTTCACCCTCATTGGGGTACATTCAAGGAGAATACAACTACAATGTTCTGATGTATCAAATCCATTAATTCTGACTTCCAATACCTAATTCAGGCTCGATCACTTCTATAACAAGGCTCACTGCCTTTATAATGATTAGGGTCAGCTCAATGCTTTTCTATGGGTCACTCCATAACACTATTTGGATAGTTCACAACCAGTGAATGGGTCACTTTCATCCTCATATTTTCCTCACTACAATATAAAGGATGCAAAAATAGTTTTTATAATTTTAGTTCCCTTATATATCATTAATTAATTCATCCTCATTTTCATATAGATGCTCTTGATATTCTTTTGGGGATTCTTCTTAACTTATGTGAAAAATCCTTGATGAAACACATCCATATACCATTCAACTTCAGAAAACATATCCATACTGTAGATATATAAATTACCTCCCCTTTGTAATTTTCTTCATGAGATTCCAAGTCTTCCTTTCACTTAATTGAATATAGAATTGAATAAATCCCATCTCTATATATAGTATTATACGGTAGATAATATATATTATCCTCATTCAATATATATATATGACGAGGATATTGTCTACGGGGTAATAATGGAATGTGTATCCATGTATAAGACCCTCAAAATAGTTTCACAAGCATGTGTTCCATGAATCCACTTTTCAGCTTACCTTTAGATTGTGGAAATTGCATTTGCAAAACTATTTTAGTCCCTTTATGAACTTATTTACTCCCTCCATGAACTATATTGCATCCTCTACATAATAAACTAAATCCTCTAGGAACAATGTTTCACTGTGTAGGTAGAGTGATTTGTGGTCGACTTTTTATTTATGGACTTCCCCTACATTGTAGACGGTTGATGTCCCATGAACCAGTGATGCTTCGCGGACCGATGTTGCTTCACATCCACAATTCATTTGTGAGATATAGTGACCCACAAACATTTATCATGAACTACATACCTATCCATAATTATTCCCCACAAACAACTTCCTTCTTTTGTGGAATCCTCCAACATGAACCACTTCCCTTACTAGAATCCCCCCTCACAAACTCTTATACTTCATGAAATTCAACCTCACATACTACTTCGGACTTACTCAAATTTTTCCTATAGCGATGATCATATGTAGTAAAATTAACAATACATAATGATTTTATTAGAGTTCATTATATTTGATAATAAATCATCAAAATCCAATAATAACAAATACCCAAAAATTAGATGTGTGATAACCTATATCGTGAACTGTTATATGGTCTGCAAATTTCCTTAATCCTAAACACTAGTCATTTTCATTAAAAAAACCCATTAAGACTCCTTTGATCACTACCACAATTCCTTAATCAATGATCCTAATGTGAATAATTATCCTATTGAAAACTATGAGCTACCAGTTAATTGATTTCATATAGAATTTTTGTAGCGTAGTTCGTGGTCGGTATTGCGTTGCTATGAGGAAACACTCCCTTTTCAAATTTTCCTTTTTTGTTTCATGTACCTATGGCATGATTCTCAAGATTCACACTACCAACTTAAATATATGATTCAAATACACCAATCATACTGATTCATGGTCATCTGGTTTTTCAAAAAACATAATCACCCCTAAAACACTGAGAATACACCTTGATGAATTTTTTCACAACACACTACTTATCACCCTCCTACAAATGATTAATCTGAAAGTACTATTCAAATTATATTGTATATTTTAAGATAATTTTTAATGAATTTCCTTGTATGTTCTGATAAACAACTAATGGTACTAGGATTCCGATATAACAATTATTATAGTTCTCACATTCATATGGAACCATATGAGGCTTTATATGGGAAGTGGTCAAGGATTCCAACTTTTAGGGTTGATTTCTAGGAGTGTTAGATAATATAACCTGATATAATCAATGAAATTATAGATATGGTTCAATATATTATGTGAAATATGGAAATAAACTGTAAAGACCCTAAAATTCCATATAATTTTTTTTAAATTATTTGGATTTATTACGAGTTAGGGAAAATTGACAATGCTTGATTCAGAGGCCCTGTATGCCCAGAAAAGAATATTGATCTTTTTGTAAGGTAAATTCAGTAAACATGTGGACTCCGTTTTTTATCTTTTGAACCGGTGGTCGGATTAAATATACGAGGGATCCTTTGAATCCATAGCACCGGGATTCCCTTAAGGGAGGCTTAACTTCAACCGTAGAAGGTCGGGTGAAAAAGATATTTTTACAGTTTTTAAAGAATAATAAAATATCATAAAATAGTTATTTTATTTTTCTACCAACTATTGAGTGGAAGTGGTGGGACTTCTGAGATGTCAATCCATTTAAGGGATTGACACTATTATTTTTTAACCACAACATTGGTAATTAAGAGTTTCATTCATTAATGAACCTCATCAATCTCTCTTTTCATGAATCACTCATTCCATCTATTTAATTGAGTCTTGAGTTTGGGTTTTTAACACGAACATGAGGAACCTTTGAAAAAGTGTTTTGGTGTCTTCTATCGATGAAGAATGATGGATTGGATGTAAATGTTGGAGGAATCAATCTAGGATCGATGAGAGAAAGTGGTTTCATCAAGCGTGGATTCTTCTTCCACAACCACGATTTTCCTCCAATTTTGAGGTAGGGGTTGAGTTTAAATTCAAGTGAATTGTTTATTTTTCTCATTATTGAATGGAATAACGAATCAATGATTTATTTAACGGGTTATAGTTTATCTATGATGACTTAATTTCATTCTGCTTATTATGATTCTATTGTGGAGGGCACGTGCCAAATGAACAAGGCTAAGACCCTTCGATGCTTCGATTTTGTCGCGTTCTTTGTGGGAGATGTTCAGACTTGACGGTAACTTGAATCCAAAACCCAATCAGGGACATAATCTTCCCAGGAGGCCTGTAGGAATGTTCGAAAGGAAAAACGGACCATAGGAGCTCCCCCAGGGGCCTACGAAAGTTCCACAAGCATGGTGCCAGAAACTCGTGTCTTCGGGTGACACCGGTGTCCGACATTAGCAGACGACAGTGGTAGTAGGCGGCATGATGGCACACTCTGCAGAGTAAAGCTGCGACATCAAGCTGTAGTAGTCAGTAGGGGCGACCAGTCCTCGGCCGCCCGTGTTGGTAGAAGGAAGCGCGCCGTCGCGCGCTGCGGTGAAGAGGTCACAATAGAGGCGAATAGGACCCATGGATCATGAGTCTCGCTGACAAGAGGGAAGCACCACATAGCTCCTTTAGTTGAAGATCTCAAAGGAATTTTCCATTCAAGAAGGGGAACCACCACCCAACTGGTGGTTTGCGTCCACCATCGAGTCGGGTCGCCTGGCTGGCCGAGCCTAGCTGAGGTGGGCCGGGCCAGTCTTTGGGCTAGTGCACTCGGGCTAGCCCAGCAAGTTTTGGATGGACCAGGTCAGATTTGGACAGGGTCGGGTCGGCCAGGGTCTGGGCGGGTCAGGTCTGACGAGACCCTGGACACGTTTTGGCCTAAATACGCTTAAATGGACGTATCTCACAAATAAGACGTCTGTTTGATGATGTTTCTGTCGAGATGGAATCCTTGGAATGAGATAGTCCTTTTGAAATACTCCACCCTAGTTTTAGATAATTTTGGATTATGACTGGGTTGGATCAAACTCGAATCCAACTGGGCCCTTGGCACTAAAATGCCTATAACTCACAGACCGATCGTCTGATTGATGCACCATCTGTCGTGTTGGAACCCTTATGACATGGTGGTCCTCTGGGTTACTCATTGTTGGATGTCGTGGAAGTTAAGGTATGACCGATATGTTGAGGAGCAGATACATAGAAACTAAAGTGCACAAGGTGCAGAGAATCTTGTGGCTGGATATCAAATGTAAAGTGACCATGTGAATCATCATCATAGCGACCCTGTGTGGATCATCATCATAGAGCCCTTGTGTGGATCATCATCATAGAGACCTTGTGTGGATGGGAATCATAGAGAACCTATGTGGATCAAAATTCTAGTGACCCTCTGTGGATCAACATTCTAGTGACCTTGTGTGGATCAACAACATAATGACCTTGTGGGGATCAGCATTCTAGCGACCCTATGTGGATCAGCAGTGCACGAACCCATGTGGAATAGCCTTAGAGAGGCCCGTTGTGTATCAATGACATACGACCCTGTGTGGATCAAAAATGGAACAAATTCTCTATGGTATAGTTGTGGAACATCCTAATGGAATAAAATTATATAGATTAAGACTAAAAATCTTTATTCCTGATCTCTGAGTTGTATACTTAGTTTGAGCTGAGTATTTTGATTTTTTGCATTGGGATTGAGATTATTCTTTATGGTTTTCTTTTTTTAGAATTATGAGAGACCGTCGTGGGGATTGGGGTCCCTACTGGGTAGTTTTATACTCACCCATGCAGGGAATTCACCCACACCTTGTTGTGTATTGTGAAGAAGACGAGCAACTTGGGTGAGACATCAGGAGCCAGGATTAAGCGGTGCACATAGGTGACTGGTTGACGTGCAGAGTTGTAGAGATGAGCTATACCTACCCTTTAGGTAGGATCCTTGGTGGATGATCCCATGAGCTGTTTTTTATTTTCTGTAGTTTTGTATCATATAGTTGGGATTTTTTCCATCCCCTTTTCTTTCAGTACACGCTATTACTACTGCAGTATTACTACATGGTTTGTATCTTGTCTTGTTCTTGGTATGTGTGTTTTCTGGTTCAAAGGCAATTCATTCCCATTTTAGGGATATTCCTTTCTGGTGCTAGTCTCCAACCCCTAGACTATGGAAGGCGAGCTTGGGGTAGTCATGGCACGGGCCCCTAGGGACAGGTCGTGACAATGTGGTATCTGATGAGTTGGTTATACAGAAGAACTTGGACTCTGATTTTTCCAATTGATAAATAGTGTTAAGTGTTTTGATTGTGGATTTCAGTTCAGGGAGTCTAGGGATGGGGTGACGACCGACATATCATTACACCTAGACCCTGAATTCAGATTTCTAACTCTGTGCACAAAAACATAGATTGCATGTGTTTTGTAAATATTTTAATTTTGATCTCTTTTGAGTTAGCTCACTAGGTATAACATATTGGTCATGTCGAACTTGATTCTATTTAGAATTCCACAAGGTAGACAGCCAGCCAAGATTCTAAAGAGAGTTCATGATGACGGACCACTGAGTGATGAGGCTTTAGTGCAGAGCCCTCTTACAGTGATAGCACCTTTGGGTGGTGCACAAGTGAAAGGCGTTATCATGGGTGCTTTCAAATGATATGTGATTCTAGGTTACTTATGTTTAGTAGAGTGGCTGACCAAGGTCATCTATCAAAGGAGGATGTAAATTTAACAACATATTAATGTTATTTTGATAGTAATATAAAATGAAATAAAAACATTAATTAAAAGGATTAGATTGTTTATATTTTATAAATCTAGAAGAAGTTTTCGGGAAGAAGATTTTATTTTTGTATTGTTTTTAGTTTTGAAATGATTTTTTATTAAAAAGGCACAACAAGAAGATGTCTTCTTTTAGGAAATATTTAAATGATGTATTCGATCAAAATCTACCACCTCAATTACTTATTAATAATAATAATATTAATTAATATCCACTTAAATATGATCCACTAAATTTTTAACCCTCGAACCCTACATGAGTTAACTTATCCATAATGATGAAATTACATAAACCCTAGGCTAGCTTCAGAACATGTAATCGAATCACCTGACATTGATTAATGTTCATAGGTTAGCTTATGGACAATGGTTAATTAGAGAATATTTCCACTTAGGAAATGATGGTTAATTGAGTTTAGGGAATATATTTGAACTCTACAAATTTATCCTATGTGGTCTTGTATTACCTATTAAGATTTCACTCTCCCAATTTAGTGGAGTGGTCAGAAAAAAATGGTTCAGAAGCCTCATAGGAAATTGATTTCAAGAAATGAGGTTAATATAAAGAATAAGAAAAAATGGTTCAGAAGCCTCACAGGAAAGTGATTTCAAATATAAATACAGTGATATTTGGCATGTGATTCAAAATTCAGAGTACTTTTCTCGAAATTAATAAATATTTTAACTTGATGGAAAGTTATTTTCTATATTCATTTAAGATCAGTTTCTTGGGACAAATTGTTTCACTTATTTATATGAATTTGAAAATGGTGATGAAAATCATTTCACCTCAAAAGTTCCAAAAACACACAAAAAAGTTTGAAAAATAAACACCCAAAACTAAAAAAACACAATTCTTTTTAATATCATTGAAAAATAGAAAAACAATTGAAATTACTAAACTAAAATGTTCCCTCCCCCATACTTAAAATATTTTATTTTCCTCAATGTGAACCCATGAGATGATATATGCTCATTAAATTTATAATTATAAATAGGAAAATGAATAAAAAAGTGAAAGGGTTAGGAATAGCCTGATATGATTAAGTGATGATGGGGTCATGCATTGTGATGAAATCCACTACATCAGTAGGAAGTCCCTGGATATATCTTCTAAAATGTATCCCATTGACTATAAAAATCGTTCATGTGTCCTCTTGTATAATCTCCACTACACCATAATGAAAAACTTTAGTCACAACATACAGACCTAACCACCTGGAACACAAATTACTAGGCATCAGCTTCAGTCGTGAACTATAGAGCTAGAATTTCTCCCAAACATAAAATTATCTTTTACGTATCATTTTTTCATGAGATGATTTTTATATTTTCTTGAAGATCCTTGGGTTCTCATATGAAGACAATAAAATCTCCTTAAGATCGTGAATTTGTTTCTTCCTTTGGATTCCAGCTAGGGCCATATCCATGTTGAATTTCATTATAGCCCAATAAGCCTGATGCTCAACTTCCATGGGGGAGATGACACACTTTCCCTAAATCAATCCTAAATGGGGAAATTCGAAAGGGTGTCTTGTATGCTGTCCTATAAGCCCACAATGCATCATCCAAGCTCTTTCTCCAATCTTTCCTATATGGCTGCATAGTTTCTTCCAAAATTTGTTTTAACTCACAATTTGAAACCACAACCTGGCCATTTGTCTAGGGTTGTTATGGTGTTGATGTTTTTTGTGTCACCCTATACTTCTGAAGAAGGGAATTATGATTCTGATTGAGAAGTGTGCCCCTTGGTCACTGATGATGGCCTTTGGTACTCCATACCTGAAAAAATTTGCACTTTGACAAAGTCCACAACAACATGAGAATCATTAGTCATGGTGGCCTTAGCATCCACCCATTTTCTCACATAATCAACAGAAAACAAATTATTCAAAAAACCCAAAGTAATTATGAAATGGACACATAATATCGATGCCCAACACATCAAAAATCTCACAAAATAATATGGGTTGTTTTGGCATCTCATGTCTCTTAGAAATGTTTCCCATGTGTCAGCAATGTGATCACGACATACAATACAAATGAGCTATATAAAATTATCTAAGACAATATAATATGAAGTCTAAAATATTCCTAGCTTTTCATTGGGGTCCAATGTGTCCACCATAAGAAATTGTATTACAGAATTGTAGAACACACTCAAACTCATGATCATGAACACACCTCCTAATAACATGGTCAGTACACATGCGCCATAGGTATGGATCATCACAAACATAAAATTTTGAATCACTCTTTAATTTTTGGACGTTATGATTCTTTAAATTAGTAGGTATTTCACAAGCAATGAGGTAGTTAACTAAATCTTCATTCCAAGGATGCATACATGAGATGGAATAAAGATGCTCATCAGGGAAAGTATCCCGAAGTGGTACATAGTCCAAGGTGTCATCCTCTAGTGTGTGTGTATGCCTACTAATGTTTTTTTCCACTAGGTTTTATGACCCCTTCTTTTCCTTTATCTTGATATACATTTCTTGAAGAAGGAGCATCCATTTGATTATCATGGGCTTTGCGTCTGTCTTTATCAAGAGGTACTTCAGAGCTACATGGTCAGAAAAACAACTACTTTATAGCCCAATAAATATGAACGGAATTTATCTAAAGTGAATATGACTGAATTAATTTTCTTTTTCAATGGTTGTGTAGTTTTATTGGGCTGAATTCAGTGTCCTCAATGCATAGGTAATCACATGTGAGCGTTCCTCCTCCGTCTGAGTTTAGATTGCTCCAACTGTGATGTTGGAGGAATCACACATATGCTCAAAAGGAATCTACCACCATGGGGTTGTATGATCAGTGGAGTTGTCAGAAAATTCTTTATCTCATCAATGTATTCCCAACAATATTCATTAAACACAAAATAAAAATCCTTTTGAAGTAATTGTGACATTGGAAGATAAATAATTCTAAAATCTTTGTTTAAGCGCCGATAAAATCCTGCATGCCCTAGGAAAGATCTAACATCACACACACATGAAGGATATGGTAAAGATGAAATTATATCTATCTTAGATCTATAAAACTTAATCCCATGTTTGGACACTACATTCCCTAAGACAATGTCGTACTCTACCATGAAAAGATACTTTTTAAAGTTCAGGACCAATTCTTCTCAATACAATGATTCAACTCCTTTCCAAAACTATTTAGAAATTCATCAAATGAGGATCCATACACTATAAAATCATCTATAAATACCTCCATGCATGTGTCAATAAAATAAGAAATAATAATCACCATACATCTCTAGAATGTACCCAGGGAGTTTCAAAGTACAAATGGAATCCTTTGGTAGGAAATCCTACTAAATGGACAAGTGAATACAGTCTTTTTTGGATCTTCTAGAGCTATAGGAACCTAAAATTATCTAGAAAATCCATCCAAGAAATAGTAGTTTGTTTTACCAGCTAGTTTCTCAAGCATCTGATCAATAAATGGGTGGGGAAACGGTCTTCGTGATTGGACTGATTTAGTTTCCTATAATCAATACACACACGCCAACTGTTTTGAACCCTCATTAGAACTAACTCATCTTTCCCATTTTTAACAATAGTAAAACCACTTTTCTTAGGCCCAACCTGAATAGGACTCACTAAATGGGAATCTGAAATGTAATATATTATACATGGCTAGACCAATTTTTCTTCTTCTTTTTTAACAAATTCCATTATAGTTGGATTGAGTCTTTTTTATGGCTGCCTGACCAGTTTATCCCCATCCCCCAAAAAAATCCTATGCATGCACATGGAGGGGATAATAGTAAATATGTCAGCCAAGGTCCACCCGAGTGCCTTAAATGTTCTCCCCCAAAAGATTAAAAAGTTTTTCTTAATGTTCAAAAGGGAGATTGTTAGAAATGATGACATGTAATTTCTCACAACTCAATAAGTATGAGTAATTGAGAATTGGTGGAAATGGATTGAGTTCCAGTGTAGGGGGTGCTTTATGGATGTAGAAATTGAAGGAACTGAAATATGTGCACAATGAAAATTAGTATCTAAATACACATCATTAAAATCATAGAATAAAGCTTCAAATCCATAAGCAAACTCAACAACCAATTCATAATAAAAGTTCACATGATCAAAATCATAATATGACTCCATTTCAAAATCAAATCTAAGAGAGTCTTATGAATTAGATATAGGTGTGGAAGTACTCTTAGACATCAAACTAGAACTGATACTCATAATCTCCCTAAGCATTGGACAATCAAATTTCATGGGGTTTTTACTTGGTAGTTCAAAATGGGATATAAAAAATGCAAAATGGTCCTCTGAGGGGTACTTCATGGATTCCATATCATTTAATATCACAACTTCATCTCCAAATTACATGTAAAGTGTACCCTCATTGACATTTATGATAGTTTTTTCAGTTTTGAGGAAGGGTCTACCTATGACAATGGGAGCGTGAGAACATACCTGATCATCCTCCATGTTAAGAATGTAGAAATTTACTAGAAATATCACGTCTCTTACTCAATCAAGTACATCCTCAAGGACCCCCACTGGATATGCTGTAGCTCTATTCGCCAATTGCACCACTACTATCATTGGATTCAACTCACCAACCTGTAAAGATGATAATAGAGAGCGAAGCATCACATTTATGGAAGATCCCAAATCACCAAAAGAATCAGAAAAGTGAAAATCCCTTATGGTTCCTAGGATAGTGAATTTCCCAAGATCCTTGCACATTTTTGGAATTGGTATAGTTGATGTAATTAGTGATGAAACATTCCTTCCAAGATTGATCATCTTATTTTCTTTGAGTTATCTTCGATTGGTACAATGTTCGATTAAGAATTTTGCATACCTTGGGATTTTCTTAATGGATTCAAGTATAGGGATGTTGATCTCCACACACTTGAATGTATCCAAAAAATTCTTTTGGCATCGCCACCTAATCCATCTTCTTGGTTTGAACAACCCTGTTTGGAATGGAAAGGGTTTAGAAGGAAGATCCCCAATATTTTTCTTACTTTTATCTTTCTGCTTTGGTTTCTCTTCTGTCGGTCTTGAATGGAGATTTTCTGGAGTTGGGGTGAATCCCAGTGGAATGGTGGGTGGAGAAGTATCATTCATTTTCTTACCACATCTCAATGTGATGGCACTGACATTTCCCTTTGAATTTGTAGTAGGTTGGGAATGTAGATTTCCAGAATTCTTACTTATAAGTTCATGGAGGGCAGTGGCAATCTGGTTCATTTGAGTCTTCAACTCCCTCATCTCCAAACCTTGACTATTCAGCTCATTCAATTGATTAGGAACAATCTATTTCAAAAATTCACTGGTATTAGAATCATCATTTTATTAAGAAGCCAGTTGTTGTTTCATTGATGAATCCTGAGCTTCAAATCGCCTTTAGGGTTTTTGAAAACCATGTTGGTCAGGTGGAGGCTACTGGAAGTTTGGTTGAAAAGGGGGACTTTGTTTATTTCTAGATCCATACCTCATGTTCGATTGATTATTCCACCCTTGGAAGTATGTTGTAGCAATAGTATCAAGATTTTATGGGGATATGGTTGATGTTGCTGCTGATATGGTCTCCCAAGAAACACTACTGCACAATCTTTTGCTTCTTGTAATTGGGGGAAATAGTTAGTTGCGTGGCATGTCTCAGTGAAAATTTCACAAGGCCTTGAAGGAGGGGGTTGAGATGACTTTTGTGCCAAATCAATATTCCTCACCATAGTGATCAATTCTTCCAACTTCATGTCAATCAAATTATTTTCAAGAGAGGAAGCACTTAACCTTATTTACTCCCCAATCATGTGGTGTACGTCGATAGCCAAATTTTTGAGAGTTTTGTGCCATTTTTTCAATCAAAACACGTGGAGAAACTGGTATCTTATCTACAAATGCCCATATAGCTACATCATCCACCATGCTCCTCTCCAAAGATTTGAATCCTTCATAAAAGTGTTGGATGATGAGTTTCTCACTGATTTTGTGATGTGGGAATCTTGCACACAACTTCTTGAATTCATCCCTATACTCTTACATTGACACCCCTTTTGATTGCTTAATCCTTGATAAATCCTAAAGAATGGAAGTGGTCTTTCATGCTTGAAAAAATCTCTACATGAATAGACATTTCAAATCGTTACAACATGTTATGTCTTTAAGTTGTAAATAATACATCCATTCTTTTGTAGGTCCATCTTGTGAAAATGGTAATGTCCTTAGTTTGATTTGATCTCCAGATATATTTCATGGTTTAAGGGTTAATAAATCCACATTAAATTATTTAAGGTATTTATTGGGATCTTCACCAGGCAGTCCATGACATTTTGGAAGTAGGTTAATTAACCCAGATTTCAGTTCAAAATCTGATTCAAGATTTGGGTATGCAATGCAATTTGGTTGATAGTTAATATCAAGTGAAGACAATTCTCTAATGGTTATATTAAGTTAATTTCCATTATTTTTAGCCATTTGTTCTTTTTTTATGTTGGAATTAGAATTTTTTCCAATTTCAATGTTCTTAGAGTGAAGTAATTCTCTAACTGGTTGAATGTTGAAACTTTCTGTAGACTGAGAATGTCTGATTCGAGCCCTAAGGCTTCCTTCAATCTTAGGGTCGAGATTTAAGATATATTTGGAATTAGATCGTGTCATAAATTAAATAAAAATGAATATAATAAATGTTGACCATAATAAAATAAAATATGAGAAGTTTTAGTTCATGGTCCAAAAATAAGAAGAAGATGAATAAAACAAAAGAAGAAGAAAATTTCAGATTGGGTAAAGAAGGAAGAAATATCAGAAGAATAGAAGAAAATGTATTATAAAATAAAAAACTCTAAATGTTGGAAATAATTACTTACATCCCTGGAAATGGTGCCAATTTTAAAGGTGCTGTTGTGGTCTCTTTCAAATGATATGTGATTGTTGGTTACATAGGTGCAGCAGAGTGGCTAACCAAGGTTGTATCTCAAAAGAGGAAGTAAATTTAACAAAATATTAAAGGTATTTTAAAAGTAAAATAAAATTAATTAAGAACATTAATTAAAATAATGGGGTGGTTTATAATTTATAAATCTAGAATAGTTTTCAGGAATAAGAATGTGTTTTTTTGTTATTAGTTTTGAAATGATGATCGATTGAAAAGACACAACAAGAAGATGTTTTTTAGAAAATATTTAAAACATGTAAACGATATAACTCTACCTCTTCATTTAAATATTAATACTCATCATTTAAATGAATATCTACTTAATTATGATCCCCTAATTTGTTAACCCTTGAACCCTAAAGGAGTTTACTTAACCATAAATATGAAATTACTTAAACCCGAGGCTATCTTCAGAACATGCAATCACAACACCCCACGTTAAATGATTTTCATTGGTTATAATATGGTAAATGGATAATTAGGGCACATATAAAATCTATAAATTAGGATTAATTGAGTTTAGGGATTATATTTTAACTCTACAAATTTATCTCGTGTGTTCTTATATCAGTGATTAAGATCACACTCTCACAACTTACACAACTTCCAACCTCACATGTTTTTGTGTCAATTGTTCAATTACTTGATTAGTTTCATTTAAATTAAAAACTCAATTAATAGATCACATTAAATGAATTATTGTAGCTCATTTATTCAAAATAAATGAATGTATAAGTTTAGAGGTAGATCGATTACTAAGAAGAACTACTCTTCCATGGGCGGTGTGGTTATCAAAGAAACGATTTTCATGTGAAAAGGTTTAGAAAAGGTAGAACCTAATAATGTTTCTACTATTGATTCCACCCCAATTAGAAATATTTAGAGAAGATGAAATTTTAACACAACATAAGAAAGGAGAAAAATTAAATAAGAACAAAGAAATTTATTATGAAAACACAAACACTACAACATGTGGAAGAAGAAGAGGGCTTCGACGAACGGATCCTTTCATCAAGAGATACCATTATTGAATTGCTTAAATAATTGGAGTGTAACATCTTCTACTCTTACCTCAACTTCTTAATTCACATCCCCAAACCCACCAAATGGAAAAAACACCTATTTATAGAGTGTTGAGGAGTCTAGGTTCAAAGTGGATTCAAGTGTAAATGGGGAATCTCGGCCAAATATTTTTTGAAAACATGCACCAACCATTTGACCACAAAATATGTGAATCCTATGTACTTCCAGAATAATGATTCATTTAGAAATGAGTCATCTGGATCCTATAATAATTTGGGCCAAATCCAAGAACTGATGAAGATGTTATGGCCCAAATACAGGACCCATGTCCAATCTAGTGAGTCCAGCCCAATGTGGACTTCAGTGCCCATTTGCACCAACCAAATTCACAAGTTAGCTCCAATTTCCTTAATGAATGCTGTAGAAAATTATTTCCGAAACACATTTACAAAAATATAAGTTCATATACTACAAATAAAATTATTTATGTTCGAAATACTATAGTAAACTTTTAAAGGGTAAAACTGGAATGTTCCTCAAATTTTCAAATGAAAGGTTTAACCCCCAATATTCCATATATGAACATAACTAACAAAATTTGAGGAAATTATATCAATTATAATTAAAAAAATATTCAATAAAATTGTGTTTTATCTACCACCACCACAACCACCCATAGGGAAATAGTTGTAATCAGCCCCACTAGTGGACGGTGCACGCCGACTGAGCATGTAGCACGAGTTGCAGTGGTAGATGCCTCTGAGGATTCGGGGAGAGAAATATCCCCATGCAGTTGAGGACTGGATAGAGGCTATGGAAGGAGTTTTCTGCCTAGTTGAGACATAAGCAGAGCCGATCGTGATCCTAACTATTAGCCTCTTCCAGGGCACAACAAGAAGATGTTGCAGCCTGTTGGTCAAGTTACACAACGAGGAGACCCTCACCTAGAAAGACTTCGAAAAAATCTTATGGGAAGAGTTTGTTCCAGAAACTCTACACTCTTTTCATATTCAAGATCTCTTACAATTACTGTAGGGCATCCTAACAGTAGCCCTGTACTCAGCGAGATTCACTGACCTCTCAAGCTACTCCACCGATATGGTACGACACCGATTCTTCAGGGCCCAAACATTTGACTAGGATATCATGTAGGATATCAGAGCATTGATGATGTCACTTAATATCCCGACATAGTCTGTAGTTATCGAGTGTGAATTATTGGTGGAGAAATTTTTAGCTACGCATGCACCGACATTGAGAGCCACCACCAGATGACAGGTAGCCGAGTCATCTGCAGCAGGTAGTAGGCCCATGGTGCAATGGTCCAGGATGGCCAGAACTTTCTGAGGATAATCCCAGGACATAGGGTTAGAGGTGTAGAGCTCTCGAGGTAGAGTAGGCCTGCAGAGGAGTATATTGTGCTTCACGTGCATCGTGTAGGGCCACATTGCTCACGACTTCCTGACTCACTGTACTGATGAAATGCAGATGGTCGAGGGATCTCTATAGAAGAGGTATAGATTAGAGTGAGGAGGTCCACAGGGTGACCGACATGGAAGAGGAGAAGGTCGGGCAGAAGGTGGTGGGTAGTTATTTGAAGTTTTACTGCCACCACATCCAGGTGGTCCACCCTGACCATAGGGAGAAGGCAGACATAGACGAGTTTAGCTTCAAACAGCTGAGTCCCACATCAAGGATGATCCAAAGATGATTCAATGTATGATTTGTGTCTCCTCCACCCTAGATGCACTACTTATAGATATAGGTTCCAATCACTCTTTCATAATTGTGACTCTCATTCAGTGCTCGAAGATTATGTTAGATCCATTGGCTCAATCCTTATGATTAGATACTACTACCGGAGAAGCTTTGATGATTATACACTAGTGTCACCAGTGTGGGATTAATCTAGGTGGTGAGATCATTGGATAGGATCTCCTATTAGTAGCATCAATGCCTTACTATGTCATCTTGGGTATAGGCTGGATATCCACAGTTCATGCTCAGATTGACTGTTTTAGGCACAATGTGCAGTGTATCTGTTAGTATGGGACTAGGTTATCTATCACCGGCGAGAAGGGAACCTTTTCAGAAAAGGATGGACATAGTCGGAATAGGGTATAGTTGATTACTCATCAGTTGGATAACCTTACCCTTGGATAACATGACGTGAAGAGTATGAGTTATCCTGTAGTGGTGGACCTGTTTGATGATGTTTTTCCTAATGATGTTCTAGGAATTCTTCCTCACAGAGAGGTAGAATTCTACATTGACATGTACCCTGGGACATCACTGATATCTACACCATCTTATCATATGGCTCCTACGGATCTCGGTGAGTTGCGGGTACAATTGGAGGACTTGCAAAAGAAGGGGTTCATAAGGCCCAATGTTTCTCCATGGGCATCCCCAATTTTGTTTTCTAAGATGGAATATGGGAGTCTGAGGCTTTGTGTGGACTATCAGCACATTAACGAGGTCACCATGATGAAAAAGTATCCTCTGATGAGGATTGATGATCTCTTCAACCATCTGAAGGGATCTCGATGGTTTTCAAAGATAGACTTCAGAGTTAGCTATCATCAGCTTAGGGTACGAGATGTGGGTGCATCGAAGACAACCTCCAGATGACGGTATGACCATTATGAGTTCTTGGTAATGCCCTTCGTCATGACCAATGATCTGGTAATGTTCATATGGATCATGAATGGGATCTTACATCCCTTCCTTGATTGATTCGTTGTAGTATTCAGAGACAAAATCTTGATATACTCGTCGTCGGAATAGGAGAACTCCATGCACCTGAAGATAGTTCTAGATACAATTTGAGAGGGTCGGCACTATAAAATTCTCTTGAAGTTCTTATTCTAGATACATGAAGTCCACTTTATAGGGGAATTTATCTTGGAGGCTGGAGTTGCAGTGGATCTAGTGAAGATAGAGGCAGTGCTTGCATGGGAACCCCCAAAGAGTGTGACCAAGGTGCGGAGGTTCCTAGTATTGGCTGTGTACTACTAGATATTTGTACCAGAATTTTACAAAGTTGCGACACCCTTTTCAACATGGGCAAATAAGGGAAAACCATTCATGTTGATAAAGAAATGCCAATATATTTTTCAGGAACTGAGGAGAGAATGACGAGTACCCCCGTCTTGATGCTACTAGAATAGGGTGTTGGGTATGTAGTTTACTAAAATTTATTAGGGAATAGATTAGGTTGTGTCCTAATGTAGGAGTGAGTGGTGATCGCCTATGGCTCAAGGAAGTAGAGAAAACTTAAGCTGAACTATGTTACCCATAACCTGGAGTTAGCAGCAGTGGACTTTGTGCTAAAGATGTGGGGACACTATGGGATGGGAGAATGTTTGAAAGTTTACACTAATCTCAATAGTTTCAGTTATATCTTCTCACAGATGGACCTCGGCCTGATATTACGATGATGGGTAGAGTTTTTTCCAGGAGTATGCCAGTAGCTGAGTGACACAACATGCAATATAGTCGCGTTGCAGTTATCCTTCATAGAGAGTGATGGAGCAGCGTACCTCTAGTCTATGACTGTCATTCCCCCACTTCTTCAATGATTTTGGAAGGCTCAGCTTAGGGACGTTGACTGCGAGGCCCAACATGCTCAGATATCCTTAGGAAATTATCCTGATATATTTTCTGAAGGTGGTGAGCACGTCATCATCTTCAGAGTATGCACCATGGTTCCAGTGATTCTAATAGAGTAGGTGATGAGGGAGTTCCACAAATCCCCTTTTGCGGTACATCTTGGTGTCAGGATGATGTACTATGACCTCATGCATTTGTACTGATGGATATTTATGAAGAAACAAGGGGCGAAGTTTTTCTCACGTTGCCTCACTTGTCAGTAAGTGAAGGCTGAGCATCAGATACTAGTAGGCTTAGCTCAACCACTTCATGTACAAGAGTGGAAGTGGTATGGTATATCCAGGGACATTGTGACAGGGCTACCACGTACGTCCAGGGGCCCGGATTCCTTCTGGGTGATCATTGGACTTCTCACCAAGTTTCCACACTTCCTACCCATCCGAGATTAGGGATTATTATAGAGCTTCATGCATCTATATGTGTAGGATATTGTACCGGTTAATGGGTTTCCATCGACGATCATCTCAAATTGCGACGCACGTTTTACATCCCACTTGTGGAAGGGATTACAGTAGGTATTTGGGACTAATCAATGCTTGAGCATTGCCTTTCATCCTTAAATATATGGAAAGATAGATAGAACCAAATAAATACTCAAAAACATGCTTCGTGCTTGTGTCTTTGATTTTGGACATAGTTGGGAGGACCAACTACCACTAGTGGAGTTCACATACAACAACAGTTATCACTCCACCGTCATCATGTAACCGTTTGATTCCCTATATAGGGGACCTTACAGGTCACCCCTTTGCTGGACAGACCTAGGGGATTTAGTAGTGATGGGTCTAGAGTTGGAATAGGCTACCATAGAGAGGGTGCAGATCATCCATGAGATGATGAAGAGTGCAAAGATCCAACATATGTTTTAGGCCGACAAGAGATATGAACCCTTGATGTTTGGGGAGGGGACCATGTATTCTTACGAGTCTCACCATGAAGAGGATTATAGAGGTTTGTCCAAGACAGAAAGATATCTCCTAAGTTAATCAAACCATTCCATATCCTCAACAGAGTAGGTGAGGTGGCATACCATCTAGATCTTCCCCCACATATGCACATGGTGCATAATGTTTTCCATGAGTCGCAGTTGAGAAGGTACATGCATGATCAATCACATGTTATCGATTGGGGAGAGCTGGACATCGATGTTGGGGTCACGTTTACGGAGTTCCCAGTTGAGATAGAGGATTTATAGAATCAAGTCCTTCAAGTGCGGTCGATTTCTCACGTGCGAGTTTTTTGGAAGCACGATAACCTCTAAGAGAGAACATGGGAGTGGAAGGATCAGATGTTTGCTCTATACCCACATTTGTTCCCTAGTTATTTTTTTGGATTTCAAGAATGAAAAGACCTAAGGTGGAAAGAATATAAATACTTGTAAATTCTATATAATTTTTTTTCAAATTTTTTCGGAATTATTTTGAGTCTGTGAAAATTGAATGTGATTGATTCTGACACACGGTATTCCTGGAATGGAATTTGGATCTTTTTATGGTATGTTCTGTAAATGTGCAACCCACATTTTCTATCTTTTGAAATGGTGCCCGAATTAAAAATATGAGGGCACTGTAGAATCCAAAGCACTAGGATTTGATTAAGGGAGTATTAACATTGACCGTAGAAGGATAGGTGAAAAAGTTAGTTTTACCGCATTTTAAAGAAAAAAAATAACAAAATTTTTTTATTTTACTTTTCTACCAACTGTTGAGTGGCAGTGGCAGGACCACAGAGTTTTCAATCCATTTAATATATTGACTCTCTTGTTTTGTAACCACACTGTTGGGAATTAATTGGTTCATTCCTTAATGAACTCATTAATATCTCATTGCATCAATCACCCATTCTATATATTTAATTGAGGCTCAGACATGGGTTATTGACATAGAAGTGGGGAACCTATGTAGAAGTTCCGCAATGTCTTCCACTAATGAATAATGAAGGCTTGGTTAGAAACAATTGAGGAATAGATCCATGATCGATGAACATTGGCATCTTAATCATGTGTGGATTCTTCTTGCACAAATGTGACGTCTCCACCAATTCCGAGGTAGTGGATTTGTTTAAATTAAATTTAATTGTTTGTTTTTTTTCTTATTATGCAAAATAATGAAGTATCATAGAAGTATTGATTGGGATATAGTTTATCTATGATGAATTAATTGCAGCCCACTTTTTATGATGCTAACGTGGAGGGTGCGGGACAAAAGAATAAAGCCTGGACCCTCCGCCTCTTTGGTTTTGTTGATTTCTTCGTGGGAAATTCTAGATCTCGATGGAAACATGATTCTGAATGCAAAGCAGTGATGAAATTAAGCTGGGAGGCCCATAGGCGCATTCAGAAGGAAAAACTCACCATCAGAGCTCACCTAGTGGGCCGTGGATGTTCCAATCATGTAGCTCCAGTGGGTGACGACAGCAGATGGTATAAGCTGAACATGGAGGTAGCTAGAAGCTCTTCGTCGCGTGCCACAGAGGGAAGCCCCGCCATCGAGACAAAATGGTTAGTAGGGGTGTTTGAACCTCGGTCATCTGCAATGTTGGAAGGTGACGTCCCATTGCACGCCACAGTGAGGTGGTTGTAGCATCAATGTTGTGGTTGAGGTGAATGGGACCCACGCCCCGTGGGTCCTGCATCCAAGAGTACGATGCCATGTGGAATTTCCATTTGAAGATCCTGAAAGGATTTTCTGTTCAGGAAGGTGCACTTCCACTCGACTGGAGGACGACGCCAGCCATCAGGCTAGGTGGCCTAGCGGGCTTGGCCAGTACATGGGCTGCGCCCGTGGCCCGGTCCCCTCGGGTAGGCCCAGCCGGTTTAGGCCAGACCGGGTCGGACCTGGGTCAGGTCGGGTAGACCTAACCCAGGATAAGGTGGCATAGGACGGGGCGAGTTAGGTTGGTCTGATCAGGTCAGACCGAACGCAGACCCTTTTCATCCCAAATACGCTTAAAATACTATATCCCACAAACCAAAAGTTTTTTTCACGAACCATCTACACTATTGGAATCATGGGAAAGAGATTATCCTTTTGAGATACTCCACCTGAGTTTTTTAGAATGTTGGATTACGGGTGGGTTGGATTGATCCCGAATCCAATCGGGCTCTCTACAGTAAAATGTCTATAACTCATAGACTGGGCATCATATTTACACGCCGCCTATCATGTTAGAACCCTTACGAAAAGGTGGTTCTTTGGGTTACACATTTTGAGACGTTGAGAAAACTGATGTATGACTGTTATCTTGGGGAGCAGATACTATAGAACTCAATCTCCCAGGGTGTGGATAATGTTTTGGCTGGATGTCAAATGAAGAGCGACCATGTGTGGATTAGCATCATAAAGACCCTGTGTGGATCATCATCATAGAGACCATGTGTGGATATGAATCATTGTGACCATATGTGGATTAGGATTCTAGTGACCTAGTGTGTATAAACATTCTAGAGACCCTATATGGATAATCAACATATTGACCCTATATGGATTAACATTCTAGCTACCCTGTGTGGATCAATAGTGCACGACCTGATGAGTACCAGCCTTAGAGCTGCCCATCATGGATCGGTGACGTATGACCATGTTTGGATCGACAATGAAACAACATCTTCATGGTTCTGTTGTTGAACTTCCTAATAGAATAAAATTATACAGCTTAAGACTAATCATCTTTATTCTTGATCTCTGAGTTTTATGCCTGGTTTGAGCTGAGTCTTTTGCTTTGTGCTTTGTTATTGAGATCATGATTTGTGGGTTTCCTTTGTGGAATTTTAAGAGATCATTGGGGGTCTTGGGATCCCAATTGAGTATTGTTATACTCACCCCTGCACGGGGTTCACCCGCACCTCATTGTGTCTTGTGGAGATGATAAGAATCATGGTTGAGACTTCAAGAGCCAGGACCAGGCGGTACACGAAGGTGACTAGTTCATGTGGAGAGCTATGGAGAGGAGCTATACCAACCCTTCAGGTAAGATCCTTTATGGACGATCTTAGGAGATGTTTTATATTTTCTGTTGATTTTTATCTTCTAGTTGGGCTTGTCTTCTAGCCCCTTTACTTTCAGTGAAAACTTTTAGTACTTCCGTTTTTCAATGTGGTTTGTATCATGTCATGTTCTTGGTCTGTGTGTTTGAATGTTCAAAGGCAATGCCTTCCCATTTTTTGGATACACCAATCTGGTGCTAGTCGTCCACTCCTGAACTATGGAAGGCGTGCTTGGGGTTGTCACGTCACAAGCCCTGGGGGACGAGTCGTGACATAAAATTTTTTAATAGAATATCTATGAAGATAACTGTCAATGTGATTTGCGTTATGATATAATTGATAAATTATTTCTCCAGATAAAAAATTTAAATCATGTTATAAAATTTGAAAGTGATACCCTATCTCCTAATACATTAGTGAATTTTACATTTCTATTCATGTTGAGGCTATATATTATCTCATAGTACTTCTTATTCACCTCTTGTAGACACCTGATGTGTTCAGAATACCTCTTTTAGGGAAATAAAAAATGGATCTATTATATGTATTGACCTCGAATGATACAAAATTAGAATGTGATATATCTTATGATTAGAAAAAATTAGAGATGTTGGATGGTAGTGATAAAGTGTTATAAATCATGAAAACTCACTAGGTTAAAGTTTACTGATAAAGTAAGAAAATTTTAATATATAAGAGAACATAAGGATTCAATAAGATAAAAGTATTTTAAACTAAATTCATATATTTAATGGAATTTTGAGGGTGAAATTAATTTAATGGTAGTAGAATATATTAACCTACAATTTTAGTATTTAATTATATTTTAATAAATATATTTTGATAGATTGATGAACTCTATTAAAAAATCGTACGAAAATTAAATTTTATATATTAATAAAATAATTTACTATTCATTAATACTACAATACTACTATTAATTTTAGTTATACATTATCTTAAATAGATAGTAAAATTTCTATATAATGGAGAATAAATGGAGTAAGGTCACATGATCCTTCCTTAAAAAGATCATTTTAATAATATTTGAATGAATTTATATATGTTATCATTTTCCCCATACAACTCCAATGATGACATTTTAAATGTATGTCATGACTAATATCATCTGCAAGAGAAGTTCCTCCTTGTAAAAATCAATATCAGATCCTTTCTAGAAGAACCAATATACTAAACTAAAAAAAAATTGTATGATACACTTTGAGAATATGTAGACAAAGTAAATAGTTTATTAATTAGAATTTAGGACAATATAAACATGTAATTAAGAATATAATAAAATTTAATTTTCAAAATAAATCATTATTTGATTCATTTTATACATAAATATTTTTTTTGAAAATAGATTTTAAAAAAATGTCTCCATTTAAAAAATAGATGTTTATCATCATTAGAGTGTTACTTATATAAATTATAATTAATTTTATTGTTTCATATATCCATATTATCATAATCTTGTTTTATTTTTTAATTTCTTGTTAGAAAATATTTTTTAGTAAAAAAAATTCAAAATATTATATAATACATACTTAAATATAAGTTAATTTTAATCACCTATAGAAATTTAATTATTTAAAATTTATTTCACACTTGGAATTAAAATAATTAATATTAGGTAATAAGGTCTTCATAATTTTTATGCATATAAATAAGACATCATGATAAAATTCTATCACCATTATAAAGGTTTAAATGTTTATAGGAGTTAAAGTAAGATATATTTAGACAATAATCATTAAACCATGTCCCAATACGTATTTTTTGAGTGAAATTATACCAATCCTTACTTTATATTTTAAAATTTTCTTATTGAATTCCATTTTCCATTAAAAATACTCTTATCATTTTTAGTATTAATAATTATTAACATGAGTTCCACTACATTAAGGTTTTAAATTATTAATTAACCCCTCACATGTCTAAAAACATTGATCATTATATCTTGAGAAATATCTTCACAAAACTCATCTATTAGAGGTAATAATGTTAATTTAATGCTTTCATGTTTTATTTATTTATCCACATAATCAAAATAACCTATAAAAATAGTATAATAAATTTTTTATCATTAGTATTATAATATTAAATTACATTTATTTATGAAAAATTTTATACTTCCAATACATTGAATGGAAAATGAAATCATTGATCATGCAAACATGCACACTACCACATCCATAAAATTATGTTTTTAAATTTTCCTCATCTCATCACATTATTGGTTATAAAGAAGGATTTAAAAAACTTATATCACAAGAATATTTATTATTCTAAAAATAAAAATTATTATTCCCCTTCCTTCCCTAATATCCAATAAAAGATGGAAATATCACCCGTATGTATACACATATTACCACTTCCATAAAAGACATATACAATTTTTCATCCCACCATACATGGATGATTCTATAAATCAATTTAATGAATAAATATTATATTTACAATACCAATATTTTTTTAATGATTATTTCATAAATATATTGATACTAATAACACAAAACACTCTTTATAATTGTAAGTTATTAAAACAAGAATGTTGAGACACTTTTCTGAATTTGAATTTATTTTAAAAAACATGATGACCATTATAAACATTTTTCTACATTAATGTTAATTAATATATATATATATATATAATTATATAGTTGATGAATCTCTTCTATAACTCCATTAAACATAGTCAACACATCAAAGTAGTTTTCAGGAATTGAACGGACAACCCCTTGTAGTGAAGGATATAAAAAATATAATAATTAGTGACACATAATACAAAATGGAACAAACAAATATTAAATATATGTGAAAAATTAAATAAATAATGTATTTAATAATTATAATATGATTATTCAATATGTTACACACCTAAAATTTCATTTAGGAATATATGTATGGTTTTCATCGACTCGTTTATCTATCCTTGAGTCACAAACTGATGAACTACGAAAAGATTCTGTTATCCATTAATTTATCTATTATATATGTTGTTTTCTATATTTTTCTTAATAAATTACATTATCTCAAAAAAATTATTATTTTAGCAATACCCTCCTTTTTAAAAATGGATTTTTGAGGAGAAAAATTCTGAAGAATTCTAATTTAAATTTTCCTCTCTCTAAATATTATTTTTCCTTATAATACTCTCCTTTAAAAATTTCATGTATAAGACCCCAACATTATACACTACATAATATTGATATAAGTTAGTTAATTTCCATTATTTCACATTGAGGAACTTTTTAGGTTTATATTTTTAGATTATGAGTCCATAACTATAATATAAATAAACCATAGAAATACAAACTGAACAATTCCAAAAATATCCATTTCATCCAGAAACTAAAGACTTTTAACATGAAACAACATTAATTTTCATGTTTAATCATCATAAAGTTTCCTTGATATCATACATGAATATTTTCTCCTATAAATGTTGTGAACAAATTTTTAAAAACATGGGATGAGAACAAAAAGTTCAGTAAGGGATATAAACTAATGAATTGAACTTCTAGTCCATGAAAATTTTTAAATCAAGAAAACATATTAAAAAAAATCATTTTTTTCACCCATACAAAAAAACTCATTTTCTTACCTGATAAAATCATAATATTTCTAAAAAAATCATATAAATCATAAAACATAAAGTTAAATTGTAGAATTCATCTCTTACTTATACTGTAGAATTCACGACTACATTGGGGGTTACCTTCATGGCTATGTTTAAAATACCCATAACAGTATATTCCCTAAATAGTTATGGAGAAACCTTATCATTTAACTCCATATAAATACCAAATTCATTTGAGAGCTATCACAAGATCACCAGAACTCATTTGTTTTACAGTACCATCTATATAAATAAAAAATTACCACAAAACATGACATACTCATAACAAAAAAATATGCATAAAAAAACTAGCATTTCCACATTGAAATTTAAAAATATCATTTCAATATGTTGATAAAATAAATTCATTTTAAAAAACACATGAAATACCAATATATCATAAAATGGAATATGGTATTTATTTTTCTTTTAAAATTATTACTTATTGTAGAGGAAGCCAAAATATAAAATATTAGTCATAGAGGTAGAAAAGTCATTTTTGTTGTGTATATAGAAAAATACTATTTTCATTTAGGAAAAATACATTGTAGAAAAATAATTCATTTAAAAACCATTTAATTAAATAAAAATTAAAAGGGTTTAATTATACGCTACCTAAAAGAAGGTGGTGTATATTATCAAAATATGTCTCAATGAATGGTGATTGAGACGATGACCCTTAGCATGAGTACGTCTCACCAAAGACAGTCATTATAGTCCTAAATAATAAATGTTGTTTAAGTTATACTTTATTTTTATCCTTTTTCATATTTTTTATTCCTTTTTTAATAACTTATTACCATGTTATCAAACATACTTCATGCCATCGATGTTTCTCGGGTCTTCGCTGGTGATAGGGTTTGGGATGATCATGATGGTGTCCGGTGTATAGGGTGCACTTCTCGAGGTTCTCACAGTTCATGATGATGCTAACATGTGCTGGTTTGAAGTTTTTTGAATTTGTTTGTGCGTGATATATTCTTTGGTTTGGCGCCTCCTGTTTTTTGTATGATGTAATGTGTGTTTGGGATGGTGTAATGTGTTTTCTATGTTTTTGGCATGGTGGAAGTTGTAAGATTACCACTTATCCAAAAAAGTGGTTCTTTATTCTTAAAATTAAAAAATATATTTCATTTATTGTAATGATTTAATAAAAAAAATCAATCATACATAATTATTTAAGTTCATGTTAGATTTTTTTTCGACATTCAGTACTTGAGTAAAAAATGAACTTGTTATGATGTAAATTGTCCATGTGGTCATAATTACTTATCTATAGAATAATATTCAATAAATAATAATCACTTTTATACATTAGTCATACTTTTTAATTCAAACTATTAATTAGGTTTATGAAAAATAAAGAACATTATAATCATAGAGACGTTAGCCCGTACGAATGCATGAGTAATGATTTCCATTTTCATTGATCATTATGGAAATTAGGTAATTATTATTTTATATCTCTAGACTTATTATAATATTAATAAATTCCTAATAATAATTTAAATAAACTTATATATATCATGCAATTGATGTGGTGAATAATAATAAGTCATGTTGCTTTGTAGAGGTGATAATTCACAGATTACAGATGAATGACATTATCATTTTCATGTGCATTGAAGGTAAGAAAATAATTGAAATATTATTAATTTAAAATGATAAATATTTCATCAATATCATATATAAATATTTATTACATCAGTATAACCAGTCTTGATAAACGGTTATGGGAAATGAGCTATATCAGTTCACGACGTGGTAGTCTATCGTCCACACGAACAAAATGATCATTTCACATTTTAAGAAACTGGAGATGGATTTATGCATTGATATTAAAATAATAACATATCAGTATTTTTAGGATACTTTAGTAATAATTTCATCTTAGAAGAATACTATTTAATGGAATGGGAAGAATAAATAAAACATAAGCACTTAAAAACGTCATATCTTCTTCAGTTGATCACCTTTGAAGAAAACCATAACACCTATAAAAAGGGTGTTAGAAATAAACTAAGGCCTTAATAAATTAGTGATTAATTATAGTAATATTTTTGGGAAGATATTTTCCAAAAAAATGTCTCTTAAAGTCTATGTATTATTGAAGAGCGGGTACCTTTTTATAGGAGAGTGGATGGGAACCCTTGAAACCTCTTACAATATTAAATTAATATAAATTATTTTTGTAATCTAAATGATTCCATCATGATATGTATAGATTCTAAGAAAATGACAGTTCTAAATAATCTCTTCTAATTGATTTCATAAAGGTATTATTTTAATTTTAAACCTTATATTTTCAGTTTACCAATAATTATTATATTTTAATTTTTATTTTCATAACAACATTTTAAATATAAAAAGGATATAAAGTTTACTTATGGGTAAATTTACCATAATTGGAAACTTAATGAAACTTTACACCTCATCATATAAACTTTTAGATTACCAAATATTATTAAGAATTTTATATAAGTTATTAATTTATTTTTTTAATAAAATATCAATTATGTTAATTTTTACACTATTCATTTCATTGTATATAAATAAAATGCGAAAAAATGATATAACTTCACAAAAAACATTCTAATACACTAATAACCTGTCATGTTAACCAGAAAAATCACTTTACGGATTAAATTATGTCATATAATATTTATTTTAATTTTTATAATATTAGTTATTTAATTATTTAATAGATAAATCTATTATCACATCATAGTTATGTCATAATTAAATTTAATTATTTATTTTCTAAAGATATTAATTAAATTAACATGATTTAGGTAATCAATAAATATTTATAATAAAAATTAATAGTCTAAGAGATCACTTATATAACCCCATATTATAATTATTTTAGTAAGAAGAGTCATGATTAAGACATTTTTTCCTATTCTTTAAATTAAATGTTATAGATGTCATAATCACACCCAAGTGGCTTCAAAAGGACAAAGATTTTACTCAAGGATTTTATTTGTCATCCATAACCTTTCCATTAATTTTATTAAAAGTTTGTTTGGTATTTTTATATTATTGTAATAATATTTATACCATTAATTATTCGGTTTACCTTTAATAGTGGTAAATAAAATACTAATGATATTATTCGCCAAAAATTATCGTAACCCAATTAGATCACGTTTTTCATAGATATTTCAACCCTGTATATCCAATTTTTATAATTAAATTCACAATAGTGACTAATATTAATCTAAAGATAATCATATTGATGGATTGAGGAAACATGTTTTTTATAGAGTAAAACCATCATAATATTGATATATGTTTATATCCAATTTAAACATTAAAACACTTCCAATGTAAAAAATTTAATTAAATGATAAAACTTAATATAATTATTCCTTAAAACCATGTAAAATTATTATCTATAAATGTAATTAAATTTGAGGAAATTGTAGTTTTGAATTAAAATGTATTATTTTTTCACTATTAATTAAAAAATGAATTTTATCAGGAAAATAAAAAAATTAAAGCAAAGTGAATATTAATGTCCTTCTAAATAAGATTTTTGTTTTTTCAAATTTTACAAGAAAAGTGAAAAAATTTATATTTAAAGGGGGTTTTCCATAAAAAGGTGTTAAAATACCTTTTGAAAACATTAGTGTTTTGTGATAAAAAATGGATTTAATCTCATTTTAAGCCTTTAAAACTTATTATAAGAAAGTAAAAACATTTAATAAAGATGTGTAAACACAACATAGGTTGTTCAATTCATTATTTCAATTACAATAACAAGGTGTTTAATACCATTTAAAATATTAAATTTGAAAATGTATTATTTTTTGGTATATCTCAGCCTTGTGTGCAACAAAATATTCCAAATAAACCCATTGTGGCGTGTCAGGTACGCTATCAGACAAACATTCCTTTTTAATTAAACATTAATACATAATTCAAAAATATTAATATATTATAAAATTTATTATTCTATAATTACCTTGGATGTTACATCCTTCCCCCCTTTTAGAAATTGTGCCCTCACAATTCTAAATTTTGGATTTGTAAGTAAAGTTTCACTTTTCAAAATTACATCATTGAAATACCACATCAAAAATAGAGTTAATAAACCTTCCACTTTAAAATAATGATTGCGAAGTACAATGGTAACCCAAGATAAAACATACAAGGATTCCATATATGACAACATGGATGTGGATGAAAAAGTAAAAATCATTCTCAAATGGGGAGTTCTAGAAAACATTATCTGGAGAAATTTAACAATCAGAAAATCACAAACTTGTGATGGGTTAAACATTCAATGATTTTGTAGTCAGAAAAGTAAATAATATACTTTTTTATTTTATGTCCATTTTCATAGAGTTGATTAATTCATTAACTACCAGGACTAAAATGATAACGAAATATACTTACTTGAAAAGTAGAGTTTCATAAACTTATCGAATTTTACCACAAACTCATCTTTTTTCACTAACTAATGAGTATTGAAGTTCAAATTTTCAGACATGAATCACTAGAATCAACTTATATAGAATCTCATAATCCAAAAATGATTAAATCGATATTCATCTTTCCTTGAAACATTAACCAAAAACAAATAGTTAGGATAAAATAATATAATTCCCCAAATATAATAATGTTTAACAGAAGATTGACTACTTCTAATATTCAAAATTAAAATGTAATACACAAAGATCAACATAGACCATTGACCAAATAAGTATCCTCAAACTAACGTAAAACATAAAAAACAAATCTTGAAACCCAAAAATAAGAAGGATTTGATAACATAGTCTTCCAATATAAATATTAAGATTTATCTCTAAGTATCATCACCCACTTTTAATGTCTTATACCAAAATATAATTATCCCAATCACTTATTCTCCATGATAGGTTAATCATTTACATAAATAACCGAAATATCTATAAGTCCACATTAAAAAAAATATTCTTCCAAAATATTAATAAACCATTACTCCTCAATTAAAATCCCGTATCATTCTATTTACCTTTATTATATAATGTTCCCAAAATAGTGAACATCTTCAAAAATAATATTTATCACTTAATCCCCAAATCATTTTACAATAACAAGGACACTCATTTAAAAAAACATAAGTCCCAAAAATAATCTTATTATTATTCCATTAACCCATTTAAATAAACAGAAAAGTAATAATAAATAGGATATTCATGTAGGAAAGTGGTTGTTGATAAGGCCTTATCACACTTTTCTTGAGTGTTCGATTTCCACAGCATTTTCAAATTGATGGGATGTCACCCATTCTACGAGTTATCCTTTTCCAAAAATTATATAACAGTATAACATTCCCAAAATGAGAAAAAATCCTCAAAAATAAACATAACATGTTTTATCCTGAATGCTAATCTAATTCCTTTCATTCTTATATCTAAAATGTAATAACACATAATTGCATCAAAATAAAATTTCATATAAACTGTATAGGTTATTTATAAATTTATAATTATGTCCAAAAAAATTTAACTCTAACTCAAATAGAATTTTCACATAATAAGCATCCAGGTTAAACTTACTAGAAAAATCCTTCCCAAGTAATCCCATCATCAAAAGAGCATTAATAATTTTAGACATTTTATTATCCATAAATCAAACATAACTCTAGAATCCCCTATATGCATAATTATTAATCATTCATAATTGATTATGTTCTCGAAACCACAATATTAAATCTTATTCCTTAATATTATTTTCCTAAAAACAAAAATATGAATCACACCTTAGAGTCAACAATGTCAAAATATGATATAAGAAAATAATCCATTCCTTTTATATGTCTTTTTAAATTTACTAACTTCCAATTAGAATGGAATTTGGTATATTCGAAGAATATATTATTATGGTCTTAATTATCTTATTCCCGAAACATTTTAGTAGCAAATAAAATTTTATAATTACCATACACCCCAAATTTATTAAAATTTATAATTAATAACTCAGAAATAACTTCTTTCCATTTCCTTGAGTCAACTGAATGTTTCCTTTTTTTCTAAGTAGGTTATTTATTTTTTACATTCAATACTAAATCTATAACACATTCCTATCACTTGAAAAAAATTTCCTAGGATTTTACTTCAACATCATTGTCACATATTTTAAGGAATATGCTTACCTTTATGATCATTATTACATGAACTTCTACAGGTATTCATTTCTCTCATATATGATGCATTAGAAAAATCACCAAGGATCAAGTGGTTAATAATTATTCCTAATAGTTGTTTTAGAATAATTATGATATTTTTAATTGAAGCACCCATTTCATTTAGTTTCTTATTCATTGAACCACCACAATATCACTTTACACACGTTGTTACATTGGTGCCTATTAGATCCATCCATTTACAAAAAAAAGGTTAGTGGTAGTATATCAATAAAATAATTATATTTGGAATATAAACACTAATATATACTTATTAATGTTTTCTAAAAATCATCCAATTTATCTAAAATAACTAGGACTCCTTCTATTATTCTAAAAATTGTGTTTATATATAAATTGTAACTTATGATTAAAAATTATCTCAACCTATAATGTTATCTAAACCAACATCTAATACAAACTATAAGACCCCAACATTATATATTACATAATCTAGATATATGTCAATTATTTGACTTTTTCACATTGAATATATTTTCAGGTTTAATTCTTAGTGAATTAGTCCATAACTATTACATAACGAAACCATAGAAATACAAAGTGGAAACATCCATTAATGTCCATTTCTTCCATTAACCAAATACTTTTAAAATGAATCATGGTTTCATTTCCTATTTAATCATTATAAATTTTCCCTAATGTCATCCTTGATTTTATTCTCATATAAATCCTATAAACGACATTTCAAAAACATGGTATGAGAACAGAAATCCTAGTACATGATATAAAATAATCAATGAAACCATTATTCTATGAATATTTTAAAATCAAGAAAAAAATTCACAAAATCATACATTACACCCGTAAAATAGAAACTCTTTAGAATACCTCATGAAATCATATGATGACTATAAAGAATCATAGAAATCAAAAAACATAACTGTAACTTGTGGAATCTATATGTTAATTACATTGTAGCTTTCATGGTTACATATGGGGTAACCTTCATGGCTAAATTTTTAATACCCATAACAGTATATTCCGGAAATGTCTTAAGAGAAACCTTATTGTTTAACTCGGTATCATTGCCCAATACATTATAGATATATCAAGGGTTCACCATACCTTGTTTTATTAAATAACCACCCATATAAATAAACAATATCTAAGAACCATGACACAATAATAACACATAAGACATGCATTAATGAAAAATAACATTTCCACATGGGAATTGAAAAATCATTTTTCAAGATATCAATAAAATAAATTAATTATAAAAACAATTTTCAATAACAAAATACATTAAAATTGAATATGGTTTTTATATTACTTTTAAAAATATTATGACTTGTATAGGAATATAAATATCAAATAATGGTCATAGTGGCAGAAAAGGCATTGTTGTCTGGTTTGTTAAAAAAATTCATTTTGTTATTTAGGAATGTGATTTGTAAAAAATATTCCCTTCTAAATCTTTTGAAAGAAATTAAAATTCCAAGTGGTATATTATACACTGTTTAAAATAAGGTGGTGTATATTATAAAATTATGACTCAATGAATTGAGAATGACATGAAATCCCTTACCTAGTGTCTGACTCAACACGTACAATCATTATATTCCTAAATAATTAACATACGTTAATTGATACTTGCATGGGAATATTTTTCATGTTTATTAATAATTTTTTATCACTTATTACATTGTTATAAAACATACATAATTATTTAATATCATATAAGATGTTTATTCGATATCCAGTACTTGAGTTTAAAATGAACTTATTATCATGTAAATTTTATATGTAGTCATAATTCCATCATCTCCATATTAGAATTCATGAAATAATAATCACTTTTATTCAATAATAATTATTTTTAAATCAAAACAATAATTATGGATATTAAAAATGAACAATGTTATAATCATAGAGACGACAGGGCATACGTACACATGAGTAATGTTTCAATTTTTTATTGATCCTTATGGAAATGAAGTGATCATTATGGAAATAAGGTGATAATTATTTTATCCATCCATAACAATGACAATATTATTAACATAATAATAATATCAATAATAAAATTATATATTTTGTAAAAATTATGTGGTGAATAAAAAATAATCACGTCGCTTTGTGGAGGCAACAGTTCACATGTATGCAGGAACGATGTTACTATTTTTATGGTCTTGGAAGGCAAGACCATAAAAGAAAAATTATTATTGAAAAATGATAAATATGACATTAATATCATATATATAAATTTATTCCATCATAATATCCAGTCATGATAAAAGGTAATGAAAAATGAACTATATCGGGTAGTGAATCGTTTTTCCATCGTACACCAAAATGAAATGTTCATTTTCTATTGGATAAAATGAATGATGGATTTAGGAGATTATATTAACATAATAAAATATCATTATATTTATGATATTATAGTTATTATTTCATCTTATATGAATAATAATTAAATGATGTGGAAGAAGAAATAATACAGAAACACTTAAAAAATGATACCTCTTCTTCGGTTGATCACCATTGAAGAAAAAATTAACACCTCTAAAAGATTTTTTTTCTTAACAAGAATCCTTATGAAAGTGGTGATGTATTCTAGTGTAGATTTTGGGATGATATTGAAATGAAAAAAATAGTTCTAGATGTTTGAGTATTAGATGTGAGTGTGTACCTTTTTATAGGATAGGGGTGGGAAACCCTTAGAAACTCTTAAAATATTAAATAAATATAAATTATTTTTTTAATCCAAATGAAGAAAAATTGAGATATGTCTTAGACACGATTTGTATAGTTATAAATCCAATTATCCAAAAAAATTATGTAGTTATTGATTTTATTTTAATTATTATCTTTTAAATTTACCCTTAATTACTTTGTTTTAATTTTAATTGTGGGAACACCATTCTAAATATGAAGAGGCTATAATTTTACATATATAGGGTAAAATTCTCATAATTGGAAACATAAGGATATTTTAGACCATATTATAGTAACTTTGTGATTTAAAAATATTCTTAGTACTTCTAAATAATTTAATAAGTTATTATTTTAATAAAATAGACATTATGTTAATTTTTACATTATTCTTTTTCATTGAATATACATAAAATCCAAACCAAGAGATAACTTTGATAAAATATAGTTTAATATAGTTGTTAAGTTTTATAATAACATAGTAAATTTGTGGATGGAAGAAATTATATCAAATAATATTTATTATAATATTTATAATATCATTTTATTCAATCATTTATTAATAAATGTATTATTACATGCTGATTGTGTCATTATTAAATTAAGTTATTTATTTACTAAAAATTATAAATAAATTAACATGATGCAGGTAATCTTTTAATATTTATAATTATAATTTTTAGTCGAATATACCTCTTATATGAACCCATATTAATTTATTTTGGTAATAAGAGACATGAATATGACATTTTTTCATTTACTTTAAATTAAATGTTTTAAATGTCCTAATCACATGAAAGTGGCTTCCAAAGGCCACTATTTCGAGTCATGTATTGTCTTAGTCATCCATTTCTCATCTGTTGTGATTAAAAATATATTTGATCTTACTATGATCAAATTTTTAGTAATGATTATAATCATTTACATACATTTTTTAAAAATTCAATTCACAAAAGTGGAAAAAATTAATTTAATGTTCATCCCGTTGATGGATTGAGGAAAATGTTTTTTTAAAAAGAATGAACCATCAAAAAATTGACCTGTGCTTGTTTTCAATTTAAAAGTGCAATTTCTTCTAATAACCAATATTGGATTAAATTATAAAAACTTCATCTAATTATACCTTAAAATCGTTTTTAATTATAATATAACAATGTAATTAAGTTAGATGAAATGGCGATTTTGAATAAAAATGCAATATTGTTTTACTATTCCTTAAATAATGAATTTTATAAGAAAAATACAAAAAATTTAACCAAGTAAATTTTAATGTCACAAATCTAAATATGAAGTTTATTTTTTAAAATGGAACAAATAAAAGTGAAAAAAAACTACAATTAAAAGGGTTTTTCCATCAAAAGGAGGTAAAACTACCTTTTCAAAATATTATAGTGTTTTATGCATAAAAATTGGATTTATAATCATTTTAAGACTCTAAAATTTATTATAAGATATAAAAAACATTTAATAAACTTGTGTAAATATAATATAGGTAGTTCCGTTCATTCACACCAATACAACGGGTCTTTGTTGACTACCATTTAAAATAATAATATTGATAATTTTTATTTTTTAGTATATCTCAGTCAGGTGTGAAACATAATATTTCAAAGAAAATTTTCATTCTATTTCGGGTGCGATATCAGAAAAAACATCCCTATTAAAATAAAATTATTATATAAGTCGTATCTATTAATATATATATATATATATGATTTTCTTTATTCTATAATTTCCTGAGATGTCAAAGTAAGAAGAAATATATTTTAAATCCTATTATATTTAAATTTATCATCAGTTTCTTGAAATATAGTTTTCTTAATATTTTTTAACTATATGGGTTTCAATCAGCATATTTAAATATAATAAATGTATTTTTTTTTCTGACATGAATTTTTAAATTCAAAGAAAAAATTATTTTATTTCATTTATAATATATTTACATTTTAAATGATTTAAATAGTTATGAGATTTTTTTTCAATTTACACATTGTAATCCTCCCTAACTAGAATTATTAAATTTTAAATAATTTTTTAAAATAGTGTTTCAAATGTCTTAGGAAAGTGTATTTCATGATTCTTCTTCGATTTCCCTCTATAAATATAAAAAATACATCTCTTTTGAATTATTTTTCATGATAATCCCTTAAATGATTTTATACTCATTTTAGAAGATTTATATATCGTGACTACTGATATAATATTAATATTATTTAATATGATTCCATTTTGAAATGACATAAAACTCTTTATTCATTTCCTTTGTTTTTTATAATAAAATCATTGTTCATTTTTATGATAAATACTTAAGTATAGAATATTATTATTTAATGGGTGGGGAAAATATTTCACGCAAATAAATTTGATAAATTATTATATCACATTAGGTAATGATGTTGTGTGAACAATATTGGGGGTTTTCATAATATAATGTGTCATGTTTGTGTTTTCATTTATCATAATATTTGGAAATGAATGAATTTAAACAAAAAGACCATGTGTGAGAATTATTTTTATTCCCCTAATGTTATTATTCCCTTTTATTTTTATTGTTAAACTTTTCTATGTTATGTCAAATTCCTATAACCTTCTTTAGTGGTTTGTGATTGTTTTAATATTTATCCAATCCATGGTATATGTTTAATTCCACCATGATTTTTTATCTCATTCCATTGTCTTTGTTGTTATATCCTTACTTTTGGTTATATTATAGGATTATAATGTATTTTAATAATATATTTCTCCCTTGATTCATGATTTCTATTTTTTAATGATACAAATCATTATGGTTCATTAATATATTTCCCTTACTAGCCCTTTGATCTCAAAAATTATTTTATTTTCCATCCCCTAGGGAATTATACCTAAAACCATGTGTAAAATAATGTATTAAATAGTGTTTATCATAAGATATATTCATGTAATAAAATATAATATATTTGATTATATCATATATATAATGAAACAAAACAACAATTTTTGTGATTATGATATTATATATGAGGTTTAATTATTAAATTAGTAAATTAGTGCAAGATTAATACAATGTTTACCTTCAACCATTTAACATGATGTTTTGAATATGGATTCCATTAACAACATGTAGTGTTTTCTTAATACGCATATAGGAATTAAAAGTTTTTAGTAGATTTATATACAACCATATGATTGACCATTACAATATATCTATAGAAAAATTTTAATTCGAAGTTTGTATGATAATAAATTATGAAAATAATGGTCTATTTAATATGATTTTTAAAATATTAGAAAATTGAAAAAATGAAACAATTAAAAAAAATATTATCATAAGATGAATAAAATTAAATGTAATTTACAACCATTTTAAATGAAACCTAACTAAAAAAAGTCAAATCATATTTTCGAAAAAATAAATTTTATCTCAATGCTGTATATAAAGAACCAATCAGGGGAGACCTAACTCATCACCAGAATTGGTATGCCACAAGGATTGAAGTATGTTCCCGATTATCATTACAAGGAGATCTGCTCTTGGGGATCAAAATAAAACATTCTGGGACTAATTTCACATTGGAGACAAATCCATGACTCATACATGAGATTGATATCAACATCACCATATAATAAAATTGAAAATAAAAATTAATAAACGAGAGTAAAAAATATCGACTAAAAGAGGATACCATAAAAAACATTAAATAAAAATATTCAATAATCCATTAATGAGATATACATGAGATCCCAACAATAAAATTCTATATTACCAAAATTGGGATCCATACCAAAGATGACTGAATTTTTTCTAACTGATAAAAACACAAATAAATTTCTTCATGAGATAACCTTTTGAGAAAATTTATCATCCATAAATGTATCCTTAAAATATAATAAACATTAAAACACACATAAATACATTGTTGGTTCACTTTCCATTCCCTATTTCCTGCAAAAAAAGTCAACACGCGGTCAAAATAATATGTGGGGTGTGAGTAATAATGACCTATAAGAAACTACCATGAATCTATTTATAGATTTCAAAACATTAAAACTAATGAATCTTGTTTAAATACTAAATTTTCAAAAATATTCCATTTTTTAAATCACTTAATATTATATTAAACTATTAATCCACTTTGGTATTCTTTAAGAAAATGTGAATATAAAGATATAAAATAACAATAATGAAGTAATACATAAATTCACTTGACATAAACATGATCAACATACTCAAACAATGTATAAATAGGGTTATCAGAAATGAATCATCATATAACCAAGTAAATTGAGTTGGGAATAACATAACGCATCAAAGTAAAAAAAAAGAAGTAACATACTCAAAAAATAAATACAAATATACATAAATAAATAATGTTAACCACTAGAAATAACCAAATGGTGATAGTCTAATTTAGTATAGGACATAGTTTTTCAACCATCTAATCAAATATAATAAGGTAAGAATCTCTTTGAGTCCTCCCCAAGCCCAAATCCAAAGATCTATCATGGTATCATGGTCATAATACTATATGATCTATAAGTATTCCTCACCAATGTGTCTCCCATTCATTTGGATGACATTGTAGAATCTCACTCAGTCATCCCCCCAAATGTGGTCTCAGATATATAGAAAACACACTATCTTTCCCTTACGATCCCATATTCTAATCAATCCCAATTTTATAAATATCAACTTGTTCCATATGTAATATAAAATCAATTTACAGTTTATTAAAAAACCCACCCATTTCATGATAAGAATGAATACTATTCAATACTTATATAAAAAAACCTTTTAGAAACCCTTTTGAAATAATTAATCCACATCGAATAATTTCATAAATCCTTTTGGGTGTATTAAAGAAAATATATTGAAAAAGCTATTTAAAACCTCAAATTACTAAATAAAAACAATATTTATCATAGACCATGGAGTATAGATAAATCATAATTCAGTTATATTTAATTTGAAAAATATTAACCAAACGAGATAAATAATTACATGGTCATCCATTGAAAACACCCATAAATAGAGTAAACTACATCATATATAATTCTATATTTTCTTCTTAATTGAAAACCACTAGATTAATGAGGTTGAATGCCACCTATAAATAATCCATAATTAAAAAAACCACATTAATAAACCTAGGTGCAGCCAACTAACCTTATATTGTTTCCAACATTCAGGTAAATGGAATTACATAGATATATAATGGTAAAAAAAGAATAAGTATTAAAGAAATAGTATTAATTCAAGCTAACCCACTAAGGATCGAAAGAGAGTCCCCCAAAAATAAATAGTAAGATAATTACCACCATTGGTTATAAGATACACATGATGGGGGGAACAAAATATGAGAGAAATTCATAAAATATCAGTTTGGGAAAAAATTTATTTCTTTGATTTTTATTGATTATGAAAAACCACATGTTTTAGTAGAACATATAGTGAAAAAATTCACAAATTATATAAGATCCATTATCTCCCAAAACTGAATGATTCATGATTTTTACAATTCCTTGTATGTTTAGAAATATCATTCTTAACCAATGAAGAATACCTCTACCTATCAAGACACACTTCCCTATTAACTAGCCACACTGTTATATAATCTTTTCTCTGACCATGAGCTAGGGTATTCCTTTACCCCAAATTTTTTCTCTATAAATAATCCTTGAATCTACATAAATTAAAAATTATATAGATGAAAACAAAATAAAATATACTAATTACCTGATGGGCATCTAAAATCCCCCCTCAATGAAACTCACATTCCATTGAACATCCTTAGGAATCCTCAGATGAAAACATGTAACACCATGAATCCAAGAAAAATTCTTCTCCATATGATGCCATGTTTGAATTTCCACTATGTTTCTAATGAACAGAATCCAATGTGATCAATTTACCATAAAGAACCTTGATTTGATATTGAGTGACATAAACAGGCTTCTCAAAAATGGTGAGTACATGTTCTATATCTAAATCCTCAAACTCTACTACATAAGGTGGTTCTGGAAGGTATATTTTTAATTTTTAATATAAAATTTCATCTGAGATTGATTTCATCCAAGGTGAAAAATATAACTATTTGGCTAAATTCCCATTATTATTCACTACCCAGAATAGACAACCATAATTAAATAACCACTTCCACTTCTATCCCATGATACGGTGTCAGAACCAAATATATACCCATAGAAACACCTTATCACAGACCCAAAACTCCAAAGGGTGGTGACTTCAAGTGAAACATGATATATAGAAGATCAAATCTATATCCATCCTTTTACAAATCAACCATCCATTCTATATCTTCTCATGTATGAGGCTTGGTCCTAATATATAATACTCAAGCATCTATTTTAAACTATAAGAGTGCTATAACGACCACATGTATAATGCGTCAAATGGGGCCATATTTATAGAGACCCAGGCTTAACATACATGGATAATAAAAATTTTAGATGAATATTCATCAAATTATAGAAATACAAGCACGAGGACCCTAATATTTTAGTGTATTTTGTCCATGGAACACATTCTTCTAGTTAGGTGAAACATCATCAATATCTCCCTTAAATATCTTCTTATTTTGTTGTCCTTATTAAAACATTTCTTCATAACCTGGGGAATAAAAAGAGATGAAATTAGTGGGATCAATGGCTCAATAAGGGTAAATATAGGAAATAATTAAGAATAATAAGAATATAAGTGTAGGATAATTTGAACCAAATATTTTTATACCATTACCAATATATCAAATATCATAATCATGAGATATGGAATAAATAATGGAATTTAATATGAGATGAATCATAATATTATAATGAACATAAACCACGCGATCATATCATTGGCCTAATACATAGAATTTGTTTCAAACACATAAACATGCAATATAATTCCATATATGTCAAGGCTTATTTCCAAAAACATATAATGGAACATCACATGGACTGCTCATAATGATTGAGACCCACCATAATAGAAATTCATCATCCATTCCTTATAAGGGAAAATGTTTCCCTATATTACCATAGTAGATCTTGTTTCCCCATATTCCCATAGTGGATCAATTTTCCCCATATACCCATAGTGGATTAGGTTTCCCCATCACTCAATTATGGAACTAGACATAACTACTTCCCATTTTGGATCATGATTTTTAACATGTTTCCCATAATTATATAATGATAAATAAATCATTACCCAATTAATTTTAGGGAGAAATAGATCCCTCCCATTACATAATAAAATCGTCCATACAAGTTTCACATGATAGTAAAACACGAAACATATCATGACCTATTTAATGGTATGGGTTTCATTAAAACTATATCACAACACATGAAATATAATGGATATTATAAATTTTTATCATATCATTACATATAGAAAAAAATGTTATCATTATCTAAAAATAATAAACTGGGAAAAGAAGATGGTTTCAATAGTGGAAACAACAGGGAAGAGAAACTATTATCACAAACATCATTCCATCAAAACATAAAGCATCCAAGAATGAATATGAATGGTATTATTTTTCAATATCCACATAAAAGATTAAACTATAAAAAATTATTCCAAAATAGACTGAGAAGGATTTTTAAATATTACATGGATCATTTCTAAATAAAAAATATCGTTCATTTAAAAGTTATATTCCTAAAACAATTCTAAATATCATTTTTTTATTAATAAATCTTTATTATTCCATTTAAAACATTTAATGAAGAAAATATCATCCCCTCTTTGAAACAAATATAATTCACATTGAAAACAATATTATTTTAAAAATGTTTGGAAAATTATATACGATGCATGAAAATATTTTTAAATCCTTTTTCAGTTAAAAAATCATGGAAACTCATAAAAAATATTTAATACTATATGAAACAACTTTCATATCAAGATATTATAAAATCATAAATAATTTAACTTCAAATAATTTTGGAATACCTTTTATAAAAAATTTATTTTAAAACATATTAAAAAATATTGAAACTATTGAAATCCTTTTCATTGAAGATAAATTTTTGAAAACATATGAATGATTCTTTGAAAAACATTTTAAACACCTTTTAATCATAAAAACATTTTTTTGAAAAACATTTTCTTCAAAACCCTCTTTAAAATCAAAAAATTTCAAGAATAGTTGAAACAATTTTATTATAGAATAAACATATAAACATAAAAAGTATGTTTCATGTAAATTATGGTCATAATGATGGGTAAGTCTATATATTTTAAACTTTCCTTTATGCACCTTAAAACATTTATCCAATTAACTTAATCAGAGAATGGTAAGGATATTCCTTTTTTACTTAATTATTTAAAAAGGTAAAACTAGGGTAAAAATATTATTTTATCATAACAGGGTAATTTTACAAAATATTAAAAAAAATTTAGAACACATGATTTTGATAGAACAAAAACTTCTTACTGAAATGAGAAAAAAACTCATATTTTCACAAAAATAATATCTTAATTATATAAATATAAAATAGTGGGAAAATAGATCCATTACATGGATATTACATGAATATCCCAAGGATAAGAAAATTAATGAGTTTTATTGAGATATAGATTATAATATTTCATCAATGGGATTATAATCTTAAATAACCCTGATAAACAGTGTGATAGTGTCAATAATCTATTGCCACATGGGAACCATTACCTCATTCTAAACATTAGAGAATAAAATCTGACAAAGATTAAATTATAATGAAAGAATTAGATTCATCAAATAACATTTAAAATGGAGTAATATACACCCCATTTTTAATATAAGGGTATAACATGTCATATATCTAAAATAAGGAAACATGAGAGAAATATTACTTTACGGATTTGATAACTTTTCAACCATAAACCCCATGAAAGAATGATCAGAAAAATGAAATTTTAATACCCATAAATTTAAGTATAAGAATCGTACAATACATTAAAAGTTAGTACATACATGAAAAACAATATTAGTGGTGATTAGAGAATTAATCTCTTGGACATAAAAAGTGAGAATAAAAAACCCTCACCAAATTTCTAGACTTTCATCATACCCATTATAACATCATCTTCTGTTTATAACCCTTATTGTTTTTCACCAAAGGTCATTAATGATTGTATTTTTTCACAAATTTTGGAATCTAGGATGATATTAATGATGGTGGGATGAATTTTTGGAAGAGGTTTGTTGAGTCAATGGGATTGTGATGTCAGAATAAATGGTATGGGTGAGTGCCTTTTTTATAGTGGGGGAGGAATGGTATTCTTGTAAATTTTTTAATTTGGAAATCCACCCACAATTTTTCCATGTAAATAAGATATAATAATGTTTCAAATCGGATTCAATTGAATATTGGGTTGATATATGAACATAAAATTTCTTTTAGAAAAGTATCTATCTTATTTTGGCCATCATGATTATGGTTTAGTTGATAGTTATACTAATTTTCTCTTTTAATCGTTGTAATTAATGTTAACCACTTTTAGTAATATTTTGTGTAAAAAATAAGATGACCATAATAGAAAATAATAAATATTCTTATTATAAAATATAATACATATTTCCAAATTCCAAATTAATAATTCGTTGTAATTAATTTAAATTTAATCATCTAGATGGGACAAAAAAGTATGTTTTCAAAGACAAATTGTTAAAAAGAATGAAATTTTTTACATCTAATTTCAATGTAAATTTTACTCCAATTAAATATATTTGTTTAAATGGTTTATAGTTTGACTAAAAGTACTTAAAATAAATTTATAATATAATTTTACCTATATATTAATTATTCTAAAAAATTGTTTTTAATTAACACTCAATATTTTTAACGATTCATAAAAAAATTAATATTCTTAGCTAAATACCAAAAATTTAGACAAAGTAAATTTTTATAATACACTTTAAAAATATAAGTTTATTTTTGCATAAAATAAATACAAAAATTTCATAATTTATATTGAAAAGGGGTTCAAAATAAGTGGCGGTAAAATTTCCTTTTCATAAAATACCTCTTTTTATTCATGAAATTTGATTTATTCTTCTATTATACCTATAAAATATGTTGGATGAGTATCAAAAATATTTATTAAATGTAAAATATATAAATTTCCTCAAAAAAATTAATAGAAAGTGTTATTTTTAATTAATTTTAGTAAAATTATTCTTGTATATTAAAAAATAGTATTAATATAGAAGTAATTTTTTTTTGAAAAATAATTCATATAATAACTTCTACAAATTTATAACCAATGGATACACATTGTATACATGTAAAATTTATATTTTCACAATTTAAGTAATCTTATTTAGAACTTCATTCCCTATGGATTTAATGTAATTATAATAATATTTCAATATAATATTTTTGTTCTGTAAAAATCAGCCTTACGTGTAATAAAAGCTATTGAAGGGAATCATTATTGTGTGTAATAAAAGTCATAGATAGTTTTTCGTGTACTACAAGATGATCTATGTTTTGTGATTAGTTCATGGTTATGTTTTTTATGTGTATAAATTAATCCATACATAGTAATTTCTTATAAAAGAATATAAAATCATTATTGTGTTATAAAAAAATATGAGAAGTATAAAAAATACTGGGAAAAATATTATCAATATCTCATGGTGATATATTTTATACTCCTTAAAATGAATTTTACACATGAAATTTATCAAGGTTATCAAAGGATTATTACTTGAATGATTTATTTATAGAAACCCACATCGTAAAAATGAATACTAAAACATGATTTATAATGGGAATGTTAGAAAATAGAAGTCACCGAAAGTAACTCATTATTTGGTTTTCACATAGGAGAATATAGGAGAAAATTAAAAACATAGACATGGGAGAAAAGTTTAAATAATTTTAGATATTGATAAAGACCACTGATCATATGAATTATGGTGATTTAAAGAAATATAACAATAAAAAAATCATAAACTAATGAAGCGTGAAAGATGTCATCGACATCATTAGAAATGATAATAAATGGACATAATTTTATTTGGAGACCCTTTTATAAAATTTTATAATTTTCACAATAAAATTTACTTATTTTATTTCTCTTAATTTCATATGCATGATATCACCCTATAGTTATTCCATTATCAATTTGTACTTCAACTCTTATTCTATAATATGAAGGTGAATATTTCACCCCCAAATAATTAATAGATCACGAGTTGTATAAATATAATGATAGGTCATTCCATATACATTTAGTTATCATTATACAAAAAATGTTATCTCATTTCATACAATATTCATAAATCCTCACATTGAAAGAATATACATTGATATCTAAATCCTCATCCAAATATTATCTTAAGACATTCCCAAAGTGCTCATCCTTTTAACCCATAAAAATATTGAAATAGAAATCATTAAAAAGAAGTTCACTATTTCATCTTAACGTCATCCCCCATTTATCATAATTTATCTCTTGGTTGTTTCATTCCAAACATGTGAAGTACCATATGATATATTCTCCTGAAATATCGTAAAAACCTGAATTACCATAAATCAATTTGGAAAAAATGCATTCTTACTTATTCCAAATATTACTAGATATATTTGATAAATCCAAGTAGTTATAAAATTCATCACTGATGAGATAAAAAACTTTTTATACAAATCCTTGATCATTTCTAAGTTCATAAATACTATACAATTTATATTATCCAAAACAAGCATGTAATATTCCAAGAATAAACAATTTTATGAACATCATGAACATAGTAAGGGTTATCTTCCCTTAATCAATATATCACCATTTTATGAAATAACTTCTTTATGTCATACACACAATTTAAGATATCATTTCAAACCCTTTAGGAATAATTTATACTGAAAATACTTATAAATTTCAAGATTCATATAACATAATATTTTATTTCTAAAAACCGAATTCTTCTTTTATCCAACATTATTCTTAAACAATAACTAAGGATTCAGTGTCGGGTTCCTTAATAATTTTTTTCTATATTATGAAATATGATACTTTTTCAAATTTTAATCAACCTCAATTAAATTATTTTTCTAATAGTTGTTATAAAAAATAATGTTCATTCAACCCATACCATTTTCATGTCATTTGTGGTATCTATTTCATCAGTAGTACAACCAATACTCATGGAAATTCTAAATTCTCTTCATGATATTTCAATATAAGAAAACGATTTTCATCACCCCACACATTAAACATCTAAAACCCTAAATGTTAACCCAAATCATTCTTTCTTCCACTATTTAATAAAACTTAAATCATATTGCGATAAACACTTATCATAATGAGAAAACAAATAATTGAAAAAATTACATATAATATGCCTAAATCAAGACACCTACTTCTTTAATATATGACAACATATGTTTATCCACATTTATTCATATAATATTATACTGAAGTTATTCTTTATGGTCCATAATGTGTTTGTGAATTCTAAAATATTCTACATTGAAAGTGTCAAACCAGGTGCGCAACAAGAATGTATTCGTGCCCTAGTTTCTGGTCAAGTCTATCTTAGTACAGAGTCTCTGGGGTTGTTATTCCAATGTAAATATTTATTTGATCCACATAAAATTATAGTATCTAGAATTGGATGTATTGATAAAAAGATACCCCCACTTCCCTTTATCAAATTTTTAGGACATTTTCCTGAAAAATAACTCATCCTTAGGCCTATCCATAGAGACAATCCTAGAAATATCATTAGAAATAACTCGGGGGATGTCACTAATTTTTTATGTTCCTAGATTCCAGTTTTATACTAAAAGTTTCCTCTAATAGAAACTATAAATATGGAGGATTAACATACAAGGTTTTTACCACATTTTAGGTGAAAATAATCACATTTGAATATTACATGATAGAGGACCATAATAGTTTAGTGACTTTGGAAACATTGAAATTGTTCTTCTAATTTGGTGATATATCTTCAACATCTCACTTAGCAATCTCCCCCTCTACAAATCCTACAGAAAAAAATTATTCACTTCCTGGGGAAAGGAAACATAAGAATTTGGTTATAAATTTTTTTAGTAAGTGTAAATAAAGAAAATAAATAAGCATAACATGAACTTACTGGTACGATAACATGATAATAATATTTTAAGATCATACCCTACATATCAAGGATAGAAAACATGATACACAGAATAATGATAGATAATCATAATACATGAATTATATGATAATAAAAAATAGGATCCATGTCATCATATAATAGGAAAAGACATGATTTTTCTCTTAATACATGTTAATCAAATATCATTATCTATAGGTTAGGAACCATTACTAAAATTTTAACATTGTACATCCTTTGGACTACACCTACTAAGCAGAAATCACCACCATCACTAGTTGCAGTCCTTTACTTATATGGGATTCGTTTTACCTATCCTCCCCTAGTGGATTAGGTTTCCTCATTTTTTCATAGTGGACTGGGTTTCCTCATCACCCCATAGTGAATTAACTTTCCCCATCATCCTATAGCTGACTAGGACACACCGATTACACATAGTGGATCATGACACATATGTTTCCTATTTCTGATCATTAATATCAACTTGTTTCACATCAATACCTTATGAGATATAAATCATGACCCAAATCATTGGAGTGAGATATAGGCCCCACCCGTCACATAATAATATCATAAATATATATACCACATGAAAATAAAACATTTATAATATCATGACCCATAACAATAGATGGGTTTCATAAAAATTATTTCGTAACCCATTAAATGATAAGGGTATCCTAAAAAGTTGATCATATCATTACCTATTTAAATATAAAATTCTCTTTTAATTAAATAATTACCAAGGATAAAATTAGGTTCCAAAATCATATACCATGTGGAAGAGAAATAGATGTCATAAACATCAATCCACCAAAACATAATGCATTCAAGAAAAAATATGAATAGAATTCATAGATCTTATCCCCAGTAAATAATAAACTATAGAAAATTATTCCATATTATATAATGAATAATTTTTAAAGATCACATAGATCATTTTTGAAGGAAAATATAATTTCTTTAAAAATATATTTCATTAAACCATTTCAAAAATCATTTTCATATAAAGAAATATTTATAATTTCATTTAAAAAATTTCTTATGGTGGATATATTTTTCTATCAGAAAAATGGTTCCTTTGGAAAAAAACATTCAAAATATCCTCGAAAAAATATAATGGAATGATGAAAATATTTAAAAAACTTTTTCATAGAACAAACCTTGAAAACTATTAAATTAAGCTTCAAAAAAATTTGAAAACCATTTTAGTTGAATATAATTTGAAAACATAAAAACAAGTATGAAATCATTTTGGAAACCCTTTTCTAGAAAATTTATTTTTAAAATTATAAATAAATAAATAAATAATTTAAATACTTTTCATGTAAAACACCATCTGAATACTTATAAACTTTGATGTGAAAGACATTAAATACACTTTTTAAACATATAACATTTATTTAAAAACCGTTTTCTGTCAAAACCACTTTCAAATCATAAAAATTCTAGAATATTAGGAAAACATTTCTTTTCAAATAAACATGTAATCATACAAATGAATATTTAAGGAAACTATGGACATGATGTTGAGTATATACATACATTCCAAACATTCCATTATATACCTAAAAAGATTATTAAATTTACAAGACCATATATTGACTAGAAGAATCCTTTTAAAACTATTTCTTAAAAATGTTAAACATATATTAAAATAATTTTTAAAAATATTTGGACTATAGAAAAACATTTTTAATGTATTTTTAGAAAACATAATTTTTAAATAACACATATTTTCAACCAAAATGATAAATTCATATTGATTTTAAAAAACATTTTCTCAATTTTCTAAAGTACAAAAGGGTTTAAAATGGCACCATTACATGGATATAAAATGAATAACTGGAGAAGAAGATAATTTATAATTTTTAATGAGATATAATTCCTAATATTTCATTATTGGATGAATATTCATAAACATTCCCAATAAATGATGAGATAGTTGCAATAAACTATTACCACATGGATAACTTTGACGCATAGTCTACGTTAGAGAATAACATTACATGAAGATTAAACTATCATGAAAGAAGTATATTAATTATGTAACATGGAACAGGTTAGTATATAAACCCCTTATAAAAATATAGGCACATAACGTGGCATTTATCTAAATGAAGGCAACATGAGAAAATAATACATTACCAAAGGGGTAACTTTTGAACAATAAACCTAATAAATAACATACCATATTTTCTATATGTAAATACCCATAAACTTAAGTATATGAATATTATAATACAGTAATAAGTAGTATATAAACCAAATAAAATGGAATGAGTGGTACATAAGTCATGTATCTTACAGATATAAAAAGTGAGATGGGAAAACCCTAACCTTAAGTATTGGCCCTCATCATACTCATTCAAACTTCCTCTTCTTTGTCTAAATCTATGTTGTATTTACTCAAATTTGAATAATTCATTTGATTTAATACATATGGAGGATTCTAAGAGTAATGTAGGAATTTCAAGAGGAGACTTTTTCAGAGTATTTTAGATTCAAAGGGCATGCGAGGTGAAAATAAGTGGGATATTTGTGTGCCTTTTCATAGTGGTTGAGGAGTGGCATTTTTGTAAATTTTGCTAAATGAAAATACCCCCACGTTTTTTCCAAGGCATGTGGCTCCCATATGAACCAAATATGAACTAATGGTGTATATGATATAAATATTATCATCAAATGTCATTTGAAAATACTACTAGTTCATTTTGGGCCTTATGTTTTTCGTTTAGTCCTTTGTTATGTAAATATTTTCCCTAATTAAAGTAATTAATTTTTATCACATCCACTAATAATTTTGGTCAAAAAAAGATTAAATTATTATAAATTAGAAATTATTAATATTAAAAATTTTGAATCCATTTTTACAAATTCTAGTGATTGAAGTGGAAAAATTTAATCTCACAGAAGGGATGACTAAGTGGGGTTTTTATTTAAAAAACTTCAAAAACATGAAATGTTTATATATCCAATTTCAATGTGAAATTAGTTTCAATGACATAAATTGTATTTAATTTTCTAATATAAATATTATTAAAAAAATAAAATCAATTTAATAGATAACTTATCCAAATAAATTGTTTATAAAAAAAGAAATTTTGAATAAAATTTCAGTATTTTCCCTTCTTCATCAAAAAATGAAAATTATCAAAAAAATTACTATATATCACCCTAAATATATTTAGATATTCCAAATTGAGAAATTATGTTTCTTATTTCAAATAATAATTATAATTGGTTCAAAATTTATATTTAAAATGTGTTATCCATTGAAATTTGTAAAATTACCTTTTAGAAAAATAAATCATTTTATTCCAAAAATTGTATTTATTACTATATTATATATATCAAATAAATTGGATGAGAATAAGAATTTATATTTTTCATATAATATATGAATTTTATTTCAATAATTAATCAATTGTTTTTTGTTTTTTGTTTAATTTTTTATATAATAATTTGTTTGATCATAGAAAAATAGCTTTCAATGAAAAGTAATTTCCTTCTTTTCAAATAGATCTTATATTCAATTATAAAACATTATTAAAAAAAAATTAAAATTTTATACATGTGAAAATAATATTTTCACAATTTAATTAATATTATTGATAACATATATTTCAATTACTAGAAGGTTGTTACAATAATATTTTATTAGTATTTTATAGATCAGTAAAACCTGACCTTTCTTGTAAGACATGATATCAAAGGCAATCTATATAATTTTTAATACAAGTCAAACATAGTTTTTTTGTACCAAAATATAATCTATGTATTTCATATAGTTTAATATTAACACTTTATTTATTATAACATAATCCATACATAGTTATTTTGTATAAAAATTCTTATATGATGTGCTGTGTGAAAAAAAATCAGAAATATTAAATTAATTTGAAAAAATTTAGAAAATATTAAGGTGTTAAAATATAAATATTGTAGTGAAAATTATTATTCTAATAAAAATAATCCAATGATATATACTTCTACAAAAAACCCTCAATATTAAGGACACACACCTAGACTATATCCTCGAGAGTGAATATGGTTTTCTTAGACAATTTTCTCATTTGTGGATGATATATGGTTGTTAACCTCATCTTGGTTGACATAAAATCCTATAGTATGTTCTTAAATTGAGAAGTAAAATGTCTATCCCATTGAAAATATACCAATAATTGGACACTATAAATCCATATGTCCTCTTGGACATACAGGTTATGGACCACCTCTACCCTTTTCGACTAAAGGATGTGAAGGAAATGAGATGGTTTAATCAAGAAGACAAAAATAATTCATATAGTATAATTCCCACTATTTATAATAGTTATTATATTAAATAAGTTATCAATAATACATCCCACTTCCTCAATATAATGATAATATGATGAAGCAACCATGTTTGTCTCTGATGCTCAAGATTAAATCTATTGTGTGTCAAACAATGGAAAAAATACACAACTTATAACCTTTTCTAGGGACATCATTACCAACCTATCAATGTATAAAACATCATGGTATCCTTTGGATGACGTTCCTAACAACAATGACCCCCATTTTTCATAAAATAGTTCCTTAAGATCAGAGTAACCACCTACCATATCCCAAAAATGAGAGAACCAATGAGTGACTCAGAGAAATCACTTGAGGTCTCCCCACTATATAAAACACTACAAAGTCTTTGGTTGTCAGTGCCAAATTCCTTCTTACTCCAAACCCAATAGACATGATATGGCATGACTTAAACATTGGTAAAGATTACCCATTCACAATATTCTCACACATCAAGACTCTAATCATCAAACTAACCCATAAACCCCAGTCATCGAATAATTATTAAACAACCTAGATCAAAAACCTAATGCTCAATACATAAAAATTTGTTTCCGCTTATATTCCATGGAATGGATAAATCAACTGATCTAGAAATAGTTTCCTCATTCCATTGGTCACTGCATGATCATCCAACATCAACACATATCCAAACACTACACCTAAGGAATCAAAATACACTAAAAAATCATTCACAAAATCAGTGATAATAAATAATGGAATGATTGTAAAATAAGCCTATAACAAAAATATATATATATATATATCATCCCACTCGAACATCACCCATTTAAAAATAAATTTGGTCATGAATGATACTATGAAGGATTACTCCCAAATGTAATGTCTATAATACAATTCCATGACAACAAATCATTTAATATCAATCATATTCGTGGGAAATTCATAGGATAAGACTAATTAAATCTTATTTGGGTCTACTAAAAATCCTCTCTCAAAAGTCATTTTCCTTGGAACTTCACCTCCAGAATCCAAAAATATATTTTTGTTATATTTTTATTTAAAATAATCTCTCTCCTGATTCCTAAAAACTTTTCATTTTATTAATCATGACCCTCCTTCAGATTTTAATAGACCAAGATTTCATCAAATATCACAACCATGAAGGATCCCAAAAAAGTGGTGGATGATCCTATTCATAAATGGAATAAAGATATCAAGAGACATTATAAGACCCAATTATATAAACAAATACTCGAAAGTTACACACTAAAATTATAATGTGATCATATGAACATCCTTCTCCTAGACCATCAACCCAGGGTACTCTAAAAACAAGTATAACTTTGAAAAATAAGGATTTAATTGAATCTAATAAATGAGTTTATCATTTATAGGAAATAAGTATATATTATTTATGATCACTGGAGTATTCTTACTTAAACTATGTTAAGATGGAGTCTATGTTACACCCGTACTGTAGAAGGTATAATAGAGGCTAATGGAGACATACGTTTTGGAATAAATACTTTGATATCAGGGTTCTCTATGAGATTTTTAAGCACTAATACGAGGGTTATATCCATATAGTATGATCTCAATGATATGGGTCTCACCATGGGGATGTGATCATTAGTGAACTCAACCTCTTACTAATGTGTACAACCCAAATGAAACATCTGGAAACACATCAATGATATGGTCTAAGACCAAAGGAATAAAACCATCAAAGATCATATATGAGTAATCACATAACAACCTATAATCTCCCATGATATAAAACACATATTTGAAGTGATTTGTCCAACACTTTATGATCACATATCCAAATCACCACGGAATATGTGATTAATCCCATTAGAAGATATAAATTAAACCCTATACCAATAACAATAATTCTATTATTTGAGGACAATCAACAATGAAATGATGATAATTGGGATGAAAATATTCAGGTGTAATTATAAGAATCATAACATGAATTTCACATCCATATCAAAGACAAGACTCTTTTATAAGATGAATCAATGGCCCTTCCTCCTACCAAACATGGTTAGAATATGCATCACAAAATCCTCAGTTCTTCACACGATACTCATGTATCACGAATCATTAGAGAGATTAATTAATGGTATGAACCAATATCATATTAAAAATTTTCCATGGATGGAGCATTGATCATCGTACAACTCAGGGGTTTTGTCCTCGATTCATGGACTTCATGTGACTCATATGAAACATGATGAAATCCCAGACACATGATTCCCCTAAACCCTATAAACATAGTATTAATACAATTTAACCAATAGTGATTTAAATTAACCTTAGAAGAATCAAAATGCACATGATATCCCTTGGTTAATATTTAATAAAATTCATCCTATTTCCCAAAACACTTATAATAGTACTGATCAGCACCAAAACACACACACACTGGATGTACATGTTCAGAGCATCTTGGGATCTTGTACTGGTATGACCATCTATCTAACACTGATAACAAACCCCCAACTGATTCCTTGATGAAATAACATGATCTTATCTAAATGACAATAGATTACTCTTACCACTACCCAAATATGGATTATCCCACATATTATTCTAAATATATAAAGAGAAATGGTTTCCACCACCCTAAGGAATGCCCCCAAGAATAGTTTCCCCAACCATATGCACCTATAAAATATCAACCATCTCAAACACTTTAGCATATGTTTTAAAAAATGTAGACAATAATTGACCATATTTATGACTTCTATTTGATCTCAAAACACTAATACTTGAGGTGATCAATCATGAAGAGTTTATGAGATTCATGAAAAAAACAGAAAATATATCACTTTAAACAATCATTGAACTATCCACTTGAGAAAATATAAAAATCCCATGGGCCTTCACCCCCCTTAGGTTCTGTGAGTAGAACATCTGATTAAAATAATCCTTTTTTCATCAAAAGGAGGTATGTATGCCACTTTTCTAAAACAATAGTTTCCCACCATTTCATACCCCACCCAATAATCATATCTGTTGAAAATACAACCTCTAGTAAATATGGGTCTTTAATTATTGAATGATTTTATTGATACATCACATTCACACCTCATGTTCCTGAAATCTCTTTTCACAAACAAATGATTCTAGATTCTTCTTATTAAATATCAATGTGTGTTTTACCATACATTTCTTCTATAAAAAACATCATGGCCCATGGAGTATTTCATAAAGATAATTAAATCTACTAAATCCAATCAAAATAGAGGTTTCACCTATGGGACATGCTCTGAAACATCCACTACATAACTAGGCGAGGCTTTTCTTAGAGGATTTTCCTTAAAAATATGCATTCCTTTAATATTCAATTTTATCTCAAAAACATAAATAATGAACCCATAATAAACCCTTATAATAGTCCCAAGTAAATAAGACATTCACTAATAAAAGATTCAAATGAAAATGGGGGAATGTCTAAATTTTGCAGTATTTACTCACTATACATAGCGTGGCTGTAGGTCTAGAAAAACTATACCCTAATTATATAAGTTTTCCTTGGAGGTTATATATAGGGATTTATAGTTTCTAAAAACCATGTTATTAACCAATGTGAAGCCTATTTTCCTCCTCGTTTCACAACAAATTCAAAATTACTCATAATATCACCCCATGATTCATATTAAAATGGAATTACATAAAATTTCAACTAAAAATCCCATAAATAGGATATAAACATAATCAGAATCCAATAGAACACTTATAAATTCAATGTTTTACACAAAGACGTTTTATTCATGCACTCCTTTTCACCAACCTCTCAAGTAATAATGTTATTATCCCTAGAATACCATCAAACACCATACAAACAAGGCAGATCTAACTCTATTCTCTATGGAACCAATGTTGGCCGACCCAACTCATCACCCCATATGGAATGTCAAAAGTACTGAAGAGAATTCACAATCTCCAATGGATATTGAAAATAAATATGGAATCAGAGTAAAAAAATTGAAATATTTTCACCATTTTTGAACTACTATGAATCATTTATGAGTTATACTATCACATCCCCATATAATCGTTCATTATAATAAACATATATTATAATACTAAAACAACGACTAAAAGTAAAAACCGTAAAAAATGACAACATCATATAGAAGGTGACATAAAATAGACATACTAAATTCTTCCAATGTCAAATGAATGAAACCAAATAATGGTATTAAGGCCAGAAAAGGGAAACATATTTCATAATAAATAATTAACACAAAAAAACACCTACGAAAATAATGTAGCTTGACCATGACTCTATATTAATGTATCCTCTAATAGATGTAACGTATAATATATATCAAAATACATGATTCCCTTTCCTTTATATATGTATTTAAAAAAAAGTATATATATTCCCAAATAATTATATATGGTGTGTGGAATAAATCCCAGTATGATACAATGATAAAACTAAATAATTATTTTAATCCATGTAAACTGATAAATATTTTATTCAAACTCCTTTTAAATTTTTTTATCTAATTGAAATAATTTCACATTAAATAAATCCTTTGAAACAAATTTTTATATAAAAAAATATTTACATCAATTAATTTTAATTAATTACTACTAAAGTAATTTCATAAATCCCATAAATATAAACATAGTAAATATACACAAAAGATGCATAAAATAGTTTAAGTATAAACTATACTATATAATGAAGTAAATTGATATGGGTATAACACAATAAATCATAGTCCAACAAGTCACAAAAATAATGCATGAAATCATATAAATCATCCAACATATGTAAGGTGAATCATTAGATCAACCCGTATAGGTCAATTGTTACATATTATAAAAAAAATTATTTGAGTTTATAATGTATTACATAGTGGGATACTATATCAGTATTGATCAGACAAAAATCCCTCAACCCCTACTATCTCATGGTCATGGTGTTAGATGATATCATAGTATTCCTCTCAATTGATCACATAGAATATTTGATTACTTTAAATATGCTCTCTAAAACTTCATACCAAATGCTATGTTGGCCCTTTGGAAAACACAGTCTCACAACCTAGCAATCCCATATGATACTCATTGCCAAACATATGAACATAGACAATATACATACATAAAATACTTTTCAAAAATAATTTTAATAAACCATGTTTTATATTTAATTAATGAATAAACACCATTTATGAAATCATTAAAACACTTTCAAAACCCATTTGCGAGCATAGATCTAATTTAATTAATTTTATTAATCATGTGGGTGAATTATAACCACTCCACTATAAATCATCAAATTAAAAAAACAATGTATCACTTCATACATGGATTGCATGTTCATATTTAATAAATTTATATGTCACTTGAAAAACAAAAAAAATGTAAATAATGGTTTAATAATATATCACTGGAAGATGAATGTTAATAAATAACCTTAAAAAAAATGTGTTCTAACCTTATTACCTATAATTATAACCACATGATTTTGGAAGTTTATTTTCTAACCCACCTAATCAATAGGAAAAAAAATCCATCACCACCACAATAAACGTATGTTTGTCTCACTCTACTTATAGGAATTAAACCATCCATGGAAATTAAAGAATACAGAAAGATAGTGGGAAAATAAAAAAATAATGATGAAATAGGACTGCTTCAATAAAAAACAAATTATTCTAGTATAATCCACTAAAATTAAAGAGGGATAAAATACCAATCTCATGAAAGAAGCTGTGAATGATGAGGGAATGCAATTTTAGATAAATACATTAAATATCATAAATAAAAAATGTTTATTTCACATATTATTAATGATATTGACAATTACTAAATATTTTCCACGTGATTAAGAACCCATGCAGAATCCAAGTGGGACACACAGAGTCCACAAACCCAAAATAATAATGCGATAAATATTGTTCCGAAGTCATTAAAAATTACCCTATCTCATATTATATACCTCAATCATGAATATAATCATTGTAAAACTAACATTTTTCACAGCATACACTAGAGTCTATGTTCTGAATTTTTTTGATCCGTAATCCCAAATTAATGGTATTTATAACAACGAATAAAAATATTTATAATATCCCAAAAAATGTATCAGTGACACAATCATTTTCATAGCATAAACTATTGTATGAAAATATGTTTTCTCTAAAATTATATTATATCATTTATTATTCTTTGAGTTATTCCATATTATTTTTTGGAATTTTTATTTTAAGTTAATATTGATGCCAAAAATTTAATAGGTATGCCATTATTAAATGAGATCAAAGAAAAAAATAAAAAAATTTACCCAATTCTATTAAAGATTGTTTATAGGACTCATGATTGATATCCTAGTTTTTCTACCATTATCTTGTATATAAAATAAAATTATTCATAATTATTGACTGAACATAATAATTAAATAACAATCACCAAGAAATACATTATTATAATTTTTTTAAAATGAATCATACCTAATAGAAATTAAACAACACCCATCACTATATATGGTTTCATAAATGAATGATTTTTTCTTGAATACACTACAACCTGACCACTCAAAAACTCCATTAATTGTGTCTTCCAAATAATCAGTGAATATTGTTTGAATCAAACACATGGAAGAGAATGAAATCTCTTGAAAACACCCATCTACCATTATATAAATATTTATTACATAATTATTGAGTAGAAGAAATGAAAAATAACTAAATAATGTAAAATTTGAGATATATGTGAGACCATAGTCACATACTCATCCTCTTACCACTACCTCCAATTATTATAAATGGTAATGTGGAAGTGTATGAAATATGAACTTTAGAGATAAAAATGGTTATCTCCCTTGGGTACACCTAGAAAGGGTGTTGGTCCTTTATAAAATTGAAGTTGATCTCATAGAAGGCATAATAATAACAGAAAAGGGCACGTTTTTTAAAAAATACATGAAAATACGAAAATATTTTGAAATTAAAAATAGAAAATAAAAAATCATGTTAATTATGATTAAATTATCCCATTGATGATTATATATTATAACCATATCATATTTTAATTATTACAATCAAATCCACAAACCCTTGATAATTTTTAAGAAGTAATAAATGATATTCATTCAATGATTTCTTCTCTATTTGTTATATTCCCATTCATGGATTTTTTTAGTATAGAGACACTAATAAAATAGTTCAATATAATATCATGATGTTTTTCTATTGATTTTATTTAAGGATTTCATGTAAAAATATAATGAATTTTGATCTATGGAAGAATTTTTTGGTTCGATTAGATTTGAATAAACATGTATTATACTAAGATTTAATATATTTTTATTTTAAAAACAAGAAATTTTTTCCCCTAATATGTGTTTTAGATATGGGTTAACTTCATTGGTTCTATTGGGATTTTGATTCTTTAGTGATGCTATACGGATTAGTTACTAAGTAGATTTCTAGGAATCTGATTTAAATGATAGTTGATAAAATATGTCAAGAACTTTACAAGAGGCTAGTCTAGGAATGGGGATTCAATGTTTCTAGTGAATGGTGGTTTATAATTGATTTATCATTCCACAAGGAAGCCAATTAGGATTCCCATTATAGGATTAATATATTTTGAAGTTAAGTGTAGGATTATCTATGAATGATGGTTTTATACGCCGCTCCTTGTATTGTTGATCTGGGAAGAGGTTTGGTATATAACGACGTATTATATGTATAATGTTATGAGGATGTTGAAATTATTCTTTTAATATATTTTTGAGTTAGTGAATCTTTGTGTTCTTGGTTTTCGGTATGATATTATATAGGCATGCATGAAAATAAATGATATATATGGGATAGTAAAATTTAGATTAAAATTGTATGGGGGAAGAAGATTTTGAGTATTTACTTATAGGTGAAAAAATTAATTAGGCCTCATTGTGTGTTCAGGCATCCTTTTATGAATGAATGAATTGGTTTTCTTGTAAAGTAACTAATTTGGATTTATATAGTCTCAAGACAAGGGAAAATTGGTTAGAGTGGTATAAAAAATGGTTAGTTGGGTTCCTAGGATAGACCAAGCATTGTGGAATTGAAATCATAGGATATTTGGAAATATAATCTCCAATAACACCAATATAAATTTAGGTAATGTAATAAATATATAAATTTTACATCAATATTAAAAAAACATGTATAAATTTAAGAAAAAGAAATATATTTATAGAATATATATACTTATATTAAAACAATGAAAGTAACCTTTAATTACAGTATAAAAAAATTATAGTATTACAAATATTTTTTAAAAACAAAAAATATATAAAAATATATGAGGTAATGATAGATAACTCCATGTAACAAAGTACAATATTTATTTGTTAATCAATGGAAAGTTAAGTTAAATTTCACTAAATCAAATCTGAATAACATTTAAAATGTAGAGTTATTGCTATTATAACACATGAATTATCTCAGTATAATGGAATAAGTACGGATAAATGCTTTTTAGAAATTCTATTTTAATATTCCTTACATTTTCAAAAATACTTATGTATGTTCATCACTTTTAATTTATTATAAATCAATTAAATAAAATAATTATATTTGGTAATTTTTTTCCCATTCATTGTTGGTATCATTTAAAAATATTTATTTCTTTAATAACCAATATCGGCATTATTTTAATGATACCCACACATTCTATATGTAGCTCAAAAATAATTTCATGATATATTCGGTGGTTTCTCGAGTAAATACAATAATTAATGTCGTTCATTTATAATATTTTGAAGATATTTAATTTTATAACTCTCAAGAAATATGAGAGATCAAAAAGAAATCAATCTAATTCTCTCACCATTTTTGGAAATTAAAAAAGTGAATTTAATTTCAATTGATTTTGAAATTATTTTCTTTCTATATCTAGTTAAAAATAAATTGAATTCATGTTATAGTTTTACATTAATTTAAAAAATATATACATGATGATAATTATTACAGAATAATATATAAATAACTATTATATTTTGTTAGAGATGAATGTTAAATAAATAGTGAAAATAAATATAAAATTTAAATATATTACAGAATTTTAATATATGTGTCTTGGGAAATAAATTTTGTATATATTATCTTATAAAATTTTATTGAACATTGAAATATAAAAAAATTGTTCACATGTTATGAATTAAATATATAAACATATATTTTTTGTAAATAAATAAATATATATTATATTATATTATAATGACTTGTAATAGAAAATAATTATATTTTTTATAATTTGAGTAAATATGATATAATAGTATGATCACTTATTCACAAGATGAATATCACGTATTTATAATAACTATAACATAAATATGCATCATTTAATAAATTAATAAAAAATAAATTCCATTGAGTTTACTAAATGGGATATAATGAGTTATCATACATAGAATGTGTAAGATAGAGAGATTTTAAATTATAAATTCCATTAAGGCTTAATATGGTTGATAGTGTTTGATATACAGAAAACTTAACTGCAATGAAGCAGGAATCATTATATTACCGTTGAAATGTAGAATCAGATATATAGTGTAAAAATAGACCTATTTGAATTATATAATTAATTTAGGAAAAAATAAAGAAAATTATTAATACTAAGGCATTGATGGAAATTAAATTACTGTATCTAACTATTTAATGAGGTAAAAAATTATAAAAAAAATTAATTTCTAAAAATTTTATTTTTATGTGTTTTTTAAAGATCTATCAAGATTATGGATAAAATATATTATTGATATGAATAATATATTAACACTAATTTAATAGTGACATGGACTTGTCATACATATATATTATTTTATTTTTATGAGCATTTATTACAATAGACAGACACATACTTGAAGATCGTAAAGGTATAGTTCCTTGGGAATCTTGGAAACACAACGAACTCATTATGATGTAAACTAAATAATTTCCAACTAAATTATTCACTAAAAAACCCTTGTTGTACATATCATACGTAATAAATTTATTTTTGAAATGGGGAAAGGAAGCATTAGAACAGTTGATCTCAGATCCTCATTAAAGGTAAATAAGGGAGATAAATAAGAATATTTTGAACATAAAGGTATGAGAACATGAACATAACATTTTAAAATCATACCCTTAAATTCAATTATCATAATCATGAGTCATGGAATAAATATTGTATGTTCGTAAGACATGAATCATAATTGAATCGATGAACATGATCCTTGAGATCATAAATATTGACATAATACATAGAGTTGTTGAATACAGAAAATAATTTAAAATCATTCCATTATTAGTCTTAGATCACTACGAAGGATATCTTAGTCAAGTGGATTCAACCCCAAACTATTATATTAGTCATGTATTATTCCCAAGACCATCATAGAGAAAGAAGTCCCTAACTAAACCAGGTTCACTCACCATTACAGTTCCCTCTATCTTCTGAGATATAAATCACTATGAAGGAATTAGAGGGAGATACAGGTCCCTCCCATCAAATAATTAAAACAATACATATTTATTACAAAAGATCAAAAAAACTATTATCATTTAATTAAAAATGAAATGAAAAGTGTTTAATAAACAGGTTATTTTCACATAACATGCGGAAGTGATACAGGGTCTGTAATCATTTCATTAAATTATAATAGTATATCCTATGAAAAGAATCAGGTTTCATGAGAATTTTACCATGGTATAACCCATGGAATTAAAATATGATTTATATACATCTTTTCATCATAAACAATTAAAAAAATGAATAATAATTGTATCCCTCATTCATATATCAATTAAATCATAAGATATATGGAAGAATTTCATTTGAAAAGGAAAATGATTTTAAAAGATCAATTAAAACATTTCATGAGTAAAATAACATTTCCACTTTGAGAAAAAATATCAAAAACAAAAAATATTAAAAAATTTATTTTCTTTTATAAACACCTTGAAACCTAATGAAGTATGATTCTATAAAAATAATGGGGTTGGTGCCATTAAATTCTGTTCATATTTCACATGTTAAATCAAATATTCCATTCAAATTTTTGATAAACATTAAACTAGAATTGTTTGGAATAATAAAAAAAATTTACATTAAAGAAATTATAAAAAATTAGTAAGGGTTAAAAATTTCCTAATTAAATAATTTTATGAATATTTTACAAATTTTTTGTAAATATTTTTTGAAATTGTTGTTTTGGAATAAAAAGTGTATTCGACCAATGGGTGGGGTAAACATAATTTTTATTCAAAATATTATTTCAAAATATACTGTACATATTATGAATAAAAATAAATAAATAATATAATTTCATTATATAACATGAAAGTAGAAAAAATCAGGTGATTCACGTGATATAGATATTAAAATGATGTCATTGGAAGTGTAAACCGAAACATCCCTATGAAAGGATGATATTATAACATTAAATATTTAACACATTGGTAACATGAATTTGTAAGACCCATGAAGGGTAAAAATTAAATGATACTTATAATATTATTATAAAAAATATTTTATTGATATTACAAGTCAAAGGGGTCTTATATGAACCTCATAAATTGAGATAGGTGCATAACATAACATATGACTGAAAGAAGGAAAATTGAGAAAAATATCTATTATCTTAAGTCTCAACATCCATCGTATGAATTAAAAAAATACTATGTATAAAATTTAAGTTTATCATACATGTAATATAAAAAAAATATCGATATCATACCACATATTATTTACTTATGATATTTTATTTCCTTTTGAGGATGATTTCATGTTAATGTTATGTTTATGGAAATAACTACACTGTTTTTCACGTATTTTTTGATTTTTTATTTTTGCTCCTCTTACGCTAATAATGATCCCATCATATCCAAAATTTTAAACATGAAAAAATATAATATTTATTAATTGTACTTTTTTAGTATAATTCATAAGAATTAGTGTTTGAGAATGAAATACATTGTTCATAGAGATGATTGGCTTTACGTATGCATGAATATTGTTTCTATTTTAACAATGGATTGATTGAAATAAAGATAAATAATATATTATAATTATAATATAATATTTATTTTAGGTATATCACCAATTTTAATTAAACTCATCTTTATTACCATTGACGTAAATCATGAATGAATGATATATTTTCGGGAGGTGGTAGTATAATGTATTGATGAGAGACTTTATATAATTCTCTTATAAGGTAAATTATGAAGGAATTTATGATGTAATAATTCAATAATAACAATAATATCATAAATATAATATATAAACATTTTCTCTATAATTATATTAATTCATGATAGGTGGTAATGGAAAAATTAATGACATCGGTTCATTAGGTCGTACTCCACTGTACACACAAGTGATGATTTCATTACCCATTAGATAAAAGTGGATATCGTTGTATATAATTACCATTATATAAAAATATCTCGAAATATATTATATTCTAATGTTATATTCCATCCTCGGTGCCACACCCCGGTTCTTGGTTTCGGTTCCCCACATAACCCCAAACACCCCTCTCCATATGCCATAGGCATCAGGCTAGTAACAAGGGTCAAATATCGATCATGGGGAGATTATACCATCTTTTATCAGAGTGATAAAGCAATGTATAAATATTAAAATAGTTTCTGAATAATATATAACAATAAACATAATAATACCATTATCACAATATGATCAAACTGGAAAAAATTGTCAAAACCAAAAAGTTGATATACCGAGATAATGTATGTGTCAAGTGTCTACACTATAACTCAAAATTAATGCCACTTAAAAATACAAGGAGGGTCCCAATCAATTTTTGGTTTCGTCAAACTTATTATATCCCTAACTCATCCATCAAATATAAGTCCCTTTCCCCTAACTAGTCCTGCAACAGTAGACTCTATCCGGGTGCCGATTAGGAAGCCCTAGCTGGGTGTGAGTACAAAACAATAGGCTACCACCAACGGTGTATAAAACAAATACAGTAAAAAATGTTTATAATATCGTGATTTGAAATAAGTAAAAGCAAAATATAAATAGTTTATCATATTATTAAATACTTTGTATTGAACCATAGAAACCTTTGGGCTCCCTAGGATATACAAACCTCAATACATACTTTGGCCCATGTCCGAGTTTGAACAATTAACATTATCAATTCAGAATTCATTAAATTAATGGGCTTGAATTATCCATTTTAATTAAATTCAATAACATCGAAACATGGTAGCATAGATCAATTTCAATCTTATGGGTGTATATCATCATGTCTAGAAACCCATGGGTATTTGTAGAGTCAATCCATGCCCTGCACCATGTGGTTATTCGAAGCATCAGTCCATGTCCCATACAATATTCACATGAGTTCACTTTTTCATTCAATGGGAATTTTTTGAATTAGTATATGTCCCACACTCATATATAAATCAATTACATAAATCATATGTATCTCATATATCAAAAAATCACATGCATCAATATATCATATAAATCAAGATTAATCCTTTTATCACAACAACTCCCATTAATTAAACTAATTTTTATTAGTAAAAATAATTCTTTAATTATTTCTATAATTAATTAAACACACCAGTCACATTAATAAAATCAACAATTAATTAATATTTATCATTCTAATTTTTAATTTACACCTTTAATTAATCATATTCCTTCTATTAAAAAATCTCATGTGTCAATAATTAATTCCACAATTACTTATTCTTAATTCATAACATCAAAATCAAAATACTAATTATATAAATAATTAACCCTAATTTATGATATCATTTTCCTTCAATTAATTCTACATTTAATCATTTCCAAATCCTCTAATTTTAAAAACTCACCATGAATCAATTCACCCAATTTAATTAATCAATAATGAATTTAAGTTGTTATAGAAGTCAATAAATTCTAAAATTTCAAACACTTAATCTATCATCTATTGTAATTGAAAATTAGAACACCTACCCCAATTTTTTGATGAATAATTGTCCAATTAAAATCCCCAAAAATTTAGTAGCACAACGATATATATCTAGATCTAAATCTTAAAAACCTAAATCAAGATTTAATAAAATCATGATTTTGAAAATCATGATCTAGATCTAGAATGATAGATCTTGTTATCACGAAATAGATATAGATTTGTGAAATATAGAGTATTTAATCACCCCAAGAAACAATAAGCAATGAGGGAATCATAAGAGATGAATGGGAGAAGAATTCACTTACTAATAGAGAAGTAAACATCGATTTGAGATTCTATTTTCAATGAAGGATGGTCAAAAGGCTTGGAATTCTTTTGTAGAGCTCAAAAAACGTGTAATAGGACATAAGCATGAATGTGGATCGAAATAGGTGAGTTTTGTGGTTTAGGGAATTTTTAAAATACTTTTTGTGTTTAATTAATTCTCATTTGTAGTTTCTTTTCAAGGGTTGCATGGTTTCCCCTAATCGTGAAACAACTGAGTGCGTTTAATTTTATGGGTGAATTTTTTCCCCATTTTGGGTGCGTGGGTTGAAAAACTGTGTCTCATATATGCAAACCCCCACAGTCTAGCATTGCATGGTTTTCTAAGTTGTGACATATAGTTTACACTAACCATGAACAGAACATGCCCAACCATATTTCCATTAATTTTACTCAAAATACAACAAAAAACACCCCATATTGTAACCTAATAAAAATGTACTCAAATATGGATTTAAGAGTACCTATATTAATCCTAGGAAAACTGCAAAAAAAATTTGGATCAAATAGTCTCCCAAACTTATAATAACTAATCCACTATATGCACTCCCAAGCATGTCTATGATTTAGAACAAAAAATAAAAGGCCACTGAGCCTGCATATCTTCTTCAATTTACCATGTTTCCCCCTAAAACACCCATGTTTCCATAATACATTAACTATAAAATCTTTATTTCTTCTCTTCACTTTCTCATTTTGATCCAACACATTTATTAGATGCTCCTCAAATGATGCATATATCTCAAGCTTAGTATCATCCACACTAATTTAATGAGAAGGATTGATTTTATACCATTTTAGTTGTGATAAACAGAAAAAATCATGCATATAACATTATTTATATTGAAGAGAAAATCGGTATTCCACCCACCCATTCTCTCCAATACATCAAATGGTCCAACAAGCATGTGTTTCAACACACCCAGTCTATGTATCCTATGTTGATCCAAACTAGGTAACACATGAAAGAATAAACAGTCACCCTTAGCAAATTGTAGGGGCATTAAATTTCTATTATCTTATGAATTCTATATCATTAGATCCATATACAAACACTTCAAAATCAGTTGAACCTTTTTCAATGTCTCTTTCATGAGACTCAGTCACAAGAATTCTAACACTCCTGCCTCCATTTAGCATAGTGGGAATCTACAAGGCCCACCAAAAAGATCCTCGTATAGATCAATCTATATAATTTTATGACAACTATTTTATAGGAAAAATCCATTAAATCTAATTTCTTTTACAAAGATCCAACAATGTCAATGACACATGCCCTTAGCATTTTGTGAAGCACCTTCATAGTGCATTCTGATGTCCCATCTTTCATTTGGTGGAAATATATAGTCAATAATACCTCTGTATCGAGAATCCATTGTAATCCCTTCAAGAATAATGAAGTGGATTATGACTCATGTTCTGAAACTATAGTATGTGGTACCCCGTGCAGGTGTAATATATCTTGAACATACAAATATTTTAGCTTCTTTATTGAGAATTTTTCTCGTATAGGAAATAAATTCACTAAATTCATCATTTTATCTATAAAAACTTAGATATATTCATTCTTCTTTGGTGACTTTTGGATACCCCCCAAAAATTCCATTGTTATGTCATCCCACTTCTATTTTGGAAGGGCTAACAACTATAGAAAACCACCAGGTCATTGATGCCCAACCTTCACATGTTGGATGATGTATCAGAATATCACTAACCATGTTATATCCATTTTAATGCTCATCCAAAAAAACTATACTCATAGTTCATTTTATATTTTGAAACACATGGATATAATACCCACTTTGAGGCATGAAGTTCCCTCATTAACTATACTCAAATTATTATAGGTACAATAAACCGATTCTTAATGTAGATGATCTCATACTCATTTATTCTAAAATATGAAGGTGACTCGCCCCCTTAAAGTCATTACCTCAGGTTCAGAAACTCCAAATATTAGTGTTGTATGTCCTTGATCCATCGAAAATGTTCTTACTCTATTGAAGCACATATGAGAGTCATCTACTACTGACTCTCAAGAACCAAAAAATGCATCTCATCAAGAAAGGTCATTTTCATCCACTCAACAGTAGAACCATGATCTATTTGAGTCTAATTTTTAATTATCAAAGCATCACCTACACTATTTCCTTCCCCATGAATATATGCTCACTCAAAATCAAATTACAACATATACTCAAACCATCCTTGATTCCTGATATTCAAATAACTCTATGAAAAGTTATACCTTGATCTCTATAGATCGATAAACATAGTAAACCTTTCAAATAATAGATAATGTCTCTAAGACTTCAAATCATACACCATTACTGGTAACTCAAAAAAATGCACAGGTCAGTTCCATTCATGTGAAATCGACTATAGAGAATCATACACCACAAGTTGATCTCCCATAATCAACAAAAATCTAAGTCTAATACTAGTAGCATCACAATACACAATTTTCTCCGGACCTGGCTCAATTATGATAAATATTGGTGATGATTTAAAATTATTTTTCAACTTAAGGAAGGAATTATAAAAAGTTTCTGACCAATCAAACATTTTTTTTTGAAAGTGGCATTGTAAAATGGGAAATGTTTTGGATAAATCTCTGATAATATCACAATATCCTTAAAAATCATCAAATATTAAAATATGCACTTGGATTTCTCCCTAGAAACCATTACATTTACTTTCACTTAGTGAAAGACACACCTTACTCTGAGATGATTTTACCAATGATGTGTACTTGCTCTATCTATAATTGAAACACATATTTCTTGAAATATTGTTAATACATTCTCAGTGCACTCACGATGAAGTCATGAAGTTGGGTATGATCCTGACGAGTCTTAGAGTACACCAACATGTCATCCATATAAACTACAACAAACTAACTCATGTGCGGGTGTAAGAGTCTATTATTCAAGTCCATAACCAAATATGGTTTTTTTAACCCAAATGACATTAAGAAAAACTCATATAGTCCATAAATACTTCTGAATGAATTCTTATGTATATCATATATTTTATCTCTTAGTTAATGATACCTCGATCTCATGTCAATTATTGAGAACAGACAAGCTCCTCTCAACTAGTCATAAATATCATCGATACATGGAAGGGGATACAGATTCACCTCATTCTTCTTGTTCAACTTCCAATAATTGAAACATAAGAGTAAAATCACCTCATAATTCATTATAAATAATAGAGGTGATTCTCAAGGTGATATAGTCAGATGGATAAAACATTTATCCTGTTACTCCTAATATTAATACATGATCTCTTGAAGCTCTATCAGTGTTTTTTATGGTGGAATAGAAACTAGCATAGCCGCTAAAAAGTTCTAAATGATGAATTCCACATCCCTCTTTAGTGTAAGCCGTGAAAATTCTTCAGAAAACATGCCTTCAAACATTTCTTTTACTAGTTGAAATGACCGATTTTATCACTCCATCATCCAGTAAAATACTAGAGACATGAGCTGTGAGATCAACCTATTGTTGAGTAATTGGCCCTACTCATCCTTCTTGGGTATCCCATTCTGTACAGTGTATTTTGTTTTAAACCTTAAGATATTTTAATTTCACCCACCTCATTAATAGTAAATATGAACCATGTATGTGATTAGTCATTCCATACCCATAATTAGCTGGAATCTTGACATATCAAGAATATATAAATCTAGAGAAAATGATACTACCTGATCTCAAGAAAAAATCCCTTTCACAAAGAGATCTTTACAGACTCTACTCCTAAAAGAGTATCTATCATCATTCTCCCACGCACAAACTCCACCACCAAGCACAATCCATTAACATGTTTTAAATATATAATGTAATGACAAGCACCAGTTTCAAATTAGTCACTAGAAAATGTAGAAGATACAAGAATAGTACATGTAACTATTAATAGTACATCCTCTCTATCCACATGTGTGATTTGAATGAAATGTATTTGTCCTTACCCACTTCCCAATAATGTAGTTTCATGTTCCTGAGCTTCACTACTATATGGATACATTTATACTTTCCCTGAAGCACCACATCCACTACCTCCACCACCAGAACCATTTGAACTCTAACTACCAGACTGATATGGTGTAGAAACTCATCTTCCTGCACCTTGGTTGTGCCTAGCTCTTCTATTACTATCCATTATTCAGAGGTTCTTATAGATCCCTTATAGATATATCACATTTCTGAATAATCCAAACTCTACTGATGGTTAGGGATATCTTTATAAAAGTATCCTGACTGACCACACGTTTGGTTATGCACTCTAGTACAATCCTACAGAACTATTCCATATGACTAGACACATTTCTTCACACTACTCTGGATATATCCTTAATAATGAATCTTCATATTCTAGATAGCTACACTTCCTGATCATGAGGCAAAACCCAAATGTCTTCCACATTGAAGCCGCCTTTAGGTTACCCTTATTAATGATTGCATGATTCATCAATTTTGAAAACATCATTAGCCTAAAGACATTCACCTGGGACATAATTTGACACTTAAGTTCATCCTAAAATATTTTTTCTGCAGTACCAATATCTCCTTTAAACGTTGGTTCAATGAACTAAAAATTTGTGAGAAATATTACATTGTACTTCATATATATACTCTCATGATTTAATCTCTTGATCTCAACTCCAATCTCTTATCTCAATGTATCTATATAGATGTTCTCTATAAACTTATCTTGAAATTTCTTCGATTCCATAGCTTCCAACTGTCCATATTGAGTCTGAATGTCCAAACAATTCTTCTCTTGACCACGTAACAAGTACAGAGTACATTTGACTCTCTTATCTAGAGGATATTACATGTGGTTATGTATATTCTGGGTGTACTCAATCATGAACTCATCTCCCATAGGTACACTGTCTCTAGTAAAATTTAGAGGGTCCTACAACTAGAACTCTATCATTAAATACATGCTTTCCATGACCCTCTCTTGGTCATATTCCATGAATTTCTAGAAGCGAGTGAAGTTCATTTGACAATTCTCTCAAACATCCTCTATTGGCACAATCACTACCTCTAAGTCAACTATATGGGGAGCATCTTTAGACACGTCCTTCTATATTACTATCAACAAGTGTCTTCATGGATAAAAATCTGTTCCATTCCAAGCACACGCCTTAGGACTCATAACACAACACTTTCACATTTAAATTAGAGTTAAATAATGACATACTTCCACCAGTATTTTTAAAAACCTTTCCAAAAGGTAAAAATATGGTACTATCACTTTGTTTAACCATACTACGCCTAGGACCTGGATAATAACAGTAAAAACCATCTCATTCTCAATATTATCAGTAGACATCCCCTTATTCTTATCTAGAATCATTTTAAAATGTATTCCAATATAATGTTGGGCACAATATTCATTTCAATTTTACACATGCATGGATAAATAGTTCATGGTCAAAAATCAAACCAAAAACGGTTTTCCCTTGTTTACCTAAAATGATATATGTCAAAATAATCATTTGTTCCTAGAATGATTCATGAAAAATACAGTCTTGTTCTATAATAGACATTGAGTTATATCTCAATAATTACAATAAATAGTAATCGCATCGCACAACATGTGTATCACCCACAGTGAAATAATATTCAACTATAATATAAAATTGTAATAACAAAAGTCTCTCACTACACACATGGGTTTTCCTCTTACATTAGTTTGTAACTCCCAAGATTGAGCTCAAACCCAAGACTATAATATTCTTCTTTTCCTAACTATCTTTCCCAAAATTTTAAGACAAAATAAGAAATAATAGAAAATTCATTTAATAGCACATTGTAACATCATGGCCTTGGTGCAATGCCCTGGTACCCCAAGCTGGTTAGCCAAATGATCTCATGCGCACCTCTCTATATGGCATTAGCTACTGACTAGCAGAAATGGTAAATTATCAATCATTAGGAGTCTATATCCTCTATCATTAGACTGACACAATATCAAATAAAAACTATCACTAAATAATCCATAAATATAAATATAATAATACCAAGATTAAAATATGATCAAACATGAAAGAAGTCAAAACCAAGTAGTAGATATGCTATGATAATGTATGTGTAAATTTTATAAACTACAACTCAAATGTAATGAAACTAACAACCCCCAAAAATTCCCCAACCCACATCTATTTTCATTATCCACGATCAATCCCCAGCTCCAGCATTTGACATAGGGATTTTCCCTTAACATTTCTTGCAATAATAAAGTCTCTTGGGATACCAATTAGGCTTCCCTTGTAGGGTGTAAGTACCACTATATAGGCCACCACCAATGGTGTCTAAAAAAATCAATTAAATATAAGTGTATACATTTTTATAAAAGAATATATACAATTCATAAATAAAAAGTGTACCTCCTTATTAAATATTCTCTATTTTAAAATAGAAACCTAGGGCCTCCCATGGACACCCGAACCTCAATACCGGCTTTGGCCCATGACTGAGTATGAACCTTGACATTATCAAGTCACTATTCATTTAATAAATGTTCTTTCATTATCCATTTTAATTCAATACACCAAACTGGATAATTTTTACCATCACCAAATGATAATCTTATGGGCATGTAACATTATTTGTAGAATCACATGGGTATTTAGAGTATTAGTCCATGTCCGTCACCCCATGGGTATTAAGAGCATCAGTCCCTATCACATACAACATATTCATGTGGGTATTTTTCTAATATAGCATTATATTTGAGAATAGGTATTTGTTCCACAATCATATATCAATCTATCACATATATCGCATATATCCCATATATCTCATATATCTTAATATCACAGGATTCACTATATCATATAAATCCATAATAATCAACATTAAACCTTTCATCGCAATTACTCACATTAATTAATCAATTATTATTTAATAACCATTGTTCCATTAATTAAATGTACAATTAATTATCCACATCCATCACATTAATTAAATCAACGATTAATTAATCAATATCATTCCATTAATTAATTTCCACAATTAATTAATCACATTCCTTACATAAAAAAATCTCATGTATCAATAATTAATTAATTTTTTTTTATTTATAAAATCAATATAACATAATTAATTCAACAATTACTTATTCCTAATTTATTATATCAGTATCCTATAATTAATTATACAGTTTTCCATTCCCAAATCATTCGATTCCAAAATTCTTCCATTAATCAATTCACCCAATTTAATTATTTAATCAACAACATCAATTGCTAAAGAATTTTATAAATTCTAAAATGGAATACACATAATCAAACTATTATGGGAATTTAATAATATACCACCTACGTGAATTTGTTGAAAAATAACCACCCAAAAATTGAGCGCCACAACGCCGTAAATCATGATCTGAATCACAAAACCCTAATTCAGGATTAAAGAAAAAAAATTATCTTTCAAATGCTTATGTAGATATATAATCATATATCTAGATCTCATTAAATAGATATAGATCTATATAATAAAATTTATTTCTTCACCGAATGAAAACAAAAGGAACAGGGGAAGCATAAGAGAAGAACATGAGAAGAATTAACTAATTAGGAGAGAATTTGCATTCGATATGGGATTCCATTCATGTATATAAGTGGCGAGGAATGAATTTAATTCATAATGGTAGCTCTAAAAATGTGTAAGATGGTCTAGAGTCTAATGGGGTCATAATTGGTATGTTTTGGGGGTTTAGGGAATTTTTAAATTAATTTTCATTCTAAATAAATTACCTTTTCTAGTTTCTATGGTATGAGTGCATGATTTGCGCTAATTGTGAATGAGATGTGAAATCACCCACAATCATGGTTTGTATTTTCCTAGATGTTGGGGTGAATAGTTTACATTAAGCATGATCCAACCGTTCACCACATATTTTCCTTCAATCATTCTCAACATTCAACCAAACACACCCTAAGTTATAACCCAAGAAAAAAATACTCAAATAAGGACAAAACGTAACAAAAAAATAAGGGCAAGTCAACTCTAGAAAAGTTTTCTATATTACAACTAATTTTATTATATCATCATGGTTTAATAATAATTTATTCAGGTGTAGGAATAAATAATATAAAAATGATCGGCAAAGAATGTTACCTCTTTCCTGGGTAACATTCTTAAGATTAAAAAAAGACATCACATGTTTTCTTTATAAATAGAAAATGGATATTATAAAGGATGTTATGATTTTATATTAGTATGTCTTAACTAAAACAATTTAATTTGAAGAAGTGACTAATAGAGGAGATGGACTTTCATTTTATAAGTGAGGTGACAGAAAAAACACTAATTGTTTCAAAATGATATAGTGCACCAAAGATTTTATCTTTACAAGATGATCTAATAGTTTAGAATTATAGAGACGATTAAAATTTAGGGTTAAAATTTTCCATAAAATATATTTTAGAGAAGTTTTTATGTCATTTTAACCATTATCATTTAAGTTCAACCCTTGGTAAATCCATTTTTTCCTTTTCCAGTATAAATAAATTTTACTATTTTCACTATTTATTTTGGAAACAAAATATAAAAAATACATTAGATAATTTAAAATGTAATGTTACCAAATATTTACTCCATTTTTTTCAAAATAAATCATCATTAATTGAAAAATATAATTTAATATAAATCTCATAGACATGTTGGGAAATAATTTTTCCAAAGAAAAAAGGTTTAAAACATTAAATGGATTTTATATCAAAATTTAGAATAAAAATTATATCAATGACAAAAAGTGGATTAAAAATATGAAATTTAACTAATGATACATTAAAAACTAATTAAATATAATTTACATTTATGAATAATTAAACTGAAAATTCAATTTTTAATTAGAAATCTATAATTTTCACTATTCAATAAAAACTATTCTTTTCTGAAAACTCAAAAAAAAAAACAACCTTAGCTAATAATTATATGATTAGTTAAATATTAAAATTATTTTATTAAATAACTTTTATAAAAATTTTGAACCTTAATTTTATTATTATTTACAAAAATAAATCAAAAACATTTTTTTATTGTATTAATTTTGAAATATTAAAAGAGATTATTGAATAATTATCTACTTTTAAAAAAAAATTATGTCTATAAAAATATTTTAGGTAACATTTAAAATATGTTTATTCCAAGTTATTATCCAATCCCTAATGGGAATGAAATAAAGTTTTCTTAAATTATAATATTAAAAGTTTGTCAAATGATCAATAAAACTCGGTGTTTCATGTAACCGAAGCTACGGAAAAAAATTAATTTATTTTATAAAATAAATTGGTAAACACTATGGGTGAAATTTTTTACAACCCTAAAAATGGATTTTTCCATTGAAAATATTCATTTTTATACAAATGAATAAGGATAATTCCACCTCATCATTTTATATGGTTCCCACATTACTTCTTCAAACTAGTGGATTCACCGCAAAACATTGACTAGGTGAGTGTTATTGTTTTATCAATCTTTCTCTGTATGGTCTATAATATCCCCCATATGTTAATAATAAAAATAAATCTTAAGTGGTACTAAATATGAGATCTGTGAATGAGAATGATCAATCATGTACTTCTTCAGGAGTGATAAACGGAACACATTATAAACTTGAGATAATTTTTGTGGAAGTTTCAACTAACATGCTAACATCCCAATTAGATGAATAATTTTGAAAAGACCTATATAAAAAGGTATTAGATTCAATTTCATCACAAAATATCATATGCATCTTTCATGAATAAATTATTCTAATTACCATGTAACTAACTTCAAATTTTATATATGTCATTTATAGTCAACATAATGTTTATAGACACTCTAAGATTCCTTTATGTGTTGATGAATGTATTTTACATTATCTACCATTTAGTTTTCCATATTATATCCCAATATCTTTCATTCTCCAAATCCAGTTTGGTTATATGGGCCTCTTCACATATTTCCTTAGAGGTCATCATAAGGTGCCATTTCAACGCCAATGTGAAAGCTATTGTCCTAATAATACTTAATGAGAGGAAGGTAATGATACCAACAACCAGTTATATAAAATTAAATGTCTCCAAAAATATCCACTCTATTTTAATATGTTATATCAGATAGACCATCTATCAGAGGATGGTATGCAGTGCTAAAACTCAACCCAATATTATGATCTTACTGAATATTTAACTATAAAATTGTGGTAAACCTCATATCCCGATCAGACATAATTGATTATTTTAATCCATTATACCATACCACTTCCTTACTTAATATCTTGTAAATATAATCTAGATAAACATATTCTCTAATATAGATGAAGTTTGATGAATTTATAAGGTGATCAACAATGGTCCATATAACATTACGCGCAGTAAACAATATCGAAAGTCCAATTACATAATCCTTGGTGATGTCCTCCCATTTCAATTATGGTATATGAAATATATGTAAAATCCCATTATAATATTTTCTATAGACCTAAACATTCTGTAATACAAATAATAGATATAAAAACTATGTGATATATATGATTATTCGATCCCACATAGAGTTTTCTTACATATATCCATATATATTCATAGATTTAGAATGAATAGTGAATAAATAACTATGTGATTATTCTAAAAAAACAACTTTCAAATATGATTTGTATGGAACATAGAAATAGTTATTGATCCTTACAACTCAATTATGATGAACATTAAACTTAGGAATGCATCTAACATTATTTTGAATGTCAAAATATTCCATATATACATTGTTAGTATTCACTTAGATAGATGTTTGAACATTCAGATGATCGAGATAATATTTATACCCATCATTCCAGATTTTAATATTAAGGCATTGAAAATATAGATATATTATATCTTATATCATCCTCATCATGGATAAACTATCATGATAATTTGGAAATAAGTAAGCTTCCACGTTTTTTGATTTCCAAGGGTGGTACTGTGTGGATAAGATATAATAATTATTCATCTTTAACCATATTTTCTTGTTCATATTCAACTCATTTTTTGTAAATAATGAAATGAACCAAACAATTATCAATGGATCTTACCCCTTATTATGATTACTTCATAAAACATAAATCACATAAAATCACCGATTCCACAATACAACCATTATAGATTATGAATGGATGAATATGAGGCTTTTTCAGAAATTGAGAAGCCCATACTAATGGAATTGTAACTAGGTTGTTGGAGTAATAACATGACCCTTAGAAATAGTAATATGCCCATGAGAATTTTAACCTCACCTAGGAAATTATATATTAAATTTATATGTCTTATGAATGAAAATATTATATATTTATTTAATGGAATAAGTCAATAAATGTTTTAAAAATGAAATATTATGTGCAGGTATTTTTATAATACATAAATATTTAATTAAAATTGTATAATTAATTTAATAATTTAAAATAAAATTTATTTTCATAAAAAAATTTATAAAATAATATTTTGTTGTCATATTATTATAATAGTATTTGATGAGACCTTATTTTCTTCTTTAATGTGTTAGAAAATCAGTTTTAACTTTAAAATCAATATTTTTCGAGTAAATAGTTATTTAAATTAAAAATAAAATTCATAATATTTATAAAATTATATTCATAAATTGGATTTCATTTTTTTAATTATAAATTTATAAAAATGGTTAGTGTGAATTTTTTGGTTTTTTCTAAAAAAAGTTGATTTTTTCGTGAATATTGAATTTATGGTATTTAAAAAATTAATGATTTTGTTTTCATGGAAGAGTTATAGATGATACATGGATTATGTAATCCTATAATATTGATATCACATTCCCTATTTACTATATTTATCCATATAATCAATGATATTGATTGTTTTGAGTCAAAATAATTAACTAATGAATAAAATAATGAGAAAACACCCCTCTCCACCACTAAAAATATCACCACTCACTACATCATTTCCTCACACATCTCAGTCTTGGATCATTTATTATATTCGGCCGAAACCACTTACTATTCCCCTTCTCCATGTCTTTATGTTTATGGAAACATTAAATGTCAAAGCCTAATGTCTTTATGGAGGTTCTCAAAGTGGATAATTACAAAGTAAACTGTCTTTCGTTTTCTTTTAATTTATTTGAATTTTATTTTATTTTATTATTATCTCATCACCTCATCCACAGAAATGTTCATGATAACTATAGTACCACTTATATACTTAAATTCTATGTTTTTAATGTAACGACCGAAAGTTTTTCAATGAAAATTCCATTCTTATAATTATGTCATAAAATAACATGAAAACACAACATAATGAAATACTAAGTGATAAGTGACCTTTAAACATAAGTTTTTCCAATTCTGTGTTTGGAATTTTGAAAATATAACATAGAAAGTTGTGTTCAAAATGTTTTTTGGAGTCAAAAAAATAATTTTTGGTGAATAGTAACCTACCCTTATGAATAGTAACATACCCTTATGAATAGTGATATACCCTTATTAATAGTAACCTTACCTATGAAAAAATAAAAATAATATTCAAGTGAAAGTATGATGTACCTATATTTTAGAATAAGTAAATGAATGTCTTAAAACTGTTTTTTCGTAATAAAACATGATTTTAATTTAATATTAAATTAATCATATTTATAAAATTATATTTGAAAAATGGACTTTATTTTTGGATTCTACACTTAGAAAAATGGTTGGGTTAAATTTTAGGGATTTTTCTGAAATACATGAATTTTTGATGAATAGTGAAATACCGTAATTTACAAAAATAATCTAAATAAGCTAATTATAGAGTCATGTGTGATGTTCTGCTGATGGAAGCCTACTTGGTTCAGGATCACATGATAAAATTACTATTCTTGGTCATTCATGACTCACTATTCCTTGTCTTAGGGGAAATTAATAAACAAATGAATTTTATATTAAGGAAACCCCTCTCCCCTCCACTATAAAAACCTCTCTTCTCACCCTCATTTCCTCACACTTCTCAAGATCCAAGCCTTCTCTAAAATCTGCCCAAACATCTCCCCTAGCCCCTCTCCCACGTTCAAGAGCTATGGGTCTCATCAAAAGACGAATCCTAGCATCCTTATGGAGAATCTCAAGAGGAGGCTTTCAGAGGTAATTTCTCCCCCTCTTCTCCTTTAATTTCCTTTCAAGTTCAAGTTCATTTCTTGATCTCCCCCCACATATAATCTTCCAAATGGTATTTTCACTCCAATATTATACATACACTAGAATTTTATGATGCTATTGGAATATTATATCATCCAACCCTCTTTCCCTCTTCCTTTTATTTTTATTAAAGAGAACATTGTTCATGAGGTGTTAATTTATCACCTTCAAGAACGAAATGTTTTCTTCTTCCATTTATACCTTAATATCTGGTCATGAAACCATCTTGATGGTTGAACCAGAATATTTTATATGTATTATGTCATAGTTAATGTTCTGGAAATAACTTATGTCCATATTACTAAGTGATAAATTAAAACAAGTTCATTGTGATCGAAAAACCTCCCAAATTAAGCCAAACAATCTTCATTTAATTTTTATCTAATAATTCATCCACATGGTATATAATATAACACATTATAAGATAATTTTATATTCTATAATGTCATTAATAACATGTAATATTACTTCTGTATGTTTACCCATGTTCTACCCGAACTTCAATTTTTGAATAGAAGTGAACCACCCAAGAAAAACCATAAAAACAAACATCTCCGAACAATGTTTTTAAACTCTATAAGTCATCCCAATGAAAATAAAATGACACAATGAAACCATAATGAACCCTATTAATGTATAAAAGGTTCTTTAATTTCTAATTAAGGAATATAATGTCATTATAGAGGACATTAAAGAGAAGGAATCATTCAGATACAAGGTAAGGGGAAATTTTTGAACCCAACTTTCATCCTCCGGGTTCTCCCTATTTCACTACATTTTATATATGGTCACTCCTTAAAGAAAACGTCATCATCATTGTATTTCCATTCTGAGATATACATGTTTTCCCTTGTTTTTAGGTCAAACAAAATGTTTTCCAAAAGAACTCCTCTTTTAAGAACACACCTTTTACTTCTCACATAAAGTGGACGGTTCTTGTAACATGTATGTTATTCCCTCTTTCTTTTGGGAACCCAAAGTTTATGAACTTGTTCTTATGAAATGTAACCCATTCCTTTACATGGGTTATTTATTTTCACTTTTGATATATGTTCCATGTAGAAATCATGATAATGATAATGTTATGATGTGACGGGTGTGCACGTAATTATATAGCGCAATATGAATGTTTCAAAGTGACAATTGCGCCCTGAATTATATAGCGCTCCAATGCATTGGGTAAAGTGATGAATCTTATGAGTAAATTTGAAATGATTTGTGAACAATATACTATGTTGTTTCAAAAGTATGTGTGGTAGTTATCCACTAAGACATGATGTTTCATTTTTATGCATTCCACATTTGAAGTCTTATATTTATGCTTCCTCTCATGTTCATGATCTTTTTCCCATGTTATGGTTATGCTCACACCATGCTATATCGTTCTTATCTATCCTCGTATTGGGCTTCTAGCTCACCCCTTTTTATGTATATCCTCAGGTGGCTACATGTACTAAGGAGAGGACAATTGCCAATAAGAATCTAGAGAAGATGAAATTAAATAAATGTTTTTTCTTGATGTTGTAATTGTTATGTATGGTCTTAGTTTATATAAGACACTAAAAATTTGTATCCTCTATGTGTAATACTATTATATTTTTTATCTTTAAAATGTTGTAATAGTAATGTAAGAAAATTATGGGTTACTATAGATGGTATCAGAGGAAAGGTTTAGTTAATTTGGGAATTAGGATTAATGAACCCTAGAGAAAACCTCTTGCATGAGACTAAGTAAAAATAGGCACAAAAGAATATTTACATAGGGATCCCATATGTTATTCTCTTAGTATAAATTGTGAAAATAAATAAGTAATTTATTCATTAAATGTTGACTTTTGTTTTGTTCTATCCTTTTTTATTTTAGAAAATGGTGGGAAGCAGGAGAAATCAGGCCAACAACTCTTGCGTGGGCCAATGCAATGATTGCCCGAATGAAATCCCCAATGATTTGGGATGTGGAGTTCCAAACTTCCAGGTTATTCTTACCCAATTATATCAGGTTATGATCAATAACCATAGTAATGGGGAACATCCTCCTTCACCAAAGAGGGAGCAACTGTCTATCAAATGTTTTATGTGGCAACGACCACAGACGTTTAGTGGATCTTCTGATCCACTAGTTTCAGAACAGTGGGTCAACTCCATGGAGTAGATCTTTTCTGTTATTCACTATTTTAAGATGGAGAAGGTGACCCTATCCGTTTATCTTCTAGATGGAGAAGCCGATCAATTGTGGGCTTTGATTAAGAACACCAAGCCAAGTGAGGAAATTGAAGAGATGGAATGGGAAGACTTTAAGATAATGTTTCTTAATAATTATTTCCCAGAAAATATTCATACAATGATGGAGAGATAATTCATATAGCTCAAGAAAAAAAAGGAGAATCTATCATAGTATATGAAGAGAATTTCACTAGGCTTGCAAGGTACGATTTGGGTTTTTTTATCAACAATGATAGAAAAATTGATAGATTATTTAGTGGATTAAAACCACACCTTGGAAAGGCTCTTTCAATTCGAGACTTTGGGAGTTATGAAGAAGTTGTTCGATGTGCTCTCAAAGTGGATATGGAGTTTGGAGAATGGTCAAATGTCTATGGTGATAAGAAATAAAATATGATGTTTCAAGCTGAAGGATCTAATGATAAAGGTGGGAAGAAAACTCAACGACCCACATGCCAAAAATGTGGAAAGTTGCACCATGGGAACTACCTCAAAGGGACGAGGAAGTGCTTGAAGCGTGGGAAAGAAGGACACCATGCTCAAGATTGTTGAAAATACATGAAAAGGAAGGAGAATGTGGTAGAATAAGGAGAGGACCACTAATGGTTCAATGCTACAACTGTAGGGAGATAGGGAACTATGAAAGCCAGTGCACTAAACATCGAGTTCTTGATGTTAATCAATGTCAGCAACCACCAAAGACAAAGGAACAAGGGAAGGCTTATGCCATCACTACTGCGGAGGTGGAGCATGATATTGAAGTCGTACAAGGTACACTTCCTATTCACTCAAGAATGGAAAAAGTATTATTTGGTTCTGGTTCTACGTATTCCTTTATTTCCTGCAAGTTTTCTAGAGCAATAGAATCGAAGCCCCGAAACCATGAAGTGGGGATATCTGTAAAAACACCAAGTGGTACAATCATTGAAACCCAAGTGTTTGAATCTTCTCTATTTGGCATATGTGGGAAGATTATTCTGGAAAATATCGTAGTACTTCCCTTGGTGTAATTTGAAGCTATAATGGGAATGGATTTTCTCTCGTTATATAGAGCACATAACAACTATCGGGAAAAGGAAATATCTTTTCATATTATGAACCATCCCATGCTCCTCTAAAAATTCAATGAATATCATGAATCTCCTTTAAAAAATCCTTCAATGGTGTGGGTGTTGATTCCCTATGAAGAAGAATACCTCTCCAGAATGCTGGAGTCAAAGGAAAGTGCCAACCCTGAGGAAATGCCCATCGTGAGAGAAAATGGTGATGTATTTCCTGAAGAGTTACCCGAAATTCCACCAGATCGTGAGCTAGAGTCCTCAATTGAACTCATACCTGGAGCTACTCCTATCTCAAAGTGTCCCTATAGGATGTCTCCTATCGAATTGGGGGAGTTAAAGAAGTAGCTGCAAGAGCATTTGGAAAAAGTGTTCATACGCCCTAGTGCATCAACTTGGGGTGCGCCAGTGCTCTTTATGAAGAAGAAGGATGGAACAATGCGGCTACGTATCGATTATAGGGAACTCAAAAATATCACCATAAATCACCAGTATCCTCTTACAAGGATTGACGACTTGTTCCATCAGTTAAGAGGTGTTCAATACTTCCCAAAGGCGGATCTTCATTCTGGATATCATCATGTTAAGGTGAAGAAAGAAGATATTCAGAAGACTGGCTTCCGTACAAGGTATGGGAACTATGAGTTTATAGTGATGCTCTTCAGACTTACTAATTCCCCTACAATATTCCTGGATTTTATGAATAGAGTCTTTAGAAATTACCTTTACAAATTTTTTGAAGTGTTTATTGATGATATTCTCATCTATTCCATGAGCAAGGAGGAACATGAATAATATATAAGACTTGTTATGGAGACATTAATAAAGGATAAGTTGTACGCCATGTTCAGAAAGTGTGACTTTTGGATGAAGAAAGTCACATTCTTGGGACATGTGATCACAAGTGAGGGAATTTCTGTGGATCCTTAAAAACCAAAGGCGATTGAGGAATGGCCCAGGCCCTCTAGTGTCATGGAAATCCGTAGTTTTCTTGGATTAGCTGGGTACTACCAATGTTTTGTGAGAAACTTTTCACGATTGTCAAGCCCACTACGTTAACAAGGAAATGGGTAAAGTATGTCTGGACCGAAGAATGCGAGGGAAGCTTCAAGGAGCTAAATAGAAGGCTGATCACTGCACCTATACTCACAATACCAAAAAGTGGAAAAAGTTTTGTAATATACAGTGATTATTCAATGAATGGATTGGGATTCATACTCATGAAAAATGATAATCTGATAGCCTACGCCTCACGACAGTTGAAGATCCATGATCAGAACTACCCGACGCATGATATAGAGCTGGTAGCCGTGATTTTTTCCTTGAAAATCTAGTGGCACTGCCTTTATGGTGAGAAGTGTGACATATACACCAACCACAAGACCCTAAAGTTTATATTCACAGAAAAGGAGCTCAACATGCATCGAAGGAGATGGATAGATCTAATCAAGGATTACAATTTATATATTCACTACCATCCTGGAAAGGTGGACATGGAAGATAATGCCCTAAAAAGAAAATAACCCGCTACCCTATCCATGTTACAGATTTAGATAGACCCTATCTTCTTAGACATGCAATGAATGGATTTGGAAATCATAAGGGCATGGGATACATCCTACCTTGGCCAAATGATTACTCAACCATCCATCCAGGAGAAGATTAAGAAAGAACAAAGGGATGATGTGGAGATACAAAAGAGGGTGAATGCACTAAAGGAAGGGAAGCTGCATGAGTTCCATATCAACGATGAGGGTGTGATTCGGTTTGGAACGTAGCTTTGTGTGCCTTCATCACCTGGGATAAAGAAGGAGCTATTGGACAACGCACATAGCTCAACTTTCTCTATCTATCCCGGGAGTACCAATATGTATCATGATCTCCGAGAAGAATTCTGGTGGGATAAAGAGATAAAGGAGATTGAAGAATATATATCAAGGTGCTTGGTATATCAAAAAGTTAAAACTAAGGGACAAAAGTCCAAAGGAATGATGCATCCATTGCCTATACTGATGTGGAAATGGGAAAATGTTACTAGGGACTTTGTCACGGGTCTCCCAAAGACATCGAAGGGAAATAATGTGATATGGGTTGTGGTTGACCGACTCACCAAGACTGCTCATTTTATTACTATTCGGGAAGATTTATCTCTTGAACAAATTACAATGATATATGTGATAGAAGTGGTGAGACTTCACGGTGTTCCACTCTCAATTGTGTCTCACCATGATCCAAGGTTCACTTCTAAATTGTGGAGGAGCCTTCAACATGCTTTGAGTACTGAATTAAATTTAATCATGACCTATCACCCCCAAAATGATGGCCAGTCTGAAAGGACTATTCAGTCACTTGAAGATATGCTAAAAGCATTCTCTCTAGAATTCAAAGGTGGATGGGATAATCATATCCCATTGGTTGAGCTCTCATTCAACAATAGCTTCCACTCGAGTATTCAGATGGCTCCATATGAAGCTCTGTATGGAAAGGGATGTAGAACTCCAACCTATTGGGATGAAGTTGGATAAAGAAAGCCACTTGGACCCGATCTTGTGCTAGAGATAACAGATAAGGTTGAAGTCATCCAGAAACACATCAAAGTTGCTCAATGTCAGTAAAAGAGCTATGATGACAACCGTTGAAGGGACTTGGTGTTCAACGTTGGAGATAAAGTCTTCTTTCGAATATCTCCAGGGAAGAGAATCATTCTATTTGGGAAAAAGGGAAGTTAAGCCCAAGGTACATTTTCCCCTATGAGATCCTTGAGCGCATAGGAGTCGTGGCCTATCGTCTTTCCATTCCACTGAATATAGCTCGATTTCATTACGTGTTTCACGTATCAATTCAAAGGAAGTACAAATCGGACCCCACACATGTACTAAAATCAGAGGTGGTGCAGCTAGAAGATGATCTCTCTTATGAGGAGCAGCCAGTAAAGATCCTGGATCGGAGAGATATGGTTCTATGCAACAAGACAACTCATCTTGTTAAAGTGTTGTGGAGGAACCATAAGTTTGAATAAGAATCTTGGGAACTAGAAGAGGCAATGAAGGATAACTACCCCCACCTTTTTGTGTAAAGTGAACTTTCAGAGGTGAAATTTGTTAAGGGGGAAAGAATGTAACGACCCAAAGTTTTTCAATGAAAATTTCATTTTTATAATCATGCCATAAAATAACATGAAAACACATCATCATGAACTACTATGTGATAAGTGACCTTTAAACATAAGTTTGTCACTTCTGTGTTTGGAATTTTGAAAATCTAACATACACGGTTGTGTTCAAGATGATTTTTTGAGACTAATAAAACAAAAGAAAATGGTGAATAGTAACCTTCCCTTATGAATAGTAACATACCCTTATGAATAGTGATATAACCTAATTAATAGTAACCTTACCTATGATAGTATAAAAATATCATTCAAGAAAAAGTATAATGTACCTATATTTTAGAATAAGTAAATGAATGTTTTAATACTGTTTTTTAGTAATAAACCACGATTTTAATTAAAAATTAAATTAATCATATTTAGAAAATTATTTTTGAAAAAATGGAATTCATTTTTGATTCAAAACTTCAAAAAATGGTTGGGGTAAATATTTTGGGTTTTTCTGAAATACTTGAATTTTTGATGAATAGTGAAATACTGTAATTTACATAAATAAGCTAAATAAGCTAATTATAGAGTCATGTTTGATGTTCTGTTGATGTAAGCCTACATGGTTCGGGATCACATGATAAAATTATTATTCATGGTCATTCAAGACTCACTATTCCTTATCTTAGGGCATATTAATAAACTAATGAATTTTATATTAAGGAAACCCCTCTCCCCTCCACTATAAAAACCACTCTTCACACCCTCATTTCCTCACAACTCTCAAGCTCCAAGACTTCTCTAAACTCTGGGAAAACATCTTCCCTAGACCCTATCCCAAGTTCAATAGCTTCTGGTCTCATCCAAAGACCAATCCTAGCTTCCTTAAGGAGAATCTCAAGAGGAGGATTTAAGAGGCAATTTCCCCCCTCTTCTCCTTTAATTTATTTTCAAGTTCAAGTTATTTTCTTGATCTCCCCCACCTATCTTAAATCAATTATTATTGTAACTCAAGTATTATACATATAATGTAGTTTTTTGATACTAATGGCATATTATATCATCCCACCCTATTTCCCTCTTCCTTTTATTTTTATTAAAGAAAACATTGTTTGTGAGGTGTATATTTATCACCTTCAAGAACGACATGTTTTCTTCTTCCATTTCTACCTTCAGATCTGATCATGAAACAATTTTTATGGTTGAACCAGAATATGTTATATGTATTATGTCCTATTTAATGTTCTGGAAATAACTTATGTCCATATTACAATGTGATAAATTAAAACAAGTTCATTGTGATCGAAAAACCGCCCAAATTAACCCAAACAATCTTCATTTAATTTTTATCTAATGATTCGTCCACATGGTATATAATATAACTCATTATAAAATCATTTTAAATTATGGAATTTCATTAATAACATGTAATATTACTTCTGTATTTTTACCCATGTTCTACCTGAACATCAATTTATGAATAAAAGTGAACCACACAAGAAAAACCATAAAAACGAACATCCCCGAACAATGTTTTTGAACTCTTTAAGTCATCCCAATGGACGTAAAATTACATAATGAAACCATAATTAACCCTATTAATGTATAATAGGTTTTTAAATTTCTAATTAATGAATATAATTTCATTATACAAGACATTAAAGAGAAGGAAGAATTCAGATACACGGTAAGGGGAAATTCATAAACCCAAATTTCATCCCCAGAGTTCTCCCTCTTTCACTCAATTTTTGATATGGTCACTCCTTAAAGAAAATTTCTTCATAATTTTATATACTTTCTGAGATATACATGTTTTCCCTAGTTTTTATTTCAAACAAATTGTTTTCCAAAATAACTCTTCTCTTAAGAACACTCCTTTTACTTCTCACTCAAAGTGGACGGTTGTTGTAACATGTATGGTATTCCCTCTATCTTTTGGGAACCCAAACTTTATGAATGTGTTCTTATGAAATGTATCGCATTCCTTTCCTTGGTTTTGTTATGCTCACTTTTGATATATTTTCCATGTTTCAATCTTGATAATGATAATGTTATGATGTGAAGGGTGCACCCAGAATTATATAGCGCAATATGAATGTTTCAAAGTGACGGGTGTGCCCAGAATTATACAGCGCTCCAATGCATTAGGTAAAGTGATTAATCTCATGATTAAATTTGAAATGATGTTTGAACAATATTCTAGCTTGGTTCAATAGTATGTGTGGTAGTTAAGCACTAAGAGACGATGTTTCATTTTTATGCATTGCCAGATTTTAAGTCTTATATTTATGCTTCATCTCATGTTAATAATCTTTTTCCCATGTAATGGTTATGCTCACCACATGCTATATTGTTCTTATCAATCCTATTACTGGGCTTCTAGCTCACCCCTTTTGAATTATATCCTCAGGTGGGTACATGTACTAAGGAGAGGACAAGTTCCAATTAGAAGCTAGAGAAGAATAAATTAAAAAATGTTTATGCTTGATGTTGTAATTGTTATGTATGGTCCTAGTTTTTCAAAGACACTAAACCATTGGATCCTCTATGTGTAATAATATTATTTTTTTATTGTTAAAATGATGTAATAGTAGTATATGAAAAGGTTGGGTCTCTATAGTTTGTGTCAGAGGAAAGGTTTAGTTAATTTGGGAATTAGGATTAGTGAACCCTAGGGAAGACCTCTAGCATGAGACTAAGTACAAATAAACACACAAGAATCTTTACATAGGGATCCCATATGTTATGATTTCAGTATAGATTGTGAAAATAAATATGTTATTTATTCATTAATTTTTGTCTTATGTTTTTTCTAACCTTTTCTATTTTAGAAAATGGTGGAAACCAAGAGAAATCAGGCCAACAACTCATGCGAGGTCCAATGCAACGATTGCCCGAAGGACATCCCCAATGATTTGGGATGTTGAGTTCTAAACATCATGGAGATGCTTACCCAATTATCTATGGTTATGAACAATAACAATAATAATGGGGAAAATCCTCCTCCACAAAAGAGGGATCCACTGGCTATCTAATGTTTTATGCAACAATGACCACCGATGTTTAGTGGATATTCTGATCCACTAGTTGCAGAACAGTGGGTCAACTCCATGGAGAAGATCTTTTGTGTTCTTCACTGTTGTGAGATAGAGAAGGTGACTCTATACATTTATCTTCTGGATGGATAAGTATATCAATGGCGGGCTATGATTAAGAACACCAAGCCAAGGGAGGAAATTGAAGAGATGGAATGGGAAGACTTTAAGATAATGTTTCATAATAAGTATTTCCCATGAACTATTCGTACGAAGATAGAGAGAGAGTTCATAGTGATCAAGAAAAAAGAAGGAGAATCTATCACAACTTATGAAGTGAATTTCATAAGGCTTCCAAGGTACGCTTTAGGTTTTGTTATCAATAATGATAGAAAATTGATATATTCTTTAGTGGATTAAAACAACACCTTTGAAAGGCTCTTGCAATTCAAGACTTTGGGATTTATGAAGAAGTTTTTCGATTTTCTTTCAAAGTGTAGATGGGTTTTGGAGAATGGTAAAATGGATATGGTGATACGAAACGAAAGACCGAGTTTCAAGCTGGTGGATCTAATGAGAAATGTGGGAAGAAAACTCAAAGACCCACATGCCAAAAATGTGCAATGTTTCACCATGGTAACTGCCTCAAAGGGATGGGGAAGTGCTTCAAGTGTGGGAAATAAGGACACCTTGCTCAAGAGTGTCGAAAAGAAATGAAAAATAAGGAGAATTTGGTAGAATAAATGAGAGAACTACTCATGGTTCAATGCTACAACTGTAGGGAGCTAGGGCACTATGAAATCCAGTGCACTAAACCTTGAGTTCTCGAGGGTAATCAACATCCACAACCACTAAAGCCAATGGAAAAAGGTAAGGCTTATGCCATCACTACTATGGAGGTGGAGCATGATAATGATGTCATAAAAGGTGCAATTCCTATTCACACAAGAATGAAAAAAGTCTTATTTGATTCTGGTTCTATGCATTCCTGTATATCATACAAGTTTTCTAGAACAATAGAATCGAAGAACTAAAACATTGAAGTAGAGATATCTATAAAAACACCAAGTTGTGCAATCATTGCATCCCAAGTGTTTTAATCTTCTCCTATTGGCATATGTGGGAAGATTCTTCCTGAAAATCTCTTAATACTTCCCTTGGTGGAATTCGACGCTATAATGGGAGTGGATTGTCTCTCGTTATATAGACCACATATCAACTGTTAGAAAAAGGAATTATATTTTCATATTTCGAACCATCCCATGATCCTCTAGAAATGAAAGGAAGATCATGAATCTCATTTTAAAAATCCTTCAATTGTGTGGGTGTTGATTACCTATGAATAAGCATACCTCGCCCAAATAGTTGAGTCAAAGGAAAGTGCCAACCTTGAAGAAATTCCCATCATGAGAGAGTACGACGATGAATTTCTCGAAGAGTTACCCCAAATTCCCCCCGGATCGTGAGGTAGAGTTCTCAATTGAACTCATACCTGGAGCTAATCCTATCTCAATGTCTCCCTATAGGATGAATCCTATCAAATGAGAGGAGTTAAAGAAGCAGCTTCAAAGGATTCTGGACAAAGGGTTCATATGCCCTAGTGCATCACCATGGGGTGCGCCGATGCTCATTGTGAAGAACAAGAATGGAACAATGCGGCTGTGTATTGATTATAGGGAACTCAACAAGATCACCATAAAGGACTAGTATCCATTTACATGGATTGACAAGTTGTTCGATCAGTTAAGAGGTTCTCAATACTTATCAAAGGTGGATCTTCGTTCTGGATATCATCAAGTAAAGGTGAAGAAGGAAGATATTCAGAAGACTGCCTTCTGTATATGGTATGGGAACTATGAGTTTTTGATGATGCCCTTCAGAATTACTAATGCCCCTAAAATCTTCATGGATTTTATGAATAGAGTCCTTAGACATTACATTGACAAATTTGTGGTAGTGTTTATTGATGGTATTTTCATCTACTCCAAGAGCAAGGAGGAATATGAATTACACCTAAGACTTGATTTGGAGACATTAAGAAAGGACAACTTGTATGCCAAGTTAATTAAGTGTGACTTTTGGATGAAGCAAGTCTCGTTCTTGGGACATGTGATCACAAGTTAGGGAATTTATCTGGATCCTTCAAAAACAAATGTGATTTAGGAATGGATTAGGCCCTCTAGTGTCATGGAAATCCATAGTTTTTGTGGATTAGCTGGTTACTACCGACGTTTTGTGAGAAAATTCTCATGATTATCAAGCCTGATAACAAAGTTAACATGGAAATAGGTAAAGTATGTCTGGATAGAAGAATGTGAGGAAAGCTTCAAGGAGGTAAAGAGAAGGCTGATCACTACACCGGTACTCACACTACCCAAAAGTGGGGAATGTTTTATGATATACAGTGATGCTTCAAAGAAAGTCTTGGGTTGTGTACTCATGGAAAATGATAATGTGATATCCTATGCCTCACGACAGTTGAAGATCCATGAGAAAAACTACTCGACACATGATATAGATCTTACAGCTTTTATTTTTTCCTTGAAAATCTGGCAGCACTACCTTTATGGTGAGAAGTGTGAAATATACACCGACCACAAGATCCTTAAGAATATATTCACACAAAAGGAGATCAACATGCATCGAAGGAGATGGTTAGATCTAATCAAGGATTACGATTTCTCTATTCACTACCATCCTGGAAAGGTGAACAAGGGAGCTGATTCTCTAAGCAGAAAAGAACCCGCTACTCTATCCATGTTACGGATTGAGAAAGACCCTATCTTCTTAGATATGCAATGAATGGATTTGGAAATCATAAGGGCAGGGGATACATTCTACCTTTCCCAAATGATTGTGCAACCATCCATTCAGGAGAAGATTAAGTAAGAACAAAGGGATGATGTGGAGTTCCAAAAGAGGGTGAATGCATTAAAGGATGAGAAGCTGCAAGAGTTCCATATCAATGATGATGGGGTGATTCGGTTTGGAACAAATCCTTTTTTGCCTTCATCACCTGGGATAAAGAAGAAGCTATTGGACAATGCACATAGCTCAACTTTCTTTATCCATCCTAGGAGTACCAAGATGTATCGTGATATCCGAGAACACTTCTGGTGGGATAACAAGAAGAAGGAGATTGCAGAATATATATCAAGGTGCTTGGTATATAAACAAGTTAAAGCTAAGCGACAAAAGTATAAAGGTATGATGCATCCATTGCCTATACCGATGTGGAAATGGGAAAATGTTACTAGGGACTTTGTCACGGGTCTCCCAAATATGTCAATGGGAAATAATGCGATATGGGTTGTGGTTGACCGACTCACCAAGACTGCCCATTTTATCACTATTCTGGAAGATCTCTCGCGCGAAAAAATTGCAAAGATATATGTGAAGGAAGTGGTGAGACTGCATGGTGTTCCACTCTCAATTGTGTCTGACCGTGATCCAAGGTTCACATCTAAATTCTGGAGGAGCCTTCAACAGGCATTGATTACTGAATTAAATTTCAGCACGACCTATCACCCCTAAACCGATGGCTAGTCTGAAAGGACTATTGAGATTCTCGAAGATGTGCTAAGAGACTCCACTCTATAATTTAAAGGTGTATGGGATCAACATCTCCCATTGGTTGAGGTCTCATACAATAATAGCTTCAACTCGATTATTCAGATGGCTCCATATGAATCTCTGTATGGAAAGGGATGTAGAACTCCAACCTATTGGGATGAAGTCAGAGAAAGAAAGCTAATTGGACCCGATCTTGTGAAAGAGATGACAGAGAATGTTGAAGTCATCCAGAAACACATCAACACTACTCAATGTCGGAAAAAGAGCTATGCTAACAACCGTCAAAGGGACTTGGAGTTCTAAGTTGGAGATAAAGTCTTCCTTTGAATATCTCCATGGAAGAGAGTCATGCGATTTGGGAAGAAAGGGAAGATAAGCCCAAGGTACATTGGACCCTTTAATATCCTTGACCGCATAGGAGTCGTGGAATATTGTCTTGCACTTCCACATAATAAGGCATGAGTTCATGATCTATTTCACGTGTCACTAATGAGGAAGTATATACATGACCCCTCACATGTACTAAAATCATAGGTGGTGCAACTGGAAGATGATATATCTTGTGAGGAGCAGCCAGTAAAGATCCTGGATCGAAGAGATATGGTTCTATACAACAAGAAAACTCATCTTGTTAAAGTGTTGTATAAGAACCATACATTTGAAGAAGCGACTTGGGAACCGGAAGAGGAAATGAAGGAGAAGTACCCTCACCTGTTTTTGTAAAGTGAAATTTTAGGGGCGAAATTACTTATGGGGGAAAGAATATAATGACCAAAAGTTTTTCAATGAAAATTACCTTCTTATAATTATGTCATAAAATAACATTAAAACACAACATACTGAACTAATATGTGATAATTTACCTTTAAACATATGTTTTTTACTTCCGTGTTTAGAAATTTGAAAATCTAACATACAAGGTTGTGTTCAAGATGATTTGTGGAGTCTAATAAAACAAAAATATTTTTTGGTGAATAGTAACCTACCTTTATGAATAGTAACATACCATTATGAATAGTGATATAACCTAATTAATAGTAACTTTACCTATGAAAGTATAAAAATAATATTCAGGTGAAAGTATGATGTACCTATATTTTAGAATAAGTAAATAAATGTTTTAAAACTGTTTTTAGTAATAAACTATGATTTTATTTAAATATTAAATTAATCATATTTAGAAAATTATTTTTGAAAAATAGACTTCATTTTTGGATTCTAAGATTTGAAAAATGGTTGGGGTCAATATTTGGGATTTTTCTGAAATACTTGAATTTTTGATGAATAGTAAAATACCGTAATTTACAAAAATAAGCTAAATAAGCTAATTATAGACTCATGTATGATGTTCTGATGATGTAATCCTACTTGGTTCGGGATCACATGATAAAATTACTATTATTGTTCATTCAAAACTCACTATTCCTTGTCTTAGGGGAAATTAATAAACTAATATATTTTATATTAAGGAAACCCCTCTCCTCTCCACTATAAAAACCACCCTTCACACCCTCATTTCCTCACACCTCTCAAGCTCCCAGACTCTCTCTGAATTATGACCAAACATATTCTCTATCCCCTCTCCCATGTCCTATATCTAATGGTTTCATCAAAATACCAATCCTAGCTTCCTTAAGGAGAATCTCAAGAGGTGTATTTAAGACGTAATTTCTCCCCCTCTTCTCCTTTAATTTCCTTTCAAGTTCAAGTTCATTTCTTGATCTCCTCACCTATATTCATCCCAATTGTATTGTAACTCTAGTATTATAAATATACTAGAATTTTATTATGCTAATGTAATATTATATCATCTAACCCTCTTTCCCACTTCCTTTTATTTTTATTAAAGAGAACATTGTTCGTGAGGTGTTAATTTATCACCTTCAAGAATGACATGTTTTCTTGTTCAATTTATAGCTACAGATCTGTTCATGAAACCATTTTTATTGTTGAACCATAATATTTTATATGTACTATTTCCTATTTAAAGTTCTGGAAATAACTTATGGCCATATTACTATGTGATAAATTAAAACAAGTTCATTGTGATCGAAAAACCGCCCAAATTAACCCAAACAATCTTCATTTATTTTTTATCTAATGATTCATCCACATGGTATAAAATATAACTCATTATAATATCATTTTAAATTTTGGTATTTCATTAATAACATGTAATATTACTTCTGTATGTCAACCCATGTTCTACCTGAACTTCAATTTATGTATACAAGTGAACCACCCAAGAAAAACCATAAAAACGAACATCCCCGAACTATGTTTTTAAACTCTATAAGTCATCCCAAGGAACATAAATTGACATAATGAAACCAGAATGAACCCCAAGTATTTATATTAGGTTCTTGAATTTCTAATTAACGAATATAATTTCATTATACATGACATTAGAGAGAAGGAAACATTCAGATACAAGGTAAGGGGAAATTCTTAAACCCAACATTCATCCTCCGGGTTCTCCCTATTTCACTCCTTTTTTGATATGGTAACTCCTTAAAGATCATTTATTCATCAATTTCTTTCATTTATGAGATATAAATTTTTCCCTAATTTTTATGTCAAAAAAATGATTTCCAAAAGAACTCTTCTTTTAAGAACACACCTTTTACTTCTCACTCAAAGTGGATGGTTCTTGTAACATGTATGTTATTCCCTATTTCTTTTGGGAACCCAAAGTTTATTATTGTGTTCTTATAAAATGAAACCCATTCCATTCCATCGGTTAGTTATGTTCACCTTTGATATATGTTCCATTGGGAAAGAATGATAATGATAATGTTATGATGTAACAGGTGCGCCCGGAATTATATAGCGCAATATGAATGTTTCAAAGTGACGGGTGCGCCTGGAATTATACAGCGCTCCAATGCATCGGGTAAAGTGATGAATCTCATGGGTAAATGTGAAATGATGTGTGAACAAGATTCTATATTGTTTCACAAGTATGTTTGGTAGTTAATCACTAAGACATGATGGTTCATTTTTATGCATTCCCACATTTCAAGTCTTATATTTATGCCTCCTCTCATGTTCATGATCTTTTCCCCATGTTATGGTTATGCTCACCCCATGCTATATTGTTCTTATCTATCCTCTTACTAGGCTTCTAGCTCATCCCTTTTGATTTATATCCTCAGGTGACTACATGTACTAAGGATAGGACAAGTGCCAATAAGAAGAAAGAGAAGAAGAAATTAAATAAATGTTTATGCTTGATGTTGTAATTGTTATGTATAGTCCTAGTTTCCCAAGACACAAAACCTTTGGATACTCTATGTGTAATACTATTTTTTTGTTTATCATTAAAATGATGTAATAGTAAGGTAAGAAAATGTTGGTTTTCTATATTTAATATATGTTCCATCATAAAAATTCATTCTTTCCCTCTCTTATTTTAAATATCAAATCATCGCCCATGATATGTCAATTTACTGACATCATGGACGATGTGTTTTCATTTTACATTAAAATATAATTGTGTATTAATAATACCACTATAATGGTAGTAACATGTTATAAAATTTATTTCAAAGAAAATTTTATTTTCTATAATTAAAATATTTACATCATAATAAATGATAAAAAAAATTGAGTTTGTTGCAATTGAAAAATACCCAAATTAATCAAAAAGATTATCATTAAAAAATAATCTAATTATTCATCCTTATTACCTATAATAAATTCATATATAAGACCAATTTGGAATATTTAAGATCATTAATAAAATATAATTACAATTCTGGATAGTTACCGCAATTTTACAAGATCTTCCCTATATGAATATAAGTAATCAACAAAACCAAGAAAAAACACTATTGAATGAATAAATTATAATATATAACTCATCAAAACGCCAATAAATGAATTTATAATACTATAATTAATAAAATTAATGTATAATACGTCATATATTTGTTAATTAATGAATTTAATTTGATTATCCAGGATATAAAAGAGAATAGTGCGGTCATCCATAAGGTAAGGGGATTCACAAACCCAACTATATTTCCATAGTGTCTCCATATTTCACTTCATTTTCAGTTTGGTTAATCCTTTATTATTTCATAAATAAAATTTTCTTATTATTACCTTACCTTTTTCAATATATTAATGTTTCCAATTTTATTTTATGTAAATGAAAATATTTTTCTAGAAGAACTCCTTTTCCCAAAGTAAATCTTTAACATCCCGTGAGATTGTATCTTATTCACTCAAAATTAATAATTCTTATATCAAGTATGTTATTCCATATTTTTTTTGGGAACACCAATGTTTATCACTAAATGATATTATTATTAGATGAAACCAATTTATTTTTATGTAGTATTTTATGTCCACAATTGATGTACAATCTATTTGGAATGGATGACAATGTAAATGTTAAGATGTGACGAGTGCACCTGGAATTATATAGAACAATGTAATTATTATGATGTGACAGGTGTGCCTAGAATTATATATCACTCAAATTCATTTTTAATTGTTATGAATATCTTCATATAAAGTAAAATATATGTGAATGTGATGTTATCATAGTTCAAAACTTTGTGTGGTAGTTGACCACTAATACATCACATTTCATTTTTATGAATTTTCACAATCCAAGCCTTAATCTAATAGTTTATATCATGATTAAGATGATGATGTAATGATCATTTTCACCACATGTTATATTGATTCATGTTCTTTTCTATCCTCTTTTTGAAATTTTATATCACCCCATTCTTTGATATATATACTCAAATGATTACCTATGCGAAGGATAATACGAGGGCCAATAAGAAGCCTGAGGAGAAGGAATTAAATAAATGTTTATGTCTTTTTTTAAAAATGTTATGTATAGTTATAATTTCCCAAAGAAACTACAAAATTGTATCCTGTTTTTGAAATGCTTTTATGTTTTTTGTCTTTAATGTTATGTTATAAGTTGTGTATGAATTGTAGTTTCACTATAATAGGCATCATAGCACTATTTATATATTTTGGTAATTAGAATTACAGAACCTTAGTAAAAACACTTAGTATGATTTTAAGATTATGTAATAAAACAAGAATTTTTTGGAAACACAGGTATCACAAAATATATTAATTTAGAGTTTATTTTACTATGGAATCAATTATTCATGACTTGTTGACTTATGTTATATTATTATCTTATCTATTATGAAACACGGTGGGTACCAGTAGATACCCGGAAAATAACCTATGTGAGGGATAATGATACAATTTTCTGAATGGAATCACTAATGCCTAGGGAGGTGGAGTTCCCAATATCAATTGGATACTTAACCATCTTTCTCAGACTATAAAAAATGACCCAAACAATGTTGGAAGTACTCCTTCACCAACGAGGGAGTTACATGATGTCATGTACTTTATGCAGTAATGATCACTATAATCTAGTGGATATTATCATCCAATAGTAACATAATAGTAGGTCAACATAAGGAGAAGGTATTTTTTGTATTCTTCTCTATTCTAAAATAGAGAAGATGTCTCTGGCCATTTAACTTTTAGATGGTGAGGTTGATCAGTGGTGGGTTTTGATTAAGAACACAATTTAGGAGGATGCAATTGAAGAGATGGAGTGGGGAGATTTTATGATAATGTTTATGAACATGTATTTCCCATAAAATCCTTACAAAAATATGGGGAGAGAATTCATATATCTGATGAAAAAGGAAGGTCAATAATTCTAATCCTTTGAAGTAAATTTCACAGGGCTTTAATGGTAAGCTTCAAATTTTGTTATCCATAATTATATAAAAATATAGTTTCTTTAGTGTTTTAAAATAAAAAATTTGAAAGGCTCTAGAAACTGAAGACATTGGGGGTTATGAATATGTTTTTTGATGTGACGTCGTTGTGGAGATGGTGTTTGGAGAATGGTCACCTTCAATTGGTGTTATGAAAATAGAGATAAAGTTTCATGATAGGTGATCTCATGAAAAAAGTGGGAAGAAATATCAACATCTCTCATGTCAAAAATGTGGGATGAAGAATTATGGGAAGTGCTTCATAGTAATATATAGATGCTATAAGTGTTGGAGATAAGGAAACCAAGTTCATGAATGTCAAAGATACATAAATAATTCACCCAATTCAATAGAGTAATGGAGAGAACCAGAAATGGTCCAATGCTACAATTGTAGGGAGAAATGGAACTATACAAGCCAGTGCACTAAAAATCAAGTCATTGATGGTAATTACCATCAACAAACCATATTAGTGCTATACTGAGGATAGATCAGATCTTGTTATATAGTGAACATGTAAACTATAAAGAAATGAAAATATATTTTCATATTCCAAATTATCCCATGTTCATCAACAATTTCAAGGATGATCATGAATCTCCATGGAAAATTCTACAAATGTTTTTGGTGTTGATTAACTATAGAGAAGCATACCTCACCCAAATGGATTAGTTAAATAAAGGTATCAACCTAGAGGAAATTCTCATGGTGATGGAATACAGTCATGTATTTCTTGAATAGTTATCAGGAAATCACATAGATCATGAGTAAGAGTTATCAATATTTCTCATTCCTGGAGAAACTCATAGCTAAAAATGTCTAAATAGGATTACCCCTGTCGAATTGGAGGTGTTAAATATGTAGCTGCAAGAGCACAAAGATGAAGGATTTATACACCCTAGTGGATCACCTTGGGGTGTGCTAGTTCCATTTGTAAATAAAATGGATTGATCAATGTGGTTATGTTTCTACTATAGAGAACTCAATAGGATCACCATATAGAACATTTATCATATTCCAACGATTGAATAATTTTTCGATCAACTACGAGGAGGTAAAAATATCTCAAATGGGGATCATAGTTTTCGATATCATTAGCTATATGTTATGATGGATGATTTTCAAAATACTTCCTTCCATACAAGGTATGTACAAAATTAGTTTTTAGTAATTCTCATCAGGCTTTCTAATTCCCATGTAATTTTCATGAATTTGAAGAATACAGTCTTCATACATAACCCTAAAAATATCATGGAAGTGTTTAGCCAATATATTTTCATATACATCAAGATAAAGTATGAACAAGAAGAACATATATTGAATTTTTTTAGTGACATTATGGAAGGATATGTTGTATTCCTAGTCCCTTAGGAGTGACTTTTGGATGCAGTAAGTCACATTCATAGGACATGTCATCATAAGTGAGAGAATTTATGTAGACCCATAAAAAAGGAAATTGATAAATTTATTAGACCCTCTAGTGACACACAAATTCATCATTTTTTTCATAGTAGTGTATTATAGATGTTTTTTGAGAAATTTATCATGATTTTTTATCCTGCTATCTATTTTAACATGGAATTTGGTAATGTATATATGGACAGAAGAACGTGAGGAACGTTTCAAGGATATAAAGAGAAGGTTGTTAACTACACTGGAACTCACATTACAAAAATTTGGTGAATTTATTCAGATATATAGTGATGATTAAAAGAATGTTTTGGGTTGTTCACTAATGAAAAATGATAAAGTGATATCCTATGTCTCATAAATATTGAAGATCCATTAGCAGAACTACACAATGCATGATTTGGGGATAAAGGCTGTTATTTTTTCTCTGAAAATCATGCACAAATACCTCTATAATGCTATGTCTAACATTAATACTCATTATAAGTGCCTAAATTATATATTCACACCAAAATAGATCAACATGTGTCAAAGGGGATGGTTAAAGTTAATCAACAATGATGATTTATCTATACACTAGAATCGTAGGAAGGAAACCAAGGTTGTTGATACTCTGAGCAGGAAAGAACCATATACTCTATCTATGTTACAGATTGGGAAAGACCCAATATTCATGGATATTTAATTGATGGATCTCTAAATAAATATGGAAGTGAATAAATCCAACCTTTCACAAATTATTTCCCACCCATCTATCCAATAGAATATTTCAGATGAACAAATGGTTTTTCTAGAGTTACAAAAGTAGGTGAATGTAGTAAAGGATATTAAGCTACAAGATTTACATATCGATGATGATGATGTATATCAGTTTGGAAAAAAGGATTTGTATTCCTACATCACCTTGGATTATGAAGGAGCTATTGGATAATATATATAGCTCTACATTCTCTATCCATCACAATAGATCCAATAGGTATTGAAAACTCTGAGAAAACATAATGTGGGAAAACATGAAGATTGAGATTGAGGAATATATCTCAAGGTTCTTGCTATGATAGGAAGTTATAGAAGTAAAAAAAAAAGTTGAAATAGATTATTTATCCCTTTCACATATCCATTTGGAAATGGGATAATGGAAGAATGATCTTCATCACTGGTCACCTAATGAAATATAATGTTAACAACGTGATATGAGTTGTGGTGTACCAACTCACTAATACTGCAATTTTTATAACTATTCAGGAATATCTCTTTGTGGAACCAATTTCTGAGACATAAATGAATGAAATGGTCAGACTACATGTAATTTCACTCTTGATTATCTATGATTGGGATACAAGGTTCACACCAATATTTTTGAGGAGTCGTTAACATTCTTTTAGTACTGAATTGAATTTTAACATGGCATATCACCGAAACATTTTTTCCAATATTAAAGGACTATTCAGACACTCAAGGAAATTTTAAGAGCATATAAATTGGAATTTAATGGTGGATGGGATCAGTATCTCCCTTTGGTTGAGTTGTTATACAACAAAAACTTCCAATCAAGTATTTAGATGGATCCATAGGAAGCCATGTATGGAAAGAGATATAGAACTCCAACCAATTGGGATGATGCTAGTGAATGAAATCAATATGGACCTAATCCTATGAAAGATAGGAGTGTGAATGTTCAATCTATCTATAAACATATCAACGATTCTTAGAGTCATGAAAAGCTCTATGTTGACAACTGTTGAATGTACTTGGAGTTCGACATTGGAGAAAATGAATTCATTTGATTATCATAATGGAAGAGATTCATGTGGTTTGGAATGAAAGGGAAGAATTTCCCAAGGTACATTGGCCACTTTGAGATCCTTGATTCCATAAGAGTAGTGTCCTATCAACTTGAAATTCCACCATGTACGGCTCAAATTCAGGACATGTTCCATGTATCTCTCCGATGAAAGTATATACCATATCCCTCACATGTACTAAACTCAAAGGTGGTACAGTTGGATGATGATATATCTTACTTGGAGAAGCCAATAATGATTTTGGACTGAAGATATAAGGTTTTTTAAAACAATACAACCCACATTGTTAATGTTTTGTGGATGAACCACAAAGATGAATTAGAAACTTCTGAAATGGTGGAGGCAATGAAAGAGAAGTACCCTCACCTATTTTTTGTTAAAAAATGAAGTGCAAAATTTTATGAGGGAAGAATTTAATGACACAAACATTTATCAATTGAATTTTTCCATTCTTATAAATATTTAAAATATCATAAAACACATAAAATCACATAGGTACTACAATACAAACTTTTTAATAGAATAATGAATAAATGAAAGGATTTTTAAAAATATAAGTAACCTATACCAACAGATTGGTAAATTGATCTTTGGAATAGTAAAATTTCCCTTTGGAATTTTAATCTATGAATTGAATAGTAACCTCACATATGAATTTATAAATAAAATTTTGGTATATAATTAATAAAAATATGATATAATTATTTAATGGAAGAAAAAAATTGATGTTCTAGAAATATTAAATTAAGTGTTGGTTTTATTATAAGTCATAAATATTTAATTAAAATTTAATAAATAATTAAATAATTTAAATGAAAATTTATTCATAAATTAATATTTTTCTTCATTATGATTATAATATAATTTTATGATACCTTAATTAATTTTTAAATGTGTAAAGAAATCATTTTAAATTTCAAAATCAGTATTTTATGAGTAAATGATAATTTTAATTTCAAATTAAATTTATCATTCTTATAAATTTATTTTCATAAATTAGATTTCAAATTTAAATTCAACCCATCAAAAAATGGATGAGGTGAAATTACTGGATTTTTCTAAAAATGTTGAATTTATGGTGAATAAGCAATTTGTAGTATTTAACAAATAAATGAATTTATGTGTCCTCGATGAGTCGTCAATAATGAAAGGATGATGTGATACCCTATTATAGAACTATACGTCCTTCATTACTATATTTATTCATGCAATAATAAACATTTCATTTCTTGAGGAAAAATAATAAACTAATGAATAAAAAATGAGAAAACACCTCTCTCTCCAGCACTATAAATTCCATCCCTTACCACCTCTTTTCTTGATCCCACTCAAGCTTTGATCCCTATAAAAATTCAACCCAATACTCTCCCAATCTCCTCCCACTTATAGGATGTTATTTCTATAACAAATGACAAATCCTAGCTTCCTTATGGAGGTTCTCAAAGAGGATAATTCAAGAGGTAAATCATTATTATTTTTCATTTAATTTCTTGTAATTTCTTTTTCTTTTATAATTATCTCCTCACCACCTCCATCAAAATGTCAATGATAACTCCAATATATTTTATATACAGGAATAAAATCATGTTTATGTAATATCCATCACTAAACACTTTTCTCCTTCTCTTTTATTCTAAAAATTTAGTCATCTCCCTTGATGTGTATATTTACAAATATCATGGACGATGTGTTTTCATTTTCCATTAACATCTTCATGTATATTCATAAAACCACTATAATTTTATGTAAATATAGTCTAATTTTTATTATTACATTTTTTTTGAAAAATAAATATTTATATAAAACTAGGTGATAAAATAAATCGATATCTTTTAGATCAAACCCCCCCAAATTTAACCCAAATGATTTCCACGAACTATTTATCAAAGGATTCATCCTCATTAAAAACAATAAAATGAAATATGAGAACAATATAACCTCTCCAATATCTCTAATAACATATAATTTCAATTCTATACAATTATCTAACCTTTACATGATCTTCTATACATATATACAAGTTAACCAGTCATGAAACCAAGAAAAAGAACACTCCCGAATGATAAAATTAAACTACATAACTCTTAAAAAATAACATAAATTGATGTAATAAAACTATAATGAATAAAATTATTGAATAAATGTTTATGGATTTATAAATTCATGAATTTAATTATATTAGTCCGGATATTAAAGAGAAGAGGGCATTCAGACATAATATAAGGGGATTCTCATACCCAACTCTATTTCCTTAGGGTTTTCATCATTCACTATATTGAAAACATGGTTATTCCATTAATGTTGTATAAATATAATAAAATTATTTAGCCCTTATATTTTCTACATATAAATGTTTCCAATTTTAATTTGTGAAAAATTCAATGATTTTTCCAAAATTACTCTTCCTTATAAAAATACATATTTTACATGACATGATATTGTGTCCTCTTTACCGAAGATGATAATTCTTATATCATGAATGTTATTATCTCATTACATTAGGTAGACAAATGTTTATAAATGAATTTGTACATTATTAAATAAACTCCATTTCCTTCCATGGATTATTTTATTTCCAAGACTAATATAAGTACTATGTGGAATGCATGATAATGTTAATGTTATGATGTGAGGGGTGCACCTGGAATTATATAGAACACACTAACTGTTATGATGTGATGTCACGAACTATCCTTGGGGCCCGTGCTGTGACTACCTCAATCTCACCTTCCGTAGGCCAGGGCCTAGCGACTAGCACTAAAGGCGTAAATCCCAAAAGAAGGGAAGGCATTTCCTTTATGAAGTATCATAAACAACAGAGTACGCAAGCGAAGTGAACAATAAGTAATACTGAGTACAAGATAAGTGCTGAAAAAAAGTTAAATGGGCCAGTATACAAACCCAACTGAAAGTACTGTTCAACTGAAAGGGAAAGTACAATAGTAGTAGGTAAACAGCAACACCGAGTCATCCTCCGGGAGTCCCACCTGAAGGGTGGGTACAGATATCCTCCTCAGCTCCTCGGGTCCGGCCGTCCACTCTCAGTTTGTCCCTCCAAGTGGTCCACATTTGGGTACCGTCCAGCTCCACAATCCTCCACCTTGATCAGTGTTGTCCATCGTCTCCATCCAACACAACGTAGTGCGGGCATAGCCCGTGCAGGGGTGAATATACGATACTCAGTAGGGATCTCGATACCCCCGAAGGTCTCTTAGAATCCATGAAGGATAAAAAACAAAGGAAATATACAGTCACGAAGTATCAAAAACAATACTTAGGTATATGCCCATACATATACCTAAGTCATCAGTTACAGTTTTGCTCCATCTCCTGAGCTCAATCACAACCCAGTCCACATAGGAAAGCACAACCCGATCCACACAAGAAAAGCAAGTCAACCACATCATTGATAATGATTGAGAATCAATACTAAACTCACATAGGTATACGTTTAATATGGCGATAGAGATGATCAGATGTAGCCACTGATTCATCTAAGATGTATGACCCACATAGGATACAAGACCAACTAAGCTGTCAGACCCACAAAGGATACAAGACCAACTACTCTGCCGAAACCACACAGGATACAAGTACAGAGTCATATACTGCCAGACCCACATAGGATACAAGAAAAATAGTAATCATTGTCAAACCCATGGAGGACTCCATTATGGTCGTCGTTGCTGCCGAACCCATGGAGGATCCATGTACAGTCGTCCTCGCTGCCGAACCCACGGAGGATCCAAGTGTAGTCGTCATCGTCGCAACCAAATCTAGGGTTCCCACACACAGCATGCTCGATTCCGGGAGGGTCTTCTCCATAAGAAAAAGAGAGTTGATACATCAACTATCAAAAAGTCCGGTGTGGACGTATCCCAAAGTTCCATCTCGTCAAAAGAAACACAACATGACAGACGGTGCGTCAATCAAACGCCCGATTGATTTCTAAGATAAAACCAACCCAATAGTACTCCCTCTGCGTCTAAAACCTCAAGCAGATTAGGCCAAAAGGATATTCTCAAAAAAAGGATCCCAACGCAATTGACGACACGTCAATCGGATGTTCGATCCTTGAGATATAAGTGTTTCCACTCCAAGGGACCGGTTGGTTTTGAGTTCAAACCAACCCGGCTGTACCCAAACTTTGAGAAAACCACAAGTGTAATATACCAAAATTACTGTATCAATCCATGGATTCGTACCCAACTGACAGTGCGTCGATCAGAGGTCTGTAGCACAAGTTATCCGCAAAAGACCGAAAGCGGTCCGAAGTGGGGGGTCTGGGCCCGGTCCGACCTGGCACAACCCCCCTTGGGTCGGACCGAACCGGGTCGACCTGACCCAATTCAAGGACCAGCCCGGTCCACGCGACCCACCCCGGCCCGTCCGGGGGGGGGGGGGGGGAGGGGGTGCGCTAGATCAACCAGCGGCCGAGTAGGGGGGACGCAGTGCTTGGCGCCGCGTATTCCCTGGATCCCTCGAGGGTGCGGGATCCGGCCACCCACTATCGTGGCATCAGACGAAGCGGCTTCTGCCGGTGGCACACTGGGGCGCGGCTGCCTCCGGGCGGCCGGCCGGGGCCAGCCGTCGGCTCCGCCGGTGATTTCCGCGGGCCATCGGAGTCGTTCTGGTGGTCCATTCCAGCTCCCGTTTGCGCCTGCAGTCGTCGCGGAAATTAAAATTTACTACAACAGCCTCTAATCGCCAAAATGGTCCCGTTTCATCATTGCCAAGGATTTCACGCATCAGGAACAAAACAACGGTGGGTTTGGACTTGTTCGTTAGTCCGCACCTACCACGTTATTGGTTTTATGAAAACCCCATCAATAAACACGCCATGCCGAGAGTTTATAAATCACATGAAGAAATTTATACCAAAACACCTAGCACAACAAATAAGGCATTCATCGGCATCGCTGTAGATGGAATCACGGTAGATGGAGTCTTGGTAGACGGCGTCATGGAAAAAGGGGTTTGTAGGCATTGACAAAAAACATAGAGGAGGATGCGACATCTCCTCTCTTGTCACGGGGAAGAGGATTGGTGGCGCATCATCGATCTCCGAGGAACCGACGTTCTTCATCGTTCTTCATTGGAGGACGGCGTTCTTCGTCATTATTCTTTGGAAGCCAGAGTTCTTCCTTGTGCAACGAAGCTCATCCCTTGATAAAATAATTGGTTCCCCCTATTATTTTATTATATGCATGGAAACTCTCCCATAATTAATTCACCACACTAATTAAAATGCGTTGACATTTAATTAAAGAGGGAGAGAGAAGGTTCCCCATAATTAAACACATTGTCAGTTTAAATTAAAATAGGGAAAAGGAAGGTTCCTCATTAATCAATACGAGGAGTTACCCAAGAATTAATCCAGGGATATTAATGGAGGAAAAGTCAAGGAAATAGTAGGGGAATAAATGGGGTCAGAGGAAATTAAATGGTGGGGCTGATGTGGGTACGACCACTCTAACCTCCTCACATGGGTAATTAAGTGGCTTCGGGACCCACCCTTAACTACCCATGGGAGGGATTAAACTCCTTTAGTAATAAAAATTGTTCCGACAATTTTTATTTATTTCTTAAACAAACCCCCCAAAATTAACTTCTCCTCCTTTGCGAACGCAACTTCGGTAAGTGTCCCCTTTAGTAATTACCGACGCTGTGAGTTCATCGGTGCCCTTAGATTTTAATTCTGAGCAATGGTTCAATAGTTAGAAATTCCCACCCATCCGTTCACTGAACGTACCCGAGGTACAATTGGGAGATTGATTCCGGGCACAACGTGCCTCGGAAACAAGTGCCGTCAGAAGACACAGACTCGAAAAATTCCAAATTATTTAGAAAAGAAATTCCTTGAAATTTCCGGGTCGTTATATTACTCCCTTATCAGGGATTTAAGTCCCCATAAAGCTACAACATAAACTAGGGAAAAAATGAGGGTATTGAGCACGCATCTGAGCCACCCGCTCCCATGTGATCTCTTGGAGGTTTCCGTGATGCCAACGAATGCGCACCAGAGGAATTCACCATCCATGTAGGAATCGCTCCTATCGATCCTTGATCTCCACCGTGACCTCCGCAAAAGTCACCCTGTCATCTATGTCCATCTCCCCGTGGTCGATGATATGCGTCGGGTCGTGCATGTATCTCCTCAACTGAGATACGTGGAATACATTGTGAAACTCGTGCAACAGAGGTGGAAGGGCCAGGCGGTAGGCCACTTCACCTACCGTGTTGAGGACATGGAAAGGTCCTATGAAGCATGGAGATAACTTGTCACCCCAGCCAAATATCCGTAATCCACGTCGAGCTGAGACCCATAAGAAAACGTGGTCACCATCCTCGAACTCTAGTGGTCTCTGCCTCCTATCAACATAGGACTTCTGTCTACTCTGTACAGTCCTCATCCACTCCTGGATGATCTTCACCTTCTCTGTCATAGCCCAAACCATCTCTGGTCCTACGAGTGCTGACTCCCCTAGGTATGTCCAGCACAGAGATGATCTGCAAGGTCTGCCGTAGAGTGCCTTGTAAGGTGCCATCCCGATGGTGGAGTGGTAGTTGTTGTTGTAGGAAAACTCCACCAAGGGTAGGTGATCCTACCAGCTACGACCAATGTCAGGGAAATATGCACGAAGCATGTCCTCGAGTGTATGAATGGTCCTCTTTGTCTGGCCATCCTTCTGAGGATGAAAGGCAGTGCTCAGGCATAGCTGCGTCCCAAAGGCCTCCTGCAACCCCTTCCAAATCCAGGAAGTAAAGCGAGCGTCTCGATAGAAGACGATAGATGATGGCACACCATGAAGCCGTATGATCTTCGGAACATAGTGGAATCTCAAGCTCTCCACTGTGCCCTACTCTCTGATATGTAGGAAGTGGGCCGACTTGGTGAGTCAGTCTACGATCACCCAGATGGAGTCGTGTCTTCTGGAGGTACATATAAGCCCTGTCATGAAATACATGGATATCGTGTCCCACTTCAACTCTAGGACCTCTATGGGTTGTACCAAGCCTGCAGGTACCTGGTGCTCCTCCTTCATTTGCGGAAAAGTGAGGCATCGAGAAACGAACTCTGTCAAAGCCTTCTTCATACCCGGCCACTAGTACTGTCGTCTGAGGTCCTGGTACATCTTCCCTACCCAAGGATGTACCGCTAGAGGGGAAGTGTGGAACTCCCTCAGAACCTGCTCCTATAGTGTAACTGGTACCATGGTACGTCCCCTGAAGAGGATGACGTGCTCTCTGCCTTCAGAAAATCCATTGGGTGCTAGCCTTGAGGATATATGAGCATGTCGCGCCTCATAGTCAACATCCCCACGTTGTGCCTCTCTGACCTGCTGAAGTAGTGAAGGAGTGACTGTGAGGGACTGTAGATAGGCTTCCCCATCTCTATCCACGAAGGATATCTATAAAGTGGCTAACTGCTCTGTCACCTCCCCATGTAGATGAATGCCGGATCTTCTGCTGAGAACATCAGCCAAAACATTCCCCTTCCCAGGAGTATAGACAATCTCAATGTCATAATACAGGAGGAACTCGAGCCATTGCCACTGTCTCAGGTTCAGGTCCTTCTTTGAGAAAATGTACCTGAGACTCTGGTGGTTAGAGTAGACTATAAAGCGCTCTCCCATCAGATAGTGTCGCCACATCTTCAAGGCGAAGACCACTACTGCTAATTCTAGGTCATGGGTAGCGTAGTTCTGCTCGTGATGCCTCAACTACCCTGAACCGTAACCGATCACTGATCGCTTCTACATCAGAACACACCCAAGTCTAGTCCCTGATGCGTCGCAGAAAACTACGTACCCCACACCCTCCTCCGGTAGCCTCAAGATGGTCACACTGGTCAATCTCCGCCTCAGCTCCTGGTAGATCTTCTGACATCTGTCTGACCACACGAAGGGTTTCCCCTTCTTCGTCAAAGCTGTAAATGGTGCTGGAACTCTGGAGAAGTCTAGAACAAATCTCCGATAGTACCCAGCTAGACCTAGGAAACTCCGCACCTCTATCACACTCCTGGGTGGCTCTGAAGCAAGTACCGCCTCGACCTTTGAGAGATCCACTGCAACTCCTGCCTCAAAGATGATGTGACCCAAGAAGTGAACCTCTCGAAGCCAGAACTAGAACTTCGATAGCTTACCATATAGCTGGTTCTCTCGGAGTGTATCCAGTACAACCCGTAGGTGGTAGGTGTGCTCCTCCCCGGTCGTCGAGTAAATCAGTATGTCGTTAATCCTTGGAAGCGAATACTTGTTCTTCACGGTCACCTGGTTCAGGTGACAGTAATCGACACATAGTCACAATCCCCCATCCGCCTTCTTGGCGAATAGTACCAGAGAAGCCCTGGGTGAAACACTGGGTCGGATGAAACCATTCTCTAGTAAGTCCTCCAGCTGTACACGCAGCTCACGAAGCTCGTCGGGAGCCATCCGATATGATAGAGTGGATATCAGTGACGTCCCAGGGTATAGGTCTATATAGAAATATACCTCCCTGTAAGGAGGTAGTCCTGGAACATCATCAATAAAAATGTCCGCATACTAATCCACCACTATAGGAAAACTAGGACTCCACACGTCAACTACTCCGAGGATGAGACTAGCCAACTAATGTGTGATCAGCTGCCCCATCCTCTGCATGAGTCCATCCTATGCTGCGAAGGTTCCCATCTCTCCAGTGAAGGTGAACCTAGTCCCATTAGTGCGGAAACACCACACAGTGCACCTAATAAAATCGATCTGGGCATGGTCTATAGATAACCAATCCATAACCAAGATGACGTCGTAAGGCCTCGACGCCGCTACAAGAAGATCCCACCTGAAGCTCTCGCCTTCTAGAGTAAGCTCACACTGCCGACACCAGGGCGTAATCATTGAGTCTGCTCCCGTAAGAGTCTCTAGCCACAAGGATCGAGCCAACGGCTCCATTGGAATATCTGAGCTCTGAACAAGGGCATCGACAATAAAAGAATGAATCATACCAGTGTCTATAAGAACTGCAGCAAGGGTCTAGTAAACACATATAGTTCCTCGAATCATCTCGAGTGCGCCGTGGTCGTAAGGCTCTGCTGCCTGGAGCCGACCCTGCCTCTTCCCACTAGCTCCCTATGGTCGGGGTGGACCTCCTGGGGGTGCTGGTGGTATAGCCTTGAAGCATCTTCCACCACCCGCAGCTCGGCCAGCTCCTTTGGCTCGTCCTCCTGCTCCCTGTGGACCTCCACGGTCGAACCTCTGCCTCTGCCTGGGAGGTCCCTCCACGGTCTGCTGCTCATCTGCATGGCGGGTCGGGCAGTCATGAGCCATGTGGCCCTACCCGCCGCATGCATAACACTGTCTGCTCCTCGTATGTCTGGCTCTGCGCCGTGTTCCCCACACAGCCGAACCTGTGTCTTGAGGTCACCCACCAGACGCCCTGTTCTTCATGGACCCCTACGTCATCTGTCTACAGTCAGCTGCAGAAGACTCCGCTCCATGTCTTCCTGTGGTGGGTCTCGCTACTGATGGCTTCTCGACAAGAAATCTCTCCACTAGCAGGGCTCGCTCCAGCACCCCCCCAGGGCCGGGATGCTGAGTGGAATCGTCGCAGCTCTGATCTCATGCCTTAGCCACTGCTCAAAGGTCCGGGCCTGGAAGAATGGGTCACGTAGCATGTTTGTGGAGTAGCGCGAGAGGGCAGTAAATCTCACCAAGTACTGGGCTATTGACATGCTGCCCTGCCATAGCTATAGTAACTCATGGATGTGAACTAAACGGTGGGTGGATGGAACAAACTCTGAGCAGAAGAGGCTCTCAAAGTCTTTCCATAGAAGAGATGCCTCATTGTTCACCTGGAGAATCAGGCTCCACCATCTACCTGCTGCTGCGTGTAGGAGACTCACGATAAGGATCACCATGAGGTCCGCTGGTGTCCCTACCAATCTAAAGACTCTGACGATAGCGTCCATCCAATCCTCAGCTGCCTGAGGATCCATATCTCTGTGGAATCTGGGTGACCTATGTCTCTGAAACTCGTGCAACGTGCTCTGGCGGCGTGCACTCTCCACCGCTGGGGCTGGTAGCATCGGTGGCTCGGTGGGTAAAGGTACCACCGATGCCTCCGCTGTAATGGGGCCCTGCACCGAGGCCTCGTCGCTCGGTGGGCTGCCGTTTTGCACCAAGCTTGGAGCCCTAGCTGGCTGCCATGGTGGGGCCATCCTGAAAAGAAATAGGTGCGCCATGATTAATACAATATACCTGGTGAGATGAAACAAAGTAATCACAATGAAATTTTTTGAAACACACAAGCAATAAATGTTTTCGTGAACTGATTCGGAAATCAGAAGTCAGGGTCCAGGTGTATGGATACGTCAGCTACCACACCAACATTAGACTCCCTATACTGAAAACCACACTCAATACTCTTAACACTATTGCTCCAGAGAGAAGAAATTATCAGAGTCCTGAGTTCTGTGGTTCAACCGACTCCTCTGATACCAATTTGTCACAACCCATCCTCGGGGCCCATGTCGTGACTACCCCAAGCCCGCCTTCTATAAGCCAGGGGCTTGCAACTAGCACCAATGGCGTAAATCCCAAAAGAAGGTAATGCATTGTATTTATGAAGTAACATACACAATAGAGTACCCAAGATAAATAAACACTAAGTAAAACTGAGTACATGATAAGTGCTGAAAAATAGGTAAATGGGCCAGTATACAAACCCAACTAAAAGTACAATACAACTGAAAGGGAAAGTACAACAGTAGTAGGTAAACAGCAACACCGAGTCTTCCTCCGGGAGTCCCACCTGAAGAGTGGGTACAAATTTCCTCCTCAGCTCCTCGGGTCCAGCCATCCACTCCGAGTACGTCCCGCCATGTGGTTCACCTCTATGTACCATCCAGCTCCACAAGCCTCAACCTCGATCAATGTTGTCCGTCGTCTGCATCCAACACAAGGTAGTGCAGACATAGCTCGTGCAGGGGTGAGTATACGATACTCAGTAGGGACCCCGAGACCCTCGAAGGACTCTCAGAATCCAAGAAGGATAAACCATAAAGTAAAGATACAATCATGAAGTATCAACAACACTACTTAGGTATATGCCCATACATATACCTATGTCATCAGTTACAATACGACTCTAGCTATCGAGCTCAACCACAACCCAGTCCACACAGGAAAGAACCACCCAATACACAGAGGAAAAGAAAGTCAACCACATCATTGATAATGATTGAGAATCAAGACTCAGATAACATAGGTATACGCTCCAAATGGAAATAGAGATGATCAGATGTAGCCACTGATTCATCTAAGCTGTCGGACCCACATAGGATACAAGACCAGTTAAGCTGTCGGACCCATAAAGGATACAAGACTAGCTAGTCTGCCGGACCCACACAAGATACAAGTACAGAGTCAAATACTGTCGAACCCACATAGGATACAAGAACAGTAGTCATCACCATAAAACCCATGGAGGATTCCAGTATGGTCGTCGTCGCTACCTAACCCATGGAGGATTTAAGTACAGTCGTCCTCGCTGCCGAACCCACGGAGGATCCAAGTGCAGTCGTCATCGTCGCAGCCAGATCTAGGGTTCCCGCACACAGCATGCTCCATTCCGGGAGGGTTTGCTCTTCGAGCAAAAGAGAGTAGATACATCAACGTTCATGAATTCAAGAGTTGATGTATCCCAAAGTTCAGTCTCGTCAAAATAAACCCAGCGCGACAGACAGTGCGTCAATCGGATGCCCGGTCTGAGAGTTATTGTCTTTTCCGTTCTAGGGGCCCGATTGATTTTTAAGCTAAAACCAACCCGACCATACTACAACTACATCCAAAACTCAAGCAGATTAATCCAAAAGAACCGTCTCAATAAAAGGATCCCAACGCAATTGACGACACGTCAATCATATGTCCGGTCCTTGAGATTTAAGTGTTTCCGCTCCAAGGGCCCAGTTGGTTTCAAGTTAGAACCAACCCGGCCATACCCAAACTATTCCAAAACCTCACGTTTAATATAGTGAAATGATTTCGTATATCCATGTATTCATACGCAACTGAGGGTGCATCGATCGGAGGTTCTTAGCACAAGTTATGGGAAAAAGACCAAAAGCGGTCCGAAGTGGGGGGGTCTGGGCCCAGTTCGACCCGGCCCAACCCCCATGGGTCATCCCGAACCGGGTCGACCCGTCCCGGCCTCCGGTGCAGCCCGCTCAGGTGCGGCCCGGCTTGTCAGGTTGCGGCCAGGCCCAGTCCGCGCGACCCGCCCCAGCCCGGCCGGGGGGGGGGGGGGGGCGCTGGCTCAGCCAGCGGCCGAGCAGGGGGGACGCGGTCCCCCCTTTGTCCCGCAGACACAGTGCTTGGCTTCGCGTCTTCCCTGGATCCCATGCGGACACGGGATCCGGCCTCCCACTACTGAAGCTTCATCCATGGAGGCTCCTACAAGTAGTGCATCGGGGCACCGCCGCCTCCGGCCGCCGCTGATTTCCATGGGCAACCAGAGTCGTTCTGGTGGTCAGTTCTTGCTCTCGGCTGCGCCTGCGGTCATCTCGGAACCCGTACTTTAATACGATGGCCTCTAATTGCCAAAACATTCCTGTTTCGTCTTCACCAAGGATTTCGCGCGTTAGGAACAATATAGCGGTGGGTTCGGACTTGTTCGTTAGTCCGCACCCACCGCGTTAGTGGTTTTAAGAAAACACCATCAATAGAAACGCCATGCCGAGAGTATAGAAATCACATGAAGAAATTTATAACAAAAACCCTAACAAAACAAAGAAGGCGTCCATCGGCATCACGGTAGAGGGCGTCGCGGTAGACGACGACACAGTAGACGGCGTTGCGGTAGATGACGGCGCTGTAGACGACGTCGCGGTAGACAACGTCGCGGAAAAGGGGGTTTGTAAGCGTCAATGGAAAAAGTCGAAGAGGAAGCGACATCTCCTATCTTGTCGCGGGGAAGAGGATTGGTGGCGCGTCGTCGACCTCTGAGGAATTGGAGTTCTTCGTCATTCTTCATCGGAGGTCGATGTTCATCGTCATTCTTCGTTGGAGGATGGCGTTCTTCCTTGCGCAACGAAGCCCTTCCCTTGATAAAATAATATGTTCCCCCTATTATTTAATTATACGCAAGGAAACTCTTCCATAATTAATTCACCACCCTAATTAAAATGTGTTGACATTTAATTAAAGAAGGGAGAGAGAAGGTTCCCCATAATTAAATGCATTGGCAGTTTAAATTAAAAAGGGGGAAAAGGAAGGTTCCTCATTAATCAATACGAGGAGTTACCCAAGAATTAATCAATTTATATTAATGGAGGAAATGTCAAGGAAAAAGTATGGGAATAAATGGGGTCGGAGAAACTTAAATGGTGGGAATCGTGTGGGGCCCACCTCTCTAACCTCCTCACTTGGGTAATTAAGTGGCTGTAGGCCGCACCCCTAACTACCCATGGGAGGGATTAACCTCCTTTAGTAATAAAAATTGTTCCGACAATTTTTGTTTATTTCTTAAACAACACCCCACAAATTAACTTCTCCTCCTTTGGGAATGAAACTATGGTCAGTATCCCCTTAAGCAATTACCAGTGCTGCGTGTTCATCAGTGCCCTCCGATTTTAATTCCAAGCACCAGTTCAAAAGTTAGAAATTCCAGCTCGTCAGTTCACTGAATGTACTCAAGATAAACTTCGGAAATTGATTCCAGGCACAACGGGCCTCAGAATCAAGTGCCGTCAGAAATCACTGACTCACAAAATTCCAAAGTATTTAGAAAAAAATATTTCCTTGAAATTTCTGGGACTTTACATGTGATAGGTAAACCAATAATTATTTTATGATCCAATGCATTGGGTAATGTGAATAATCCCCTGAGATATTGTTGAATAGTCATGAATATTATGCTATCTTTTTTCACACCTATATATGGTAATTGAAAACTAATACATTATGTATCATTATTAAGCATTTCCATATTCCATTACATTACCTAGTTCCTACTTTCATGATTATGATTGTGATTTTAGGATTAATCTCACTCATTTTTATATTGATTCATGTTATTATCTATCCTCCTATTGAGAAGTTAGATCACCACTTTGTTTGATGTATATCCTCAGGTGATTACATGTCCTAATGAGAACATGAGGACCAATATGAATCTATTTAATAATGAGTTAAATAAATTTTAATGTTTTATTTTATAAAACTTATGTATGGTCATAATATTTCCAAGACACTAAACCTTCTGATCATGGTTGTGTAATTATTTAATTATATATGTTTTTAAAATTATGTAATACGTTTTTAAGAAATGTATGGTCACAATAGTTGGTATAATAGACATTTTTATGTTATTTATGATTTAGGATTACAGAACCTTAATAATAACATTTATTTGGATAATATGTATATGTTAACTCACAATAATCTTTTATAATCATAGGGATACAACAAGATATATATTTATATTCAATTTAAAAAAGTAATAACTTTTTCATGATCAGTTGACGTATGTTTTGTTTCAACCTTTTCAATTATTGAAAATGGTGGGAACTTGGAGAAACCAGTCCAACAACCCTTGTGATTGACTATGTAGTGATTGCTCGAATGACATCCACAATGCCTTCAGATGTGAAGTACAACATTTTAGGGTGATTTTTACTCAATTGTCACAGTAAATGAAGAATAACCTAAACTACGTGGAACATCATCCTTCACCTAAGAGAGAGAAATTTGATATCAATTCCTTTATGCGAAAATGACCAAAGATGTTTTTTTGTTCTTCTGATCGACGAGTCATATAATAGACAACAAAGTCAATGGAGAATATATTGTCTATACTACACTGTTCTAGGGTGCAGAAGGTGACTCTTATATTTTCTTTTGATGGAGAGGCTGATCAATAGTGGCTGCTGATTAATAACACTAAGACAAAGGATGAAAGTGAAGACATGGGGTGGGAATATATTATGAAAATAATTTTTAAACATTATTTCCCTCAAAATCTTCGTACAAATATAGAGAGAGAATTCCTAGTTCTCATGATAAATGAAGTTGAATATTTTGCAGCCTATAAATAAAATTTCACAATGATTTCTAGGTATTACATGAGTTTATTAATCAAAAATGACCTCAAAATTTATAAATTAATTATTGTTTTAGAACCACACCTTCAAAAGGACCAACTAATTAGAGACTTTGGGAGTTTTGAATATTTTTTAGATGTTATCTCAAAATGCAGATAGAGTTTTGAGAATAGTGTAACACCCCAAGATTTCATAGTGTGTTATTTCGTCAAAATAATTCAATAACTTGCACTACACGCAACACCGAGTTCAAGAACACCATGACTTACCAAACAAGCCGTTCAAAAGAGGTTATTAATAGTATTAACTAAATTTTAAACTTTATATAATCCTTATAATTTTAGAATCCATATTGTGAGAACAAATTCATTTTCAGTATTGCACTTTTATCAACTTTTAATAGTGAACCCTTTTTAAATACAATATTTTAAACTTTTTGACTAAATGGGGACATCAAAAATTTATAATTAAAAATCCCAAGCTTCCACGGTTTGCTTTCCTTTGAATAATACAGTAGCGTGTGTTGTACGCAACTTCGAATTTTAACACACACCACAACCGATCAAACTAGCCGTTATGAATAGTAATACCTACTTTTTGAAATTATATATATTTTATTTTTTAAAATGGACTTCATTTTTGGATTCTTAATATCGAATTTAGCCTAAGGTGAAATTTTGGTACTTTTCGGATAACTTTAATATTTTGATGAATAGTGAAAATTACTAAATTTTAATTAAAAACAACTTTTTTAATCAAAATAATTAATAGTGATAAATTATGAATTTGAGTGGTTTTAAAATATATTTAGAATTTATTTTACCATTTAATATAATTTTGTTCATTGGACATAATTTTGCAATTAAACCGGACATAAACAAGTGTCAATCTTTTGATAGTTATTATCTCTTAAAACACGCTTTTTGTTTTAACAACGGGAATTAATTTTAAATTAATTTCTGCCACTTCTGTGTTTTGAATTTGGAAAAATGGATTCCATATTTGGAATCCGGATTTTCAAATTGTGGAAATAGGCAACTTTTATTTTTAGTCATTTTGAATAATTACTGCGGTAAATATTTTATTTACCATGGTTAAGGGTAAATCCGATAAATAAGGGTTAAAAAATAAAATTATAATAATACTAAATTACCCTAAAATGTGTCCTAGACTTATTGGTTGATACATGTTCGACCATAGGCATCTTTAGGTCGATTTTGGGACCCCATGGAGCCACTAGTAGGTGATAGGGACACTTTATTTTAATTAAGCTAAAATAAGTACAAAAATGACATATGTATATATCTTTTAGAAAAACAATTTTTACATAGGGTTATATAAGTTTTATTTTCGACTATAAATATTAATTAGAAGGATAAAACGATTTCCTACATGATGATATTTTATTTGGAATTTTTAGAGTTAAATAATTTAATTTATATATGACACAATGATGATGCAGTAATTACCGTAATAGTGAAAAATTAAAATAATTGATATTATAAATACCCAAATAAATATAATTTGAGACTTTTAATGAATTACAATAATTTTATAGGAGAATATGACATATTAGGATTGATTTAATTAAATTTTTTGAAGTAATAATTTTGTTATGATTTTTACAAAACACAATTCTTGAATAGTGTCAAAATTGACATAAAAAAGTTTTTAAACAAAATATTATATTATTAATTGATATTAAATTCCTAAAAATCTAAGTTTCGGCCAAGAGACTTATATCATTATAGTTGTATCATTAATGGACCACTTGGGGGTCTCTTGAATGTATATGGTAATTTTATAAACCATATAATATAAAAATACAAAGAGACATTGTAAAAGTGAAACTAATTAACTTAGAGTTAATACTTAAAGATAAGGTTAATATAAGTACCCAAACCTGTCTAAATTATATTGGTTGAGTTTTTTTCGACCTATCCATACCTTAACCTTTGAATAATCTAATTTGGAGCCATTATAAACCGAATATGAATTTATTATAAATTAATATTTCTAGCTTTTCCAAAGGTTCCCCTCACCCCTCTTATAAAAGGGCACTCCTCCTTCTCATTTCTTCACACCTTCAAAGCCTTTTGGTTAGTCCAGACTCTGCCCAAATACTCTCCCAACTTCCCTCACTAAAACCTAGAGGCCTTATTTTGATCAGAAATCCAACCTAAGGAGCCCTTTTGATCAAATCAAAAGGAAGAACCCGAAGAAGAGGTAATGATTTCACCACCCTTTTCCAAGTTCCTTTCTTCTTCAACTTCTTCTTCCGTTGTTTTTACCATTATAAAATAATAACTCCAGTATAATATAAATACTGTGATGTTATGGTACAACCATATTCAGTATTCTATCCACCCTTTTGAATAACATGTCACCAAATGTGCGTACGTACGGCTTACCGTCTCCACGTCGTGGTGTAATTGTTATTCAACATATTATTATTTGGATGGGTATAATAATGATGTGTAACTCAAGTAAATAATAAATATAACATGTTAATGATTCTGTATATATGATATACCATCCATTTATATGTTATTTTAATATCAAAAGAATGATATTGTCGCTCGTGCGTACGTACGGACTACTGTCTCCACGAATGCGATGAGATTCATTCTCCATCATATCCATTCAAGTATAATTATCATTTGATGATTTAAAAATGATTTTTAAGGAATTGATATCATTTTGGATATGAATAATATACAATCTATCCATTACAAACATGGCTTACGTAACAAAACATATAAAAGAAAACGAGCAAGTTAACACCCGAAACAACGATAATACTAAGACATTAATAACAAATCAATGAATATCATATATGATATCATATTAATGTATATGATTCTTTTATAATTTAATAACAATTATTTCACCATTATACAGGAGGATAACCTACCCCAACCAATGAAAAGTACAAGGTAAGGGTCATTTCACAATCTCTTCATTATCCGAGGTTGTTTATACGTAATAATCTACTGGGATCTCTTTATCATCCACATCCATGTTTCTTAATAATGTATTTCAAAACATTTTTACTATTTACAAGAATATGGGTTAATGTCATTTATACCCTTATGTGTTTCAAAAGGAATCTTTCCGTCGTTTTCCAAACAAGGGACTTTTAACCTTTTCGACAAATTTAAGGTAAGAATGTTTAGTACAAACCTTGGAAACTAGATTTAGGTAAACTCTGATTAGAGCACATAGACCTAAGATGGACCTTGAGGATTAGTATAGAAGAACTTCCTAGAATTTTGGTATTGTAGAGATTTTGTGCGTTTTCCGAGCAATACATCCCTTTCTGGATACGAGCAGGTAGAGGCGGCTCTGGCACAGATGTACCTAGGGGTAAAACCCGAAAACACCGCTTTGAGCTAGACTCGAACGGGAACAGGTTCACGACAACGGGCCTTTCTGCACTCTTGGTTACGACACTCCCGGGGGATATGATTAGGATAATACTCATTTTCATTACCTACCATTATTAAGGGTTTATGAGTATATACTTCCTCAAATGAGGCATTTTTATGATTATGGATTATATCCATATACTATTTAATTTATGTTATGTGTTTTACAAGTTTGGGATTAGGTATTGTTATTTATAAACTAATCTAGTGTATGCCATTGTTTAGAAATGGCGCCCAGTAGAAGGAATGATAACTCCAGCAATGCACATAATCCAAAGAGAATGAATGGTCATATCTTTCATGGTCTTAAGACAAAATTTATAAGAGAAATAGTCTCCCATGTATTATCATCATATGAAGAAATAATATCATGTGTTGATAAGATAAGTAATGATTTTACTGAGTCCTATGGATTTTAAGGGAAGCAAGAGAAGAAAAGGATGGAAGAGAAAAAGATGGATAAAGGGAAGAGGGAAAAGAAGAATTTTCCCATATGTGATAACTGTGGGAAGACACACCCTGGAACTTGTTTGAAAGGAATGGGAGTTTGTTATAAGTGTGGAGGAAAAGAGCACAAAGTACGTGACTGCAAGGGTAAGAAAATGGTTTCAAATGTACAATGCTTCATTTGCAAGGAGTTTGGACACTACGCGAACCTATTTCCCAGTCATCAAACCATGCCGCAAATGATGCTATTAGATAATAATCAAGTTATGATACTACCACAGATGAAGAGGAATGAATAGAGTTCTTATGTTGATTATGTCAATTGAGTGTTGTATCAACAAGGTACTTTTTATAATAATTATGGAGTATATAAGGATTGTACTGCAGTACTATTTCATTTAGGACTTGAGATTGTGTGGAACAAAGAAAAGTGTCTCAATAGCAGGATAAATTTTTGGAAAATATATGGTTGAGATAATGATAAACCATAATATAGTTCTGATACCGAGGTAGTGATTTTGGAATAATACATGATTTATTTGGATAAATTATATTGGATATTCTTTAATACCTTGAAATTGATTAATTATTTGTATATTCCATCATTGTTGGGGTTTTAAACATTTTTGGATTGATGAAGTATATCCAGCATTCTATATGGAATACGGTAGCATGAATGTAATCAATAAGGAATATGGTAATTCAGGATGTTTCAGTGTATTAAAAGAATACATGATGAAGGTATTCATATGCTATTACCGGGTAAAAAGGATCTACATTATGTTTACCTTCCTTATAAATTTTGGACTGTGAGTTTGGAAAGATGTATTTTGGATAGTTCTAGTTTGGATTATTTTGGATTTCCATAAAAGGACAACCCGGAGGTCGGGCGGCAACCCGTCACGTCCGGCAGGGCCGCGAGACTTGAACCCGCAACCGAAGGGCGACAAGGGTGTATCACCTACCACTATCCCACGAGATGTCCTGGATTAAATAATGTAGTTTTTTTTAAAATATCTTGTAGATGAATTATAAATTCGTTTATTTTGGAACCCTGTATGAATAGTATAAATAGAATTTTTTTTACGTTCTATTATCTTTTAGAATGAAAGATGAGTTTGTGGTAGAAATTTATTAATGGATAAAACTCTAATTATAAAGTAAGTATATCTCCTTATGATCTTATCCATTCTCATAAATAAATTCTTCAACATTAAGAAAAGGAACTTAGAACAAAAATGTTGTCCTAGATGGTGCCTTAAATCATCACTAATTTAAGGCTTTGGGATTGTTGGCCTTTTCATAGCCATGTTCTCTAACACTATCTATCAGATAATTGATGGTTAGATTTATCTTCCATATCCATATTTTCCTACATGGAACCCTAATATGTGTTATCTTCGGTAATATTCATACATTCCACTCTTTATTTTAAATAGAGGCCTCATTAATTCATTTTTCGATGTGGGATTTCAACTAAGATATTTTGAAACTTCAAAAATGTGTTATCCAAATACCTTATGTTTTGTTGAATCGATGGTATTTTAAATCATCATAGATTGATGAATTTAAGGACCTCAATTTTAAACTTGTTTGTGATTGATGACCTCAATCACTACCTATAAATATTTACGTTTTTCCTCCAATTATATGTCTCTAATTTCCACCAATGTTCTCCTAATCGAGATCATAATTTGGTGGTGACCCTTTCAATTCTCTTTTCCTCATTTTAAGGCTAAATTTTAGTAACCCAATTTCCGATGTGGGTTTTCCCACAAAGATATTTTTTATTTTCATCCTTTTATTTTCAAAGAACAATTTCAAATTGCGAGGACGCAATTTATTGAAGGAGGGGAGAATGTAACACCCCAAGATTTCATAGTGTGTTATTTCTTCAAAATAATTCAATAACTTGAACTACACACATCACCGAGTTCAAGCGCACCATGACTTACCAAACAAGCCGTTCAAAAGAGGTTATGAATAGTATTAACTAAAATTTCAACTTTATAGAATCCTTATAATTTTAGAATCCATATTATGAGAACAAATTCATTTTCAGTATTGCACTTTTATCAACTTTTAATAGTGAACCCTTTTTAAATACAATATTTTAAACTTTTTGACTAAATTGGGACATCAAACATTTAAAATAAAACATCCCAAGCTTCCACGGTACGCTTTCCTTTGAATAATACAGTAGCATGTGTTGTACGCAACTTCGAGTTTTAACACAAACCACAACCGATCAAACTTGCCGTTATGAATAGTAATACCTACTTTTTGAAATTATATATATTTTATTTTTTAAAATGGACTTAATTTTTGGATTCGTAATATCAAATTTAGCCTAGGGTTCAATTTTGGTACTTTTCGGATAACTTTAATATTTTGATGAATAGTGAAAATTACTAAATTTTAATTAAAAACATCTTTTTAAATCAAAAATATTAATAGTGATAAATTATGAATTTGAGTGGTTTTAAAATATATTTAGAATTTATTTTTCCATTTAATATAATTTTGTTCATTGGACATAATTTTACAATTAAAATGGACATAAACAAGTGTCAATTTTTTTATAGTTATTATCTCTTAAAAACACGCTTTTTGTTTTAACAACGGGAATTAATTTTAAATTAATTTCTACCACTTCTGTGTTTTGAATTTGGAAAAATGGATTCTATATTTGGAATCAGGATTTTTAAATTGTGTAAATAGGTAACTTTTATTTTTAGTCATTTTGAATAATTACTGCGGTAAATATTTTATTTACCACGGTTAAGGGTAAATCCGATAAATAAGGGTTAAAAAATAATATTATAATAATACTAAATTACCCTAAAACGTGTCCTAGCCTTATTGGTTGATACATTTTCGACCATAGGCATCTTTGGGTCGATTTTGGGACCCCATGGAGCCACTAGTAGGTGATAGGGACACTTTATTTTATTTAAGTTAAAATAAGTACAAAAATGACATAAGTATATATCTTTTAGAAAGACAATTTTTACATAGGGTTATATATGTTTGATTTTTGACTATAAATATTAATTATAAGGATAAAAATATTTCCTACATTATGATATTTTATTTGGAATTTTTAGAGTTAAATAATTTAATTTATATATGACACAATGATGATGCAGTAATTACCGTAATAGTGAAAAATTAAAATAATTGATATTATAAATACCCAAATAAATATAATTTGAGACTTTTAATGAATTAAAATAATTTTATAGGATAATATGACATATTAGGATTGATTTAATTAACTTTTTTCGAAGTAATCATTCTGTTATGATTTTTACAAAACTCAATTCTTGAATAGTGTCAAAATTGACATAAAAGAGTTTTTAAACAAATTATTATATTATTAATTGATATTAAATTCCTAAAAATCTAAGGTTCGGCCAAGAGACTTATATCATGATAGTTGTATCGTTAATGGACCACTTGGTGGTCTCTTGAATGTATATGTTAAGTTTATTAACCATATAATATAAAAATACAAAGAGACATTGTAAAAGTGAAACTAATTAACTTAGAGTTAATACTTAAAGATAAGGTTAATATAAGTAACCAAACCAGTCTAAATTCTATTGGTTGAGTTTTCTTAGACCTATCCCCACCTTAAACTTTGAATAATCAACTTTGGAGCCATTATAAAACGAATATGAATTTATTATAAATTAATATTTCTAGCTTTTCCAAAGGTTCCCCTCACCCCTCTTATAAAAGGGCACTCCTCCTTCTCATTTCTTCACACCTTCAAAGCCTTTTGGATTGGCCAAACTCTGCCCAAATACTCTCCCAACTTCCCTCACTACAACCTAGAGGCCTTATTTTTATCATAAAGCCAACCTAAGGATCCCTTTTGATCAAATCAAAAGGAAGAACCCGAAGAAGAGGTAATGATTTCACCACCCTTTTCCAAGTTCCTTTCTTCTTCCACTTCTTCTTCCGTTGTTTTTACCATTCTAAAATAATAACTGCAGTATCATATATATACTGTGATGTTATGGTACAACCATATTTAGTATTCTATCCACCCTTTTGAATAACATGTCACCATACGTGCGTACGTACGGCTTACCGTCTCCACGTCGTGGTGTAATTGTTATTCAACGTATTATTATTTGGATGGGTATAATAATGATGTGTAACTGAATTAAATAATAAATATAACATGTTAATGATTCTGTATATATGATATACCATCCATTTATATATTATTTTAATATCAAAAGAATGATATTGTCGCTCGTGCGTACGTACGGACTACCGTCTCCACGAATGCGATGAGATTCATTCTCCATCATATCCATTCAAGTATAATTATTATTTGATGATTTAAAAATGATGTTTAAGGACTTGATATCATTCTGGATATGAATAATATACAACCTATCCATTACAAACATGGCTTACGTAACAAAACATATAAAAGAAAACGAGTAAATTAACACCCAAAACAACGATAATACTAAGATATTAATAACAAATCAATGAATATCATATATGATATCATATTAATGTATATGATTATTGTATAATTTACTAAAAATTATTTCACCATTATACAGGAGGTTAACCTACCCCAACCAATGAAAATTACAAGGTAAGGGTTATTTCACAATCTCTTCATTATCCGAGGTTGTTTATACGTAATAATCTACTGGGATCTCTTTATCATCCACATCCATGTTTCTTAATAATGTATTTCAAAACATTTTTACTATTTACAAGAATATGGGTTAAAGTCATTTATACCCCTATGTGTTTTGAAATGTATCATTTTGTCGTTTTCCAAACAAGGCACTTTTAACCTTTTTGAAAAATTTAAGGTAAGAATGTTTTTTTAACTTATACGGCGGGTGCGGATATTTACCGCCGTTATGAAATCGTCAGAGCTTCCCTTAAAAGATTATTAGAATAATTTCAAATTGAATGTATTATTTTATAGTTATGTTACTTTTAAAATTATTTCAAAAAAAAGAGATATTTTTCTAAAATAGTTTTGATTTCATCTATGTCAACATCCTTTGATGGCTTTTAAGATTATTTGAAGTTGATTTATTATGATAAAAAACATCCATATTTTATTGAAGGTTTTGTGATATTTTTGACTGTGGATAAGCTATTCTTATGTCACTCATGGTTTTTTTTAATGTATTGACATTTCAGAAGTTATTTTTAATCCGAATGGTTATGTTATATTTCAACCTTTCATTCAGATGAATGTGTTAGACAAGTATGTTCCGGGTTGGGGACCGGTAAAAGTAAGACCTCCTCTTTGGTCTCCAATTATTAGTGGAACTCCGGTTTGGTCTCCGGTTATTAGAGGAACTCCGAGTTGGTGTCCGGTTATTAGAGGCACTCCGGGTTGGTGTCCGGTTATTAGAGGCACTCCGGGTTGGGTTCCGGTTACAGTTAGCCCCTAGGTCTTGGGACGAGGCCTTGACAAAGAAATTAAAGTTCAGAATTATGCATTCCAACATTATGAAAGTGGTTACTGATATTGCATGTGATTATTCTATTAGTAGAATATCCATGTGAATAAGTTAATGGCATTATTTCATTTTACTTTTGCCATACTATGTTGATGTTCAAGTTTAAAAGGCTATTGTTTTAGTAATGCATTGCCTTAAATGTTTATTCTTATTTATTAATGTTACGCTATATTGTTATCCTTACTGGGCATTTGAGATCACCCCTTTTCTATGTTTTATTTATCCCAGGATGTGAAGAAGTATGTTATGAATGAACTGCAGGGATATTATGAGGGGATAATAGTGTGGACTATAGAGACATTATGTTGTTGTAGTAGTTTTTCACTTTATGATGTAATGTAAAACTTATGAATATATATAGTGTTTCCAAGGCTACTAAAGAAATCGGTCTTTCGAGATTTGATCTTTCTTGTGATCATGCCAATGTTATGTAATAATGCACCGACTCTGGGTAACTAGGGTCAGGGCGTTACAGTTGGTATCAGAGGAAGTTTAGTACAAACCTTGGAAACTAGATTTAGGTAAACTATGATTAGAGCACATAGACCTAAGATGTACCTTGAGGATTAGTATAGAAGAACTTCCTATAATTTTGGTATTGTAGAGATTTTGTGAGTTTTCCGAGAAATAAATCCCTGTCTGGATACGAGCAGGTAGAGGCGGCTCTGGCACAGATGTACCTAGGGGTAAAACCCGAAAACACCGCTTTGAGCTAGACTCGAACGGGAACTGGTGCACGACAACGGGCCTTACTGCACTCTTAGTTACGACACTCCCGGGGGATATGCTTCGGATAATACTCATTTTCTTTATATACCATTATTAAGGGTTTATGAGTATATACTTCCTCAAAGGATACATTTTTATGATTATGGATTATATCCATAAACTATTTAATTTATGTTATATGTTTTACAAGTTTGGGATTAGGTATTGTTATTTATAAACTAATCTAGTGTATGCCATTGTTTAGAAATGGCGCCTAGTAGAAGGAATGATAACTCCAGCAATGCACATAATCCAAAGAGAAAGAAGGATCATATCTTTCATAGTCTTAAGACAGAATTTATAAGAGAAATAGTCTCGCATGTATTATCATCATATGAAGAAATAATATCATGTGTTGATAAGATAAGTAATGATTTTACTGAGTCCTATGTCTTTTAAGGTAAGAAAGAGAAGAAAAGGATGGAAGAGAAAAAGATGGTTTAAGGGAAGAGGGAAAAGAAGAATTTTCCCATATGTGATAACTGTGGGAAGAAACACCCTAGAACTTGTCTGAAAGGAATGGGAGTTTGTTATAAGTGTGGAGGAAAAGGGAACAAAGTACGTGACTGCAAGGGTAAGAAAATGATTTCAAATGTACAATGCTTCATTTGCAAGGAGTTTGGACACTACGCGAACCTATTTCCCAATCATCAAACCATGCCGAAAATGATGCTATTAGATAATAATCAAGTTATGATACTACCACAGATGAAGAGGAATGATTAGAGTTCTTATGTTGATTATGTCAATTGAGTGTTGTATCAACAAGGTACTTTTTATAATAATTATGGAGTTTATAAGGATTGTACTTCAGTAATATTTCATTTAGGACTTGAGATTGTGTGGAACAAAGAAAAATGACTCAATAGCAGGATAAATTTTTGGAAAATATATGGTTGAGAGAATGATAAACCATAATATTGTTCTGATACCGAGGTAGTGATTTTGGAATAATACATGATTTATTTGGATAAAGTATATTGGATATTCTTGACTACCTTGAAATTGATTAATGATTTGTATATTCCATCATTGTTGGGGTTTAAAACATTTTTGGATTGATGAAGTATATCCATCATTCTATATGGAATAAGGTAGCATGAATATAATCAATAAGGAATATGGTAATTCAGGATGTTTCAGTGTATTAAAAGAATACATGATGAAGGTATTCATATGCTATTACGGGGTAAAAAGGATCTACATTATGTTTACCTTCCTTATAAATTTTGGACTGTGAGTTTGGACAGATGTATTTTGGATAGTTCTAGTATGGATTATTTTAGATTTCCATAAAAGGACAACCCGGAGGTCGGGCGGCAACCCGTCACGTCCGGAAAGGCCGCGAGACTTGAACCCCCAACCGAAGGGCGACAAGGGTGTATCACCTACCACTGGCCCACAAGATGTCCTGGACTAAATAATGTAGTTTTTTTTTAAAATATCTGGTAGATGAATTATAAATTCGGTTATTTTGGAACCCTGTATGAATAGTATAAATAGAATTTTTTTACGTTATATTATCTTTTAGAATGAAAGATGAGTTTGTGGTAGAAATTTATTAATGGATAAAACTATAATTATAAAGTATGTATATCTCCTTATGATCTTAGCCATTCTCATAAATAAATTCCTCAACATTAAGAAAAGGAACTTAGAACAAAAATGTTGTCCTAGATGGTGCCTTAAATCATCACTAATTAAGGCTTTGGGATTATTGGCCTTTTCATAGCCATGTTCTCTACCACTCTCCATCAGATAATTGATGGTTATATTTATCTTCCATATCCATATTTTCCTACATGGAACCCTAATATGTGTTATTTTCGGTAATCTTCTTACTTTCCACTCTTTTTTTTAAATAGAGGCCTCATTAATTCATTTTTCAATGTGGGATTTCAACTAAGATATTTTGAAACATCAAAAATGTGTTATCCTAATACCTTATGTTTTGTTGAATCGATGGTATTTTAAATCATCATAGATTGATGAATTGAAGGACCTCAATTTTAAACTTGTTTGTGATTGATGACATCAATCACTACCTATAAATATTTACGTTTTTCCTCCAATTATATGTCTCTAATTGCCACTAATGTTCTCATAATTGAGATCATAATTTGGTGGTGACCTTTTCAATTTTCTTTTCCTCATTTTAAGGCTAAATTTTAGTAACCCAATTTCCGATGTGGGTTTTCCCACAAATATATTTTTTATTTTCATCCTTTTATTTTCAAAGAACAATTTCAAATTGCGAGGACGCAATTTATTGAAGGAGGGGAGAATGTAACACCCCAAGATTTCATAGTGTGTTATTTCGTCAAAATAATTCAATAACTTGCACTACACGCAACACCGAGTTCAAGCGCACCATGAATTACCAAACAAGCCGTTCAAAAGAGGTTATGAATAGTATTAACTAAATTTTAAACGTTATATAATCCTTATAATTTTAGAATCCATATTATGAGAACAAATTCATTTTTAGTATTGCACTTTTATCAACTTTTAATAGTGAACCCTTTTTAAATACAATATTTTAAACTTTTTGACTAAATGGGGACATCAAAAATTTAAAATAAAACATCCCAAGCTTCTACGGTACGCTTTCCTTTAAATAATACAGTAGCGTGTGTTGTACGCAACTTCGAGTTTTAACACACACCACAACCGATCAAACTAGCCGTTATGAATAGTAATACCTAATTTTTGAAATTATATATATTTTATTTTTTAAAATGGACTTCATTTTTGGATTCGTAATATCGAATTTATCCTAAGGTGAAATTTTGGTACTTTTCCGATAACTTTAATAATATGATGAATAGTGAAAATTACTATATTTTAATTAAAAACAACTTTTTTAATCAAAATAATTAATAGTGATAAAGTATGAATTTGAGTGGTTTTAAAATATATTTAGAATTTATTTTACCATTTAATATAATTTTGTTCATTGGACATAATTTTACAATTAAACCGGACATAAACAAGTGTCAATCTTTTGATAGTTATTATCTCTTAAAAACACGCTTTTTTTAACAACGAGAATTAATTTTAAATTAATTTCTGCCACTTATGTGTTTTGAATTTGGAAAAATGGATTCCATATTTGGAATCAGGATTTTCAAATTGTGTAAATAGGTAACATTTATTTTTAGTCATTTTGAATAATTACTGCGGTAAATATTTTATTTATCATGGTTAAGGGTAAATCCGATAAATAAGGGTTAAAAAATAATATTATAGTAATAATAAATTACCCTAAAACGTGTCCTAGCCTTATTGGTTGATACAGTTTCGACCATAGGCATATTTGGGTCGATTTTGGGACCCCATGGAGCCACTAGTAGGTGATAGGGACACTTTATTTTAATTAAGTTAAAATAAGTACAAAAATGACATAAGTATATATCTTTTAGAAAAACAGTTTTTACATAGGGTTATATATGTTTTCTTTTCGACTATAAATATTAATTAGAAGTATAAAAAGATTTCCTACATGATGATATTTTATTTGGAATTTTTAGAGTTAAATAATTTAATTTATATATGACACAATGATGATGCAGTAATTACCGTAATAGTGAAAAATTAAAATAATTGATATTATAAATACCCAAATAAATATAATTTGAGACTTTTAATCAATTAAAATAATTTTCTAGGATAATATGACATATTAGGATTGATTTAATTAACTCTTTTCGAAGTAATCATTCTGTTATGAGTTTTACAAAAACTCAATTCTTGAATAGTGTCAAAATTGACATAAAAGAGTTTTTAAACAAAATATTATATTATTAATTGATATTAAATTCCTAAAAACCTAAGGTTCGGCCAAGAGACTTATATCATGATATTTGTATCATTAATGGACCACTTGGGGGTCTCTTGAATGTATATGGTAAGTTTATTAACCATAAAATATAAAAATACAAAGAGACATTGTAAAAGTGAAACTAATTAACTTAGAGTTAATACTTAAAGATAAGGTTAATATAAGTACGAAAACCTGTATAAATTCTATTGGTTGAGTTTTTATCGACCTATCCCCACCTTAACCTTTGAATAATAAACTTTGGAGCCATTATAAACCGAATATGAATTTATTATAAATTAATATTTCTAGATTTTCCAAAGGTGCCCCTCACCCCTCTTATAAAAGGGCACTCTTCCTTCTCATTTATTCACACCTTAAAAGCCTTTTGGTTCAGCCAAAATCTACCCAGATACTCTCCCAACTTCCCTCACTACAACCTAGAGGCCTTAGTTTGATCAGAAAGCCAACCTAAGGATCCCTTTTGATCATATCAAAAGGAAGAACCTGAAGAAGAGGTAATGATTTAACCACCCTTTTCCAAGTTCCTTTCTTCTTCCACTTCTTCTTCCATTGTTTTTACCATTCTAAAATAATAACTCCAGTATCATATATATACTGTGATGTTATGGTACAACCATATTCAGTATTCTATCCACCCTTTTGAATAACATGTCACCATACATGCGTACGTACGGCTTACCGTCTCCACGTCGTGGTGTAATTGTTATTCAACGTATTATTATTTGGATGGGTATAATAATGATGTGTAACTCAAGTAAATAATAAATATAACATGTTAATTATTCTGTATATATTATATACCATCCATTTATATATTATTTTAATATCAAAAGAATGATATTGTCGCTCGTGCGTACGTACGGACTACCGTCTCCACAAATGCGATGATATTCATTCTCCATCGTATCCATTCAAGTATAATTATCATTTGATGATTTAAAAATGATGTTTAAGGACTTGATATCATTCTGGATATGAATAATATACAACCTATTCATTACAAACATGGCTTACGTAACAAAACATATAAAAGAAAATGAGTAAGTTAACACCCGAAACAACGATAATACTAAGATATTAATAACAAATCAATGAATATCATATATGATATCATATTAATGTATATGATTCCTGTATAATTTAATAACAATTATTTCACCATTATACAGGAGGTTAACCTACCCCAACCAATGAAAATTACAAGGTAAGGGTTATTTCACAATCTCTTCATTATCCGAGGTTATTTATACGTAATAATATACTGGGATCTCTTTATCATCCACATCCATGTTTCTTAATAATGTATTTCAAAACATTTTTACTATTTAAAAGAATATGGGTTAAATTCATTTATAACCTTATGTGTTTCGAAAGGAATCTTTCCGTCGTTTTCCAAACAAGGCACTTTTAACCTTTTTGACAAATTTAAGGTAAGAATGTTGTTTTAACTTATACGGCGGGTGCGGCTATTTACTGCCATTATAAAATCGTCAGAGCTTCCCTTACAAGATTATAAGAATAATTTCAAATTGAATGTATTATTTTATAATTATGTTACTTTTAAAATGATTTCAAAAAAAGAGAGATATTTTTCTAAAATAGTTTTGATTTCATCTATGTCAACATCCTTTGATGACTTTTAAGATTATTTGAAGTTGATTTATTATGATACAAAACATCCATATTTTATTGAATGTTTTGTGATATTTTTTACTGTGGATAAGCTATTCTTATGTCACTCATGGTTTTTTTAATGTATTGACATTTCAGAAGTTTTTTTTAATCCAAATGTTTATGTTATATTTCAACCTTTCATTCATATGAATGTGTTAGACAAGTATGTTCTGGGTTGGGGACCGGTAAAAGTAAGCCCTCCGGTTTGGTCTCCGGTTATTAAAGGAACTACGGTTTGGTCTCCAGTTATTAGAGGAACTCCGGGTTGGTGTCCAGTTATTAGAGGCACTTCGGGTTGGTGTCCGGTTATTAGAGGCACTCCGGGTTGGGTTCCGGTTACAGTTATCCCCTAGGTCTTGGGACGAGGCCTTGACAAAGAAATTAAAGTTCAGCATTATGAATTGCAACATTATGAAAGTGGTTACTGATATTGCATGTGATTATTAGATTAGTAGAATATCCATGTGAATAAGTTAATGGCATTATTTCATTTTACTTTTTCCATACTATGTTGAAGTTCAAGTTTAAAAGGCTATTGTTTTAGTAATGCATTGCCTTAAATGTTTATTCTTATTTTTTAATGTTCCGCTATATTGTTATCCTTACTGGGCATTTGAGCTCACCCCTTTTCTATGTTTTATTTTTCCCAGGATGTGAAGAAGTATGTTATGAATGACTTGCAGGGATATTATGAGGGGATAATAGTGTGGACTATGGAGACATTATGTTGTTGTAGTAGTTTTTCACTTTATGATGTAATGTAAAACTTATGAATATATCTAGTGTTTCCAAGGCTACTAAACCAATCGGTCTTTCGAGATTTGATATTTCTTATGATCATGCAAATGTTATGTAATAATGCACCGACTCTGGGTAACTAGGGTCGGGGCGTTACAGTTGGTATCAGAGGAAGTTTAGTAAAAATCTTGGAAACTAGATTTAGGTAAACTCTGATTAGAGCACATAGACCTAAGATGGACCTTGAGGATTAGTATAGAATAATTTCCTAGAATTTTGGTATTGTAGATATTTTGTGTTTTTTCCGAGAAATACATCCCTGTCTGGATACGAGCAGGTAGAGGCAGCTCTGGCACAGATGTACCTAGGGGTAAAACCCGAAAACACCGCTTTGATCTAGACTCGAACGGGAACTGGTGCATGACAACATGCCTTGCTTCACTCTTGGTTACGACACTCCCGGGGGATATGCTTAGGATAATACTCATTTTCTTTACATACCATTATTAAGGGTTTATGAGTATATACTTCCTCAAAGGAGACATTTTTATGACTATGGATTATATCCATAAACTATTTAATTTATGTTATGTGTTTTACAAGTTTGGGATTAGGTATTGTTATTTATAAACTAATCTAGTTTATGCCATTGTTTAGAAATGGCGCCCAGTAGAAGGAATGATTACTCCAGCAATGCACATAATCCAAAGAGAAAGAAGGATCATATCTTTCATGGTCTTAAGATAGAATTTATAAGAGAAATAGTCTCCCATGTATTATCATCATATGAAGAAATAATATCATGTGTTGATAAGATAAGTAATGATTTTACTGAGTCCTATAGCTTTTAAGGGAAGCAAGAGAAGAAAAGGATGGAAGAGAAAAATATGGATAAAGGGAAGAGGGAAAAGAGGAATTTTCCCATATGTGATAACTGTGGGAAGAAACACCCTATAACTTGTCTGAAAGGAATGGGAGTTTGCTATAAGTGTGGAGGAAAAGGGCACAAAGTACGTGACTGCAAGGGTAAGAAAATGGTTTCAAATGTACAATGCTTCATTTGCAAGGAGTTTGGACACTACGCGTACCTATTTCCCAGTCATCAAACCATGCCGCAAATGATGCTATTAGATAATAATCAAGTTATGATACTACCACAGATGAAGAGGAATGATTAGAGTTCTTATGTTGATTATGTCAATTGAGTGTCATATCAACAAGGTACTTTTTATAATAATTAAGGAGTATATAAGGATTGTACTGCAGTACTATTTCATTTAGGACTTGAGATTGTGTGGAACAAAGAAAAGTGACTCAATAGCAGGATAAATTCTTGGAAAATATATGGTTGAGAGAATGATAAACCATAATATAGTTCTGATACCGAGGTAGTGATTTTGGAATAATACATGATTTATTTGGAAAAATTATATTGGATATTCTTGACTACCTTGAAATTGATTAATGATTTGTATATTCCATCATTGTTGGGGTTTAAATTTTTTTTGGATTGATGAAGTATATCCAACATTCTATATGGAATAAGGTAGCATGAATGTAATCAATAAGGAATATGGTAATTCAGGATGTTTCAGTGTATTAAAAGAATACATGATGAAGGTATTCATATGCTATTACGGGGTAAAAAGGATCAACATTATGTTTACCTTCCTTATAAATTTTGGACTGTGAGATTGGACAGATGTATTTTGGATAGTTCTAGTTTGGATTATTTTGGATTTCCATAAAAGGACAACCCGGAGGTCGGGTGGCAACCCGTCACGTCCGGCAAGGCCGCGAGACTTGAACCCGCAACTGAAGGGCGACAAGGGTGTATCACCTACCACTGGCCCACGAGATGTCCTGGATTAAATAATTTAGTTTTTTTAAAATATCTGGTAGATGAATTATAAATTCGTTTATTTTGGAACCCTGTATGAATAGTATAAATATAATTTTTTTACGTTATATTTTCTTTTAGAATGAAAGATGAGTTTGTGGTAGAAATTTATTAATGGATAAAACTCTAATTATAAAGTAAGTATATCTCCTTATGATCTTAGCCATTCTCATAAATAAATTCCTCAACATTAATAAAAGGAACTTAGAACAAAAATTTTGTCCTAGATGGTGCCTTAAATCATCACTAATTTAAGGCTTTGGGATTGTTGGCATTTTCATAGCCATGTTCTCTACCACTCGCCATCAGATAATTGATGGTTAGATTTATCTTTCATATCCATATTTTCCTACATGGAACCCTATTATGTGTTATTTAGGTATTCTTCATACTTTCCACTCTTTATTTTAAATAGAGGCCTCATTAATTCATTTTTCGATGTGGGATTTCAACTAAGATATTTTGAAACGTCAAAAATGTGTTATCCTAATACCTTATGTTTTGTTGAATCGATGGTATTTTAAATCATCATAGATTGATGAATTTAAGGACCTCAATTTTAAATTTGTTTGTGATTGATGACCTCAATCACTACCTATAAATATTTACGTTTTTCCTCCAATTATATGTCTCTAATTGCCACCAATGTTCTCCTAATCGAGATCATAATTTGGTGGTGACCCTTTCAATTATCTTTTCCTCATTTTAAGGCTAAATTTTAGTAACCCAATTTCCGATGTGGGTTTTCCCACAAAGATATTTTTTATTTTCATCCTTTTATTTTCAAAGAAGAATTTCAAATTACGAGGACGCAATTTATTGAAGGAGGGGAGAATGTCACACCCCAAGATTTCATAGTGTGTTATTTCTTCAAAATAATTCAATAACTTGCACTACACGCAACACCGAGTTCAAGCGCACCATGACTTACCAAACAAGCCGCTCAAAAGAGGTTATGAATAGTATTAACTAAATTTTAAACTTTATATAATCCTTATAATTTTAGAATCCATATTATGAGAACAAATTCATTTTCAGTATTGCACTTTTATCAACTGTTAATAGTGAACCCTTTTTAAATACAATATTTTAAACTTTTTGACTAAATGGGGACATCAAAAATTTAAAATAAAACATCACAAGCTTCCACGGTACGCTTTCCTTTGAATAATACAGTAGCATGTGTTGTACGCAACTTCGAGTTATAACACACACCACAACCGATCAAACTAGCCGTTATGAATAGTAATACCTAATTTTTGAAATTATATATATTTTATTTTTTAAAATGGACTTCATTTTTGGATTCTTAATATCGAATTTAGCCTAAGGTGAAATTTTGGTACTTTTCGGATAACTTTAATATTTTGATGAATAGTGAAAATTACTAAATTTTAATTAAAAACAACTTTTTTAATCAAAATAATTAATAGTGATAAATTATGAATTTGAGTGGTTTTAAAATATATTTAGAATTTATTTTACCATTTAATATAATTTTGTTCATTGGACATAATTTTACAATTAAACCGGACATAAACAAGTGTCAATCTTTTGATAGTTATTATCTTTTAAAAACACACTTTTTGTTTTAACAACGAGAATTAATTTTAAATTAATATCTGCCACTTCTGTGTTTTGAATTTGGAAAAATGGATTCCATATTTTTAATCAGAATTTTCAAATTGTGTAAATAGGTAACTTTTATTTTTTGTCATTTTGAATAATTACTGCGATAAATATTTTATTTACCATGGTTAAGGGTAAATCCGATAAATAAGGGTTAAACAATAATATTATAATAATAATAATAAATTACCCTAAAACGTGTTATAGCCTTATTGGTTGATACATTTTCGACCATAGCCAGCTTTGGGTCGATTTTGGGACCCCATGGAGCCACTAGTAGGTGATAGGGACACTTTATTTTAATTAAGTTAAAATAAGTACAAAAATGACATAAGTATATATCTTTTAGAAAAACAATTTTTAAATAGGGTTATATATGTTTGATTTTAGACTATAAATATTAATTATAAGGATAAAAATATTTCCTGCATGATGATATTTTATTTGGAATTTTTAGAGTTAAATAATTTAATTTATATATGACACAATGATGAAGCAGTAATTACCGTAATAATGAAAAATTAAAATAATTGATATTATAAATACCCAAATAAATATAATTTGAGACTTTTAATGAATTAAAATAATTTTATAGGATAATATGACATATTAGGATTGATTTAATTAAATTTTTTCGAAGTAATCATTCTGTTATGAGTTTTACAAAACTCAATTCTTGAATAGTGTCAAAATTTACATAAAAGCGTTTTTAAACAAAATATTATATTATTAATTGATATTAAATTCCTAAAAATCTAAGGTTCGTCCAAGAGACTTATATCATGATATTTCTATCATTAATGGACCACTTGGGGGTCTCTTGAATGTATATGGTATGTTTATTAACCATATAATATAAAAATACCAAGAGACATTGTAAAAGTGAAACTAATTAACTTAGAGTTAATACTTAAAGATAATGTTAATATAAGTACCCAAACCTGTCTAAAATCTATTGGTTGAGTTGTTTTCGACCTATCCCCACCTTAACCTTTGAATAATCAACTCTGGAGCCATTATAAACCGAATATGAATTTATTATAAATTAATATTTCTTGCTTTTCCAAAGGTGCCCCTCACCCCTCTTATAAAAGGGAACTCCTCCTTCTCATTTCTTCACACCTTCAAAGCCTTTTGGATCGGAAAAACTCTGCCCAAATACTCTCCCAACTTCCCTCACTACAACCTAGAGGCCTTAGTTTGATCAGAATCCAACCTAAGGATCCCTTTTGATCAAATCAAAAGGAAGAACCCGAAGAAGAGGTAATGATTTCACCACCATTTTCCAAGTTCCTTTCTTCTTCCACTTCTTCTTCCGTTGTTTTTACCATTCTAAAATAATAACTCCAGTATCATATATATACTGTGATGTTATGGTACAACCATATTCAGTATTCTATCCACCCTTTTGAATAACATGTCACCATACGTGCGTACGTACGGCTTACCGTCTCCAAGTCATGGTGTAATTATTATTCAACGTATTATTATTTGGATGGTTATAATAATGATGTGTAACTCAAGTAAATAATAAATATAACATGTTAATGATTCTGTATATATGATATACCATCCATTTATATATTATTTTAATATCAAAAGAATGATATTGTCGCTCGTGCGTACGTACGGACTACCGTCTCCACGAATGCGATGAGATTCATTCTCCATCGTATCCATTCAAGTATAATTATCATTTGATGATTTAAAAATGATGTTTAAGGACTTGGTATCATTATGGATATGAATTATATACAACCTATCCATTACAAAAATGGCTTACAAAACAAAACATATAAAAGAAAACGAGTAAGTTAACACCCGAAACAACGATAATACTAAGATATTAATAACAAATCAATGAATATAATATATGATATCATATTATTGTATATGATTCTTGTATAATTTAATAAAAATTATTTCACCATTATACAGGAGGTTAACCTACCCCAACCAATGAAAAGTACAAGGTAAGGGTTATTTCACAATCTCTTCATTATCCGAGGTTGTTTATACGTAATAATCTACTGGGATATCTTTATTATCCACATCCATGTTTCTTAATAATGTATTTCAAAACATTTTTACTATTTACAAGAATATGGGTTAAAGTCATTTATACCCTTATGTGTTTCTAATGGAATCTTTCCGTCATTTTCCATACAAGGCACTTTTAACCTTTTCAACAAATTTAAGGTAAGAATGTTTTTTTAACGTATACGGCGGGTGCGGCTATTTACCGCCGTTATGAAATCGTCAGAGCTTCCCTTACAAGATTATAAGAATAATTTTGAATTGAATGTATTGTTTTATAATTATGTTACTTTTAAAATGATTTTAAAAAAAGAGATATTTTTCTAAAATAGTTTTGATTTCATCTATGTCAACATCCTTTGATGGATTTTAAGATTATTTGAAGTTGATTTATTATGATACAAAACATCCATATTTTATTGAAGGTTTTCTGATATTTTTGACTGTGGATAAGATATTCTTATGTCACTCATGGTTTATTTTAATTTATTGACATTTCAGAAGTTATTTTTAATCCGAATGTTTACGTTATATTTCATCCTTTCATTCAGATGAATGTGTTAGACAAGTATGTTCCGGGTTGGGGACCGGTAAAAGTAAGTCCTCCGGTTTGGTCTCTGGTTATTAGAGAAACTCCGGTTTGGTCTCCGGTTATTAGAGGAACTCTGGGTTGGTGTCCAGTTATTAGAGGCACTCCGGGTTGTTGTCCGGTTATTAGAGGCACTCCGGGTTGGGTTCCGGTTACAGTTAGCCCCTAGGTCTTGGGACGAGGCCTTGACAAAGAAATTAAAGTTCAGTATTATGCATTCCAACATTATGAAAGTGGTTATTGATATTTCATGTGATTATTCGATTATTAGAATATCCATGTGAATAAGTTAATGGCATTATTTCATTTTACTTTTTCCATACTATGTTGAAGTTCAAGTTTAAAAGGCTATTGTTTTAGTAATGCATTGCCTTAAATGTTTATTCTTATTTTTTAATGTTCTGCTATATTGTTATCCTTACAGTGCATTTGAGCTCACCCCTTTTCTATGTTTTATTTTTCCCAGGATGTGAAGAAGTATGTTATGAATGACCTTCAGGGATATTATGAGGGGATAATAGTGTGGACTATGGAGACATTTTGTTGTTGTAGTAGTTTTTCACTTTATGATGTAATGTAAAACTTATGAATATACCTAGTGTTTCCAAGGCTACTAAACAAATCGATCTTTCGAGATTTGATCTTTCTTGTGATCATGCCAATGTTTTGTAATAATGCACCGACTCTGGGTAACTAGGGTCGGGGCGTTACAGTTGGTATCAGAGGAAGTTTAGTACAAACCTTGGAAACTAGATTTAGGTAAACTCTGATTAGAGCACATAGACCTAAGATGTACTTGAGGATTAGTATAGAAGAACTTCCTATAATTTTCGTATTGTAGAGATTTTGTGAGTTTTCCGAGCAATACACCCCTGTCTGGATACGAGCAGGTAGAGGCTGCTCTGGCATAGATGTACCTAGGGGTAAAACCTGAAAACACCGCTTTGAGCTAGACTCGAACGGGAACTAGTGCACAACAACGGGCCTTGCTGCACTCTTGGTTACGACACTCCCGGGGGATATGCTTAGGATAATACTCATTTTCTTTACATACCATTATTAAGGGTTTATGAGTATATACTTCTTCAAAGGAGACATTTTTATGATTATGGATTATATCCATAAACTATTTAATTTATGTTATGTGTTTTACAAGTTTGGGATTAGGTATTGTTATTTATAAACTAATCTGGTGTATGGCATTGTTTAGAAATGGCGCCCAGTAGAAGGAATGATAACTCCAGCAATGAACATAATCCAAAGAGAAAGAAGGATCATATCTTTCATGGTCTTAAGACAGAATTTATAAGAGAAATAGTCTCCCATGTATTATCATCATATGAAGAAATAATATCATGTGTTGATAAGATAAGTAATGATTTTACTGAGCCCTATGGCTTTTAAGGGAAGCAAGAGAAGAAAAGGATGGAAGAGAAAAATATGGATAAAGGGAAGAGGGAAAAGAAGAATTTTCCCATATGTGATAACTGTGGGAAGAAACACCCTGGAACTTGTCTGAAAGGAATGGGAGTCTGTTATAAGTGTGGAGGAAAAGGGCACAAAGTACATGACTACAAGGGTAAGAAAATGGTTTCAAATGGACAATTCTTCATTTGCAAGGAGTTTGGACACTACGCGAACCTATTTCCCAATCATCAAACCATGCCACAAATGATGCTATTAGATAATAATCAAGTTATGATACTACCACAGATGAAGAGGAATGATTAGAGTTCTTATGTTGATTATGTCAATTGAGTGTTGTATCAACAAGGTACTTTTTACAATAATTATGGAGTATATAAGGATTGTACTGTAGTACTATTTCAATTAGGACTTGAGATTGTGTGGAACAAAGAAAAGTGACTCAATAGCAGGATAAATTTTTGGAAAATATATGGTTGAGAGAATGATAAACCACAATATAGTTCTGATACCGAGGTAGTGATTTTGGAATAATACATGATTTATTTGGATAAATTATATTGGATATTCTTGACTACCTTGAAATTGATTAATGATTTGTATATTCCATCATTGTTGGGGTTTAAATTTTTTTTGGATTAATGAAGTATATCCAGAATTATATATGGAATAAGGTAGCATGAATGTAATAAATAATGAATATTGTAATTCAGGATGTTTCAGTGTATTAAAAGAATACATGATGAAGGTATTCATATGCTATTACGGGGTAAAAAGGATCTACATTATGTTTACCTTCCTTATAAATTTTGGACTGTGAGTTTGGACAGATGTATTGTGGATAGTTCTAGTTTGGATTATTTTGGATTTCCATAAAAGGACAACCCGGAGGTCGGGCGGCAACCCGTAACGTCCAGCAAGGCCGCGAGACTTGAACCCGCAACCGAAGGGCGACAAGGGTGTATCACCTACCACTGGCCCACGAGATGTCTTGGATTAAATAATGTAGTTTTTTTAAAATATCTGGTAGATGAATTATAAATTCGTTTATTTTGGAACCCTGTATGAATAGTATAAATAGAATTTTTTTACGTTCTATTATCTTTTAGAATGAAAGATGAGTTTGTGGTAGAAATTTATTAATGGATAAAACTATAATTATAAAGTAAGTATATCTTTTTATGATCTTAGCCATTATCATAAATAAATTTCTCAACATTAAGAAAAGGAACTTAGAACAAAAATGTTGTCCTATATGGTACCTTAAATCATCACTAATTTAAGGCTTTGGGATTGTTGGCCTTTTCATAGCCATGTTCTCTACCACTCTCCATCAGATAATTGATGGTTAGATTTATCTTCCATATCCATATTTTCCTACATGGAACCCTAATATGTGTTATTTTCGGTAATCATCATACTTTCCACTCTTTATTTTAAATAGAGGCCTCATTAATTCTTTTTTCGATGTGGGATTTCAACTAAGATATTTTGAAACGTCAAAAATGTGTTATCCTAATACCTTATGTTTTGTTGAATCGATGGTATTTTAAATCATCACAGATTGATGAATTTAAGGACCTCAATTTTAAATTTGTTTGTGATTGATGACCTCAATCACTACCTACAAATATTTACGTTTTTCCTCCAATTATATGTCTCTAATTGCCACCAATGTTCTCCTAATCGAGATCATAATTTGGTGGTGACCCTTTCAATTCTCTTTTCCTCATTTTAAGGCTAAATTTTAGTAACCCAATTTCCGATGTGGGTTTTCCCAGAAATATATTTTTTATTTTCATCCTTTTATTTTCAAAGAACAATTTCAAATTGCGAGGACACAATTTATTGAAGGAGGGGAGAATGTAACACCCCAAGATTTCATAGTGTGTTATTTCTTCAAAATAATTCAATAACTTTCACTACACGCAACACCGAGTTCAAGAGCACCATGACTTACCAAAAAAGCTGTTCAAAAGTGGGTATGAATAGTATTAACTAAATTTTAAACTTTATATAATCCTTATAATTTTAGAATCCATATTATGAGAACAAATTCATTTTCAGTATTGCACTTTTATCAACTTTTAATAGTGAACCCTTTTTAAATACAATATTTTAAACTTTTTGACTAAATGGGGACACCAAAAATTTAAAATAAAACATCTCAAGCTTCCACGGTACGCTTTCCTTTGAATAATACAGTAGCGTGTGTTGTACGCAACTTCGAGTTTTAACACACACCACAACCGATCAAACTAGCCGTTATGAATAGTAATACCTAATTTTTAAAATTATATATATTTTATTTTTTAAAATGGACTTCATTTTTGGATTTGTAATATCAAATTTAGCCTAAGATGAAATTTTGGTACTTTTCGGATAACTTTAATATTTTGATGAATAGTGAAAATTACTTAATTTTAATTAAAAACAACTTTTTTAATCAAAATAATTAATAGTGATAAATTATTAATTTGAGTGGTTTTAAAATATATTTAGAATTTATTTTACCATTTAATATAATTTTGTTCATTGGACACAATTTTACAATTAAACCGGACATAAACAAGTGTCAATCTTTTGATAGTTATTATCTCTTAAAAACACGCTTTTTGTTTTAACAACGGGAATTAATTTTAAATTAATTTCTGCCACTTTTGTGTTTTGAATTTGGAAAAATGGATTCCATATTTGGAATCAGGATTTTAAAATTGTGTAAATAGGTAACTTTTATTTTTAGTCATTTTGAATAATTACTGCGGTAAATATTTTATTTACCATGGTTAAGGGTAAATCCGATAAATAAGGGTTACAAAATAATATTATAATAATACTAAATTACCCTAAAACGTGTTCTAGCATTATTGGTTGATAAATTTTAGACCATAGTCATCTTTGGGTCGATTTTGGGACCCCATGGAGCCACTAGTAGGTGATAGGGACACTTTATTTTAATTAACTTAAAATAAGTACAAAAATGACATAAGTATATATCTTTTAGAAAAACAATTTTTACATAGGGTTATATTGGTTTGATTTTCTACTATAAATATTAATTAAAAGGATAAAAAGATTTCCTACATGATGATATTTTATTTGTAATTTTTAGAGTTAAATAATTTAATTTATATATGACACAATGATGATGCAGTAATTACCGTAATAGTGAAAAATTAAAATAATCGATATTATAAATACCCAAATAAATCTAATTTGAGACTTTTAATGAATTACAATAATTTTCTAGGATAACATGACATATTAGTATTTATTTAATTAACTTTTTTGGAAGTAATAATTCTATTATGATTTTTACAAAACTCAATTCTTGAATAGTGTCAAAATTGACATAAAAGAGTTTTTAAACAAAATATTATATTATTAATTGATATTAAATTCCTAAAAATCTAAGGTTCGGCCAAGATACTTATATCATGATATTTGTATCATTAATGGACCACTTGGGGGTCTCTTTAATGTATATGGTATGTTTATTAACCATATAATATAAAAATACAAAGAGACATTTTAAAAGTGAAACTAATTAAATTAGAGTTAATACTTAAAGATAAGGTTAATATAAGTTCCCAAACCTGTCTAAATTCTGTTGGTTGAGTTTTTTTCGACCTATTCCCACCTTAACCTTTGAATAATCAACTTTGGAGCCATTATAAACCGAATATGAATTTATTATAAATTAATATTTCTAGCTTTTCCAAAAGTTCCCCTCAACCCTCTTATAAAAGGGCACTCCTCCTTCTCAATTCTTCACACCTTAAAAGCCTTTTGGTTTGGCCATACTCTGCCCATATACTCTCCCAACTTCCCTCACTACAACCTAGAGGCCTTAGTTTGATCAAAAAGCCAACCTAAGGAGCCCTTTTGATCAAATCAAAAGAAAGAACCCGAAGAAGAGGTAATGATTTCACCACCCTTTTCCAAGTTCCTTTCTTCTTCCACTTCTTCTTCCGTTGTTTTTACCATTATAAAATAATAACTCCAGTATCATATATATACTGTGATGTTATGGTACAACCATATTCAGTATTCTATCCACCCTTTTGAATAACATGTCACCATACGTGCGTACGTACGGCTTACCGTCTCCACATCGTGGTGTAATTGTTATTCAACGTATTATTATTTGGATGGGTATAATAATGGTGTGTAACTCAAGTAAATAATAAATATAACATGTTAATGATTCTGTATATATGATATACCATCCATTTATATATTATTTTAATATCAAAAGAATGATATTGTCACTCGTGCGTATGTACGGACTACCGTCTCCACGAATGCGATGAGATTCATTCTCCATCGTATCCATTAAAGTATAATTATTATTTGATGATTTAAAAATGATGTTTAACGACTTTATATATTTCTGTATATGAATAATATACAACCTATTCATTACAAACATGGCTTACATAACAAAACATATAAAAGAAAACGAGTAAGTTAACACCCGAAACAACGATAATACTAAGATATTAATAACAAATCAATGAATATCATATATGATATCATATTAATGTATATGATTCTTGTATAATTTAGTAACAATTATTTCACCATTATACAGGAGGTTAACCTACCTCAACCAAGGAAAAGTACAAGGTAAGGGTTATTTCACAATCTCTTCATTATCCGAGGTTGTTTATACGTAATAATCTACTGGGATCTCTTTATCATCCACATCCATGTTTCTTAATAATGTATTTCAAAACATTTTTACTATTTACAAGAATATGGGTTAATTTTATTTATACCCTTATGTGTTTCGAAAGGAATATTTCCGTCGTTTTCCAAACAAGGCACTTTTAACCTTTTCGACAAATTTAAGGTAAGAATGTATTTTTAACTTATACGGCGGGTGCGGCTATTTATCGCCGTTTTAAAATCGTCAGAGCTTCCCTTACAAGCTTATAAGAATAATTTCAAATTGAATGTATTATTTTATAATTATGTTACTTTTAAAATGATTAAAAAAAAGAGATATTTTTGTAAAATAATTTTGATTTCATCTATGTCAACATCATTTGATGGATTTTAAGATTATTTGAAGTTGATTTATTATGATACAAAACATCCATATTTTATTGAAGGTTTTGTGATATTTTTGACTGTGGACAAGCTATTATTATGTCACTCATGGTTTTTAATGTATTGACATTTCAGAAGTTATTTTTAATCCGATTGTTTATGTTATATTTCAACCTTTCATTCAGATGAATGTGTTAGACAAGTATGTTTCGGGTTGGGGACCGGTAAAAGTAAGCCCTCCGGTTTGGTCTCCGGTTATTAGAGGAACTCCGGTTTGGTCTCTAGTTATTAGAGGATCTCCGGGTTGGTTTCCAGTTATTAGAGGCACTCCGGGTTGGTGTCCGGTTATTAGAGGCACTCCAGGTTGGGTTCCGGTTACAGTTAGCCCCTAGGTCTTGGGATGAGGCCTTGACAAAGAAATTAAAGTTCAACATTATGAATTCCAACATTATGAAAGTGGTTACTGATATTTCATGTGATTATTCGATTAGTAGAATATCCATGTGAATAAGTTAATGGCATTATTTCATTTTACTTTTGCCATACTATGTTGAAGTTCAAGTTTAAAAGGCAATTGTTTTAGTAATGCATTGCCTTAAATGTTTATTCTTATTTTTTAATGTTCCGCTATATTTTTATCCTTACTGGGCATTTGAGCTCACCCCTTTTCTATGTTTTATTTTTCCTAGGATGTGAAGAAGTATGTTATGAATGACCTGCAGGGATATTATGAGGGGATAATAGTGTGGACTATGGAGACATTATGTTGTTGTAGTAGTTTTTCACTTTATGATGTAATGTAAAACTTATGAATATATCTAGTGTTTTCAAGGCTACTAAACCAATCGGTCTTTAGAGATTTGATCTTTCTTGTGATAATGCCAATGTTATGTAATAATGCACCGACTTTGGGTAACTAGGGTCGGGGTGTTACAAATAGTCCCATGGATATTGTGACGTGAAAATAAATATGGATTTTCTTGCTTAAGGAAATAATGATAAAGGTGGGAAGAAATCTCAACCACTCACATGTCAAAAATGAGGAAAGAAGCATCATAGGAACTACATCAAAGTGATGGGGAAATTCTATAAGAGTCGAAGAGAAAGCCACCAAGTTCATAAATTTCAAAGAGCCATTAAGAAGTTGGCGATACAATGGATGAATGAAGATAACCTCCGACTGTCAAATTCTAAAACAGTAAAGAGAAAAGGAACTATGAATTCCAGTGAACTAAACCTTGCTTCTTCGAGGGTAATCAGTGTCATTTGGCACTAAAGCCAATAGAACATGATAAGGCTTATTCCCTCACTATTACTGAAGTGGAGAAATAAATGATGTCCAATAAAGTAAAAATAATATTCAATTAATAATAAAGAATGTATTATTTTATAATAGTTATACACTTTCCTTTAAATCTTTCATGATTTCTAGAACTATTGAATCAATGCCTTAAAAACATGAAGTAGAGATATCTGTTAAAACGCATGGTATTACGATCAATGAAACCCAATTGATGGAATCTTTTCTTATAGGAATATGTTGGAATATTTTTCTAGAAAGTCTCATAATACTTTCCTTTGTTAAATTCAGTGAAATACATGGTATAGAATGTATCTCATTATATACACTACATATCAACTATTGGGAAAAGGTAATATGTTTTAATATTATGAAACATCCTATAGTCCTTTAAAATTTAAGGAAAAAAATGATTCTCCATTGGTAAATCATCAGATGGTGTGGGTGTCAATTCTCTATGAATAAGAATTCCCCGCTCAAATGGTTTCATCAAATAATGGTATCAACCTTGTGGAAACATCCATTATGAAGGAATATAATAATGTATTTCCTAGAGAGTTTACAAGACTCACCCAACCCAAGATTGGGAGGTAGAGTTCTTAACAGAACTCATTCCCAGATCTACACTTATCTAAAAATTTACATATAAGATGAACTATATTTAAATAGATGAGTTAATGATGTGTTTGCAAGATCACTTTGACAATGGGATCATACACCCTATTTCATCACCTTGGGGTGCACACGTTCTCTTTATAAATAAAAATAATAGACAAATGTAGTTGTTTATTTATTATTAGGAACTCAACAAGATCACCATATTGAACACCTAGTTTCTTTCAAGGATTAGTGACATGTTCGATCAATTATGATGATCTAAGTACTTCTGAAAGGTGGATCTTTATTCTTGATGTTATATGTTAAAGGTTAAGAAGAAGGATAATCAAAAGACTTCCTTCTGTACAAGGTATGAACACTGTGAGTTTCTAGTAAGGCCCCTCATACTTACTAGTTCCCCAATAATCATCATGGATTTTGTGAATAGTGTGTTTAAAAATTACATAATTTTTTTTTGTGATTTTTGATGATATTTTCATATACTCCAAGAGAAAGGAGGAATGAGAAGAACATTTAAGGATTCTGTTTGTGATATTAAGGAATGATATGTTTTTGAAAAAATTATACACGTTTGACTTTTAGATGTAGAAAATCACATTCTTGGGAAATGTGATCATAGGGTAGGAAATTTTTATGGACCCTTCAAAAACAAAGGCAATTAAGGAATGTCTTAAACCCTCTAGTGTCATGTAAATTCATTGTTTTCCTATAATAGCCGGGCACTGTCAATGTTTTTTGAAAAATTTATCATGACTATCTAGATCTCTAACTATGTTAACATGGAATGGGTTAGTGTATGTCAAGATGGAAGAATGTGAGGAAAGAATCTAGAAGCTAAAGGGAAGGATGGTCACTATACCTATACTCAAATTTACAAAAAGTGGTAAAATATTTGTGATATATAGTTATGATTAAATGATTTCATTGGATTGTGTACTAATGATAAATGATTAACTGATAGCCTAATCATCATGATAGTTGATGATCCATGAACAGAACAACCTGATGTATGATCTAGAGTTTTCGGTTGTGATTTTTTCATTAGAAATATGGTGGCAGTACCTATATACTGAGAAGTGTGACATATATACCAATCATAAGAGCCTAATGTATATATTCACACAAATGAAGCTCAACATGGGTTAGAGGACATGGTTAAAGTAAATAAAGGACTAAAATTTCTCTATACACTATCCTCATGGGAAGGTGAATAATGTAGTTGAGGTTATTAGCATAACGAACCTGATACTCTATTCTTGTTGAAGAGTGAGAAAGACCAAACATTCATGGATTTGAGAAGATGGACTTGGAAAACACGACGTTAGAGAATACATCAAACCTTCCAAAAATATTTCCTAACCATATATCAAATAGAATATTAAAAATGGACAAATGGATGATATATAATTAAAAAAAATAAGTTGAACGCGTTAATGGATGGAGCGATGCAAGATTTTCATATCAATGGTGGTGGTGTAATTTAGTTTGGACCATGCCATTGTGTGCCTTCATCACCTAGGATAAAGAAGGATCAATTTTACAATGTACATAGCACTACATTCTCTATCCATCCCGATTGCACTAAGATATACAAAGACATATGAGAAACCATCTTATGGGACAACATGTATAAAGATACTGTAGAATATATCACAATGTGTTTGATACGCCATCATGTTAAAGAAGAGAAACAGAAGTCCAAAGGGATTATCTAACCATTGTCGATACACATGTGTAAATGAGATAATGTTGTAATAGAATATGTCACTATTCTTCCATGGAAATCCAAAGGAAAAAATGTAATATGGGTTATGGTGGACTTACTCACCAAGAGTACCCACTTTATTGATATTTCAGAAGATATATTGCATTAAAAACTTCCAAACATATATGAATTAAATGTGGTGAGACTATATAGGGTTACAATATTGATATTAATTTCCTCTACAAATACTACTCAAATTAATCTTGGTGATCTATAATTCATATACTCATTAAATCCATGAAAAGAGTAGTGGAATTAGTAAGGATAATTGGAATATCTATAAATTCATAGTGTCCATACCTTTTATGGAATGTTTTATTGGGTATTTAATCCTTACACATCAATTGATGACACATAAAATGATTTTTAATCATGAAAATGTAGTGATATTAAGACACATTATCAATTATATCATCAATATGTGCTAGCGAATACTTCTTTATGATCATGATTTTTCTCAGATACCAATTATTAATGTAGATTTTCATCAATCCATCATTATTTTTAACAAAAATAATAGGTGCATGACAAAGTTATAGACATGGATGAATGAATCCATTGTCAAGTTTTTATCAAATTTTATTCATAAAATCTTATAACTCAATGAAGTCCATGATGTAGGGTGTCTTTAATATTAGCGTGACATCAGTTATGAGTTATATTGAATACTTTAATTTACAATTTTACGGAGTACTATGAAAATATTCTTAATAGTCATCATAAAATTCCCTCATAATAGGAATATCATTCATTTCAACTTTATCCATATCCATTTGATATGAAAATCCATTCTGAATGGTAATTATGACCCATATAATGGATATTATCTCTATTGGAAGTTTTTACTTATCATCACATTTATAGGTGATCATAAGTATGTATGGAAAATCCAACGTGACTTCCCATATTTGAAAACTAATTTTGGGTTTATGTAGAGAAATAAAATCCCTGTTCAAGATGACATAAAATTCAACTAGAGGAAGAATGAAAATATTTTCATAAACAATATTCGCACTGATGTTAATCGTAGAGGAATTGTAATGTACCCACCCATATTCAATTAAAGGGTTCCTTGAGAAACAGATTCATAAATCCTCAAGTGTGCCTCTCCATATGAAAGAGGTTGCTGACTAGTAGTGAGTTCCTAGAGTGTGTGTGTGGGTAGACTATTACCCCATTTTAGAGAGTAAAAAAGAGATGTAACATTGAGATCAATAAAAGACACCTAGTACAAATCACTTACCGAAGATACATCATCCTTATGAATGCAGTAATAAAAAACAAGAAGTAATATCATATACAAAATTATGTTTCATGTAACTACATAGTAGTGAACTAGGTATAAACACATCCACTAAAATACATTTATCAAAATACAAAAATGAAAAAAATATGTATCTCTATAAATCATCAAGATCATATATTTGTTCCATTATACTCTCCTCCTAACTAATGATCAACTCAAGAATCATAATAAGGGTGATTTACTTGATCCCTACTTGAATCAATGAAGTTTTTTGGGTACACATTGGTGGCCTAAACAAGTTTTGAGATAACACTCAGTACCCCACTAAGGACAGTGTCTATAACAATTCCATTATATGTAATATAAGTAAGAACAGTGCCATATATCGTAGGTATAATAGTATTAAATTTAATGGTTCATGAATATATGATCTTGTCTAGTAAAATATGGATCCAAATTAATAATAACCAAGAACCCAAGATAAATGGATACTATAATGTACAAATAAACATGTTTGCAGTTTTCCATTCTACCAAAATAAATTAGAAACGCATATCAAGGACACATGTAAAAATATTAGAACATACAAATAAGCCACAACATGTACTCAAAATTATAGAATCCAAAATGGAATCATTGTGTAGTCATGCTTCAAAACACAAAGGGATATATCCAATGTATAGACGCACATGTCTTTCTTATTAAGAACCAAAAGAATATTGAAGAAAATTTGGTAACAACATGGGTGGAATCCATAGATCATGTACCCAAATATGTTCAATATGATTCCAAGAAAGCCACATCCAAGGGGTAACATGGTCATTGGAATCCTATGGAATTAGTATCCAATAAGTATATATGCCCAAAAAATCCATCACCCTAATATAGATCCATATTGTATAAATTTTTAAGTAATATAACGGAATCCGGATATAAGGATATTGTTCAAGTCCATAAGAACAAATATAAATTCATCAAATCAAATCATTTATTTCATAACCAATCACAATTAATGATTCATTCCATACTATTTCAATAAATTCCATTTATAAGAATTAATCAATTTAATATCATGTTTCTCATGGAATAGGAGGCATAAAATCTCTCTTAATAATTCATTCCATTCAATTTCATTGATTCATTTCATTCAAAAATTAATAGGTAATAATAATTGTAACAAACAAAAAAATCATCTAAATTAACTTTAAGTCTCTAAGAATTTTTGGCAATCTATAACAGACACAATTTGGTGGTACAATATAGGGTAGATAAAAGGTGACACCACATGGGTAGCCTAGGTTGAGGTGAATGACATATAAAAATTAAATAGTACTCAAAGGGAAACCTAATAGGTTCAAATTTAATGATATCAATGCTTTCAATTAATTTATGGTGATACACCAGAAGGTTCAACATGAGACACAATGGAAACATGCCTGATAAAACACTAAAATTAAATAGAAAAGGTATAGAAAAACATTCCCACACATTTTATAGAACACTCATCTAGTAATAACATATAATTTGGTCCCCATAGAGAGAAAAACAATGAATTTTGGAATAAAATGAAAATATTGTATAATATCATGAATATAAATAACTATATGAATATGAAGGCTTACAAGGAAAAGAAAAATATGAATGATGAATTTATAAGAATATATCCAACGATATTAACAGTGTTTGAATATGAGTCTAGTGGGTGATTATAGATCAAATCCAATTAATTAATCTTCCATGGTCGCTCCAGAAAAATGGGTATGTGCATCGGAGGAAAAAAGAAAAATATATTTAGTTTATAATAAATTTTAAGGGAGAAATTTTACTTTTAATCATAATTCCTATGTTCCACGGTTTGGTTTTATGGTTGGATGAACCATTCACCAATGATGTTCTCTTATCTATCCAAGGAACCCTCTCACATATTCATGGAACATGGCTTGACAAAGTGGGCACTAACCATTCGTTTTTCTCGAATAAAATTTCATAGTCACTCCAACATGTGTGCACCCCTAGAGGAATGGTTTCTTTAAACCATGTGCCACTTAACAATCCAAACATCATAAGAAAACCTAGGATACTACAATCATCCCACATTAAATAAAATAATCCACCAATTTCCTTTCTAAGGATTGTCATGAATCAATTGCAAATAAATTTGGATAGAAGGAAAATCTGTTTGCCACATACCCATGACTCCCATCTTGTAAATGATCATGCTTCTATTAAACCCATACTATTGGAAACAACAAGCCTCAATGAGCCTACTTACTCTACTTGATGGTATGATTAAGATTCTCCTCCGATGATGAATCATCCTCTAACTCCACCTCATCAGGCTATAGAGTAAAAATAGATTATGAGTGATTATCATGCATCCAAGATACATGAAAGTCATCATGAATGACTTAATGACTTTTTGGTAACATCAATTGTAAAGACACCACACCAACTCTCTCTAGAATCTCAAACATCTCAACATATTATTTTGAAATATTAACCTTTATCCTTATCCAACAGTTTTCCAACCATGATGAGATACAAGAAAACACCCCATCCCCAACAATGAAATACAGAGTTATTCAATGAAGATCAATAAAGGATATCTATCAAGACTATACAATACACATCCATAATCTGATCAATTAATCTTACACTAAAGTATCACATTTGGGACATGGTCAATGAAAAACATCTTATCGTACCTCTAACTACATTAGAAGAGTTCATGATGTATTATCATACTCATACTTATAAGGTGGTATCTTTATAGTCTCATAATAGATATTTTTATAGGAGAACTCAACTATAGGTATATAAATATATCAAGAACCCCCAAAATCTTGAATGTTTTTTCTATAATTTTCATTCAGTTCCTATATAGGACCCCCTAATAAGACCCTAGTCTAAGGGTGGTATGCCATTCTTAGAAGAAACTATGTACACAATTCCCTATGTAAACTCCACCAAAATCATGAGGTAAAATTAGCATCCTTAGGTGATACCATGGTATGATGAAACCCATGATTGAGATCTATCACAAAGGGATACAATCTCCCCACATTAGTTATTGAGAAGGTCTCCCTGGTTGAATGGAAATGAATGAAAATCATTACAGTAAATTTAAAATCCATAAAACATCACTACCACAAGGTGACCTCATGATCCTAGTAAAAAAATAAATCACAACATCATCAAATTTCAATTCTAGAATATTTAAAATCTGTAAAATACCAATAGGTCATCGGTATTCCAACTTCACCTACTGATAGGTGGAACACCTTGTGAAAAAATCCACAACCTCTCGTTTCTACCCCTCCACCAATTCTGATGGTGCAAGTCCCAACACATATTGGTAACGACATGTCAGACAACCCAAACATAGGCATTAAACTCTCACATAATGTCCTACTATAGGTTTTATTGAACAAAAACATGACCATAAATACACATAATTTCTACCTTTCTAATAGATCAATCATAAAGAAATGTCCTCACCTATCATGATATCTTTTAGGACTAAGACCTTAACATATGAAAGATGTCACTTCCCTACTCCATCTATAAGAAAGGAATTCACATCTAAGGATGATAAAAAAAGCATTCACTTATCCATCCTTCAGCTCAATGATATTGTCTAATAATAATATCATAAGTTTATATATACCGTTGTCCTCTTAAACTACTGGTATATGTGTTCTACTAATCTGTGTCATAGAAACTTCATTTCCTTTTCATGATGTGTAGGCATGTTAGAATTCAAAATAATATAGGAAATCATTCCATATTCTCTATATAAAATTAATTTCATTTGGGGTAAATATTTACAAGAGTCTTTTTTGGACTATGGAAAACACAAAGCACTGTCCTAGTAAATAGTGTCACTAATATCATAAGGCATGTACAAAAGTAGCCAACTCGAGATCATGTGTCATGTAATTTATTTTGTGTTATCTCAACTAATGATAACCTTACACCATGACTCAGTCATCCTGTATCATTGCAACATCTATGCTTATACTTAATGCATCACAATACATAGTGTATATTTATGTAGATCTAGAACAATCAGGATTCATGCTGAAGTCAGCCTACGTTTTAGAAAATGAATGTTGTCTCTTATGTGTCCAACTATAAAAAATTCAATCCCTTCTTAGTCATGGATGTTGTAGGTATATTTAACCGTTATATTTACTATATTAAATGCATATAAAATCCAACTAGTGACAATAATCAATGTATGTCAAAGATGTTCTTGGTATTCTCCTAGGAAACAATAACTCTCACTTTTTCGGAGTAAATTAAAACATCTATCTATGAGATAATATAACCTATGAATTGAATATTAAATATCCATAAGTGGACATTTTTGATATAAAAAAATAATGATTATCTCTAACTTTATCCAAAATGATCTCATGATTTTTTGCATCTTCATATCGATTTTGGGAATACAAGATGATGTCATCTACAAATACAACCACAAAAAGAATCTAGATAAAGAAAGAGAACTCAGTGAATCAGTTCCATCAAAACAACTAGCGTGCTCATGAAACAGAATCAAATAACCAAATTCACATATGAACCATAATATAATGAATGTTTTTACATGGTATGTATGATGAATGAACACAATCTTGTTGATGACCTGATATCAAATCAATATTTGAGGAAACATGATCTCCTTGGAGATAGATGAATTGGTAAATATTTAGCATCAAGGGATATTAGTTCTTTACCATCAACCGGTTTAATTTTGTGTAAAAAAAACAATTCATGAGGTTACCATCCACCTGTTTCTCAAAAGAATTGATAAACCCCACATATCGGAATTGATTTGTGTAAACCCCTTAACTTGAATATTTTCTAGTTTCCTCTAAAGGTCCAATAATACCATATTGGCCATCTTATAAGGATGAATGGATACTAGTTATGATCCTATAAGTAGCTTGATAGAAAACTCTATCTCTCTCTTAGTAGGTAATCTAGAATTTACTCCATAAAAATGTCCCCAAACTGATGAACCTGTGGAGAAAATTCATCCTAAATAGTTCCTTGATAATAAAAATATAAACTAGGAATTTGGGTTGTCATATTTCCCAACCAATTATGCTCAGGTCCATCACGACTCTTCCAGAAATCCCATTAAACCGTGTGAAAGAAAACCCACCCTCTGTTGATGTAAATATTACACTTCAGCGATAGTAATGAACATGAACTCGATAATGTAGTATGAGGAAAATCTTAATGATAACATTAAACACAATCATCTCTAGAATAAAATATCTATTATGAAGTGACACCCACCAATATCATGGGGTAACACTCCCCACTGGCATAAAACATTTGGTTTAATTTACAATAGAGTATGAAAAATCATAATTCCATTATAAAATGGGAAAATGATCCAAATAATCTTTACAATAGGTAAATTTATTAAATGATGCGATTCACCTATTTTATAAATATATGATACTAGAGTATGGGATAAAAATATTGTACCTCTCACCATATACTGCATGAAAATCTTATACAAAGGTGTAGACTCTATATAATATGTTTGGTCTGAAACGTGACACTATAAAACAATCTAACTACGTGATGAAAGTTCACTCTCATTTCTAGGTACAATTTGTGTAAGGTTTTCCTGGACAAAACCACCACCTTGGCTTGAACGACCATCACTACTTAAGATCCTATCTTAGAACAGAGCTATGAATCCTTCCCCTAAACATATAGTTAGTGTCTCTCTAAATATACTAACTACTGTAAGAAACTTATCTTAGAAACATTGTATATATCCCACCCTTCCACAAGTTTGGCACTCGACTGGGTCCCTATTACATTGATTCCTTATATGTCCATGTCTCATACACTGATTACATAAGACAGAACTACCAGGACCAAGATCATAGCTGGTACACCCCTCAAAAAACATCAAAAAAGTATATTCCTTCAACTATAAAATGATGAACTAGGTGGATAGGATGAACAACCATAATCTACAACCTATGGTTCATTCATGTTTCTTTTCAGTAACTAGTGCATGATTCACAATATGTACCACAGTATTCAACCAAAACATGTTGACCATCAATTGAACGACATACTTGAGACCATCCCCTAGGTGTCTCTCCCTCAACGCATCATCAAAAAGGATAATCCGTGAAAATTGATGAAGCTCAATGAATCATGTGAAACACAATTTTCCTTCCATCTCTCAGTGTATCTATATTGAAATTTTAAGGAATCATTGATTCTAAATCCCTAAAAAATATATCTCGAAGAATATAATCATAGTTTAAAACATCCCAACTTTTCTTTTCTTCTCCTAATAGAATATAAGTCATGATCTTCATTATCCTCTCAATAGGTGTCACAAGATGCTCATAAAATAGAAGAAACTATATGCAGATATAGATCAGTGGTATTTAGACTACCATCATCCAAGAATGTGGAAGTAAGATACTACTTAAAAACAGAAATTGGTTATTCCATTGACGTCAGAGTCTTCAGGGATCCCTAAAATGTCTGCATGAGGCTTAAGAAATACTCACATAAGTAGGATATGCTCCTACATCTAATATAATAACTGGTTCTCAAACATGTACTTTTAGATGATATTTTGGAATCCTAGGTCCGACCACCTTAGGGGCATGCTCCTCTCTACCATATTTGTGATCCCCAAGAGGTCGTTATGATGGAATGCCTCTACCATACCAAGACTCTTCCTCAGGAATGAGAAATAAAGTGAAGATCATAGATAAAATTACAATACGTGTCAAATCATTCTTATTAATAAGTCACACCCCTCTACCTACTAATAATGTTAGTACTATGTAATTGGAAAATCCAATAAACACACTGAAGACATTTCATTCTCCCCACTCAAAAAAAGAGTCAAGTACATGTTTTATGTTACAAATTTTCAATTTTATTCGATCTCATATTTAGATAAAATTCCCATCAAATGTATGAACCAAATAGGTAACCACTTATGATCCATAATGTCCCATATACCTCATGAATGAAAATAAGGAACCCCTTAATCCAATCAAAAACACTTTCCAATCCATTAGAATAACGTTCCATGAACCAAAATTCCATAATTGAGTGCTTACAATGTTCGTTTTTTCTTAAAGCTAGAAATCACAGGTTATGTTATCAATTGCACCCTATGTTAAAACTATGTTTCTCAACCCCATACAAAAATTATTTATCAAGCAACGGGTATATCACTCAAGTAAGAAATAACAAATCCATTATTTTAAGCAAGATATCCTAGATGGAATATCGTGTAATTGGTTTGTTAATCCTATAATGTTGATACAATGTCACATTATTTATACTCTCTTAACATCATCTAATTAGTCCATGGATAAAAATAAAAAATCATCATAAACATAAAAAAATAATGTGTATCACCCAATGGTTATGTCATAATCACTATAACATAAAAAACACATAACACCAATTTGTACTCTGATGAAATTTGGATTTTCTTATACATGGTTTAGTTGCAACCATCCATAACTCATTACCAAACTCCATTTTTTCCTAATATCCATTAAATTGTATCATAAAATTAAATTCAGAAATAAAATTATCTAATACCACATTGTAGGATCCCGACCAGGATTCCATTGAACAACACCCCATGCTGGTGGGTCACATTTCCTCAAACGCACCTCCCAAAATGCCAAAGGATACTGACTTGCAGCGAGGGTCTAGAGTGTCTATATGGGGATTCAATTCCCCTTTTTTATGGAGTAATGGGGTAGTGTAAAATTTATATCAACAATGGAAGCATAATATAAATCACATATAGAAGATAAATAATTCAAATGAAATAAGTAATAAACATACGAGAATAAATACCAAATATAAAATGATATTCCATTTTCTAAAAGGTAGAAAAATAGGTATAAATTCATGCAGTAAAATACATGAATCAATATTCAAAATAGACCAAAATATATATCTTTGGATAAAAACATAAGACTATATTGACACTATGCTCCCCCACACCTAATAAATGATCAAATAAATAATCATAAAATCATATATTTCACCAGTAACTATATAAATCAATGAAGTCATTGTGAGTATCAAACAGAATCCTAGATATGGTATGAGATAACAATCACTAGTCCACCACCAATGTTGAATAAAACATGTATAGTATGTCTAAAATGAAAGTAAGAAGTGTGAAATATATCAATGGTATAAAAGTAAGAAATAAAAAGGGTCAAGAATGTATGATCTTATCCTACCAAACATGGATCCCTATAAACAAACATGTACCTATGAACAATGGCTTCTTTAAAGTACATATTATCAGGTGTGTCAATATTGAGTCTACCAACTACTATCATATACCCGTACCAAGTCTATTTATAGGATTAGTAAAACATCCACATCATCCATGTTGTGTACTCCAAATTATATCATCCACAATGACCACCCCATGTAATCAAGTGTTAGACCATGAAGGTCTATATCCAAGTTATAGAATACCTAGGAATCCTCATTAATTCCCAAGATCATATTGATGGTAAATAGGTAATGACATGGGTGGAGTCTAATGAGCATGTCCACATACATTTCCAATTTGACTCCTAGTAAGTTAGATCCAAGGGGTAGAAAAGCCCTTGGAAACATATGAAATAAGTATCCATGGAGTAAACAAATCCAAGGAATACACTACTATAATCAGTGTCCATGGATTAGAAATTTCTATGGAATCTAGTAGAATGAAGATCCATGGATCTCATCCAAGGAATCCAATACAATTTTCAAATCAACAGACCTGTTCTTTCAGTTCATAAAAAATCATAATCAATGAGTTACCCCAAATAAATTCCATAATTTCAATGAATCAAATTTAGTAAATTTATCCTCATGTGTCAAATTGAAAAGGAGGAATCAAATCACCCATAATAATTCACTCCATTAAATTTAATTCGTTCAATTTATTTACTAATGAACTGGTAAACAAAAGTTCTCACAACCTTCCAAAATCCATATAAATTTCTTTATCACTATAAACTTTTTGAACCCAGACACACTTAATAGGGTAGTACAATTCAGTCTTGATATAAAGGAATACCCCAGGGGTGGCCGAGAATGAGGTGATGAAACTATAATAATAAAATCGCACTCATTGGGAAACCTAACATGTTAAAATTTCAAGATATTAATGTGTTAAATTAATTTAATGGGGAATGATTGATCATTAAATGTGTATAATAATATAAAAAACTTATCAAAAAATTGAATGGTAATATGTATATACCACAAATAATATAAACATGGTTGAACACTCATCTTGTATTAACCTTTGATTAGTTTTGATTGAGATAAAATTTAAAAAAATATGAATTAACTAGAAATATGGAATATTATATTATATATAAATAACTCCTTAGATACAATTACAAATAAATAATCCCATATGAATATTAAATAACATATAGACATATATTCAACAAAGATAAACATTTTTTGAATATGATTTCTGATGGTGAATATAGAGCAAAGCCTATGAATTGAGAATCAGTGGGAGAACCCAACACGATGGGTATTTCCACTAAAGTAATAAGAGAATTAGACTTAGGTTATAAAATATATTAAAGTATAAATGATAATGTTTCTGAAAATTCATGGGACGTAGATTTTGGGAACATGGTTGGCCAAACTGGGCACCGTCTGACCAACTTCTTATGTTCATGGTCCACTATTGCACAATAAATGTACACAATTAGACTAAATAGGTGAGTAAGATGTACTTTGGATATGATAATTTTGTATATTTCTCACACGGGATTGAACCTTAGGAAACAATTTTTCATAAAACCATCTGTCCTTATACTACCTTATAAAACACCCCATATTAATTCCTAAAACCATGTGTCCTGGGAAACATAGTTTCTACTAACTACGAAACATACCTTCCTTTTCCCAAAATGGGGCCTATAGGATTTGAACAGGCCATAGAAGACCAATAAAATACTGTGATCTTATTATAAACACACTTTAGAAAAAAAAACTAATGATTTAAACTGAAAATAAAATAATAGATTCCTCATCTGAAAAGTAAATATCTTATAAGAATCATATACATTAGATGAAATAGTCCTAACATTAGGGGTTTTCACTTCTAAATCTACTTCTAATAATTTGGTTGGTTTATTTATAAACATATAAAATTCCTTATAAATGAATGAATCGGAATGTCAAGTGGAAAATAAGATATTAATAGTTCTAGAATGGACAGTAAGTGTACCTTTCACCCGGACTTTATTTCACTGCTCTTAAAAAATTGTGATTGCATGAGGTATCCATTTATACAACAACATGTGATGATTATTATTTCAATAATCATCATTGACCTTCATATTTGGTCACTAGTTATCTTAGTTTTTATAATCTTAGTCGTTGAAACATTAGAGTGTGGGTGGTTTATATTGTCCAACATTCACTCTATTTATATCAGTAGTAATCTTCTTCCTATTACATTAGTAATCAATTTCTCGATGTAATTACCACAAAAAAATATAACATTTAATAGTCCACATAGTAAAAAAATTTCCATGATAATTCCTAGACATTGATCTTACAAGAATTCTCATTAAATTATGAAAATGGTTTTTATATTTTTATACAATTCAACTTTTCTCCTCAAATCCAAATTGCGAGATTCATACGTAACTCTATACTATATTTAGACCATGATAGTACAATGAACAACTTATTATCAGCTAATGATGTTTATTATAGATAATTAACTTTTTAGGATTGGGTTTAATCCACTGAAAAATTGATCAACCTTAAATTAATTTTGAATGAAAATTCTAGAATCATTCCATGAATTTATTATAAAACATCCTCATATATTCTATTAGATTCATCATCCATTTTTTTTAGCTCCATGAATAGTGAATTTTTGGTAATGATAATATGAGGAAAGTACTTATTGAATAATTTTTTCGCGAAATATTCATAATCCATAGAGTCAACTGTATCTAGTTTCCTTATATTCCTAATAAGAGTCCACTAATGATCATATTCACCATCAAATATGTTGATATAAAACATGAAATTTTCATGTTCAATACAATGTATAAGGTAAAATATATTCTCCATGATTCTGATATGTTCATCAAGAAATAGAGGATCAGAAGACCCATTGAATGAAGGTGGATGTTTTCTCATGAGGGATTCAATAGAATGTTGTTTCCTCCTTTGACTATTTGGTAGTACCGCGTGATTCAAAAAATTATAATGTTTTTTTATCATAGAAATGTGATTTCGTATTCCATATATCATAAAGTTTTAATAATCCTTTTGAAAATCATTGGTGTTTCCATCACTTTTCGCATAACCACAATTCCTTCTGCCTCAATCCGCTGTCTAAACCCAAAAATCATAGTGTAATAAATTATTAAAATAAGGAGGTACAACATAATTAAGAAACATTACTTATTGGATGTATAAATGAATTCAAGTAGTTTTTTATATAAAAATGATGTTTAAAATATTTTAATTCATGGAAATTTTTCAAATCCATCATGATGGTTTGTGAAGGTTTGGTGAAATTATAAAGAATATCTCTAAGGACTCTTAAACAAGGTGTTGAGCAATGCTTGTTTTCATGATCAAGGATATTATTGAGTTCCTATGAATACACCCTTTTAAGATTTATTACCACTATGTACATCATTTATTGAGCCTCATCCACATTTACTATCCAGATAGGGAAGTAATTTTATGGTAACCACTTACTCTATCCTTTACCTAAATTCAAGTACATTTTCCTATGCTTTATTTCATCGTTACACTTGTCATTAGAAATTTTCATAGGAATCTCACTAATTTTTTCCCTTCCTAGTTTCCAAAGGTTACCCTATATTATCCTAAAATTCAAACTGTATAAACCCCAACATCATATACATAGATATTATATCATGGTTTAGGAATGTTTATTACATTACACAAATAGATGCTTGAATATATCAAGTTTCTAGTTCCTTTATAAACATGGAAACCAAAATAACTGGTTCATAGGAAATCTAGTTCATCTCCAAAAATGTAGAAAACATATAAAAGCCTTCATAGAAATATAATACATAATTATTTGTTTTATAACCTATGGAAGGGACCCACAATGAATTTTGGTCTAAGATGACTAGTTAGTATAAAAAGGGAGATATATTTCTTAACATGAACATAAGGGCATTATAACATGATAATTAAATTTAAACATTCTAAAAAAATATATTATATCATAATATGGAATTAATTTATAATTATTATAAATTTATAAGACATGAATCATAATGGAATTAGTGAAAATCATACTTGAGGGTATTACATTTGAATAATACATAGATTTGTGGCATAAAAAAATAATGGAAAATAATTTATTTTGTAGTGAAGGATCACTTCAAATTAAATCATATTGAAATGGACTAACTCAAAAAACCATTATAGTTGTCATGTTTCTCTCTGAATAATATTGTAGCATTAAATGATCCTTATAGAACGGGGTCCAATCCCCATTCTAGTAATTTTTACCTCATGAGTTATGAGTATTTTTCCAATGAATTAAAGGTAGATATATGTCCAACCCATAACATAATGAAACAAATACATATGTGTCAAATAAAATCATATAATATTAAACATATCATAACCTTTTAAATTATATTTTTTTGATAGACAATTAATCATTTCATAACCTTTAAAAAATATATTGGTCTCATAATCATTTCATCATTTCTCAAAATTTAACCTCTAAACAGAAGAATTTCTCATAATAATTTAATCATAGTATAAGTCATGGAAGAGAAACAACATACATAACCATGTTTCCATCATAAACCATTCATAAGTGGAATAATTAGTGTATCCTTGGATAATATTCCTAGTAAAACATAATTTATTTTAAAGGATATAATAATTGATATAAAATGATTTAGAAATATCATTTAAAACACTTATTGGTTAAAATATCATCTTAAATTTGAAAAACACATAAGAAAACATAAATTTTTTAAAAATAAATTTTTATAATAATCCTTGGAAACATATAAATTATGCTTCAAATAAAATATTTTTTTATTGCATGAAATTTTGTTCATTTCCTATTTGTTAAAAAAATTATTCTTGTATCAATTTTTGTAAAATAAAAATGGTCATTTTTTTTGAAAATTTCATGATGATTTCTTAATTATTTGACAAAATTCAACCATGGGTAAAAATGTAATTAATAAATTATTTTTAAAAAACATTTTTTAATATTTTTAGAAGATAGGTTTTGGGAACAATAATTGTTTTCATGTGAAGTGATATATTAAGATAGTTATCTTAAAAAAACATATATTTGAAAACCTGAGTATTTAAAGAGAGAAAAATTAATTGAAAAATTATATTCACATGAAATAAAAAAAAGGCTAATATAATTCTTGTTTTTTCAAATATAGATCATATGATTCATAATTGGATGCAATATCATAAACAACCTCACTAAATGATTTGATTTTAACATAAAACCATTACCAATTTGGTAACATCGAATTGTAAGACCCATAGTGAAAAAATTAGAATTAATAATTATAAAAAAATTATGATATGACTTGTCAATGGGGATGTATATACACCTCGTAGAATAATATAGGTGCATAATAGATCATATGTCTCAATTAATGAAAATTGAGACAAAGATCACTTCTCAAAAGTGTTAACATCCATCTTACACATTTAAAATTATTGTATATTTTATTTGTATTATTAATCTATTATAGAGTCACAAATATATATATCAGACCATATATAAATTACTGTTGAACATTTTATACATGTGTATTGGAATTCTTGTTTAATGTCCCGTTTTGAGCAATAACTACTTTGTATTTTGTGATAGTTTTGATTTTTAGGGGGGGTCCTATTACTTAAATAATAGTTATATAACCTCTATGATTTTAAAAATAATGTAAATATCATATATTTTTAGTATATATATAATTATATTAATCTATAAGAGTTATATTTTGAAAATTAAGCACACCAATCATGGAGATGATATATCGCATAAACACATGATCATAATTTCCATTTTCTCATAGGATTGAAAGAAGGAATGGTAAATAGTATATTAAAATTCCATAATTATTATTTTTTCAATTATATCACATATTTTAACAGTACCAATCTTTATTACCATCAATGTAATGACTGAAAGAATCACATTTCTTCACGAGGTGGTAGTCTGTCAAACACATGAGCCATGTTATCGTATTCTCCATAAAATGGAAGGATTTAAGGAATATTTGATATAATATTTAAAAAATAAATATAATATAAATTTCATATATATAAATACTTATTCCATCAATATAAAATTGTTTTATCGGTTGTAATGGAAAATGAACGACATCGATTCATGATGTTGTAGTCCACTATACACATGAATGAAGATTTAGTAACCAATTTCATGCATATGGGGATCGACGTAGGTCATGAAAGTAAAAAAACATCTCATTATAGTTAATATAATTAATATATAATTACATAATGGTTTAATAATAATTAAATGAGATGGAGGAAGTAATAAAATAAAAAAAATATCAATTAAGAACATTACCTCTTACTTGGGTAACCTCCTTTAGTGTCTGTAAACTCCTTCTATAGAAATCATTCTCAGAAAAACAAGTCTTCTAGGATGTAATGATTGATTTTTTGAAGTGATTTGTTTTGGTCATGGATGATGAAATGTGCATTAAGTTTTTAAGATTATAAGAGTCACGGTGGACTTTTATAACAGAAGTGAGTGGCTCACTTGTAATTTTTTAAAATAAAAACTTTTACTAAGGTTTTTCTCTAAGAGAAATTATAATAAAATTTATTATTAAAGAATAATAGACATTATAGGGTTGATAAAATTATAATAAATATATTTTAGTCAACTTATTAGTTCATTTTAAACATTATATTTTTAGTTTAGCACCCCAATAAATACCTTTATACCTTAACCATGCTAATTAATTTATACGATTTTCACTACTCAATATGGTTGAAAATTATGTTGATAGTTTTAGATAATATAATTTATTATTATAAATATTTTCTAATCCATTTTGACAAATTCAGTCATGAACCATTCTAGAGTTCCATCCTATAGGACTCCTGACAGGGTCTATAGCATGGCCTAAAGGGGGTTCATATTCCCCACAGGCTGGAAACAATGTGAACCGGTATCAAAAATATATTTTGGGAATTATTTCACTCATAAGAATAACTATAAACATTCAAAAAAAAATAGAGAAAAATTCATAAGTGATAACATATTCAATAAGGGGAGAAACAATTTTAGAATCAATGTTTTACAGCCATAACTGAAAACTAAAATACTACATTGAATGGAATACCGTAGAACAACACCAAAAACTCCATGAAAAATTAGAGACACCGCCCTCAAGCCGCAAACACCAACAATATCAATAAGTGGAACTCTAGAAATTGGATCCACCATCATCACATAACATATTGCTTCTACCTAGGTCATATATAACAAAGTCTCCATACACACAATTGTGTATGTGTGGTGTGAGCCAAATCCCCGTTGGATCTCACCCTATTAAAATATTATATTCATTTACATTATAAGAAAAATACATTTTTATATTATAATAATACTTTTTAAAAAAATTCAAACATACATCCCAAAGGAAAAAATATCACACATATCTTTTAATGGAATACATTTCAAAAATGATATTTCCCATTAATGAAAATTATTTAAAGGAAACAATATAAACAAGGTCCACATTATATCAATGATCAGCACCATATCACAGTATCACATTAGAAGAGAGAACCATGGGAACATCACTATGGGTAGCTAACACAAGTGAGTCCTTAAAATCCTCATAACTCAATGATCAATATCCTAAAACTAAACTTCCAACAACCTTCATAGGAACAAGATTCTTAGATAAATCATTCCCAAGGGCCTAGTGGCCTCCAGACAATAAGCCAATACTGACAACATTCTCATGCAAAATACTGTAGGTTGTAACATCCCAAGGTCCTACTGGTCTCTGATAATATCACATGTTTATTTAGTGTTCCAAGTGTGAATATTCCTATTTGAATCTGAGACATTCCATTTCTGAATAGTTAGCCTACTTGTTCTAGTTTCCCACCTAAAAAATCAGGATTCCCTTTGTGTTAACATACACTTTCACAAACCACACAAATCACCACATTTATATATATATTCCAAGAATAAAATGAACACAAGTAAATCACATATAATATATGTCATCACATAAAAGTTACTATTTCCACTAAATGTAAACACATTCCATTTTACACACACCAAAACCATTTGAAAACACTTTTTTTCACTATTTGCCCAACTCATGAAACACATTTTCCAACATCATAAGAAAATAACAGAATTATTCCAAACCTTTTCCCATGTGCCATGTCACTTAAAAATCCATACATAAATCACATTCTCTTCACAAGGTTCTTTACATTATTTACACAATTCAAAAACCACAGTTAAAGGTGCATAATAAAATCCAACATGGTAAAATACTCAATTTTCTTTTTAAAACAGTCTTTATTCAAATTATCACATAAATTTCCTTTGAAAACACATTTCTCACCTTTATAATAAACCATATAACACTTACAAGAATCACCATAATAAATCAAACATTAATACATTACCATTTTCTTTCATAAAATCCGCTTTCATTACAAAATCATTTCAAATCACTTCGAAATAATCTTTTTCTCCCAAAACAATGATCCATAGAACACAGAAAATAACCAAGAATGTATATCAAAAGCATCAATAAATGATATATCCTGGAACCACCTACCTTATACATCAAATATTCCTGAAATTGGTGAGAAAAATATCAACACTACAAGTCCCTATAATTACGTGGCCAAACCAAAATCATCAATGTGTTCCCCAACAACACAAGATCGAACCCCCCTTGATGTGAAACATCCAGAGGAAAAAATTAACCCTAGAAAGTGGTATTGACATTTCCAGAAAGAGGGATGAATCAAGTGATAACCCACTTATATATATTATTAAATTAAGTACCATGTTCAACCCCACCCAATGAATTATGCCAAGGAGGTCCAAAGAGGTTTGGAGGGAGCTCCAACAGTTGAAAATCATGTATGGGGTAGATGGGGGAGAATTATTATTCAATATATAGGGGTGAAATTTAAATTTCACAATTATTAATGACTTCTAAAAGATTCATGGTTATTAAAATCATTCCCCCACCGTGTGATTCTCTCTTTCTAATGAAGACAATACACATGGTTAGCCAACATGCTCTTTAAAATATGAACCAACCATTCAATTCACCTTTTTCCCAAAATGACTAAATTCCATATGGATTTCTGGTAAAGGTCATAGGGTTAGCAAAAATGTGTGCCAACCATGTTCCACCCACTATCATGAATGTATTATCCATCTTCACAAAAATCTCAACGGGAAACTAAGGGAAAAGATCCAAACTAAAAATAAATAAAAAATTAACTTAAAATAAATACATGTATGTGAATATTTTCCCCATCATGAAAACATTGTTCCCCTATAAAGCCTCTCCAAATATCGATTACAATATAAAAAATTTACTCTGTTTCCGCCCAAGCCTTATACTCCAATGTATCATGTTCATCACAACCATGATTCTAATGGAATAGAATAGGTAGAATAGACTCTTCAGGAATATCTCTCTCTTGGGAATCCAAAATCTTCCCTGCCTACTTAAACAAAGATAGAGTAGGCTCCAACACCAATTCCTCCCTTCTCAACAGATGGGAAAATCTTGATTTTTTTTTAAAAGTTGGGGTTGATGCCTCAATTTATTATTAAAGAAAGTACCTCTTTTATGTCTGACTAGAGGGAGACCCATTATATACCCCGAAGGCACAAGGCAAAGTGTCTTGAATATAAGGATAGAAATCCCATTTTTGGGCCCAATGGACCCCCTTGGTGAATAGTACTGCTACAGTACCTACTACAGCAAGCCCCCCCACTACAGTCCTACTAGTATGCCTATACTGCTACAATACCACCACTACTACAATCCTCCTATAGTGCCCTACTACAGTTTTGCTATAGAACCCGAAAAATTTGTCTCTGCTTGGATTTCATCCTGGATCTTTTATATTCCAATCAGGAGCTTGTACCACTTGGGTACAAGATCGTTGGAACATGGGACAAATCTAGATTATTGTTTTTCGACTTCGTTAATTGGAACACATTCTGAATTGATGTTATCTATAATGGAAATGACAATATGTGGGCTACCTTACTGGCAAACATGGTAATCTCATAAGGCACAACAAAACAAGGAGTTAATATCACTTGTTTATCCAAATAATGATGGCCCAATCAAGGGGACACCTTCTAAAACACTTGATCCCCTTCACAAAACTCCAAATCTAAATTCTATTGATCTCTATAGGACTTATAAATAAGTTGAATGCTTAAAAAATGATGCCAAATAAATTTAACCTCTTCATAAATTTCCATCACATGTCTCGGTCCCAACAACGATGTCTCACCAACCTCATACCAAAATAATGGAGACTAATATGATCAACTGTATGGTGCCTCCAAATAATCATTTTGAATCAAGTATTGGTAACTATTGTTATATGCGAACTCAAAAAATTCCATAAGGATATTCCAAAACCCCCTAAAATACTACACATATATCGAGATAATCTCTTCCAAAATATGATTGACTCACACCTTCAGACCATCCATTTGATAATGGTATGTCGTACTCAATATGAATTGTGATCCCAATGCCTTTTGAAGGCCTTCCAACAACCATGATGTAAAATGGGAATCTGAGTAATAAAAAATTGTTGATGGCACACCATGAAACCTCATAACCACTTAAACATATAATATACCCAACTCATTCACTTTGGTGGAATCCTCGATTGGAATGAAATGGGATGATTTGGTAAAATTCTCAATCACTACCCAAATATAATTCCTCCCTTGGAGTGTATGATCTAGGCCAACAAAAAAACAATGGCGATATAATCCCACATCAAGGTATGGATAGGTATCTTCTAAAAAAAACTTAAGGGCCTTTAGTGCTCTGCATTAACCTACAAACTCGTATAAATCGGCGATATGAAGTCAACTATGTATAGAATCATTTAGGGCCAAAGAACTTCCAATGCATGTCATTGATCTTCTTTATAGTTTTAGGATTAATGACCTACCAATATTGATGGTTATCCAACATTTCCATCTTATTCAATAGAAAATTCACCCCAAAGAATTCCAGGAATAAAAAATCTCCCTCAATGGATAATGACTAATCACAAGGTATATCCCCCCCATTTAGGAACTGCCTAGAATACTTGCCCAACTCATCACCTGGTTGCTCGTATTGAATCAACATTATAATGAAATGCGTCGAATACACACAAGCCAATAATGCACCGCTAAATTTATCATTGTTCTCATAGTGTGTCTAATAATGAATCACCCTCAATGTTCACTCATCACTAGACTCTTTTAGTGCATGTAATAACACTTTCTTGCTTAAGTAATCTTCCAGAACATTTCTTTCACCTGGGGTGTAGACTATATCAAAATCAAAATCATGAAGTTAATAAACATAATGACTGTACATCAAATTAACATCACATAGGGAGAATATATATTCCATGATATTATGACTCAAATAAAGGACACACCTCTCCCCAAAAAGATAACGATGACATGTCTTCATGGAATGAATCACTAATGATAATTCTAAGTCATGGGTTATGTAATTCATCTCATGTGGTTGGAGAAGGTTAGAACCATAAGCCACCACATGATCATGATTCATCAACAAACACCCAAGACCCATACCCAAGGAATCACAATAAAACACATAACAGTTTCCAATTTTTTTATAATCAAATTTTTTTCATAGTCAAACAATATATTAGCTTCTTGATGGATTCTTGGCATTCAATACTATATTTAAATATTATCCCTTTTTGGATAAGAGCAGTCATCAATGAAGAATGTTGTGGAAAATCCCAAAAGAACAACCTATAATACCCTACCAGGCCCAAAAATCTCAGAATCTCCAAAACATTCTTTGTATTATCCCATCACATTACCACACTGATCATATCATTGACTACCAAAAAAAGTTTTTGTGATATCATGTGACCTAGAAACATCACCCCCCCGACCAAGAAGGTGCACTTTGAAAACATTGAATAGAGATGATGATCCCAATGGTTTCCTAGAACATTCCACAAGTATCAATCATTCTCTTCAATAGATCCAAAATAGACCAGCATTTCTTCCATGAAAACAAGGAAGAAAGAATCATGATATTGATGAAAACCCTATTTATAATCGTCGTAAAGACCGCTGTAAAATTTGGAATCATAAAAGTCTTTACCACGTACTCAAAATGATATTACTATCTTCAGAATGCTATTTTTGAAGATACAACTCTCGAACACTGACTTGGTGATAACTAAAATGAAATTCAACCATGAAAACCCACGTCACCCATTTTAATTGATCAAACAAGTCATCAATACTGGGAAATGGATAATTTTGATTAATCATCACCTTATTCATTATCTAGAAATATATGAAATACCTAGGAGATCTATTAGACTTATTATTAAATATAATTGGGGAGGAAAAAGTTGATATGATTAGGTTAATTAATCATTTGGATTAAAAATAGTCCAATTAAACCTTTAATTCCATCAAATATGCTGGGGCCATACGGTATGAGGGATGAAATATTAGTTGTTCTTCTTATTATAAATCAATATTTAACTACCCATCAAAATAAAGAGTAAAATCTGAGAAATCATCTATAAAACCCCTCGGAACTCATCTATAACTAGAGGTAATCTATCTACAGAAATATTGTCATTATCCTCCAATAATAGCATCGAGAATTGATACACAAGTTTACCCAACTCTATAAGTGGAGGTCCAGCCTAACCCAAACTAGGATCCCATTCAACATGGAAAAATTTGGTACTACCATCTAGTACAATAATGATCACTCACCACATATAGTAATCTATGTGGGACTTAAAATACACCATCTAATACATACTGAGGATTACCTCTAAGAGGTCTATTTCAAAAACAAAAAAACACTCCATTTTGACCCCTTACCTGAAGACGGAAAAAAATGGAAACATGAAACCATTAACTCACTTATAAAGAAGATGAATTACAAATTACATCACATATAGAATAATATCAGTTGGATATTTTAACAAATAAAAAGGGATGAAATGAAAGTGACTGAAGAACCGGAATCAAAGAGAGAAATATCTATACAGGATGCAATAAGAGTAGAACGATGAACTGTTGCATTACCTATATTAGATACCACAATTTCTCAATCCAACACATGTAGATTCCACATATGAACACACTGATTACTTTTTTCCTACATTCACTCAATAATAGAACACAACTGACTGATCTCTCAGAGCCAAAGATGAAGACATCCAAGAATGATGGAATGGACTGCCTCCACCCTCTTCCCCTTCTCATACTGCTTCATCTTCTTTTCATATGTACTATCACATACCAAATACTTATTCTAATAAAAATTTATACTTTTCATTTTGATTATTCTACAACATCACTCAATTATCAACCATTTCATAATAAGTTATTTCCATGAATAGGAATATCTGAGAATGAACTTATTATTGAAATCAATTATCAAGCCTCTAAGCCCTCATCTACTCATTAGAAATGATGTCAAGTGAAAAAAAACTCAATATGTGAAGTGGTATGAATATTAAATCATCGGTCAATCTTATAGTATTTCCAAACCATATGCTCATGCATTATATCTTTCACCACTGAGTACATCCACTTCCGACCCAGACCTTCCAACATTACTAAACCAAACTTTTTATTGACCACCGTAGGAGTGTAATGAGACTGAAATATCCTCTCAATATTCTCACTCCACTCCTATGATTCTTGAGGTTTTGCATTGCACATGAGATACAGATTATTTCTCTTGGGGAAAACATAAGATTTGTCCTATCTAAGACGTGGTTTGTCTTCTAAAACCTGAGTAGGACTAGAACCCAATATTTATCCCAATTATTGGATTTGTCAAATCACTTATTTCCCTACCCTCTTTTCAATTTGAGTGGGAGAGTTATCTCCATCCTCTTATGGTGGCTGCACATGAACTATCTGATGAGGCATCTCACTACAACAAGAAACAATCATAAGAATACCCATATACAGAACCATTGAGAGATATTCAGAAAAGTTTCAGAAACAACGACAATTAGATTACCATCACAAATCAATACATGACAAAATTCATCTCAATGTCACGACCTACCAAGTTACTCCACCCCCACCTCATGTCCACATATTTTCTGGAACATGTACATCTCACCTAGATAAGAATTATGAAATTAAAATTTACTAACATCCCATGGATACTATACTCTAGTCATGAGGTATAATTCATGGGCACCCTACTCGCGACTAGAACATCAACCCCCAAAAAATATGATATCTGTTCAATATAGAATTATCCTAAATAATGTTTCCCATAATGTGTGTGACATGCCCTGATTCCATTTTTTCATGAACCAAGTCGGAGTATAATCCAACTTGACTACCAAACTGGTCAGTGGCATGAACCGATGGGTGTTCTTGGTCCCAAAAAGTTAGACACTAGTGTCGGGGTATTAAAAGTATAGAAATGGAAACATTTCACCAATGGGTATAAAAATGACCATTCAAAAAAATATAACAATAATTCATAATAGATATCATAGTCAAATAGAAAATATCAATTTTCTAAATCCAGATTTTACAACTCACGCCAAATATTAAAATAATAAAACTGATGTAAAACCAAAAAACATCCAAAAAACCTACATGCCACATGAGTGGAACCACCCTCAAGCCACCATAACCAACACCTGCAAAAATTGGGGAACTAGAAAGCATATCCACCATCATCATGAACCATATTACTATTACCTGGGTCAAACGTAACAAAGTCTACATATACCAAAAAGGTTTATAAAGGGTGTGATCCAAATCCTAGTAGGATGCCACCCAAAAAAATATTACATTCTATAACATTAGAAGGTAATTAAACATTTATATTAGAACAAAAACATTGAAAACATATTCAAATATATATCCCAATGGAAACATTTTCAGAAAATAATTAATAATGGAAGAAATTCCTAACAAAATCTATCTCAATAATAAACATGATTTAATGGAAACAACATATATAAGGACCCCCGTATAAAAATGGTTGACACCATATCAAGACACCACATCATAGTAGATTACCATGCTTAAACCTCTAATGTTAGGTAAAAAAACCATGTCACTAATAAACTCATACCTCAGTGATCAGTATGCTCCAACTAAACTACTGAAATTTATCCCATTTACAAGTCACTAGAAGGGATCCATCAAAAGGTTGTAGTGGTCCCCAAAAAATAATCCATTATCAATAGAATTTTCATGCATGATCCACAACGATGGATCACCAAAAGGTCCTAGTGTAATCCCGCCATATCACATGTTTAGTTAGTGTTGCGAATATGAATCTTTCTAAGTGAATAGTTTCCTTTACACTTCAGAATCACAAGAATACTAGTTCTAGAATTTTCCACCTGGATAACTAAAGTTTCCTTTGTTATTAAATACCATTTCACATATGAAACAAATCACTACTTTATCATACAAATTCCAATAATCACAAGCACACAATTTAGTCACCGCTTTCACAATTCTTCAAATAGAAAGAACAATTTTGCATAATCAAAAACACGTTCCATTTTACACACACCAAAACCATAATAAAACACTTTTCACACCATTTTTACAACTCATAAAACCCATTTAGAAATATTACAACAAAATCCGTTAATTAATCCACCACTTTTTCAATGTTCCAAGCCCTATCCAAATCCACACAAAAACCATGTTCACCTCAAAATCTTCATCAAATCATATACAAAATTCTAAATTCACATTTAAAGGTTCCCAATAAAATTAAACATTCCATATTAATACTTTTCCTTTAAAAACCTTTTTACACACATTCAATCCTAACGATCCCTTGAAAACATATTTTTTTACCTTTCATATAAATCATATAACTCTTATGAGAGTCACCACAATAAAATACATATGATAAAATTACCATTATCCTTTAGAAAATAAAATGGAATAACATATTAATGACATATGAATTCCAAATCTTCTTTGGCGTCACAAAAATGATCCATAGAACACATAAAATTAACCATGAATGCATATCAAAAGAATATAAAAATGATACGATATAAAACAACTTATCTCAAACTTTCTAACATTTATAAATTCATTAAAAACGAATACGGAAAATTCATAATACCCTACAAAGGAAGGATAAACCTAAAACCATCGATTTAATCCCCAACATCACAAGGTCGAATCTCCCAATAGGTTAAACATACACTATAAAAAAGGAAAAAATAAATATGGAATGAATAACCAACAATGTGGGTAAAATCAAGAGGGAAACAACTTACATTAATATTCCTTAATTACCCATGGTCCAAACAACCAATGTAATGATGACCAATATATGCACAGATGCTTGGAGTGATATCTAATGGATGAAAGGAATGTGTGGGAAAATGGGGAAAATTAGTGTTAAATACCACATGGACCCAAATGTAATTGCACAATTTTTAATGACCTGGATAAGTCGCGCGATTTTCCAACATGGTTTTCCTAACCATGTTATAACCATGTTCCCACTCACTATTCATAAAGGATATACCACCCGATTAAATCACGCTGTCTTTAAACCATGCACAAACCATGAGATTCACCTCATTACAAATGTGGCCAAATGTTGTTGGGTTTTTGGATAAAGGGTGCACTATTTGAAAAACCATTCCCCAACCGTGAACTACCTACTTCCATGCCCAAATTCTCCATTTTCACCAAAAACACAAGGGTAAACTGAGAGAAAAGAGGCAACATAAAAAATATACAAAAAAATACCTCAAAATTAAAGACGTAGATGTGGAAAATTCACTTAACATATGTGTAAATTTTTAATTTAAAATCAATATCACATATGCGATGAGATTGCAGGTTTAAAAAAAGAAAATGATAAAATGTTTACAAGGATTTTATATAAAAACTAATTGTAAAAATGACTCAAATGACATTAACTGTTTTAATAAATATATATGTGATGAAATGTTACTTTAAAATAAATTATAAATATATTAAAATTTTAAAAATTCTTAAATTGAAAATGTCGGTTTTAATTAGAATTCATTGATTTCACTATTTATCAAATAATTATTCTTTTTAGAAAATTAAAAAATAGACACCCTATGTTAATTATGATCATTTTATTTCAAAAGATAATTTTTTTATCAAAATAAATTCTTTATTTTTAACGGCTTAGAAAAACTGTTTTTTAAATAATTATATTAATTGTTTTCACACTTCATTAAAAAACAGTATTGTGTGTAATAAAAATTATGAATGAAATTAATTTTATTAATTTTTTTTATAAAATATCATGGAATTAAATTTTTTATTAATTAATATGAATTAATAAAATGAAAGTAAATATATATAAAATTTTTTCTTCCTATGAAAATATGGTACATTATATTTCTATGTTTTTTTTGAAATAATAAATTATCAATTTTTTTATTTTAATATAAAAATAAAACCTCAATTTTATAAATAATTTTCATTATTTTTTTGGATGAATTTTGTGATTTTTTCTTAAATAATTTATATTTAGTTGGATAGTTAAGATAGCTATTTTTCTAAAAAATCACTTTTATAATGTTATCTTAAGAAAATAGTTTTATAGAATATTTTTAATGTTTACATATAAAAAACTAAATATAGTTATATATTATTTATAATAAATAATTTAAATATACTATGTTTATTTCATTAAAACCATGCGTAGTGTTCTAGAAACATAAGTAAAATTTTACTCTAAAACATTTCATTTAGATTGTATTAAATAAAAATTTTTCATCACTTATAAAAATTAAATAAAAAATGGATTTCATATTTTATGTCAACATGATCATATTGTATAATTAGGAATAATTCATTTCATAGGAATGAATTATGATTGTTGTGAATAATGTTAATGAACATGATAATGGTAAAACAATTAGTTCCAAGGAATAGATTTTTTGTTGTTGATTTTTTATAAAATAAATTAAATTAATAGTTTTTTTATGACAATGATATTAAATTTAATCACATATATAAATATATTAACACATGTTTAATTAAAAATCAATAATAAATTATACTAACAAAATAAAATTTTTTAAAAACATTTTTCTTAAAAACAATTTATAAATATATATATTAAATGTTTTGATTTAATAGACATAAAATTATTATCCCTACATATAATTTCACTATACTGAGAAAAAATTAACATTAAAAACGGAAAATTTTGGTTATACATGTTTCCTTATATTTTAATTAAAATTTATATTACATGGTTAAATACATCTTATTAAGGTTAAACCAAAATATAGAACATGTTAAAAATTATAGTCAAATAACTAAAAAAAGGGTTTTATGAAATTTATTAAAATATTTTTTGAGGCTTTATAGCCCTTATAATACCCCACAATACATTATTTTAATCATTTTGAGAAATTAATCTTTTACTAGTGTAATGATGTTAATTTAAAGTAAACAGTATTAAAAAATGTTCATTTTATTATCTTATAGAAGTGGACACATCCACCCATTTATTTTATACATATTACCTATAATTTATTGATATAAATATTTTATATTTCTCCTCATATTATCTTATCTCAATTTTTGAAGCTTCTGACGTCAATTTGTCATCCTCAGAGCATCAGTTGGAATAGTACTTTCAAGATAGTGTTTAAGGTACCAATGTAAGTATTACTTACTCCATACCTTTTTTTATAAACATTTCTCCTTCATGTTTACCATAACCAGAGTAATATAATAAAATTATTATAATTAATATACTTAATTATTATTATCTTAATTCAACAACCACTATGTATTTCCTTCCATCAACAAATAAAAACAAAATGATGTCGACTGTGCATTTGTGCGGACTATTGTCTCCATGGAGTAACTTTTTTCTTTTTTATATTGATTTTATTTCCTTATACAATCTAGTAATAATTATATTCATCAACATAATAATAACTAAATTATATCATTATTCTATGGTTAAAATAATATTATATAGTTACATTAGCATACTTTCCCATTATGGTATAGCGTGTTTATATTTGCATTGGTTTAACCACCAATGTGAACAATGATATAAAAATATATCATGGATTACTATAGTCACATAAATACTAATGATTTTATTATTTAATAAAAAAATCATGGTTGGTTTCTATAATTGATAAATTGTTTATTTGATTTATTTTAATAATATGATTTTTTATTGCTAAAACCACTAAAAATAAGAAATCATCAATTAATATTTAATCCAAATCTAAAAAAACAATACAATAAATAAATATTATATAATAATAAGTATAATATTTAAAATAAAACAATTATTAATATGTTTCCCCTTAATGTATCTAATAAACTAAATTTGATTATTCCAAATGTTCGCCACGTGTAAAGAAAAAAAATCCAAAATAAGGTAATAGTTTTTCATCTCAAATTCCATTATTTTAGTGTTTTTTTATTATAAATCAAATTTAATTGTAAATTTTAACATAATACATATTTTATAAATCATATAATTAATTATAGTTTAATCATTATATTTTTATATTTTATTACAATACCTCTCTTTCAAAGGGGTTTGTTCAAAATGTTACACAATCCAAAAGGGTTCTTTATCTTGAACATTAATATATTGATAATGGTCTATATTGTAAAAATAATTTAATTTAATTTTTTTTTTAATAAAAATGAATGTATACTTATAATATATATTTCTTTATAAATTAAAATTTTAATACAAGTCTTTTCATATTCATCAAATGTTGTTACAATCGATTCTTACAATGGTTTTAATGATTTTTTGTAAGTCAATGTTCATTTGTTGAGTTATAATATTTCAAATTAATAATTTTTTGGGTTCCACCACCATGATATTTTAATGTATTTTATATTATATTTCAATTTTTAAATATGAGTTTTTCATACAAAACTGTGTTTTTATTTTCCTATTTTCAACTTAACGATATTTCAAATTTTTAAAAAACAATTTTTTAATTTTATTATCATATGTTTTTTATTTGGCTATATATTTCACATAAATGACATCACACCAATTTCATGTATCTATTATTGGATGTAATTTCAAAATTTTAATTATTTCAAACTCTTTCACCTGACCTTTACAAAACATCATTTGATATGAGACATGAATGTTTTTATATTACATCAATTTTAATCAAAATTTATTAAAGAACATTTATGTTTTCACATCCCTATTACATTTAATATTCATAGATATTTTCCATCATTAGATTAAAAAAATATATCTTATTATAAATAAATATATTAATAATTTTAGGGATGGAAGTCATTGTATTAAATAGATTGATTCTTGATCCCTTCTTGTATGACACTGTTCAAAGTGTTATTTGAAAATGATTCTTTTCATCCATTTCAATATCCTTACGAATTTAATTTTTTACACCATTGACATGTTATTCTATTACCATCCACCTTATCTATTTTTATGTCTTATTTAATGTTATTTTGTATCATTTATAATATTAATTACTACTCCTTTATTTCTTAACATCCACCATGAATAGGTATAACTTTTCTTCCATTTTCTTAGATGGTTGAATACCTTCTTGAATGGACCGAATGACTTCTTTTTTTAATTATTTTTGATTACCCCCTTTCAAGGGATGAGGAGGAACCCTTACAAGGCGCGTATGATTAGAGAATATATGACCCGTAACTCATAGAAGAAATTTCCATACTATAACTAAATGAATATCCTCCTCCCCAGAATTTTCATCGTGATATCAGCTATCCACCATTGCATGGTTGTTCGGCTATGATTCCTAGGCATGCATAGGATTGTCTTAAAGGCAATTCCATGGCATCTCTTTCTTCCACATTCATTAGCTTCAGTTCTAGTGAATATTCCTTCTCTAATTCATCATATGGAGTCTGCTGGTTATAGTGTTTTCCAAATAAATTAAGCACAATTTTAGGTGCCCAGAAATCCTTGAGGAGGACTGAAGGCCTTGAGGTGGCCCGATAGAATTAAGGTGGCCCAAAAGCCTTACATTCTCAAAGTCCATGGGTGGTCAGAAGGCCGTGAAGGACCTGAGGACCATATTGATGGCATGAAAGCCCAAATAGATTAACAGTTCTTGCTGCTACAGTACTGAATAGTATATTATACAGCACTACTATAGCCCCTGCTACTATACTTCTATAGCACTGCTATACTAACCTGGAAATATCTCTCTTCCCAGATTTGAAATCAAGTCTCTCAGATGTATTTGATGAGTCCTCTCCAACATGGATGAGGCTCTTGTGTGATGGTTGAATACCATATTTCCCATTCCATTGATTGTAAAGTTATCACCTTGATTATATATATCAACTGATTATAGAAATATGTTACTTAACCATATTCCTATAATCCATATGATTTTATAATGATTGATTCTTATATTTAAATCTCTGACATTTCTTGATCATGAATTTATTGAGAATCAAAAAAAATTGTTACACATGATTATTGATAACTCAATAAAGATTAATGGGGACTATTTACACATCAACATTGCTTCTCTAGATGGGTTATTTTAATGTTATAATTTTTATAGATATAAGTAAAATTATTGTAGTCCTTTTTGTTTTTATTACAATATAGATTATTTTTGAAATATCTAGTTGGGTATATTTTAGTCATTATCTATCTTTTTTAATACATTTTAATAAAAATTAATGGGGATGATACATTATATATCCCATTTATAAATTAATTGTTATCAAGAATCAATATTATTTGGTAATTTCATGTCTATCAACACAATTCAACAACATTTATTGATTGCAGTTGTGATTACATGAATAATTTATTGGCTAAGAACATGAATGTGTGAATGATGTCTTGGAGAAGGCCACAATTGTTTGATGAAGATGTCCAAAATTATGTATTCCATCAATAATAATTTTTTTCTTTTTATCCATGTAATTTATTTAATTTCTTTGCTATACATGGAAATATTATTATCAGAATTTTATTTTATTATGAAATTATGATGATAAGTTATTATTTTAATAATATTTATTCCATGTTGATTCAAATATTTCCTCAATTTTATTTTTTCCTTAATTAGTAGTTGAGCGGCGTAATTATTATTTTTCCAATTCCCAAGTTGATGAATTGAAGTGTTACACATCATATGACTAGAGGAATGGGATGTGTGTGGGATGTGTGGGAGATCATAATGACTTATTGTAGATTATGTTTGTTAATATATAATAGGAAAATATATCCATAAATATAGAATTATATTCTCAATACTAGTTTATGATTTTTTTAATTATATAAATCGATAAATCTACATGTCCATGGGAAATTTTCAACTGAATTTATTATTTTAATTTATTAAATTATTGGATTTTTTTATCATATAATCTATTTTTTGTTTAAAATAAATTATGAATAGTACGAATATATGGAAATAAATTCAGGGTAGTGGTTGTGAAGAACCACATTTTGTATCATATTAGGGTTTATAAATTTTTTTATATTTGGTTGTAATTAGTAATGGATGTAAATTAAATTAGTCCGTGATAAGTTATGGTTTATCATATTTTTAATGATTTAGATAACCCTATAGATTATTTTAAGAAATATATAATATTTTATGGATTATGATATGTGTATATTAGTGAAGAAGAAAAATATATTCCTTGGTTAGAATTGTATATACATGATATATTTATGTATTTTATGCAATGTTGATTTTCTATAGTACTATGAGAAATTAGTTGCCTATCAAGATACTACATAATCACTTAGGGTTAGAATTTTTTTTTCAGGGGATAATAACCCTAAAGAATATGTTCTATGCATTTACTCAATTATCACCAAGTTCATTGAAATGATGTCCAACCACATATTTATTTTGAAACACCCTGGGGCTATTCATTGGATAATCAAACACTACATATAAACCATTATGATGGATTTATTTCCAAATTTCTATAAGGAATTTTTTAATTAGGTACGACGGAATATAACTGACAGAGCCAATATTTTCATCATTTTTTATATTTAATTCAATTATTTAATCCCAAAAAATTGAAAAAATTGAGTTATTTACATCAATTTTGGATTTGTACAGTGTTTGGTACTTACATATGAAACCTTCTTAATTTGGAAATATTGACATATTTTAATCACTTTGGCAATTCATGCATATCATTTAAAATATAAATCCAATTATTGTGATTAGTTGTTTATTAGGTTTATGTATTTATTTTCTTCATCTTTTGTTTTTGTACCAGGATTTAATTTCCACATCCAAGGGTTATAAAAATTCATTCAAGTTGGATAATTATTCACAAAGACCACGTAGACCCCGCCTCCAAGAATTAATCATAAATTGGTATACATACGTCAAATTGCTGTGATTCCAATTTTAATGGAAAGAGAATTAAATGGGGTGTTCAGATGTTGATGATATTGAATAGTTTCCATCATTAAGGTGGCCCATGGAAACTGATATTTTGTGCTAGAAAAAGGAAACATTCTTATAGAATAAAATCTTAGCATTTATTTTACATACCACATACTACACATGGAGGATAAATATGAAATTTTGTGATGATATGTAAAACGTATTTATGAAGAACTTTATTTAAGAAATAATTGATTAATTATGCCATTAAATTGGCTGAACATTGTCAAACTTGTGGTGGACAGAATAATAAACAAATATTAAAATACAAATTATGAAGATCTTAAATTTGGAGACCGGAGGATGGAACCCCCATGGCCTATATAAAGAGGAGTTCACCCATACTGAGGGAAGGGAGTTAGGCACCAACGTTGGAGTGGAGGCCTGGGGACATTCTACTGACATAAGAATTTACTTTTCTTCTCTTTTTTAATTTTTGTTTTATTTTCTCATGTAATGCATTCATATTTTAATTAATGTGTTTCCACGTTCTTTTTCACCGTCTTTATTTTCCGAAGTTAATCTAATTTTTTCTCTCTTCTATAATTCCGTCGTGAAATTTGTTAACTTCTCCATGGAAAATGAGTAACCCGAGGATTATCCATGGGGGAGGTTTCACGATGTTGTTTGTTGTTGCGTTTCAATTCAAAATGTTTTTATTCTATTTGTGGTGGAGGCCAGAATATTGCACGGGTGTAGAGGTTTTACACCATGACATTCTTTCCAAATCCATTACTTTCCATTGATTTAACAATTTTCCCTCCCGACTCTTAGGAAACCCCTTCATACGATGGAGTTGGGGTTTCCATAAGGGATGAAACGACATACAGTGGGGCCAGGTAATTTAGGAATTACATTCTCGATTGAGGTGTTACCCTATTTGACTATAGGAGGAGGTGTGAATTGGTGTGTCTAACACATGCTAAAATCACACAATTAATAAATCAATTGGGAGTAATTCAATAATGAGGTATCACGAATTGAATAATCAAATTGAATTTATATAATAAATAAATAAAGAATAAACCTATGTTATCCAACCCTAAGACCATGTTATTTTTTAATAATTTAATTCTATAATTTCATGTTATTATATGTTTTAACATTTAAGTTGACTTTTAAATTTCATTTCCTTCATAGATTAATCAAAACATCAATAATAATTAGTTTAGGTGATATTGATTATGTAAGGGAACAACTGAGAAAGCTCTTCAAGTGAGACAACCCTAGTTAGCCTCTGTGCTGCATTAGGAAAATAAATATCTTTTTCCACACCCTACGACATGCTTGCATCAAAACTGGTGCTGTAACTGGGGAGTTAAGAAGTTTTTTTTTACTTTTTATATTTTCAAAATTAAGATAGTTTTCATTATTTAAAAAAAAATTAAAAAAAATTTATTTTTCCATGATACATTCAAATTCAAATTATTATGCATGGGATGATTACTCGAAGGTGAAATATCAAGAACCAGAATTGGATTATAATGATATAAAGGCCCGGGTGGATAAGATTAGAAATTCACTGGATGACTTGGGGAGAAAAATACAAATAGCATTTGACTAAGTTCGAGAAAAAATTGAGCAACCTGAGCATGAATCAAAGTAGGACCCTGAGCAAGCTGTGAAAGAAATTTCCCCACTTGTTTTTGATGTTAATGAACTTGAGAAAGTAAAAGATGATGTTCCTATAGATCAATTTGACACCAATTAACCATTTCTAGAAGAGGTAGATAAAATTCCATTTTCTAGTAATTTATAAGATGGAGATCATGTTAATTGGGAGGAATTTTTGTGTGCAAGGGAAGAAATTGAAATAAAACATGATATCCTAATTCCTTACAAAATACAAGAGAAAACAAATTTATACCTCTCTCTATCCTTGAAATATGACGAAACCACCCAATTTGTAGAATTCGAAGATATAATGGAGGAGCCAGAATACCTACCTTCATCAAGTGAAGATCGACTCCAAGAGTCACTTATCACAGAAAATGTGATTGAACCCGAAGGAGTTCAGGGAGATAATCCTATATTGAACATTAACTTTTCTGATTTCATTAAATCTTATTTGAGTATCACCCATTATGACTTTGAATTTTCAGATTCATTCAATCCTTGTATCCCCTTGGAGGAAGATGAAGAAGGAAAAATTTCATCTATTTTGGAACACTTAGAGCACCCGATGGACATTGAACATATACTTGAGGAATCCCACGAAATGATAATAATGGCTCTTCATGAAGAACCAAATCTATAAGCTACCTACTTTAAAAGGAATAATTTTGAAATTACTATTTCAAATATAAATTTTGAATCACCATTTGATTATTTTTTTCATACAGAACATATGAAGCAACCACTAGATTTTGAAGACGATGTTGCACAAGTAGAAACTAAAGAGGAGGAGGTTTCATACATCCCCTACACCTTCCATGAAAGCTATACCACATTGTGAATGGGGTAGATATCTGGTACACTATCTATGGAATCCTCTTCAACAAGAACAAAGAATTGCAAGCTGAGAAAAGAAAATTGTGGTGGTTCATGTGCAGGAAGATCCACCCACCATCAGATTATGGATTACTACTGGTACTGCCATCTATAAGTAGTAAAATAAACCATGTCCCAATTGGGGGATTGTGCGAAGTCTTATCTTTACTTTCTTTCAAGGAATTTATATTTCAATTTCATTTCAATGAAGTATCATAGCATGCATCGCACTCCCTCATATATTTTTTGAGCGTTAATGTAATGATCCTTTCAGTTGATTGATTAATTATCATATGTAGGTTCATGGCGGCATAAGGGACCTCCAAAACAAAAAAAACTTCATTCCAAAATGGATTTAACTTTTAATGTTTAACTTTGAAACTCTTTACAATTTTTTTTCTTTAAACTAGAATTGAATTCCCACACTTGAATTATGTTTTACTTGACATATCTTGGAGACACGAGTTTCTTAGGAATCTTATGATTCCCTATTTCATATTTAAATGTTAATAATATTGAATGAGAAAAATTGAGAATTGGATAATTAAATTGGAGCATGAATATTGAAATGAAGACTCATGATTTGATGGAATTAATTAATTCATGTAAATGATGTTTACATACAGTTTTTAGTGTTTTAAATTTCTAAAATTCATGTAAATTAATTTTTTATAATTAATAATTCCATGATTGATTGTCCAATTTTATATTCCCATTCCCGAGAGGATTTATAGACCAAGTATTTCCTATTTTATCTTGAGCATATTTATTTAGTGATCGTGGGACATGCCACCCCCCAGAACTTGTATTGAAACTTTTCAAAGCTATGACTGTACAAAAACACATTTAAAATGATCTAGGAACTACATTGGCTAGCCACATATTTACCTAATACCCAACCTTAAATTCATCTTTTGTTATCCAATAGAATCCATGAATTTCCTAATAGGTTTAAGACATATTACAATTCATTTTTTTTACCTTCCCACTGTTTTAGTATTTTTCTCGTGGATTATTCATGTTTGAGTGTGGTGGAAGGGCCTTTCATGTGTGTTCATTGGGATGTGTATCATTTTTAGGTGGTGTGAGGTGTGGATCATCATTTTGGGAAATGTATTATTTGAAAATTGGGCATGAGTCATCATTTCATTACTGTTCTTTTACTTCATCTGGTTCTCCGTAAAAAAGATGAAATAAATTAAAAATAAAGCTGTGCCTTTCAGGATATTTATTTAAAAAAATATGGATAAGTTGGATGATATCATTATTTATAATCAATTATTTACTCATATCCCATGTCATAAAAAGGGGGTAGAATTGTGTTTCAAATTATCTAGAGGATTTGGGTGAGGTTTAACCTATGTTTTCACTTGATTAATCATGCATTTTACTTAAGAGTCAAACCACCTACTTCTATCCTTAAATTATGTAAATCATTTACGCACCAACCCTAATACACATAGTCATTTGAACCTTTATTTCAAGTCCTAATGATTTTTTGTATTTTCTGCCTTTACAAAGTGGAGATAGTAGTTCCAATACAAGCCTATGGATAAGGAGCACATTCTCATGATATCATTATAACTCCACTTTAATTGTATCATGAGTGATTATAGAAACAATAAAAAGATAGGTGGATCAAGATTTGGCATGTTTAATAATAATAAATATAAAATCTTGAATGAATGAAAGGAGAAGCTCCACCATTTTTCAAACGAGAAATATAAAATGCAAGAATTGATTTTTTCTATGAAAAATTGAAATTAAAGTGATATTTTTTGCGGTACAATAAAATTTGATTGATAATTGATGATTTTTTTTATTTTATTTCATTTAAATTTAAATATTTCTAATATTGGTGCCCTTTGAATTCCATGTTGAGATTTTATGCTTGAGGACCAACATAGTTTTGGTGTGGGGTAACTGATAGAGCCAATGTTTTCATAATTTTATATATGTAATTCAATTATTTAATCCCTAAAAATTGAACAAGTTGAGTTATTTACATCATTTTTTGATTTATATAGTGTTTTGAGCTTAAATATGAAAAGTGCTGAATTTGGAAATATTGACATATTTTAATCAATTTGGTAATTCAAGAATATCGTTTAAAAAATAAATCCAATTTATGTGATTCTTTTTTTATTGGGTTCATATATTTATTTTATTCTACTTTTTATTTCTAATAGGATTTAATTCTACCATCCATGGGTCATAATAATTCATTCACGTTGGACAATTATTATGGATGACCGTGTGGAACCCACCTGAAAGAATTAATCATAAATTGGTCTACATATGTCCAATATTTGTGATTACAATTGTAATTGAAAGATAATTAAATGGGGAGTTCGGATGTTGATGATACAGAATATTTTCTATCATTAAGGCAACCCATGGATGCTGACATTTTGGGCCAGAAAAAAGGAAACATTCCTATAGAATTAAATCTCAGCATTAATTGTCCATATCTCGTACTAAAAATTGATGATAAATCTGAAATTTAGTGATAAAACATAAAACATATTTATGAATATATTTATAGAAGACATCATTGCATAATTAGGCCATTAAATTTCCCAATCATTGTCCAACTTGTGGTGGATAGAATCTGCAGAAAATCATAAATATGAATTTTGAAGATCATAAATTTGAAGACCGGTGGATGGCACCCCCATGGCCCATAAAAAGAGTAGGTCACCCATGATGAGGGGAGGGAGTTCAACACCAATGTTGGAGTATAGGACTATGGACATGCTTCTAAAATTGGAATTTTTTTTATTCTCGTTTTATTTTTAGATTTATTTTCTCTTGTAATGCATTCATATTTTAATTAAAGTGCTTCCACATTCTTTTCCACTGTCTATCATTTCCAATGTTAATCTAATTTCTTTCTCTCTTACATCTTTCCATCATGATCTCTATGCACTTCTTCATGTCATGTGACTAAATTGAGGCTTTTCCCTACGGGAGGTTTCATGAAGTTCTTTATTATTGCGCTTCAATTCAAAATGTTTTTACTCTATTTGTGTTGGAGGTGGGAATATTGCACGGGTGCAATGGTCATCCACCAAGACATTGTTTCCAAATCCATTACTTTCTATTTAATCATCAATTTTACCTCCCTTCTCTAAGGAAAACCCTTCAAACGGTGGAGTTGGGGTTGCCATAAGGGATGAAACGACATACGTTGGAACTAGGTCCTTTAGGAATAACATTCTCGGTTGAGGTGTTACCCTACTTGACTACTGGAGGAGATGTGGTTTGGTGTGTCGTATGCATGCTAAAATCACACACTCAATAAATAAATTGGGAGTAATTCATTAATGAGGTTTCGCTAAATTAATTATCAAATTGAATTTAAACAATAAATAAATAATGAATGAACCTGTGTTATTCAACCCTAGGACCAAGTTATTTCTTTAATAATTTTATTTAATAATTGAATGTTAGTATAAGTTTTAACATTTAATTTGACTTTTAAATTTAATTGCATTCTTAGATTAATTAAAATAGTAAAAATAATTATTTTAGGTGATATAGATTATGTAAGTGAACAACTGAGAAAGATCTTCAAGTGAGACGACCCTAGTCACCCTCTATGCTGCATTAGAAAAATAAATTGCTTTTTCCTAGACCTATGATAGGTGTGCTTCAATAACATAAAGAAACCTAACATAATCCACGGGTTTTTTAGGTTCAAGGATATAAGACACAGTAGCATATGTTGAAATAAATGAATTATTGGAAAATATGTATTGGAATAGAGCATTCATATTCATATAATATTTTTATATTAGTTTCAATCATAAATACCATGGTATTTGTATTTTTTAAAAGATGAAATAGAAAAATGATGATAAGAATCATATGTATCTGGAAATAACTATATCTTATAAATTAATAAGTGAACAAACCTAAATGGTTGAGTGTAGTACCCCTGGTTTCTGGTATGTAACCCTTACTTAATGCTTTTTTGGTTATTAAATTTAGGTTGATGAATGAGAGAGTCGGGAGAACATGGAATGATGTTTTGAGGCAAAGATGAAGTCACATGGGTGGCACATGGTTTGTCTAACCATGCGGCCAAATTGTGCGTAGTTGACACTTTTGAGGCAGTGGATCCCACACGGTTGGATCACAGTTCGGGTGACTGTGCATGGAGGTCGTCTGAGGGTCTGTAGAGGTAGTGGCTAACGCATAGTTAGTGAACAGTTTGTCAAACCGTGTGAACTAATGGTGCGGGCACATAAATGAGATCCTAAAAAGTGTATCTCACACATTTTTGCCTCTAAATGGATCATTTTCCCTCCTATGTGGCAATAACTTGGGATCACTCTCCCTTGAAGGTATGCGAACCACTCCCAAGTCTTTTCGAGGAAATTTGAAGGCTTTCCATGGCGAATCAAAGGTGTATTCTTGAGGTATGTGATCGTTGATCATGGTTCTTGATCAGTTTCTTAGATCTACTTCTCATATTCCCTTGGTTTCTTAGATCTATGCCCGTTATGGGTAGATCGAAGTGTGTGGATGCCAAATATGATGAGATTTGGTCTTGGTATTTCTAGTAAAAGAGATCTATGGCGGGTTCTTGAAGAATCAACCTGGTTTACTTGTGCGTTATTTATTCATTGTGGTTTTCGTCCAATCCTTCGAGGTAGGTGTCTTCTCTCTTGACTCCTCCTGAGAGAATTTATTGTCATAGATTAAAATTGTATTATTGATTGTGAAATGTGTGGAAAGTTATTATTTTTTGATGATTTATGGTTTTTTGTGAAATTGCGTGATCTTGGTGAAAAGTTTTGCAAAATGGGGTTTAATTTTAAATGATGATTTTAAATTATATATTTTCTAGAATTGATAAATGGTTGATGAAAAAGGGATTTTCAATATTAATTATTTTGAATAAAAATGGAGTTTTATTGAAATGGTTTGGAGTTGAAATGGTTTGGCATTGAAATGTTTTTGACGGAAATAGTTTTCACTAAAAAGGTGTTTTTATTGAATGGTTTATTATCGCTTGATCGTCGGGCATATGTGTTGTGTGTTCATATTTCATATACGAGGCTTGGTTGAAATATGACATTTTGCTCGGTGACAAAGGTTTAATGGCCCATCGGAATTGAATATACGGGGCATGGCTGAAATATGACATTGTGCTTGGTGAAAAGGAATAATGACACATGGGAAACAATTACCCTATGATGACTTGGAATATTGACGGGAAACCGTTCATGAGTATGGAACTATCATAACGTAGCATGAATATTTTGTTTCATGGGTTTGAGTTAAGGATGGGTATGCCTATATAGGGATATTGGGAAATGGTTGTAAATATTGTTTGGTTATTTTTCTGAAAAAATAACTAGCTGGAAAAATTCGTTTCAATTCCACTTGTATGGTTTTGGTAATGAATGGTTTTTAAAACATGTTTATATTTAGTTATAAACTGCTTTTGAGAATTTTTTTATAAACTATTTTATATAAATGTTACTAATTTTTCTATCCTAGTGGTGTGAGTAGTGAAGTCATTGTGGAAAACATAACGAGTTTTATAATCACCCCTGCTTTGGCACTTTGGTGCTTTTGCAGAAGCTATCATCTGGGACATGGGAAAAGGTAATGTTTCACACATATTTATCACCACCTCGTGATGTTTGGGATGTTCGGTGATTGTGGAGCTTGAAGCTTCTGGAGCATGGAGTCTTGTGGTCTTTTAAGAGTCTTTTATCGTTTATCTACTGTGTACATTGATACTTGGTTATTCTTCCATTGTTTCGTACTTTGATATGGTTTTGAGATACATGAAGATGTTGGGTTGTCTTTTATTACATCAAGCATCATATAGTGAATGTTTGGTTACGGTTTGTAGGTTTTTTTGCTTATTTCTTAAAGGGTAAATCGTACCCCACTTGAATTTGAAACCCTTAGACGTTTATTTCCAGGATTTGGTGTCTTGGGGATGTTGCATATGGTCTAGTAATGACTTTTTGTACTCTCAAGCCAGTGAGAATTGGCGGTCCATTACAAGTGGTATCAGCTTGTTCGGTCCTTTGGAGTTGATTCTCGGATTTTGAGTTGAAATTCGTTGTGGTATATTACTTGAGTCTGGGTTGTAGAAAGAGGTAGAAATATATGAACATGGAATGTATAGCATAAAAGAAGGTAGCTAACCCTTTTATATAGAACTTCATGTTACCAGAGAGTTGGGTAAATTAGTGTTTGGAGACACTTCTAGGATTTTGAAATCGCATTGTCATGGGTTTAGCCAATGAGACGAGCATGACATGCATTATAGAAGAATTACATCCCACTAAGAGTGCATATATCATTTCGAGAAATGATTCATGTTGTGAAAAAAGTGTTCATTTTTGAAAAGTTTGGAATTGGTTTTCAAATTAATGATTCTGATAAAGTGAATGATTATCGTATTTTTAAAATGGTATAATTTTCAAAAGCATGTGACGTGGTTTCCAAAATTTTTGAACATGGGAAAAAGGATGTTTTGGAAAACAATGTTGTGATAGTTGATGTGATAGAATTTGAAATGATAATCCATCAGTTGATAGAGATTGGGATTGACGGAGTTTGTTGTTAGTTTAGAAAATAGCACCCAGTAGGCGTCGCCGAAACCAACCCGAAGTAGGTGTGGAAAATGGGGTTTCACCTGAACCATGGGTGAACCAAGTGATGGTTCAGAGTATTGTCCAGGATTTTCTTGTTCTGGTTATGGGGAACCAGAGGAATGATCCATGGCATGGGGAGCATACCATCCTGTTCACGAAGCAGAATCCACCGAACTTTTGGGGTGACATTGAACCTGAGAAGGCGGAGGTGTGGCTAAGTAGGATGAATCATATCTTCGATTTCATTGGCAATCCATCAGATCTCAATGTCATGGTGGTGACGTATATGCTCGAGGATCTTTCATGTCAGTGGTGGGATTTAGAGGTGCATGCTAAATTGGATGAAGGCCTTACATGGAAGGATATTGAAGAATTGTTCAACAAACAATTCTATGCCCACACATTCAAAATCCAGAAACGACAGACTTCTTCAGCCTAAAACAGGAGAGCCTCTCTATCATAGAGTATGTGGCTAAGTTCATGAATTTAGTTAGTTTTTCACCAAAGGTTGCAGCATGTGCGTCTTTGAAGGCATGCATCTCTGAATCGGGGTTATGGTAGGATATTTGTCCGAAGATTGCAGTACTTTTATTTTAGACTATACAGAGATGGTGAACAGAGCGACTGTGGAATAACGTGATATCTTAGGATTTATGGGAGGAGGCATGATGATACCTACAGAAAACAGTGAGAACTCAACCACTAGGAACAATAGGAAAGGGGGCACCTATTTCCATGGTTCAAGTGGATACCAGAACCCGACGGCTGGATCATTAAACCTTCCTCCACGACCCCAGAGCAAAGTAGGCTGTTTTTAATGTGCTTCGCTTGACCACGTAATGTGATATTGTTCGACATAACCTAGATCATGTTATAATTATAACAAGATGGGACATCTTCAGTGATATTATCGTAGTGCTCCATGGTCAGGTTCTCGACACACTTCTCTGCAATCACAAGCATCATATGCTTTGACTGGATGAGGGTAGCAGAATCAATCTCGTTTATAGAGCAGAGCTAGCCATGGTGATTCTAGAAATACCATGACTCCTCAACTAGGGAAACCTCACCAAGGTAACATGGAGAATAATATAGTGAAGAATAAATTGTATGGAGTTGACCAGATGATTGTCGATGATCAGGCTAGACCATCTATAGTAAGCGGTACGATTCTTTTGAATTCTACCTTTGTGCGATTGTCATTTGATACTGGTGGATCACATTCCTTCATTGATTCTCATGCTATTAACACGCTACATTTAAAACTAGAAATGATGCCTTTGGTTTTGAAACAGCAAACTCCTCTTGGTGAAAGAGAATGTCAAGCCTTTTTGTGTAGAACATGTGATATAACTGTTGATGGAGTTGTGTGAAAATGGTACTTCTTGATGTTTTACATGGATGTCTATGATGTTATCCTGTGTATGGATTGGTTGACAATGTTCAAGGATCAAACCGACTGTTATAGGAGAAAAGTTAGTTTCATGACTGAGGAAGGTATCAAGCATCTCTTTAGGGGAGATAGGACTGTAATGAAAGGTGCAAAGAGATTGTTGGCACCAATGGTGGGAATGATATCTTACCAATTGGAAGCATTGACTTTAGAATAAATGGAAGAGATTGAGGAAAATAGTTTGCCGGCTATTGTGGATCAATTTCCAGATGTCTTTCCCAAGAACATCTCACAGTTACCACCGCTAATGGAAGTTTAGTTTTCAATTGAACTCCTTTCGGGGACCAGTTCTATTTCCCTTTCATCTTATTGGATGGTACCAACAGAGTTACGGGAATTGAATGTGCAGTTAGAGGAGCTGGAAAGCAAGGGTTTCATTCGACCAAGTACTTCTCCATGGCCATCAACAGTTGTGTTCGAGAAAAAGGCATATGTTACTCTTCGGCTATGTGTTGATTATCATAAGCTTGAACAAGATATGATAACGAATATATATCCACTTCTATGCATTTTTGATCTATTTGATCAATTAAGTGGAGCCCAGTGGTTCTCCAAGATTGACATGTGATCAGGATATCACCAATCGAGAGTTCGGAAAGAGGATATTCCAAAGACAACTTTTAGAAGTACATATGGCCCCTATGAATATGTAGTCATTCCTTTCTATCTACCAAATCAACTAGCAGTCTTCATGGAATTGATGAATTAGATATTTTAACAATATCTACATTCTTTTGTTGTGGTGTTTTTGGATGACATTTTGGTCTATTCAAAGACAAGGGATGATCATGAGGTGCACCTGTAAACAGTGTTACAAATCATGAGAGATCATCATTTGTATCCCAAATTATCAGAGTGTGATTTTTGGATACAATAAGTACATTTCCTTGGCCATGTCATTTCATAGAAAGGCATTTCTATTGATCCTGAAAAGATAGAATCTGTTATCTCTTGGAAAACACTGAAGAATGTGTTTGAGTTAAAAAAATTTCTTAGTCTAGCTGGTTACTACCGACGCTTTGTGCGTGATTTTTCATGATTTGCTTCACCAATGACAACCCTGAAAAGTAAGAATGCTCTATTCCAATAGAAAGAAGAATGTCAGAATTATTTCCAGGAACTGAAAGTTCAGCTTACTTCAGCACCTGTCTTGACCTTGCCAGAATCTGGATAGGGGTATGTGGTGTATTGTGATACTTCAGTATCAGGGTTGGGTTGTGTTTTCATGCAAAGATATCACATGGTTGAAAGAGAAGAATTACACAACAAATGATTTAGAGCTGGCCACAGTCTCCCATGCTTTTAAGAACATGGAGAAATTATCTCTTTGGTGAGAAATTTACTGTGTTTACAGATTACAAAAGCTTCAAACAAATTTTCTCACAACGAGATATGAATATGAGGCAAAGTAGGTGGATGAATTATCTCCAAATCATTGACTTTGACTTGATGTACATACTGAGTAATAGAAATTTGGTGGCTGATATGTTAAGTAGAAATTCATATGCTCTATTGGTGAAAGATGCTTTAGATTAATGGCTGTTGATAATGGTCTTAGCCGACATGAATATGGAATGTGAAGACCAGGGTGATGTTGCAGTTTTATTTTCAGCTATGCTTGTTCCTGATTTAGTAAAAATGATCAAAGAAGCATAAAAATCTGATGCAAAATGTCTAGTTGTAAGTTTAAAACTCAATTATGGGGAGACCATTGATGGCTGGAAACATTATGGGGGTCCAAATTTGTGATTTAGCGATCAGATGGTTGTACCTATGGTTTTTTAGAAAAAACTCTTTCATTCTTACCAACATTCATGATGGGTTGTTCATCTAGGTACACTAAATATGTATAAGGTGTAGAGGGCACAATTTTGGTGGATCGGCATGAAAAGGATGGTGGCCGAGTTTGTCTCACGGTGCTTAACTTGTCAATAGGTTAAAGATGAGCATTAGTGGCCAACTGGTATGTTAAAATATTTTCCCATCCCAATGTGGAAAGGGCATCAAATATCAATGGATTTTGTTACAGGTCTTCCATGAATGGTCCGAAAACATGAAGCCATTTGGGTGATAGTGGATTGTCAAGCCAAGTCGGCCAATTTCATCCCTTTTCGTGAAACTCATATGGTGGAGGATCTTTCAAAAATATATATCAAACAAGTAGTAAATAGGAATGGTGTACCAGTGTCTATAGTCTCAGATAGAGATCCAAGGTTCACATCTCGTTTCTGGAAATCAATACAGTAATCCCTTGGAACTTAGTTGACAATGAGCACCATGTATCATCCTAAAATGGATGGGAAATCCGAGCGCATGATACAAACATTGGAAGACAGTTTGTAGGCTTCTGTAATGGATTTTTATGGCTCATGGGAGGATTATATACCCTTAGTGTAGTTCTTATACAATAATAGCTATCAAGCCTCGATACGCATGGCTCCGTTTGAAGCATTTTATGGTTGTCATGGTAGTTATCCACTATGCTCGGTGGAAATGGGTGAAACATCACTATTCAGACCAAGCCTTGTCCAAGAAACAAAATAGAATATCCAGTTGATTAGAAAGAAGATGTAGGTAATTCAGAGTCTCTAGAAATATTATGTAGATCACCGTCGAAGACCGCTGTCATTCGTTGTGGGTGATCATGTCTTCTTGAGGATCTCTCCAAGGCTTGGACATCGTTGTTTCAGGTAGCAAGAAAAGTTATCTCCAAGATATATTGGCCGTTTTTGAGAAACTAGAACCCGATGGGGAGGTGGAATATTGGTTGGAATTACCACCACTTATTAGTTTTGTGAATAATGATTTCCATGTATCCCAGTTGAAAAAGTATCACCCTGATCCTGACCATGTGATCAGATGGGATCACGTTGAGCTAGAACAGGATATATCACTGGTACATATTTTAGTGCGGATCATGGATAAACAAGATAATGTCTTGTGTGGGAAAAGCATCGACCTAGTGCGGGTTTTATGGAAACAAGGTTAGATTTAGGAAGAGTATTGGGAACGTGCGAAGGAAATGAATGAGCAATGGTCAAAACATTTTTTTGGCCAGCAAGGGTTGTCTACTTTCCGAGAATGGAAAGACCACTGGTGGGGAGATTGTAGTACCCCTGGTTTCTGGTATGTAACCCTTACTTAATTATTTTTTTGGTTATAATGTTATGGTTGATGAATGATAGAGTCGAGATAACATGAAATGCTGTTTCGAGGTAAATGGGATGTCGCACGGGCGACGCACAGTTTTTCTAACAGTGCAGCCAAACCGTGCGTAGATGACACTTTTGAGGCAGTGTCTCCCACACGGTTGGATCATGGTTCAGGAGGCCATGTGAGGAGGCCGTGTGAGGGTCTGTAGAGGCTGTGGATAATGCGCGGTTAGCCAACAATTTGTCAAACGTTGTAAACTAACCGTGTCAGCACATAAATGATATCCTACAAAGGTGGATATCACATGTTTTGCAATTAAATGGCTCATTTTTCATTCTAATTGGCCATAACATGGGACCACTCTTCATTTATGGTATGATAACCTCTCCGTAGTGTTTTGGAGGCGATCGGAAGAATTTTCGTGGTGAATCAAAGCTGTATTTTTTATGTATGTGGTCGTTCTTCATTGTTCTTGATCGGTTTATTCGATATACATCTCCTATTCACTTGGATTCATAGATCTAAGCCTTTTATGGGTAGATCTAAGTGTGTGGATTCCATATATGATGAGATTTGGTCTTGTTTTTTCTAGGAAAAGAGATCTAAGGCAGGTTCTTGAAGAATCATCCCAGTTTTCTTGTGCGTTCTGCGTTCGTTGTGGTTTTCATCAAAACCTTCAAGGTAGGTGTATTCTCTATCAACTCCTCTTACTTGAATTTGGTTTTATTAGATTCAAATTGTTTTATTGATTTTGAACTGCATGGAAAGATATTAATTTGTGGTGATTTATGGTTTTTGTGAAATTGCGTGATCTTGGTGAATAGTTTTGCAAAAGGGGGTTTAATTTAAAATGATGATTTTTAAATTATAGATTTTATGGAATTTATAAATGGTTGGGGAAAAGGGGATTTTCAATATAAAATTTTTTCAATAAAAATTTATTTTTATTGAAATGGTTTGGAGTTTAAATGGTTTGGCATTGAAATGGTTTTGACGGAAATATTTTTCAATAAAAAGGTCTTTTTGTTGAATGGTTTATTTTCGCTTGACCGTTGGGAATATGTGTTGTGTCTTCATATTGCATATATGGGGTTTGGTTGAAATATAAAATTGTGCCTGTTTCCAAAGGTTTAATGGCATATGGGAATTTCATATACGAGGCTTGGTTGAAATATGACCTTGTGCTTGGTGCCAAAGGATTAATGGAACATGGGAAACAATTAACTTGTGATGACTAGGAAGATCGACGAGAAACCACTCATGAGTATGGAACTCTCATAAAATATATTGCATGGTTTGTTTCATGGGTTTGGGTAAAGGTTGGGTATGCCGATATAGGGATATTTGGAATTGGTTGTAAAGATTGTTTGGTTATTTTTTTGGAAAAATATCTTACTGGAAAAATTGCATTCAATTTCACTTGTATGGTTTTGGTAATGAATGATTTTTGAACCTTGTTTATATTCAGTTATAAACTAATTTTAAGAAATTTTATTATATAAACTGTTTTATATAAATGTGACTAACTTTTCTATCCAAGTGACATGAGTAGGGAAGTCATTGGAAAACCTACTGAATTTTATACTCACCCCTTCTTTGGCACTTTGGATCTTTTGCAGATGCTATCTTCTGGGACAGGGGAAAAGGTAATATTTCACATGTATTTAGCACCACCTCTTGATGTTTGGGATATTCGGTGATTTTGGAGCTTTATGCTTGTGGATCATATAGTTTTTTGGTCTTTTGAGAGTCTTGTATCGTTTATCTGCTGTGTAGTTTTATACTTGGTTATTCCTCTATTATTGCGTACTTGGATATGGTTTTGAGATACATTAAGATGTTGGGTTGTCTTTCATTCGTTCATTCATCATATAGTGAATGATTGGTTATGGTTCTTAGGTTTATTGGTTTATTTATTAAAGGGCAAATCGTCCCCCACTAGTATTTGAATCCCTTCAGAATTTATTGATAGCCTTTGGCATCTTGGGGATGTCGCTTAAGGTCTAGTAATGACTCGTTGTACTCTCAAGCCAATGAGAATTGGCAGGTCATTACACTGAGAACTTTAATATTTTACTTTTTTGATATAAAAAGTGTTTTTCTTTGGCTTACCTAATGTAGTAATATCGATATCATACATGATATTAAATATTGATACTCATAGGTATGTTAATTAGGGACTAATATTTATTAATGATATACATCTATACTCTAAAATTTATTAGAATTATATGAAATGTACTTTGATTGTTATTCTGTTTTTTTCATTAATGGAATGGAAACTTAAATGAATTAATATAAATAAAATGAAATGTGATTTTGTGTCAAGGATATATTTTTTAGGGATAAATATTGAAAATTAAATTATTGAGGGTGGATAACTCCTTTTTTACCATAAGCATTATATTGTGAATATGAAGTGTTAATTTTATTTTGAAACATTATGTTATTAAATATTTTTTACCTTTGGATTGAATGTTAATTCACTAATTTTTTGGTGAAGCTTACTAAAATTTTCGGGTTGTGGTTTACATAGTCTATTGTGTGATCTAATTATATTACAATTAAAAATGTATGAGGGTAAAAATAGTGTTAATTTTTGGATGAATATATGATTTCACTATGGTTTAATGTTTTATATATTCATATGGTTTTGGGAAAGTTATATGTTGGATAGTTTATTGTTAAGGAATATAGATACCTAATTATATGACTGTAAAAAGTATTAATGTTGTCTAAGGAATGATATGTAAAATAATATATTCCAAGAAAGTAATATATAGGTCATATTATAAGTTATATCTCAAATGATAAAATGTTAAGAACAACCTTAATTAATATTATCAGTGATTAATAATTAAAACTATGAGAACATAATTTATTCATGGGGACTATAATTTAAATCCTTGAGATTTTAAATTTAGTATTACTTTAGGACATGATATTTATAATAGCATGTTATACACAGAAAAATAAAAGAAAACCTACCACATTGTAGTATATAACCATTAAAATATAACCATTGAAATAATGGGTAAAAAATCATGTAACCAAATTAGGATATATATATATATATATAAGCAATGAACATTATTAATAGTAAAGTGTTGATGAACATCAAATTAATATATCTTAATAATTAATATGATTTATTTATGCATTATAATGTAAATTTTAAAAAAATTATTCTAAAGTGTTCTTTTAAATATCTAAAAATATTAAGTATAAAATATATTATATATATGGACAACATATCAAAAAATATTTAATACTAATTGATAGGAAATATGAATAGTAATACTTTGTATTTATAAAAGTTATTTTCTAATGATTTTTTTTTCAAAATATTTGTAGGTTTTTATTTGAAATTTTAATTTTCAACATTTAAAATCTTATTTTGAGAAAAAAAATACCACATTTTATTTATAATTCCAATATTTTCATATGATTACTTTTTGGGATTGTTATGAAGTTGTTGATTTCTATGTGAATAGTGAGAGTAGTGTTTTTGATAAAAAAATTTATCACTTTGATAACATTAAATTAACATAAGAATAAAAAAATTGAAATAATTTTTAGATAAAAATATATATTAATAAATAAAACATAATCATTAATAAAATTAAAAATTAAATATACCGATGTGTAATGTTTTGGAATTTAATGTTATATTTTTCTCTAAAACTTATATTATTCAATTATATCAAAAAATTCTATTTCCATTCCTCATTGAAATTAAATCCAAAATTTTTATTTAATATTTTATATCAACAATATCATAACAGTAAATAATTTAAACATAATTTTTTCGAATAAATTTATAATTACTAATATTAGTGTTAATGACAATGATGAAGGTTAAATAGTTTCTTTCATGGAATTATTTTATTAAAATACTATAGTTTAAGTGAAATAATTTAAATTAAAAAAATTAATTAATAATATAATATCATTAAAAAAACATATACAATTTTATTAACACACCTTTAATTTTTAATCATTACTAAATACGATTAATAACAGTTAATGTTAAAAAATATATATTTATAAAAAACTATTTTTATATATAATAAATGTTCTGATTTAAATGATTATTATATCATATCTATAATTTAAATTAGAATTAATAGATCCTATATTTATTATTATTACATAAAATTTAGGTTGAAATTATTATATTAAATTTTAAATATAATATTGATTTCATAGTTAAAAACATGTTAGCAACTTTAAAAATTGGGAGAAATGTACAAATGAAATGGTAAATAACCAAAATCATGATTAATTTTTTTTATAAATTCATGGTTTATTATTTATCAACCAAATAACACTAAAAATGCATTATATAATTTTTTTGGAGTATCTAACCTTTTAATAGTGCATTTATATAAAAGATAAGTAAATCTTATTCGCATAAGTCCCTTTTCATAAATTTTAAAAGGGGACACATCCACTTCTTCATTACATAACCATTACATGAAATTATTATCAGAAATGTTCAATTTTTTATCTTCTAAGGTTATTATATCCATTATATAATCCTATGGTCCCAATTATCATTCCACATCCCTTAATTTCCATATAGAGTTTTAATAAAATGGTTATGATACCAAAGTAAGTATTACTTACTCATTACCATTTATTTATAATATCTCTCCTCAAAAAATACATTAACCATAGTAGTATAATTTCCTTTGTGTAATTAGTGTAATAAAGTGTTATAATATTACTATAAAACCGATCATTTTATTCCATTTCATCCGTTTAGAAAAATAAAAATGGTGTTAACTCTGTGTTGTGTAGACTACAACAACTATGGTGTAACACTTTCTATTTTCCATATTGATTCCATTTCCATTCCTAAGGTAAATAATATATTATTTAACAACATCTAAACATTTAATAATATCATTATTATTCTGTTATAATGGTACTATAAAGATCTTTAACCATACTCACCAATCAATATATAACATCTTCATGTTTGGGTCGGATTGGCCACAAACATGAACAAAGATATATTAATCCACATAGATGACCTTGATATGTTAAATACTAATATAATTATACACTAATAATTAAATCCTTGTTTTTTCATGAATGGATATATTATATATTTATCTTGTTATTACATTATGATCTCCAATCTCGAAAATAACATAAATAATTATACACCAATTACACATTTAGAGAAACATAATGAAATAATAAATAATAAAACAATATAATAAAATAAATCTGGAAAAATATTCAATGAAATGTTCATGATAAGGTTTCTTAATTAGGTTTTAAATTATAATAATTTTATGTTTCAATAAGTTAGAAACATGCACATAATGAATCTGGAATAAGGTTAGGGTTTTAATCTCAAATTAATTCATTGAGGCATGGTTTTTATTATACGCCTAATTGAATTTCTAATATTCACATACAAACAATTATATATATCATATAATGAATTATATATTAATCATGAACTTTTAATTTCATCTACAATACCTCTCTTTCAAGAAGTTTTCATTAAAATGTTACCCATGCCGCAAGGGTTCTTTATCTCAAATATTAAATCAATGAGATATATTTACGTTATACACTATGTTTTCCATTATATGGTTTATTGAATACCCATGAATGTATCTTTATCAACTATATTTCTTCATTTATATAGAATATTATTCCAAGTCATTTCATTTTCAGTAAATTGAATTTTGACTTAGTTGATAACCCATTTTCAAGTCTTCTTTCTACATAAATTTTCTTCATTTATTTATAATGAATCATCATGAAATTTTCATAGGTTATTCCACTATAATATTTGAGTAAATTTTATTTAATATTCTAGTTTTCTAAAAATATTTTTTTAATAAAAAATTATGTTTTACTATTTTTGTATTTAATTTTTTAATGTGTTGAAATGGTTTTTTTCTTTCATTATGAAATGTTTTATCTATGGATCGATATTTCAATAGAAAAAAATTATATCATTTTAATGATATGTTATTAATTATTTCTATTTAATTTATATACTTTCAATATATTTCAATTCACTTTTTCAAATGATACTTCATAATTACATGTGTAATTTGTTATTCACCATTAATCCAATTTTTTTATAAAATGTCTTTTCACTTTTCATAATCATTTACATTTTCATACTAAATAGAATTTGGCCACATCATATTTTCTTTTAGGAGATTAATTGAATAATAAATATTTATAGTTTCAAATTGGGGGTTGTAACTCATGTTTGTAAGAAAATTCAATATTTTTCAATGCACGTGTGGTATAATTAGAATATTTTATTAAAATATGTTTTTCATATATTTTGACATACTTCATAGTTTCATTTATTACACTAGGGATATTTTGTTTTGAAACCATATTCCATCCTTCAATTGATGGTTTTTGTATTATTTTATTAAATCAAATATTAAATTTATCCCTGAAATTGTCTTAACTAACCATATACAATGAATTGGAAGATATTTTCTCCTAATTACTTAGACTTTGAATACCTTATTTTTTATCCCTTTTAATAATTGTTGTTCACTTGGATTTCATAATTCTATCGATTTGGGAAATTATTTAATATACCATAATACATAAATTCATAATATTTTATCTCTTGGGGTTCTTCTAGTGAAATCATCCATTCATTGGGTAGATATTTAAGGAACATATATTTTTATTTCTTATATTAATGTTTATTGAATAATTTGGACAATTGAATATGAATTTTTACACTATAATTATTTTCTATTAAAATGATTTATGACCACATTATCCTTCTCATTAACATGGGTGAAAGTATTCATGCTTCATTTATTAATATTCTAAAACTGGTGATTATTGGAAAAATTAAATTATTTAATATTTACATATTTTCTCAAATGTTAAATGCATCTGTCTTAAAATGTGATAAATGGGGCCAAACAATATATTTATCCTTGGGGACTATGAAAGTTAAATGAGACAAAAATGTTTAGGTATTTATTTTATTTCATCCAAATTTAACATGATGTATTGATTATAATCTTGATGAAAATAATGATGTATTGGTTATGGCATTGATGGGATGAATGATGTCATGTTTGTGTACTTGATGTTATAATAATTATTTCTATAGGTTTGAATTCTATTATTGTGAAATCAACTATTCCTCTTCATGTGATATATTTTTTTATATCCAAATATATATATAATTTTTATGTTTTTGTTTATTAATGAATTATTATGATAAAATATTCCTTATATTATATATATTAAATGTTTATTCATGATTACCTTTTTTGAATTTTTTCCCATACTAAGTATATTTGGTCACATCTTATTTATTTCCAATTTCATAGGTTATGAATAAAGGTATTACTCATGATATAACTGGAAGAATAGAATTTATTGGGGATTTTTGGAAGATCTTGAAGATATATTAGAGAACAAATATTTTATTATATAGTGAAAAATGTCCATTTATTGAGAATAACATGGGAATTATTAGTTTTTTATCTAAATTAATATGATAATGATCTAAATTTACATGATGTTGGCAATGATTCTAAAAATTGTTTTTATTTATGTCTTGTAATTATGGGACACCCCCAGGTTGTGTTCCCTTGATTTTTTGATTATGTCCATTTGGACTAGAATTCCACATAGGCTTGTTCATTTTCCCGGACTTGTTTGTTAGGATGGAGATGATGATTATTTGAGATGCATTTGATTTTCATTGTAAAAGTTTGACTAGTGGGAATTTTACTATGAGTGCTTCCCAAAGTAGGGTCATTTATGTATAAATTGTTGTCATGTTAACCCATAGGTATTGACTGTGAGTGTTTTTGGGTGGTCATAGATCAGAGGGTCTAGACCATGATATCTACCTAGTGGGTCATTATTAAATGAATGTTGGACCCTAGGTCATTGATTGTGAGAGCTGTCTTGTGGTCAATATAGTTTATTGATGCTTTGAAGACCAAGTGGGTATTGATTTTGAGAGATTCTCTTGTGGTTGTTTGTAAATGGTTATTACAATATGGTACCAAAGGGGTTAGACTATGTGAGCTTTCCCAGAGGGTTAGTATTTATTTAATTGATGATAAGTTAAACCAGAGAGGTTATACAGTGAGAACATTCCTAGAATGGTTGCTTTTGAATGAATGTGATGAGTCTTCCAAGAGAAAACACAAGCTTGGACTCGGAATTACTTGTTACTTTATAAGGCCTTCTAGGAAATATATTGTTAGTATTACACAAGGGATATAGAGTTTAAGCTATATCCCAAGGATTACATGGTTCGACTGAAGAATAATAAATGTACATGAATGTAATTGAAAAATGTAAGGCTGTTTACCTTTGAGTATCTTCTAGTTTATAACTTCATTTATGCATATTACCTTCTATATATATATATATTCACTAAAATTTAGGCACATATATTTTGGTGGATGCCTATTGGGATTCGACTCACACTTTTTTGGGTTTATGCTTTTGGAAAAAAACTGATTATATTGGTACACTTATAGATAAGGTAAAATGCCCTTCCTCATCAGGAATTTGATTACTGTTAGAGTTGGAGAGAATGGGACCAAACTGAGGCTTTCAATGCTTTTGGAGTTTACTGTTTTTCTGTATTTGGTTTTAGTATTGTATTTCACGTATTGTGACTTGTTTTGCTTCATTCCTATACACATGTGACATGTATCATTTATACATGCTCCAGTTATAATATTACTATTAGTCTTCCATTGTTTACTTCTATTGTATTGTATTACTACTTCCATTTTTGTTTTATATTTAGTTCTTGTTGTGTTACTCTGACAATGAGTGCATAGTTTCCCCAATGTCATAACTTTTCCCTCATTGCTAGTCAGAAGCCTCTGGTATTTGGGGAAATGTGCTTGAGTTCATGAGACCAACTTGGTTCGGGACACCTTTGGGTGACACTTGGAATCAGGACGTTACAAAGTGGATAAGAGGAGGTTCTTTTCTACTTTGTCATATTATTTGGAGCTTATATACATGTATATGAAGGAATAAGTAGTTTTTAATAAGTTGTGCCCAGGAGTAGCTAACTCGTGTACAGGGAAAATCCAATTTACCTCGAATATTGAAATTTTCTATTTTTTCAATTGATATAGTTGATTTAAATTCTTTATTGGGTGATTCATTTGATTTTTTATATTATGATTGATTTCATTGTGGTACTATTTCTATTTCAACCTAATGAGATGAGGGAATGTCATCTCAGGCATCCTATAGGTAGAAGCTAGAGATCACAATTCATGCATTCGTGTCATCTCGTTTAAAGTTCATTATTGATTGCTTGACATTGTGATAGATGTTGTGATAGATATGCATGATTTTGTAATAAATTTCATGATAGAAATACCTGCTATTTTAATAGGGTATTGGTATATGTAATTCTTCATTTGGATGGATGACAAACTTTGGCCTCTGAAGTGTTATTTGCCCTCTAGGATCGGAATTTGGTGGATCATGATTTACCTTTTATTAAATTATGTTATGATATGATAGGAAGAAGGATTCCAAACATTGATTCATGGAGAGTATGGGCTCACAAGAGATAGAAAGTGTAATGCCGTGGACAAAATTTTTAGTTTTTAAGGTTTATGGAGGAGTTTCAGAGGCATACTATCTAGAAACCCAGAATACATAGTGTGGGATGTTATGAACACACACCATTCATTCTTATGTTCTAGAGGAATAAATTTTCTTAAGTACACATCGTGTACCATATGTACACGCCAAGTAGTCTTTAACTATGTGACTGACTATGAGAATAGAGACACGAGGTTGATAATCCTTGGGATGGTATATGCCCTATCTATATTATGCCAGCTTTGTAGAGTTGATTGTATTTCTGACCGTGTGACTAACAACATGGGTGGTTAAAAAAAATATCACACACTATGTCTAGGGTGAATACATTGTGTAGTGTTTCTTAGGAGAGAACCATGTAGTTCTAGCCATGTAGAAGGACCTGGGCAGGAGAGAAAATTATAGTACACACCATATCATAAGATGGACAAGCCGTGTGTATGGGGTGTTACACGACCAGGTTGGCATAGGTACACGCCCATGTTAAAGCTTAAAGGGAACACACTGTTCGGTAGTTATACACACCGTGAAACCCTATTTTGTAAAACATGAATGTTTTCATTCTCTTATTCCATTCATTAACTTCTAAATTGTTTTCCTTGATAATATTATATTGAGTTGTGTGCTTGTCCTTAAAGAGTCATGCCACCAAGACGTCCTCTAGTTGTATGCTAGGTACAAGGCAAAAATTAGACACCATATGTGGTAGATCAGGGACTTCAAGTAGATCCTCCAATCATTCCTATCTTAGCACCAACTGTTATATCAGACACAAGTGCTGATTTATAGTTACATGAATGTTTTTTGATGATGTTAAAGACATTTTAGGGAGCATCACATCCTGCCCTGACTATGGAGGAGTTGACGATGGTGTTCATGCATCAGTATCGTCTCAATTTTTCAGGGGATGGAGGACTATGGGCTATAAAGTCATGGTTGGAGTCCATGCTTTCTATCTTTGAGCATCTAGAGATGCCTCCAGAGAGAACGGTGAAGCTCGCGACATTCATGTTACATGATTCCACCAAGAGTTGGTGGGATATTATCACATAGGCAGGCCGTCATCGACATATGTCTTTAGAAATGTTCCAAATGACCTTCAATGATTACGTCTACCCCAAGACATTGAGGGATGATTAATCCCAGGAGTTCATGCACATGGGGAAAGGTTCTCTTTCTGTGTTGTATTACTCTTCTCATTTCAAAGGGCTTCATCACTTCAAATCTATTCATGGAGGTGATGAATTATCTTTTGCCATGAGAGTTGAGGATGGTCTCAAGTATAATATCTGATCATAAGTGAATGTTTTCATGTTGACATTGGTGATGGCTATAGTGAACCAGACGCTGATTTACCGAGTGAAATCTAAGGTATTTAGGAGTTGTGAGCTGGGGAAGTTCAGCATCCAGGGCTGGTACTCCTTCGATAGATAATAGGAAGCACCATTGGGAGCATCTATGTGATGTTTCTTCATGTATCCAGGTGGTGTGCTACCTGTGCGGGAAGAGTGGTAATACGAAACCACATTTCTTGAAGTACATAGTACAGTGTCGATATTGCAAAATGATGGGTTATCTTCAGCTTTTTTTTCAGATGTCCTTACTAGTAGAGAGTGATAGGGGTTCTATTATGACTCCACATTCAGGAGAAGGACCACCAGTTTCTCATCATTTAGGGAACTGACAATCATTAGGCTGTTCAGGTCGAGGAGGTGGTTGTGGCCGGGGTGGCCAAATGATAGGTTATCATCATCAATAGGGTGGACCATCTCAGTTTAGTCAGGTAGGGTCATAGTGCCATAGTACAGGTCATACTTTTGGAGTGGAGTAGACCGAGTAAGAGCAGGACCCCAGACCCTCTATAGTAGGAGTTGTGATTCAATTTTCCTCAGTTTTAAATTCTACTATTTTTGATATAGGGGCTTCCCATAGATTTATATCTTTTACCATTTTGGAAAGACAAAGGCTCTCTATCTTTACTTCTGAGGATGTTATGATGCTGGACAATCTGTTGGGGATTAGGATGGCTGATGTACATATGTTTAAGGTATTCCCTGTTGAGGTTGGTGGGTGTTACTTGTTATGGAACCTCTATATCTTAGAGATGAATGGATTTGATGCCATTCTATGAATGAACTAGTTGGTCACTTTTCAGGCCTCTGTTGACTCCTATCGCTGCAGGGTGAGTTTCATGTCACCAGAGGGAGGGTCTTTTCTACAAAAGGGTGAATGGGATGTCTAAGTGAGAAGAGTGGGACCCGAGCATCATGGGTCGGGAGGAATTAGATAACCTATTTCTAGTTTATATCTGTATTACTCGGAAACTTCACAGATGGAATTTCCTCTTATGGTGAATGATTTCAAAGATGTACTTCTAGATGAATTTTAAGGTTTACCTCCATTGAGAGGTAGATTTATCTATTGATCTTATCCTAGGAGTGACACCGGTGTCCATTACTCATTATAGGATTTCTATAGAATAGTTAAAATAGCTCAAGAAGAAGTTAGAGGAGTTGAAGGAAAATGGTTTCATCCGACCCAACACCTCTTCTGGGTGTTTTCCTGTCCTCTTTTTGAACAAGGTAGATGGTATCCTTAGACTTTGTGTGGAGTATCGAAAACTAAACCATTTTATGGTCATGAAATGATATCCCTTACCATGGATTGATAATATCTTTGGTCATCTTCGAGGAGCCTAGGTGTTCTCGAGGATTGACTTGAGATGAAGTTATCATCAGTTGTGTGTTATACCATCAGACATACCATTTCCATACTTTTAGAGTAGGTATGGTCTATATGAGTATTTTTCTATGCTGTTCGGTCTCTTGAACGTTCCAAAAATTTTAATTTTACTAATGAACATAGTGTTCCATCTTTACTTGGATTCTTTTGTAGTAGTCTTCGTGGACAATATTTTAGTGTACTCTCACACTCGGCACAACCATTCCACCCATTTTGATATCATATTGAGTAAACATAGAGAGAATTAGTTATGTGGTATGCTCTCAAAATTACACTATTGGATTTACTAGATTCACTTCATGGGTCATGTCATCTTAGAGAAATGAGCATCATTAGACCTATAGGAAGTGAGAGTAGTAGTTTCAAGGGAGAAGCCAAAGAACTTATTTAAGTTATAGAGTTTTCTGGAGCTGATTGGTTACTACATTAACTTTATTCAGGACTTTTCCTACTTGGAAACGCCACTCACTGACCTGACTAAGATGTTTTAAAAGTACATGTGGACAGATTCCTACAATTCAGCCTTTTAGGAGTTGAAAGAGAGATTGACATCATCACCGATACTCATTTTTCTGGATTCAGGAAAGATTTACAAAATTTACTATGATGCATCATGTATCGGGCTAAGAGAAATGCTCATGTAGGGGGAAGTATTCACTGTGTACGGGTCTCGGCAGTTGTGGCCACATTAGAGGAATTACCCGACACATGATCTCGAGTTGGATGTAATTGTGCGTTTGTTACGTTGTTGGAGACATTATCATTTGGGGTAGAATTTTGTGGTATAATATTTCCATAAAAGCCTCAGGTATAACTTTACTCAAAATGATCTGAATTTGAGACAGTGAAGGTGGGTCGAGTACCTTCAGTCTTTTGACTTTGAGCTTACCGAAACGCCTGGGAATGACAAGGTAGTGACTTATTCATTGAGCATGAGAACATAGATACATTCAGTTCAGGAGGCCAATAGTGAGTGACACCATATGGATCTTTTCACTAAGATGAATTTGGAGATGTACGATAGATATTGGTAGACGTTCCATTCTTCTACAGATGTTACCTCTACTCTTATGGATTGAGTATGAATGAGGAAGTTATTATATTCTGAAGGCCTAGTCCTATGAGAGAGTGTGTCATTAGAGGACCCTACTCCTAGGAGGACCGTAGGCAAGGATGGTGTTTTTCAATTTCATGGATGCATATGGGTGTCAACAGACATACACTGGGAGAATTTTTGAATTTTTCATTCCTCTATTGGGTAGTTCATCTTAGCATCATCATTATGTATTAGGATCTAAACCTTCTGTATTGGTGGCTAGGTATAAAGAGGGATGTAGTTGGTTTTTTCATGAGATGTTCAACCTTTCGACATGTGAAGGCGGAGCATCAGCAACTGGAAGGGATTTTACAACAATTAATTATTCCCATGTGAAAGTGGAATGATCCAATGATGGATTTTGTGATGGGGTTAACAAGGATGCCTTAGGGGAATTATACATCTTGGGTTGTTATTGATAGACTCAAAAATTTTGAACACTTACTACTGATTAAGTAATCCATTAGAAATGATGATCATGGAAGGTTGTGCGTTAGAGAGATGGTACATTCCCATGGAGTTCTGCACTCTATCATTTCAAACATGGACACCCAATTTATTTATATTGTTTTGAAGGGACTACATAGAGATTTGGGTACATAGGTACTTCTAAATAGAACTTACTCTCCCCATAAATATGGCTTGTCCGAGTGCACGAATTGGGTTTTGGAGGACATGATTTCAGCATTCATTCAGTATTTCAGGGGCTCTTTGGAGAGACACATACCCCAAGTAGAGTTTCCCTAAAATAATAGTTTTAGGAAAAGATTCAGAAGGAACCTTATGATGATTTGTACAATAGGCCATGTTGATCAACCCTATGTTATATAGTGGCAGGAGAGGAAGCTATACTAGGACCTCATCTTGTCTGGGAGAACACTAAGTGGGTAGAGTGGATTTGGAAGAGGATGTCTACTGCAAAGTCATGGAAGAAATCTTATACTGATCAATGAAGATGACCTCTGGAGTTTGAGGTTGGATATCATGGTTTCTTAAGTGTCACACTAAGGAAGGGACATATGAGGATTGGGAGAAAGGCTAAGCATTCACGGAGATAAGTTCGGCCATTTGAGGTTTTTGAGAGAGTTGGTCTGGTTTCCTATCGGTTTTAGTTACCTCAAAGGTACTTGAATATGCATGATGTATTTGATGTTTCTCAGCTACGACATTACATCTCCAACCCGTCTCACATTTTTCAACCTAAGGAGGTTGAGTTGGAGGTTGGTTCATCCTTCAAGAAGAACCCTATTCAGATTGTGGATCACAACACATAGTTCTTTGTGGTCATTTTGTTCCTCAGATTCGAGTGCTTTGGTAGCATGGGAAAGTACAGGTCAAGACTTGGGAGAGAGAGGCTAACGTACGATCACATTTTCCAAAATTGTTTGATTCCACATCTTCACCAACCTTGGAAGGTTAATTCGAGGAATAATTTATTTAGGGGAGGACGTTTGTAAGAACCAATATCTTCATTTCAGGTATGGATATTTTTTCATGTTCTTTTTTTGGAGAAAGGATGAAATGGGAATTTTCTAAGTACACAATGTGTACTTTTGAGTACAATGTGTTTACCCATAAGCCACATACAATTGTGTACTGACCTTGTGATGGCCGAGTACATGGCCATGTAGCGGACCTAGAAGACCATCTAAAGTGGGGGTAGGTTGATGCTAATACACAACATGTACATTAAATGAACACAATGCATACTTTTCTTTTTAATTGATGAATCAGATCATGGTCACATCTCATCTCTAGAACATACTTCTTCTCACATCGGTTTGTACAAGAGTGTGACGAATGACTGAAGAATATCGAGATTCTCTCTGTTCCATCTCCATACTCCAATTGAGACATAACCCGGTGCATTGGATTCCCATCGATGAGTTATCTCATTCCCAAGATCCCTTCTTCATTTTTCCTCCACTCTCATGGCTATTTCAAGGAAGATCATTTTTACAATTTGGTAGATATATATCATTCTAGGACAACTCAAGGGATAATATTCTAGAGTGTTGAACGTACGACATCAAGGTATGCGGTTTGTTCCTTTTGTTTATTTTCATTGGACTATATATTCTTAATGTACCGAATACCCATGTTTAGGGTATTGTGTGATTTGGAATTTAACCTATTTAATACCTTATATGGTTTGATTGATTCATAAAGGGGTATTTCTTATGTGTAAGGATACATTCCTTTTTATGGGACACCCCATGGGTGTATTCCTTTGATTTTTTGATTATGGTCATTTGGTCTAGAATTTCTGTTAGGCTTTTTTGTTTTCTAATCCCTGTTTGTTAGGATGGAGATGATGATTATCTGAGATGTATGTGATTTTCATTGTGAATGTTTGACCAAGGGGAATTTGATTACGAGATCATCCTGAAGTAGGGTCATTTATTAATGAATTTTTGTTATGTTGACGTAGAGGTATTGATTTTGAGAGTTGCCGGGTGTTCATAGAGAAGATGGGATAGACTGTGAGAGTTACCCAAAGGGTCTTTATTATATGAATGTTGGAAACCAGGGTATTGACTGTGAGAGCTATCAGGTGGTCATTATTTTTTATTGTAGCTATGCAGACAAAGGGGGTATTGACTGTGAGAGTTTCCTAGAAGGTCGTTTATAAATGATTAGTGCTATGTGGGACCAAAGGGGTTAGATAGTGTGAGCTGTCCCAGAGGGTCATTATTTATTGTATTGATGATATGTTAAACCAGTGGGGTTAGCCTGTGAGAAATTTCCTAGAGGGTTGATTTTGAATTATTGAATGATTATGATGAGTCCTCCAAGCCAAAGAACAATCTTGAACTCGAACATACATGGAAGTTTAGATGGTCTTCTGAGATGTCTTTTGTTACTATAACTCAGATGATATAGAGCTTAAGCATGATCCCAAGGTTTAATTTATTCAACTGATGAATAATAAATGTACATGAATGTAATTGAAAATTTTGGGACTATTTATTTTTGAGTATCTCTTAGTTTATTACTTCATTTATGCATATTACCTGCTATATATATATATATATATGCATATATATATTCACTGACAGTTAGGCACATATCTTTTGGTGGTTGCCTACTGTTATTCGTCTCACACACTTTTTTGGGTCATGCTTTTGGACCCAAACAGTTTATATGGTTGTAGGTATAGATAAGGGAAAGTTCCATTTTTCATCAGGTACTTTATTTCTGTTGGGTCTGGAGAGCATGCGACTAAGATGAGGCTTGTGATGATATTGGAGTTTATTATTTTTTTCTACTTTGGTTGCAGTATTGTATTTCTAGAATTATCTATTGTTTGGATACATTCCTAGACACACGTGACATGCATCATTTATATATGATCTGATTGTTATATTACCATCAATATTCCTCTATTTACTAATATTTTATTGTATTAATACTTTCATTTTTGTTTTATATTGAGATTCTGTTGTGTATACTAGACCCCTAATGGCATTGATTCTACAATTTCATACCTTATCCCTTGCTGCTAGTTGGAAGCTTCGAGCATTTGGGGAACACACTTGATTTTATGTGACCAACCAGTTTTGGGGAACCTATGGGAGGAACCCAAAACTGAGACGTTAGAATGTTTCCTGAACTGAGGTCTCGTTTCCCCCAGAATCATTGTTACAAACTAGATCTAGGGTCCTGGCTGGATTTCATCGTGAAGACATCCTTATTTTTATCAAATAGTATTGTGGTCAAACGAGCATATATATATATATATACATTAATAGAACTTTGGAGATAACTCAAGATTGAAAATAAATGTATCAACCCTATGTGATGCATGTAACATTGTTCCCTACAATAGGTGTTTTAGGGTTCTGAGTTGACAAGTGGGTAATCAGGGTCCTGGTTAATGGATACATCGGCTACCCATCCCATCACTGGACTCAATGGTCAGAGATCCACTCTCATGAAACCTAAACATTATTTCCCTAAACCTATCCAAGTTCATTTTAGGGAAACATCAGAGAAACATCCCAAGGGTTGAACCACCTCTGATACCACTTGCCACGACGTGACCCATGCTGGGGAACAAGGCACAACTTCCAGAAGCCCGCCTCTATAGGCCAGGGGCTAGATAATAGCGCCGAAGGCATTACAAACTTAAGGATGCCTTTTCCTAAGAACCCGTACACACACACGCATCCAAATCAATGATGATTATTTAAGGAATGAAAAAAAATATGAAACACTGCTATAAATAAACCAAACATGCGTGAACCACTAAACAATACAAGTATAGTAGAATAAACTGAAAGGGTAAAAAGGAAAAATACACATCTAACCAGAAAAGGGTCACAACCTGGAAATAACTGGAATATAAATACCTGAGAGAGTCTTACTCTTGGAACCCAAGCTATGACCATCATACACAGTCTATGCACCTATATCCCTATGCTCCTCTGATATCATGATCATCTAGTCTGTCGTCGGTAAGGAAACACCAAGTGAGGGGAAATCACACTTGGGGTAATTATATAGATAATCCATAAGATTCCCCAAAGTCTCAAGGGAGAAACAAGAGAGGTACTGAAGAATGGAGTAGTAAGTTATATAATAGAAAAAGATGATTAAAAGGATCAAGGTACAGTAAAAAGTGAACAAAAGTGTGTAGCTCCACCCAATAAATATATATGCTTATTCAAGAAACCCAACTAAAGAGTATGGGGATCTCCATCTCAAAATATCATCACAAGAAAGTGAGTTGCCAATAGATCCAAGGTGACTACCATCTCTGATGTCCCGCACCTCATCGTATTGGCCTAGGTAGCACACGTCATAGGGGATCAAATCACCACACCTCGAAACTATCTACTTTGAGAAACATTGACTCGTCTTCATGGTTTTGGGTTGCATAACAAGGATGTGTCTCAGTGTGGAATTTACCCCTCTTTCTTATAAGTATGTAGGTAATTCTAACAACTATTCATCATTGTGCTTCACAGATGAGGTCCCTGCTCTGGTAGTCATTGAGGAACACCACAACCCCGCCCAACTAGAGGGTAAACATGACATGATCAACCGTGAATGCCACTGCATAGACCAAATGGAGGGTAAGCCCAGTACTATCGTCTAGGAACGCCACTGCCTAACCCAGCTGGAGGGTATGCCAACTACTGTCGACAGGGAACACCACCACCGTCCCTGCTGGAGGGTAAGCCTGGTAGGATCATTGGGCAACACCACTTCCCAACCCAACTCGAGGATAAACTCAGATCTGTCATCGCGGAACCCCCCTTCCCAGCCCAGTTGGAGCGTATTACCATCACTGTTCTAGCAATCCATTCTGGATGGTGTCCCTCAGAAAAGCATCATGGGACTCTGATCATTCATATTGGCTGGTACCTCTTGAAAAAGCATTGAGGAACTCTGTTCATACCTGCTAGAAGATACCTCTCAGAACAACGCTACTATTTTCATCAGGTGTCTCCCCAAATTGGTTTCGCACCCGTAACATCTCACATCATATCTCAAAATCCACCATAAAGGGTACAATCTCATTTTATCCGAAAAAACACTCAGGGATGCCTACTCATATACCAAAATATTACTACGTAAGAAAGAGATATGAGATATAATAGATTTGTAATGTGGTACACTATGCGTGTGGGGACCAGATGTTGTGAGGCCCTGCCCTGTCGTGTGTTCATGTACCTCTCCATATCTATGTACTAAAATGAAAATCATGTACCCATAGGCATTCTGGTGTACTCCCAGATTAAATGATATCTCTAGCCAAAAATCTGAAAAGGGTGCCTTACATGTATTTAAAACAATGGAAGAAAACATAATTTTACTAAGAAAACCTCCTCAAATGGCACAAGATAACCAAACGGATCACACCATTGTGATTCTTGGATAAAAATTCTCAAGACTGACTATTCATTGGACCTGAACAAACATCTAATGGAAAATCATATATTGCCACATTGCACTTGAATGGAGTCACGTGGGGCCAACAACTTGATCCCAAATTATATTATACTGACCATGACATTGAAATACTTGTGAAAAAACACAGGAGATGTAATACACATTTTTTCAAAACAGATAACCAGTGAAGAAGTTTCATTTCACCGCAATATGTGTGAATTGGGCCGTGTGTGGCTTGTGCCTCAATCTCGATTTAAATATCTGAAATTTTATTGAAACGACCATCTAAATTTTAGGGTTGTAGCGACATAGATGGTTCTTCATTACAACAAAGTATGAGTGAGATCATTCGAATACAGAATCCCGTGATAATAATAATTTTATTATTATTGGTTGTTTTGTTGACCCGAACAATGAGTCCATAAAATGTATCCAACATTGGACTTGAATCGACCATCTTAATCCCAAAGTCGCTCTACTACTAATGGTTCATCAAACTAATGTCGAATAGTGGTTTTCCAACCAAAACATGGTTTTCCCAACAACAATAATAATAGCCAATAGAAAGTTAAATTTTTTTCAAGGGGGGGTATCAAGAACCAAAAACAAAAAAGTCCCTTCAAGGTGGATGGAAATGATGGAGCCCCATGGAATCCCTCATCACAATGTTTTTACATTCCAATAAAAGAGACCCAAAACTATCAATGGTGACGTGGGTATCATTGGAATCCCCCCCCCATGAGAAAGGGCATCAACTGAGAAGTTAGATTCTCTCCAAGTATGCTTCACAATTTTTCCACCCGTAGTAGCCATGGGGAAACTTATTGATAGATAAGCCTACACCCAAGTGATTGTGCCTTACCCTTGAAGCATTATAACTAGGATTTCTATGTCTGAATCAATTTCCATCAGTTGAATGTCAATCCTCTAACATACCTTTATATCGGTATGAAGAACACTAATTTATGCACCCAAGCTCAACCTCCTTTATGGTTTTACATGTGCAGCACATAAGCCCCCATGATTGACTCCTCTTTTATTATTATAATATTATATTTATAATTTATAATTTATTTCATTAATAATCACATATTAATGTTGGTCTACACACAACCCAAAATTGGTGCATCTCTTTTCTTTTCCACCATGTCCAACAGACCCCACTCCTCAATTCCTTTATTACTATATTTCCTTTTCCTTTTATCTTTATTTTATCTCTCTAGTCTCTTTCTTTCATGATTTTTACAGATCTATCCCTTATTGTACACACTCAGATGTTCTTTAAACCCTATCTCACATCATCCTTTCATTCTCCAAAACTAAAGAACATGACCCCTGCTCACACCTCCCTGTCCCTACCCCGGAAAAAAGCCACACACCCAGAATGCTCCACTACCCTCTTCGTGCGCAGCCGCGCAGATCGCATGTTCATAGGATCAGACCCCTGCTTCACTGATAGCTACCACCTCCACTTGGCAGCCAAAGGACACCCTAAAATAGACCGTTGACCCTCTCTCCACCTGAAGTCGCCTCCCTGAGAGCTGTCTTGAATGGAACCTTGGCTAAACCCGCACCGTGGAATCATTCTGCGTGCCATTACATCTTCGATCTAACTTGGATTGAAGAGACAAAAATAGATCCATGATCCACGGGTCGAGATCTCCACATCTGTATGTTGAACTCAATGAAACATTGAGCTTTTGAGTTGCATAATTATTTTGGGATGAAGTGTGCACAAAGAGCGCGTAGAGAATGATATAGAAATGATCAGGGTCTATGATCATATCAATGGCCGTATTTGTCTAGCTATCTTCATTGATAATATATAACATAAAGAATTGAAAAATAAATATTTATCATACATCAAGAATTTCAATTTCAATATAATCAAGAATAAATTGATTCATCCAATTATTTTATGATCCATGAATTAATTCATTATTTTAATTCGCAGTAGTCATGAAAATTCTACCAGGGTAAGGAATCCATAAAGACAAGTCCTACCTCAGGTTTGAATCGATCATTGTTGAAGAACACTCCTTCTGTTGGAGGAGGATTATATGATCAATTCGTCTGCATTCGATCCTCCTTGAGCCAAGGGTTCTTTTTTTCAATCATCTTTCTTTGTAAAGGATGAGTTCTTCGAGAGAAGGTTTATGTTCTCATTAGTGAATTACAGTGATTATGAGGCCAAACCCCTATACCCTCATATTTATAACCTCCTATTAGTTTAAAAAATATTTAATGCATTAAATAATTAAATAATTAATTATTTAAATATTTAATCACTCATCCCTGATGGCCCCTAAGTTGAACTCCCAACGCCATCATTTTTTGTACACCTCTTAGTATAAATCCTACAATCTAAACTCAATGATGGTCTCATAATTCTATTTTGAACCCTTGTCTGTGAGTTATTAATGTTTGAGCCTTTACATGAATAAATTAATTGTTTAATTCATCCATTTAACAATCCATCAACGTGTGAGGGGTACAAACATCCAACATAGACTCATTTTATGTTGCGTCTATGGTAATCATGGTGTTCTGGACCCTATCGTGACCTCAAATATCTGATCAGATCAACTGTTTAAGAGATATCTCATTAAATTTATATTACTACATGTGCCTAATATAAAAACATTTAATTTTTTTATAAATTTAATTATAGGAACATTGGTCCTTGTAATTTCCCTTCATATTAGTGTCCTGCTCTAGTATAATGTTTATAAATATTCCAATGTCTTATTAGGCCAAAAAATGGGTCTCTAAAAATTAGTGGGAAGGTAGTTTTTGGTAACCTATCATATATATGATTCATGTTATGTAACTACATTTGGATTGATATTTTGAGAGAATAATGTTGAGGTTTGGTATTGGTTAGTATACCTATTTTTTTATTCTGTTGTTTTCTCACTCGTGCATTAGTCTACTACATCCATGTGTTCCCAAGAGACAATGTTTTTTGTAATGATTATACATGCATAGTCACCCCTAGATATATGAAATAGGTTTTAGGTTTCCAGGAGGATCATTTTCACTATTATGAACATTACATTATGAAACCCTTATTCTATTTATGTTTTACTACATTATATTTTTGGTCATATATTTGTAGACATTTACCATTATCATTATTATTTAATCATGAATTGTGTGATTTTTATGATATTTATTTATATTTTTTCATGGTGTTGAATTATATTTGATATCCTATATATCAATCCAATATATATTTTATATGGCATCACCTCCCATAGTGAAATTTATATTCAATTCGTTCCTATAAACAAAATTGGGTGGACAAGAAGTGGGAATGGGGGGTCATTATCTTCCTTAGTTATTTATAATCCCAAAAGGGAATCCTTTTGTTGGTGGGGTGGTCAATTTGTGGTATCATCATGGATGGTTGATATATAAGATGAATTTCAAAGTTAGATATAGTGAGGATTTCTTGAGATGGTATGTTGAAAATGTCATTTGATCTGGTTTCTTGAGATAGGGTTGGTAAGACCGACCAAGAGATTAAGATTTTGGGCCCCCTGTGATTAAACACATGGACTTTGTGCCTACCAAAAAACTACCTAATGTGTTTGTAATTGTAATTTAGGTACCTTGGAAAGGTACACAAATCATTAATAAGATTTTTTATTGTTTAAAATTGCTCATTTTGTGAAATTTTTAATAATTTAAAATTCATTTCATCATTCTTAATAAAATTCCACACTACATTGGATTAGGAAATAATTATTTCCTTCCAACTAAAGATCATGGTCATCGATTTCAGTGGGTTATTTATGTTTGTGTTCAGTAGTCGGATTTGGTTGTTTTATAGAGGGTTAATATGGTAAGGGAGTATAATCAACAGGATATTACATTTCATGATTTTTAGTGGAGTAATTTGGGGAATTATGAAGGTGGGGTAACATATGAAATTATAGAGAGATGATTAGAAGATTTTTCAATCACCATTAGTTTTATACAAGCCCTTGAAATGAATTGGGTCCATTTGGTAGTAAGTCTAATGATAGGATTTTTCTCTCAGTGGTGGACATTGTTTCTTATAGAGTGGAAAGAGGATAATGTTTTGAGGGTTGAGTATTAGAAGGATTTTGGAATAGATCTTCCTTAATTGAAAATTAAGGTCATTAGATGGTAGGATTTAATCTATTTAATCCTGGGATTATGTCTATATATGATTATGGAATAAAGTTATAAGACCTATTACATTACCCCCCAATGTATTTAGGGATGAGGTGTATTGAGAGAGGAATCATGACCAGGAAATAAATATATTTATCTAGTATGAAATTTCTTATTTTATCTTGATTATGTATCCATAGGTTTACTCAAATGTGTAGGTGGATAATATTATGAACTCACACAGAGGTTTGTTGTTAGATGGGAACTACCACGATTCCTCTAGGAAGAGAGTTTCCAATTGAAGTTATCAGGGGCCAGGCTCTTCTTGGTTTTGACATGCTAAGAGTCTACCTAAGTTGATTACATTCAATTATAAAAAATTATGTGTTTTATTTGATATTCCATGTACATTTGGACTATTATATTTTTTCTATGGGGTTTGTATCAATCAGGATCATCAGTTCCTAATGAATCATTGAGCTCAGTTTTCTATATCTAGTTTGGTCAAGGGCCAATTTCAAAATAAAGGGCTATAGGCTTATGATCCATAGAGAGAGGATGGGGAAGATAGAGGCCATACTCCATATATTACATATTACTAATTCTTGAAACATACCCAAAGCATTAAAATATATATTCTATGATAAAAACATAATCATTATATTTATGACATTGATATCAATAAACGTGACCCAATTTTTTCCAAGAAAATATTAAAAAATAAAGAAGAAAATATTTGATCACATATATAATGAAGGAAATTTCTGGTCTGGAGTAGTGAATAGTTATGAGAAACAAATGATTTTCAAAGAAATTAGACAACTAGTTTATAAAAATATATATCATATCCCAAAATTCTATTACATTCAACACCCTTCATAGAAAAATCCTACTCAAACTATATCATCATTTCATGGGTAAAGGAAACATAATAAAAGAATGAGATCATATTCTATAAAATAATAATCATGGGAGATATCAATTAAGGATCACATGAAATCATAAAATAATAACATGAACATGATATCTTGATTATAAGAAAAAAATTTCATATAATATCTCATTAAAATTAAAATCATGGTTTATTGCACAAAACATTAACATTTTATTTAAAATGAACCATAAAAATTACAATCCATGTTAACAAAATTATTCACTAGAATATCATGTAACCAATTTGTTTAGGATCATCATATGCATGAAAACCATTTCCTATGGAAAGGATAATTACTAAGACCATCATATTAGACATCACCACCAGTTTCCCCTAACTGATCAATCACATCAGCATGCTTCCCCTAACAAATCGAGTAGATCTAATTTTATCCTATTACTTTTTTCAAGAGATAAAAATATTTACACAATGAATTGGAGGGAGATATAGATCACACCCTCATCATAATTAATGATATACCCATGTGCTCCAAAAGAACATAAATCATTTATCATCTCAAACCTCATTAAATGAATTGTGTTTCATAAATGGTTTATCATAATATTAGTCCTGAAAAAAATATAGTACTTAAATAAAAAAATGGAAACATAATCATAAACCATTTAGATAATCAACAAGAATGTTATCCTATAATAATATCATCATTAAGTTATAAGCAACATCCAACAAATCTATCTTCGATGGAAAACGATCTTAAAATATCACATGAAATAAATTGGTCGGTGTGGCCTGAAGGCTTTAATTTTTTTATTATTTTGATAATCCACCTTTCAAGGTGTGTGGTGGAACCCTAACCAAGTCTGAAGGTTTAGAGACAATTACATGACCCGTAGGTCTTAGAGGGAATCATCCAGAAAAAAGATCATGGAAATGCTCCTCCCCCACATATGTCATTATATCAGCACTCTACCTTGGTAGGCCTCGTCAGCTATCTATCATATGAAAAGCTTCATAAGCCTGGTACTGATGTCAAAGTGACACCCTCTCATTTTTTCCATGCTTCTAATTAAATAAATCATGAAGAAAATATCCTTTCCATTTTGATAAAAAAAATTAAAATCTATTCAATGATAAAGGAAAAAAATTTCATTAAAAAGAACCCTATATGATTATTATAGATAATTAATTCATAATAGTTGGAAAATATGCTCATTATTTATAGGTTAATAAAACATTTCTTCCACATTATTTTGAAAATTCAGAAAGAAACTTGTTTAGAAAATCATAAAAATATTTTTTTCATACATTTTTATAAAATGAAAATTATGGTTAAAACACCCTTTTATAATTTTTTTGAGAATATTTAAAACATTTTTTAAAAAATTATTTAAAAACATGGACATGGAAGATGAAAATTCCCTAGAGGAAGGATAAATATAAACAATCCCAAACAACGATGAAATTTGTAAGTAAACCCATAACTCAAGTATCACCTTTATATTGTTCACATTAAAACCTCATGTATAAAAATTATGGATTATTTATAAATTAATTACATAATTTTATATATATATATATATAACCTTGTATTTTTTAATTATAGAATCTTTGAAAAATTATTAAAAATTTGTTTTTAAATTTTTTTTTTGGAGAAAACTGTATCATTTTCCAAGAATGGTTTGGTTCGGCAGTCCTAATCTACATATATTGATCACAGTCCCACCATTTCTAGAATTTTAATTATTGTATAAAACACACACACACAGATATATATATATATATATAGTTATGTATTGGACCTCGCCAGTATATTCCATTTGGAAAATCTAATGTTTGAGGTGTTCTTGGAGGTCAAGGTGACTTATTTCAACACATTGCCTAAATTTACAGTTTTGTGAATAGTGTTTCTAGAATGTTTACATAGGAATGGTGGATCACTGAATGATTTCTCACATAATGGTTGCTCACCAAATTGTAGCTGACTAAATAGTGACTCACCGAATGGTGGCTCGTCAGACGGTAGCTTACTGAATAGTGACTCACTAAATAGTAGATAACTGAATGATAGCTCATTGAATGATCACTCGTTTAATGGTGAGTCATCCAATGGTGAGTCACACAAATATGAAATTTCCAATTGACTCATCCCATGATGACTCATCCAGTGGTGAGTCATGAAGAGTGTTTCCAGTTTCCAACAGTTACACCCCTTCGGTGTTATCATTGAGGTAAAAACCTTCCAAGTCGTGTATTAAGGGATTTAAGGCTTATTAAAATTCCATAACTCCTGTCTATTTTTTTCCTTAGGTTAGGAGTGCTTTACATGGTCAAAACATGTAATCTCTACTAGATCCTCGTTTAATAGAAAATCTGTACATTATCTAAGAAGATACTCTGTTTAACTTATATCCTTGTTATTCCTTCTTATTTTTATCAGGTATATGTTAGCAAGAGTTATTCCTCATGTAAGAGTCTGGAATTGTGATTTGTCCTTCGATATGGTTCCCCTTGTAGTTTTCTAGCTGCATGCATGCCTCCTATTTCTATGTAACTAGGAATTGTTGATCCATATTTGAGGTATGGCATGTTCTACCTCTATTATTTTGGTTTTATCAATTAGTTCCCACAAATTTTCCATCTCCATGCGATTTAATGTTATCTATAGGTTTCTAATGGAGCTTTCGTAGTTGTTGGTTGGTGTGGTGGTGTCGCAATGTCCTCGGGAGCATGCAATGATTGCGGGAGAAGTGACTGGTATCTGTTGCTTTTTTCATTCTTGAGCAAAGTGCGTTGAAGACCTTTTGAGGTGGGGGATTCATTTCATATCAATTTTTTTTTTTTTTGTATTTGTATAGTTATCATAATTTATCCAATTGTATCACAATGAAAGTGATATAATATTTATTTTAACTATATTACATAATTGGTATCCATCACATATCTATGTTGTTGATTTATACAAGAATAACAGTTTTCCTCCTGTTTTTCTAGATAGTGTGTTACCCTACCATTATTTATTTATGACATTAATCTTGATGGAAATTGTTAATGAATTTAAAGAAAAACTTACATGAAAATTATTTGGATAACTATTTAAAGAGGCATGTTAATGAATCTGATTTGTATTGTAATTTTATGATAATCAAATTGATATAGATATGAATGTTTAAATTAATTTGATGATGAACATGAATAATGTTTATGATTTTAGTTAAATTAACTAAAGGTGTGTTAAATTAATTGTTTAATTAATTTTTGATAGCTTATTGTTTAGGTTTCCCATAGTTGGAACCTGTGAATAATGAATCAGTTAATTCATGATTGGATATTAACTGGTTGTGTGATAAAAGATAATTCCTTTACAGGGCCTGAGTATCCACCTTTAGTATAAAGGTCATGTAACTTACACTTTGGAGTTGTGATAGGCCATTTTTTACTAGGGCTGGATGCCTTGCTTTGGGTTCGAGAGCATGTTTCTATCTTATTCATGTTTCTTGTGATGTGATCTAGATACGAGACATGTAGTATGTGGGGCTGGGAGGCCCAGTGTAACGACCCAAAGTTTCATTAATGAAAATCCCTCTTGATCCAGTTAAATGTCTATTTATGAAAAATGTTTTTATAAGATGTCAACTTCTTTAGTTTTACGTTAAGATTTGTGACCGTTACTTTTATAGCCGTTGAACAGTGATCATATGAGTAGTATAAATATAAGGCTTTAACGGACCCATTTCTACCCAGACAAAGGAAGCGATGGCCTCATCTAGTAGAATTTCCCCTTACGAAGCCCATTTGTCGAAGCTCGGAAAAGAGGTGGAGTCTTTGGGCTTCTCCCTTGACGAATCCCAAGCTTAGCTTAATTATGTCAAGCTCGAACGGGACCGTCTACGGGAAAAGTGGAAGTTGATAGAGATTACCTCTCGAGCGATGTTATCCGAGCCGCCCCAAGAGTCTGTCACCATCGCACACTTTACCCTTAGGTCTTATGTGGCTATTTTAAGGGGTTATGTAACAAATAAGTACTACCATGTTCATGTACATTATTTTTGTATATCATAATGAATATAATTTCTAGTCATTTTTGATACTTTGTAAATAGATTTTAAAGTACAAATGGTGTTTTTAGTTAGTATTTAATTAAGAATTATATTGTATAAAATTAAAGGATTTTTGAATTAAATAATATTTTAATTAAATATTATTATTAATATTAAATTAATTTTTATTAAATATGAATGATCTTATAATTTTATGAATGCAATTAAAATTTTTATTAAGGTTTGAAAGCCATTTCTGTCAAAACCCGTGATTTTTTTTATAAATGTCGGTTTTTATTTTAAAAGTGAAAATTCACATATTTAGAAAATTATTTAGATAAAATAAATATTATTTTTGGAATCAGGACATCGAAATTATCCAACGGTGAATTTTTCATAATTTTCTGAGACTGTCAAATTTTTGGGTAAAAATTAAATACCGTTTAAATGTAAAATATGTTTTATGACATCATAATGACCCAATGGTGATGTAATAAAATACCATAATCCTTATGTTCGGAAAATATATGTTTTACCATTAATGTAATGAGATTTTGGGTTTGTTTGACTTACTTTTAAAAGCATTAATGAACCCCTCAAGACTTATTCAACACTTTGCTTTTTTAAATTAATTTCCATGGGAGTGTGACTCACCTCCACACAAGCAAACTTTTTTTTAATAAGTTAGGACCTTGGAATTTTAAAATATTTTTTTCCTATTTCCTTTTCCAGAAACCATGGGAAAATACCATGCGATGGTTTGTGGTTTGGATTATTTTAATATAAGGGGTCCCAAACCTAAATAATAAAGAATTCTCTCACCTTTCCGATATAAACCCACCCAAGCTCCCACTTCCTCCTCACTCAAAGCCCTTGGAGTTCGTCCAAACTCTTCCCTACTCTCTCTATAATCCTCCCAAGGTGCCCCAAGCTCCCAATAAGCCTCTCAAAATCCTCTCTCTATCCTTTGGAAGCACACTTCCAAGTAAGGGTTTTTTCTTCCTTTCTCATTTTTGTAAATTTTTCTTTAAGTTGTATTGCCCTTTTAATTTCAATTATGAATGTTGGGGTATGGTTTCTCACCTCCCCCATACAACCCTATTATTGTTTGAATGATGGGAGAACCCTTTCTCTCTAATTAAATGCCTCCCATGTACACCCGTTGCTATGCCGAAAGTCCGAAAGGAACTTCTCTCTCTTGTTTTACATTCAAGCAATACTTTTGTATCATGAATCTAAATTCCATTTCAATTGTTGGGACATGTATATATATGACCTACTTACTGTCCATTACATGTAAATATTTTGAGGATCCCCTTTCTCTCTCATCAACTTTTTTTTATAAATTTTTATGTCACGTCGTTACGCTGCCGAAATCGCACCGATTTTCTAAGCCAATGTCATTGTGTAGTGAATACCATGCCCATTTATCAATCAAGGGTATTCACCTTTATGCACATTTACTTATCGATTGTAACGTTTCATGTATGAATTACACATTCCTTTATCATGGAATAAATGATTATGTTTTATGAATCCATGTTTTATGATCCATGTGGCACACTTATGCATGAAATGAAATGTTTAAGAAGGGTGCGCCCTTATAGCGCTCCAATGCATTGGGTAAAGTATAGTATCATGATACTTCATGTGCAATGAGTGTTGACTCATTCTAATTCAAGTTAAACGAGGGTTTACTCGTGCTTCATGTGCAATGAGGGTTTACTCTTGCTCCATGTGCAATGAGCCTTGGCTCATGCTAATTCAATGTTAAGTGTTGTTGCCACATTTCCATGTTATGATTATCATGCTTTATCATGAATTTATGTTCATGTTACTCTTATGATCAATTGATATTCCTATTTCCTAACATGTATTGTACTCCTCATGTTATTCATTGTGTACTCCCTTATTGGGCTTTATAGCTCACCCTTTTCTTATGCCTGTCCTCAGGTTATCCCATGCAATGATAAGTAAGAAGGAATGTAGTGGTCATGTAAAGGAAGTTTTCAATAAAGATGTTGTATTTCAAGTTCAAAGATTTTATGTAATGATCCTAAGCCCCAAATACACTAAACCTCTTGATCTTCTTTGTTGTATCAAGTGATGTTTTATGTAATAAAGCATGTTTAAGTTGTAATAAAAAGCAGAGTTTTCATAGTTGGTATCAGAGGATAGGTTTAGTTATTTTTGGGATTAGGAAACCCTAGTAAAGCCTTAGATACATGACTAAGTATAATAAAAACATCCCTATGTTTTGGTAAATACTAATTAAGTGGTTTATCAAACAAATACATCCCTGTCTGGATACGAGCAGGTACAGGCGGCTCTGGCACAGATGTATCCTAGGGGTAATCCCCGAAAACACCGCTTTGAGCTAGACTCGAACGGGAACTGGTGAATGACAATGGGCTTTGCTACACTCTTGGTTACGACACTCCTAGGGGATATGTTTTGATAAATTCACAATCTTAGTATGAACCCTTATTAAGGGAAAAATTCCCCTAAGAATATATGTTAGAAGGAAGATCATGAAAATCCTGGATTGAATCCTATAGACTCATGAGTTAAAGAGATTAAAGTTTATTTATAAGTCATCAACTTTTGTCTTTGGATTACCCTTTATGTGTTACCCCTAACTTTCCTTTTATTCCAGCCAATGGTCGGTAATAGGAGAACTCGGGTTAACAACCGTTGTGAAGATCAGTGTGATGATTGTACTAATGAGATGCCCAATCCAATGGGAGCGGGAATCACGAACTTTGTCACGATTCTCTCTCAGCTAACTCAAGTTTTGAATAGAAACATAGGTCAAGAGGAACGTTCAACCCCCCCTAAGAAAGAAAAAGTCACTATTGAAAGCTTCATGAGACAAAGGCCTCCTACTTTTAGTGGATCATCCGATCCCATGATCGCTGAACAATGGATCAACTCCATTGAAAAGATATTCTCCATCCTCCAATGCTATGAACAAGAGAAGGTTCTCCTGGCAGCTTATCGTATGGAGGGTGAAGCTGATCAATGGTGGAAATTGATCAAAAATACGAATCTTGAGGAGGAGATCAAGGCTTTGGAATGGAAGGAATTCCGGAAGATGTTTTTCGATAAATATTTTCCGTGCACCCTATGTCTTAAGATAGAAAGGGACATCTTTTCCCTCAAGCAATAAGATGAAGAATCTATGGGAGCGTACGAGGTAAACTTCACAAGGCTTGCACGATACGCTTCCGGATTTGCCGTTACCCCCGAATGCAAGGTTAACCGCTTCTTTGGTGGACTGAAGCCTAGTTTACGGAAAGCATTAGCAATCCGTGACATCGACAGTTATGAGGAAATTGTCCGATGTGCCCTCAAGGTTGAAATGGATATCAGAGAATCAGAGGGGTATCATGGGGACAAGAAGCGTAAGGTGGACTTCAATGTTGGTGGGCCGATGGATAAATCCAACGGAGCTAAGATGCTCCAGCACCCCACTTGCCAAAAGTGTGGAAAGAAGCACCCTGTAAATTGCCTTAGGGGGATGAGAAAATGCTTCAGGTGTGGAAGAGAAGGGAACCTAGCTGTTAACTATCGGCAAGAAGGACCCACGGCTTTGAAAGAGGAGAGGAACGCTCCGTTCGAACCTCAACGCGTTGTTCAATGCTACAAATGCAAAGAACTGGGTCATTTTGCAAATCAGTGCCCTAATCCAAGGGTTGTCGGAGGCAACCAGCAACCTCCAAGACAGCAAGGAAGAGCTTTTTCCATCACTTCTGCCGAAGTGAACCCCGACAATGATGTGGTGATAGGTACGCTATTTATTCATTCAAGAATAGTGAACATACTTTTTGATTCAGGTTATATGCATTCTTTTATATCTCAAAAGTTTAGTAGAACAATCCCAGCACCACCACAAATCATGGAAGTAAAGATGTCGGTGAGTACGGAAAATGGGGAAATCATTGCATCCCATGAGTATAAGTACTCCCCTGTTATAATCTGTGGATTGAATTTCTCGGCAAACCTCGTCATACTCCCTCCGGTGGAATTTGATGCAATTCTTGGCATGGATTGTCTTTCCTTATATAGAGCCAACATAAATTGTCGGGAGAGGGAAATCACACTCCATATGGAGAATCGACACCCGATTATTTACAAGTATCAGGAGGAAGATGAATCTCTTTTAGATCCATCATCTCAAGTATGGATATTATTGGCTTATGAGCACGCATATCTGGCTCAGATGATTGAGTCCAAGGAAGAAACCACCCTTGAAGAAATTCCTATTATGAGGGAATTCGCGGAAGTGTTTCCCGGGGAACTTCCTGGTCTTCCTCCAAAATGAGATGTTGAGTTCTCAATTGAACTTATACCAGGGGCACTACCAATATCCAAGACTCCATATAGAATGGCTGTTGTTGAGCTTGAAGAGATGAAGAAACAACTACATGAGAATCTGGATAAAGGGTTTATACGCCCAAGTGCATCACCATGGGGTGCACCAGTCCTCTTCGTCAAGAAGAAGGATGGGTCAATGCGGCTTTGCATCGATTATCATGAAATTAACAAAATCACGATAAAGAACAACTATCCTCTACCAAGAATCGATGACTTGTTTGATCAGCTATGTGGAGCACAATACGTCTCCAAGGTGGACTTGCGGTTGAGATATTATCAAGTAAGGGTGAAAAAGGAAGATATCCCTAAGATTGCTTTTCATACAAGGTACGGGCACTATGAATTCATAGTAATTCCTTTCGGACTCACCAATGCTCTAGAAATATTCATGGACTTGATGAATAGAGTCTTTAGAGATTACCTTGACAAATTTGTGGTAGTCTTTATAGATGATATTATAATATACTTCAAAACCAAGGAGGACCATGAGGAGGATTTAAAAACTGTACTAGAGACTTTGCGCAAGGAGAAGCTCTATGAAAAGTACAACAAGTGTGAGTTCTGGTTAAAGGAAGTCTCATTCTTGGGCCATATCATCACAAGCAATGAGATATCCGTGGACCCCTCCAAAACAGATGCAATTGAGGGATGGCCGAGGCCAACATCGGTAACTGATATCCGTAGCTTCTTGGGGTTAGCTGGATATTATCGACGATTTGTGAGAAATTTCTCACGATTGTCCAACCCTCTCACCAAGCTAACTCGAAAGGGATTAATGTTTTCGTGGAGTGATGAATGCGAAGAAAGCTTCAAGGAGTCGAAATGGAGGCCTATCACTGCACCTGTTCTCACTTTACTCACAAGTGGGGAGCTTTTTGTGGTATTCAGTGATGCATCAAACAAGGTCTTAGGATGTGTGCTAATGCAGAATGATAAAGTGATATCCTTTACCTCAAGGAAGTTGAAAATCCATGAGCGAAACCATCCAACACATGATATGGAGTTGGCGGCGGTGATCTTTGCCTTGAAAATCTGGCGGTATTATCTCTATGGATAGAAATGTGAGATATATACTGACTACAAGAGTCTTAAATATATATTCACACAGAAAGAGCTTAATATGCACCAGAGAAGATGGATAGAGCTCATCAAGAATTATGACTGTTCAATACATTACCACCCCGGGAAAGCGAACAAGGTGGCGGATTCTCTAAGTAGAAAGGATAGAGCTATTCTATCAATGATGAGAATTGACAAGGATCCAATCTTCTTAGACTTGATGAAGATGGATATGAGAATCATAAAGAAGGGAACATCATCAATCCTTTCACAAATTATTGCTCAACCATCTCTTTTGGAAAGGTTAAAGGATGCTCAAAAGCATGATGTGCGAATTCAAGAAAAAGAGGAAACTATCAAAAAGGGAAAATCCTCGGAGTTTAATGTTAATGAGGAAGGAATTGTGCGGTTTGGGAAAAGAATATGTGTTCCATAAAGTCCGGAGCTAAAGAAGGAACTTTTGGATGATGCACATAGTTCAAATTTCTCTATTCACCCAGGGAGCACAAAGATGTATCGAGATATCTGAGAAAACTTTTGGTGGGATAATATGAAGAAGGAGATTTCTGAATATACATCAAAGTGCCTGGTGTGTCAGAAAGTGAAGGAAGAGAGGCAGAAGTCTAAGGGGATGATGCAACCATTGCCCATACCAGAATGGAAATGGGAGAACATCACCATGGGCTTTGTCACTGGACTTCCGAAGACATCCAAAGGCAGCAATGCAATATGGGTTGTTGTGGATCGTCTTACAAAGACTACAAACTTCATTGCTATTCGAGAGGAATTCTCTTTGGATCAACTAGAACGGATATATATCAGGGATGTGGTACGGTTGCATGGAGTGCCACTATATATTGTTTCTGATCGAGATCCAAGATTCACCTCTATGTTTTGGAAGAGTCTTCAACATGCTCTGAATACTAAACTAAACTTCAGTACGGCCTATCGTCCTCAAACTGATGGCCAATCTGAGTGGACTATCCAAACACTTGAGGATATGTTGAGAGCATGTTCAATAGACATTAAAGGAGGATGGGATCAACATCTTCCTCTGGTTGAGTTCTCTTATAATAATAGTTTCCACTCGAGCATCCAAATGGCACCATATGAAGCCCTGTATGGGAAAAGGTGTAGAACACCGACATGTTGGGATGAGGTTGGTGAACGTAAGCTTCTTGGACCAGAAATGGTCGAAGAAATGGTGGAGAAGGTGAAAACCATTCAACAACATATCAAGGCAGCCCAAAGTCGACAGAAGAGTTATGCAGATAATCGTCGACGAGACATTGAGTTTAAAGTCGGAGACATGGTGTTTTTACGCATATCTCCATGGAATAAGGTCATGAGGTTTGGAAAGAAAGGGAAGTTAAGTCCAAGGTACATCGGCCCCTTCGAGATTCTTGATCATGTTGGGGCTGTGGCCTATCGACTAGCACTTCCACCTACTATGGCCAAGGTGCATGATGTCTTTCATGTATCCCTCTTAAGGAAGTACATAACGGACCCTTCACATGTACTCTCTTCCGAGGTGATACAATTGGAAGATGATCTTTCTTATGAGGAGCAACCAGTGAAGATCTTAGATCGTAGAGATAAAGTTCTACGAAATAAGACAATTCCCCTCGTCAAGGTGTTGTGGAGAAACCACAAGTTTGAAGAAGCAACTTGGGAGTCGGAGGATATGATGAAGCTGAGTTACCCACATTTGTTTTAGTGTGGGAAAAGGAAAATTTTGAGGGCGAAATTTCTTAAGGGGGGAATATTGTAACGACCCAAAGTTTCATTAATGAAAATACCTCTTGATCCAGTTAAATGTATCTTTATGAAAAATGTTTTTATAAGATGTCAACTTCTTTAGTTTTACGTTAAGATTTGTGACTGTTACTTTTATAGCCGTTGAACAGTGATCATATGAGTAGTATAAATATAAGGCTTTAACGAACCCATTTTTACTCAGACAAAGGAAGAGATGGCCTCATCCAGTAGAATTGCCCCTTACGAAGCCCATTTGTCAAATCTCGCGAAAAGAGGTGGCATCTTTGGGTTTTTCCCTTGACCAAGCCAAAGCTGAGCTTCATTATGTCAAGCTCGAATGGGGCCGTCTATGGGAAAAGTGGAAGTTGATAGAGATTACCACTCGAGCGATGTTATCCGAGCCGCCCCAAGAGTCTGTCACCATCACACACCTTACCCTTAGGTCTTATGCGGCTATTTTAAGGGGTTATGTAACAAATAAGTAGTACCATGTTCATGTACATTATTTTTTTATATAATAATGAATATAATTTCTAGTCATTTTTGATACTTTGTAAATATATTTTAAAGTACAAATGGTGTTTTAGTTAGTATTTAATTAAGAATTATATTTTATAAAATTAATGGATTTTTGAATTAAATAATATTTTAATAAAATATTATTATTAATATTAAATTAATATTTATTAAATATAAATGATCTTATAATTTTATGAATGCAATTAAAATTTTTATTAAGGTTTGAAAGCCATTTCTGTCAAAACCTGTGAATTTTATTATAAATGTCGGTTTTTATTTTAAAAGTGAAAATTCACATATTTAGAAAATTATTTAGATAAAATAAATATTATTTTTGTAATCAGGACGTCGAAATTATCCAACGGTGAATTTTTCATAATTTTCTGAGACAGTCAAATTTTTGGGTAAAAATTAAATACCGTTTAAATATATAATGTGTTTTATGACATCATAATGACCCAATGGTGATGTAATAAAATACCATAATCCTTTTTTCGGCCAATATATGTTTTATCACTAAAATAATGAGATTTTGGGTTTGTTTGACTTACTTTTCAAAGCATTAATGAACCCCTCAAGACTTATTCAACACTTTGCCTTTTTATATTAATTTCCATGGGAGTGTGACTCGCCTCCACATAAGAAACCCTTTTTTTTAATATGTTCGGACCTTGGAATTTTAAAATATTGTTTTCCCTTTTCCTTTTTCAGAAACCATGGGCAAATACCATGGGATGGTTTGTGGTTTGGATTATTTTAATATAAGGGGTCCCAAACCTAAATAATAAAGAATTCTCTCACCTTTCCTATATAAACCCACCCAAGATCTCACTTTTTCCTCACTCAAAGCCCTTGGGGTTCGTCCAACCACTTCCCTACTCTCTCTATAATCCTCCCAAGGTGCCCCGAGCTCCCAAGAAGCCTCTCACAAGCCTCTCTCTAGCCTTTGGAAGAACACTTCCAAGTAAGGGTTTTTTCTTCATTTCTCATTTTTGTCAATTTTTCATTAAGTTGTATTGCCCTTTTAATTTCAATTATGAATGTTGGGGTATGGTTTCGCACCTCCCCCATACTGCCCTATTATTGTTTTAATGATGGGAGGACCCTTTCTCTCTCATTAAATGCCTCCCATGTGCACCCGTTTCTATGCCGAAATTCCGAAAGGAACTTCTCTCTCTTCTTTTACATTCAAGCAATACTTTTGTATCATGAATCTAAATTCCATTTCAATTGGTGGGACATGTATATATATGACATAATTAATGTCCATTACATGTAAATATGATGAGTTACCCCTTTCTCTCTCATCAACTTATTTTTATGAATTCTTATGTCACGCCGTTACGCTGCCGAAATTGCACCGATTTTCTAAGCCAATGTCATTGTGTAGTGAATACCATGCCCATTTCTCCATCAAGTGTATTCACCTTTATGCACATTTACTTATTGATTGTAAAGTACCATGTATTAATTCCACATTCCTTTATCATGGAATAAATGATTATGTTTTATGAATCCATGTTTTATGATCCATGTGGCACACTTATGCATGAAATGAAATGTTTAAGAAGGGTGCGCCCTTATACCACTCCAATGCATTAGGTAAAGTATAGTATCATGATATGTCATGTGAAACTAGTGTTGACTCATGATAATTCAAGTGAAACGAGGGTTTACTCGTGCTTCATGTGCAATGAGGGTTTACTCATGCTCCATGTGCAATGAGCCTTGGCTCATGCTAATTTAATGTTAAGTGTTGTTGCCACATTTCCATGATATTATTATCATGATTTATCATGCCTTTATGTTCATGTTACTCTTATGATCTATTGATATTCCTATTGACTAACATGTATTGTACTTCTCATGTTATTCATTGTGTACTCCCTTACTGGGATTTATAGCTCGCCCTTTTCTTATGCATGTCCTCAGGTTATCCCATGCAATGCTAAGTACGAAGGAATGTAGTGGTCATGTAAAGGATGTTTTCAATAAAGATGTTGTATTTCAAGTTTAAAGATTTTATGTAATGATACTAATCCCCAAAGACACTAAACCTCTCGATCTTCTTTTTTGTATCAAGTGATGTTTTATGTAATAAAGCATGTTTAAGTTGTAATAAAAAGCAGGGTTGTCATACCCAGACATGATGTGAGCCTCAGATAACTAAGCATGGAAGGATTTTGTGGTGCATGGGGAAAGGATACCCAGTTTTTGAGGTGAAATTTGATGTATGTAGTGGTTAGATGCATCAGTTTATGCATGTAGTGATGAAGGGGGTAGCAGAGACGATGGAACAGGTTGAAGCTAGGCTTGCCCGTTGATATGAAAGTTGGATGCTTGTAAAATCTACTTTTTTAAATGATTTATTTTCCCCGCTATATTTGGCATATGGTCTTTCTAAGTCTCCTCCCAATGGATGCCTAGATGTACATGGAATGCCAAACTCTTTTCGTGTAGAGCTTCTCAAGGATGGATACATCTACGCTCTTGCTATATGTGGAAAATACTTTACGGGTATCTCATCTACTCTCCATGTTGAGCCCATTTTGTTTTTATCTTATAATGTTTTCCTAGAATACGTAGAAATATTAAAATATTTAAATTAGTTATGTTGTTAATAAATTAATAATTTTTTATCCCATGGGGATAGAGTTTGCTGGGATAAAATATCAAAGTTGTGATTCTAGGGGGAATCAGTTCTTGTTAAAATGCTAATGTCGTTGAAATTGATGTGGAATTTATAATGGTTAATTAGTGGATAAATATTTAATTAATGTATATTGAAACTGATAGAGATGGATAATGTAATTTACTATAGATATTTAAATGATTATGTGCTTATAGGATATCTGGTCATAGTAGTGGTATCCGAGAGAAAGATATACGTTAGCTATAGTTATGTCTAAGACTACTATAAGACCATAGGGTGTTTTTGAGCTATATTATATCAAGTACATTTTGTGTTTCTATATGTTAGCATACAATTTCGGTTAGGGAAACTGACACCGTAGGGATTTTAATCTCTATGTTAGGATTACCCAAACATCCCAGTGGGATGAAGGATGACAAGATACCCCATTTGGTCAGCTCTCTTCAATTGGTAGTTAATTGTGTTGGTATAAACGATGGATAGTTATCCCTATATGTGTGTGTAATGGGATATAATGGATTCTAGTTATTCAAACACATATCATTTGGATATATTTTCCTAAAGGAAACTATAGGTATACCATCTATGGGCTGTGATGGCCTGATAATCCTTACTCGGCGTATGGGATGTGATGCCTTGAGGTATAATACCTGTTGTATGATACACGTTATATGACCTATGGTTTCTACCTAAAACGAAATAGCTATATTATGTTATGTGTATGTGGTATTGTGTTTCATGAGGTGCATGTTGTGGTGATTTTCCTTGGTTTCTATAGATTTGCCTTTTTGAAGAGAGATGCTCAAGATGTGTGACATTGGGGAAAAGCAACAAACTAGTGTGGAAGTGGTAACATGGTACCCATAATATTATTTATTATATAATATTCTTCAATAAGTAAAACTTAGTGAGAGTAGACATGGTGAGGTTATGAACTTATTATACTTGGTTAGGAGATGAGATAGTTTCACTTGTTGTTCACTCTGATTTAGCATGGTTTCATTACTTTTGAGTAAGAGGCTCCAGGGAGGATACTTTTGAGTATACTATTATACTCACCCTATGTATATGTAAACTATTTTAAGGTTATAAGTAGAATTTTTAGGATTAGGATGGTTACTACTAGCTTGTGGGTTGGAGGAGGAGTTTTGACGTTGTGGTCACTGTCGTCTATACCACTATTTTGGTAATTGTAGTTTTTCCCTTTTAGTTGTAGTAGTTTTTGAATGAAATTATATTTGTGAAATCGATTTTCTTTTACCTTGTGGTATTATCAAAATTTGTTTGGTTTCTATCTTATGCCTCTCTTTATCATGTGTTCTCTCATAGGGTAATGCCTTCCATCTGCATGTTTACTATACCCTCGATTATAAACATCCACCTGGGGCCTACTAGAGGTGGGAATCCAGGGTCACTATCTCTCTTCTCCCACTGTCAGCCTGGGAGGGGTACACGTTGAGGGTAGGGGGTCATGAAAGAGTAGTATCAGTGGTCTGGTTGAGTGATATGATGGATTTGGAGTTAGGAATAGCTCAGGTTGAATGTGTTGGTAGGGAAATAATGTCAGCTACATTTAGAATGCACTGTAAATACGGGAGACTAGCTGAGACATAGGTGTTTAAGACCCCCTTTGATCTAATTCACAGACCATTAATCTTACATCAGATGCTAAACTAGGTGATACTTTTTTTAGGGTAGACACCTATGAAAGGATCACACATCATTCTTCATTCTAACAGTGTTTTAATTTGAAGAACATGGGATTAGATAACCTAAAATGAATAAAATAAAACATGTATTTAATGTTAAAGTCTTACATATTCTCAGTTTAGGTGTTGTTACTATTTTCCCTCTTGCATTCATGGCTATCGGTTGATGTCATTTTAAGGATCATGCTAAATATGTCGAGAAAGTTGTTTTAGAAGATCACCGTAGAGTAGAGGTTGACGATAACAAAACATAAAGGGGGACACTCCGAGAGTTTCAGCGCCAGATTCTACAAATAAACGAGTGCTATATTCCAAATGTAGTACTATAAGACTAGTTGAAAATAGTTGATATATTTTTTAGTTCAATATATGTTCATATGGGGCCCTTGGTATCATTGGTTGTGATGATGCTATATGGGAAAGTGAGGTAGTGGTTGTTCTTTTTTACATGGGGATCGTGATGAGTCATAAATCTCATTGGAGAAGATCTCAAACCAGTTCATGGAAGAGTTTCTTTCTTCGATCATGAAGGTGGATAGTTTCTAAGAGATACTTACCGTTCGATGGTGAAATGCTAGTGTGTTAGTGTTCTGGATCCGTTTTAGGAACCTTCTACAATATACTTCAAAGTTGTTGTTTTATGGGGATGATAGGGAGAGGCATTTCGGGGAGGCTTTGCAGCCATAGATTTAATGTGATGTCAGCCTGTTTATATTGATGACATATCTCGAGGTGTTGGAAAGGATGGAGGTCATTGAGAGGATGTTATCCAAAATCATATTATCACGGGAGGGGAGTTATCAAGATTCATCATGAAGAACAGCTATTCTTCTGGGTTCATGGTTTTCTAGGAAGAATTGATTTCGAGCAGCTTAGGGTTGGTCACATCCTTCAGTATCTAATTTCTCCATGGTCGGTGATTCTCAGGACTATGCCAAGGGATCAGAAAAAAAAATTCTTGTAGAGGGAAAGGTCATCATCGGTGATAGTGCCCAATATTTCTAATCTATTATGGTTTTCTAGGTGTTTAGCTCTAAGATGCTCTACTTAGGTAGTTCCAGTCGAGGCAGTAGTAGTAGGTGCACCGACATTGGATTAACAGAGAGAGTTTGGGGCAGGCAGAAGATAGCTCTAGGGTGCTGCCCATCCTTAGAGAGCATAGCACATATGTGGAGGCGGTTGTCAGTAGGGAATGAGAGGCCATGGATGAGGACGTGGTAAGTTTCATGCATTAGTATTTTTAGTGCGAGGTGATATAGATGTCATTTTTGGAACATTTTCTTCTTTTATAATTAATTTCGAGCCTTGTTTGATTTAGGAGTGACTCACTCCTTCATTTCATATACCCTTTTCCATGCCTTGGCACTTGAGGTAGAGAGGCTTCTTGTTCCCTTTGTAATGATTTCTCTAGTTGGAGGTCAAGATGACTTGAACGGAGTATGTAGATTCTGTGGGCTGGTGCTGGGGAAGAACCACTCTTTGGGAGTTTTCGTATAATAACAAATAAATCCATATGATGTCCTCATCATCTTGTATTGGTTGTATTTGGTGTAGGCTGTTGTGGATTTAATTTAGATGAACGTGGTGTTATTCGATGATGATGGAGAGCCAGTAGTGTTTGTTAGTGAGAGAGACCCTTATATGGGTTAGAGGGATGTTCCATCCTAATCATACTCAATGGATGATATAATGCTAAGTTTATCAGAGGGTTAGTAGTTGGGGTTTCCCAGGGTCATGGAAGAGTACCCTGATGTATTTCAAGAGGAGGTTTTATCCTTTCCCCCATGAAGAGAGGTTGAGTTTGGGAATGAGATACAACTGGGCATGTCTATGATCTCAATGTCTCCATATATGGTAGCACCATCTAAGGTGTGAGACAAGTGTTTACAACTTTATGGTCTATTTTATTATGGATTTCTTCATCTGATTGTGTCGAATTTGGGTGAAATAGGTTTTTTCAGGGGGAAGGTTGATGGATGTTTTTGGTTGTACATCTATTATCATCACTTAAACCAATAGATAGTGAAGAACCATTGTCCCCTACTATGGGATGATGATTTACTCAATCTAAAATAGTGTGAAAGTTGGTTATTGAAGATTTAATTTTAGTGAGGATATCATCAGATGCATGGGAAGGAGGAGGACATACCAAAGACTTATTTCTATTTCCATCATGGGAATTATGAGTTTGTTGTGATGTTGTTCGGTGTGATGAATTCTCCAACTATTAAAGGGGTTAATGAACGCGGTGTTCCGTGAGTTATTGGATAAGTTCATGGTGGTTTTCATTGATGATATCCTTATCTAATCCTCTTCTGAGGAGGAGAATACAAGATATCTGTGCGCCATTTTGGTAGTTCTTCATTGGTAGTAGCTATTTGAGAAGTTGTTGAATAGTGAGTTTTTGGATTGAGATGTCCATTTCTTAGGGATTGTTGTATACTGGAATGGAGTAGTTGTGGATCCATCAAATTAGTTTTTTATTCGGAAGCCCCAAAGACATTGGTAGAATTATATGTTTTCTTGGCCATGTATGCTATTACAGGATGTTCGTACCTGATTTCTCTCAGGTTATGACTCCTTTAACAATGTTGAACAGACATGATTCAGCATTCATGTGGATTGTGTAGTGTTAGGTAGCATTCGAGTATCTGAAAGAGAAGCATTCTAGTTCTCTTATTCATTTCCATCCAGCAGAAGGAGTTAAGATTGTGGGTTTTTATGATGCATCAAATCTAGGGTTAAACATTATTCTAATTTGGTAGAGATTAGTCATTTCTTATGGTTCTCAACAGTTGTGTCCCCACAAACTTTACTATTCCACCCATGATATTGAGTTTATAGAAGTTCTATTTTCCCTAATGTTGTGGAGACATTACCTCAATGGTTAGTATTTCATGGTCTTCACTGATCATAATATCATGAGGTATGTTTTCTCCCAGCATGACTTAATCTATAAAAAACATTAATGTATTGAGTTCTTACAATATTACAATTTCATAATTTCATATACACCTAGAAAGTGAAATGTTGTAGCCGATACACTGAGTTGGATGTTGTGTCATGAAGCATTGTGTGAATCAGGTGTCTCAGGGAGAGTTATTGAAGAGAATTTAGCTTTAGATATGGATATGGGAGAAGTTTGGGGCAATGGTTGGCTTTTTCAGATGATTGTGGAGTCATCTCTAGTGCATCTGGTGGAGGTATCCTAGTTGGAGGATATTAAGGTAGAGGTCTTGGGGGACCGAGTTGTTTGTGGAAAGGTATTTAATGGTTGATCTTAGGATAAAAAACACATGGGGTTGTTTTAGGGAAGGCTTTTCCTTCCTTCGGAGATGCTTGAGATAGTTCTCAGAGAGATCAATATTTCACCCTTTGTGGAACATCCTAGCATGAAAAAGATGTATTGAACTATGAGAGGTCAGTTTTGGTTACCTTGGTTGATGTGTGAAGTTATAGAGATTGTTTCTCGATGCATGGTCTTCCAAAAGACAATGGTTGAGCAGTGCATTCATGGCAGTTTTCTCCAGTCATTAGATGGTCATCAATATACGTGGGAGGACATCTTGATGAAATTTTTTTTGTAGTTTACCTTGAGATCAAGGAGTATTTGAAGCTATATGGGTGGTGGTGGTTTGTTTGATGAAATCATCCCAATTTATAGAAATCAATGAGTAGATAATAGTGGAGGTTTTGTCGAGGTACTATCTAGAGGATGCGGTGAGACTGTACAGAGTTCCACGAATGATATTTTCTGACTGAGATACTTATTTTACCTCTAGGACATCGAGAGGTCTCTAGCATGCTTTTGATACTCTAATATTCCTTACCACTACATTGATTCCACATACATAAGGTTAGACAAAGTGAACCATAAAGACTCATGAAGACATGTTTCACTATTATGCCTGGTATATTGGAGATTCGTTCATGAGGAACACGTCCTTGGTAGTGATTTCATAGAATAATAGTTTCCACTCCATCATCGGTATGAAAGAATTTTAAGCATTTTATTTCTGAACATTCCATTCTCCGTTGTGCTACAATGAGGTCATAGAGTCAGTAATTTTCAGGCCATAACTGCTAGAAAATATGATAGAGATGGTTCATGTGATTCACAAGGTGAGGAGGGTACCACATGGTCCAATACCAATCATAGAATGATACTCTAGATATTGATTTAGTGGCTCATGTTTTACTGAAGGTGACTCCCCATAGTGGGAAGAGAATGTTTTTCGTGGGATTATTATTTATCCTATGTCTATTAAGACTTTTTAATTGTTTCATCATGTTGGAGTTATGGTGTATCGGGTAACACATCACTCACAGATGAGCCGGATAAATGAATTTTCCATGTGTCATTGCTCCATCATTATCTATATGACAACTCTCACATCATTTATTTGGGTGAGATAGATGATGATGATGATGTGACCTTCGAGGAGTGTCCTATAGAGATCCAGGACTACAAGTGAAAGGTGTTTTGTTGGCATTCAATCCCCTTAGTTTGTGTCTTGTGGTGTTATGGTGGCGTATAGGATAATACTTTAGAATTTTTTTCCTTGATACATGTTATGTACCCGAATATGTTTTATGTTAAACTCATCACATGTAATGTTATTCCTTTGGGGTTGTATACCCTTTCCATTTATGAGTTTGATTTCACTTGTTTCTTGTTTTGGATTTCTCTCATTTGAGTGGTATATCCCCCTAGAGAGTGTTTAATAGATTGTTTTTGTAATAATGTGGTTTCAATTTTTTCCTTTTATTCAGAAATTGATCTCCTATAGTGGAAAGAGAATTGATAGGTACCATACCGGGTGGATGTTCAGAACACACCATTTTATGATTCCTATCTAGGATGGTTTGTAATTACTAAGGATGATAATTTATTTGAGAGGTATCTGATATAATGGCCCATACCTCTCCATTCGATTCCTTTGTGAAAATATAGTGTTTGAGGTGTTCTAGGTGGTCAAGGTGACAGATTTGAACATGTCAAAAAAATTTCTGGTTTTGTGAAAAGTGATTCCATTCCGGAGACTCGCAAATGGCGGTTAGGCAAACAGTAGCTCACTGAATGATGAATCATTGAATATTGGATCTCCAACCTTTAGTTCACCAAACAATTACTCACTGAATGGTGGCTCACAAAACAGTATCTCATTGAATGGAGACTCACCGAACGATAGCTCTTCGAATAGTGACTCACCGAACAGTAGAACATTCAATGTTTTCTCATCTAATGGTATGTTTTCCAACAATGGGTCATCCAATGGTGAGTCATATAATGATGCCTCATCTAATGGTGACTCATATAAAAGTAACTCATCCACTGGTGAGTCCTGAACAGTGTTTTCAATTTCCCACAATTACCCCCCTTTGATGTTATTTTTGACGTAAAATGCATTCAACCCATTTTTTAAGTGATTTAATGCCGATTCAAATCCCATAAATCTTATATAAATTCTTCCTAAGAATCCTGGTGTTTTACTCGATCAAACCGTGTAATCATGAGGAGATCCACTTTTAATGGAAAATGAAAACCATATAAAATATACAACATTGTTTTGATGTTTAAAAGGATTATATACCTACTTCCCTTTTTCTTAATTCTTTTTTTTTATATTGGATGCTGAGATTTCTTCCTCCCATTTGAATCATATGTTGTGTTATAGCCTTGGGTTGTGTTACCCTTGATGTTTCCTTCTTCATGCACACCCCTTCTTTTGGTAAAACTAGAAAGTGTAGATTCATGATCGATATACGGTTTGTTCTACCTTTGTTATTCTAGGTTCCTAATTTTTTTCTACCATTTCCCATTGCAGTGGGATGTCATAATATCTCCATGTTTCTGAGGAATATTTCACAATTGTTGGTTGGTGAGGTGGTGACGCAGATTCCTTGGGTGGATACAGTCATTGTGGGATAAGTGATCATGATTTATTGTGTGGTTTTTTCTTCAGTGAAGATAATTGAATACATTTTGAGTTTGTTTAATTGTAACTTATTTATTTATATACATGTAATGGTAGAGTTAGTGTAATTTATCCCATTGTAACATAATGAAATTTACATATTAATTACTTGAATCAGATTAAGGAATTTGTATCAATCACATAGAGATGTCATTGCTTTATACTGTAACAATGGTTTTCCTCTTGTTTTCCTTGATAGTGTGATATCTATGAATTTAATACATTATCACATTTCTCTTTTTGTAAATCGTTGATGAACATAATTCCAAAAATAATTGATAATTAATTGTATATTTGTTTAATTAGTCATGTTAATGAATATAGTTGTTGTTGGAATTTAATGATAATAAAATTATTGTTGATATCCATGCTTAACAGAATTGGTTGATGAACCTGATGCATTTTTAGGATTATAGATAAAATTATTAATATAAAATTAATTAGTTAATTAATTTTTTATAGATAGTTTTTTAGGTTTCACGTAGTTGGAAAATGTGAATAATGAATCTATTAATTCAATATAGAATAATAACATGTTGTGTGATAAATGATTATTACTTTGTAGGGAGTGAGTTTCTAGAATGATTTTAAAGATCAAGTGCCTTATGATTTGATGTTTTGAGAGATCATTGCGTGTGAAGGTTGAATTCCATTTTATGGGCCCGAGAGCCTGTTTCTATGATATTCGTACTACTTGTAATGTGCTCTAGATATGAGACTTGTGGTATGTGGGTAAGGCTTGCATGAACATAACAAGCACCCACGATGGATGAGTCGATAAGGCTATTATGGTGCGTGGGGTAGGGAGTAATTGTTTCTATGGAAGTTTTTGATTCTTAGAGTGTAATGATGCATCAGTTTATGTGTGTGGTGTCGAGGAGTGCACCAGAGATGATAGAACATGTTGATGATGGGACTTACCGATGATATGAATGATGGATTCTTATTAAATATTTTTTTCTATATATCTGATTTATTTTCCCCAATACTGGAGGAAGATGGTCTTTCATACCCTCCTTCCAGAAGAGGCAAAGTTGTGTGTGTTATTCCACATGCTTTTTAGGTTTATATTTTAGAGTATTGATGGCTCTATTAACATACTATAGGTGGAAAAACATAATGGGTAGCTCATCTACTCACCGTGTTATGCCCATTATGTTTGGTATCTTAGAATTTTTTCATATAATACCAGTAAATATGGAAATATGGAAATTGGTAATGTTGTTAATAAATTATTATTGTTTACCCTATTGGAATGGATCTTTTAGAAATTCAATTATGAGGTTGTGATTCTTGGATGCCATGAAATCAATTTGGTTATGCCTAGATGGAATGGATCCATTTTGAAATTCTAATGTCATGGATTGTGATGTGGAATTGATAATGGATAATTACTGATCAATTAATTAATTAACTTAAATTACTAATAAATAAAGGGATAAAGTAACTTAATGTGTCTCTTCAAACAGTTGTGTTCTTATATGATATATGGTCTTTTTTGTGGTAGCTGGGAGTCCAAGAGATGTTATCTGCAGTTGTTTCTGTGACATGGATATGAAACCATGTGGTTGTGAACTATATTATATCAATTTAATAATTATTTTTTATATTCCACACTACCATGTGGGTTAGGAAAAATGACACCCATAGGATTCTCTGCCCTGGGGGTGTTTTTTCCAACGTCCTGGTGGGAGGAGGGGTGACTGGCTACCCCCTTTGGCCCGCTCTATTCCCTTGGTAGTTACTTGTGATAGTATGCCTGGCAGTTTTTTCCCATATTTGTGTTTAGAGGGATGTAATGAATTGTGGTTATTCACACTCATATATTCTATACATAGTTTCCTAAACTCTACTATAGGTATAATGTGTATGGGTTGTGATGGCTTGAGGATCGTTACACGATGTACGATCTGTAATGGCTTGAGCTATAATACCAGACATAAGATAAATGTTACATCAGCTATCCTGGATCCCAGAAACTACCTGTTTACTTTGGGTAATTTGGATTTGGTAGTGTGTTTCACAAGTTTCATGTTGTGGTGCTTCACCCAGGTATCTACAATATAGAATTTTTTAGCGAGATTTTTCGGACAAGCGATGTTGGGGAAAAGCAGCAAACCAGTTGGGTAGAGGTAGCAGGGTACCCTAGATATTCAATATTCTATATTATTCTATTATATGTGATAATTTGTGAGAGTATCCTTGGTGAGGCTAAGAACATATACTACCTGGTTAGGTGGCAAGTTAGTCTGACTTGTTGTTCTAAATTATTTACCATTCTTTCTTTAATTTTTTATGAGAGGATCAATGGAGGATCATATTGAGTATACTATTATACTAACCCTGTGTATATATAAGTTATATTTGAGTTTATTTGATTCAGTTTTGAGATCAGGCTAGTTACTGCTTTACATGTGGGTTTCAGGTGTGGTTTATGCTTTGTGGTCACTGTCGTCTTTACCTTTCTTTGGGTACTTGTAGTTTTTTCTTCTCATTTGTTGTTCATTCAATACATTACATTTGTGTACCTAGGATTATTTTAACTTCTGGTCTAAGTAGGAGTGGGTTGGTGTCTATATCATCCCCTTCATTCTCATGTTTTCTCTCAAAGGGTAATTCCTCCCATTTGTGTGTTTATTATACCCTTGGTGCTTGTCGCCAATCCGGGGCCTACTAGATACGGGACCGTGGGGCCATTCTCTCTCTTCTCCCATTGCCATCCTAGGAGGGGTACACATGGAGAGGAAGGGGTTGTGTAATATATATATTTATATATACTATTTATATTCATATCTATAATCATTAATAAAAATTAAAGATATAAAAACGAATTACCCCATTAATGGAAATGGTTGTCCATACGTACACATTCATACAATTTTTATTTTTCAAAAAATGAATGAAAGAAAGGTAAATGATAATTATTCATTATTGAAAAATTATTATATCATATATACCATATACATTATTCAATATAATCTATATTACACAAAATGTGAATTATAAATGATGAAATAATCACATCGCATTAAAGAAATACTAGTCCATGCATATGAAAGATCAACAATATAATTTTTCAAAAGATTGTATGATAATATGGTATATGTGATATTATCATATTAAATGTATAATGTTTCCGTTTATATCATATATGAAAATTAAATCCATCATATTAATTATCTATACAATATGGTGAATACATATGACTTGTTTTACTATATCGAGATTGTAGGTTGTATAAATGAATGAGTGATAATTTCACTTTTTATTTAATGGGAAAGAGGGTTTAAAATGGGGTTTTCATAATAATAATAAAATTTAATATATTGGGGATACATAAGTAATTATTTTATGATATTTTTGTTGATTTAGAATAGGTAATTAAAATTTGAAAAATAAAATGATCAGTTAGTGAGATTACCTCTTCTTCAAAACGAATCCCTTAGATATCCTATAAAGGGATCGAGGGTTGGTCTTTTGGGAATACCAAACCTAATTAAATTTTTCTATGTAATTGGATAAGATAATATGGTAGTTTATGTTCTATATATAAGACTCTATGTGGGGAAATTATGAGATAGAGGAGGTGTCCTTTCATAATTGAGGAAAGGGGGACTTTTGGAATTTTAGAAAATATTAATTTATAAAAAATTAAATCTCAATTAAAATACCTTTATATGGATATGGGTTCAAATATAAGGTCGTATGGTGACTAATTACCATTAAAAAATATTTTTAATTTTTTTTTAATTTTGACGCTTTTAATTTTGATTAACCCTTAGTTATCGTATTTCAATTTTAACTATGGTAAAAAAATAAATATTTATATGTTGTAATTATTACTTATATGGGATGAATTAGAAAATAAATGGGGGATTTTTGATATTGGAGGCCATTAATTATCTGCATTATCTTTATTTAATTTTTTATTATTATAATTAAATAATTTAAAAATGTATTTTTCATTTAATAATACTAGTTTGAATTTAAACACAATTCATTACATGGAATTTAATAACATCAATAAAATTAATTGAATTAGAAACATTTATTTACACATCCAAAAAACCTCATCAAAATATTTAAAAGTCATTAATCACATTATTTATCTTAAATTGTAGTACTATTAATATGTTTAATAACATATATCTAATTTATCCATTAATTAGATATTTTCTCCATCATCATTGTGTATCAATTTATGGTAACTATATGACCACTAAAAATTAAAACGTAAATTACAATGAATAAGATAAATAATTTATATTTCAAAATAATATATATTTTCATCCATGTTTTCTATATTATCCTATGTTAAAAATACAACTATTATCTAAAATATGAGGGTGGATGCTTAACATTTCATTATTAAAATATTATAAATGTCATATTCTTCTCCATGTGGCCCCAAAAGGTCGTAAATTTTACCTTTGGATGATTAATAATGATATATAATGGTCAATTATTGTTTATTCATTTTTTTTGGAAAATTTATAGTCTTTATAATTTTTTATTTAACTATTATTTAGTAAATTGACCCTTTACTATAGTAATAATATTTAATTTGTTTAATATTATTATTGATAAAAGATAAAATTTAACTATTTAATAAATTTGTAACTCTTGCAAAAATATATAAAATCCATTTTTCGAACTTGAAAATATATAAGTTGTAAAATTTAATTTAAAATTTAATTTAAAAATTGGAATGAAAACAATTTTTCCGAGAAACACCCGTTTATGTATAAGATTTTTTTATACCAAATTAAGAATTGAAATTAATTTTAATGAAAATAATTGTGTTTATGAAAATATAATATAACTAATTTTAAATTTAATTAATTATATAATATAATTTATCTTTTCATATGGTTAAAATTAAATTATAGTTTTCAATCAAAATTTTTATTTTCACTAGTCGATTGTAAATAAATATTTTCATAAAAATCATATATTTTTAGCATAATATTATATTGAAATGATATTATAACAAATAATATTTTTTTCGCAAATGAAATATATATATATATTATCTAGTTTGATTATAACATTTTCTCAGGAAAATTCATTTTTGAAGAAAACCTATTTTTGATGTAAAATAAATAACATTACTAAAAATTTAGTATTTTTATCATAAGAATAAATAAATAAATAAATATTAATTTTGTCCACATATATAATGATTTTTCAATATTTTGTTAATCATATTCATACATTCAAATTTTATTGGTATTTTATAATAGTCACATAAAATATAATAATGTTACGTGGTTCGTTTAAACTCAATGTTACGTGAAACACAAGCTATTGAATATATAAATTTATCTAATGAAAAATATTTCATGGAAATATCAAGGTGTAAAATCCCCTGGTAAAATAAATTTATTTCTATTAATTTTTTCTCAATAATCAATGGGTATTTTCATTTGAAAATTCCCTTATGGAAACCCACAACGTCACAAAGGCAAAAAAATATTCTCTGGAAAAGAGTAAATGGGAAATGATAAGTTCATTTGGGAATATAAGGACTAGTTTTCCAAATATGATAACATTATTGGGAAGTGGAGTAATGTCAATGTATCATTGATCATAAAGAATTTAATGATCTTAATAAAGATAAAAATCACAAAATCATACACCACATGTCCTGAAGAGATAATCAATTGACTAGAATTAAAGGCAGTACGAAAAAAATTTCTTCTTATGATCCTTTTCCTAGTGTTTTGGAATTATATTACTTCTTAGACTACAATCATGGGTAAATTTTATGACTTGAATTGTATTGTTTAATCCTTTAATCAATTTACATCTCAATCTCATATTTTTCTCGCTTTGATGACTATTGAAGATTAATTTTTCATGTATGAATCACAAAAATTAACTTATAATAGATCTCATAATACAAAAAATAATAATATTATGTTCCTATTATCGTTAGGAATTAACAATAATGAAAATTGTTAGATAATGATATGGTGATTCCCAAAAAAATAAACATTAGAATGAGGAAAATTACGTTGATATTCATTATTCACTAGTAATACACAATGTTCAACATAAATCAGTCAATAAATAAAAATCCTTAAAAATCATAAAAAATATTCTAAAATATGTTTGAAACCTAAAAATCCTAAGTATTCAATCAAATGGATTTCGATGATATGTTTTTTATTTATCTACCAAAAACAACATGCCCTAATCATTTAAGCATGAATATATTCTAACCACTTTCATAAATAACCTGAATCACCCTAAATCCAAAATCAAATATTCCTCCAAAATAAAAATCAACAATAATTAATCAAATGAAAAATCCATAATATCCATTTAAAAATTTATATTATTTGATTCCCCTAACGGTGAATGTTGACTGAAAAAACATGAATCACCAAATCAATTTCTAATACCATAGTTATATTTTCAATGAAACAAATATTCAATAAAATAATTTAACATTTCTCTATCATATAATTAATATAATGAAAAATAACTTCATAAAAACCATCATATTATATAGTCCATTTGTAATTCCCTGACCCCAGTTACCTAGAGTTGGTGAATTTTTTTAATACATTGGCATGATTACAAGGGATCATGTCCCAAAAAACCAATCAGTTTACCAGTCATGGAAAATAGATTACATTTATGAACGTTACATTAAACCATAAAAAATAAAACGCAACATAAATGTCCTTTGAGAATGCTATTAATCCCCTAGTTTAACTCTACTTATTAATCATAATACACTTCTTGGAATCCTGGGAAAATAAAACATAAGAAAGGGGTGAGATCAAACACTCAGTAGGGATAAGAAATATAATAGAAGATAACATAAACATTAGGCTTTGTGAATAATTAAAAACACATGAATTTATAAATAATAAATTTGAACACATTATGAAATGAATATGAGATGAGTAAATAATGCCATAATAAAACATAATCATTGGTATTCTACTAGTCGAATAACCTAATGAACCATCTACAATATTTTCATAATGAGGGAATGTATAATGCGGGGCATTCTAAATCATTTTTGTCCAGGCCTCAGCTAAGACGTCTAAAAATGATTAAGGCGTCGACCAGAACCATATATAAAATTGGGAAAGGCATCATCCAAATCCAAGTCTAGTTTTCGCTTGAGACCTACTAATACACTGAGGAGCTATTTCAGGATCCAACCATCACTTACTAAGTCCAATACATTACTCATATGAAAAGGTTGAAACATAACATAAACATTCATATTAAAAATAGCCTAGGAAATGTTAATACTTTAACTCTAAACCATGAATGGTATAAAAATAACACATCCCCAGTTAAATATATCACAAAAACCTCATTAAAAATGTAATAGTTGTATCATAATAAATCACTCTCGATCTAAAATAATATCCCGTAAAGGACGTTGACATAGTTGAAAATGACCAGTAAAAATCATTGAGAGAAATTTCCCTTTTTTACGAAATCAAGTAAAAGTCACATCATTTATAAAGGTAATCGTTTAAAATATAGTTTTGAATCAATGTTTCCCATACCACTTTGAAACGTTTTAAAGGAATTAACACTTTAAAACATTCATGTAATTATAAATAAATCCTTACAACCATTTTTCAAACATTGAAAATATTGAGAAACTTTTAGAAGAATAAATCATCAAATCATTTGAAATGTTGTTTTAGTAACAATTTCCATAACAATTCCTTTTAAAACTCTTCAATGAAACATGGAAATGGATAATAAATATTTCCCAGCAACTAATGTAAAAACAGCCTCATATAATAAAGAGATTGTGAAATTAACCCTTACCTAACACATTAATTTGGTCTAGGGTATGTTTAACATCTTGTATAATTACCATGGTATGTTATTAAATAATTCCAGAACCATATTAATATTTTTATTTTCATATATAATTCATTTATGACTTTTTACTACCCATTTGATAATTATTTCCATGTTAAATTGACATTTCTGGTAATAATCGCTTCCTTTATTGTACGTGTTTTAACTTGTTATTCGTGATCATATCATTTAGATCATGATTTACATACTTCCAGAATATAACCCATGATTTATATAATATATATACTTAGAATATAAATATGGATAATTGATAGATATATGAAATGGAAAACACCATTTATAGAGACGGTCGGTCGTACATACACATTAACATTGTTTCCATATTCATATCTTATTGAATGGAATTAAGTGAATAAGATATATGTAAGCAAGTATATATATATATATTTCTATTATGTAGCATTATTACTTCATATATTACATAATTATTAAATATATATATTTTTATAATCATCAATGAATGATGAATGTGGAAATTAATCTCATCGCGTCGTGGAGACGCTAATCCATGCGTACACACAAGAGACAATATAATTATATTGATGGTGAAATTGTATGTAATTTGATGTTATATCATATATACAGAATAATTAACATGCTATATTTATTATTTACATTAGTTAAACACATTATTATATCCATCAAAATAATTAAGTGTTTTAATAACAATCTACACCACATCGTGGAGATGGTAAGTTGTATGTACACACGTAGGGTGACTTAGTCATTTATACGATGGATAGAATAAAGAATATGGTTGTACCATATTTATAATAACATCATAGTATATAAGAGGTACAATATTTATATTTTTGTTAAGTAAACAAAAAAGAAATAGGAAGTGGAAGAAGAAAATTACTTGAAAGAGGGTGGTGAAATTATTACTTCTTCTTCGGGTGTTTCCTTTTGAGTTATTAAAAAGGGATCCTTAGGATTGGTTTTTGATAAATTTAAGGACTCTAGTTTGATGTGAGGTTAGTTGAGAGGATATTTGGGTAGGGTTTTCCTAAGACAAAGGGATTTTAAGGTGGGATTATGATATAAGGGGAAGTACCATTTTATAAGAGAGGTGAGAGTCACTTTTGGAAAAGCTTGAAATATCATTTTATAATATAATCATTCTAAGTTTATAATTTCCCAAAAATTATTTATTTATTGGATAAGGTGGGTTTGGGTCGAAAACCACTCAACCAATAGGTTGTAGACAGGTTTAGGTCACCATAATAACCTTGTCGATTAGATTTAACTCTTAGTAAAATAGTTTAACTTTTAACATGTCTTCTGGTATTCTTATAGTATATTGTTAATAAACTTAATATAAACTTTCAAGAGAACCTAAAGTGGTTCATTAATGTCATATAAAATATTATTTAATCCCTTTTTCCGAACCTTATATTTTTAGAGATATTATATAATTTAATAATATAATATTGGTTTTAAAAACTCATTTTTCTAAATTTTGACACAGTTTAGTATTTTTTTTGTGAAATTGATCACAAATTGATTGCATCTAAAAATATACATTTAATCGATCCTAACATGTCATATTTACATATAAAATTATTGTATTTCATAAAAACTTTGATATTATTTTTATTTTAATATTTAAAATACCATTTATTTAATTCTATCATTGATAAGTTAATTATTGAATCATCATTGTGTAATAAATAAATTTAATTTTATAAAGTATAAAAATTATAAATAAAAAACCATGATGTTGAAAAATAATTTTAGTTTTATAATAAATATTTATATTTGAATATATCTTATGTATTACCATATATTAAAAATTATTTAGTTATTAAACTTTGAATATAACACTTCTAATTTTTTTAAAATAAAGGAATAAAAAATGTCCAAATATAATACAAGTGGACCAAATAGGATCATACATTATTCATAAGGTTATCTTGGTATAATTTAGCTTATCCAATATAATTAGAATATGTGTTAGGGTTATTATAAAATAAATTTTACCCTTAATTACCCTATTTACTTTTAAATGTGCTAAATATTGGTGAAAAGTTATTATCCACCAAAAATTATTTTCATCTTATTGAACCAAATTTTTCTTAATGTTGTCAACCATGTCTCTCAGATTTTTTAAATTCAACTCACCGAAGCTGTAAAATTATGTTTTATGAAAATTTGATTATACTTCTGGAAGGTGGGTAAAAGACGGTAAAAAGTTCAATAAAATTGTATACATCTAATTTTATTATAAAATGACTCTAATGAATTAAATTGAACTTATATAGGTGCTATATATCTATTTTTATTGAATATAAATTTATATAATATAAATACTTCTTTAAATAAAATGTATTTTTTAAACAATAACGCAATGTTTTCCACTATTCATCAAAAATTGGATGTTTTCAAGGAAAAAATAATCCTTAAGCTAATTTTGATATTATGAATTCACAAATGAATTCTATTTTACCAAATTAAATACCTATAAGTTGCATTAATTCCTTTAAAATTAATTTTTCTTGTCAAAACCAAAAAATCAGGTTTTTTAAAAGTAAAACTATCAAATGATTGACATGTGTTTATGTCAGATTTAAATTTGAAAGGACTTATAATGACCAAAATTTTATTAAATTAAAAAAATATAATATAATTATACTTCCAAACCATTAAAATGCATAATTTATCACTAATAATTATTTTAATTAAAAAAGATGTTTTGAATTAAATTTTTTTAATTTTCATTATTCATCGAAATATGAAAGTTTTTAGAAAAGTTTCAAAAATTTATCCAAACTAAATTTTTATGAACCGATTAGAAAGAAGAATTGAATTTCATTACTTCACTTCAAAATTAAATTTTTATTATTATCAAACATTTTTTAGGGAAAAGTGAGAAACCAAGTCAATCACTGAAGGAGAGAAAAAAGTCACTAAAATGGAATTGAAGCCTACCCGTTTAAACCTCTCTAAATAGTTTCCATGATATAGAGTTTACCTGGATGTCCGGTTGCTCCATAAGAAGGTCTTCAAACTTGAATAGAAGCTTTCCCAATGATTGGATGTACTCGTCTAAATTGATCTTTCCGTTGTTGAACCCCCGAACCAGAATCAAGTCCTGGTTGTCCATCCATGCACTTTGCTCATCATTGGTGTGCACATTGAGAGTCTTCATCATCATTCTTTCATCCTCCTCATCGGGGGCATTTATTGTCAGAACCGTTTCATGCATAACCTCATCTGATCTCATAAGCATATCAAGAGGGTTATCATCCACCTCCCATTATTTGCTGGCCCCCTTGGGAGGATGGGGCGCACAGTCCTTCAGCTTGTCCTTCACCTTCTTTTCCAATCAGGTCTCCATCAGTAAGGGTAAATATGAGTAGTAATTTTTCTCTTTCCGTTTTCCCCTTCTATTCATCCTCCACCTCAGACTAGGGTACATTCTCTCCGGATCCTTGTTTTCTGTATCGCCAGTAAAGCGTCTTGATCGTTCATCAGTGGACACTCTCTCAGAAGACTTCTCCACATTCGCATAGGCTCGGGCCAAGTCATTTCCAACATCTTGGGTGGGGTCCTCAACTACCAGAGCATCAAACCTATTTACCAGCTCAATACCTTCAACCGTTGTGGATCTTCCCCTGACTGCAACCACAGTCTTACCTACCTATTCAAAGGTCATAACTTCTCTGCAGCTCTTGCCACCATCCGAGCTCAACACCTATGCATAAGAGGCCTTACCATGAAACGTGTAGACTCCCTGATCCACCATTTGTGAAACCTCCTAGTTGTTGACACCTCTAGCTGGTTCCTCTTCCGCAACCCCAATCCCCGATGTAGCCTGCATCTGGAGTTGAGGTACATGAAAATCAGTCCTCAGTCGGTTAAAAAATTCAGTCACCATGGGGTTCACCTCCTACGATACATTCTATAGGACCCTTTCATCGGTACAGTCAGGGGCCTCACCCACTGGGTTCTACTCAGACACCGTACCCTCAGTCACCAAGGGAACCGCCTCCCGCGGTCCACTCAGTGAGCCCCTTGTATCGATACATCCAGAATTCCCACCCACTGAAATCTGCTAAGGCACTTTGAGCTCGGCGTGAACTTGTGTCCCCTTGCCGCTAACCATAGTCGCCTCCTTGGAGAGACTCATAGCCCCCCATCGACAGAGAGATTGTGAATAACCTAGATGATTACATCCGGAATCAAACTCAGACCAAGATTCATATATGACCGGATGCTTACACCTAAATTCATCTCCCACTGTAATCCAGACATAACCAAAGGGAATCCTAGACACATCCACCTCCACACAGACGAGCGGGTTAACTGTATGGAACAGGGACTCCGTTCGGCTATCGGAGCAAAGGTATCTCCCTACCAAGTTAGCAATCATACAAATCACAGATGAATTTTGAAACGGTAGAGGGAGATTAGGGAAACACACATAGATCTCCATCAATGGAGAATTATGCCGCATATGAAGGCCATACGACCAATGAAAAAGATAGAAGAAGGTATTGTTGAAGCAGTGAGGAGCCCCAGACTAGGCTGTGATTAGATCTTCCTCCAACGAGAAGCGTATCATAATATTCCTGTTGTCGAGCAAACCCACCGTCGCTCACTCCGGTAAATCCCACAACGCGAAGACATGTTGATCCAATGAAAAAACTAAAGGACGAGGCTGCTTAAAGCGAGCCACCAGGTTGATGTTCAGAAGGGAAGAGGCTGCATAAAAATCCGAAAGTAAAAGCATGATATTAGGCCTCCCTTAGAATATATCCATAACTTTCGGGAATATCAGAGCCTGAGGAATAGGGGGAAGAAGGTCGAGTTTAGAAAAAGGGAGTGAAAGCGGATCCCACCCCATTGTGAGTCGTCAAAATCCCCTCCCCCACTAGGGGGAGAATGGCCGGCGTAGTGGCCAGCGCCGTCGTGGGAGCCCAAGGGTGGGGATGTTGTATTTTCGGTCTCTTTCTTTAAATTGAATATATAAAGTGTCAAATAATGTCATTAAAATGAAATCTCCATTAAAATATTGTAAAATTTTATTTTTTGGAAAAATTAATTTGTTCCCATATTATGTCTAAGAAACAGATAATATGTGTGTTAAAATTATATAGAGTATAAAAGATACAAAATGCAGTTGATACTATTCATAACCTTTTTTTGAACAGTTAGTTTTGTAATTTGTGGTGCGCTCGAACTCAGTGTTGTGTGTAGCACAAGTTATTGAATTAATTTATTGAGATAACATACTAAGAAATCTTAGGGTCTTACATTCTACCCTCCTTCAATAAATTTCATCCTCACAATTTCAAATTTTTCATCAAAAATAAATGGTTAAAAATAGAAAAATACCTTTGTGGAAAACCCACATCCGAAATTGGGTTAATAAAATTTAGTCTCAATAAGATGGAAATAGAAATGAAAAAGTCAGCACCAAATTACACTAATAGAAACTAAGGCTTATACCATGGACCTATATCCACGATTTTAAAACCGTGGCTATTGACCAAAATTTTCGATAGCCTATAGCCACAGTTTTCCCAAACTATGGCAATAGGGTTCCCGCGCTTCCGCGGGAAAAAAATTTCCCGCAAAAAATTTTGTGGGAAGAACTATCACCACTGTTTTGAAGCCATTTCCATGTTTTATATTAATATATATATATCCTAATATATATATATATATATATCCAAAGTGTTGTGTTTTGTAGTGGAAAGTATAATGGTTCGTAAAGAGGAGGTACAAGGAATGAAACTCATAGGTGACATTTTGTATTTATGATATTGCCATGGTTTAAACAATGGTAATAACTACCTATAGCCATGGTTTAAATAGTGGATATAGTTCAACTTCCACAATGGAGGTTTTTGAGGCCTATTTCCATGGTTAAAACTAATTAAGTAGGTTGAGATCTATTACCACGATGATAACATCCATGGTTGGCCAAAACCGTGGCCGAAGGCAGTGGCCACGTTTTTTGGAACTATTGACAGGGTTTTGAATCGTGGAAATAGTTTTTTTTTCTTGTTGTGTTATGATCACGATTAGGAGAACATTGGTGGAAATTAAAGAAACATAATTGTAGAAAAGACCAAATATTTATAAGGATTGATTGATGTTATCAATCATAAATAGGCGTAAAATTGAGGGCCTCAAAGCCATCAATCTACGTTGATTTAAAATATCGTCCGTTCAACAAAACATATGGTATTTGGATAATAAATTTTTGGTGTTAAGATCCCTTACCTAATGTTTTATAATTAATTTATTCATTTAATATGAGGAAAAAATACTAGATAATTCTAGTTTCCTTTCTCAACTAATTCCTACCACAAACTCACCATTCACTCAAAACGATAATAGAAATCAAAAAATTTCTATTTATCATAATCATATAGGGTTCCAAAAATAATGAATTTATAATTCATTTGTCAGACTATTTAAAAAAACTACATTACACAACCCAGGATATCACATATTCTAGTTATATGTGACACACCCTTATCACCCTTCGGTTGCAGGTGAAAATCTCGCACCCTAGCCAGACGCGACGAGTTGTCACCCGACCTCCGAGTTGTCCTTTTATAAAAAACAAAAAATAATATTATGAAATTCTTTAACCATAATAATAGAATCCAACATCAAAAATAATCTCTCCCATCCTTTAGACTTATCCAAAATAAATCTATCCAAACTCACAGTCCAATATATATAACAAAGGTAAACAAAATGAACATCTCTTTTTCCACATAATAACATATGAATACCTTCATCATTTATTATTTTAAAACATGGTAACAACATGAATTACCATAAAACCATTTTGATTACATTCATGCTCCCTTATTCTTAATAAAATACTAGATATATTCCTTAAATCAAAAAATTTAGAATATTCCAACAATGATGGAATAAGGAAACCATTAATCTCTTCCAAGGTATTAAAAAATATCCAATATAATTTTTCCAAATCAACCATCTCTTATATCAAAATCACTACCTTAGTATTAGGACCATATTATGGTTTACCTTTCCATCGACCATGTATTTTCCAAAAAGTTTAACCTGAAACTATATCATTTTACTTGGTACCATAAAATCTCAAATATTTAATGAAATATAACTACAGTACAATCCTTATTTATTTCCATAATTTATATAACCAGTATATCATTGATACAACACTCAAATGAAATAATTCTTTAATAACAACATAATAACACCAGTCATTCCTCTTCATCTGTGGTAGTATAATAACTTGAATACTATCCAATAACTATATTTTGGGTATACTATGATGATTAGCACATTGATTTGAATAGTGTCCCACCTCCTTGCAGATGAGGAATTGTACATTTGAAACCTTTTTCTTACCCATTAAATCATGTAATTGGTGTCCTTTTTCTCCAAACTTATAACAAACTCCCTATCCCTTCAAGAATTTACCAAGGTGATTCTTTACACAATTATCACATATGGGAAAATCATTCTTTCCCCTCTCCCCTTTATCAATCATTCTATCAGCCATCATTTTCTTCTCTTTCTTCCCTTGAAAGCCATAGGACTCTGAGAATTATTTACTTATCATATTAATACATGGTACTATTTCTTCATATGATGAGAATATATTGGAAAATATTTCCCTTTTAAATGCTGGATTAATACCATAAAAGATATAATACTTCTTAATCTTTCGATCATGCGTATTGCTGGAATTCTCATTCCTTCTACTAGGCGCCATTTCTAAAAAATGGCATACACCATGTTAGTTTATGAATCACAATGCATAATTACAATCATGTAAAATACTTAACGTAAATTGAAAAGATTATGCCTATAATCTATAATCATAAATTTTTTTCATTGATGAACAATTTACTCATAAATACTTCATAATGTCCTATAAAAAATTGTGAATTATCCTAAGCATATCCCGCAGGAGTGTCGTAACCAAGAGTGCATCAAGGCCCATTTTTGTGTACCAGGATACCTCAGGTCAATCCCAAAACTCCCTATCAGAGTTTTCACTCCTAGGTACATCTAAGGTAGAGCTGACTCTTCCTACTCAAATCTAGACAAAGATTTATTTCTTGGAAAATTCACAAAATCTCTACATTACCATAATTCTAGGATGTTCTTTTATACTAATCCACAATGTAAATCTAATGGTAATTTTCTATAATCAATGTTTTTATAAATATAGTTTCTATGGTATGTACTAAACTTCCTCTGATACCAATTGTAACACCCCAACCCTAGTAACCCAGAGTCAGTTCGTTGTTTTAAAAATTGTCTTGATTACAAGGAATCAAGTCCCAAAATACCGATCATTTTAGGAGTCTTGTAAAATAGATTAAATACATGGATGTTATATTACACCTTAGAAAATAAACCACAACATAAAAGATCCTTTGAGAATTCCATTAATCCCATAGCTTAACCCTGCTTATACATCATAATACACTTCTTGGAATCCTGGGAAAATAAAACATAAGATTTGGGGTGAGCTCAAATAATCAGTAAGGGTAAGAAATACACTAAAAGATAACATAAACATTAGGAATATCGAATATTTTAAAACACCTACCTTTACAAATAATAAACATGAACACCTTATATTAGTAATATGGGATGAGTTAGAAATGCCATAATAAAACATAGTCACGGGTTATCTACTAGTCTAATAACCACATGAACCATAAATAATATTTTTTTAATGAGGGAATGTATAATGTGGGACATTTTGAAACATTTTGTCAAGGCCTCGGACATGATGTCTAAAATAATTAAGGCCTCGACCAAAACCTTGTATTAAATTAGGAAAGTCATAGGCCAATTCCACGTCTAATTGTATCATGAGACCTACAGATGCACCGATGAGCTATAGCGGGCTCCACATGTCACTTACTATGTCTAATACATTCCTCGTATGAAAAGGTTGAAACATGACATAAACATTCATATTAAAACTAGCATACAAAATGTCAATAACTTAACCCTAAACCATTAATGATATAAAAATAAAACATCCACAATCAATTATATCATAAAACCATCAATACAATATGTAATATTTGAATCATAATAAATCAACCTCGATCAAGAATAATATTCCGTAAAGGATGTCGATATAGTTGAAAATGATCTGTAAAAATCATGGAGAAGAATATCTCTTTGTCATGAAATCATTTAAAAGTCACATAATTTATAAAGGATTTAATTTACAAGATAGTTTTGAATCAAATTTTTCCATAGCACGTTGAATCTGTTTAAAAAAATTTACATTTTAATTCATTCATGTCCATATAAATAAATCCTTAAAACCATTTTGAAAATATGGACATTAATGAGAAATGATTAGAAGGATAAATCTTTAGAACATTTCAAATGATGTTTTAGTAAAAATTAACATAAGAAGAATCCATTTTAAAACTCTTTTATGAAACATGGAAATAGATAATAAATATGTCCCAGTAGATACTTATGTAAAAACAACATTGGAAAATAAAAATTTTGTGAAATGAACCCTTATCATGCACTTTCTTTTGGTTGAGGGTATGTTCATGCTCCTATATAATGACCCTTGTATATTATTAAATTATTCCAGAACCATATTAAAATTTATTATATCATATATTATTGATTAATGACTTTATAATACCGATTAGATAATGATTTCAATGTTAAATTAACAATTTGGGTAATAATCGCTTTCATTATCGTACGCGTTTTAACTTGTTATTCTAGATCGTATCATTTAGATCATGATTTATATACTTCGAGAATATAACACATGATTTATATATTATATATATTTATAATATAAATATGTATAATATATATATATGAAATGGAAAGCACCTTTTATGGAGACTTTAGGCCATACGAATGCGTAAGCGTTGTTTCTGTTTTTATATTTTATTGAATGGAAGTAAGTGAATAAGATATATGTAAGTACACACACACACAAATATATATATATTAAGTATAATTATTATCTCAAATATTACATACTTGTTAATAATATATATTTTTAAAAACATCTTTTAATGGTGAATGAGGAAATGAATCTCAACGCATCGTGGAGACGGTAATCAATACGTACGCACGAGCGACAATATCATTATATTGATGGTGAAATCATATGTAACTGGATGGTATGTCATATTTATAGAATAATTATCATGTTATATATATTATTTACATCACTTACACTCATTATTATACCCATCCAAATAATGTAGTGTTTGAATAACAAACTACACCAAGACATGGAGATGGTAGGCCATACATACGCACGTATGGTGAATTCATCATTTATAGGATGTATAGAATAAAGAACATGGATGTACCATATTTATAATAAGATTATAGTATTTAGGAGTTACTAGAGTTATTACTTTCATATGGAAATAAAAAATAATGAGGAAGTGGAAGAAGATAATAACTTGAATGAGGATGGTGAAATTATTACCCCTTTTTCGTGTGTTTTCTTTTTGAGTTGATCAAAATGACTCCATAAGTTGGATTTCTGATCAAATTAAGGACTCTAGATTTATGTGAGGGGATTTGGGTGGATATGTGGGTAGGGCTTGGCCAATGGAAATGGCTTTTGAGGTCTGATTGTTAGAGAAGGGGAAGTACCATTTTATAAGAGAGGGGAGGGTCACTTTAGGAAATGCTTGAAATATTATTTTATAATAAAATAATTTTGGTTTATAATGGCTCCAAAATGAATTGTTTTTGGGATAAGGTAGATATGGGTCTAAAAGCACTCAAAAAATAGGTCTTAGACAGATTTTGGTCACCATATTAACCTTATCATTTAGATTTAACTCTAAGTTAAATAGTTTTACTTTTACCGTGTCTTCTTGTATTCTTACACTATATCATTAATAAAGATACTCTAAACTTAAAAAAGAACCAAAAGTGGTTCATTAATGACATATAAAATATTATTTAATCCCTTTGGCTGAAACTTATATTTTTTTGAATGTTATATAATTTAATAATATAATATTTGTTTTAAGAACTCATTTATGTCAATTTTGGCACTATGTTGTATTTGGTTTTTGTGAAGCCATAAAAACTTGATTACATTGACCATGATACATTGAATCAATCCTAACATGTCATATTCACATAAAAAATATTTTATGTCATAAAAAATTTGAAATTATATTTATTTTATTCTTTATAATACCATTGCTTTGATTCTTTCATTAATAAGTTAATTACATCATCATCATTGCATCATAAATAGATTTTATTATTTAATGTATAAAAATTATAAATAAAATACCATGATTTAGGAAATAATTTTATATTTCTATGAAATATTTATATTTTAATTTATCTTATGTATAACCCTATATAAAAAATGGTTTAGTTATTAAATATTGGATTTAAAACTTTTAACTATTCTTTAAAAAAAATAATTATAAATGTCATAATCTAATCCAAGTTGAATAAAGAGGATCTTATTTTATTACTAAGGTTGTTTTGTGTTTAATGTCACTTATACAATAGAATTAGTACTTGTGTTAGGATAATTATAATATCATTTTTACCCTTAATTACCCTATTTAGTTTTATCTGTGGTAAATAAAAGTCAAAAGTTACTATTCACCAAAAAATATTTTCATCATATTGAAAAAAATTAGTTACTGATGTCACCCGTGTCTCTCAGATTTTTGAAATTTAATTCACAGATGTGGTAAAATTATGTTTTATGCATGCAAATGCTCCTAGAAGAAGGGTAAAAGATGGTAAAAAGTTCAATAAAAATTTATACATATAATTTTATTATAAAATGACTTCAATTAATTAAATTGAACTTATATATATACAATATATCTATTTTGACTTAAAATAGATAAACATTTAAATAAAAATTCGGTTTTAAACAATAACGAAGTGTTTTTCACTATTAATCAAAATTTGGATGTTTTGAGAAAAATTTCAAAACATCCCTTGAAGATAATTGTGATATTACAAATAAAAAAATGAATTCTAATTTACCAAATTCAAAACATAGAAGTTGCATTAATTAATTTATTATTAAATCCAGTTGTCAAAACCTAAAAATTAGGTTTTAAAAAAATAAAAACTATCAAAATATTGACATGTGTTTATGTCAAATTTCAATGTGAATTTACTTATAATGAAAAAAACATTAATAAATGAAAAAATATTATATAATTAAAATTCCAAACCATTCAAATGCATAATTTATCACTGTTATTTTTTTTGATTAAAATTCTTGTTTTCAATTGAAATATTGTATTTTTGACTATTTATAAAAATATGAAAGTTTTTAGAAAAGTACAAATAATTTATCCCAACTAAATTTTTAAGTTCTGATTCTGAAGAAGAATTTCATTTACTTAAATTGAATATATAAAATTATAAATTATTGGTTTAAAAAAGGGTTTTCCATTAAATGGTGGTAAAATTGTATTTTTTTGAAAAATGGTTTTGTTCTCATATTATGTCTAAGAAACACATAATATGTGTTTTAAAATTATATAGAGTATATAAGATTCAAAATGTAGTTAATAGTATTCATAACTGCTTTTTGAATGTCTAGTTTAGTAAGTTTTGGTGTGCTCGAACTCAGTGTTACATGTAGTGAAAGTTATTGAATTACTTTAATGAGATATCGTAATATGAAATCTTGCGGTGTTACAACATTCATAGTTTATGAAGCCTAATCATCCATTGGTTATGGGTTCAAGCCTCATGACATGTCGGATGTGATGATTACTCACCTAGAATGTGATTTTTACTTTTATCTAAATAAATGTTAATATAATCATTATAAAATTAATTGGAATGTAACAGAATAATGAAAATGAATTCATTATATTAATCATTAATGAAATGTTGTGACTTAAAATGGTATCACAGACACTAAATTTTCCATCCAAAAAATATCAAAAAATTACCTCAAAATCAATGATCCTATAACACCAAAAGGTTTTCCATACATTAAATGATATTTACACAAAAATAAAAGAACATTATTCATAAAAAACAATTAACATGATAAACATAAGGTTAATATATAACTCAAAATCAATAAAATATAATCCAAAAATAAAATTATTCACCTAAAAACTTTTCCCTTAAAAATAGAAAAATGGGTGTATGAGATTCTGAATTTTTGATTAACCACAAACTTATAATTCCATTACTATCTATATAAAACATGAAAACAACCTATTTTCCAAATTTATTTAAACCATTCTTGAAAACTAATAATAAATTCACCAAATCCCATATTTCAAAATCTAGTGCTAAAAAATAAACATTACATTTATTACATTGATATAGATAAATGTGTCCCAATTTTTTCCATAAAACATTCATATCATCCAATGTAAATATTAGATAACATTCAACAAAATTGATCTTATATGTTTAGTTATTTGTTTAATTTAGAGACAATTATATATATCATGAAATATTGATCAACTGGTTCAAGAATATATATACAATCTTTGAAATGTTTTCATTTATACAACCCTTCAAATACATATTCATCTGAAGTCTATTATTTGTATTTTGCGAATAGGAAACATAATAAAAGTGTGAGATAATATTATTTTTAAGTAAAAATAAAGGAGATATAAATTTATGATAACATGAAATCATAAAATAATAATAAAGGGCAGGAATCTTAATAATAATCTAAAATATTCACACACAATCAGAAGAAAAAAATTGAAATTTATTTATGACATAAAACATTAACATTTAAAAAGGTATGAAATATAAATTTTAAAATTCTTCATGTCTCAATAATTACCCATAATTTAATGTCACAAATGTGTGCGGAATCATAATAATAATATAAATTATTTCATATATCAAGGATACCAACCACCACCATCAGGTTAGGCATCAACAGATTTTCCCATAATGGATCAATCACATCGACATGTTACACAAAAATAGTTCAAGTATATATAATTTTTTACTTTACCTATATCATGGGGTATAATAGTCGACCTAATTAATTTAGGGGGATATAGGTCATACTAATCACAAAATTAATACTATATATATGTGTTCTCAGTAGACATAAATCATTCATTATAACAGATCCAATGAAATTAAATTGGTTTCAAAAACATTTCATCATAACATAACTCATGTCAATTAAATGGATTTATAAAAATCATGACATAATAAAAAAAAACAATGATAAAGAAAAATGATGGAATCCTTGGACTATAACCCCAGTAATGTATATGTTACATCAAATAGTGTTATCATACCTAGAAAATGATTTAAGATGTTTAGTTCAAATTATTTTTTGGGAAAATATTCATTCCATTTTGATATTATTTTTTCCAATTGCCAAAAAATTATAAAGGAAAAAATTTTATTTAAAATAACTTATTCATATTTTCATTGAATTTTCATTGAATTAATGCATCATGATGGTTGGAATGGCCTCCCATTCCATATAATTTAAATAAACGTTCCTTTAATTTTTTTCATAAAAAAGTCACAATGTACCCATTTTAGAAATGATGGAAATATTCATTGAAAAAAATTGTACAAATTAAAATATGTTATAATTTATATTAAAAAATTATAAGAGAATAATAAAAAACATTTTTAATTTTTTTATAAATCATGAACATGGAAGATAAATATTTCACATTAGAGACATCAAAATATAAAATATTAAATAACCGTGAAATTATTATATAAATGTTTACCTCAAGTATCACCTTTACATGTTTGTGTATAAAACTAAAAAATAATTAATAATGATTTATTATATATTTATTAAATAATTATATATCTATAATACCAGATATGAATTATTTACAACATCTTATCACATATTTATTAATGATATGTTATTAAAATCACATTTCTAGGTAATAACTGCTTCTTTTTCCAAGAATGTGGAATTTTTGAATTCCGAGTCTGTATACTATGATCATGGTCCCTTCATATAAATAATTTTAATCATGGTATAAAAATAATATTTTTTCATTATATAAGAATTTGTAATCATTGATAAATTTTACATATATAAAATATATAACACAATTCGTGGAGAACATTGTCTATACGAACACATGAACATTCTTTACATTTTTCATCAAATGGATAAAATGAATGTATAATGATAGTTAACATTCCTAAAATCATTATTACATAAAATATATCATATATATTAACCAAACTCATCCTTATTACCGTCCATGTGAAATATGATACAAATGAATCAAATCGCTTTGTAGAGGTTGTAGTCCATATGTACGCATGATCGGCAATATTGTTTCCCAAAAGATTGGATGATAAGAAGGTATATATGATATTATCATTTTTGAATTATGATTACTTCCTAAATTTCAAATATGAACATAAAACCCATCATAAAACCCATCCATGAAACATACTGATTAAATATGAATTTTATTTCTATATGGAGACATGTTAGTCGTACGCACACATGAGCAATGATTTCACATCTTATTTGATGGTATAGAGGGTGTATAAAGGGTTTTCACAGTAATAATGAAAATTAAGAATATTTATTATTATTATATTATTATTTTATGATAGATATCATTGATTTAAAGGATATAAAGAATAATAGAAAAAAGAAAGTGATCGGTTGGAGTGATGACATCTTCTTCAAGACAACTCCTTTAGATATCCTCTATAAGGATCTAGGGTTAGCCTTTTGGGAATAAAAGAACCACTGAAATCTGTATATAGAATTTTATAAGATAAATTTTCAATTTATGGCCGGGATATAATTCTTAATGTGGCTAAACATAGTTTGGGAGGAGTTGTCCTTATATAATTGAGGTGAGGGAGACTTTTGAATATTCTCAAAATATTAAAGTATAATAAATTTAATATTGATGCAAATACCTCATAAATTATAATGGATTGGATTATAAATTGGGAGATGGTTTTATTATCAGAAAAAAAAATTGATTATAGAGATGTTTTTGTGTAAATTTAATCATTACCATATTGATTAATAGTTCCTTATCCTACTTTATTTTTAATATTGTTAAAAACAATTCAATATTAAAGGGTTGTAATTTTTACATATAACATGGAAATTCGATCATAAATTGAAAATTTATTATATAATAGTCAATTACCATACCCCTTTATACATTATTATGATTATTATGTGTTTTAAATAATTTAGTAAATTATTATTTTCATAACACATCATTATTATCAATTTTGATACAATTCATTACATTGACATCAATGAAAATAATAAAAATACATATAATTATGAAAAAAATATTTTAAAATATACCCAAATATTTATTTTAATCTACATATCTCACATGTGACCTTAATTATCACATATTATGATAATTTTAAAAATATTAATATCATTTATTTGATTTTTCCATTAATTAAATAATTATAACTTCTACAATGTGAATTACATTAAGGTAATTATTTATTAACTAATATTTATTAAAAAACAAGAATAATATAAATAAATTTTATTTGGAAATATTCTTAAGAGCTGAGAATTTCATCTTGAATAATCCATGTGAAAAATGTTTTACTTATTAAAAATAGAAGGATGACATGTGAGGTTTTCCTTTGTATAAAATATTATAAAATCACAATCTAATCTATGTGGCAAAAAAAGGTCATGAATTTTGTATTATATGATTATATACGTGGTAAAATAATTCGATAATAGTTTGGAAAGTGTTATTGTGATATTTAGTTCTTAATATTTTATTTTTAAACATTAATTTCTAGATTTACCCATTACTGTCATATAAAAAAATTACTAAGTTTAATATTCATGAAAACCATAAATATAAGGGACCTATTTAAAAATAATGTAACCCCTAAATAAAATAATAAAATGAATTTTTCAACATTACAAATAATTAATTGGAAAATTTTAATTAAAAATGAAACCGAAAAAGGCAATGTAAAATTATTTTTCCTAATAATTCCATTTTTTATTTATAAAGAAGAATTAGTTACAAATTAAACAATTAAATTTATTCTAATGAAAATTATTGTCTTAATTTATAATATAATACATTTAATATTATTTAGAAATTATTTTAATAGAAAATTCACCATTTGAAATTGTTGAAAATATAAATCAATTTTTATAAAAAATCAAGATTGTTCACTAGTCCATGAAAATTGAATCTTTTTTAAACTAAATGAAAAAAATTAACACCTATAAAATTTTGATATTCTAATTTAACAGATCATATTATTTTTATTAAATATTCAATATTTATTTAATATTTTATTATAATATTTTCCCAAAATAAATGAATTTTTTAGAAAATGTATTTTTGAATCATAAAATAACATTAATAAAAATTGAGTACTTATTTGAAAAGCATTTACCAAAATAGTTGTAGTGAGTAGGACACATATATATATATATATATATCATAATTCGTTTAATAATATTAAAACCCACCAATTTAAGGTCTACTTTATAAAGGGAACATAATAATTTAATAGTGTTTCATACTTCATTTATACTCTTTGTTGTGTGAAAAAATGGTTTATACAAATCAAATTGTTTAGATGGAAATATTAAATAAAAATATCATTATGATATAGGGCCCTCACTATGCCAAAATTTGTATTTAGCAGTGGTTTAAACTCCCGCTAAATTGTGTGTCGTGAAATAATTAACGGAGGTTTTTTAAAACTGTCGTAGAACAATTTAGCAACAGTTTTTAGCGACAGTTTAAACCATCACAAAATCGTTTATAATTTATCTTTAATTTTTTTATTTTTGTCAATTTTTTTAAATTATAAATTAAATTATTAATTTTTTAATATATATTCGGAATTTATTTATTTATTTATTCATATATTTATTCAGTTTTCATTTATTTATTTATTTATTCATTCTTTCATTCATTTGTTTATTATTACCGGGGTCATGCTCATCTCTATACATAAGTCAATGTCAATGGACATTCTCATGCCATATATGGAAATTCCGCATTTGGTGAGATTTGAACCCCTCATATCTTGCTTATTCTCCAAAGGCTTTACCACTCTAGTAGGTTCTTCATGTGATAAATAAATCAAATTTAATATACTTATACATATATATATGTGCGTGTATATATTAATTGGATAAACAAGTAATACATAACAAATAATTAATAATTAATAATAAATAATAAATAATATAAAATAGAGAATATATAATATATAACATATAATATATAACGCATAATATATAAAACATAATATATAATAAATAATACATAATACATAATAGATAATATATTATATTTAATATATAATATATAATATATAACATATAATATATATGTAATGTATAAATAATAAATTAATTTAAAAAAAATTTAATATAAGATAAATATATTATAAATAATAATAAATTAATAAATAATAAATAAATAAATAAATAATAAATAAATAGTAAATATTAAATAATTAATAATTAATAAATAATAATTAATCATTAATCATTAATCCTTAAGAAATAATAATCAGTAAATAATATTTCAAAGTTATAAATAATTGATAAATTAGAAATAAACTATGAATAAATAACAAATTAATAACTAATAAATAATTAATATTAAATAACTAAATAAATTATAAATGAATAATAGATGAATAATAAACTAATGAACAATTAATATTTTGTAAATTAAAAAATTAATAAATAATAAATAACAAATTATAAATAAATACATAAATACATAAATAAATAAATAGATAAATAAATAATCTTATAATAAATAATTAATAATTAATAACTAATAATAACTAATAATTAATAATTGAGAATTATAAAAATAATGATTCTTAATTAATAATTAATAATTAATAATTAATATTTTATATTCAATATTCAGTACTGTATATTTAATAATTAATCAATATTTAATTAATAAATAATCAATAAATATTGAATAAATAAATACTAAATGAATAATAAATAATAATAAATTTATATTTCGTAAATTAAAAATAAATTAATAAATTAATAAATAATAAATAATAAAGACAAATAATAAATAATAAATAATAAATAATAAATAATAAATAATAAATAATAAATAATAAATAATAAATAATGAATTATAAATAAATAAATAAATAAATAATAACTAATAACAAATAGTTAATATTTGATGATGAATAATTAATAATTAATATCTAATATTTAGCCCCCATTATTTAATATTTAATAAATAATTAAGAAATAAATAATAATAATTATTTAATTAATAATTAATTTATTAATATATATTGAATAAGGAATAAATAAAAAAATAAATGAATAAATAAATAAATAAATAATGAAGAATAAACTAATAATAAATAATAATTAATTAATTAATTAATTTGAAATAAATTAATAACTAATGTGTACATAATAACTATTTAATAAACAAACAAATAAATATTTAATATTAAATAAATAAACAATAAATAAATAATAGACTAATAATTAATAATTAATTTATTAATAATTAATAAATAATTGATAAATTAATAAATTTTATATAAATTTATTAATAAATTAATAAATAAGAAATCATTAAGAACCTCTAAAAACCCTAAAAACAATAAAATGGCCATAAAATATGATCCAAGACTCCTTTCTCAGTGCCACTACTTGTCAAATCTAAGATCATGAAATTAGCTTCGATATGATATGTGGTATAGGCCGAACAGACACATGGATCGAAAGTTTGAACCATTTGAATTATAAGAAAGCTATGTCTGCAACTAAAACCTTTGTTCTGGAGGCCTTCTGGGCCTTTCTATTAGAATAAAAAGAGTTAAAATACTCAAAGTGGTGGAACCAGAACTAAGCGGTATAGTGCTCATCAAAGGCTATGATTTGATATGTGGTAGAGCCCAAACGAACACCTAGATTAATAGTTATGTCCATTTGAAGTTCCAGTTCAATTTTCAACTTTTGAATTTTGAAAATATTTTTCCATTGATTATCACATGATTTAAATCTAACTTGATTTTTTCTCATTTGATAAACTTCAATTTGACTGGTTGTGGAGATGGAATGGACTCTCGGATCAAAAGTTATGGTCATTTGATGCCGAAGTCTGTTCTTCTACTTATTGAAGATTTATTTTCAGTTTATGAAAATTATTAACTAATAGTTATAAATATTAATTAAAATATTATAAATATTTAAAATTATAAATAATAGACTATATTTGATTGTAATTAATAAATAATAAATAATAATTTATAAATAAATAGTTTTTGAAAATTTTATTAATATTTGCGGCAGTTTTTTAAAAAAATGCAGAAAAAATTGAAATTTTGTAGTTGCTATTTGGAAAATGTAAAAAAAATATATTTTTTAAATAAACTGCCCATGTTTTTCACTAAAAAATCAAAAACCACCTATAAAAAACTATTTTGATGTAGTTCCTCGAATTGATTGACTAAAAATTAATTTTTTATTATCATAAGTCCCCTTTTAATTGGTGAGGGGGATCCATACATGACTTCAATGACTAAAGGCTTCAAACCATGCTCTAATTATCTAGATTCCAAAAAACGAGATTAAACAATTACGAAAGCCCATCCCAGGATAAATGATATCAAGATAGGTTTCCACCATTCCAACATTGCACAGAAAGCTATCATGTACAAAGTTGGGCCGACACCGATGGCCAAGGCCATACCCTCTCAAGCATCCAAAACCAAATGGCGTAAGTCTGGTGAAAACTTGTATCTCTAATCCTCATCTAAGGCAGTCTCTGAAGTTAATCTAAAATCATAAACCCTTGAACCAAGACCGCAGCCCAAAAAACAACAATTCATACCATCACAACAAGAAAAACATACCAAAATTGCAACTAAAAACCATACAAAAAATCAGAAAACCATCACAGATAGTCTATTCCGCTCCTTCGCCATTAGCAACTCAAACTCAACAACGCAATTCAGAAACAAAGAAGAAACCATCATCCTCAACCATAAATGAAACCAAACACAGGCTTGATGGGTGTGTCTAGTTGCACATAGTGGAGGTGGAAGCACTAGAGAGGCCTGAGATCATTTGAGGTAAGATCTATTTATAGTCAAACCTTTTATTTTATTTTTTTCATTTAAGATAATTTAACTCATTTGTCACATATAATCTATTATATTCTTAACAACATGATGTAAAGTGATATCCCATCACACTGGTGTTTACTATGCAATGTGGTGGCAGGACCATCTGGTTTGATTTGTGAAGATGATGTAGATTGATGAAGGGTCCAAATCAGTCCCATGTGGGCCACTTAATACTTTATATTTATCCGTATGATGATATTATTGGTATCATGTAATTGTTTTCCATACATAATTTTTTTAAATTCTTTCATAGGAGTCTTATTTTTCAAATTTGGATGATAGGTGTGAGGTTCTCATTAGCGAGTGGAGCTTTCATGTTGGTAGTAGATGTGGGAATGACATTCTTTCATTAATGGATGATTTGTCTATGGAATCTGTAGAAATTGTGACAAAGGATGTTCTTAGGATAGATATGGAGTATGTATATGTTTTTCCTATTGATGTTGTGATGCATCCACCTCGACATGGCATTATGTTTTTTTATAGAATTGTAGCATAGTGATTCCCTGATTTTGGTGGATCTCTATCGAATAAAAACTTATTTGTTGTGTTAGTTGAGGGTAAAAGTAAATTATTTGGTGTTGAAGGATTTTATCAACCCCAGTGTGTCACTGTGTGGTGTACTGATGTTCATTCCCAATAACACGTGTGGTATTCATAGGTTGTGTAAAGTCTACCAGAGTTTTAACTTGGTTTCAATAATGAACCATTAACCTCTTTTGAGGATATATCATCTCTATAGATATTTTAGGGGATCTATTTTCTTTTCAATATTCTATTTGGGGTCTGGATATCTCCAATTGAGGGTGAAATATAATTATGTTATGAATACTAACTTCAGATGTAGAAATGACAACTTTATGTTCAGGTCCTTTTGGTGTCATGAATGTGATAGATATATTAATGGATTTTAGGAAATAAATATTTCAAGAATTCCATAACTATTTCATAGTTTTTTTTCACCATCAACATATTTATCTACATGAAATATAAAGAGTAAATGTTGAACTTATCAAAGAATTCATCCTATTTTTTCGTGTCATCGGATCTATAAAATGTTGTCCTAGTTTAAGTTCTTGACATTTGAGGTACATCTCCATAGAAATGTGGGGGGATTAGTAGAGTGTGGTCGTGGACCTATTAAAGGATGATATTTTTGAATCACGGGTTTCACCAAATAATGTAGTGATTGTTTTCCCCATCCTAGTCCTTATGGGGAATTTCCAGTGATTCAGCTACAATTTCTCATATATTGTATCCAGAATGAAATATTTGACAAGAAATTTATTGGAATTTATATGGTTTAATCAATGAATGGTGTCATTATACTTCCTAAAGTGGATTTATTGAGTGCTCTAGTGTTTCAATTTTAAGCTGTGGGTGTAACATTTAAGATATAATAAAATGATTCTAATCTAGGATTGTATAGTCTTATGTTGTAGTAGAGTGAAGTAATCTCATAGAGGTCAACGTAGTTATTCACCCATTAATATAACATTCTCCCCATGATATAGAGCTTGGATTCATTGTGTTTGGGCTTAATATGAGGTGATATTACCACATTATAGATCACATTGTGGTATTCATTGATCATAACATCCTAAGGAATATCTTTTCGTATAATTAATGGAATATCCATCAATGATGGTGAGTGTTGTTTTTCAGGACTATAAATATTATATCTCATACACCTTGGGAAATGGGAATGTTTTTATCAAATAATATACTAGGAAATGTTGAAAGGATGATGTTCCGGATTCCAAAAATGCATGTAGGAGATTAGATGAGTGGGAATCCCAACACATGGATGCAAGGGTGGTTGATGAGAGTGTTTTTTTGTTTATGATATTGGTGTATACATATTTAATGTTTCAGGGGATGAGTCTCAAAATGTAGGATCTAAGGTATATATGATATGTGATTTTTTTTTCCATTATGACACTCTAGATAGATAGTCAAAGGATAAATAGAACTAGATGTTTTTTAAGGAGAGGTTGCTTATTCTAGTAGTGATGTGTGATGTATTACTTTTTGATTTTAAAATACCAATAATAGGTTTACAACATGGTGTTTAAAATATGTACCCTATAACGAGGACATAAATTTGGTGCATGCGATCAAATAACAATTCGAGGAATTTTTTGCCCAGTTTTTGGTTTTCTAGCTAGTAGAAGCTAAGGATGATTTTATTTGTAGATTATGGTGGCCTTTAGATTCCCCATATGATCTTGGGATTACATCATGATGGGTTTCATCATAGGGTTAACAAGGTCATAGGTATATAGTTATTCTATCTTTTTAATCATGTAATAGTTGATAAAATCGAACAACCTCATAGTGATAATGGTGTTGGGAATCATGGATGTGTTGGTGAGAATGAATATTGATGGGGGGATTTTCATGGAGTTATATGGTCCATTTTATGAAATCATGATTAAAATTATTCTATATAAAATAGTATGGTATTGGATACATCTTTTTTAACATAGTAACACTTCAGTACTGCTTTCCATTCACATACATATATATAGATTGAGTGGACTATCCAAAAGCTGGAGGATATTTTGCGAGAATGCATCTTAGACTTCAGTAGATGTTTTGGAAAAAAATATAAATTATGTGAGGATTATTATAATAATAGTTATCTACATTTTTAGGCATTATTATGGTGTCCATGTCACTCTCTAAGATCTTGTATTGAAGAGGGAGATTCACTAGGTTTCATTCCTGATGTAGTGTAGAGCTTGACAAATACTATTCATATTTCTCATGAGGGGATGAGAATATTATAGGACTAGAATAAGGCTTATGATGATCACAAAATTATCCCCATAGTGTTCGAATTTTTGGGTCCATGTTTTCATGATGTTCACCCCACAATTTGAAAATATGAGGTTTGTCAGGGGGTATGTTCTGTCTTCAGTTTGGTAGGCCTTTCGTGGTGATGGGGATACCTATCACTATGAAATATTTGTTGGAACATACACCATGGTTGCACAAAAATCATTTCTAATTCCACATATCTTTTCTTCTATGGTATCATCATGATGACTTCCCTATCATTGACTGGGATAGTTGAATTTCAAGGATAAACTCACACTTAAGGAGCATCCATTTGAGATCGATGGAACTTTGAAAGAATGTTATACTTGGTTGGATAATTACATTAGTTTATTTATTATGGAGTGACATTGGTCTGGAAGAGATTACCTGATAGTATGAGATTAATATACTTTCCTAGTACCCCATTTTCATTTTATCAGGTCATGTTTTCATTTTTTTCATAATGATGTGTTTTTTTATCATGATGTTTTGAGAGATGTTTTTTTCATGACATTTAATGATTTTATTTCAACATGAAATGAAGATGACATAAATACTAATCATTATGTGTAATAAAATGATGTGATTAGAAGTGTGTTTCTGATTTAGTGATGGACAATAAAGTTTATATGACAAAATGGATGATTTATTTCATAATTTAATGTGGTCGGATCCCTAGATTTATAGTGGTTGTGGAAATCATTGGAATTATAAATTTGTAAATTGATTTTGCAGTTTTCATTTGAATGAAATGGTGAGGTGTTTTTTATATTGGTTTCATGGTAAGGTAGTGTGGTAGTGTGGTTGTTAGTAATATTTTGCGATCATTTGAAGATGGATTTGGAATTTTTGGATGGGTGTGTTTTTCATGGCTTAACTCAATCCAAGAAAGGTATCTCAAGGGTTGGTTTCCCAGGAACTATCACTCATTCATTATGCGATGTTTGTGACAATATAGTATGAGAATAATTTGAGAGGTTTCTAATATAATTACATGGGCCTTTCAACACCTTACATTTCATGAATTCTGAGGAAAAATGTGACAATTCACGGGCTGAGGTGTTCGCAGGTGTCTTCATGGGAATTTGAGGTTCCAAATGTAATTTTCGATAGGTTTTATGTTGACCTAAGAGGATGTGAAATAATTAGAGTTATTGTGTTGTAATTTTGTAGGTTTTTTCTTATAAATACTTTATGTTTTTTTAGAGGCTACTACCAATTAAGTGTGGTAGAAGCACTATTGATCTTATGCTTCTTCGTAGACACTTCTCGATGGGTGAGGGACATGTTATAAAGACCCCAACTATGGTGCGGATTCCTTGGGGTTTGTTTTATGTGGTTCTTCTACTTTTTACATCGATAAGTTGTGGATTAGAGTTTATGGTATACCCTTTTCTAGTTGTTGAGGGCCTATGGTGTAGTAGAATTTTCTATTTCATAGTTATACATACATTTTTATAGGATTTTTATGTGGATATTTATATTTTTATTATAGGTAGTATGAACATGAGAATTTTAGTTTTTTCTGTGTGGGTTCACCTTGGTTCTCCCTATTATTATATTAGTTGTGGCATGACCTAGGTGCATACATTGTGGTCTTCTGTTTTTTAGACTTGGTATACCAAAAGTTCCTCAAATGTGGAATCATTTATCTACATTAAATATTTTCCTTAGTGGACCATGTTTTTTACAAGTAAAAAATATTGATATCTACTTTATTAAATTTGATTCCGATCAAGGATTATTGATCCTTGGTGGTTAGGGTGAGATTTCCTCCTTGTTTCCTACTAAATTTCAAAAATTTATTCATATGGTGATGCTGATTGACATTGAAAAAAGTGTTTTTAGTTTTTTATAATATTTTTTTGTGGGATGATGGGTTATATTATAGTATAGGTTATCTCCCTCATTATGGTGTTTGGTGATGGTGTCACAATTATTTAAAAATGAATAGTGATTTATAAATTTTCACCTGGGTCGGGGGATCCCTTATTCCTCATTTTTTCATTCAATACAATAGGGGATTATGGTTTTATTTAAGTTTATAATGTTGGCTGAAATCTATCATAATTAAAATCAACAACTGTCTTAATTGAAATTTTGGTATAATGAAGTTTCTATCATGTTTTTTTATCTTGAAATTATTTTTGATTTTGAAATTTTAGAGGCTGAATGCCTACTGAAAATATTGTCCATCGAGGGTCATTTCTTGTGTTATAGTTGTGGTTATGGTATTCATATTGTGTGATTGTTGTATTTCATCAACTTGATTATAATGGATAATTAAATATACCCCAATATATAATTTTTATCACATGGAAATATAAAATCTATGAAAATACAATTGAATAAATAATTGAAATTGATGAAATGGTCCTTGGCTAAATCAGAAATGTGATATTTGATTACCATGGACTTGTATAGATAAAGTGTATATGTGGTGATGATATATTGTTTTATGTGATGAATAGATATTATCTATGTTATAATGGATGTGTGCTGAGATGTGGTTGATGTGATAGGTGGTGTGATAAGAGATGTGCTATGTGATGAAAATTTATAGAAATGTGGATGGAATTAGGAGGAGAATGAAGTAATGAAATGAGGTTACGTGTGTTTTTACAAAATAAAAATATTTTAAGATGATTATTATGTTGTTTTAGAGGGTATTTAACCCTATATTTGTTGTTTTGTCATTGGTTTCATATTATATTCGTGTGCAGTAATGTGATGGATTTGTTAATGATGAATTTAAATACCATGAGCTGAATGGTATATGAATAAGTTATTAATATGATGGTCTGGCATATGAAATTAATGGCAAATTTTAGTGAAAATTGTTGGTAATTTGATGTATCTAAATTAGTTGAATTTTTAATGAATGGGGGAAATGTAAAATATGGAATTTTTTTATTATGTTGTTTTTCATTATGTTTTGTAAGTGAAGGTTGTGGTGTTTTTTGGTAGGTTTGTGATGTTTTGAGATTGTTGGGTCTCATGTTTTGAAAACTGAGGTTCCTATTTTCTATGTATATATATATATATATTAATTATATCTCCTTATGATTTTCTATACACATCCCAGGCATGTCAATAAATTACTACCAACAACCAAATGTTTAGGGGTGTTTTCCCAATATCCCAATGACGATGATAGATGGATGGATCCCCTCACTTCACCACTGTCTCATCTAAGTAGAAATTACAAGAATTATCTATGATTATCAGATATGAAAAGTGCATAGTTTAAATGAGATGTGATATAATGTGATATGCATGTGTCTCCAAGTGATATCTAATGTTATGTATTTTGGGGGGTTTTTGAATCATAATATGGGGAATGCTATTGATATACATAATGTTCATGAAACCCAACTACTATGGTTATGTGATGATATGTGATATAATGAAACTTGTAATAGTGGGAGGACTGTGATGTGATTTGTTCTGATAGTTACGGTCCTTGTGGGTGGGATGTGTTGTGATAGACCAGGTTTATGTGAGCTGGTTGGGGTGCAGAAGTGGATGGAGCACTTGGACATAAGTTGTTCGGGTCTGGCAGTGACTAATCATTGGGTATGTGGTGTGGGTTGAAAAACCATTTATATGTTCCATATTGTGTTACTATTAAAGGATAGGATATTTGGCGAGTGAACCATGGTGAGGTTGTGGATTGGTCAGTTCACTTCTTATGTGGTGTTGGTTCTATTGTTTTCTAAATGATTCATTAGTATTCCTCTTCCACATGTGCATGTGAGACTTTGGGTTTGTTGATATGTATAATTTTATGATCAATGTTGGTAAATTAATTTATTTAATTGATTCCATGAGTATCACATGGACCATTGTTTACTTTCTTAACTCATACCATTGGATTCATGATGTGTTCCTACTTTAGATTTTAATTTGATATTTATTTATAGAACTTTAGAAATAATTTTTTTATTAACACAATCATTATGGGATGGTTATGGGATTGTTTTATTTTATTTGATTTAGTTTATTGATAACTGATATCCAATATATTGATCCATCATATATTATAGATTTAAATTCATCCCTTATTGAGATTTATATACCCTATGTTCTTGTATCCAATTTGTTACCCACTTGCGGTGGGAATCAGGGTTTATTATCTCCCTTAATTCGTATCAAACCAATGAGGGGAACCATAAGTGGGAGGGTCTATGAATGTATCACCACATAGGGATTGTATCGAGAATGGTGTTTGGAGTCCATTATAGATCAGCCACATAGTCTTCTTATAGATTCAATAACATTTGACTTCCTGGTGATATCAGAGACCATTAATACTTTTTAATCTAAATTGTTAGGATAATTTCAAAATCCCATTATTAAATTTCTATTGTTTATTTGTGTGAGGATAGATATTAGGTGGTTTAGATAAGTACCTTTGGATATTGAGGAATTCTGATGAGACATGTATGTTCCTTGGTAAGGTCACCATTCTTTTGGAATGTTATAGAGCGGTTAATAGGGGAGTTAGGTCTTCTTAGAGGAATACCCATAGTAATAATAATTTAATGAAATTTTCATTTGGAATTTTACTTAATTCCCAAATGTAATATTTTTGTACCCATAGTTAATATATATGTTTTTGGGAATTATGCTAATAACTTGGGTCATATTTGTATCCTATTGGATCCATTCGTGTTTAGAAGATGAAATCGATGGATTCAATTAGTGTGTGTTGATTCATGAAAATTGTAATGTGGGTTTTTAAAGTGTAGTGTGTGTGGGTTGTGATATGAAACTGAATAACATCATTTTTTGACATGATTAGAGGGTCAATATATGTTTGGTAGAATATTAAGATAATTGTTTTCTAATATATTATATTAAAAAATTGATTTTTTTAATTGATTAAAGATTGTGAAATATCTATAAGGCCTTTGAAATGTTTTTAGTCATGTGTTTTATGTTTTTCCTCTGTAATGGGTTTAAATGGGAAAATTTTTATGTTGATTTTGATTTAATGTGATGTTTTAAAATCCAATTGAATTAAAAAGGGTGTTTAAAATGGATTTTAAATATTGATTGGAAATGGGTGTGTATTTTCCAATTTATTTAAAATGTCTTCATGAATATATTAATGTTTTCAATGGAAGTGAAGGAATTTCCATTTATTTTATTATTAAAATCGAAGACCATGATTTTTGGTTAAAATTATTCCTATCCTAATGATCATGAATAAATTAATGTTTTCCAGAATAACCTTTCAAAATCAATTTTTATGAAAAAGGAAAAACTATTGAATCTTCAAATAATAGGACTTTAAATTATTCCTATCATAATGATAATGGATATATTTTTTCAGATGAAGAATCACCCTTAGTAGAAGACACATTACATTCTTTTGAAGAAGTCTCTAGATTTCAATAGTTGCCGGAAAATGATAACAGTAAGATAACAAAGAAACATTATAAGGAAAATTTTAGAGTAAATGTTTTGGGAAAATAAGTATAATATATTTATAAAGATTATTTGAAAATATATTTTTAAATTTTTTATATTTTGAAACACACTGAGGAATTAAATTCTAAAAATGATAAAATTTCTAAGGATTTTAAAAATGTTATTTCTATGAAAAATTTATTAAAGTTTAAACTCAAAATATAAAACCAATGGCAATGAGGAAATGAATTTAATAATTAGACTAAAATATGAAATAATTTCTCTTAATACACTCATATAATATTTTAATTATGTTAAAGTGAATTTTGATAAGATGCATTCATAAATTCATACTCTTAGGAATACTTCTGGATTTGGTTATTGTCACTCAAACCAGTTTTCAGTCACAAATATTTTGTTCTTAAATGCACCATATTCTAAACTAATTTTCAAATTGGTGGAAACATGTAGAAAATATTTTATGTAAAAAAAAATCAATCATTAGGTTTTCATAATTTTCACATTCTTATGCAAATGTGGATTCATAATATTTTACTTTCTAACATTTTAAGATCCATGAAAGGTTGGATTAAGAAAACCTAACAGTTTTATTTTCATGAAAACAATCAAAGTACCCGAAAAATATATGGAACATGGATAGTGAAAATTCCTAGAACATGGTTGGTAAAAATATTAATTTGAAAATATTATTAAGATGAAATGTGGAAGAGTCACTTTCAGAGGCAATGCTCATGGAGATATTTTTGGTATTGGAAAAGCCGTAATTTCAAAAAATTTATTTGTTAAAGGTCTTAAGAATAACCTTATAAGATAAATCCAATTATTCATTAAGGATACCTTGTAAATTATATGAATGATTAATTCTTAGTAGACAATTTCAAGGATGAGTTCATTCTTTCTACCTATCAGTATGAAAATGATTATACAATTATTATAGAAGACCATATAAGAAAAGACATACCTTGACTTAGTGCAATGGAAGACTACCCTTTATTATGGAATAGATGACCTGGAAAAAGTATCCTAATAAAATGATACAACATTTCTAAGAATGTACTTTTTAAGGATTTTCTTGGATCCTAGATTTGATTCTTTAAAAGTCTATAATGCTTTTCCATATAGAAAGAAACATAATCCATGCTTTAAATACATTAGTGAAGTCACAAATTATTATGCATTACAGCCGGTGCATATAGAATTTTTCAGTCCTACCCATGATTGAAGTATTCGAGGAAAATAATATTTAATTATTTTACTTGATGATTAAAAAAGAATTGCATGGGTCTATTTTCTAGTAAAGAAATATAAAGGTTTTCTTATTTCAAATTTTTTCATCCAAAGATAAAAATTAGAAAACCCTATGATTGAAAACTATATGATGTGATCATGGTGGAGAATTTGAAAATTCATATTTAGAAACATTTGGTACTAATAAAGGCATTACTCATAACTTATTATCTCTAAGAACTCCTTGCCAAAAATGGTGTTTTTGAAAGTAGAAATTGAATACTTTATGATATCATAATAACCCTGTTGAGTGAATAATCAATTTATAAACACTATTGGGTTGTAACTATTAGTAAAACTTGTTATACTATAATATGAGTTTTAATCAAATCATTTCCTAATAAAACAATATGACTTATGTAGAATCTGAAAACCAAAAGTATCAAACATTATATTTTTTTGGATAAAAATAATTCATATTATATAAAAAATATAATAGACATAAATCAGCACCAAAATTAAATGAAAGTATTTTCACAGGCCACTCCACTACCTCTAAGGCTTATAGAGTTATAACAAAAATCTACTCTTGAAGAAATTGAACATGTTAAATTGGATGAAGCTGATCCCTTTTTTTAGAAAACCTCAAACTGCATCTTTGGATGTGTTTTCCAAAACTAATTATCAACCGTTGATATAAGATTATTCTAATGGGGATAATAACAATGAAAATATTTCTAAAGTATTAAATCTAGCTGATTTTATACCCTATGTTGATGAATATTTTTAACAAAACCCATGTAAGTTACTTCTTATGAATCATCCAAGGGATAATATCATTGGTTACATAAATCAACATATATGGACTAGAATTTCATTAATAAATGAAGTAGAGAATCTAGAAATGTTTTCTCAAATTTAATCCAAATGTCTTTATGAGGCTTTAAGTAATGATGATTGGATTAAATATAATCAATATAAATTAATGAATTCAAAAGGAACAAAGTTTTGACATTGGTTGAAAGGAAATAAGAATATTTTGTAATTGGGGTAAAATGGGTCTTCCTAAATAATTGTGATTAAAATGGAATCATTATATGAAATAAATGAAGGTTAGTTGATAAAGTCTATAATCAACAAGAAGGAATATACATTGAACAAGCCAATTCTCCAGTAGATAGACTTGAATTTATTCGAATTTTATTAGCCTTTGCAGTATTCTTTAACTATAATATTTTATTAAATGGATGTAATGAGTGCTTTCCTTAATGGGTATGTTCAATCCGAAGTGTATGTTGAACAAAATCCTATTTTTAAGATAAAAAACATCCTGAAAATGTTTTTAAATATACTAAATCAGTATATGGTATTAAAAAATCCCCTAGATCCTGGTTTGATAGGCTTATTGGATTTTTAATACAAAATAGTTATTTTAAGGAAATTTATGATCCAACTATTTTTTTAATTAAATATTTTTTTTTCATTGTTAAAATTTAGGTTTATGGCCTTATATTCAGATCAACACAACAATACTTAACTAATTCATTTTAAAATATTATGAAATATGAGTTTTAAATGAGTATGATGGATACGTTAAATTGTTTCCTTGGTTTTAAAATTTCCCAAAAACCATAAGAAACCTATATATATCAACATTAGTTTATTTAATATATTCTTTAAATTATGGATATGACAATGCTAATAGTATAATCACTGCCATTGGTACATCGAATACCCTTGATCTTGATGAAGCTGGGAAACTGGTAAATCAAACATCATTTCTTGGAATGATAAAAATTTTATTATACAGAACTGCTAGTCATCCAGACATAGTGTTTTTTTATGCTTATGTGAAATATATAAATCTAATCTGAAAGAATATCATTTAAAACTACTGAAAATTATTTTTTTCTATTTAAAAGGAACTATGGATTTGAGACTTTTCTAATATTCTAGAAATGATTTTGTTTTAAAAAGTTTTTTGATGCTGAATTTTATTTTTTTTAGAATGGATAGAATAATTAAATCTAGAACATTTTATTTTTATGGAAACTCATTAGTTTCATTGTCATGTTTGAAAAAAAATCTGTAAAACTTTACACTACTGAAGATGAATATGTAGCAGTTGGTTGTTGATGTGGTGAAATATTGTGGATGCAACACACACTGATTATGGCATGATTTTTTACTAAAACTCAAATACAATGAGATAACAGAAGTTCCATTTACTTATGAAAAAACCCAACACATCACTACCATTCATAGAACATAGATATTAAGAAGCACTTCGTTAGAGATCACACAATTAAAGGAGATATCATTTTACAATAAATTGGAATGCAAGAACATCTTGCTAATATTTTTACAGAACAAATTCTTTCAAATAAATTTGAATACATTAAACAAATGTTAGGAATGATAAATATAAGGTAATCATTCATATCTACATTTTATTAAAACAACATCCTAACATTAATATAATCCTTTTCATAGGGAGAGTATACATGATTTCATTATTTTTTTACAAATCATAAAAAATGTTTTTAAAACCTTTATAATGTTTCTAGACAGTTATAAAACTTTTTGGAATTTAATATTTCTAAGAATAATCTTACCAAACACTAACCAAACTCTTGATAACTCCAAAAGGTACTTGTTCTAGACTATTACTTATTAACATTCATTTCTATTTATTTTTACTTCAATATTGTCTTATGTAAAAATTAAATGGATTTATCATTCCTTTATTCCGATTTATTTCCTTGAAATCTCATACATCGAAACCTATAAAAGATTCTTTAGCTTAATCTCAACCGTTAGATCAGATCTATGTGTTTTCAACCATTAGAATAACCTTAGATGTCGAACTGTCATCTCTGATTCCCATATAGAAGAGGTGAACCCCCCTGTGTCCCACATGGTTTTAAATAGTTTTTTCCTAGTCGCTACCACCCTTGAAAATCCTCATTCCAATTTCTAGATCTCTTTATTAAAGATCATTATGTCACGCTCTATTTCTTCTCAAACATCAATACCTACCAATGCATTGAAGGACTTGTTAATTTATAGAAAATTTTCGTTAATTTTAATTTCTATAATGTGTATGATTATTTAATAAGAAATATAATAATGTTTCAAGGCTGGGAAAGTGATTGTGTTTCAAAAAATAAGTTAGAACAAGATCCAGTGTATGCGGATTTGATAATTGAATTTTATTAATCAGTTGAATTCTTATGTGATGGTCGAAATGAAAAGTTTTAGTTTAAGAATAATGGGAAAACATATTCTATGTCTTATAATAAATCCACAGATACCCTTGAGATACCATGTAATGGGGAACCTTGCTACCCATCCCATCAGCTGTGATATTCAAAAAGATCTATTGATATAGTAAAAGTTATTAATTTCATAAGACTTCATGGAGTAAAGAAACCCATGATTTCAAACCTTTAAGCTAACTACATGATCATGTAATTATCGATGCAAGGTTTATTAGTACCAACAAAAGGAGATTAGGACACCTTGAAAATAATAGACATCTTTATGATGGATTTTACCTTTATTATAAATAATATTAACATGGTTAAATACATCTTTCTCTCAATTATTAAGATAAAATATGGGTTGATCAGGTTATATATTCTTGTGTTTCAAATACAATTGTACTAGAATATAGTAAATTGTTTGAACTTCAGTAATATCCCTGGAAACTCAATGAAATATATGTTCAAGTTTATTCTTTTATGTGAAAACAGACTTAAAAGAATGAAATTATATATTAGGGATAAAACAAATAAGTTTATTGATCTATTTGGATAATCAAAGGAAGTTGTTGAAAGATCCAATAAAAAATTAGTCGAGCCGATGAAATGAAAGTCTCAAGCCATCAAACCATAGAAAAAAATTAATGTTTCCCAACCTCTAAAGATAAAAAACCTAATTACATCCCAGTTTAAGTAAAAAAAATGTGGAGATAAGTAAAATTGTAAAAAAAGAAAGAGATGATAATGGAGGCATAAATAATTTTGACTTTTTTGAATGATACATACAAAGAATCTGAAAAATATCAAGTTCCTGAATCTTTTCTTCAAGAAATAAAAATTCCAAAATAATTACCACAAGTGGATGTAGAGGCTACCTAAAATGAAAAGGATAAATAATTCATTCCAGTCTTAGTTACGATACTTCATGAATAGAAACACAAATAAGAATTATAAAAGAACCAAGACAAAGAAAGTGAGGATGAGGTACAAAAAATTGGAGAACTCAGAGGTGGAGTCAATATGATAAGTTATTCATAAGAATTTATCCAGTCTTATCTTCTAAAAATGATTTAACAGAGAAACCTGCTCATAAAGTCAATGTTGTTGATCCTGAAAATCATCAAATTATATACAATAGTGAAGTAGATGTTGGTGATGATGGTAATGATGATGATAATAATGAAGACAATAATCATGAAGAATATGGCGGTGGTGTTGGTGGTGATTATGATAAGATTATTAAAGATTCTGATGAAATTAAATTAAATAAAAGGTTAGGGAGAATAAAATATAATACAGAAAAAGAGAAGGATGTAGATGTTGTCACATCTAAACGTACTAAATAATAATTTAAAAGATCATCCTCTTCTATAAGAGATGATTTTTTTATGAATTAGAAGTAGTTGGGGAAATACATTCATTTTTTCCAAAACCTTGAGTCAAGATGTCATCTTATTCAATAATATAAAAATCAGAAATCGGAGTCTGCAACCCTTTTTAGAGAAAAGCATATAAAACATGAAGCTGAAATCAAAACCTTTGTGCAGAATTATGATTTACATAGGAAGTCTTAGAGATAGATGAAAAAGTGGTCAAAGAGATCAACAATTATCTAATAGTCTTTGATGATATGTTTTATTTAGTAAATGGTGAGTTCAAATAATCAGAGTACAATATAAAAAAACAATGAAATAGTTTCTCAGAAAGGATAACTGAAGAACAAGAAATTATGTTGCAGGAAGATATGTATTTGTATGGGAAACTAAATTCTAATGTCACTAAGGGAGAAAGAGTGAAAGCATAAAAATGTGTGTTTCTTGAGAGGGTTAAGTTCTAGAAAAAAATGATTAACTACAAGGATGAAAGTATTTAGAATCATGAGAAGAAGAACTAGAATCAGGAAGAGATCCTTGTAATTTTGCAAGATGATCACAAGAAGTATTATCATAATTATTTCCGAAAATGGTTTTATCATTATTGTACTTATGATAATTGGTTGTAAAAACATTTTCAATATCATTTTATTATTATTCATTGTTTTTCATAGTCTTTTTCCTATTTTTCATGTTCATTTTACATTTCCCCATTCATTTTCGAAAATCAAAAAGGGGGAGAAGAATGTTGTAAAAAAAATATTAGTCTTAAAAGGAAAATGTGAGAGGGAAAATACATAAATAATACATCCTTATGTAAAGGGGATATATTTATTTATGAATGAAATACATATGTTTAATGTCAGAATACGATCCTTAGGGGTATTTCATAACCTAATAGGATGTTGGTCATATTAATATTGAATCATGAACTAAGGGGGAGATAAGTTCTTCTTTTAAGTTGAAATATGAAGTCATTGGGTCTTAATATTTTTTTCTTAAATCAATTATTTGTTCTCTCCTTAAAGGGAGAGATTTTTAGGTCAAAATATTCCTTACGAAATCATTTATTATTTTCTATTTCTTTGAATCAAATACAAATTTCCTTAGTAATACTTTTAATCTATAAGAAAATTTATTTTCAAATCTTATTCCAATTGGAATCATGTTCTTTAACTGTTTAATAGCTGAATCTAACATGTTTTTTCTTTAATACAATATATAGTGAAAAAATTGGATCCTTTCTGAAACTCTGACTCCTTCACCCCCTTAATTTCAATACATTCAAAATCATCAATCTGATTCTCTCAAATATTGAATCAGATTTTTCGTGTTCCTGTGATGCAACTTGTCCAAAATTTTGAATCTCATTAACTATTTAATAAACATTGATTCTCTCTATTTCTTGATTTTGATTCCCAATGGTTCACAATTCCGATTTACTAAAAAATGTCAATCCAATTAACGGTTTCACAATTCCATATCATCTAATTTTTGTAATCTGATTCTCACTTTCTTAATTCCGATTAACCCAGGTTTCCGAATCTTATTTAAAATGTTTCTCAATTCTTGGATTATCGTAGTTCCTTATCTAATTTTTTTATAGATATGAATTTATACATTTATTAATGTTAATATATTATCATAATTTAATGTTTCATACAAGTAGATTCATTGAAAGTTATTATTTCTCATTACATTTTCTTTTTCTATACAATGTCTTCCAATATGTTATTATATGACCGTTCTAAGTTCTTGTTGTGATGACCCGGACCCCCTTGGTCCCTTCCTTTTCCAAAATCCGGATCCTTAAGGGGTGCCGATCGGTGCGACCGATCGGTGGGACCGATCGGCGGAACCGGCCGATGTCACCCGGCCTTGCCAAGTTGTTCCAGTAACGCTCCTTTTTCGCAAATAGGGTTTTAACCCCTATTCTGCCTCGTTTAAGAAAAAGAAAGAAATGTCTTAAAGACCCGAAACGTGCACAAAAGTTTTAATTAAATACTGAATCGACTCATGAGTCGGTTTAAACCACCCATCACCTTCAATGATGAGTCAAGCCGCGTGGTCAACCCACGACTTCCACGTCTTACGCGGTTTCACGTTTTCACCTCAACCGTCCCCGGCTCTTATAAATTAAGGGTTAGGTCGTGGTTTCCCCCTTCCTCGATCATGGCTCTTCTGGTGCATCGGGCCCGCCGCATCGTTATCCGTAAAGTTCCGCGCCCCCGGCCTAAACATCGATCATCTATCAACAAGTAGGGAATTTATCTCGTCTCTCACTTTTGTGCATCATGCGGGGTGGGCGTTATTTTGTTCCTATGGAATTGGTTGAACCGAACCTTAATGAAGATAATAAACGATGTTCTAAAGAAAGAAGGGGAAGGGGTTGTGATCGTTGTTATGCCTTATCTTGTGATCATCCTTTTTAGTTGTGCTGGTTTATGTTTTCTGAAAATTGAGGTCTTTGGTGGTCATTGTATGTGCACTGATGAATCCCCTCGTGATGTTTTAAATGGGTTGCTGAAATTGTGAACTCCTGCTGTGAAATTGGTTAATCACGTATGCCCGGCTGAATAAGTAGAAAGCACCAGGATCAACCCTTCTGTGATAACTCCCTGTTAGAACACACGGAAATTGAAATCATGGAGTGTGTTAAGTCGTTTAAATCTGAAAATTCCTGACTTGTGTTGGTAGTGGTAGTTGGTTGTTTTCCTTTCGGGCCGATTGCTGGAAATGTGGGAGGGGATGGGATCCCCTGTTCTTTTATACTCTCGGTGGTTGTGTGGATTTAGGGGATGGGATCCCCTGTTCTTTTATACTCTCGGTGGTTGTGTGAAATTGGGGGATGGGATCTCCTATTGGTGTGGATTCGGTGGTTGCGAGTTTTAAATCCGAGTTGTTACTCGTTCATATCACAAATTGGGGAGATATCCTCTGTTGACAGAACCGGGTGTGAGTGTTTTGGTTGATCCATGCTTTTGATGCTTTCCTTGGTTATTCTTATGGTAGTTGCCTAGTAGTGCTTAAAATCAATTGAACATTTTAACTGAATGTGAACAAGAATGGGACAAATGGTTTTTGTGGGAAAGGGTTGTGAACTGTGACTCGGACGCAGTGGTGTTGTGTTCTGTAGGTTGGCTAAGAAAACCTAAGTTTTGGGTGAGTGTTTGTTACCTATATCTATACTTGTAGCTTTGTGTTTCTTATTCGCGCCCCACCCAAGTTGAGTACTCAGTGCCGAACACCCAACCGAAACTTAATGAAGATAATAAATGAAGTTCTAAAGAAAGAAGGGGAAGGGGTTGTGATCGTTGTTATGCCTTATCTTGTGATCATCCTTTTTAGTTGTGCTGGTTTATGTTTTCTGAAAATTGAGGCCATTGGTGGTCGTTGTATGTGCACTGATGAATACCCTCGTGATGTTTTAAATGGGTTGCTGAAATAGTGAACTCCTGCTGTGAAATTGGTAAATCACGTATGCCCGGCTGAATAAGTCGAAAGCACCAGGATCAACCCTTCTGTGATAACTCCCTGTTAGAACACATGGAAATTGAAATCATGGAGTGTGTTAAGTCATTTAAATCTGAAAATCCCTGACTTGTGTTGGTAGTGGTAGTTGGTTGTTTTCCTTTCGGGCCGATTGCTGGAAATGTGGGAGGGGATGGGATCCCCTGTTCTTTTATACTCTCGGTGGTTGTGTGAATTTAGGGGATGGGATCCCCTGTTCTTTTATACTCTCAGTGGTTGTGTGAAATTGGGGGATGTGATCTCCTGTTGGTGTGGATTCGGTGGTTGTGAGTTTTAAATCCGAGTGGTTACTCGTTCATATCACAAATTGGGGAGAGATCCTATGTTGACAGAACCCGGTGTGAGTGTTTTGGTTGATCCATGCTTTTGACGCTTTCCTTGGTTATGCTTATGGTAGTTGCCCAGTAGTGCTTAAAATCAATTGAACATTTTAACTGAACATGAACAAGAATGGGACAAATGGTTTTTGTGGGAAAGGGTTGTGAACTGTGATTCGAACGCAGTGGTGTTGTGTTCTGTAGGTTGGCTAGGAAAACCTAAGTTTTCGGTGAGTGTTTGTTACATATATCTATACTTGTAGCTTTTTGTTTCTTATTCGCACCCCACCCAAGTTTAGCACTCAGTACCGAACACCCTCATTTATGGGGGAAGGGTGTTTTTCCCAACACTATCCTTAGTGGCTGGTTATTAGCTCCTTTTCTGCTCCCTTTCCCCGATAGCCCAAGTACCTTCGGGCAGGCTGTGATACCCTGAAGTCCATTATTAGCCCAAGAACCATCGGGGCGGGGTGTTGTGGTGGTTGGCCAGGTGTGTGCGGCAGTTGGTTTCCCAAGTGTCTTCGGGATGAGTCCCAGGTGTCTTCGGGCGTGGCGTTGGTTGTTCTGGCCTAGGTGTTTGCAGGAATGGTTACATGTGACAGTTGTGGACCAGGTGTGTACGGGCGGGATTCAGCAGTGGGACTGCGTGCGGTTGAGGCCCAGGTGTGTGCGGGCGGGATTTCGGCAGTGGGACTGCGTGTGGTTGTGGCCCAGGTGTGTGCGGGCGGGTGTGGCAGTGGGACTGCGTGTGGTTGTGGCCCAGGTGTGTGCGGGCGGGTGTGGCAGTGGGATTGTGGTGAGAATGGAGGGATTGGTCCGATGCGTAGGATTTCTCAATAACCAGTGGGAAAGTGGCGCGGGGTACCCAAACATTGATGTTCTCTTATTATATACATTACTTGACTTGCGTTATTTGGGGAGTGAGCCTTGGTGAGGCCTGGGATGGATAGTTTGCCTTGTTAGGTGTTTGGTTTACTCTTTTCTCACGGGACTTTAGTACGTTCCCCCACTTGTGCACGAGAGTCTTGTTTTTCCCTACTAAGTGTACTTGTATACTCACCCTACGTATATAAAACTTCTTTCAGGTTTCCAGGAGGACTTCGGGGATCACGCAGGACCTTACTAGCTCGGACTTTTGGAGAAGTTGCAGTTGTTCTTTTTTTTCCTTTTTGGTACTTACCTTGTAGTCACCTTTTTTCACTTTGTGGCTTCACTTTTGAACATGCATGTGGGAATGGTTTACTTTTGGCTTTACTTTTCTTTCTACCTTGGTTTTTTTGGGTTTTCTTCTCATTATCTTTCGATCCTATAAGATAAAAAGGGTAATGCCTTCCATTTGCGAGAATTTTCTATACCCTTGGTGCTAGTCGCCACTCCGGGACCTATTGAAGGCGGGTTTCGGGGGTCATTATCTCTCTTTCAACTTAAAGAAGGAAGGTCCTGGCAATCTGCTGACCCTTCCCTCCTTTTGGTGAAGGCGGGTCGTGACAGAATGGTATCAAAGGGAGGTTATGGTTGAGAGATAAGACGGAGTCTGGAGTTAGGCACAGTGAGGATTGCATGGGATGGTAAGGCAACGGTGTTGGGTGACCTTGGAACGTGAATTAGGCCAGGGAAGACCAGCTAGGACATGGGATTTTAGGGCCCCCCGTGATCCAATGCAAGGACTCTGGACCTACCGAACGACCAGGTGAGGCCACACTGATTGCAGGGTAGAGACCCTAGGAAAGGTACATGCATCATAATGACTTGTGTTCTTGTGTTTCTGGGATGTCTTGGGAATTAAGAATAAATTAAATTTAAGAAGTTTTAAGAACGATATTCTGCACTACTTGGGCTTAGGAATTCCTTGTTTACCTTGCAGCTATGGCACTTGGAAGGCGACCACATGTGGTACAGGCGATCGAGGCCCCTGAGACTACTTTGGCCAATCGGTAGAGAGCTGATCAAGAGGAAGAGGAAGACCAGTGGCAGAAGACTCTTCGAGCCTTCCAACGACAGGCCCTCGAGAAGTATGAGGACAGCACCTCTGTTATGAAGACGGAAGGATGGCTAGAGGAGCTAGTTATAGCCTTCGGCCTGATTCGGGCCCCGATCGAGTACTGGGTTCCTCTGGCTGTTAGCCAGATGCGAGGAGCGGCACGTCAGTGGTGGATGCTTCACCTGGGGAATAAGAAAGAGTCTGAGGTTGCTTGGGAGGATTTCGAGAAGGAGTTCCGGGCGGAGTTCCTCTCCTCGACGATGAAGGCGGAGAAGAGGCAGGAGCTACTCTCCCTCCAGCATGGGAGCATGTCCGTGAGGGAACATGGAATCAAGTTCAAGGGCCTCCTACGTTTTGCTCCGGACCTCTTTCCCGATGAGGAGTCTTGGGCAAGACGTTTGGAGGAGGCGCTCCGACCCTCCCACCAGTATGATGTTACACCCTTTACCCTTCCGACATACTTAGAGGTCCAGAAGAAGGCCGAAGTGGTGGAAAGGATGCATGCTCTGGGTGGAGTGTCACGAGAAGGGATCCAGGTGGGACCATCAAAGGGGAAGGCCGTCAGCACCAGGCCTCCAGCATCGGGACCCCCCAGGTTCTGACCCATAGGGGCAGACCGCAGCAGTTTCAGTTTCGATCCCCTGGCCCACGTTCTTTCCCTTCAGGCTCGGGACCATGGTGCTTCATCTGCGAGAGCCCTGGACATCTCCAGAATCAGTGCCCTGATCGGGTGCAGTACAACAGTGGCAGTAATCCCCAGCATCCGCCGCAGCAGCAGTTTCCAGCCATACCCTTCCGGCAGCAGCAGTAGGGACAGCGAGCTCCCGCTCCTCCGCAGGCAGACATAGGAGGAGGAGGCCAACCTCAGGGCGCTCCCCAGGGACCTCAACCAGGGCGTGGTCGTGGAGGTGGCCGACAGTCGAGGGGCAGGGGAGCTGGGCGTGGACAGTTACACGCCGCAGAGGCAACAGTTCCAACAGGGCCAGAGGTTGTTCGAGGTACGATCAATGTGTTTCGCACTCTTGCTTATGCTTTGTTCGATAGCGGAGCTTTGCACTCCTTTTTTGCACCCAGTCTAGTCCGTGCCTTGGGTCTAGATGCCGAGAGACTTCCAGTGCCCCTGGTGTTGAGCACACCAGTTGGAGGTCAGACTGACTTGGTGTTCGTTTGTCGGGGATGTAGACTGATGTTAGGGCCACATCAGTCGGTTAGGGATCTCCTTCTGCTACAGATTCAGCCGTACAATGTCATCCTAGGCATCGAATGGATATTTTATGTGTGCGCCGTCATCGACTGTTTCCACAGAAGGGTGGTGTTCTCAGGTTTGGACGGCCAGTGTGTTACCTTCACCGGTGAGCGGAACTATCCGAAGGGAAACAGGAGGGAGGAATCTCTCCTCTCCTTGTTGACCGAGATGACGGTAGAATCAGTAGATGCGGAAATGGTGGAAGTGCCAGAGATCGTCCGTGAGTTTATGGACATCTTTCCTGAGGAGGTAATGACTCTACCCCCTCGACATGATATCGAGTTCGGGATAGACCTGCAGCCCGGCTCTCGTCCAATCTCGATGGCTCCTTACCGGATGGCACCTTCGGAGCTACGGGAGTTGCGGATACAGATTGACAATCTGATGAAGAGGGGTTATGTTCCTCCAAGTGTGTCACCGTGGGGTGCTCCGGTCTTGTTCTCAAACAAGGCAGATGGAGGCCTTAGACTGTGCATAGACTACAGGAGGTTGAATCAGGTGACGATCAAGAATCGCTACCCTCTTCCAAGGATAGATGATCTTTTTGACCAGCTGAAAGGGGCAGGATGGTTCTCGAAGATTGACCTGCGGTCTGGGTACCACCAGCTGAGGTTGAAAGAGAGCGACATCCCAAAGACAGCGTTCAGGTGCATGTATGGGCACTTCGATTTCGTGGTCATGCCCTTTGGTGTTACGAATGCCCCGACCGTGTTCATGGGGCTTACGAACTCCATCTTTCGGGAGTACCTGGATCGGTTAGTGGTGGTATTCATCGACGATATCCTGATCTATTCAAGGTCAGAAAAGGACCATGCAGAGCACCTGAGGACAGTTTTGGAAGTCCTCCGACAGCACTAGCTCTACGGGAAGTTGTCAAAGTGCAAGTTCTGGGCACGGGAAGTGCACTTCCTCGGGCACGTAGTGTCTGAGCAGGGGGTAGCAGTCGACCCATCAAAGGTTGAGGCAGTTGTTTCTTGGGCAGCACCCAAGAATGTGGTGGAAGTCCGGAGTTTCCTCGGACTGGCAGGTTACTACCGGAGATTCGTACCCAACTTCTCCCGAGTAGCAGCCCCTTTGACGGCTTTGACCAAGAAGGACCAGGTTTACGTGTGGAGCGAGCAATGCAAGTCGTCCTTTAGCTACCTAAAAGAAAAGCTAGTTAGTGCCCCAGTGTTGAGATTACCAGAAGAAGGGATGGCATATGAGGTATTTTGTGATGCTTCAGGACAGGGCCTAGGATGCGTGTTGATGCAGCAACAAGGGGTGATCTCTTACGGGTCCAGGCAGCTATGCCCCCATGAGCGTAACTACGCCACCCATGACCTGGAGCTTGCAGCGGTCGTTTTTGCGCTAAATTTATGGCGGCACTACCTCATCGGGGAATGCTTTGTGGTCTTCACAGATCACAAAAGCTTAAAGTATATCTTCTCCCAGCGGGACTTGAACTTGCGACAACGGAGATGGGTGGAGTTCCTCTAGGACTACGACTTTGAAATATCTTATACTGAGGGAAAGGGCAATGTGGTGTCCGATGCCTTGAGCAGGAGGACGCAGAAGGATGCGGTCCGAGAGTCGGCAAATGCCTGGAAGGCAATGGAGGAGTTGGCTGCCTTACACCTGGATGCGAAGATAGATAGTGGCAGAGGATGCCTATATCAGATGATAGTGCAGTCATCTCTGTTTCGACAAGTGGAGGAGTCTCAGTGGGGAGACCCCGAGTGCGATGTGATGCGTGATTGGGTTGACCAGGGCGATGCTCCGAGAGAATGGACAGAGGATGGTCAGCACCGGATGCTTTTCCAGAAAAGGTTGTTTGTTCCAAGAGTGATGCGTGGAAAGGTTCTCAGTGAGTTCCACAACTCACCCCTAGCGGTGCACCCAGGAGTTACCAAGATGTACCAGGGGCTGAAAAGGCAGTTCTTGTGGCCCGGAGTTAAGTGAGCGGTGGCAGAATTTGTGGCTAAATGCTTAGTATGTCAGCAAGTGAAGGCTGAACACCAGGTTCCAGGCGGCCTATTGCAGCCTTTAGCTGTTCCCGAGTGGAAGTGGGACGACATCTCAATGGATTTCGTCACGGGACTACCCAAGGTCCAAGGATGGTGCGACGCCATCTGGGTGGTGGTGGACAGGTTGACGAAATCGGCTCACTTTCTGGCAATCAGGGAGTCAAGTACTGTGGATGCTTTGGCATGAAAGTACATGAATGATGTGGTGCGGTTGCATGGAGTTCTGAGGTCTATAGTCTCAGATAGGGATGCATGGTTTACCTCGCGAATCTGGAGAGGATTGCAGCATGCGTTTGGCACCCAGTTACGCCTTAGCACTACTTTCCATCCCCAGACAGATGGAAAAACGGAGCGAACCATCCAGACCTTGGAGGATGTGCTACGGGCATGTGTTCTGGACTCAAGAGAGTCATGGGTGCGATACTTGCCTCTAGTAGAGTTTTCCTACAATAATAGCTACCACTCTACCATCGGTATGGCCCTGTTTGAGGCGTTGTACGGGAGGCCATGCCGTTCACCTGTGTGTTGGACCGAAGTAGGGGAGGCAGGCATCCTTTGCCCGGAGGTGGTGCAGAACACGACAGAGAAGGTTCATCTCATACGGGAAAAGATGAAGGCGGCCCAGGACCGACAGAAGTCATATGCCAATACCAGGAGAAGGCCCTTGGAGTTTGAGGTTGGGGACCACGTGTTCTTGAAGGTCTCCCCACGGCGTGGGCAGCGGAGGATCGGCAAGGGGGGTAAGCTTTCCCCCAGATTCGTCGGACCCTTCGAAGTGTTACAGCGGGTCAGCGAAGTGGCTTATCAGCTAGCGTTACCTTCACCGCTGCTAAGGATACATGATGTCTTTCATGTATCCCAGCTCCGTCGTTATCTACACGATGATTCACACGTCCTTGATTGGGGTGAACTGGACATCGGGGACGACGTAACCTTTGTGGAAAAACCAGTGATGATCGAGGATCGCAAGGAGAAGGTGCTTCATGAGTGAGCCATTCCCTTGGTTCGGGTGTTGTGGAGACATGGCAGGCTAGAAGAGAGTACGTGGGAGAGGGAAGCACAGATGTGTGCCCAATACCCCGGGTTGTTTTGAGCTTTGTTCCTTTTGTACCTATTGTGGTAGAACGTTTGACTTTTGGCTATGAAATGTACTGGTTTATTTTTTTTCCTCTGATTGTGTGTGAAAAGCCCCGGCTAAAGGGAAGAGGGAACCCGACCTCTAATCCAGACGCATTAATGTGGATGCGATTAAACCCGTGCGGGTGAGTCAGTGCCGCCCAAAGCGGATAATATCTTGACATGGGGGAGGGAAACTCCCCAAACCCACATGACCGAGCGGTCTGGCGTGGTATGTTGCTTGGTTCTTGACAGCGGAGTGTTTTTAGTTAGCAGAGGTTCACTCCTAAGAGGTATCTTTCGAAGATGGTTGTTCGGACCCTCTCTTTCCTTCTGGTTTGTTGTGATTCTCGAGGGCGAGAATTGTTTAAGAGGTATCTGGTGTGATGACCCGGACCCCCTTGGTACCTTCCTTTTCCAAAATCCGGATCCTTAAGGGGTGCCGATCAGTGCGACCGATCGGCAGAACCGGCCGACGTCACCCAGCCTTGCCAAGCTGTTCCGGTAACGCTCCTTTTTCGCAAATAGGGTTTTAAACCCTATTCTGCCTCATTTAAAAAAAATAAAGAAATGTCTTAAAGACCCGAAATGCGCACAAAAGTTTTAATTAAATACTGAATCGACTCATGAGTCGGTTTAAACCACCCAGCACCTTCAATGATGAGTCAAGCCGCGTGGTCAACCCATGACTTCCACGTCGTACGCGGTTTCGCGTTTTCACCTCAACCGTCCCCGGCTCTTATAAATTAAGGGTTAGGCTGTGGTTTCCCCCTTCCTCGATCGTGGCTCTTCTGGTGAATCGGGCCCGCCACATCGTTATCCGTAAAGTTCCGCGCCCCGGCCTAAACATCGATCATCTATTAACAAGTAGGGAATTTCTCTCGTCTCTCACTTTTGTGCATCATGCGGGGTGGGCGTTATTTTGTTCCTATGGAATTGGTTGAACCGAACCTTAATGAAGATAATAAACGAAGTTCTAAAGAAAGAAGGGGAAGGGGTTGTGATTGTTGTTATGCCTTATCTTGTGATCATCCTTTTTAGTTGTGCTGGTTTATGTTTTCTGAAAATTGAGGCCGTTGGTGGTCATTGTATGTGCACTGATGAATCCCCTCGTGATGTTTTAAATGGGTTGCTGAAATTATGAACTCCTGCTGTGAAATTGGTTAATCACGTATGCCTGGCTGAATAAGTCGAAAGCACCAGGATCAACCCTTCTGTGATAACTCCCTGTTAGAACACACGGAAATTGAAATCATGGAGTGTGTTAAGTCGTTTAAATCTGAAAATCCCTGACTTGTGTTGGTAGTGGTAGTTAGTTGTTTTCCTTTCGGGCCGATTGCTGGAAATGTGGGAGGGGATGGGATCCCCTGTTCTTTTATACTCTCGGTGGTTATGTGAATTTAGGGGATGGGATCCCCTGTTATTTTATACTCTCAGTGGTTGTGTGAAATTGGGGGATGGGATCTCCTATTGGTGTGGATTCGGTGGTTGTGAGTTTTAAATCTGAGTGGTTACTCGTTCATATCACAAATTGGGGAGATATCCTCTGTTGACAGAACCGGGTGTGAGTGTTTTGGTTGATCCATGCTTTTGACGCTTTCCTTGGTTATGCTTATGGAAGTTGCCCAGTAGTGCTTAAAATCAATTGAACATTTTAACTGAACGTGAATAAGAATGGGACAAATGGTTTTTGTGGGCAAGGGTTGTGAACTGTGACTCGGACGCAGTGGTGTTGTGTTCTGTAGGTTGGCTAGGAAAACCTATGTTTTGGGTGAGTGTTTGTTACATATATCTATACTTTTAGCTTTGTGTTTCTTATTCGCGCCCCACCCAAGTTGAGCACTCAGTGCCGAACACCCCCATTTATAGAGGAAGGGTGTTTTTCCCAACTCTATCCTTAGTGGCTGGTTATTAGCTCCTTTTCTGCTCCCTTTCCCGGATAGCCCAAGTACCTTCGGGGCAGGCTGTGATGGCCTGAAGTCCATTATTAGCCCAAGAACCATCGGGCGGGGTGTTGTGGTGGTTGGCCAGGTGTGTGCGGCGGGTGGTTTCCCATGTGTCTTCGGGATGAGGCCCAGGTGTCTTCGGGCGTGGCGGTGGTTGTTCTGGCCTAGGTGTTTGCAGGCATGGTTACATGTGACAGTTGTGGCCCAGGTGTGTACGGGCGGGATTCAGCAGTGGGACTGCGTGCGGTTGAGGCCCAGGTGTGTGCGGGAGGGATTTTGGCAGTGGGACTTCATGTGGTTGTGGCCCAGGTGTGTGCGGGCGGGTGTGGTAGTGGGACTGCGTGTGGTTGTGGCCTAGGTGTGTGCGGGCGGGTGTGGCAGTGGGACTACGGTGAGAATGGCGGGATTGGTCTGATGCGTAGGATGTCTCAATAACTAGTGGGAAAGTGGCGCGGGGTACCCCCAACATCGACGTGCTCTTATTATATACATTACTTGACTTGCGTTATTTGGGGAGTGAGCCTTGGTGAGGCCTGGGATGGATAGTTTGCCTTGTTAGGTGTTTGGTTTACTCTTTTCTCACGGGACTTTAGTACGTTCCCCCACTTGTGCACGAGAGTCTTGGTTTTCCCTACTGAGTGTACTTGTATACTCACCCTACGTATATAAAACTGCTTTCAGGTTTCCAGGAGGACTTCGGGGATCACGCAGGACCTTACTAGCTCGGACTTTTGGAGCAGTTGCAGTTGTTCTTTTTTTTCCTTTTTGGTACTTACCTTGTAGTCACCTTTTTGCACTTTGTGGCTTCACTTTTGAACATGCATGTGGGAATGGTTTACTTTTGGCTTTACTTTTCTTTCTACCTTGGTGTTGTTGGGTTTTCTTCTCCTTATCTTTCGATCCTATAAGATAAAAAGGGTAATGCCTTCCATTTGCGAGAATTTTCTATACCCTTGGTTCTAGTCGCCACTCCGGGACCTATTGAAGGCGGGTTTCGGGGGTCATTATCTCTCCTTCAACTTAAAGAAGGAAGGGCCTGGAAATCTGCTGACCCTTCCCTCCTTTTGGTGAAGGCGGTTCGTGACACTTGTTATATAGGTTCCTTCCAAATTTCAATAAAAATATGATCTTTGGATGAAAATTTGACCATTAGAGATATCACCAATAAATACTTTATCATTTCGATGAGCTCAATATTGAATCAATTTTGGATTTTGGATACTTGTGGGAGCTCTGCCAAAATTTCATTATGTGAAATCCATGATGTGATCATGTTGTGAACTGCGTGTTCAACATACTGGAAATAATTAATAAGATTTGTTTTGTTATGTACGACACCAATCTTTGGTAATAACAATTTATTGATTCCAATATAAATGATGGTAGATGTAATAATTACCTACTCAATTGAGGGCTTATAGCTGAAGGGAGAAAGTGGTGTCGATTACCTACTTAATCGATGGCTTGTGGAAATAAAAAAAATATGCTGAATACGATATTTCGTGGATTGGGGCTTACCCTATCGTGGATAAGACACAATTTCTTGAAAGTATATTTTAGGGGACCTCTTTATAAGTGGTTTGGATACCCTACACATTGCGTTAAAATTATTTTGCACTTTTATGTGTGCTTTAATTATCCACTACAACTTGTTACAAATAGAAATTGTTTCTTATACTTTCACTTTTGTAATAAGTCCGATATAAGAATATAGACGCTTCATGGTAGAATATTATTTATGTATACATGTGTTCTTATTTAATTATGTATATTTATTAAACCTAGGGTGTTTTTCTTTTACCTTATAATAGAGGGTTTGGTTAATATTATCTGTTTAACATTGTCAAAAAAAGGATTCCTTATGGTTAAAAATAAATGTCTTTAAACATACGATTCACCCTCATAATTTTTTGAGTATCTTCATATATATTTAGATCCTACAGGTATGATGTTATATATGATATTATTATTATAGTGGAATAAATAATTCAAAAATAATATATTTAAACATTAAATAAATCAAAATTTCAATCCATGATGGGCAGATATTGAAAACAAATTAAACCAATTCACGAGGTGGTAGTCCCCCATAAACATGATTGATTTTTTCATTTACCATTTGCCAAATAGAAGATAGATGTATGTTATAATATTAACATAATAAACTATAATTTATATATGTTATTTATCATTTATTATATCATAAGAGTTGAATAAAAAATTAAGGAGGTGAAAAAAGAAATTAAAAAATGCTCGGTTAATAAAGATACCTCTTCTTCAAAAATACACATTCAATTATCCCCAATATATATATAGGGTTTCCTAATACCAATAAGGTATGTATGATGTGTGTACTCTATACTGAAATAGATTTTGGTTGGCATTGATAGAATTGAATTATTTTTTATGTGTGACTACTAAAGGAGAGGGGTTCCATTTTATAAGTGATATAGATGACACTGTTGCAATTTTTGAAAAGAAATGATATAGACACATTCTAAACATGAAACAAGGCTTATAAATGGATCAATATTGAACATTATATGACAAAAGGTAGAAATATGATGAAAAAATTGGATTTTGGAAGGTTTTTTATTCATTTATCCATTATCATTTTAGTTTAACCCCATGGTACACCATTTTGAACATTAACATGGTTATTTAATTTTAAATATTTTCTCAATTTATTATGAAAAAATGGAGATAAAGATATTATAAAATATTTATTATTATTTATTAAAATGTGGAATCAATTTTTTTCAATATCAATTTACATATGTAGAATAATTTAAATTAAATTTAAACTTGCATACGAAATGAAAAGGTTGTTTTTCATATAAACTTTTTTATTATTAAAAGTTTAAATATCAAAATTAAATATGTATTTGATTCCCATGACATAAATTTTATTAACTATAATATAATTATACTAAATTTATTTTTTAACCCATCTTAAAACTAATGGAAGGAATAAATTCTTTAAATGAAAACTATTTTCTTCAAAAAATAAGTATTTTTTGAAATTCATCAAAAATATAATTTATTAATAGAAATAATAAATAATCAATATAAGATTATTTTTACATTATAATTTTTGTTTTTTTTCTTATTTTTAAAATATATTTTAATTACTATTATAATAATACATTTATTATTATTTTTTTGAGAAATAGAAAAATATATTTTTAGAATTTTTTTCAAAGCTTATAAAGACATTTAAAAAAATCATAATTTTTTATCAATATTATGACACTCTAATTTTTTAAATGTGATACATTGATTGATAACATATGTTTTAGACAAAACTAAATATGAAAATGCAATAATTATTTAAATATTAAATTTTTTGAATTTCTATTAAATTTTAATGTATGATTAGGAATAACAACATTATGAAATACACACACACACACACATATATATATCCTATTTATATATAATGATAAGTGATTTTAAACAATAAATCAACTTTTGGTAATGTATTTTCGTTCTTCAAAGTATGTTTTCTTCCAAAATGGGTTTTATATCTATTGTAATTATTATGTAGAAAATTTATAAAATATATATAATAAAACAAAACCATTTTTATATATCATCAATTGAAAATTTAATTTTGTTGAAAATTATGGATTTTATAGGTTTTCTTTTCTAAATAGTGAAGAATTCAATTTTTTTGGTAAACATTTTATATCCTTTAATAAATTAATTAATTTAGAAGTTAAATTATTCTTTTAAATTGATTTCACAGTAACGTATTAATTATTTAATTATACTTAACTCAATTCATTTCATTTTAATCATATTTATTTTGTATTTTTGAATAATTTTGTTTTTAGGATTAAAAAATTATATTTATAAAAACAATTTTCAAATGCATAATTTTTCTCAAATATAATTATTTAAAATAACAATTTGTGAGAAATTAAGTAAATAAAATGATCAGATTATATATATATATATTGTGTTTATTTTAATTCATATAATGATTATTAATAGTTACCCTAAGAATTTAATATCATCTTTTCCATAGAAAATACATTTTTTTAAAAACTATTTTACAACATTATTAAGGGTTTTATATTAAATTAATTTATTCCACACATGTGAATTGACTTTGATAAAATATATTATATATTTTGAATAATATTAATTAATATTAGGTAATAATTTCAACTTATGTTTTGAATAATATGAATGTTAACTCTACTATATATTTATTACCCATCAAAATGAAAAATAGGTTAATTGTGTGTAAAAATTATTTTTCACAAAATTGAAAAGACATACACTAAAATTATGAATATTATTTTCTAAATATTTATTATATATATTCCTTATTTTTTATATTATAAATTTTTAAATAATGAGTTTATAAAATAATATATTTTGATATGATATAATTCAAATTTTATATTGAGTAATTTGAAAATTCCAATAAATAATTTATTTTCATTAATTAATGGATTGTATAAAAATTTAATTTCTAAATAAAAAATTCAGATTTTGTACTTTTTCTTAAAGATAAATGATCTTATAATTTTTATGAAGTTAAATGTAATTTTAATAAGGGTTTGAAACCATTATTTAAAAAAACATTTTTTAATAATTCCAATTATTATTATAAAAGATAAAATGAACATATTTTGAAATTTATTTTTAATAAATTAATGTTAATTATTTAATATGAATGATGATATTATCTCATTGTTATTTTTCATGATTTTCAGAGATAATCGAATTTTTAGGTAAAAATTAAATATCGTATAAATATGTGGTGTGTATTATGACATCATAATGATCCAAAAGAGAATAAATATATCTTATAAATGGTATACAAGACCAAATATATTTTTTTAATTTAGAATAAGGTGATTTTATGTTTATTTGATTAATTTTCAGGGAATTTACCAAACCTCCACAATCATTAATATATTTTAATTTTTTTAAAACAGTTCTTTAAGAGTATAACTCAAATCAACATAAGCTTGTGTATTATTTTATTAAGATCATCCTTTGTCCTTATAAAATAATAAAATCCACTCCCATTTATCAGAAAAAATTTGAAAACCCAAGGAATATATTTTGGTTTTAGATATTTTATTATATAGAGTCTGAATCGTAAATTTTAGAAATAATAATGAATTAGCCACTCATTTCCATTATAAACCCACCAAATGTCATATTTCTCATCCCAAAAAATAATTGGAGCACCTAATTACACCCCTTATCTATATATTTATTATATGGTTCTCCCATTCTCAAAAGAAACTCCTCTGATGCATTCAAAGTCACACTGTCCAGGAAAGGGACCTTTCCCACCTTCTTTTAATTCAAGCACCTTAATTGAAATTAGACATTTTAATTTCAACTTATTATACTTTAATTAAAAAAAATCCCTATTTTTCAACTGATATTATTTTAATGAGGTATCAATTATCTAAATTCATTTTTAATTTTAACTATGTTGTGGCTATGATGAAATTTTGTAAGGGTTATATTCTTTCTCATTTCCATTCAAGCTACTTTTTTATCCCATGCTGCTTTTTTTTATTTCAAGTTATTTACATATGTTCTCCTAAAATCCTAATAATCTCTTTTTTGTTACTATTTTATGAGATACCCCTTTCAATATCATCAATCTCTCCCATGATCCTTTTGTATAGTCTTTTCCATACCAATAATTAGCAAGGGATTTGTCTAATGTCATTTTCCATTCAATTACCTCTTAAATGATATGATTCTCCCATTAAATTTTTTTGGATAAGTTTTAAAATAAATCCATTTACTTTATATTTTATGTATAAATGATGATAGAACCATTTCACACTCATTAATCCCTCCCATGAACCTTAATGTGCACCCATTTCCATTCTGAAATTTTGTAACGGATACTCAATTTTTATTCATTATTCATGTTTTTTATTATCTTATTCATTACAATTCGAATTAATATTTTTGGGATATTTCATTCCAGTTCCCTTATACTATACATTTTATTTCCAAATTATAATATAACCCTTTATATCTCATTAACCCATTTTATTAATTTCAATTTGATGGCGTTATTCTACTGAAATTTCGCCATTATTTTCAAAGATAAAATATTGTGTAGCGAATGCCATACCCAATTCTTATCATTGGTATTCACCATTACAAAATTACAAATATTTTAATTTTCACTTAAATTTTTTTATCCCAATCTCCTTGATCTTTTAATAACTTTTAATGATGAATGGATTTATGTTTTATTGTCTATGTGGCATACATAATAATGATAATGACATGGAAGTGATGGATGCACCTAGAATTATATAGTGCTCTAATGAATTTGTTATTAACTAGTCTCATGAGATGTCATGTTGGGATAAGGTGTGAAATTTATTCCTTTATGGGACTTTTTCTATCATTCTATCATTGATGTTAGGATTGAACTCTGTTTATGATATAGTGTATTATTTTGTTTCCATATTTCTCATGTTGCAATTATCATTTTATATCAGGATTTACTATTAATGTTTTTTATTCTCATAACTATTTTGACACAATTTAATGTCTATTTCCAAACATTTTTCACATTATTCCATATTTATTCTCTAACTAAGACTTATAGGGAACCTATTTCTTATGTATAACCCCATGTTATCCAGTGATGTTTTATGTATAAGAATGTTAATTAATTTTTCAAATAAGATTTCTTTTTTCATGATTTATATTTTTATGTATTCTAAATATGTCAAAATGAAACTAGATTTCTAGATGACCCGAGTGTATTATGTGTAATACTATGTAGAAAATCCTGTATTAAATTGTAATAAGGAGATGAGTTTTATTATTGGTATCGAAGAAAAAGTTTAGTTATTTGAGGATTAAGATTAGAAAACTCTACCAAAATCCCCATGGATAGGACTGAGTATAAGAAAGAATCCCTAAATTTTGGTAATTATAGTTCATGTCCATTATAAATAAAATACATCTCGTTTTGGATTATATATGTGTACTTATTTTAGAAATAGATCTTCCTAGATGTATCAACTCTGATAAAATATTTCTTGACTGCCTAAATGTAAACTGGTACACGATTATAGGCCTTACTGAGAACCTGGTTTGACACCCCTAGGTTATATGCTTTGGTAAATTAATAATCTTATTATAAAACATTATTAAAAAAAAATACAATAATAATATATTTTAAGAAATGTATCATTTATAACTTATATTGAGGGTAGAAATTTATAAGTTAAGGAAATAATTGTAATTTATAAGCTATAAATTTAATGTAATCAGATTCCCTTTTATGTGTTAAATTGTGTAAAAAATCATGTGTAATTTTACCTTTATTATCGTGAAGGGATAGAAATAGAATGTACTGAGTTCATGTTTAAGTTTTGAGGAAAAAATTTATTAAAGGGAGGAATAATTTAATGCCATATGTTTTTAAAAAGGAAACTATGTTTGATAACATATGTGATACACAACACCGAACCCAAACAGATAATGATTATTTAAATATGACCATTTTAACAATAAAATTAAATTACATTGTGTGATTAATAATACATAATATATGATTTATATATATATATTAATAATATATATATTGATACTTTTTTTAAATTATCAATAATCTTTTATTAATGGCTTTTTGTTCTTTAAAATTTGTTTTCATTCAGAATGATTTTTTTTAATATTGTAATTAATATATAGAAAATTTGAAAAAACTATTTCATAAAAAACTCAATTTTTTATATCAAAAAATAAAAATTAAAAAACATCTAATGGGAACTTATCTAAATTAATTTTTTATTATATATATATATATATATGTGTGTTTGTGTGTGTGTGTGAATAAAAATTCACATAATTAATATTATTAGTTATATAGTTAAGGTAAAATCATTTTTTTATTAAAAATATATATATTTGGAAAAATGGATTATCTTCATGCTTGGAAGTGTAATATTAAATTAAATTCTTCCACCTATGTAAATTGATTTTTATAAAAAGGATTCAATTTTTGGGATAATATGAACTGATATTAGGTAATAAGTTCAACTTAATTTTTGAACAATAAGAATAGTAATTGAATTAAATATTTATTTCCACGACAAAAAGAAAATATGTTAATTTAGTAAAAAACTATTTTATAAAAAATAGAATCAAAATAACCATAAATTTAATATTGTTTTTATTTAAATATGTATTATATTTATTAGTAATTTTTTTACTTTATTAATTTTTATGTAATCATTTTATGACATAATATATTTTGATAGGACAAAAGAGAAAATTTATTTTGAGTAATATGCCATTTCAAATAAGGAATAAATTTTGATCAATTAATATATTATTGAAATAATAAATTTTAGTAAAATATTATTATTAATTAATTTTAATTAAATATAAATGATCATATATGTTTTATGATGTCAAATGTAATTTTTATATGGTTCGAAAACTATTACTGTCAAAAACCCCAACATTTCATAATAAATATCAATCCATATTTTCAATGTGAAAATTCACATATATAGAGAATTGTTTTTATATGAATAGTTCTTTTTTTCGAATTAAAATGTTGAAATTATATAATGGTTAATTTCTCATAATTTTCTGGAAAATTCAAATTTTCGGGTGAACATTTAATACCGTATAAATATATGTTGTGTATTATGACATCAGAATGATTCAAAATGGATATAAAAAATACTATAATGGGTTTCCATGGAAAATAATGATTTTTTATTCAGAGTAGTATTATTTTATGTTCAATTGATTTATTTTATAATACATTTATGAATCCTCCGAAACCATTAATACATTTCATGTATCTAAAATCATTCCATTAAGAGTATGAATCACTTCCACATCATAAAGTGTATTATTATATTAATATATATCCTTGTTTATACAAAATATTGTAATCCACTCCCATTTTTTTTATCCATGGGTAAAAACCAATGGATGGTTTTTGGTTTTTGTTATTTTATTATATAGATTCCCAAACAAAAGTTAAAGAAATAATAAAGATCCCCCCATCTCATTTCTTTAATAATCCCACAAAATATCTAATTTATCTTCACTAAAAATTATTGGGTCATGTAATTAATCTTCCCATCCCACTTTATATCCCTCCCAAGGTTCCCCTATGCTCTCAAGAAGCTTTAACAAAGTAATTCATGTCAAACTCTTAAGGTTAGGGACCTGCCACCCATCCTATCCATTCAAGAAGCTTACTTCAATTAAGTCATTCTAATTTGAGTTGATTATATTTTATATCATTTGTAAAAGATACATTTACTTTCCAATTTCTTTTATTTTAATTGCGAGATCATTTATTTATCACTTTTTGAATATTACATCAGTCATCAATATGATAATTTTTTTAAAGGATCTCTCTCTTCACATTTCCATTTGAGAACCTATTTTATGTCATGCCTCTTAGTTTCCATTTGTGGTTGTTTTATTATTTTTTTCTATAACCCTCATACAATATTTTTTATTTCATCATTATGAGATACCCCATTAACTCTCCTTAATCCCTTTCATGAACCTTCATGTACACATGTTGGCATGATGAAATTTATTAGGAGATTTCTCTAATCTCATTTCCATTCAAGCACGTCATTTATCTTCTGATTCTTAGTTTCAATTTGTTGTATTTTGAGTATGTTTTTCTCCAACCCCCATTACTACCCATTTTTATATACGTTATTATATCCTCATTTCCCAGTCATTAATCCCTTCAATGAACATTAACGTACAACAATTACCTTCATGAAATTTAGTAAGGGATCCTAACCTTATCCTTTTTATTCAGGATTTATTATTACCTTAAGCCTTATATTTCCATTTAATATTATTTAGATATTTAGTTCCATTTCCAAACTCATGAACATTTTACATCCAAATTATTATAGAAACCTTCCTCTCTTATCTATCCATTTTATGATTTTTTATTTGAATTTTCTATGTTGCCCAAATTTCACCCAGAATTTCCAAGCCAAAACAACTGTTTAGTGAATTCCATACCTATTTCCAACCATGGGTATTAACATTTTTAAACATAAAAATCTATGGATTGTGAAATAATATTATGAATTCCAAACACATTTATCATGTAATAAATTATTAACCTGAATGGATTTGTTTTGTATGATCTATATGGAACACTGAAGCATTAGAATGAAATGAAACCGACGAGTGCACATGGAGTTATTTAGTGATCAAATACATTGGGTAATTTTTAGTCTAATGAGTTGTCAGGTTAGAATAGGTACTGAACCTCATTCCTTTATTGGACATTTTCTATCATTATTTCTTGGCAGTTAACCTCGAACTATGTTTATAATGAAGTGTTTTAAGTTGTTTCCTCCTTTCCCATGTTGTGATTATGATGATATATCATTATTTATTAATCATGTTTATGATTATAAAAACTTTTATTCCCCTATTAATATGAATTTTGTCTAATATGTATCACCTTATTCATTTTTTGTTCCCTTATAGGGCTATACAGATCACCACTTTCTTATGTATCTCTCTAGGTCATCCTATACTACTTTAAGTACGATAATGTTAAGGATTTTTTCAATACACATGTATTTTACTGTTTAAATTTTAAATTCATGTAACTAATTAAAAAATACTCTTGACATATTTATTATTTTGGTTTTATTAAGTGTAATATTCTATATTAAATTATGAGTAAAAGTGTATTAAAGGGAAGGGTTGTTATAAATATGGATTCATTATATTGAACCATTTCCCGTAATTTCAAAGAAGGTAATATTATTAATCATACATCAATGTTTAATGTAATGGTTATCATAGTTTTATTAATATAATAATATTAATATTACTGTGTAGTTCGTTAAAACATGGTGTTGTGTATACTGAAAGAGACTTATGAAATTATATTTATTTTATTTTTTCATAAAATATATATGTACATGATTATATATCTTAACATCAATTTTTCCATAAAAATTATAACACATTGAAAAAATAACTACGGATACTTTTTACTAATAATATCCTCAATATCCCACATAACATATTCTAATTGGTGGATTTGTTTTATAAAAATCTTTACCATGTGATTCGTATTGTTTCATTGCACTTTCTATAAATTATCCCAAATTTCAACATGTTTTTTATTCAAAAAAATGATCATGATCCATTGGAACGAAATGTAAGTATTTTAAATGTCACGGTTCTTTTATGTGCTTCATCTGTAGAGATACATAGAACCATTTTTCGGACATGGTACTTCTTTAGTGGAAAGGTTAAGTGATATGAAAACATCTATACTCGATTAAGAATCTAAAAAGATACACCATAACATGGGATAATATTTAATCTAATTAAAATTATCATAAAATTAGTCCATGGAGAAATTTTTAGAAAAACATTATCACAAAATTTAAATTATATATCACATTGATAATTATTAGAACATCATTTCTATCTTCTTTGTGGAACCATTATGTGTTAATGAATGGTTCATAAATTATTACCATTTATTCTTCCATATATATCCCCAATAAAATTATTTATCTAAATTAATCTCAAACTATTTATACTCTCCACATCATTTATTAGAGTTAATTTAAAGGATCCATCTCAATTATTGAGTAAAATCTGTTATTTTATGAAAACATGAATATAGGAGGTTGTTGAGACCAAAAAAACTATTGAAATAAATTGAAAATATTAGAACAAAAAATCTAGGGATTGTGATATTTTATCATGATGAATATATGTACGAGTATGATACATATTGTTGACAATAAATTATTTTTCAATAGCATGTGGAAGGCTTCTCCAGAGCATTGTGGTAATCCTCAAAACCAGATCTGATACAATAGAATTCAGAAATCTATGGAACCTTACAAGTTCATTGATGTATATCATAGAGAGACAATTGAGTTTGATGTATTCTTGGATAGACATTATGTTTTATGAATTTTTATGTTTTAAAATAAAACTCATATATCAATTTTCTAAATAGTTTCTTTGTAGAGTCTTTCAACAAAATAAATGGTACACAATCTCCCATTTCTATTATGGTATGGGTAATGGATATAAAAACAACATCGAAATTTAGATCCAAAACATAACATATTGAGATACTACGAACTGATATGGAGACTCTTAATATCTATCATCAATTAATCACATATAAATAACTCTTTCCTGTCCCTATACATCATTATACAGCCATGATAAATATAGATTGATGAACTATGCAATTCATCAATACAATCCTTCAAGTATAGTATTGATGAGGCACATACATTTATCATAAACTATATCATTCAATCATATTAAAGGTTATATAAAGAAATATTTTTCACCATCTTCTATTGCACTAAATCACTCTTATGTTACACTTTAACCTTCACATTGATTTATAATTATACATCTATTTAACAAAAGATAAGTTTTTAACCCTTCTCTATTTCCAGATCCAACCTTTTTAAGTCCATAAATAGTTAATCTTTTTTATTCTCATCATAAATATAAATGGATGATTATTTCAAATCAACAAACCATCAACCCAATTCTCATTCCTAGGGTTGTAAAATATTTATCATTCATAATCTTTATTCATCTCCAACCATTTTCTTTAACACATTTTCATCTCCTTATGTGCACATGTATTCTTAAAAATGTTATGGCAATTTTTTATATGAAATACATATCCATAAATTTCATTCCGACATGTCATTAATGTAAAAAAAATCATAGCTAACTAAATATCGTTATTTGAGTACATTTTTTCATAAAACATAAATTTTCTTGATTTAAAAACAATATCCATTTCATCATGCATGAAAAACTGTCTGTTTCTATTATTCTATGTATCATTAAATGTAAATAAACATTCAACATTAAAGGGTAATGAATACATTGGGAAAATGACTAATATTATATTAAGTTTGTTGAAGTATTACGCACAATCATCTATCTAGAGGAATATTCCTCCATTTTGAGTTAACATGGTGAGTTTATTAAAAACATATGAGAAATTCTCTAAGATCCTTCAATAATTTCCATCCAAACAAAGTAAAATATTGTTCTCAAACACCATATCTGTTTTAGGAAAACATTTAATAGCCTCCATATTGAAATAATCCACATATACACCCTCTCTAGATATTATATGAGAAAAAATAATCATTTTTAGAAAATATTAAAACATCATAAATTTTTCCGAGAATTTCTCAATTCATGTAATCTTAATTACAATTCTAAAGTTATATTCACGAACATCCATTCACATTGAATATATATGAATTTTATCTATAAGGTTTATGACATACTAGTAAAAGTAATCTCTAAAGAATCAATTAATTAAATCCTTGAGAATAAAAATGGAATTAGTTTGGCTAAATGGAATCACTATATTTTCCTAGTGTTCATACCTTATATAGGATGAAATCTTTTGGTAAATCTGATATATTGACCCCCAATTAATGATATCCATAGTGAAGTTCAATCATGGAAATATATTAAGCTCCAAGAACATGATTATAAAAGTCATCAATATGGGGTAGATTATAATTTTTTTTATAAATGTGATCTTGTTAGTTTATCAATATTAAATGTAGAGTATCATCAATCAATACTTAATAAAAATATAAATCAATCTTTCACCCCAAGGTTGGAAAATTTTCAAAAAAAATGCCCTGATAAAATTATTCCATATTTGGTAATTTAATTTCTATATCTTAAAAGGAGCCATTAAGTGCAATGTCTTTGAAATTAGAGTAGTTACATATATCATTTATATTGAACACTCAATTTATAAATTCAGTAGAAGGATAGAAAATTATTCTATAAGTCATTAGAAAACTCCCAAACAATATTCATGTCATTGATGTTGTGTTTTCCCCATTCATTTTTTATAGAATCCCTTTTTTATTATAAATAGAAACCCGAATAATGGACATTGTTTCCATAAAAATTTCATATATATAATTTCAAAGATATATAATCATATCCTGGTTTAGAATATAAAATTTTACTTATATTCTGTGGAAATTGATCTGAGATTTATTTAGATAAAATCAATACATTACAAAGATAACATCAAATTCAAACAGATTGAGAATAACAAGATTTCTAGGAATCAAAATCCCATAAAATTTAACTAGATAAGATGAATAGAATTTATATGTGGTCATTATTTCATTAATTTTTTTAATTCTAATTCAACATCCAATAAATAGGGTGGAATTTTGATTCATATAGAAAACTGTGTAGATATAAATGAATGGGTAAATCCATTGTCAAATAAGACATTATAAGTTATTTATTGGATTTAAATCTTACCATTCATCATGAATTTATTGTACCAATCAATAAAAAATAGCGGTCACTTTATATTTCCCTTTGTATATCCTCTGAAGAGGTTTGGGAAATTGATAGTCATCATTAACCATCATATTTTAGAATTTGTTAGAAAAATTCCCAAACACTATTAATTTTAGAAACATAAATGTGTGTTCTGTATTCTATATTTATTTATATCTATTTTCACCATGATATATCTTTTTCCCATTTATTAATAAATATTTTTCCCAAATACCATCACATTAAAAAATAGAACATTAACTAGTTCCCCTAAAATAATTTTCTCCATTTTCACATCAACACATTGAGCGTGAATGTAATATTATCTTATTAAATACATGGTTATATGTAATTAATGTTCATTCCATATTTATTTTCTTATCAAAGCAATGAGATTTATGGTTAACTCTAATACCCATTTCCACCATGTTTTCACGTCCATACATTTCTTATAGATATTAAATTCACTTATTACAAACTCCCTCTAACTAATTTCATTAAAAAAACTGATGAATGAATCAATCTTACATTCATGTTGTTTAATGGCCTGGACCCACTGAAATAGTTACACTGGTCACTGGGACACTAGTCACGGTGGCACTATGATAGTGGCACCGTGAGGGTGACACTATTACTGTGGCACCGTGTCCTCACCATGTCTTCGTCCCTTTTTCTAGTTCCAACTTTTTATGCTCCTGCAATGTATCTATTGATGTAAAGATGATTTAATAACCTCTTTCAATCCATTTAATGCCCATAAATAATATCTAAAAAATCCCCCAGGAGTCGCGGAACCCTTAACTTACCAAAACATTTTGTTTTTCCTCAGTGTCGCACCCTTCCTTGTACCTTCTATATCTTCCCCTATTATGCCTTTCTTTATGAATACGGAAAACTATTTAACTCATAGCTATTATGACCACCCCTCTGAGGATAATTTTTAAATGACATTTAATTCCATCGTGCGTAACTACCCAACCTCGTAGGGAACCATGATCAGAATTTAAAGCCGTTGAAATTTCCATATCCCGTAACAACGAGATATCATCCTTATATCACACAAGGATTCCTTATTCTTCTTCCTCTTGGATAGTCTCCTTTTCTTTTCAGTGCTTTTGGAGTTTCCCTTAACGCGGCAAGTGGTGCGCCTATGCCGGAGCCTTTCTGCTCACCCTTGGAGTCCCCCGACGTTCCTCCCCTACAAGTCGCGCATCCCTAGTTCTTGGCGCGTGGAGAAGAACTTTGATCCTTGATCAACCAAGTAGGGATTTTCCTTCGCCTCTCCTTATAGTGTATCATGTGTGGTGGGTATGCTACTATTTCTGTGGAAATTGATGGAACCAAACCATAAATATGATAATAAACAGACTTTTAAAGGATGAAGGGGGGGGGGGTGATCTATGTTCTACTATACTCTTTTATATTGTTATATGTTGTGAACTGTATGGGCTTATGCTCACTGAAAATCATGGTAATTGGTGGCCTTTCCTTGCGCTCTAATGAGACCTTGTCTTCTGTGATGATTAAATAAAAGTAACATGGAAATTGGTTAATCACCTAAACCCAGTTGATTAAATGAATGTCCAGTGAACAACAATCCTTTTTTCATCACCCCGTTTAACCAAACAAAAATAAGAAAACTTAGTGAATGGTGTACTAGAGTCTAGAAACTTCCTTGCTCTATCTAGATGGCATGTCTGTTTGTTATACTCGATGCTTGTGGGGTGATGTGGATGAGGATGAGATTCTCTATTGTGGCATGGTTTTTGGTTGTGAATCTGAAGCTGTGTGGGGCTGTATCTTGAGGCTTGGTTTGGTTCCTATACTTTGATGGATCTCACTGATACCTTTGTTGTGGTGACTTCACAAGAGAACCGGGTGTGAATTCTTAAATTGTTGTTTGGCTATTTCTCTTTCTCAAGCTTGTGGTTATGCCGGTTAGTTGCCCAGTAGTGTAGAATTAACCTAAATGGGATCACATGAACATGAAAAAAAGAATGGTTTAAATGGGGAATTGGTTTTGGGAATGAGTTATGACTTGGTCGTGAGCGATGGGCCTTCTTTTATGAATGAATAGTAATAAGGTTGGTGTGCTTAGGTTGGCTTTGGAAGCCCTAGGTTGTGATTAGTGCTTGTTACCTATACATATATATGTAGTTTTTATGTTTATTATTTGTGCCCCACCCAAGTTGAGCACTTAGTGCCGAACACCATGAATTCATGGGGGAGGGTGTTTTTCCCAACACTCATATGAGTGGCTGGTTATTAGCTCCTTTTCTTCTCCCTTTCCCGAATAGCCCAAGACTCTTCGGGGAGGCTGTGACTTCCTAAGGTCCTTTATAGCCCAAGATTTGTCAGGCATGGTAGTTTTGGTAGTTGGCCCAGGTGTGTGCGGGAATGTTTTTTTCCCAAGAATCTTCGAGATGAGGCCCAGGTGTCTTCGGGTGTGGCAGTAGATGTTTTAGCCTAGGTGTTTGCGGTCGGGATGTGTGGTTGTGACCCAGGTGTTTGCAGGCAGGATGTGTGGTTGTGGCCTCGGTGTGTGCGGGCGGGGAGTGGCTGTGGGACTGTGGTGAGAATGGAAAGATTGGTTTGATGCATAGGATTTCTTCAATAACCAGTGGGAAAGTGGTGCGGGGAACCCAAATATCGATGTGCTATTACTATACATTACATGACTTGCGTTATTTGGGGAGTGTGCCTTGGTGAGTCTTGGGGTGGATAGTTTTTCTTTCTAGGTTCATTGGTTATCTTTTTTTCCATAGGGCATTAGAATTCCTCACCACTTGTGAATGAGAGTCTTTGGTTTTCCCTACTGAGTATACTTGTATGATCACCATATGTATATAAAACTGCTTTCAGGTTTCCTCAGGGATCGTGCGGGGTCGTAGTAGCTCGAACGTTGGGACAATTGCAGTTACTACTATTTTTTTTTCTTTAGTTCTTTACCTTTGTAGTCTCCTTGTAATTTGTGTTATTTACTTCTGTAACATGCATATGGGAATGGTTTCCTTTTGGCTTTACCCTTACCCACTAGTTTTAGTGTTGTTGGGATTTACTATCATATCTCCCAATCCTAATAAAGAAAAAGGGTAATGCCTTCCATCTTGTGTGAGATTCTATACCCGTGGTTCTAGTCTCCACTCCAGGGCCTATTGAAGGCGGGTCTCAGGGGGTCATTATCTCTACTTTATGTTGAAGAAGGAAGGATCTGGAAATCTTCTGTCCATTCCCTCATATTGGTGAAGGCGGGACGTGATAGAAAGGTTTCATAGGTGAGGTTGATATATAGGATGGTGTCTGGGGTTAGGCATAGTGAGGATTTCTTGGGATGGTAGGGAAACAGTGTTGGGTGATCTTGGTGCATGAAATAGGACAGGGAAGGCCAGGTAGGACATGGGATTTTAGGGGCCCCCGTGATCCGATGCAAGGACTATGGGCTTATCGAACGACCAATTAAGGCTACACTGATTGCAGGGTTGAGACCCTATGGAAGGTAGATGCATCATAATGACTTGTGTTCTTGTGTTTCATGGGTGTTTTGGGATATAAAATCAATAAGAAGTCTTAGAAAATTTAAGAACAATATTCTACAATACTCGGGCTTAGGTATTCCTTGTATACCTTGCAGCTATGGAACTAGGGAGATGAAAACGAGTAGTGAAGGAGATCAAGGGCCAGGAGGATGACTTGGAAAATCAGCAGAAGGGTGACTGAGAGGAGGAGGACGATCAGTGGAAGAGGATGCTTGTGCCTTTCAACGGCCGACCCTCGGGAAGTACGAGGTTAGCATCTCAGACATGGAGACAGATAGCTGTCTAGAGGAGCTGGTGATAGCTTTCAGCTAGATCCGGGCTCCAATGGAGTACTGGGTTCCTCTGGATGTAATCCATATCCGAGGAGCACCGCGTCAGAGGTGGACGCTTTATCTTGAGGAGAAGAGGGAGGCTGAGGTTACTTAGGATGACTTCGAGAAGATGTTCTGGGTGGAATTTCTCTCTTCCAAGATGAAGGCTGAGAAGAGGCAGGAACTACTCTCCCTCCATCAAGGGAGTATTTCAGTGAGAGAGTTGGGGATCATGTTCAGGGATATCCTACGCTTTTCTCCCAACCTCTTTCCGGATGAGGAGTCTCGGGCGAGATGTTTGGAGGAGGCACTTCGACCTTCTCCCCAGTATGATGTTACTCAATTTACCCTACCGATGTAAACGGAGGTCTATAAGAAGGCTGAAGTGGTGGAAAGGATGCACATGATATGAGGTGTATCACGAGAGGGAATCGAGTTGCGCTCATCGAAGGGGAATGCCGTCAGTAGCAGGCCTCTAGCATCGGGGCCCTCTAGGTTTTGACCACCAGGAAGCAGGCCTCAGTAGTTCCAGTTCCGATCTTTGGGCCCTATCCCTTTCCTTTTAGGTCCAGGGCCGAGGTTCTTCATCTGTGGAAGCCACTGGCACCTTCAGAATCAATGCCCAGACATGTTAAAATACATAGAGGGTGGGCGGGTTCAACACCCACCTTAGCAGCCACCGTTTCTAGCTATGCCCTTTCAGCAGCAACAGTAGGGGAATCAAACTCCCACTCCTCCAAGGGCAGGTGTTGCAAGAGGAGGCCGACCTCAGGATGCTCTTACAGGACCTCAACCAGGGTGTCGTCGGGGAGGTGGCTGATAGCTGAGAGGAAGAGGAACTAGGCATGGGTAGTTACACACCGCAGAGGCAGCAGTCTCAGCACGACCAGAAGTTGTCCGAGGTACGATCAACTTATTTAGTACTCGTGACTATGCCTTGTTCGATACAGGAGCTTCCCACTCCTTTGTTGCACCCAGTCTAGCCCGTGCTCTAGGTTTAGATGCTGAGAGACCTCCAATGCCCCTGGTGCTGAGCACACCAGTCAGAGGTCAGAATGACTTGTCTTATGTTTTCCGAGGGTGTAAACTGATGATAGGGCCACATCAGTCTATCAAGGATATTATACTATTGCAGAAACATACATACGATGTCATCTTAGGCATTGAAAGGCAGTTCTTTATATGTTCTATCATTGATTGCATCCGAGGATGAGTCATGTTTTCAAATTTGGGCAGCTGACGTGTAACCTTCATCGGCGAGCGGGGTTTCCAGAAGTGCAGCAGGCGAGAGGAGCCCCTCCTTTCCTTGTCAGCTGAACTATCAGTGGAGTCGATGGATGAAAAAAATGGTGGAAGTACCAAGGATCGTTATTGAGTTTATAGACGTCTTCCATGAGGAGGTGGCAACTCTACCCCCTCGACGTGATGTTGAGTTCGGGATAGACTTGCAACCTGGTGCCTGTCCGATATCGATGGCTCCCTACCGGATGGCACCTTCCGAGTTGTGGAAGTTGCGAATTCAGATTAATGGTATAATGAAGAAGGGTTTTTTTCAACCAAGTGCATCACCATGGGGTGCTCCATTCTTATTCGCAAAGAAGGAAGATGGTGGTTTCAGACTGTGCATAGACTACCGGAGACTGAACCAGGTAACGGTCAAGAACATTTACCCTCTCCCAAGTATATAAAACCTTTTCGACCAGTTTAATGGGGCAGGGTGGTTCTCCAAGATTGACCTGCAGTCAGGATATCACCAGCTGAGGGTGAAGGAGGGTGACATCTCAATGACTTTCTTCAGGTGCAGATATGGGCACTTTGAGTTTGTGGTCATGCCGTTTGGCATTACGAATGCTCCAGATGTGTTCATGGGGCTCATGAAATCCGTCTTCTAGAAATACCTGTATTGATTGGTAGTCATGTTTATTGACGACATCCTGATATACTCAAGATGAGAGGAAGATCACACTAAGCACATGAGAACAGTTTTAGAGGTCCTCCGACAGCACCAACACTATGGGAAGTTGTCCAAGTTCAATTTCTGGACACGAGAAGTGAACTTCCTTGGGCACATGGTGTCCGAGCAGGGAATAGAAGTGGACCCATCAAAGGTATAAGAAGCTGTTTCTTGAGAAGCACCCATGAACGTGGTAGAGGATCGTAGTTTACTTGGACTGGAAGGTTACTACTGGAGGTTCGTACCCAACTTCTCCCAATTTGCAGTGCCTTTGACATCTTTGACCAAGAAGGACCAGGCCTTCGTCTGGAATGGGCAGTTCCAGACATCCTTTAGCTATCTGAAGGAGAAGTTGTTAAGTGCCTCATTGTTGAGGTTTCCAGAAGAAGGTTCTGCGTATGAGGTGTTCTGTGATTCTTCTGGACAAGGCATCAGGTGTGTGCTGATGCAAAGACAAGGGGTGATCTCTTATGGGTCTATACAGTTACGTCCCCATGAGCGTAATTATGCCACTCATGATATAGAGCTTACGACGGTCATGTTCGCACTAAATTTGTGGTGACATTACCTTATCGGGGAGAGCTCGGTGGTCTTCACGGATCACAAAAGATTGAAGTATATCTTCTCCCAGTGGGACCTGGACTCACGACAGCAAGGTGGATGGATTTCATTCCAGACTACAACTTATCTATGTCCTACAACTCAGGAAAAGGGAATGTGGTGGTCGATGCCTTGAGCAGGAAGTTGCAAGAGGATTCTGTTTGAGAACGGCAGATGCCTGGAAGGCGATGGAGGCATTGCCTGTCCTGCACCTGGATGCGAGCCTGGATGGTGGTAGAGGTTTCTTGTATCAGATGATAGTGCAGACTTCTCTACTATGGGCAGTGGAGGAGTCTTAGTGGGGGGAAATAGAGAGTGAAGTGATGCGTGACCAGGTTAACCAAGGCAATGCTTCAGAAGGATGGTTAGAGGATGGTCAGAATCAGATTCTTTTTTGTGGGAAGATGTTTGTCCCAGAGGCGATGCGCAAGAGGGTTCGTGGTGAGTTCCACAACTCACCCCTAGCAATGCACCCGATAGTATCCAAAATGTACCGGGGCTTGAGGGTCAGTTCTGGTGGCTCGGGGTAAAGCGGGCGGGGGCAGAGTTCGTGGCCAGGTTCCTAGTGTGTCAGCTAGTGATGGTTGAACACAGCGTTCTAGGTGACGTTTTGCAGCCTTTAGGCGTCCCTGAGTGAAAGTAGGATGAAATCTCGATGGATTTCGTCACAGGGCTACCCACAGTTCAAGGAGGCTGCGATGCTATCTGGGTAGTGGTGGACTAGTTGAAAAAATCGGCCCACTTTCTGGAAATGAAGGAGTCGGGAGAATTGGATGCCTTAACACGGAGGTACGCAGATGAGGTGGTGCGGTTCCATGGAGTTCTGAGATCCATCATCTCGGATAGGGATGCAAGGTTTACCTAACGAGTCTGGAGAGGATTGAAACATTCTTTTGGCACCCAACTACATCTTAGCACTACTTTCCATCCCCAGACAGAGGGATAGATAGAGCGCACCATCCTGACATTGGAGGATATTCTACGGGCATGTATTCTAGATTTTGGGGGATCGTGGTTGTAACACTTGCATCTGGTAGAGTTTTCCTACAATAATAGCTATAAATCTACAATTGAGATGGCTCCGTTCGAAGCCTTGTATGGTAGGTCATGTCTCTCACTCTTCTGTTGGACTGAGGTTGGGGAAACAAGTGTTCTTGGATCAGAGGTGGTGTAGAGCATGATGGAGAAGATTCTGCTTATACGGGAGAGGATGAAGGCGGGTCAGGACCTGGAAAAGTCATATGCTGATAATAGGAGGAGACCCTTGTAGTTCGAGGTCGGGGACCACATATTCTTGAAGGTCTCCCCTCGGGGTGGACAACAGAGGTTCGGCAGGGGGAGTAAACTTTCTCCATGGTTCATCGGACCCTTCAAAGTGTTGCGGAGGGTGGGATAAGTGGATTATCAACTAGCGCTACCACCGCCACTACTGAGAATACATGACATCTTCCATGTGTCACAACTCCGACGGTATCTACATGATGATTCACATGTCCTTGACTGGGGAAAGCTAGACATCAAGGCCGATGTGACGTTTACAAAAATTCCTGTGATAATTGAGGATTGTAAGGAGAAGGTGCTCCATGGATGGACCATTCCTTTAGTCCGTGTGTTATGGAGGCATGGTGGGCTCGAGGAAAGTACGTGGGAATGGGAGACACAGATGAGCGCCCAGTACCTAGAGCTGTTTTGAGTTTTTCTCTGTTTTTTTGTACTAGTTTTGATCGAACGCTTTACATTGTTAAATATGGAACACGTGGTTTTACTTTTTATGGGGATGTGTGTGAAGAGTCCTGACAATTGGGAGGGGAGGAACCAATTCATAATCAAGACGCATTAAGGTGGATACAATTAAACCCGTGCGGGCGAGTCAGTGCCACCCAAACCGGATAATATCTTGACATGGAAGAATAAACTCCATAACCCATACGACTGGAATGTTTGAACGTTGTGTGTTTCCAGGTTACTTGAGGAAGAGGTGTTCCTAGATGTCGATGAGGTTCACTCATGAGAGGTATATTTCGAGGTGGTTGTTCGGAACCCCTCTTTTCTTTGGGTCTAGTTTTGATTCTCGAGGGAAAGAATAGTTTGAGTGGTATCTGATGTAATGGCCCGGACCCACCTAGTCCATTACATTGCCAAAACAAAGATCCCCTGAAACGGTGGCATCTGTCATGGGGACACTAGTCATGGTGGCACCGTGACTATGGCACCAGTTAAGGTGGCACCGTGACGGTCACACACTGGTCAATGGGGCACCCGTCACGATGGCACCATGATGGTGGAACCTTTGACGGTGGCAACATAAGGGTGACACCGTGACAGTGGCACCATGAGGGTGGCATCGTGATGGTGGCATTGTGTCCTCACCGTGTCTTTTTCCCTTTTTCCAGTTTTGACTTTTTCTGCTCCCACAATGTATCTTTTAACGTAAAGATGATTTAACGCCCTTTTTCAAGCCATTTAAAGCCCATAAATAATATCTAAAAATCCCCCAATGGTCAGGCAACACTAAACATACCAAAACGTGTGGTTTTTCCTCGATGTCACACTGCTCCCCATACCTTCCAAATCCGACCTTGTTACGCATTTCCTTATGATTAAATAAAACTTTTTAATGCATAGCCATTAGGACCTCCCCTCCAAGGAAATTTTTTAATAAAAATTAATTACATCGTGTGTAAATTCCCAACCGCGTAGGGAACCACGATACGAATTTAAAGCTGTTCAAATTTCCATATCCCATAACAACGGGATCTCATACTTATATCACACGAGGATTCCTTCTTCTTCTTCCTCTTGGCTAGTATTTTTTTCTTCCCGGTGCATTTGGAGTTTCCCTTCTCGAGGCAAGTGGTGAGCCTATTCCGTAGCCTTTATGCTCAACCTTGGAGTCCCCCCGACATTCCTCCCCTGCAAGTCACGCATCTGTAGTTCATAGCGTGTGGAGAAGAACATAGATCCTTGATCAACCAAGTATAGATTTTCCTTCGCCTCTCTTTACTCTGTATCATGCGGGTTGGGTACACTACTGTTTCTATGGGAATGGATGGAACCAAACCTTAACAAAGATAATAAACAGACTTTTGAAGGATGAAGGGGGGGGGGGTGTGATCGAATTTCTATTGTAATATTTTATATTTATATATGTTGTGAACTGTATGGGCTTATGCTCACTAAAAATCATGGTCGTTGGTGGTCTTTCCTTGCACACTAATGAGCCCTTGTCTTCTGTGATGATTAAATAACTATAACATGGAAATTAGTTAATCACCTAAACCCAATTGGTTAAATGAATGTCTTGTGAACAACAATCCTTGTGTGATCATCCCAGTTAACCAAACAGAAAGAAGAAAACTTAGTGAATGATGTACTTGAGACTGGAAAATTCCTTGTTCGGTCTTGGTGGCATGTCTGTTTGTTCTGCTCGATGCTTATGGGGTGATGTGGATGAGTATGGGATTCTCTATTGTGGAACAGTTGTTGTTTGTGAATCTGAACCTATGTGGGGCTGTATCTCGAGGCTTGGTTTGGTTCCAGTACTTTGAGGGATCTCACTGATCCCTTTTTTTGGTGACTTCACAAGTGAACCAGGTGTGAATGCTTAAATTGTTGTTTGACTATTTTTCTTTATTTGGCTTGTGATCATGTCAGTTAGTTACCCGGTAGTATAGAATTCACCTAAATGGGATCACTTGAAGATGAAATCAAGAATGGTTTAAATGGGGAATTGGTTTTGGGAATGATTTGTGACTTGGTTGTGAGTGATGTGCCTTCTTTTATGAATTAATTGAAACAAGGGTGTTGTGCTTAGGTTGGATTTAGAAACCCTAGGTTGGGATGAGTGGTTGTTACCTATACATATATCTTCAGTTTTTATGTTTCTTATTCGCGCCACACCCAAGTTGAGAACTTAGTGCCAAACACCCTAATTTCATGGGGGATGGTGTTTTTCCCAACACTCTTATGAGTGGATTGATATTAGCTCCTTTTCTTCACCCTTTCCCTAATAGGCCAGGACTCTTCGGGCATGCTATGACGGCTTGAGGTCCATTGTAGCCCAATATTCTTCAGGTAGGGTAGTCTTGGTGGATGGCCCAGGTGTGTGCGGGCAGGGTTCTTCCCAAGAATCTTCGGGATGAGGCCCAGGTGTCTTCGGGCATGGTAGTAGTTGTTGTGGACAAGGTGTTTGTGGTTGGGATGTGTGGTTGTGAACCAGGTGTTTGCGGGTGGTATGTGTGGTTGTGGCCCAGGTGTGTGCGGGCGGGGAGTAGCAGTGGGACTGCGGTGAGAATGGCACGATTGGTTCGATGCATAAGATGTCTTCAATAACCAGTCAGAAAGTGGCGCGGGGTACCCAAATATCGATGTGCTATTACTATACATTACTTTACTTCCATTATTTGGGGAGTGTGCCTTTGTGAGGCTTGGGGTGGATATTTTTCCTTGCTAGGTTCTTTGGTTATCTTTTTTCCACGGGGCATTAGAATGCCTCCCCACTTGTGCACGAGGGTCTTTGGTTTTCCCGATTGAGTATACTTGTATCCTCACCCTACGTATATAAAACTACTTTTAGGTTTCCAGGACGAATTCAGGGATCATGCAGGACCGTACTATCTCGGATGTTGGGACAATTGCAATTTCTGTTTTTTTTTCTTTTCTTTGGTACTTTACCTTTGTTGTATCCTTGTACTTTGTGGTATTTACTTTTGTAACATTCCTATGGTAATGGTTTCCTATTGGATTTACCCTTACCCCTAGTTTTGGTGTTGTTGGGATTTACTATCTTATCTCTCGATCCTAATAATGAAAAGGGTATTTCCTTCCATATTGTGTGTGATTCTTTACACTTGGTGCTAGTCGCCACTCTAGGGCCTATTGAAGGCAGGTCTCAGGGGGGGGGGGTCATTATCTCTTCTTCAACTTGAAGAAGGAATGATTTGGAATTCTTCTGTCCCTTCCCTCATGTTGGTGAAGGCGGGTCGTGACATGTTGGATTATAATACATGAATAATTCATCACAATAATTTTAAAATATTAGTCTTTAGAACCAAAGTATTCATTATCCTTCTGTTTTAACTCTATTAATTCCTTCAATGTTATGGAATTATGAATACAATGTAAGTAATTTTTGGAAAAAATATACTCATCCCATTCCATGGATTAAATTTCATTTTCTTGACTCACATTCTATATAATATTCCACCATTTCTCTGCTTATTATTCCAAATGGTATATATTGAAAAGGAATTTTTCATGCTATAAAAATTGGAATTTATAAAATATTATTAAAATGGTACTATTCCATTTTATAGAAACTAGTAGTTCATTTTAACCACTAATTGTTTTTTGGAATGTGCCACATAATGGACTCAATAAAAGGTTGTTACCTCCATTTCTCATTTTTTAGTTTAGAAAAATTCATATCATGAGAAAGTATTTTGAGCATAAAAATGATGATTTTTATTCCTTATACAAAAAAAATTATCAAGATGAAAATTATTTTATTATTTTGTTACACTTATTCTTAACAGGATTATTTCCGGTATGATCATTTGATTAAAATAAAAATAATTACATGATGAAGCATAATAATATTAGAAAACCACATTATTTGGAAAAATCAATTATAGAATGTATAAATAATGACACTTTTATTTCAGTCAATGAATCATATAGTTTTACATAGGTTATTTGTGAATATTATCTATTAAAATCCATCATGATTGATCACAATGTGTCTATGAATTCCCAAATCATATCCTTAGAGTGTGTCAAACTAGCTTTGAAAAAAGTCCCATTATTATACAAAAGGTGATAATCAAATTCATATCAATGAATGATTTTCAGATTTATTAACCCTAGGTATAACTATTACATAGCCACATCCACTTGAAGTATCCATAAATGAATTTAATTTATCATATATAAAATTTACTATCATTTTTTATAATTATAGGATATATTCTTATAATTAGAAAGGACCTTATGGTTCAGAATATTGTTTTCTCGTACTAGAGTACTTTTTATAATAAAACATTACTCTTATAATGTATATATGGATTTAAGATTTTAATATATAGATATTAGATCATCATATATTAATATTAAATATATTTATATAAACATCCTAGAGGACCATAAATGTTTAGGGTGTTTGGAATGATGGATATATAAACAGCCGGTCAATATGTGAACATCATCATCACCTATTTTCTTCTTCATAACTAACACACCTATTATATATATCATACATAATTCCATTATTTAGAACCTTGGTAATGGAAAGATATTAAAATGTACGCTTATATTCCTAATAATGTTAAAAAGGGAGATAATATCATAACAAAAGCATTAATGGACGAGGAAATGGGAACACCATTGGAAATCTGTATACAGAATATCATAGTTCATAAAAGTTTTTCATGGAGTAAATTTTGGTGTATCATATGTTATGAATCATAAATTAATCAAAGAATGTAATCTAATTATATAATACATTGACATATGATGTCAAATTATAAAAAATGTGTAATCATAGAAAATCATTTCTTTTATAGTCAAGGATCATATCTATGACACATTATAGATTGTGTTCACTCCCCAAAACATAATAGTAGTCAGTTTTTTATCCCTATGTTAATATAGTATATTAGTTTCTCTCCTTAAATTTTCATAGTAGTCATGGTTCAATCCCCTAAATATCATAGTTGGAAAATTAACCTACTGAAATTTTTCCCCTCCCAATTCTAATACTATTTTTCTTACAAGATTATAATATTAACACATTAAATTAGAGGGAGATAAATATCCCACTATTCATATGAATACAATAATATATATATTTTTATAAAATATGGATTGATAATTATAATTCCATAACTTATGAAAATAAATCGGTTTCAAAAAATGGCTTCCTATAATACCCAATAGAAACGAAACTGGTTTCATAAATATTTTGTAATCTAATATTTAATAATTCATTTGTAAATTAATATGTTTCATCAAAATATAATCATCATTATCACAAAACATCCAACGAATGAATAATTATGGTTACATTAGAACATATCCAAGTTAAAACAAAACCATCACAATAGGATGTAGGCGTTAATTATTATAAAATAATTAAAATGATAATTACATAATTATTCAGGAAAATATCCATTTAATTTGAAAATGAAATAATTAACTTAAAATAATTTCCAAATAATAGAAAAAAAATATCGATGATAATAAACATGGAAACTTATAACTGAATATTCAATTCATTGAGTGGTTGTGATAGTAGAAAACATAGTTCATGAAATTAATTTTGAACAATAATTTTTAACATATTAAGGAAAAGGTAAATGGAGAGTCATCTATAAAGTGAAAAGAATATTCCCTTAAGACCACTTATAAGAAATTAAATAATGGAAAAAAATAGCATTAAACAATAATTATACTATATAAAAACTATTATTAATTTTTTTAAAAAAATATAGATATATAAGATAAATATTCTTCAAAGAAAGAGAGAAATAATTTTTTTTTGATAAATTCATTTGTTTGGAATCATGATTACATTATGATAGAAAAATTAGAGTAAAATATATATCCTTTATAAATAACTATATGAAAAGAAAACTAGTTATGTTCTTGAGAGTTAGATCATAACATTTCCTTATCATAAACTTACTGATAAGTAGTCCTCATATATAGTTGTATGGTAAAGTAAATATCTTACAACATAGGTAAATTTTAAACTATAAGGCTCATGAATGAATGAAAAAGAAATTGATATCCATAATGAAATAAATTCCAGATAATAATAATAAATTAAAATCTCTAAAGAATATATCCCACATAATATAATCGTGTTGTGAATATGTTATGTGCCCACAAAAATAAATGTGTGAATAAAATCTATTTGGTTCCGTATGAAATTATATCATACTCATTCAAACATCCAATATAATAAATATAGGATTATTATAATTATATTTAAAAACTATTATAATATATTGCATAACATAGATTATTTAATAAATACTTTTAATTACTCTCTTGTAAAAATTTCTTTTCAAAATGACATTTTGGGTAATAACATCTTTCTTTTACATTTATATTTTGGTTTAGTATTTTTGATCATTTTACTTTGTTCATGGTTCTATAATATCTAGTATATTAACCAAGATAAATGTATTATATATATTAAAAATTTATTTTTTTAAATCAATTTATTATTACTTAAGAGAGAATATGAATTACACCACTCGTTGAGATGAAAGGTCTTACATACACTTGAACATTATTTCCATTTACATAGAGGATAGAATAAACAAAATGTAAATATTAATTCATCAATATAGGATAATTTAAAAATCATACTTGTAATATATATTCATGTATTCATTCCTTATTTCTATTAATTTCAAAATAACATGAATTAATTATCACATCGCTTCATGGAAAAGGTAGTCCACATGTAGGTTTGTGTGATGTTATCGTTTACCAAAAGATTTGGAGGTAATTTTTTAGATGTGATATTTCAATTAAGGGTGTATAAAAATATGATATAATTGAAATATAAACCTTAAATACATCAATATATATATCCATGAGAGGCAATGAAGGAAAAATAATTACATTGGTTCACAAGTTGGTAGTCCTTCACGCAAAATATTGATGGTTTCATTTATCATTTGATAGAAGAGATGTAAGATAAAGGTTATTAAAATAAAAAATAATATCAGAATATAGGGGATGAAGATGATATTATATCATCATATTTCAATAATATTTGAAAGAGTTTAAGGAAGAAAAAAATACATGGTTAAGAATTATAAATCTTAATTAGCCAACAACCATATGTTTTCATGAAAATACTTAATACGGGGTATTAAAAATCAATTTATTGACCATATGATTTTTGTAGGGGAAAATAAAATGGATTTTGGTAGTTTTTGGTAGATGTTTGTTTTGGAAGTGTCAAGTGGAGAGTAGAGGGTTTTTCCTTTTATAAGTGAGGGAGATGAGGCTCATTGAAATTATGAATTGAAAATGGTAAAACTATATTTTTAGCCAAGTAACAGGGCTCAAAAATAGCACAATATTTAACCATATATGGGATAAAGTCAATATGTGACCATAAAAGTAGATATGATAATTTTTACGATCATTTTAAACATTATCATTATATTTTAACCCCTTGTAACCTCATTTTACCCATAACCACTATATATATTAATTATTATTTTTACATATAATTTTGATAAAAAATTATGTTGACTGTATAATATATTATTAATTATGATTATTTCTAATTTGAAACCATTTTTTCTAATTCAATTCATAGAATCGGTCAATTATCAATTAAAATTAAACCCTAAAACATGATTAAAATTGAGTCTTTCAAAAAATGGTTTTATAATTTTTAATTTTTTCAATATAAATATTCAATATAAACATGATTACAATGAATAAAATTAGAATGATTATTATATAATTGAAATAATTGTACTTTGAAAACAATCTAGAAACTAAATATATCATGGAATTTATTTAAATGAACATGTTCATTTTAATTAAAATAGTTGCCTTCACTATTCATCAAAAAACATATATTTTCAGAAAATTCATAAAAATTATCTCTAAGATAATTTTTAAATTATAATTTAAAATATTATTTTCATTTTTCAACTAAATTATCTTAAGTTATAAAATATTATAATTAATATTTTGACACAAAATGATATCAAAACAATTTTCTAATAAAATTATATTTAGACATGTAAAGACATTAATAAAAATTATTAACCTTTTTATCAGTATGTTTAAATTATATAAAATCAATATATAAATAATTTTAATTTTTTTATTCCCATTAATAACAAAAAAATTAATGTCTATGTTATAATGGATATATATAAATAATAAAATTAATATTATATTTCAGTTGATTAAAACATGGCATTGTTTGTAAAATAATGAATCAGAGAAATTATACATATTATGATTTTTCTTAAAATCTAGTTGTTATAAATTATTTCCACAGTAAAATCAATTTTTTCTCTTCAATTTCAACAATTTTATTAAAATATATAACGATAATTTAACCTCAAAAAATTCTAAGGCTCCCATTTAGCCTCATCGTATTATTAGTTTCACCAAAAAACATTAACTAGGTGAATGATCTTGTTTCATAAAGAATTATTTCTGATAAAAAAATATAAATTTGTTATTATTCATATAAATGAAAAATATCAAGTCGTATAACCTCTTTTATTAGTAGATGTGTAGGATTAGGTGTGAACATCTTCAAGAGATATATATAGAACACATTGTGGACTGGAGACTGGATTAGTGGAATCATACAGTTATTAGAAACCATCCATACACTATCAAATGAATTGAATGGAACAATATACCTAGGATTTACACATCCATTATTTCTGAATAATATACCATCAATAATGGTAAAATTCTAAAAATAAAGTTCACACCAACATCAAATTCAAAACTTAATAATTATTATCTTCATATGTTTTCTAAATACATTTTTATTCCAAAATATGTCATTGATTTTTTTAAACATATTTTTTCATTTATTCATAAAATCAGGTACCAATACATTGAATTCTCAAATTTTATCCCCAAACCATTGTTTTGTAAATTTATTTCAATAGAGGGCACATAATGACCCATCATAATCTCTGAGTGAAATAAAATATTATATGAAAACTCAACTAATGAAATGTTTTTATCCAACCCACCATTGAAAGATATAGAATAATATCTAAGATATTCTATTGGAATTGATTTTCACTATTAGATTGGACATTATTCAATGTAAAATAAAAAATACTAATAAAAAATTCTATATCAAAATAATGATAAATACTTCAGCATAAAAATATGTTAAAACTCAAATGTGGATCAAATATTACATATTATGGAACTCCATGAAATCTTATAACATCCTTAATGTATATCCTAGAAAGATAATCCAAATGGTAGTCATATATAATTAAAATTAGGCGATCTGAAATTATATAATAGTTTACTCGAACCCATGCAACAATGTTGCCTTTATATTTCTTGGGGACTCCTATGAAAAAATTAATTTTGATTTTTTCCCATTTACGTTCTAGTAAGTGTAATGGTTGTAAAATCACCTTAGAATTTTTTCACTCAGCCCCATAAAATATAACATATATATCCCTAAGATACAAACTGTACACTATATATCTATATTTCTATAATGACTTAGATTTAACTAAATTTATTTTTAGAAATTATTTTGAAAAATTACGAGACCAAGTGTTGCGATTGCGTGCGATTCTGAGGCCCGGTGTGCCTGAAAAAGTTCATTGAAAAAATGGTATGTTTTAAATCACACATGAACATTGTTTTCCTGAAATTGTGTAATAACAAATAACTGGGTTCCCAGATCTGAAATCTGAGAGTAACATTGTGTTCGTATTAGATTATTTACCTTAGGTGTGGCCTAAAATCAGCCTGTGTGGGTTGGCTGTGAATGATAATTTTTGGTCGTAACAGTAAATAAAATAATTAAATACAAATTATTTTCTTTTAAAATCCAAATAACTCATGAATGGATACTCATATTGGAAATATGAGACCACCATTGAGTTAGTGATGTGTTGTTTTCCCTTGGTGAGACTTTAAATTAGTCGATGCGAGTATTCTATGGAAGACCCCAAAAGGAGCTAATTGACTTAAATAATTAAAAGATAAATAATTTTTTAAACGAATAAATTATATCTTTTAAAAATATCATTTTTCAAAAATATCAGGGTTAGCCACATATCCCTAGGAATTCTGTAGAATCACTATGGAGAGCCTTGAGAAAGAATCCTCTCTAGTAAACAACAAAAGGTCAGAGATTAGAATGTGGATAGTTGCGTCCACAATGATAGAGAATCTCATTAATGACGACAAAATATTGTTCCACATCAATGAACAATCCAATTTATAGGTACAGAGCTTGATCTCACTGTGATTTCCTTTCACCTTTTATATTCAATGATGAATGCTGCCCAACCAATGAAAATGTTGATCTGTGATTTGGTTTCTCTTGAGGGTTGGTTAAATTGTGAGGTTTGATAGGAGATACATGTTTCTGGTCATCCTTATTTGTTCTTCCTTCAAATAGGAATGATTCGAAGTCGACATGAACAAGGTCCAATATCCATTCATCAGGCATTCTTGGGCATTTATTATCTCCCCTCAATCTATCATGTTCGTCGTGTGTTCTTCAATTCCTCCATTCACATTGAAACCCCTATAGGAATGAGTAAACGTTGCGCCCTCAATTAATAGAGAAATAATAAGAGACTGAAGATACGACCTCGTGATGACCCTATAGAGGTGAGAAAAAAATGTTGCGGATTGATTTGGTCAGGGTAGAAGAGAACGATAGTGTGAGGTTCCGGCGCATAGAGGCTTCCAAAGGTGACGAATCTGGCCGGTCTAGGCAAGCAGTAGCATGGGTCTAGGGTGCTGGTCTAGTTGGATGATGTGCTAGCAATGTGAGGCTTTCAGTGGGGTATCCGACAGTGAAGGAATGTGGAGTGGGGTGTATCCATGGTGGCGGTGCGAGCAACGAAAGATGGTCATCACATTAACCGAGGGATTTGGGGGCGAAGCCATGGGGAAGGTGATGCAGTGGGATGGCAATGTGAAATGAGTCTTAGCATCACATCAGTACAGGAGGCACACAATTGGAGCACACCATCTGCAATATAGCGAATCGGGCTACACTGCAGGCCTAATTAGATGCAGCCATGCCACTACAATAGGCCCAGCAAGCTGAGACCGGTGGGCCGGGTTGGGTCAGGTCGGCCAGACCGGGTCAAGTCTGCCGGCAAGTCGGGCTAGGACAAGTGGTTTGGGTCGAACCAGAACCAAACTCAGGTTTAACATTTTTATGAAAATAGGTGTAACCATCTAATCCAATGTCTATTTGACAAGATTTTTTAGTGTAGAGATGATTGAAATGAGATTATCCTTTGAGGTAATCCATGTGAGTCGTTTTCAAAGTCGGCATACAACTAATTGGATTTAAGAGTAGGTTCTCTTAGTACAAGTTGTTATGAGAGGAATCATATGGATGGATGTGATCTTGAGACTATGATCTGGAATCTATGCGACTTAGTGACAATGCGACTTGGGGTCTGTATAACCTTTCGACACTTCATGTGTTATCAACACGACTTGTGTTAATGACACCCCATGTGTTATGGACACTCAATGTGTTACAATCCCTCCATGTGTTATCTACACTCCATCTGTTATTATTACTATATGTGTTATCAAAACTCTTTGTATTACCAATACTGAGTGTTCTGTGGATTACATCTGACAATCATACATTACATGATATATAATTTTACATTTCATAACTAACTATACTATTTCTTTGTTGTATACTTTGTGTATTTATGTGTGGTATACTTCATGTATTATTCTGTGGTATACTTATTATATTATATATTGGTGTTCTTTTTTAGTATTAATGGGTGGTGTTCCTTCATGGTGTTCCTTCATGGTGTTCCTTCATGTTGTTCATTATTGGTGTTCCTTAGTGTTGTTCTTTTGCGGCGTTCCTTAGTGGTGTTCCATCACGGTGTTCCTTCATGGCGTTTTTTAGTGGTGTTACTTCATGGATTTCCACAGTGGTGTTCTTTTATGGGGTTCCTTTATGGTGTTCCTTCATGGTGTTCCTTAGTGGTTTTCCTTTGTGGAATTCATTAGTGGTGTTCCATCATGGTGTTCCTTCCTGCTATTTTTTATGGGGTTCCTTAGTGTTCTTCCTTCGTGATGTTCCTTGGAGGTGTTACTTTGTGGTGTTTCTTAGTGGAGTTTCTTTATGGTGTTCCTTCGTGGTGTTCCTTAGTAGTGCTATTTCATGGTGTTCTTTAGTGGTTTTCCATCTTGGTGTTCCTTGATGGTTTTCCTTAGTGGTGTTCCTTTGTGGTTTTCCTTAGTGGTGTTCTTTTGTAGTGTTCCATCGTGGGGTTACTTCGAGGTTTTCTTTAATGGTGTTCCATCATGGTTTTCCTTCATGGAATCATTTAGTGGTATTTCTTTGTGGTTTTACTTTGTGGTCATCCTTCATTGTATTCCCTTGTAATTTTATAAATAGTAAATCTTCCATTGAGGATTCATGGTTTCCTACTGCGTATTTTTTTACTCACCCATTCACGGGTTTTCCCACACTTGTCGCATCTTATGAAAATGATCAACGCTTTGATGAAGTCCTAAGTGGGCCAGGACTAGGTGGTTCTTAGTGAGACTAGATAGTCTTGGTGTGATCCTACAGATTAAGATTTCTGTATAGTACATTGCCCTTTAGAGGGGGTTTGTATGGATGAGTTTCAGAAACTTGTGCATTCACTTTTAGACTCCTTTTTGGGTGGTCTTTTATTCTATCCCTGTTTAGTTTCCAGTTTTCTACAATTGTACTTTCATGTTGGTATCACAGTGTTATGCATGATTGTTTAATTAGAGGTTTTACATTCAGAAATTTTTTTATTGTCGATGTTTGTGTGGTTACATGTACTCAGGAAAATGCCTCCCATTTGTGGGATATTCCTACTCAGTGCTAGTCACCAACCCCAGCCTATCAGACGCATGCTTGGGGATGACATGGAACATTCCTCTCTGGTATGGGTCATGGCAGAGTTGTATCAGAGAAGTTTTGTTTTACAAAATGAAAATGATTTTGTGAGGATGGTTTGGGGAATCAATGTTGGGTGGTTCAATTCTGGATTTTGGGCTAGGTAATCCAGTTTTGGAACGGTAGATGACGTATCCATTCACCAGAACGTGGAATTATGATTTTCAAATTAATACATGAAAACAATGGTTTCATGGAATAAATAATGGTATATTAACCATATAGTATTGGTCTGTTTTCTCTTGTCCTTGAGTTAGATCTGTAAGTATACTCTATTGATTGAGGTACATGTTGTCTTGCTTCAAGATGACTCCCCATAGAGAGCCTGCTTGGAAATTACCATGTGATTATATAGATCATCCACTGGGTGGTGAGACATAAATAGATAGAACCTCTAGGTGTACACCAGCTACACCACCACCTTTAGAGAAGCACATGGTAACCGTTGTACCATAAGATGAGGACCACAAGATGAGTGAACCTCACAAGATTCAGCGATAAGGACCCCCTGGTTCTGAGGTGATAAAGGCACACATGTTGATGATGACAAGATTGAGGTGTTAATATGAGTTTTTTATCTAGTCAAGTCACCAGCAGATCAGATTGTAGTCCTGACAGTGAGCCTTCTACCCATTTTTGAAGGGCGATGGTGGGGTTTCGATACCTGGTCATATGATGATGTACATTTTCAGGGATAGAGTATGATAACCTTTTCAAATAGGAGTTATCATATTATAATCTAATTATTGTGCATGTATATGGGATTATATAAATATGGATGGAAGATGTGTCGGTATCTGAGTATTCATCGAGGTATACCAACCCTTCCACGTACTTGATTTATGTGATACACAACCAGTACTTCATGGATCAGACCTTCGGGAAAGGTCTACATGGGGAGATATGAGCCAACTTTATCCCTTTGTGATTTCATACCTAATATAGGATTATAGAGTGAAATTTTTTTGTTATGTGTATATTATTGGAACAGATACATCCAGTGATAGTCAATAATGGAAAAGAAAGAGAAGATAGTTATGTAAGGAGGAGGATGCAGTAAAGAACATCGGAGAGAAGCAATAGGTGGTATACATTTATTCATGTTACTACCACCACCCCCAAGGTGGTCCACCCCAGGTTCCAAGAGCAAGAGGATATGGGAGAGGATACATGTATGTGGTTGTGGCTTATGAACCAGGGGCTCCATGAATATTTTGGGGTAGAATCTGTGTCTATTCTACTATAGTTTCACTATTGATAGACATGGGAACTAGTCATTCATTTTTCACAAAACTTATTCGATACTCAGATACTCCTGTTGAACCCTGGGCTCGACCCTCACATTTGGAGACTCATGATGTATGAGACCTAATGACCATGCACTGGTGCTGATAGTGTGGCATAACTCTTAGAGATGAATGTTTCAATTGATATCTCTTGGTAGCAGAGTGGAGGACTTATGATGTCAATTGTGGTATGGACTAGTTACCTATAATTCAAGATCATATTAAATGTTTTAGTTGAATAATTTAGTGTGTCTGCAATGGTGGAATAGGATTATACTTTGTTGGTGAAAAGGAACCCAAGTCGTCACAGAATTGACTAACTCAAAGGAGGGTGTAATTGGTTTCTCATCAATAGGATGTATTAACCATCGATGTAGTAAACGTTATGAGACCACAATTTCCTGTAGTAGTGGAAAGGTTTCATTGGATCCAAAAAATTTGATACCAAGTAATTTCATGAGTTCCTCTAGGATTTTGACATACAGTTTTTCTCTACTCATGGCAAGGGGAATGTGGTGACCGATGCTCTATGTAGATGATTTAGTTAGTATTTGATGAATGAGTAATCAAAAAAGTTATCCTCATTTTATTTATCCACTGTTGATTATATGGAAAAACATACCTCTAGTTGATAGTTATAACCCCACCACTCTTATAGTGAGTTAGGGAAGCAAAACATGATGATTCTTATGGTGATACTTTTCGTTCTATTTACCCTCAACTGTTTGGGAAGGCCACTGTTTGGATTTAGGGGGAAAAATACCTAAGGTGGGTAAAATTTAATGAATTGAATTACCCTAAATATATTTTTAAAAATTATTTGGGAAAATTATGAGACCATGAGATAAGATGGTGTGCGATTTCGAGGCCAAGTGTTCTAGGATTACTAAGTTGATAAATATTACATTTTTAATATCACACACAAGGTGTTTTCCTAAAAAAGTGGAATAACTCCTAACCAGGTGCCCAAATCACAAATATATGTTCAACATTATGTTCAGATCATTGGAATTACCTTTGGCGAGGCATATCATCAATTGGAATGGGCCAACTGTGAATGATAGTTTTTGAACATTACCATAAATAAAAGAATTGAAAAAAGTTATTTTATTTTCAAATCCTAATAAATCATGATAAGAGACATACATTGGAAATCAAAGACCGCCATTGAGTTCGTAATGTGGAGTTTTCCTTAGGCATGACATAACATTACTCAGTGTCACTCTTCAGTGGAAGAAACCGAAAACGATGTAATCATCATTAAATAATTTAATGAAAAATTAATTTGTTGATGTAGTGTGGATTTCCATTAAAAATATCCTTATGAAAAAATCCTAGGGATTGCAGTATAACGCTGGGAACACCGAATAATCACTAGGTAGATCATATAGTAAGAACCCTCTTGAGTGAACGATGAAGGATTGAAGATCGAATCGGGGATCATCACGCCAATGGAGATGGAGGATCTCAACATTGATGGAAATGCAACCATTACCCGTCAAAGACCAATCCAAACTCGATGTTAGTATTTTGATCTATTTTTTATTTCCCTTTCCCTTTTTTGATTTAATAACGAATGCATACCAACTATCAAATAGGTTGATCTATGGTTCGATTTCTAATGTAGGATAATAAAATTGTAGGGTTTGATGGGTGATACATCATTCGGATTATAATTCTTAATTCTACCATCTAATAAGAATTAATCAATGCCGACATGAATAGAGAAAAAGATTATTTCATTAGGTGTTCTTGTTAATTTATTCTATCCTCTCAATATATCGCATTCTTCATGTGTTCTTCGTCCCTCCCCACACTTTGAAACCCTGATGCGGTCAACCGATCATTCCTCCACCGATTCATGGAGAAACAATTTAAGATCGAAGATCTAAGACCATGATTGAACAATAGAGGCGCGACAAAGAAGGACTGGTGCAATTTGACTGGGATAGAGATGCACAGAAACACGAGGTAGAGGCTCATGACAGAGGTCGCTCCGAACGATCCAGGCGAGCGGGGGTAGACGACCATGGGTCCAATCCATGCGGACAGTGAGCTGGCAGAGAGAGCATGTAGGCTGAGAAACATTGTTGGGGGGTGGGTGGAGCCATGGTAGGTGGAAATTGAGTTATTTTAGGAGAACTATCAGCGAGTAGTCCGCGTACATGGTGGATAGTTAGAATGTGGGTCATTTCCACATTGGAGGAGTTTATGACAGAAAATTCGTGAAGCAAGAGGTACGTCAAGATTGCTGCGTGAAATGAGACTCGCCACCACGTCAACATTGTAGAGATGTGGTTGGGGTATAAATTATGCAACATAGAAAATCGGACCATAGAATAGGTAGGACTAGGGGGAGCCATGCCACCCAAGTGGCCTAGCGGGTTGGGCCAGGTTGGCTTGGACCCAGACAGGACCCAGTTCAGACCTTTTTACAAAAACAACAATAATTTTCAAATTGGGTGTCCGTTTGATGAGGAGTTTGTGGGATTGGGACCCTTGCAATGAGACCGTCCTTTGAGGTACTTTTTTTAGTTGATTTGGATATTAGTATATGACCGATTTTCTTGATTTTTTGGTTTTCCTAATACAAGCACCCTACTAGCGGAATCTTGTAGCTAGCTGTGATCTTGAGATAGTGATCTTGAAACTATATGACTTGGTTACAATGCTTCATGGGGCTTCATGAACTATCCACACTCTATGTGTTGTCAACATTTCGTGTTTTATAGAAAAGATATGTGTTATTGTCACTCGATGGGTTATTGAAACTCTGTGTGTTACAGACACTCCATGTGTTATAAAACCTCCTTATCTTATAGATGTTGGGTGTTCTTTGGACTACGTCTTATAATAATTATTTTCATGCTATATAATTATAATTATGTTATTTGATAGTAATATTTCTATGTGGTATACTTTGTGTATTTCTATGTGGAATACATTGTTTATACTTGTCTTGTATACATAGTGTATTCCTTAGTGGTTTTCCTTCACGGTATTCTTTAGTGGTTTTACTTCATGGTGTTCCTTCGTGGTGTTCCTTTGTGGTGTTACTTAGTGGTCTTCCATAGTGGTGTTTATTAGTGGTGTTTTTTCATGGTGCTCCTTCATGGTGTTCTATAGTGGTGTGCATTTGTGGTGTTCCTTAGTGGTGTTCCTTTTTAGTGTTTGTTATGGGTGTTACTTCATAGTGTTCCTTAGTGGTGATTTTTTTGTTCATTCATGGTGTCCCTTCGTGGTGTTACTTCATGGTGTTCCTTATTAGTGTACAATCATGGTGTTCATTAGTGGTGTTCCCTTGTGGTGTTACTTTATTGTATTTTGTGGTGGCATTTCTTCATGGTGTTTCTTTATGGTGTTCTTTAGTTGAATTCATTCATTGATTTCATTAGCAGTTTTCCTTCATGGTGTTAATTCATGGGGTTTCTTAGTGGTGTTCCTTAATGGTGTTCCTTCATGGTGTTCCTTAGTGGTGTTTCTTTCTAGTGTTCATTCATTGGTACCCTTACCAGTGTTCCTTCATGGTGTTTTGTCATGGTGTTCCTTTGTGGAATCTTTTAGTGGTCTTCTTTTATGGTACCGTCTTCCTTCATGACATTCTTTTGTAATTTCCTATACTATATATTTTCCTTTGCGGTTTTGGGGTTTCCTACAGAGTATTTCTTACTAACCCCTAGATGGGATTTTCCCACATGTGTCATGTCTTGGGAAGATGATTGATGCTTTGATAGAGTCCATGGTGGACCAGGACCAGGTGGTGCTTAGAGAGACCAAAAACTCAAGTTGTGCCGCTACTGCTTTAGAAAGTTGTACAGTACCTTACCCTTCAGGGGGTTTCTGCAAATGAGTTTTAGGAACTTGTGCATTCACATTCCAAATTCCTTTTGGTTGGATTTTTATTCTTCCCCTTTCTACCTTCCAGTTCTCTACCACCACAATTTCTTGTTGGAACCAAGTGGTATTAATGCTAATTTACTTAGTGTTTTATATCTCATGATTTTTGGCATTGGAGATGTGTGCGTGTGTAATAGTACATAGGAAAATGCATCCAATATGTGGGATATGCTTACTAAATGCAAGTTTCCAACCCTTAGTCTATTGGATGTGAGCTTGGGGTAGTCATGGCACGATCCCTTCTATGATGGGTCATTAAAATTCCATCCAAAAACACATAGTCATTCAAATTTATATAAATCATTACACTTCTTGGATGTATAGAAAATGAAGAACAAATATGTTACCCTAATAGATACATTTTCAAATCTAGTATAGATGGGAAAAATACATTGTTATAAAACCGTGTCATTCCATAAAATTCAAGGTTAAACTATGGAATTTTTCGTACATTTTTTCCTATATCTACATCTTACATATGCACCTCTTTAATGTCAACATGGTTTTTTGTTTGAAAACATATTCGATTATGACAATATTTTACCCCTTTCATAATGATTTTGAGAACCATCCAATGTAAATCCTTATGTTTTTTACGCTTTGTGATCCACCACATAGATAATATAGAATGATCATTTTCAATCAAATCATTGACCACCCTATTCTCTTTCATATGGTAGTAATGTATTTAAAATTCATAAAATTTAATCAACTAAAACCATATTTCCAGGAGATGTTCAACTATTTATCTAAAAATAGAAAAATTTAAATATTATAATTATTACATATATCACACATATATGTAAAAAGACAATTAATTTATATATTTAATGGACCACATATGGCATCTATATCCCAATAATGATTTTGGTAATTTTTTTCTTGAACCTTCAATTTTCATAATGCATAATCAATTAAAATGTCATTTTTCATGCTAATTTGTCATATAATACTATTAAAAGCATCAATATATGTTAGAGTAAACTTATATGTTTTATTTTAATTCATGAATAGTGGTTGTGAGTAAATTTAACACCCTATGATTATGTGAAATTTTTTTCTTGAAATAATTTTATCTTTTTGATATTTTTAATTTCCCACCACAATGAATATATCTTGTGTTATATGAAAAAACTATGTTTTGATTGTGTTAAAAGAAATAAAAAATTATTATTTTTGTAAAATAAATACATAGATTGGATTGTGGTACAGAAAAAAATATATTTCATTTTTTTTAAATAAAATTCCATGTTCCTTTGATAGCTTCAATTACACAAAAGGCCGAGTTTTAGAGAACTAATATATTGTATATATGTCATTATGAAAATATTATTATAGTTATCACCTATCTATTGGATTGGAAGTTATGCATAAGATTAACCAAATTATAAAAATATGGATTACACATGTATATAAATTTAATACTTTGGAAATAAATTAGTTATAAATGAAATTAAGAACTATTTAAAAATATTTAAATTCTTTTTGTATAAAAACAAATTTTCGATGTACAAACATGATTTGTATCAATAAATTAAACAAAACATGTTTGATGAATGTTTTAAAATATATATATATATATATATAATATTCATCTAATAATTTTTTTCACACTCTTAATAAAGATTAGATAGTCTTATGATAAGAATAAATCAAATTTGATGAATTAAAATATGAATTTTTCTAAAATGCAATTTTACCTCTTTTTAATGGTGCGCCTATTTTGAATCTATTTTTATACACATTGATAATTTTTTGAGGGAAAAAAAATTCATTTTTCAATATGTAATATTAAAATATACATTTTGTGAATTTTTGGTATTTTCCTAATAATTTTAATTTTTTTATGATTAGTGAGAAACACTAAATTTTAATTCAAAATTACATTTTTGTATAGTTTATTTATATTTTTAAATTAAATTATAAACATGATTCAAAGTATACATAGTTATATTTTATATCACTATATCCAACTTATCTCAATGAAATCAATTTGAAATTGAAATTTTATATAAAAACTGTTCAAACATATAAACATTTACCCATTAAAATTCATACTTTCACGACACATCAATGGGATAAATTATAAATTAACTTCATCCACTTATATGATTAGTGATTTAAGAAATGGATTCAATATTATTAATCAGGGTAATATAAAATGACTTATATAGTCTGAAAAGATTTTTTAACAAAAATTAATTTTGAAATTAATTGAAATTAATTATAGCAATTAAACAAAAAACGACATTGTTTAGAAATTAAATTATAATTTAAGGGGAATGTAAACAAGAAAAATGTAAATAATATACTTTATAGCCATATTAAAGACATGTCCTCTATTATAACTAATTTTTTCTATTATTGGAAGCACCTGATGTAAGGGATACATATCCATAGTGTTTATGTTTTTGTATTTACAAGAATGTCACTCCGCCCCCAGTATAAAATGGAACTCATCCCTCCGCACCTAAATTCTTCACACTTATCCATCCCATTAGATCACCAAAAAAACCTAACTAAGTAATCTCTCAAATATAATCCTCTAAATCCCAAATCCAATTTATTTTTAATAAATCAAACAATGTAAGCCCTTTGATGCAATCCAATAGGAGTAACCCAGAGAAGATGAAACATAATAAACATGAAATTTTTGTATCATTTCATTGAACACCCATTCATTTATTATTTGTAAATTTTTAAATAATGACCTCAGTATCCTAAATATATGGAGATGTATTTTATGTGTATGACCTACACTCACACATACTTCAACAAATGGGATATACAATCTATATCTATGTGTATAGTGGACTTCTGCATCATGAACATATGTTTCTCGTTCTTCCATTAACGCAATTACTCATCGATAATAATTATGTAAATACAATTTTTATATTATATATAGTATATTTTTGAATATATAATGCTTTTTTAATTATTTTATAACACATAAATTCAAGAATTCTATTTTTTTGGAGTATGATAACTTCTTTTGTGGATGTGTTTACTATGACCCCTATAACGGATATGAATCATTCTCCATTACAAGGAATATATTATTGATGGGTTCTATAAAAGTATATGATATATAAGAAATAATAATTACACTATAATTGTTATATACACACACACATAAGTTTCATTTATTTTGTTTCATTTTATACAACATGAAAACAGGCACAATGTTCATGCGTACATACGATACACAGAATATATTACCCCAAATGTAACATTAACCTAGAATTTATAATAAATATTAAATATAAAGTCATAATAAAATAAAATATTGTATTAGATATAACTATTATGTTCTATGTAATACTTATAATAATCTTATATTTATTCTACACTATTATTTAATGGGTATGAATTATTTCAAAACATAATGTATTGGTTTTCTCCTTATAAATTTTACATATGAGTGATACGTGCCATGTTCACCAAAAATTTGATTTATATAGTGTATATAGTTTCCAATGTACTCTTAAATCATTAATTTATTTTATTTCATGTTTTTGTGAGTTTTTAATGATATTATTATTTTGTGGAGATCAGTATTAAAACTTTACTCAAGTGGGAATGGGATTTATATTCTCACAGTTATTTATATGAGACTTATACCATATTCACCACAATAATCATTTGTGTGGTGTAAATAATTTAAATTAATGTATTCAATGATTATTATCGATATATTTATGGCTATTTAAATATAAATTTGAGGATATATCTTTCATGTGGTGTATGTTTTGAATGTGGCCAAATTATTATGGTAACTTTGTTACAATTTTCTATATTTGAGACACATGTAATGTTATGATCATATATTATTTTATAAGGTGTATATACATCCCTTTGACACTTAATAAATAATGTAATTATTTTAATTATTTTTTAAACTTAATTTCTTTTTATTCTATTAGGAGTATCATCATTCAATGTTACCAATGTTTCCATAGTAATTTACAAAAATCTAATCGTTTATTAAGATTTTTTATGATATTTCATCCATTGATGAAATATTATGATAAAAATCTCAACATATCACATGAATTTTTTTCTCCTATAGTCATTCATTGTATGTTAATTAAATGGTAAATTTTTTCCATTATTTGGTCAATTAATATAATTTAGATATTTTTTAGAGGTTCTGACATTATTTCTCTCTTCATTCAAAAGCAGTTTTCCAACTGAACCATTTTTTCTAAACAAATTATAAAGTGTTTTAATGTTGTGTTGTGATATATTAAATGAATTTTTACTCATGTTTAACATTTTTAAAAGTCGTTTTAAGAGAAATATTGTTGCAATTTTCTTATTAGGGATATTTTATATACATTTTGTGGTGGAAAATGAGTGATTTGGATGTATATATTTACCCACCCTCAAGACAAAAATTTCTATAAATCTTCTTTTTTCATGTTTACAATGTATTTTTTTACGATTTTTTTAAAAAAAATTATAAATTTTTTGATTTTAAATTTATTTTTAATGAAATTTATTTCCAAAAATATTTCTATAATTCTCAATATGTTTTTAAATTATTTTCGAAATGTTTTCAAGATTTAATTATATGTGTTCTAATATATTTTCAAGGAAAATGTTCTCAAAATGATTTCAACGAATCATTTATAAGTTTTCAATGATAGTTCTAGGAAAAATGTTTTTAAATTTTTTTCAATATTAATCTCTAAAAATTTTAGGTTCTGTTAAAAAAAACGTTATTTCAAAATGTTAATTTTTTTTAAATTTAAAAAAAAACAGTAAATGATATTATTCATAAATAATTTTTTAAAATATCATTCAAATTTATTATTCATATAGGATGAAACCCATTATTGTAAAATATTACCTGGTACAGATATTATCCCTGAATACTATTAATATTCATTCTTTGAATGGTTTATGTTTTGAATGAATTATATTTCTGACACCCATTTATCTACCATGAGTTATAACATGAAATACAAATTATTTAACATCATTTCTTTCATGTTATATGATTTAGTGATATGACTATGCAACCATTCTATTTTTTATGGGTTATTATAATAGGACACGATTATGATAATCAATTAATTTCAAGGGTTATGATGTGATGTTTATAAAGCACATAACATTTATGGGTCATGATATGATGAATGTTTTATTATCTTGTGGAATACTTATGAATGATTTCATTATGTGGATGGAGGGAAATATATATATCTCCAACGCATTGGTTAATTATTTATATCTAATGAGATTATTATGGGAACAAAGAGACATGATTGATCGACTATTGGGAGATAGTGTACCCAGATCTTATACAAATTATGTGATACCACAAGGGATGATTGTGTGTCCAACCTAGGAACTATAGCCACCTATCCCTGAAACTGGATACATGTTTACAATTTCTTGAGTGAACCAAATTACATGTTCATAATATTAAGAAATAACCTAATTAAATATTCATAATCTTATGTAAGGACATTGTTTAATGTCTATATGTTTATGCATAGTCCTGATAATATGTTCACAATGATATGAGTGAACCTTTTTAGGAATTCAATATTTATTCATGAACTTATATTCAAGTCCATATGTTTGGGAATTAGCCTGATTATATGTTCAAAAAGTTATGATTGAACGTTATTATTTGTTTATAATGTAATTTATTGACATTGTGGCATGTGTATATGTTTTTGCATGGGCTTGATGACATGTTCACAATGTTACGAGGGAACCTTATTATATGTTCAAAATGTTATGAGTGAACACAATTTCATGTCCATAAGTTTATGTGAGAGCGAGATTTCACATCCACAACGTAATGAGGGAACTTGTTTATTTTTACACATGTTCACATTGTTATAAGTATACATGTATTCCAAATTTCTCTATCTTATGGTTTTATTATTCTATCCTGGATTATGATCTTTGATTTCCTTCTGATTCATGTATTATTAAATTCAACTACTTATTCCATGACATTCCAGTATGATATTGGATATTCATGGTATGATCAAAAATGTGATTCACATTTTCTAATACCCTTATACAAATGAAATTATTACATATGTTCATTATTTTTACACTTAGTGATAATACAAGATTACTATTTCTTATGTTTCCTTCTCCAAGTTTGTGAATAATTATTTTACGTATGATTAATTATGGGGAAGATCTTTATTGAATATAAAGAAGTTCAATCACCAAATTAGATGAATTTTTTTCATGATTACAAGAAAAAATATGTTATGGTCCTTAGGAATTTCGTTTTAATATACTATATATTCATATAAAATAACATAATATCAACATATGTTAAGCTATAGTTTCTATAGTTGGTATCAATAGAAAACCCTAGTCAAAATTGGAAACAATGATGAGAAAAATTTATTGATATCCCTAAAAGAATTTATATTCATATGTCTTGGGATTTATCTATGTATAATCCAATAGCTTCAATGATTTATAACATGGTTTCATGATTTTGGAATCTTATAAGTAATTTTTCATGATTATATGGTTTTCTTCTATGAAAAGTGTTGATCAAACTATGCCTTCTAGTCTTAATCATCAATAGGTACTTGATAGAACTAAGATAACATTGTTTTTTTAATATGTGGATATTTTCGGAATTATGGAAATCTTTTTCCTATGTTGAAATGTCATTAATAGAATTAAGACGGTGGAATTAGTATTGGTTCTACTAGTGAATATAAGGAGGCTGAAAATGACATGTGAAATATAAAGGATGTTCTAATAGTTTTTTTATGTTAAACATAAGAATAATGATTAAATTGATGTTGTGGAACCTTACGAGATGATTCATATTTCATATTATATGAAAGGGGTATTAAGGAATAAGATGATGAATCCTAGGTAATGAATTTTGAAAATATATTGATGATTGATGAGTATATATATTGGAATTTAAGAATTATGTTAAATGAATCATGAAGTATATTTGTTCTATTATGGATTTTCAAAAACATATTAAATGAATCAAATGAAAAAGAAAAATTACTTAATTGAAAGGTGTTATTTTGACCAATATAAGGTAAAGGTTAATGTGTTCCTCATGTTGAGAAAATTGTATTTAGATGGGATGAATATATTATTTTTGATAATGACAATTAGAAAGTAGAAATTACTATAAAACAAATTATTATATTTTTTAAAATTTGTATATTTTAACATTGATGTAGTATACATGTTTTTAGGATTTAAAGTTTATAAAAAAAATCATTGGAATAAGTAAGTATTCATGTAATCAGTATTTTTTATGTTAATTATTGTTATAACAATGTTTCAAGATAAAATATAATGATTTTATTCACGTGATTGGTTTGGACAACCAAGAGATAAAATACGATAAATGATGAATAAATTATAATCTATTTTTGAGATATTTATTGACCTTAATTATAATGTTATGAAAATTAATTTTTAGGATGGTTTATAATGTTAACAATTTATTAAATGGTTTAATTTATATCATCAAATGATGTTTTAGAGATTAATGTATTATCTCACTACAGGAGTATTTATTCATATTGTATGATATGTGCTAACTATTTTTTGGATTGAAGGTAACTAAAGACTATTGAAATGGCCAATAATTCTATTTTTGAATCTCATGCCATGATAATTCTTAAATAATGAAAAGTTAAACTTCTTTTATTGGAATAAGAGATGATATATAAATTGATCAATGTACAAAAAATGGTGAGATTGTGCTGAAATAATGTAACTATATCTTCTCAAGAAAATTCATTAACTTTGTGAAAAGAGTTTTGAAAAAAATGATATCCCATTATCATCATTTTTTATGATATCAATGATTTTTACAAGGATCCTTGATTTACGGATTTGGGATCATTAAAATTATACTATTTGTGTTCAATATCACTCTCCATTATAACTTTATAGTTAGATTTATATTCCATGTCCATGTTTTCAACTGACATATTTTCTCCTACATGGAAACATAGTTATGGATTACTTTGGGTAAACATTGTGTTCCCAATATTCATTTTTATAGGTTGTTTTCATATTCATTTATGTGATGTAGGTTTCTACGAAATGAACATTCACAAATTAAACCCTTGATATCCCAGATGAATTCTATGGGAGAAATTCACTTTATTATGGGTGAATGTAACACCTTTGTTTTTATTTAAATTTTTTTTTGAATTAAATTAAAAAAATAGATATTTTTCATTCAATTCCATACTAAATATAACTTTTTTAAAATGAATGTACTATGTTTGGATTGATTTACATGAAATACCATGATATGATTTCAATACATGACAAACTTAGATTGTCTTGTTGTACACCCAATACATTGTTTGTCTTTGGTTATATACAATGTTGAGATCCAATGATTTCTTGCACTACATGCAATACCTAGTATTATAGAACTACATTATTCCATAAATGTTATTATTGATGTATATTTTTCACGTATCTATTACAGTGGAAGTAAAAAAAAAGAATAACTAAATTGTCAATATAGGGTTTTCACATGTTTGTAAAATGAATCATTTTGTTTTCGAATACGTATAAATGAATTTAAGAACAATTTGAAATTAATGAAAGTAATTTTAAAAGAAATCTATTTTTCTATGTTGAAATAGATTTTATCCCATTGAATTATTGAAAACCAATTTTGATGTAGTTTTTAAATAAATTTTTTATATAATATATTCATTCATGTTTTTTCAAATTCATCAAATATATTTGACGTGCATAATATAAGAATAAATCATATTTTATGAATTAAAATATGTATTAATGTGAAAGTCCATTTTACATCCTTTTAATTGGTAATTTATTTTTAATATAATTTATTAAAATTAAATTATTTTAGTTGTACACAATAAATTTCATTTTTTATATCGTAATATGAATATTTACATTTTTCGAATATCTGGAATTGTGCTGAGATGATTAATTTTTTTATTAATAGTGAAAATATAGAATTTTAAATAAAAACAGTATTTTTATCTTGTTTATTTATACAAGGAAATAATATTTTAAATTCAGTTTAAAGTATAATTAATGATTTTATAAATCAATACATAAAAATTATGTTATTTAAATTTCATATCTTATGCTTTCAAACTTTTAACCATTTTCCCCTTAGAAAACCCACTTTCATGACACATATAGTGGAAACATTTTCAATTCATTTCATCAAAATATGTGCTTAGAATATTGAAAATTTTATTGAATATAGGGAATTAAAATAATATTTAATTTATGATATGTTAAACTTAATTTTTGATAAAATAAATTACCGATTATAATTAAAATTTATTAAAGATATTTGGGTAAAAACGAGTTAAATTTGTGGTAAAACATTAATTTATGGGACCGATAAACTAGAAACATATCCAAAACCAAAAAGATGGACATATTACAACCATATCTTCACATTTATCTAATTTTTTCTGTTATTGGAAGCACATTATGTAAGGGATACATGTCAAATTTTTTATATTTTTTATTTATAAGAATGACACTCCTCCTCCACTATAAAATGGAACTCACCCCTATCCCCCTCCACAAAAAATTATCCACACCATTACATGAATATGGATCATCAAAAAAATGGGAAAAGTAAGCTACCATATTCCCTAATCCCATCCTTTAATCCGTACATTGGGAAGAATGAACTCCATGGAATACCTTTAGTTCAATCCAAAAGGAGTTACCCAAATAAGAACTAACATCATTCAATAAGAAGTTTTGTTTTATTTCCTTCTCTATACATATAATTATAATTATTACATAATTATATAATAAAAATAGTATTATAAATATAATTATATATTTTTATTATAATGGGTTGACCTATAATTATAAACAATTCCATCATGTCGGATACACAATCATAGTCCGTGTGTACGTCGGACAACCGCCTCATGAACCGATGATGTTTGTTCATTCATTACTAACAATGTAGGTTGGTAAAAATGATTGAATTAAGCTTTTATATGATATATATGATATTTTTTATGCCTTTATGATTATTTAATTATTATATTACAAAAACGTTCATTCCTTCCATGTTTTTGGAATATGATAACATCATTTTTGGGTTTATAGATTACCGCACCCTCAAAGTGATGTGATTCACACATTACATGGAATGTATTTAGGATTGGTTATGTAAATGTATATGATATAGATGAAAAAATAATTCTATATTAATTATTACATATTTATATACATGTCATTTATTTTTATATCTTTCAATATGATAAGAAAACTGAAACAGAGATTTTGAAAACAAATGACAAACCATCTCGATGAATTGTGTATTTGATTTTATATTTATATATTTAATAGGTTATTATAAATACATATATATTGAAAATATATGATATTGATATCTTGTTATAAATTATTTAAATAATTAAATCCTGATCTAATTAATAAGACCAAGAAAATAATTCAAAACATATACAAAAAAAATCACTTATTTCCCAAAACATAACATTAACATGGAAAGATTTATAAAAAGGTAATATAAAGTCAAAATCAAATCATATATGCTATGATATATAATAATTTTTTTGTGTTAGTTGTATAAAAAATTATATTAATTTTAGATGATTTTTGAATGTGTGCAAAGAAATTCAAGACATAAGGTTAGACTATTCTAATTTAAATTTTTATATTCGTCAAATATATGCCAAATTCACCACTTGTTTATTTAAAGTGGAGCATATACTTCCATATGAAATTTTAATATAATTAATTTCCATTATTTCAAGATAATAAATTTTTTTATTTCTATTATTATTTCATGGGGACAATTAATCAAATGTTACTCATGTATTTTGTGTGACGCCCTAAACCGAGTTACCTAATGTCGGTGCAATATTTTAACAAATTGGCATGATTAAAAAGAATCATGTCCTAAAGGATAGACCAGTTTAGCAGTTTTGGAAAATAGATTACATACATGAAGGTTACATTACACCATAGAAAATAAAACAAATCATAAATGATCCTTTGAGAATGTCGTTAATCCACTAGCTTAACCCTATTTGTCAATCATAATACCCTTCTTGGAATCCTGGGAAAATAAAACATATGAAAGGGGTGTGCTCAAACTGTCACGACCCATCTCTCCGAGGCCCGTATCGTGACTACCCCAAGCCTTCCTTCTATAGGCCAGAGGCTAGAGAATTGAACAAAAGGCATACATCCATAAACTAAGAAGGAATTGCCTTTATAACTGTAAACAAACACAACAGAGTATGCAACTGGAAGAAAAACACTAAGTAAAACTACAAAAAAGAGAAGTGATGGAATGTAAAAAAATGGGCTACAAAAACAAGCCCAAAAGGAAAGTACAATTACAAATGAAAAGCAAGTACAACTGAAGAAAAGTAAAGAAGCTACTGGGTTGTCCTCCGAGGTTCCTACCTGAAGGGTAGGTACAGATGGCCTCCCCAGGACTCCACGTCCATCCGTCTCCTCCATGAACCATCACACTGTGTGATCCACCACTGGGTACTATTCAGTCCTACTACTCTCTACCTCAGTCAGTGCTATCCATCATCTGCAACCAACACAATGAGGTACGGGCATAGCCCGTGCATGGGTGAGTATAATGTTACTCAGTAGGGACCCCGAGACCCACAAGGTCTCACTAAATCGAACAAGGATAAACCAAAAAGTATGAAATCAATAGATAACCATTATATAGGTATATTTACATACATATACTTATGTTATCTAGCAAACCATCTCAATCATGAGGAAAACACAAAAGTTGATGACTCAACTCAAACTAGGATTTTCATTATCGAAACCACGACTATGGGAGAACTCCTCCTCTGTCGAGTACAGTGGGCCTGTCGCAACACCATGGAACTTCTCACTAACATTGGACTGTTGAGGTACTCCTCCTGCTAAGTACCGCGGGTCTGATGCCAACTACCAGGCGCTCCTTCGATGTGGGTCATCCACCAACTACTATGCGCTCCCCCAAATAGCATGCAGTGGCACGCATCCTGTCGAGTAGTGCGGGACTTCCGACAAATACCGGGAGCTCCTCCATCGTGGGTTTGCCGCCAACTACCAGGCGCTCCCCACTGAGCTAGTCGAATCCCTCCGAGTCGAAACGTTCAAACAGTCATCAGGTTTGTCAGCTACTAGGTCTCCGCACTCTGTCTGATCGTCACTGGAAAGATCCACTCCACGAGCTACTGGGAAATACTCCAACTGTCGTGAAGTTCTAAAAAGAAGTATCTCAAATGTCTTCCATGTCATTGGAGTCTCAACGCAATAGACAGCGCATCAATTGGACGCCCAGTCTGTTAGTTATTAGCCTTTTAGTCCAGGGGGGTCGGTTAGATTCGTGTACGATCCAAGCATACCATAACTCAAATACACCCCTAACTCCAGTGGGGTATTCTCAAAGGGAAGACTTCGTTCCAAGAATATGGGATCCACTGACGGTTCGTCAAACAGACGTCTGGTGCCAATGATATGGACCAAGAAGGTAAAGGGTGGGTAATGGGCCTGGGTCCGGTCTGACCCGGTCTAGGTCAACCCAGTCAGACTCACTGGGTCTGACCTGACCAATTGTACGGGTCAACCAACTATGTTTTGACCCGGTCCGCTTGCCCCGGCCCAGCGTACCGCGATTGCGGTTCGGCTCGGGGTCAGGGCCAGTTCGGCCGAGAGCGTTGTGAGGGCACAACTTGACACGACTTGGCCTAGACGGAACGACTGAGCCGGTTCGGCCAGGGCACCGCTTGGGGGCTGGGACACCGGAATTGCCGGGTGGCCGTGAGAGATCCAAGACACTACAGCGGCTCCGACCAAAGAAAGGGGCCCCCGAGAAGGGCATCGGGGTGATGGGCAGGCCACGGCAGGGCGCTGGGGGCGCCGGGAAGCACACGGGGGAGTGGGAAGCTTGCGGGGGCGCCAGACAGCACACGGGGGAGCCGACAGTGCACGGGGCAGCATGTGGGTCTCCGAGAAAGGCGTCGGCGGGGTTAGGCATGCATTGGGCCGGGCCGCGGATTCGGTCGGTGAGCACGCCGGGCAGGGCATCTTGAGGCCGTAGGTAGGCGGGTCGGTCACCGTTCGGCCTATGGTGGCCGGTCAGGAGCTTCGCTGGGCCGCGGTGGCGGCATGATTCGCGGTGGCTACAAGTAGTGCGGCCTTCTTTGTTGCCGCCTTCATCGTCGTCTCCTCATCGCCTTGACGTAGAATGCCACAAGAGAGAAGAATCGACAGAGGATGTCGAGCCATGTTAGGTCGCCCCGCATCCTCCGCGTTTAAAGCGATAACAATTGGTTCATCAAAAATAGGAAAGATGAGTGACAATTATTTACAACCATGCAACGATTTATTTTCAATCAATGATGAGAAAAGAAAAGGAATAAGGTAGAATGTAAACACCCTATCATTGATTCTCCAGTCATCGTTCGTCGTTCATTGACGATGTTGCGGAAAGAAGACGATGAAGTTCATCGTTCTCCGCGTTCGTCACGCACTCCCAATCTAAGCTTGTGCATCGGTTCATTGACGACGATTAAGAGGGAAGTTGCTCTACATCGGAAAGTTTATGGGGTAGAAGACCGAGGAAGAAGCGTCACCGAAATTCTTCACCTTCTTCATTCGGAGGATAGTTCTCCCTAGCTGTCTTCTTCCTCCGATCCACCAAAAGAGAATGCCAACAAAATAATAATAATAGGTTGTCTATTATTTTATTGTTGGCACTTAATTCAAATAGAGAAATAAATTAAGAGGCTCTCCTTAATAAATTACATGCGTTGGCGCAATTAATTAAAATGGAACGGTGGAACCAATTAATGACAGAGGAGGTTAAGGGACTCCCCCTCATTAATGAGAGTTTTCGGGAGATTTTCCACCCTCCCATTAATTAGGGGGTTTTAGTATCGTTTGGTCTCCATGATGTAACCTCTCAGGGGAGGTTATGTTCGGGTGGGCCCCACCACCATAACCATTCATGGGACGTTTGGGTGGGGTGGCCCCCACCACCAACCTCCTCTTGGAGGTTTTAACCTCCACACCCCCAAATCCGGCTCAAATAAAAAAAAGATGTCACAGACTTTATTTTATTATTTTCATATAAAAAGAAAAAAACTAACTTTTATTCTCGACCAACTACCGTCGAGGTGAAAGTCTTCTTAAGTGAATAACAGTGTTGCTAATTCAACGGTGCCCTAGGATTTCAATTTTGAGCACTGGTTCAAAAGTTATAAAAACCTTCTTGTACGTTTACTGAACGTACCTGAACAAAACAACAGAAATTGATTCTGGGCACACCGGGCCTCAGAATCAAGCGCCGTAAATTTTCGCAGACTCATAAAATTCTCATCTATTTAAAAAAATCCATGGAATTTCGTGGTTTTTAAATTCTCCCCAACTCATGGATTTACATCCTCATAAGCTAAAACTCGGACTATGGGATCAAATGGTGGGTACTTAGCATGAATCTGAGCCCCCACTCCCACGTGCTCTCCAGGAGGGTCCCTTGCGGCCAGTGAATGCGCCCCAGAGGTATCGACCATCCACGAAGGACCTGCTCCAGTCAATCCTCAACCTCCACTGGAATCTCCATAAAAGTCGTCCCATCGTCGACGTCCAACTCTCCATGGTTGATGATGTGGGAAGGGTCGTGCACGTATCCCCTCAACTGAGATACGTGGAAGAAATCATGAACCCAGTGCAACTGTGGTAGAAGAGCTAAGTGTTAATCCACCTCGCCTACTTTGTTGATGACCTGGAAAGGTCCGATGAATCTCAGAGATAACTTGCTACCTCATCCAAATATCCATTGACCTCGTCAAGTTGAGACCTGTAGAAAGACGTGGTCGCCATCCTCGAACTCCAAATGTCTCCATCTCCAGTCAGAATATGACTTCTTCCTGCTCTGTGTAGTCTTCATCCACTCCAAGTTGATCTTCACCGTCTTTGTAGTTGCTCTTATCATATCTAGTCCCACTAGTGATGACTCCCCAGGGTCATTCGAACACAAGGGTGATCTGCAAGGTCGCCCGTACAAGGCCTCAAAAGGTTCCATCCCTATAGTGGAGTGATAGCTGTTGTTGTAAGAAAACTCTAATAAAGGCAAGTGATCCTACCAACTGTGACCAAAGTTGAGGACACATTCACGTAGCATGTCCTCGAGGGTCTGAATGGTCTGCTCAGTCAGACCATCCGTCTGAGGTTGAAAGGTGGTGCTCAAATGTAGTTGTGTCCCGAAGGCCTCCTGCAACCCCTTCTATATCCAGGAAGTAAACTTTGTGTCATGATAGGAGACAATCATCAAAGGTACTCCATGTTTCCACACAATCTCCTGCACATAGTGGTGTCCCAATCTCTCTACTGAACCCTTCTCTCTAATCGGTAGGAAGTGGGCTGACATGGTGAGTCGGTCAACGATCACCCAAATTGAGTCATGACCCCTGGATGTGCGTGGAAGACCCATCACGATGTACATGGATATCTCATCCCACTTCCACTCAAGGACCTCTAAGGGTTGAACCAAGCCTGCTGGTACCAGGTGCTCCACCTTCACTTGATGGAAAGTGAGGCACCGTGAGACAAACTCTGCTACTGCCTTCTTCATACCTGGCCACCAGTTCTATTGTCGAATTTCCTTGTACATCTTCACCACTCCAAGATGTACTTATAAAGGGGATATGTGTAACTCCATCAACACTTCCTCTTGAAGTGACACTCGTACCATAGTATATCCTCTAAAGAGAATGTTGTGCTCCCCACCTTTAGAAAATCCATTAGGTACCTGTCCTATGGATATATGAACACGTCGTGTCTCGCAGTAAGAATCCCCATGTTGTGCCTCTCTAACTCACTGAGGAAGTGGGGGAGTAACTGTAAGAGACTGTAGATAGGCTTCTCCATCACTATCCACAAAGGATATCTGTAAGGCAGCCTGATGCTCTATCACCTCTCCTAGTAGCTGTATACCAGATCTCCTGCTGAGAGAATCCGCAACAATATTGACCTTCCTAGGTGTAAATATTATCTCAAAGTCATAGTCCTGGAGGAACTCAGGACATCACCGCTATCTTAGGTTCACGTCCTTCTGAGAGAAGACATATTTGAGTCTCTTGTGATCATATTACATGGTAAAATGCTTTAAATCAGATAGTGTGGCAACATCGTCAAGGCATAGACCACTGCTGCTAACTCCAGGTCATGGGTAGCATAGTTCTGCTCATGTTATCTCATCTGCCGAGAACCATATGCGATCACTACTCGATCATTCATCAAGAAAAACCCAAGTCCAGTACCTGATGCATCACAGTAAACTACATACCCTACGCCTTCCTCTGGAAGCCTCAAGATGGCGGAACTAGTCAGCCTCTATCTCAACTCCTGAAAGCTCTACTGGCATCTTTCTGACCACACGAATGGTTTCCCCTTATTCGTCAATGCTGATAGCGGTGCTGCAACTATGGAAAAGTCTGTAACGAACCTCCAGTAGTACCCAGGCAAACCCAAGAAACTATGTACCTATGTCATGCTCATAGGTGGCTCCCAAGCAAGTATAATCTTGATCTTCAAAGGATCCAATGCAGCTCGAGCTTCTGAGATGACATGTCCCAAGAAGTGAAACTCTCGAATAAAAAATGGGTGCTTCAAGAGCTTAACATTATGTTTTTATTCTTAGAGTTTGTCTAGTACTACCTGCAAATGGTAGGCATGCTCCTCCTCAGTAGTCGAATAGATCAAAATGTTGCTGATGAAGACTACGACAAAGCGATCGAGTTATATCTGGAAGATCCTATTTATATGACTCAAGAACACTGCTGGAGCACTGGATAAGATGAAGGGCATAACCAATAACTCATAGTAGCCGTAACAACACATGAAGGCCATCTTCTGCACATCCTCATCTCGAACTCTGAGCTGGTGATTGCCTCATCTCTGGTCTATCTTCAAGAACCACCATGTTCCCTTCAGATGATAAAATACGTCATCCATCCTCGGGAGTGGGTACTTGTTCTTCACGGTCACCTGGTTCAGGCGACGGTAGTCGACACAGATCCTCATGCTCCCATCCGCCTTCTTAGAGAATAGAATCAGGGTTGCCCAGGGAGAAACACTAGGCTGGATGAATCCCTTTCCCTGCAAGTCCCCTAGTTATACCCTCTGTTCGTGAAGCTCAGCGGGAGCCATCCGGTATGCTGGTGTAGATATCTGCATCGTCCTGGGGTATAGGTCAATGTAGAAGTCCACCTCTCTAAGAGGAGGTAGTCCTGGAACATCGTCAGGGAAAACATCCACGTACTGGTCCGCACTATAGGATAGCTCGGACTCTCCACCTCAACTACTCCATGGGTAAGGTTGGAAAACTGATGAGTGATTGGCTGAACCCTCCTCTGAGTAAGTCTGTCCTATTATGCAAAGGCTCCCTTCTCTCCGGTGAAGGTAAACCCGGTCCCATCCATGCGGACACACCGCTCTTTGTGCCTAATACAGTCAATCTGAGCATGGAATATAAATCACTAGTCCATACCTCCAATGACATTTTAAGGCCTCAAATCCCCTATGAGGAGATCCCATCGGAAGCTCTCACCTTATATATTCAGCTCACACTCCCGGAACCTGTGTGTAATCGTCGATTCAGCTCCTGTTGGAGTCTCTAGCCATAAGGATCGAGCCAACGGCTCCGTCGGAATCTCCGAGCTCCGAACATGGGCTATGGAAATGATAGACTGACTGGAACCTCTGTCTATATGAACTGCTGCTAAGGTGGAGTAGATAGATATCGTACCTCGAATCATCTCCAACGAGTCGTGATCATAAGCCTCAGCTTCCTAAAGCTGATATATTGATTTTCCACCTGATCCCTACAGTTGGGGTGGACCTATTGGTGGTGGAGTCGGTGGCACTTTGAAACATCATCCCCAGCCAGCTGCACATTCATATCCTCTTCCACGTCCACTTGCTCCCTGCAGACCACCTCAATTGAACCTTACCTCTACCTGGGAGGTCCCTCAACTGTCTTCTGATCATGAGAAATGCAGGTCGGACAGTCAGGAGCCATGTTGTCAAGATTGCCGCATGAGTAACACTGTCGACTCCAGGCATGTTTGGCTCTGTCTCTAATATGGGTTCCCCACACAACCGATCCTGAGTTGTGTGGCCGACCACCTGTAGGTCTGGTCCTCTTGGAAATCTGCGTCATCTGTCAACTACCATCTGCAGAAAACTCCGCTGCGTGTTGGCCAGTGGTGGGTCTCACTACTGAAGACTGCTCAAAAAGGAAACTCTCTACTAGGAGGGCTTTCTCTAGCACCCTAGCCTATGTCGGGATGATGAGTGAGATCATCAGAGCTCTCTTCTCTCTCCTGAGTCACTTAGCGAAGGTTCATGCCCTGAAAAATGGGTCTCATACTATATTCCTGGAGTAGCGTGAGAGGTCGGTGAACCTCGCTGAGTACTGCACCACCGTCATGCTACTCTACTGTAGATGCAATACCTCCTGTATCCGCACCAAACAAAGGGTGGCTGATACAAACTCTGCACAGAATAGCTCTCAATGTCTGGCTAGAGTAGGGTCACCTTGTCATGAACCTAGAGAAGCAGGCTCCACCATATGCCTGCTAATGCTTGAGGGAGACTCGTGGCAAGGATCGCCATGAAGTCTGCTAGTGTCCCTACTAGCCTGAACACTCTCACCCCAACCTCCAGCCAATCCTCAGCCACTTTTGGGTCTGTTTCTCCCCTAATCCTGGATGGCCTTTGGCACTGGAACTCGTGAAACACACTAAAGTGGCGTGCATCGTCTACTACTGGGACTGAAGGCATTAGTTGCCCAAGGGTAAATAGTACCGTTGGTTCCACCACTGGAAAAGGGCCCTACACCGAGGCCTCATCAATCAGTGGGCTGTTAGTGTATACGAATCTCGGGGCTCTAACTGGTCATCTACGGGAAGGCATCCTGAAAGAAACAGATGAGACACGGTAAAAATATTATACCTGGTGAGATGACCTAGTTGAGCTAATTAAAAGAACACTTTTTGAAATACAAACGCAATCAGTGTTTTTGTGCATCGATTCAGAAATCAGAAGTTAGGGTCCTGGTGTATGGATACGTCGGCCACCTACACCAACACTGGACTCCCTAAACTGAAAACCACACTTAGTACCCGTAACAGTATTGCTTCATAGAAAATAAAGATCAGAGTTCTAGGTTCTGCGATAGAACCGACTCCTCTGATACCAATTTGTCATGAACCGTCCGCCCGGGGCCCATATCATAACTACCCAAAGCCCGCCTTCCATAGCCTAGGGGCTGCCGACTAGGCCAAATGGTGTAAATCCCTAAAATGGGAAGGAATTGACTTTAAAACTATAAATAACACAACAGAGTACACAACTGAAAGAAAAAAACTAATAAATACTAGAAACAAAGGATGTGCTAGAATGTAAAAAAAGGGGTCGGAAATACATGCCCAACAGGAATGTACAAGTACAACTGAAAACAAAGTACAACTGAAGAAAATTAAAGCATCTACTGGGTCCTCCATTGTGGTTCCTCCCTAAAGGGTAGGTACTGATGGCTTCCTCAGCACTCCACGTCCATCCATCTCTTCCGTGCACCGTCACATCAAGTGATCCACCTCCGCGTACCGTCCATTCCTGCAACTCTATGCCTCAGTCTTCGTTGTCAATCGTCTACAACCAACACAACGAGGTACTGGCATAGACTGTGTAGGGGTGTGTATAATGATACTCAGTAGGGACCCCAAGACCCTCAAGGTATCAGTAAATCTAGAAAGGATAAACCAAAAATTATGAAATCAACGGATAACCATTACTTAGGTATATGCCCATACATATACCTATGTTATCTAGTCGCCCATCTAAATCATAAGGAAAACACAAAAGTCAGTGAATCAGCTCAAACTAGGATTTTCATTATCGAAACCATGACTGCTGGAGATCTCCTCCTCTATTGAGTATAGTGGGCTTGTCTCGACAACAAAGCACATCTCACTAACCATGGACTGCTGAGGTACTCCATCTATCGGGTACCACAGGTCTGCTGTCAACTACCAGGTGCTCCTCCACTGTGGGTCTTCCACCAACTACCAGGCGCTCCCCGTAATATCCTGAAGAGGTCATCCTTTTATCGAGTACCGCAGGTATGTTGTCAACTACCAGGCGCTCCTCCGCCATGGGTCTGCTGCCAACTACCAGGCGCTCCCCACTAGGCTAGTTGAATTACTCCGAGTCGAAACGGTCAAGAAGTCGTCAGGTCTTCCAGCTACTTGGTCTCCGAACTCTATCTGGTAGTCATTGGAAGGATCCTCTCCATGAGCTATTGTTCAATACTCAAACTGTTGTGAAGTTCCATGAAGAAGTATCTCAGAGGTCCTCCACGGCATAGGGGTCTCAACGTAATAGACGACTTGTCAATCGGATGCCCGATCAGTTAGTTATTATCATTTTAGTCCCTGGGCCCAGTTGGATTCATGTACAATCCAACCTAACCGTAACTAAAATATACCTCGAAATTTAGTGGGGTATTCTCAAAGGGACGGCTTCGTTCCACGAATATCGGCACTGCTGACGGTTCGTCAAACGAATGTCTGGTGCCAAAGATATGGTCGAAGAAGATAAAGTGTTGGTAATGGGCCTAACTCCATTCCGACCTAGTCGGACCGACTCTTCCGAACCCAGTCTGGGCCGACCTGGTTTGGGTCGACCCAGTCAGACTCGCTGGGTCTGACCCGTCCCGTTGGGCGGGTCAGCCTGCTATGTTTTTTCCCCGTCCGCTGGGCTCGGCCCAGCGGACCACAAGGGTGGTTCGGCCCGGGCTCAGGGCCAGTTCGGCCTGGAGCATTTCAAGGGCACATCCCGACATGGCTAGGATGTTTTGGCTAGGGAATCGCGAGGGGTACAGGAAACTGGATTGGTCGGGTGGTTGTGAGGGAGCCGGGACGCCGCAGGGGTGACGAGCAGGGCAGTGGGGGGGGGGGCACCGGGAAGCACGCGGGGGTGCGGGCAGCGCACAGGGGTGCCGAACAGCACCCTGGGGCACCAGGGAAGGCTCCAGTAGGGCTAGGCAGGCCACAGGGAAGGCTGTAGAGTCGGCTGGGGCGTGCGTCGGGCAGGGCGTCGGGAGGCCGCGGGTAGGTGTGTCGGGCGCCACGCGGCCGGCAGTGTCCGACCGGGAGATTTGGTGTGTCGCGGGGGTGGAACGATTCACAGAGGTCGCGGGTAGTGCGACCTTCGTCTTTGACGCCTTCGATGTCGTCCCCTCATCACCTTGCCGTAGAATGCTAGAAGTGAGAAGAATTGACGGAGGATGTCAGGCCATGTAAGGTCGGCCCGCGTCCTCCGCGTTTAAAGAAAAAACCATTGGTTCATCAAAAATATTAATGATGAACGGAATTTATTTACAACCATGAAAATATTTCTTTTCAAACGATGATGAGAAAAGAAAAGGAATAAGGCACAAGGTATACCCCCTACCATTGATTCACCGGTCATCATTCATCATTCGTTGACAATCTTGCAGAAATAAGATGATGAAGTTCGTCGTTCACCACATTCATCACGCACTCCCAATCCAACCTCATTCGTCGGTTCGTTGACGATGATGAGGAGGGAAATTTCTCTACCTCGGGAAGTGTCCAGGGTATAAAACTGAAGAAGAAGTGTCGCCGGTGTTCTTCACGTTCTTCGTTGGGAGGATGGTTCTCCCTAGCTCTCCTCTTCCTTCATTCCACCAAAAGAGAATGCCAACAAAATAATAATAATAGGTGGCCTATTATTTTATTGTTGGAACGTAATTCCAATGGAGAAATAAATTAAGAGGCTCCCCTTAATAAATTACATGTGTTGGAACAATTAATTAAAAGGGAAAGGTGGCACCAATTAATGGTAGTGGAGGTCGACGGACTCCCCCCTCATTAACGAGGGGAGTTGGGAAATTTTCCACCCTCCCATTAATTGGGGGGTTTTATTCTCGTGCGGTCCCCACAACTTAACCTATCATGGGAGGTTATGTTCAGGTGGGCCCCACCACCATAACCTCTAATGGGAGGTTAGAGTGTGGCGACCCCCACCTCCAACCTCCTCTTGAAGGTTTTAACCTCCACACACCCAAAGGATGCTCAAGTAAAAAAAAGTTGTTACACACTTTATTTTATTTTTATTTTATAAAATGCCAAAAACTTACATTTATTCTCGACCAACTGCTGTCAAGATGAAAGTCTTCTTAAGCGAATACCAGCATTGCAATTTCAACGGTGCCCTCAGATTTCAATTCCGAGCACCAGTTCAAAAGTTATAAAAACCCGATCGTACGGTTACTGAAAGTACCCGAACAAAACTTCAAAAATTGATTCCGGGCACACCGGTCCTCGAAATCATGTGCTGTAAATTTTTGTAGACTCGTAAAATTTCCATGTATTTAATAAAAAACTTTCCACGGAATTTCTAGGTATTTACAAAAACGCTCAGTAAAGGTATGAAATACAGTGGAAGATAACATAAACATTAGGGATGGTGAATAATTTAAAACACATTCCATTATAAATAATAAACACGAACACATTACGGCAAGAATATGAGATGAGTAAATAATGCCATAATAAAACACAATCTTGTGTATTCTACTAATTGAATAACCACATGAACCATAAATAATATTTTCATAATGAGGGAATGTATAATGTGGGACATTCTAAAACATTTTTTCAAGGCCTCAGTGAAGACGTCTAAAAATTATTAAGGCCTTGACCAAAACCATATATCATATTGGGAAAGTCCTTGGCCAATTCCACATCTAATTGTATCATTAGACCTATAGATGTATCGAGGTTCTATAGGGGGCTCCACCCGTCACTTACTAATTCCAATACACTCCTCATATGAAAAGGATGAAACATAACATAAACATTCATATTAAAACTAGCATACGAAATGTCAATAAATTAACCCTAAACGATAAATGGTATAAAAATTACACATCCACAGTCAATTATATCACAATACCTTCAATTCTATCTAGAATATTTTTATCATAGTAAATCTACCTCGATCAAGAATAATATCCTATAATGTATGTCGACATAGTTGAAAATGATCAGTAAAAATAATTGAGAGATATATACTTTTTACATGAAATCATTTAAATGTAACTTAATTTATAAAGGAATTCATTTAAAAGATCATTTTGAATCAAGGTGTCTCATACCAATTTGAAACTATTTATAGGAATTAACATTTGAAAACCTTCATGTCTATATAAATGAAGACTTTAAACCATTTTAAAAACATGGACATTAATGAGAAATAATTATAAGAATAAATCATTAAAACATTCAAAATGATGTTTTAGTAAAAAATACCTTAAAAATAAATCCATTTGAAAACTATTTTATGAAACATGGACATAGAGAATAAATATGTCCCTGTAGATACTTCCGTAAAAACAACATTGGATAATAAAATGATTTGGAAAATAACCCTTACCTTGCACTTTCGTTAGGTCGACGGTACGTTTAACCTCAGTTATAATGACCATAATATGTTATTAAATTATACCAGAACCATATTAATATTTATTATATCATACATGATTCATTTATGACTCTATACTACCCATTTAATAATGATTTTCATGTTATGTTAACATTTCAGGTGATAATTGCTTTTTTATCGTACGTGTTTTAACTTGTTATTCTTGATCGTGTCATTTAAATCATGATTTTCATACATAGAGAACATAACACATGATTTATATATCATTTAAATATAGAATGGAAATATGTATAATAGATATATATATGAAATGGAAAACACCATTTATAGAGACACTCGGTCGTACGTACGCATAAACACTGTTTTCGATTTCATATTGTATTGAAAGGGATTAAGTGAATAAGAGATATGTAAGTACATATATATATATATTAAGTAGAATTATTATATAATATATTACATATATATTAACAATATATATTTCTACAATCATCGTTGAATGGTGAATGTGAAAATGAATCTCATCACATCATGGAGACTGTAATCCATACATACGCACGAGCGAAAATATCATTATATTGATGGTCAAATCTATGTAACTGAATGGTATATCATATATACAGAATCCATAATATGTTATATTTATTATTTATGTCAGTTATACTCATTTTTATACCCATACATATAATGATGTTTTTGAATAACAAACTACACCATGACGTGGAGATGGCAGGTCGCACGTACACATGTATGGAAATATTTTCATTAATATGATGGATAGAATAACGAATATGGTTGTACCGTATTTTTAATAGTATCAAAGTATATAGTAGGTATTTTAGTTATTATTTTGGTATGTAAACAACAATGAATGAGGAAGTGGAAGAAGAAAAGATCTTAAAAGATGGTGGTGAAATTATTACCTCTTCTTTGGGTGTTTCCTTTTGAGTTGATGAAAAGGGCTCCATAGGTTGGATTTATGATAAAATTAAGGACTCTAGGTTTAGGTGAGGGATGTTGTGAGGATATTTGGTCTCAGTTTGGCCGATCCAAATGGATTTGGAGGTGTTATTTTGAGAGAAGGAGAAGTACCCTTTTTATAAGAGAGGTGGGGGTCACATTATAAAAAGTTTGAAATATTATTTTATAATAAACTCATTTTCGGATTCTAATGTCTCTATATGATTTTTTCTAGTTAATGGTTGATATGGGACAATAAAAACTCTACCAATAGGTTTTAGATAGGTTTAGCTCACCATATTAACCATATCTTTTAGATTTAACTCTTAGTTAAATAGTGTAACTATTATCACGTCTTCTTGTATTCTTACACTATATGGTCCGTAAACATATTATAAACTTCCAAGAGAACATCTAGAGGTTAATTAATGACATATATAATATTATGTAATCCCTTTTTACAAACCTATGATTTTGAAAAATATTATATAATTTAATAATATAATATTTTTTTTAAAAACACTTTTATGTCAATTTTGAAACTATTTAGTATTTGGGTTTTGTGATAGTAATCACAATATGATTACATAGAACCAAATAAATTAAATAAATCCTAACAAGTCATATGAATTTATTAAATTCGTGTATGGAACCAAACCTTCACATTCTATTTATTTTAATATTTATAATATAAATTATTGTAATATTTCATTAAGAAGGTAATTACAACATCATCATTGTGTCATAAATAATTTAAAATAATTAAGGTCTAAAAATTATAAATAAAATACCGTGATATTTGAAATCTTCTTATATTTAAAATTAATATTTATAGTCTAGTTTTTCTTTTGTATAACCCTATATTAAATATGGATAATGTTATTAAACATTGAATTAAACACGTTTAACTCTTCTTTAAATAAAATATTTATAAATGTCCAAATCTAATCCAAGTGGACCAAATAGGATCATATTTTATTACTAGGGTTTTTTTGTCTAATTTCACTTATCCAATAGAATTATGACATTTGTTAGGGTAATTATAATTTCATTTTTACCCTTAATTAACATATTTATTTTTAACTGTGGTAAATAGAAGTCAAAAGATACTACTCACCAAAAAATATTTACATCGTATTGAACCAAATTTTGCATACTTATTTCAACCATGTCTCTCGAATTTTTGAAATTAAACTCCCATAAGTTGTAAAATTATGTTTCACGCATTTTTGGAAATGCTCCTAGAATGTGGGTAAATGATGGTAAAAAGTTTAATAAAATTTAGTCGTCTAATTTTATTATAAAAAGACTCCAATGAATTACATTTAACATATATTGGTACTAAATATATATTTTTACTTCAAATAAATTTAAATAAAATAAACAATTATTTAAATAAAATGTTAGTGTTAAACAATAACGTAGTGTATTTCACTATTCATAAAAAATTGGATGTATTTAGAAAAAATCCAAAAATTCACCTTAAGATAATTTTGATATTATGAATTCAAAAATGAATTCTATTTGACCAAATTAAAATAATATATGTTGCAATAATTATTTTAAAATTAATTCCATTTATCAAAACCTAAAAAACAGGTTTTTTTAAAAGTAAAAACTATCAAAATATTAACATGTTTTTATGTCAAATTTGATTCTGAAATTATGTATGATGACATAAATTGTATTAAATGATAAAAATATAATATAATTATAATTCCAAACCATTCAAATGCATAATTTGTAACTATAAATTATTTTTATTTAAAAAGATGTTTTCAATTAAAATTTAGTATTATTGAATATTCATCAAAATATGAAAGTTACCAGAAAAGTAACAAAAAATATATCCAAACTAAATTTTTATATCCCGATTCTAAAAAAGAAATTATTTTCATTAAATTTAATATATAGAAGTGTCAAATTTTTGTTTTAGGAAGGGTTCACCATTAAAACGTGTTAAAATCGCATTTTTTAAAAAAATACATCTTTTATCTGGAAAATTGAATTTGTCATCATATTATGTCTATGAAACACCTAATACAGGTTTTAAAATTATATAGAGTATATAAAACTGAAAATGCATATAATACTATTCATAACCACTTTTTTAACTCATAGTTTAGTAAATTGTGGTGCGCTCAAACTTAGTGTTGCGTATAGCGAAAGTTGTTGAATTTATTTAATGAGATAATGTAATATGAAATCATGGTGTGTTACATTGTCCCCTCCTTAAATAAATTGCGTCCTCCCAATTTGAAATTGTTCTTTGAAAATAAATGGATAAAAATTCAAAAATACCTTTGTGAAAAACCCACATCGGAAATTGGTTTAATAAAATTTAGTATTAATAAGAGGGAAAGGAAAATGAAAAAGCCACCACCAAATTATGATCTCGATAAGAAGAAAATACGTGGAAATTAGAGACGCAAAATTGGATGAAAACATAAATATTTATAGGAAGTGATTTAGGTAAACAATCACAAATGAGTGTAAAATTGAGGACCTCAAATCCATCAATCTATGTTCATTTAAAATACAGTCAGTTCAACAAAAAATAAGGCATTACGATAAAAAAAAATTTATTTTAATATCCCTTCCATAATGTTATAGAAGTAATTTATTCATAGAATAAGAGGAAAAAAATATTTTTGAAAAGTAGAGTTTCACCCTTCAACTAGTTCCAACCACAAACTCACCTTTCACAACAAAATATAATAGAATTCAAAAATATTATATTTATTGTAAATTCATAGGGTTATAAAAATAATGAATTTATAATTCATTTTTCCGACTAGTTAAAAAAACTACATTACACAAACTAGGACATCATGTAGGCCAGTGGTAGGTGATTCCCCCTTGTCGCCCTTCGGTTATGGGTTCAAGTCTCACGTCCTTTCCTTACGTGACATGTAGTTGCCCAACCTCTGGGTTATCCTTTTTCTAACAATACAAAAATAATCTTAGGAAATTCTTTAAACTTAATAATAGTATCCAACGTCAAACATAATCCATTCCTACTTTTAGACTTATCCAAAATACTTCTTTCCAAAATCACAATACAAAATTTATAAAGAAGGTAAACAAAATGAAGATTTCTTTTTCCACATAATAACATATGAATACCTTCATCATGTATTCTTTTAAAACATGGTAACAGCCTGAATTACCATAAAGCCTTATTGATTACATTCATGCTCCCTTATTCCTTATAGAATACAAAATATATTCCTTATATATATAAAATTTTAATATTCCAACAATGATGGAATAAACAAACCATTAATCAGTTCCACGGTACTCAAGAATATCTAATATAATTTATCCAAATCAACCATCTCTTATTCCAAAATCACTACCTTAGTATCAAGACCATGTTATGGTTTAACTTTCCTTAAACCATATATTTTCAAAAAATATTAACCTAAAACTATGTCACTTTATTTGGTATCATACAATCTCAAATCCTTAATGAAATATCACTACAGTACAATCCTTATTTATTTCTATATTTCATATATCTAGTACAGCATTGATGCAACACTCAAATGAAAAAAATCTTTACTAACAACATAATAATACTAGTCATTCCTCTTCATCTGTGGTAGTATCATAACTTTATTATTATCCAACAACATCATTTCGGGCATACTCTGATGATTTGGACATTGACTCACGTAGTGTCCCAGCACCTTTCAGATGAAGTATTGTACAGTTGAAACCGTTTTCTTACCCTTGAAATCACGTACCTGGTTTCCTTTTTCTCCACACTTATAACAAACTTCCATTCCCTTTAAGGTTTTACCAAGGTTATTCTTTCCATAGTTATCACATATGTGAAAATCCTTCTTTCCTCTCTCCCCTTTATCTATCATTTCTCATACCACCCTTTTATTCTCTTGTTTCCCATCAAAGCCATAGGACTCAGAGAATTTATGACGTATCTTATTAACACATTATAATATTTTTTCATATGATGAGATTACATGGGAGACAATTTCCCTTTTAAATGTTGGTTTAATACCATGAAAGATATGATCCTTCTTAATATTTTTCTCATTCTTGTTTCTATAATTCTCATTCATTCTAGTATGCACCATTTTGAAACAATGGCATACATCAGGTTAGTTAATTAATCACAATGCATAATTCCAAACTTGTAAAATATATATTGTAAATTGAAAATATTATGCATATAATCTGTAATAATAAAAATTTTTATTTGAGGAATTATTTACTCATAAATGATTTATTATGGTTTGTAAAGAAAATGTGAATCATTTTCCGCATATCTCCCAATAGTGTCATAACAAAGAGTGTAACAAGGCCCGTTTTCGTGTACCAGGATTCCTCGGGTTAAGCCCAAAACTCCTTGTCAGTGTTTTCACTCCTAAGTACATTTGTGTCAGAGCCGCCTCTACCGGTTCGTATCCAGACAAGGATTTATTTTTTGAAAAAATCAAAAAAACCTCTACTTTACCAAAATTCTAGGATGTTTTTCTATATTAATCCTCAAAGTATATCTTAGGGTATTGTTCTCTAATCTGTGTTTTTCTAAATCTAGTTTCCAATGTATACACTAAACATCCTCTGATATCAATTGTAATGCCCCAACCCCGATTACCCTGATTCAGTGCATTATTTTAATACATTGGCATTATTACAAGGAATCAAGTCTCGAATGACCAATCAGTTTTGCGGTCTTGGAAAATAGATTACATTCATGAACATTACATTACACCTAATAAAATAAAACACAATATAAATGATCATTTGATAACTCCATTAATCTCCTAGCTTAACCCGGCTTATCAATCATAATAAACTTCATGTAATATTGGGAAAATAAGACATAATTAATGGGTGAGCTCAAACACTATGTAAATTTATGAAATACAGTGGAAGATAACATACACATTAGGCATGGTGAATAATTGAAAACACATTCCTTTAAAAATAATAAACATGAACACTTTATGGTTGAAATATAATATGAGTAAATAATGCCATTATAAAATATAATAATGGGTATTCTACTAGTCGAATAACCACATGAATCATCAATAATATTTTCATAATGAGGGAATGTATAATGCGGGACGTTCTGAAACATTTTGTCAAGGCCACACCCAAGACGTCTAAAAATGATTAAGGACTCAACCAAAACCAAATAACAAACTGGGAAAGGCCTCGGCCAATTCCACGTCTAATTGTATCATGAGACCTACCGATGCATCGAGGAGCTACAACAGTCTCCACCCATCACTCACTAAGTTCAATACATTCCTTATATGAAAAGGTTGAAACATAACATAAACATTCGTATTAAAACAAGCTTACAAAATGTAAATACTCTAACCATAAACCATGAATTGTATAAAAATCACATCCACAATCAAATATATCAAAAAACCTTCAATACAATATGGATGCTTTTTATCCTAATAAATCAACCTCGATTAAGATTAGTATCCTGTAATGGATGTTGACATGGTTGAAATGATCAGTAAAAATCATTGAGAGAATAATACCTTTTTCATGAAATCATTTAAAATACACCTAATTTCTAAAGTAAGTAATTTAAAATATAGTTTTGAATCAAAGTGTCCCATACCACTTTGAATCTTTTCAAAGTAATTAACATTTGAAAATATTCATGTCCACATAAATAAATCCAAAAAACCATTTTGAAAACATGGACAATAATGAGAAAGGTTTAGAAGAATAAATAATTAAAGGATATAAAATGGGGTTTTAGTGAAAAGTATATTAAAAATAATCCCTTTGAAAACACATTTATGAACCATGTACATGGATATTAAATATGTCCTAGTAGATACTTGTGTAAAACCAACCTTTGATAATAAAGAGATTGTGAAATTAACCATTACGTTGCACTTTCCTTTGGTCGAGGGTATGTTTAACCTCCTGTATAATGACCATGGTATGTTATTAAATTATACCAGAACCATATTCATATTTACTATGTCACACATGACTCATTTATGACTTTATACTACCCATTTAATAATTATTTCCATGTTAAATTAACATTTTGGGTAATAATTGATTTCTTTATCATATGTGTTTTAACTTGTTATTCTTGATAGTATCATTTAGATCATGATTTACATACTTCCAGAATATAGAACATGATTTATATATAATATATATATAGAATATTAATATGTATAATAGATAGATATATGAAATGAAAAACATTGTTTATGGAGATGGTAGATCGTACGTAAGCATAAACGATGTTTCCATCTTCATATCGTATTGAATGAAAGTAAGTGAATATGATATATGTAAGTAATATATATATATAGTAGAATTATTATGTCATATATTACATACTTATTAATAATATAAATTTTTATAATCATCCTTGAGTGGTGAATGTGGAAATGAACCTCATCGCGTCGTGGAGACGGTAATCCGTATGTACGCACGAGTGACAATATCATTATATTGATGGTTAAATAGTTTGTAATTTGATGTTATATCATATATACTAAATTGATAACATTTTATATTTATTATTTACATTATTTATACTCATTATTATACCCATCCAAATAATGACATGTTTTAATAACAAACTACACCATAACGTGGAGACTTTAAGTCGTACGTACGCACGAATGGGGCCTTTTTCATTACTATGATCGATAGAATAACAAATATGGTTGTACCGTATTTATAATAACATTACAATACATAGGAGGTATTGGAATTATTATTTTGGTATGGAAACAACAATGAAAGAGGAATTGGAAGAAAAAAAGAACTTGAAAGAGGGTGGTGAAATTTCTATCTCTTCTTCAGGTGTTTCTTTTTGAGTCGATCAAAAGGGATGCTCAAGTTGGATTTCTGATCAAATTAAAGACTCTAGGTTGATTTGAGGGAAGTTTAGAGTATATTTTGCCCAGGTTTGGTTGAACCAAATGTCTTTGGAGGGGTGATTTTGAATGAAGGAGAAGTACCCTTTTTATAAGAGAGGTGATGGTCACTTTAGGGAAAGCTTGAAATATTACTTTATAACAAAACTATATTCTATTTTAATTTCTCAAAAATTATCTATTTATTGGATAAGAAGGGTATGGGTCTAACAAAACTCATCCAATAGGTTTTTTATGGGTTTAGGTCACCATATTATCCTTATCTTTTAGATTTAACTCTGAGTTAAATAGTTTAACTTTTACCATGTTTTCTTTTATTCTTACACTATATGTTTTATAAATTTAATGTAAACTACCAAGAGAATATAAAGTGTTTCATTAATGACATATATAATATTATTTAATCCCATTGGACAAATCATATATTTTTAGGAATATTATATAATTTAATAATATAATATTTGTTTTAAAAACTCATTTATGTCAATTTTAACACTATTTAGTAATTTTTTTTGAAAGTCTTAACAACTTGATTACTTCGAAAAAGACATATTTAATCAATAATAACATGTCATATACCCCCATAAAATTCTTGGATGGCATCAAAACTTTCAAATTCATTTTATTTTAATATTTATAATATCAATTATTTTAATATTTCATTAAGAAGGTAGTTACAACATCATCATTGTTTCATAAATAATATTAAATTTTTAACGTATAAAAATAATAAATAAAACACCATGATGTAGGAAATATTCTTATATTTATAATGAGTATTTATAGTCTAATTTATCTTATATATAATTCTATATAAAAAAATGTTTTACTTATTAAACATTTAATTTAACACTTTTAACTCTACTTTAAAAAAAATAATAAATGTCCTAATCAAATCCATGTAGACCAAAAAGGATCATATTTTATTCCTAAGGTTGTTTTTTGGTCTAATTTAACTTATCCAATTGAATTAGGACATGTTTTAGGGTAATTATAATATCATTATACACTTAATTACCCAATTTACATTTAATCTAGGTAAATAAAAGTCAAAAGTTAATAATCTTAAAATATTAAATTCATTTTAATGTATCGCATTTTACATACTAATGTCATCTGTATCTCTCTAATTTTTTAAAATCAACTCATTGAAGCGGTAAAATTAAATTTTATGAAAATTTGCACATGTTTCTAGAAGTTGGGTAAAAGATGTTCAAAAGTTCAATAAAAATTTATACATCTAATATTATAATAGAATGACTAGAAATAATTACATTGAACATATATAGGTACCATATATCTATTTTGACTAAAATAAATTTAAATAAAATGAATAATTATTTAAATAAAAAACAATTTAAACAATAACACTGTGTTTTTCACTATTAATAAAAAATTTTATGTTTTCAGAAAAATTCCAAAAAATAACCTTAAGCTAATTTTGATATTACGAATTCAATAATAAATTTTACTCTACCAAATTAAAAACATTTAAGTTGAATTAATTAATTTTTTATTAATTCCCATTGTCAAAACCAAAAAAGCGTGTTTTTAAAAGTAAAAACTATCAAAAGATTGACATGTATTTATGTCAAATGTAAATATAAAATTACATTTAATGTCTTAAATTGTATTAAATGATAAAAATATAATCTAATTATACATCCAAACAATTCAAATGCTTAATTTTTCTCAATAAATTATTTTGACCAAAAAAGTTTTTTTAATTAAAATTTAGTACTGTTTACTATTCATCAAATTATGAAATTTATCAGAAAAGTTCAAAAATTTATCCAAACTAAATTTTTCAGTCCCGATTATAATTAAGAATTTAATTTCATGAAATTGAATATATAAAAATATGACATTTTGGTTTAAAAAATGGTTCTCCATTAAAAGGTTGTAAAATTGCATTTTTTTAAAATACGTCATTTTTCTGCACAAATGAATTTATTCTAATATTTTTTCTATGAAACACCTAATATGAGTGTTAAAATTTTATAGAGTATATAAGATTCAAAATTCAGTTAATACTATTCATAACCACTTTTTGAACGGCTAGTTTGTTAAGTTGTGGTGCGCTCGAACTCGGTGTTATTTATAGAACATGTTATTGAATTATTTTAATGAGATAACATACTATGAAATAGTGGGGCGTTACAATATGGAGGTTTGTAGTCACACTTTTATTTATGAATGACACATGCCATATTCACAAGTAATTTTTTTGTGGTGTAAATACTGATAATGAATGTATAGTATTATTATCATTAAATTAAGGGTCATTTAAATATTCCATTTAAAATATAGATTTCCTGAGGTTTATGGTTTGAATGTTACCAAATAAATAGGGGATTCTTGTCTCAATTATTATTATTTGAGACAGATGTTATCTTATGCTCATATATTCTTTTACAAGGTCTATAAAATTAAATTTGACATTTTTATCAATAATATATTCCATTTAAATGTAATTTATTCTTCAATTAATTCTATTAATTCATGTGGATTATGATTCAAAGTTACCAGTGTTGTAACAGTTAATTATTAGCAGTGTGGTAAAAGTTAATCTATACAATCCCATTGTTTTCAATTTTATTTCCAATGGAATGTTTTTGAAAATATTTTCAATATCTTTTTATATTTTTTCAAATTAAATTTAAATGAAAATATTTTCAATTTTTTTAAAATATTATATTTTAGGTTTACAAATTTTTTTTAAATAAAAAGTATTTCAAAAAAAATTCTAGATTCCTTTATATGATTTGAAGGTTATTTTCAAGGAAATGTTTTCCAAAATGTTTTATTTTCAAAAATTTAATTTCCAAATCGGGGAGGAAATTTTTTATCAATAAAATATTTTTAAAAATGTTTTAAAAAATGTTTTTTCATCTAAAAGACACTTCTCTTGTTAAATATTTTTTACTTGGGATATGATACATGAATAACATTAATATTATTTATATTAATGGTTTCTATTTTTATAGAATGATGTTTATGACACCCATTTCTCCTCTACTAGTTATAACATGATAAAAATCTAATGAAACCCGATTCTTTTCCTGGGTTATTCACTGATGATATAATTACAATCACTCTCTCATTTCCATAAGTTATTACCTGATGATACGTTTATGATACACATTTAATTTTCTGGTTAATAATGTGATGTTGATGAATCCCTTCTTTATTTATACATAATGATATAATGAATGTTTTATTATATTGTGTCACACATATGTATGATTTATTTATGTAATGTTCGGAACCTATATATCAATCCAATGTATTGGTTATGGATTTATATCTCATGTGATAATGATGGGAACAAGTTGGAATTCTTAATCCACAATGAGAATAAGTTGTAACTAGATCCGATATGAAAAATGGGATACTTCATTGGATGTAGGTGTGTGTTTCCTAGGTGGTATAAAATCATCTGTGTGAATCTAATTCTATGTTAAAAATGTTATGATTGAACCTTATTAAGTGTTCATAATGTTATGATTGGTCATGATTACATGTTTATAATGTTAATCATATACATGGTTCCATGACCATATGTTTATACATGGACCTTATTACATGCCCATAATGTTATGTGTGAACCTTACTTAATGTTCACAATGTTATTCATCAACTAGGATTCATTTCCATATGATTATGTATGGACATAATTACATGTTCATAATTTTATGAGTGTGCCTTATTATGTAATCATAGTTTTAAGCATGTATATGATTGCATGTCCATATGTTTATGTGTGGGCCACATTACATCTTCACAATTTTTTGAGGTAACCTTGTTGGTTGTGCACAATATTATGTGTTGAACTATTTTCGTATCCATATGTTTGTTTGAGGGACTCATTTCAAGATCATTACATAATCAGTGAACTTGTTTTTATTTACATATGTTCTCATTTTTATAAGATGATGTGTATTCCACATGTATATGACTTATACCATTTTTATGATCTCGTAGATTATACTGTTCTTTTACTTAGGATTATTCTTTTTTTTAATTCCAATCCTTATGAAATGACTTTTGAATGTGTTCATTGATGTGTAGTGAATGATCCCCATATGTTATGCCCATTTTCACATACCCTTATACCCATGTTATCTTTACGCATATGCTTTATTTTTACCATTACTATGCATCTGAGTAAATTTTTTAATATTGTTTCCATTCCCAGGTTATGAAGAAGGTTTAAATATGTGTACTAAAGTGGAATAAGTTTATAGGATGTTTTGAATATCATTCACCAAAATATATTATTTTTTCCCATTTTACAATGGCACTAAACTATTATAGACCTCGGGTATGTACATTTTAAATTTACATAATATTCATCTAATGTTTTGCTATATCAATATATGTTAATAATAGGTTATTTTAGTGACAAAATATATATATTAATTAGAAATTATAATCACATTATTATATCCATAGTAACATGTATACTTTTCAATTTAACTTTTTTAGTAGATTATAATTCCATGAGAAATGATGCAAAAATTATCAATAAAAACAATCTAAAAATTTATGGATATCTGTCAAATTGGCTAGTCTGGGATAATGATCAATAGACTCATATTATGATGGATCTACCAATGTAACATCATTTAATATTATATAACAAAAAAATGAAACAATATCTATCAAAAATTAAAAAAAATTATACAAATTCTACTTCAATAAGATCTTAAGTATAAATTTGAAGTAATAATAATTATCATCCTTACCCATTGAACACATAAAAATATCATCAACAAAGAATATAAAAAACTCATCAGGGTAATCTATAAATATTATATTTATTAAATTAATTAAGGTACTAATAGTGTTAGTATGACTAAATGCCTTTATAATATACACATAGTTTCCAAAGCATGATACAAATGATATTTTTGGTATGTACTCCTTCTTTCCCTCAATTTTTGATATCAAGATTGAATTTAAATCATGTAATGTATTGATATCTACACATTTTATCACTATAGTCATCAATAAGAGGTATATGGTAATTTCTCTCAATTCTAATATTTTTTAGTTCCTGGTTATCTATATAGAGTCCCATAGTTCAATATTTATTTAAAAAATGATAGGTTCACCCCATTGTGACACAAATGGCCGAATAAATCATTTTTCATGATTACAATGTAGTTTCATAAATAATTCCTACTAGTCAATTAATTTATTTATATAGGGTTACTTTTAATAAAAATAACACCATGATTGTATTCATTTGAAAAAAATTCATGATTCATAGTAAGACTAAAAAATTAATCTAGAAAGGTATAAAAACTCATGAAAAATTTTCATATCATCAAAGTTGACTTTCTGAAAAACCATTTTTTGAAAAAACATCTTTTGAACATGATTTTTCACCCATAAAATGGTTTTTCATTCCATCAAAATTTCATATATATCATCATAGAAATAGATGATCATTGGTGGGAATGTAATTTCCATAATGAATTCCCTTACTTTTAAATGGTTATGAGATTTACGTAGTTACATTCAATCCATGAATATCATTATATATAATTAAACAATAAGATGAATAATCATATTTTTAGGAAGAACATTCAAAGAATCGTTAAATTGATTTAAATTGTAGATATTAGATGTGACCATCATACCATTTGGTTTTTAACTTTTAATTCAAAATAAAATTATTGGGGTGGAATTTTGATGCTAAATAAAATTATTCATATATAAATCAATGTGTATAATCAATGTAAAATAAGACCTTAGGACATATTTAGTAAATGTTTAGTATACCTTACACCACATTATTTCCATAAACCTCAGAAAATATAGTTGTCTAATGATATTTTCCATTATCAAGTTGTTTAATAATTTATGAATATTTATCATCATTAACTTCATTTATATTTTATCATTATTTACTATAATTTTAGTACCCCTTTCATATGAAAAATCATATAATGGGTTCTTCCTTCTATGATGATTTCTCTATTTTCATATCATGATCAATATTATTTCCATAACATAAGTAATAAATTACTTTATGGAATTCCATTCCACACATGATACATTTATTTTTCACCTTTAAACGATTTCAACCACGTTTCATTCCACAATTCGGGCATGAGGGAAATCATATCTTCTTATCTTCATGGTTTTGGGAGATTCCATTAATTTTCATCTTTCTTTTCTTGTAAAAAACATGATATTTATAAGTAACTCTAATATAAATTTCAACATTAATATCATATAAAATAATTTTTTCATTTATAATGATGCCAATTATGAATTATTATTTTTGGAAAATGGGATTTTTGATTTTAAAGAATAAGTCATACTCACATTCAGATAGAATTATAACAGAATAATTGAACCTTTAATGTCTTGAAAAAAAATTTCCTCATAGGTACCAAATGATAATTCATCCCAATGCTTCAACACAAAAAATTCCATCCCCATTTTTTTGTATGATTAATATATGTAATATAATTTTTGGAAAATAATTTCTTAATTGAATCCCATTCCATGGAGTCAATTTCATCCCTTAGGACACTTATTCTTGATAAGAGACCACTATTTATCCACTTCACCTTAAAAAATATTTGCAACCAAAATCATCTTTTCATTCTATGAATAGTTGTGAAAAGAAAATATATTTTCAATAGTAATAATAAATTAATCAAAAAATAGTAGATCAATGGAACAAATAATATAAGTTAAATGTTTCCTCTTGATGGAATGAACTGAAATTTATTCTCTTCTTTTCTTATATGGATATTCATCATGATTCACTAATAGAGAATAATTTTAGCATGAAAATGAACTATTTTATTGTATATAAAATAGAATTTGGTCACTCAAGAGGATAATTTTCTCATTTTTTAATGCACATGACATTAACATGATTCCTCTATCTTCAATCATTTTACTAAAACCCATAAAATGTTATACAAATCATTAATCATAGTTTAATTCCACATAATCATGAAAAATAAATTATGGTTTTCTTAAACCTTGAAACATATCATTAAATATATTTATAATTTCCCTTTATATAGGTCATTCCTGACCATTATTTTTTCAAATACTACATGATTGTTCCTATTTATTTTATGAATTTACAAACCATATTACAAGGAGTGTTAAACAGGGTGTGAAATAAGGAATTTTTTTAGAAAAAGATGATGATTAAAATGAGCTAAATATGCTCTTTCCAATGTTATTACCCCTAAGAACAACTATTCAAGATCTATATCCACATGTTTTTTCCAAGAAGGAATGTAATTTATCTAAAACTTCTCACTATATTTCTAAAATAATTTATAGTATATTTCTTTATACTTAGACAAGAGCATATGTTTCTCAATAACAATTTATAATCTTTGAATAAAAGGATTTATAAACCTTTATAATGAATGAAACTCATGAAACTCATCTCTTTGTACATAGTTATTATATTCTAATAAATTAATATTAATTTCATTTTATATAAACACACCTACGGTCCATAAAGGTTTAGTGTCTTTAAAAAAATGGTTTATATAATCAATTGGTCCATAAGTGAACTATATCATCTCCCACTATTTTGTTCATAAGTAGAAATATTCTTATACATATCATGTATAAAACCATTTCTCATATCCTAGGGAAATAAAACATAATAAAGGGTGAGTTCAAATGTTTAGTATGGGTAGAAAAGAAAGATATCAACATAAAATTAGAATTTGGGTATGATGACATGATAATAACATTAGATAACCATAGCCTATATATCACATATTATAAAATTGAGTCATGGAATAACTATTAGATGTTATTAACATATGAATCACAAATGTGTAAATGAATGCAAGACATGGAAGGCTAACATTTTCATAATAAATGTTATTTTGGAACACAAAAATGTATATAAAATTATCTCAATAGTAGTAAAGGATTATTTACAAGACTATCATAGTGGATTATATTTACTCAACTAACCATAATAGTTGTGAAGGATAACTACCAAGCCTATAATAATGGACTAGTTTCATTACCCAAACTACTATTGTAATCATGGTCCACTACCATGTATATATTAATGGAAAATTTCCCATAAAAAATGTTACTCTCTCGATTCCATTCCAATTAATCTAATTATATATTAATCATTACCAAATTCATTAGAGGGGTGTATGGGTATCACCCATCATATAATGAAAATAATACATATTTATTATATAAAATCATAAATATTTAATCATATTTGAACCCATGAAAATATATGGTTTTCACAAAACTATAATCATAGTGTAATCTGTTTAAATTAAAAAGGATTCATAAACATTTCTTCATTTAACCATAGTTAAACTCATAAGAAATAAATTTCTTTCATAAAAATTTTATAATATCAATATTAAACAGTCTAGATATAGAATTAATATTATTCTAGTAGATCAAATCACTATTAAAATTTATAATAATAAATGGTTATTATCATTTACAGATCAAAATTCCTTAAAAATAGCATAAATGAATTCTTGAAGAAAATAACCTTTCCTTTTCTAAATAACACATTTTAAAACTAAAATATTTAAAATATTCAGGAATTTAATTTCATTAATCTTGTAAACCAATAAATTTATATTTAAATCATTCTTTGTTCATGGTATTGGAAAAGAATTTTCATGCCATACACATTAAAACAATGATTTCTTTCACATTTTATATAAAAATTAAAAAGGTATAAATTCATAAAATGAAATTAACATTCATTTTAAACAACTTGTAAAAAGTCAAAACATGGAAAACATGTACATATATTAAAATTGGAGAATATAAATAACTTTCATTCAAATATTTTTTTAAAGCATGGATATGGAAGGAAAAGGGTTTTTGATCGAGTATGGAAATGAATTATGTTTTTCATAAAAATATTCTTCTAGGATATTTAGTAAATAAAGATAAGAAAATTAATTCAAAAAATGAACCATCTAGAAATAAATATAGGAAGTGAAAATTCAATAATTTTGGGATATATTGTTCTAAAAATTAATTAGATGGATACTTATTCATAAATCATCCTTATAAACTATGGTATTCTAACATAAAGCCATTACAACTTTTGTAACATCTGAATCGTTGTCCCCATGAATGAAATAAAAATATATGGATATTAATATACCATAATGTTCATGATAAAAATCATAAAATTCAGTCAAGGGAATTCTATATGAAACCCAATATAAATAGGTGGTAAATTTAGCATTTGTCCCAAGATAATAATTGCGAGAATAAAATCTCATTCATTATGTCTCAACACCCGACATATAATTTGAAAAAATATTTATAATAAATATTGGTCTATTGTACATATATTAAAATCCCATTATTATATCTATAATACCTTATATTATTTTCTTATGACCTTTTATTACCCATTTTTTAAATATTCCTCGTTATAATCATGTTTTAGGTAACAAATCCTCTATTTTTCAGGTATGTTTTGGGTTTTTAGTGTCAACCCTATTACATTGATCATGGTTCTATTGTAATGACCCAATGTTTTATCAATGTAATTCACTTCTAATAATTATTTCATATAGTATAATCACATAAAATCACATTATGTTACACAATTCCACATCATTATTAAATGAACTAATTATTTATATTTGATCATTAAAGATAATTTTACCACTTTTCTGATTTTGGTTTTTAAAATATGACATGCACGGTTGCAACTAATAAGATTTTTGGAGCCCTATATGTAACATCCCAGGTAAATGAAGAATAAATAATTTTAATATTTATTAATATTTATGAATTAAATATTAAATTCTATTTTAAAGGGGTTGCTATGTTCGATAGCGTACCCGATACGCAACGATGAGTTCCTTTGGAAACTTACGTAGCACACTAGTAATATAATAATATTATTTTAAATGTTAGTTAACAAGTAGCCGTTGTACTGGCGGGAATGAATAGAAATAACTAAAATATGAATAGATATGTTTTTAAATGTTTATACTTTTACCTAATAAAAGATAAAGGCTTAAAATACGGAAAGAGTTCAATTTTAGGCTTTTATACTCTAATTTTCACTAAAGGTTCACTTATCACCTTTTAATGGTGAACCGTCATTAAATATAGTTTTGATCACTCTTATACATTCTTTTGGACCAAATAAAACTTTTATTAAGAATCGGGACATCAAATTTTACTTTGTGTAATTTTTGGTACCTTTCTGATAAAGTTCATTTTTTTATGAATAGTGTAAAATGTTGTATTTTACATCAAAACTGCTTTTTAATCTAATCAATTTATATGATTAGATTATCTTTTGAATTGGTCTTAATGTGTAATATGAATATATTTTTACCATTTTATCCAATGGTGGTCATTGGAATCAATTTCGATTTGAAATTAGACTTAAACTGGTGTCAATCTTTTGATACTTATTGTTTTGTAAAAACACGCTATTTGCCCTGGCAGCGGGAATTAATTATTGAATTGATTAATGTGACTTATATGATTTGAATTTTGTAAAATGGACTTCATTTTTGAATTCGGAATATCAAATATAGCTTAGGGTGAATTTTTGGTAATTTTCTGAAAAACTTCAATTTTTGATGAATAGTGAAACCACTAAGTGGTAATCAAGCAAACTGATTTTTCAGTTAAATGAAATTTTACCACTAATGTGTATTGAATTTTGAAAATCCGACATACATGGTTGTCATTAGGAAGTAAAATGTGGTTCAATGAGATTAAAATAATTTTTTGGTGAATAGTAACTTATTAAGTTCTTAATCGCGATTAGTGGTAATTAGTGTAGTTTAAGGTATAATTAATACTTTAATAATATGAAATGACCTAGACACATGTCCCAACCCCATTGGTTGTGTCATGGCCGACCAAGACAAGTCATGGCCTAACTTGGGGACCCCATGTATCCACTTTTGTTGGGAAATAACATAAATTACTTTTTATTAAATGTTAAAGTGAAAATGACACAAACATAATATGTTTTGCGAAAACAATTTTTAAGTGGGGTTATACAAGTCCCAATTTTGATTATAAATATTCAATGGAAAGCTAAAAAGATTTCCTACATCATAGTAATTTGTTTATAATTTTTAGACATTAAATAAATTTAATTATTTATGACATAATAATGATGCAGCGATGACATCATTATTTGACGATTTAAATAAAATGGAAAGATAAAATAAAATCTATGAACTACACATGTCCAAAACCAATTGGATGAATGGATTTCGATGCCTTATCACCTTATCCACGAATTCCATCAATGTGGGACCTTTTAAAACCGAAACACATTTTCAAATAATGTAATGATTCTTTACTTTCCAAAAGTGCCCCTCCTCTCCCCTTATAAAAGGCCCCCACCTCTACCTCATTTCACACACTCTTCAAGCCATTGGCTCGGCCAACCCCTGCCCATTTGCTCTCTCCACATCCCTCTCCTCATCCTAGAGGATTCCCTTTGGGCAGAATCCTTTCAAAGGAAGCCTTTAGGCTCAAACCAAAAGAAGTTACACTTTTTAAGGTATTTCATTCTCTCATGATCATTTGTTTTATTTTGCTTCTCCGACCCCCTAAACTCTTTTTATTTACTTATTTTGTAACAACACCAGTATCTTCAATATACTAGTATGTTGTTATAAGATTTATTTGATCTACACTCTCACACAACTACATCAAATGGTTAAAGAACATACGGTTTCTGTGGATGGCGAAATTCTGCCTCCCGAAACGATGATTGTTCAATACTCATTTAACACCTTCAAAGGTGGCCATTATGATGTCACTATTTTTATATATGATATGTAATATGTTTATGTTTTACTTATGCTTCTGTATTTTTCATTTGTGTCTTACCTTTATGGCTTCCATTATGGGTATACGCGATATCTTCATTTAAGGAAGTGCGGACTACCGCCCCCTCAAAGTGATGTGATTCGTTAATGCCATATGTGGGACGTGTAAAGGATGGATTTAAAGTTATTATATATGATGTTATACTGGAATTATAATATACCTATATATATCATTATCATTTATTTCCATTAAAGTATGAGATAGAAATGAAAGTAGCGTTCATGCGTACGTACGGACTACCGTCTCCATGAACGGTGCATTTCATTTCTTATCCCCAAATGTAATGTACTATTAAAAGTACATGTATATAATGGATATATATAATTAATGATATATCTAAATGATGAATATAATTCTGGAATTAAAATATACATAAGTCTCATTTAGTTTTAATTCCGTTAATATGACAAAGAAATGAAAGTAGCGTTCATGCGTACGTACGGCTTACCGTCTCCATGAACGGTGCATTACATTTCTTACCTCTAAATGATTATGTAATATTTTAAATACATGTATGTACTGGATATATATGACATATATGATATCTACATCATGAATACCATTCTGGATATAATGAAACATTGACCAAATTAACAACATGTAAGTGTAAGAAGTCTATTTTTGACTTAAGAACCAAATACCGACAAAATGAACATTATTAACTTAAATGATTACATGATGTTCATAACATGGTATAAAAGAAATAATGAACTTGGAAAAGATTCATAATCAAGTAGAGATTAACTAAAGTTTATTATTCAGGAGTTTAAAGAACGGTCGGGTCAAGTCGGATACGAGGTATGGGAACTTCTTAACCCAATTTCCATTCTTTGGGTTAATCTCCTACTTTAAAATTATGTCATTATATTATTATGTCGTATCTTGTATTTGTACTTTATTTATGTGTACTTATAGTGAATACACATAATGTATCTATTTTATTTTAAAAATTATCTTTGTATGGGACTTCGTCTCAATCTCCTTTCGTTGAGGCATATTTTATTTTATACACAACTTTCTTTTATACGGTGTATAAACCCCTTTGACTTTTACGTTTACTCAAAAGGAATCTTTTTTATACGAAGCGTTTACTAAACGACAAAAGGGAATGTTTTTGTCGTACGTATGCGGCGACAACGACTTCTCCGCCGTCGTAACCGTTATTTGAGTTTTGGCTTCCTCTACAAGCCATACCTTTTTTTAAAAAAGAAAAATAAATACCATGTTTTACTTTGGTATTGAAAATGGTTTTCATAATGTTTTTATTATATCAATGTGTTGTATTGATATCTCGTGATTGAAATGTGGAAATGTTATGTTTCCTTTATGCATGTTTTATGTGATATGATTATGTTATGGTTCTTGGGCATTATTATGAAGACGGGTGGTTCCGTGATAAACTAAGGGCGGGTGAGCCCGTTATAGCTCTCCAATGCATTGGGTAACGAGAAGGAGTGAAACGTTAAGGTTTCTCCGAAGAGATTTTAGGGAATATACTGTGATGGGTATTCCAAACGTAACCAAGAGGGTTACCCCCTACGTAAGAATGTTATGAATGCCTCAAGTTACCTTTACGTATTATGATTTATATGATTTATTCATGTTTTTATGAGGTATGTTAAAGTGCCTATGTTTTATGGGTAAAGTATGATTTCATTCTTATGTATATATGAACTCATGTTTCCTTTCCATGTTTTTATAACCCATACTGAGTTTTTACGCTCATCCCAAGTTTTTGAAATGTTTTTCACAGGTCAAGGGAAAGGTACATGATAAGATGATAGAGTCAAGGATGTGTCAATAGATAATCCATGTTTTATTTTAAATGTGTTTCCATTGATGGGAATGAAGAATACTATCTTTATGTAACCACTTTGTTTATATGTGGAATGTAATGCAAGTTTTATGATCTAATTCTCTAAAACTCTAAACCCGAAAAGATCCTCAACGTGTAATCTTGTAATAACTCAAGATTAAGTAAGGTTTAAGGCCGGGGCCTTATAGTTGGTATCAGAGGTCGGTTTAGATAACTTTAGGAGTTAGAATTCTATTAAATGATTATCCAAAAATATTTTTTTTTTCTTTTTCGAAATGATATAGCATTTAAAGATTACCATGTTGCTTCATCTAAGACATGTTTGTTCAGAATGGTTTTCCGCAAAGGAAACAGGGAAGCAGTGCTAGGAAGGCATACAGAAGGAAATAACCTTCCGAATCAGCATCCAGAAATGGTCGGAATTGGAACTGAACAGTTTGTTGCAGTAATGGCGCAGTTGACTCAGGCGATAAATGGTGGTGGTATCCATGCACGAGATCAGCCAGATCAGCCGCAGAGGAACATGTCAGTGGTGGAACATTTCATGAGGCAACATCCACCATCATTCAGAGGATCATCTGACCCTGTGCAAGCTGAAGGGTGGATTAAAGCACTGGAGAAGATTTTTGATGTCATGGGGTGTTCAGACAATCAAAAGGTTAGTCTTGCTATTTACCGTTTGGAGGGTGAAGCAGATCAGTGGTGGTCTATGGTTAAAAATATCAGGGAAGCCGATGAGATTGATGCTCTTGACTGGGATGATTTCAAAGGTATGTTTCTTGAGAAGTATTTTCCTAAGGCTGTTCGACTTAGGATGGAAAAGCAATTCTTGGAATTGAGGCAAGAGGAAGACTCAGTGGCTGCCTATGAAGAAAGGTTCACTCGATTGGCAAGGTATGCTCCAAATTTTATCCGGGACCTTGATAGTAAAATCAATCGTTTTTACTCAGGATTAAAGCCAAAGTATCGAAGGGCATTAGCTTCTCGAGAGTTTAAAAGTTATGAAAAGCTTGTTCGATGTGCTGAGAAGGTGGAAATGGAATTTTCCGATGACCAAGTGTCCTATAACAACCAGCAGAAGAAGAGACCGAGGTTGCAGGAGAATGGTAAGAATTCTTCAAAAAAGTCTGATGGTAAGAGAACTAAGTTTCCAGTTTGTGATAAATGTGGCAAAAGGCATGCTGGGGAATGTCTTCTGAATTCTGGGAAGTGCTACCGATGTGGTAAGATGGGACATAAGGCTCGTGATTGCACTGAAAAGGATCAAGGTGAAGGTAAAAACAAATTTGATTTACAGTTAGTGAAATGTTTTAAGTGCAATGAGATGAGTCACTATGCAAACGAGTGTCCGACAAGGAGCTTGAGTGATGGGAAGCAGCTAGACTACAAGCAGAAAGGGGTGGTGAAATCCTTTGCAACAACTTCAGCAGATGTTGGGCCATCGAATGAAGTGGTATCAGCTCCAGGGAGCTCAGTATTTTTCGAAGATTGACTAGAGGTCAGGGTACCATCAGTTGAAAGTAAAAGAAGCAGACGACTGCGTTCCGTACTAGATATGGCCATTATGAATTTGTAGTTATGCCTTTGGGGTTAACCAATGCACCTGTTGTATTCATGGACCTTATGAATAAAATTTTCCATGAGTTCTTGGATAAGTTTGTGTTTGTGTTTTGAGGTTTGTGAAGAGGTTATGTGTGCCTTGTGATTCACAGTTGAAGAATGAGTTGTTTTTTCATCCTGGCAGTACTAAGATGTACAGAGGTCTGTGAGAGTATTACTGGTGGGATGGAATAAAAAGAGACATTGCTGATTTTACTGTGAAGTGTTTGACTTGTCAACAGGTTAAAGCAGAGCGGCAGTTACCGAAAGGGATGCTTCAGCCTTTACCAGTGCCAGAGTGGAAATGGGAGAATATATCCATGGACTTTGTTGTTGGATTACCAAAGACATCTCGAGGTAATAATGCAATCTGGGTTATTGTTGATCGCTTGACCAAATCTGCTCATTTCCTTGCTATACGAGATACTTTCTCTCTTGATCAACTTTTCCCGTTTGTATCTTAAAGAGATAGTCAGGTTACATGGAGTTCCTCTCTCCATTGTATCGGATTGTGATCCCAGGTTTACTTCTAACTTTTGGAAGGGCCTTCAGAAGTCGTTGGGTACTGAATTAAATTTTAGTACAGCTTTTCATCCTCAATCAGATGGGCAGTCAGAACGAACAATTCAGACATTGGAGGATATGCTACGAGCTTGTTCTATGGATTATCAGGGAAGTTGGGACCAGCATCTTTCTTTGGTTGAGTTTTCATATAATAACAGTTTTCATTCTAGTATACAGATGGCACCATTTCAGGCATTATATGGGAAGCGGTGTCGAACTCCAGCTTTCTGGGATGAAGTGGGTGAAAGAAAGTTGATGGGACCAGAATTGGTAGAAGAGATGGCAGAAAAAGTTCAGCTGATTCAGAAACACATGAGAACAGCTCAGAGCAGGCAGAAGAGTTGTGCGGATAACCGGAGGAAGGATCTATCTTTCGAGGTAGGTGATCATGTTTTTCTCAAGGTTTCTCCTTGGAAAAGTGTGATGAGATTTGGTAAGAAAGGAAAGTTGAGTCCAAGGTTCATTGGACCATACGAAGTTCTAGAGAGAGTTGGATCAGTTGCATACCGAGTGGCTTTACCTCCGAGTTTATCTCAGGTACACAATGTTTTTCACGTTTCGATGTTGAGAAAGTATATGCCAGATCCATCTCATGTTTTGAGTCCAGAGGTAGTTCAGCTGGAAGAGAACCTATCTTATGAGGAACAACCGGTCCAGATTCTTGACCACAGGGAGCAAGTGTTACGGAATAAGGTGATTAAGCAGGTAAAGGTTTTGTGGAAAAACCACATGATTGAAGAGGCAACATGGGAATCTGAAAATGCTATGAGGGATAAATACCCCCACTTATTTTAATAAGTGAATAAAATTGCGAGGACGCAATTCCCAAAAGGGGGGAAGGATGTAACATCCCAGGTAAATGAAGAATAAATAATTTTAATATTTATTAATATTTATGAATTAAATATTAAATTCTATTTTAAAGGGGTTGCTATGTTCGATAGCGTACCCGATACGCAACGATGAGTTCCTTTGGAAACTTACGTAGCACACTAGTAATATAATAATATTATTTTAAATGTTAGTTAACAAGTAGCCGTTGTACTGGCGGGAATGAATAGAAATAACTAAAATATGAATAGATATGTTTTTAAATGTTTATACTTTTACCTAATAAAAGATAAAGGCTTAAAATACGGAAAGAGTTCAATTTTAGGCTTTTATACTCTAATTTTCACTAAAGGTTCACTTATCACCTTTTAATGGTGAACCGTCATTAAATATAGTTTTGATCACTCTTATACATTCTTTTGGACCAAATAAAACTTTTATTAAGAACCGGGACATCAAATTTTACTTTGTGTAATTTTTGGTACCTTTCTGATAAAGTTCATTTTTTTATGAATAGTGTAAAATGTTGTATTTTACATCAAAACTGCTTTTTAATCTAATCAATTTATATGATTAGATTATCTTTTGAATTGGTCTTAATGTGTAATATGAATATATTTTTACCATTTTATCCAATGGTGGTCATTGGAATCAATTTCGATTTGAAATTAGACTTAAACTGGTGTCAATCTTTTGATACTTATTGTTTTGTAAAAACACGCTATTTGCCCTGGCAGCGGGAATTAATTATTGAATTGATTAATGTGACTTATATGATTTGAATTTTGTAAAATGGACTTCATTTTTGAATTCGGAATATCAAATATAGCTTAGGGTGAATTTTTGGTAATTTTCTGAAAAACTTCAATTTTTGATGAATAGTGAAACCACTAAGTGGTAATCAAGCAAACTGATTTTTCAGTTAAATGAAATTTTACCACTAATGTGTATTGAATTTTGAAAATCCGACATACATGGTTGTCATTAAGAAGTAAAATGTGGTTCAATGAGATTAAAATAATTTTTTGGTGAATAGTAACTTATTAAGTTCTTAATCGCGATTAGTGGTAATTAGTGTAGTTTAAGGTATAATTAATACTTTAATAATATGAAATGACCTAGACACATGTCCCAACCCCATTGGTTGTGTCATGGCCGACCAAGACAAGTCATGGCCTAACTTGGGGACCCCATGTATCCACTTTTGTTGGGAAATAACATAAATTACTTTTTATTAAATGTTAAAGTGAAAATGACACAAACATAATATGTTTTGCGAAAACAATTTTTAAGTGGGGTTATACAAGTCCAAATTTTGATTATAAATATTCAATGGAAAGCTAAAAAGATTTCCTACATCATAGTAATTTGTTTATAATTTTTAGACATTAAATAAATTTAATTATTTATGACATAATAATGATGCAGCGATGACATCATTATTTGACGATTTAAATAAAATGGAAAGATAAAATAAAATCTATGAACTACACATGTCCAAAACCAATTGGATGAATGGATTTCGATGCCTTATCACCTTATCCACGAATTCCATCAATGTGGGACCTTTTAAAACCGAAACACATTTTCAAATAATGTAATGATTCTTTACTTTCCAAAAGTGCCCCTCCTCTCCCCTTATAAAAGGCCCCCACCTCTACCTCATTTCACACACTCTTCAAGCCATTGGCTCGGCCAACCCCTGACCATTTGCTCTCTCCACATCCCTCTCCTCATCCTAGAGGATTCCCTTTGGGCAGAATCCTTTCAAAGGAAGCCTTTAGGCTCAAACCAAAAGAAGTTACACTTTTTAAGGTATTTCATTCTCTCATGATCATTTGTTTTATTTTGCTTCTCCGACCCCCTAAACTCTTTTTATTTACTTATTTTGTAACAACACCAGTATCTTCAATATACTAGGATGTTGTTATAAGATTTATTTGATCTACACTCTCACACAACTACATCAAATGGTTAAAGAACATACGGTTTCTGTGGATGGCGAAATTCTGCCTCCCGAAACGATGATTGTTCAATACTCATTTAACACCTTCAAAGGTGGCCATTATGATGTCACTATTTTTATATATGATATGTAATATGTTTATGTTTTACTTATGCTTCTGTATTTTTCATTTGTGTCTTACCTTTATGGCTTCCATTATGGGTATACGCGATATCTTCATTTAAGGAAGTGCGGACTACCGCCCCCTCAAAGTGATGTGATTCGTTAATGCCATATGTGGGACGTGTAAAGGATGGATTTAAAGTTATTATATATGATGTTATACTGGAATTATAATATACCTATATATATCATTATCATTTATTTCCATTAAAGTATGAGATAGAAATGAAAGTAGCGTTCATGCGTACGTACGGACTACCGTCTCCATGAACGGTGCATTTCATTTCTTATCCCCAAATGTAATGTACTATTAAAAGTACATGTATATAATGGATATATATAATTAATGATATATCTAAATGATGAATATAATTCTGGAATTAAAATATACATAAGTCTCATTTAGTTTTAATTCCGTTAATATGACAAAGAAATGAAAGTAGCGTTCATGCGTACGTACGGCTTACCGTCTCCATGAACGGTGCATTACATTTCTTACCTCTAAATGATTATGTAATATTTTAAATACATGTATGTACTGGATATATATGACATATATGATATCTACATCATGAATACCATTCTGGATATAATGAAACATTGACCAAATTAACAACATGTAAGTGTAAGAAGTCTATTTTTGACTTAAGAACCAAATACCGACAAAATGAACATTATTAACTTAAATGATTACATGATGTTCATAACATGGTATAAAAGAAATAATGAACTTGGAAAAGATTCATAATCAAGTAGAGATTAACTAAAGTTTATTATTCAGGAGTTTAAAGAACGGTCGGGTCAAGTCGGATACGAGGTATGGGAACTTCTTAACCCAATTTCCATTCTTTGGGTTAATCTCCTACTTTAAAATTATGTCATTATATTATTATGTCGTATCTTGTATTTGTACTTTATTTATGTGTACTTATAGTGAATACACATAATGTATCTATTTTATTTTAAAAATTATCTTTGTATGGGACTTCGTCTCAATCTCCTTTCGTTGAGGCATATTTTATTTTATACACAACTTTCTTTTATACGGTGTATAAACCCCTTTGACTTTTACGTTTACTCAAAAGGAATCTTTTTTATACGAAGCGTTTACTAAACGACAAAAGGGAATGTTTTTGTCGTACGTATGCGGCGACAACGACTTCTCCGCCGTCGTAACCGTTATTTGAGTTTTGGCTTCCTCTACAAGCCATACCTTTTTTTAAAAAAGAAAAATAAATACCATGTTTTACTTTGGTATTGAAAATGGTTTTCATAATGTTTTTATTATATCAATGTGTTGTATTGATATCTCGTGATTGAAATGTGGAAATGTTATGTTTCCTTTATGCATGTTTTATGTGATATGATTATGTTATGGTTCTTGGGCATTATTATGAAGACGGGTGGTTCCGTGATAAACTAAGGGCGGGTGAGCCCGTTATAGCTCTCCAATGCATTGGGTAACGCGAAGGAGTGAAACGTTAAGGTTTCTCCGAAGAGATTTTAGGGAATATACTGTGATGGGTATTCCAAACGTAACCAAGAGGGTTACCCCCTACGTAAGAATGTTATGAATGCCTCAAGTTACCTTTACGTATTATGATTTATATGATTTATTCATGTTTTTATGAGGTATGTTAAAGTGCCTATGTTTTATGGGTAAAGTATGATTTCATTCTTATGTATATATGAACTCATGTTTCCTTTCCATGTTTTTATAACCCATACTGAGTTTTTACGCTCATCCCAAGTTTTTGAAATGTTTTTCACAGGTCAAGGGAAAGGTACATGATAAGATGATAGAGTCAAGGATGTGTCAAGAGATAATCCATGTTTTATTTTAAATGTGTTTCCATTGATGGGAATGAAGAATACTATCTTTATGTAACCACTTTGTTTATATGTGGAATGTAATGCAAGTTTTATGATCTAATTCTCTAAAACTCTAAACCCGAAAAGATCCTCAACGTGTAATCTTGTAATAACTCAAGATTAAGTAAGGTTTAAGGCCGGGGCCTTATACTATATGAAAAACATAACATTTGATGAATAGTAACACAACCATATGAATAGTAATGTTACTCTTATGAATAGTAATTTGAACCTTATGAATAGTAAATCAGCCATGCGAATAGCTACATTACCAATAATAGTATAAATTTTTTTCCATCCTATAATGACAATACGATATAATTATATTATAGTGTGGGTATTTTGGTAAGTCATGAATTTTTAATGACTAATTTAATGATTTGAAAGAATTTTTTTTTTTCATAAAATGTATTCATAAACTATTATTTGATTTCTTGTGATTATATCATACTTTTATTGGACCTTAAGTAGTTTTCCAAAGTGCTACAAAATCAGTTTTAATTTTAAAATATATATTTTACGAGTAAATTATGAATTTAACTAGAAATTAAATTACTCATATTTAGAAAATTATTTTCATAAAATGGACCTCATTTTTGGATTCTATATTCTTAATGGTGGTTAGGGTACATTTTTTGTAATTCTTTTCTGAAATACATTAATTTTTGTTGAATAGTGAAATTCGATAATTTATGAAATATGCAAAATAGATAGATTTCTCCACCATTCACAAGTCATCACTGATGTAAATGGCCATTGGTTGGAACAACATGCACTAATTACTATATTTAGTCACTGTAATCATTACTATTTCATTCCTTGTAGATAAATAATAAATTAGTGATGATAATATTGAGAAAACCCCTCTCTCCTCTATTATAAATCCACCCCTCACACCTCTCATGATTCATGACCTGGCCATATTTTCCCAAATATAATCCCTATCCCATCCCCCACGTCCATGATATCTTTTTCTCATTAAAATAACAAGCTAAGGTGTCGTGAGGAGGATCTCATGAGGATAATTCATGTGTTATATCTTCTATATTTTCTTTTAATTCCCTTTCAATTTCAATTTCTTATCTTTTTATTTCCTCACCTCCCCTTATCCAAAATGGAATGACAATCTCAATTACATTATATATGCTGGAATTATATCATGTTAATTTATAATCCATCTATAAACTTCTCCCTCTCTCTCTTTTATCTTAAAAATGAAATTGTTGTCTGTGAAGTGTCAAATTACTGACATCGTTGGCGATGAACATTCATTTTCAAAAAATGCTTTCAAGGATGTCAAAAAACCATTAAATGGTTGAAAACATATTTAAGACTTTTTTTAACCCCTTTTATGTTTTATAAATAACTTATTGACGTAATACTAAATTATAAATCAAAACAATTATGTTATGATCAGAAACTGACAAAAATAACATAAAAAATTCAACATTAAATTTTTTCTAATGATTCATCCTCATGGTATAAAACCAAATTAATTATAAGATCAATTAAAATCCTAGAATATCATTAATAACACGTAATATCTATTTTGTATGGTTATCGATGTTCTACATGAACATCCTTTCATTTGTACTTGTGAACCATTCATGAAAACTAAGAAGAAGAACACACCCAAATTTTGAATTTGAAATCTATAATTCATACAATGTCCCATAAAAGAACCAAATAAACCATAATTAATAAATCACATAAATAAATTGTTTTTAATTGTTATGTAATGTATCTAATGTGATTATATAATACATTAATGGGAAGAATGAATTCTAACACACGTTAATGGGAATTTTTGACCCCAACTCTCTTTCTTTAGGTTTTCCCACTTCCTCTCCATTTTCAGTATGGTTATTCCTTAAAAATCGTGAATTAATCATTATTTTAACTTTTATGTGATATAAATGTTTTTTACTTGAGTTTATGACAAACACATTGTTTCCCAAAAGAGCACTTCTTTCAAAAACACAACCTTTACATCCCACTCAAGGTTGATGATGGTTATATCAAGTAAGTTATTCCCTCTATCATTTGGTATCCCAATGTTTATGACTGTATCATTTATGAATTGAAACAAATTCCTTTACATGTGTTGTTTTATGTTAAATATTGATATATATTCCATATGTCATTCATAATAAAGGAACTGTTATGATGTCAGAGGTGCACCCGGAATTATGTTGTGTAATGATAATGTTATAGTGTGATTGGTGCGTCCAAAATATTATAGCACTCTAATTCATTGGTTAATTTTAATAACCTCATGAGTAATGTAAAATATCCCTGAACCTGATGTTATCTTTGTTCACAACCAGGTAGGGTAGTTGACAACTAAGGCATGATGTTTCATTTTTATGCATTGCACACATTCCGAGTCTTCTCTTAATACTTCCTCTCATGAGTATGCTCTTATGCATATGTTATGTTTATTATTATTATTTTTCCCCATGTTATATTGTTTTATGTTCTTATCTATCCTCTTACTGGGATTCAACTCACCCCATTTTGATTTATATTCTCAGGTGACTACTTGTACTAAGGAAAAATCAAGGGCCAATAAGAAGCTTGAGAAGAATAAATTAAATATATATATATTTTTTATGTTGTAAATGTATCATGTGATCCAATTTTTCTGATGAAACTAATCCTTTGTATCATAGATTTGTAACCTATTATTTATCATTAAAATGACGTTAAAGTAATGCAAGTAAATCAGGGTCACTATAGTTGGTATTAGAGGAAAATTAATTTAATTTGGTAATTAGGATTAGAGAACCTTAGTGAAAAAAATTTAGTATGAGACTAAGAATAACTAATCCCCCAAGATAAATTAATGAACATAGATGTCCTACATGGTATTCCATTATACTTAATTTCACAAAAGAATAAATTATATATTCTTGACATTTTGACTTGTGTTTTGTTCTAAACTTTTCTATTTTAGAAAAGTGTGGGGATAGAGAGAAACAAAGAAAACAACCCATGTGAGAGAAAGTGTAGTGATTTCCTTCACAAAGTCCACAGTGATTTGGGATGTAGAGTTCAAAATTTCATAAAAATGCTAACATATTTTCCTCAGGTTATGGAAAATAACCAAAATATTGTGGAACTTTCTCCTTAACTAAAGAGGGAGAAACTTTCTGTTGGGCGTTTTATGTGGAAACGACCACCAACATTTAGTGCATCTGATGATCCACTTGTCACGGAAAAATGGGTCTAATCAAGGGAGAAGATCTTTTCTATGATTCATTATTCTGATATGGGGAAGGTGAATCATGAGTTTTATCATCTAGACATAAGGAATGATCAATTTTGGGATTTGATTAATAACCCCAAGTTAAGTGATGAAATTAAAGAGATGGAGTAAGAAGACTTTATGATAATGGTTCATAATAAGTATTTCTCTCAAAATCATTGAACTATGATGGTGAGGGAATTCATAGAATAGAAGAAAAATGAATTAGTATCTTTTATACCCTACTATGAAAATTTCACAAGTCTTTCAAGGTATGCTTCTGGGTTTGTTATCAACAATGATATAAAAAATTATAGATTCGATAGATGTTTAAAACCACACCTTCTAATGGGTCGTGAAATTCGATACTTTGGTAGTTATATCGATTATGTTCTATGTTCTCTTAGAGTAGAGATGGACTTTTGAGAATGTTCCCATGGCTATAGTGATAATAAATGAAATATGGAGATTCGAGATAGAGGATCTAATGAGAATGGTGGAAAGAAAACTCAACGAAACACATGTCAAAAATTATGGAATAAGAATCACGAGAACTACCTCAAAGGGATGGTAAAATACATCAGGTGTGGGAGAAAAGGCCACCAAGCTCAAGTGTGATGGAAAGACATGAGAATACATGATAATATGGTGGAGGAAATGAGAGAACCACCCATGGTCCAATTCTACAACTATAGGGATCAAAAAAACTACGGAATCCAGTGCACTAATCCATGATTCCTTGATGGTAATCAATATTTAAAGATACCAAATCCAAAGGAACAAGGGAAGGATTATAACACCACTACTGCATAAGTGGGGAATTAAAATAAATTCTTACAAGGTACACTTCCTATTCAATCATGAATGGAAACTATATTATTTGATTCTGGTTCTACTATTTCCATTATATAATGCAAGTTTTCTAGAACTATAGAATATAATCCCTAATACATTGAGGTAGAGTTTTTTTAAACCCAATTTGGTGAAATCATTTCAACCCAAGTGTTGGACTCTTCTCTTATTAGCGTATTTGGGATGATTCTTTTACCAAATATCACTATACTTCCACTTGTATAATTTGACTCTATATATGGGATGGATTGGATCCTTTTATATAGAGAATATGTAATCTATCAGGAAAAGTAAATATCATTTCATATTCTAAACAATACCATGCTCCTCTACAAATTAAAGGAAGATCATAAATCTCCTTTGAAAAATCCATCAACGACATGGGTGTTGATTCCCTATAAAGAGGCATACCTTGCTCAAATGGTTGTGTCAATGGAATGTTTCAACCTAGTGGAAATTCCCACCTTGAGGAGTACAATAATCTATTTCCCGATGAGTTACCCAGAATTCCATTGGATCATGATGTAGATTTCTAAATAGAACTCATTCTAGGAGATACTCCAATCACAATGTGTCTACATAGGATGGATCATATCGAATTGGATGAGTTAAAGAAGAAATTGCATGTGTATTTGGACAAAGGGTTTATGCACCATAGTGAATCATCCTAGTGTGCGCTACTTCTCTTTGTTAAGAAGAATGATGAATGAATGTGGTTGTGTTTCGATTATCAGGACCTCAACAAGATCCCTATAAAGAACAAGTATCCTATACAACCGATTTATGACTTGTTCGATTATTTGTGAGTACATCAATACATCTTAAATATGGATGCCCATTATAGATATCATCAGCTAAATGTGGACAAGGAAGATTTTTAAATTACTACCTTCTATACAAGGTATATGAACTATGAGTTTGTGGTGATTCCCTATAGAATCACTAATTCAACTAAAATCATCATGAATCTGATGAATATAGCGTTTAGACATTACCTCAAATAATTTGTTGTAGTGTTTATTGATGAAATTATCATCTACACTATGTTCAAGATGAAACATGAAGAACATCTAAGACTTGTGTTGGCGACATTGAGGATGGAGAAGTTGTACGCAATGTTCCGAAAATGCGACTTTTGGAAGCATCATGTCACATTCTTGGTAAATGTGATTACATGTGAGGGAATTTTTGTATTCCCTTCAAAAACCAAGGCAATTGAAGAATGTCCTAGACCCTCTATGGTCACAAAATTTATTAGTTTTCATGTATTAGTAGGATATTCTCATCATTTGGATAGAAATATCTCATTATTTTCATGCTTGCTAACTAACATATCAAGGAAAGGTGTAAAGTATGTCTGGACAGAAAAATGTGAGGAAAGTTTCAAGGAGCTAATGAAAATTCTGATCACTACACCTCTACTCAAATTAAAAAAAAATATAGAAATTATTATGATATATAGTAATTCATACATGACTAGATTCAGTTGTGTAATATTAAAAAAATGATATTTTCATAGCTTATTCCCTATGAATGTTGATTACCCATGGGCTGAACTACCCGACACATGATCTAGAGCTTACAACTGTGATTTTTTCGTTGAAAATTTGGTGGCACTACCCATATGATTAGAAGTGGGACATATACCAAAATCACAAGATCATAATGTATATATTCACAAAAAAAGAGCTTGATATTAATCAAAGAAGATGGTTAGATCTATTCAATGAATATGATTGATCTATTCAATGTCATCCATGAAAGGGAAAAAAGGTAGGTGATGCTCTTAAATGAAAAGAACCTACTACTCTTTCCATGATGTAGATTTAGAAATACTCTATCTTCATTGAAATACAAAGGATGGATTTGAAAAAAAACTATAGGGAATACATCATACCTTACCGAAATAATTTCCCAACCATCTATCCATGAAAATATTACAGAGGCACAAAAGGATGATACATAGTTGTGAAAGAATGTGAATACAATATAAGAAGGGATCCTGAAAGAGTTCCATATTGATGATGATGGTGTAATTCAATTTGTAACAAGGATATATGTTCCATCATCCCCCAGGAATAGGAAAGAGCTATGATAAAATGAAAATTGCTCAAATTTATCTATCCATCTTTGTAGCACCGAGATGTACAGTGATCACTGAGAAAATTTTTGGTGAGACTACAAGAATAAGGAGATTATGGATTATATCTCAAGTTGATTGATATGTTAGAAAGTTAATGTTGAGAGAAATAAGTCCATTGGGATTATGTAACCCTTACCTATAACAATATAAAAATGGGTGACTACCACTATAGAATTTTTAACGGGTCATCTGAAGACAATCGAGGAAAATAATTTAATATGTGTTGTGGTGGACTAACTCACCATGTCTATTCACATTATTTCTATTCAGAAGGATATGTCCCTTGAGAAACATGGAATGACACATGTGAAGGATGTGGTGAGACTACAAGGGGTTCCGCTCTCTATTATCTCTATTTGTGAAACAATGTTCGCATCGATATTATGGAGGAGTCTTCAATATGCCTTGAGTACTAAATTTAATTTCAACATAGCCTATCTCCCCCATAATGATGGCCAATCTGTGTAAACTATTCAAATCCTTAATGATATACTAAGAGAATTCACGTTAGAATTAAAAGGTGGATGGGATATTCTCCTCCCATTGGTTGAGTTTTCCTACAACAATAGCTTCCACTAAAGTATTCAGATGGCCCCATATGAACATAATTATAGAAAGCAATGTAGAACTCTAACTTATTGGGATGATGTAGGGGAAAGAAAGGTACTTTTACATGATCTTGTACTAGAGATGACTGAAAAGGTTCAAGCCATAAAACAACTTATCAAAGCATCCTAGATTCAGGAAAAGTGTTATGTAGACAACTATTTTGGTGACTTGGAGTTCAACGTTAGAGATAAAGTCTTATTTAAAATATCTCCCTGGAAGATAATAAAGGGGTTTGAAAAGAAAGGGAAACTAAGAAAAATCTACTTTGGTCTCTTTGGGATCATTAAATGGTTAGGAGCCATGGCATATGATCATGAAATTCTACCAAATACGGACCAAGTTCATGATTTTTTCCATGTATCTCTCCTAAGAAAATACATATCAGATCCCTTAAAAAACTAAACATAGATGTGATACAACTAGAATATGATATCTGTTATGAGAAGAAACCTATAAAGAATATAGAATTGAGAGATAAGGATATATGGAATAAGATAGACCACTTTATCGAATTGTTATGGATGAACCACATATATGGAGAAGCAACATGGGAAAATCAGTAGGTGATAAAGGAGAACTATCATCACCTATTTATGTAATACCAAATTTTGGGGGTGAAATTTGAAATGGGGGGGAGAGAATGTAACGAACCAAAGTTTAGTCAATTCAATTCTCTTCTTATAAATATTTAAATAGTATAATCACTCTAAATCAAAATAGGAAATAGAATGCCACATCATAATTATATCAACAACTAAATTATATGTGTCCTTTAAACATATTTTTGTATCTATTTTTATTTTAATTTCGACAATCTGAAATGCACTATTGCTATAAGTAAGATTTCTAGAGTCCGATACGACAAACAAATTTTTGGTGAATAGTAATAAATCTTATGAATAGTAACGTTACCCTTATGAATAGTAATCTAACCCTTATGAATAGTAAATCATCCTAGTGAATAGTAACCTTACCAATGATAGTATAAATACAATTTATCCATCCAATAAGTGTGAATATTATATTATTATATTTTTGAGTTGGTATTTTTATAACCCATGAATATATAATGAGAAATTTAATAATTTAAAAGAAAATTTTGTTTCATAGAATATATTCATAAACTATTATTTTGATGTCTTATTATTATTTGATAATTTTATAAAACCTTATTTAATTTTCCAAATTGTTACAAAATTAGTTTTAATTTTAAAATCTATATTTTCCAAGTAAATGTTGATTTTATTTAAAATATAAATTCCTCATAAATAGAAAATTATTTCCAAAAAATAGGTTTCATTTAAGTATTATACATGTCGAAAAATGGTTATGGTGATTTTTTTTTATTTTTTCAGAAATAATTTATTTTCTAATTAATAGTGAAATTTGATAATTTTAGAAATATGATAAATAAATGAATTTATGCATCATGGTGGACTAATGTATGATTTAAATAGACATTGGTTCAAAATCAAATGCACTAATTAATTAATTTAGTCCCAATAATCATCACTATTTCTAGATAGGTGGATAAATAATATATTAATGATTTCAAAATTGCGAAAACCCCTCTTTCATCTACTTGAAATACCACCCCTCACAACCACATTTCGTCACACATATCAAGCTTCAATGGATTCCCAAATTCTATCCAAATCATTTCTCTACACCATTCAAAACGACCAAGTTCTCTTGGTATTATCAAAAGTTAAATCCTTAGTTCCTTGAGGAGGATCTCAAGAGGATAATTCTAGATGAAAATACTCTCTATTTTCTTTGAATTCCCTTTCAATTTCAATTTATTATGTTTTTACCTCCTCACCTCCCATCATCAAAATGTATTGATAAACACATGAATATTACATATACTAAAATTATATCATGTTAATGTATTATATATCATTAAACACCTCAGACTCTCTCTTTTATATTAAAAAAGAAATCATTTCCTCTGAAGTGTCAATTTACTGACATCGTAGGCGATAAACATTCATATTATATAAATTCCATAAAGGTTATCCCTAAAAAAATTAAATGGTTTAAAAATAATTTAGTGTTTATTTTTTATCCACTTTTATGTTATGCAACTAACTTATACACATAATACTAAATTATATAACAGGACAAGTACATTGTGATTAAAAACCACAAAAAATTACATAAATTGATCAACATTAGCATTTATCTAAAGCATTATCCTCATCGTATAGTGAAAAATTAATTATAAGATTATTTAAATTCATTTAGGATCATTAATAACATTTAATGAAAATAATTGATGTTTATCCATGTTCTACACATACTTCCATTCATTTGTTCAGGTGATCATTTCTTGATAACTATGAAAAAGAACACTCCAACCCATTGAATTTAAACTATATAACTCCTCTGAAGGCCTATATAAGAACATTATAAAAACACAATAAATATATTAAATTTATAAACGTTTCATTATGTGTTCATTAATGAATCTAATGTAATTATATATGACATTAATGTGAAGGAAGCATTCGAACACAAGGTAATGGGAATTCATGAACCCAACTCTCTTTCTTTGGGTATTACCTATTTCACTCCATTTTTAAAATTTTTATTCCATAAAAATAATATATTCATCATTATATAACCTTTTCATGGATATACAGGTTTTCTACATGAGTTTATGAGAAAAAATAGTTTTCCAAGTGAAATATTCTTTTAAAAAAGCACACCTTTTACTTCCCACTCAAGGATGACACTGCTTTTATCTAGCATGTTATTCCCTATTTCATTTGGGAACCCATTGTTTAAGAATTTATGCTTTAGGATGTCTAGAACCTTAATTTAAATGAGTTTATTTATGTTCAATATTGATATATGTTCCATGTTTAATTCATGATAATTTATATTTAATGATGTGATCGGTGTACCATAAATTATATACCTCTATAATGAATTTGGTAATATAAAAAAAATACAAAATTAAAGTAAAATATGTGAAAACATGATGATAGTTTTTTACAACTATGTTTCATAGTTGATGACTAATACACGATTTTTCATTTTAATGAATTTTTGCAATCCAAGTCTTCTATAAATTCATTCTCTCATGATTATGATCATATGCATTTTTATATTGATAATGATTACTCTTACCTCGTGTTATATTGTTTCATGTTCTTAGCTATCATCTTACTGGGATTTTATCTCAGCCCTTATTGATATATATCCTCAGGTGAATAATTTTACAGAGGAGAATTGAATATCCAATATGAATCTAGAGAATAAGGAATTAAATAAATTTCTTTGTCTTATGGGGTAAAAGTTATTTATGGTACTAGTTTTCCTATGACACTAAACCTTTTGATCATCCTTGTGTAATATGTTGTTTAACATTAAAATTATGTAAAAGTAATGTAAGAAAATAAGGGTTGTTATATATATCATATTCCAAATTTTAAAAATGAGAGAGATATATATAATATTAATTATATTTATCTTTAGAGTAATCCATTAATTTTAGATATATGAAAAAAATTATAGCATTCATGGAGATGGTTGGACGTACATAGGCATGAACGATGTTTCCAATTCACAAAAGAAGGAATGAATGAAAAGTAAATATTAATTAAAATTTAAAAAATATTTTTTATATCATACATGTATTATATATATTCGTTTAATATTTCCTTATTACCATCAATGTCAAATTAAAATGATAAACGCATCACATCAATTTGTGTAGGTGATATTTCATAGGTATGCACATGAGACTATATCATTTTCCAATAGATTGGAATGAATAATGTAGAAGTGATATTATATTTCTAGGAGTCTAAATATCTCAAATATGTTATAATAAAAAATTAATTGCAACAATATGTGTAGGCATGAGAGGAAATTATGGAAATCAAATTACATCGGTCCACGTCTGGGTTGTCCACCATACACACAATAAAAAATTTTGTTTCTCATATAATGGAAGAGGAGATATATATATATATAACATTATTTTTATGAAATAATATTATATTTTACATATATGTTTTACTATATCATCACCGTTTATGAATATTTGAATGATGAAGAAAATGAAATAAAATAAAACTTCTCAATTAACAATGTTACAACTTCTTGAGACAACATCATTATCTTAGGTACTAAATAATTTGTTGGATGGTTTTACAATAGAAATGTATCATATAATATGTGGATTGGGAATTAATAAATTTATTTTGAATCATATTTTATGATCCAAAGTTATTAGGTTGTTTTAAGAAGAGTGGGGGGGGGGGGGTTAACATTAATAACTGGGGGAGAAGACACATGTTTAATTTTTGAAACTAAAAAGGTATAACCACATTTTAAATAGTTTAACGGGACAAAAAATAAATTATATATAATGTTTTAGATGATATATTGTCACAATATTCCTATAAAATTGGATTTTGAATGTTTTTATATAATTTTGGGCCTTTTGTTTTTAGTTAATCCACCTAGTAAACCCTTTTTTCCTATAACCACATTCATTAGTTTTTTCTAATTTAATGATTAATTATAAATTAATATTAATTTTAACATATTTTATAATATTATTTATTCTAATTAACAAAATGGATTCCATTTTTCCAAATTAAAATTTAAAAAGTTTAAAATTTTAATTTTAAAAAACCATCATAGGTGATAAAAAATAGAGTATTCAATGAAATGTTTTTCAGACGTATAGATTTTATTAATGGTAAAATTCTATTTTCCATTTATTTAAATGTACTAATATTTTTAATTATGATATAATTTAACAAGTTTTACCATTTAAACATTCATTAAAAAATAAATCTGTAAATTATATAAATTAAAATTTTATTTTATTATAAAAATACACTTTTTTTCATTATTCATCAAAAAATTAATCTTTTCAGGAAGTTCATAAAAAACTACTATAATGTTTTTTTAGAAAATTTTATTTAAAAAATAAATTTCTATTGTTATATTAATTTTCTTAAATGTGGATTAAAATCTATTGTGATTATCACACAAGAAGGAAAAACTTTTTTATGAAAAAAATGTATAGTAGAACCATATAAAGACTGTCCAATAAATAATATGCATATTTCAATATGTCTTCATCATATAAAATAATTATAATTAAATTATAAAAAAATTCACATTTATACAGACATGTTATCCAGTGGTGTTATAATAGTTATGTTTAAATAATAATAATAATAATAATAATAAATTGTATTTTTGTTCTTTAAAACTCAGTGTTGTGAGTAACCAAATCTATCATAGATTTTATTTGAAAACCCATATTTCATTAAATCACAATGTCAAACATACATAATAAATTTATATAAATTTTGATAAATAAAGAGATATATAGAGATAATGTAAAATAGTATCATGGTAAATTTACATTAATTAATAAAGATCACAATATGTTAAATTAAAATTTATTAAAATAGATAGTGAATAGGATTCAACCTTTGAAATATTTATAATTTCATATAATATTTCAATTTTACATTTTCATAATTAGATAGATTGTATAATAACTTAATTTATATTTGAATATCAAAACCATGGAAATTATGAAATAATACTTTAGTGAAGTGGATCATTAATTTTAATATATATAATGGATTCTACATCAAATATAAAAATCACTTCCTCAAATGTGTATTTTACAGATTTGTGTTTTAAAACATTTTTAGACATTTTTTTACAAAAATCATATATTTAGATTATTTTGGGATATAATGAATTATAATTTCATGTTCGAAATAATATTTGTTATAATACAAAATAAATTATTGTAAATATAATTATACATGAATTATTCATTAACCTATTTCAAAGGATAATGATGAATAGAAAATATAAAACCCGGCAAATAAATTAATGTGAATGATAATATTCATTTATGTAAAACAAGAAACAAATATAACCTAGTTTTTAGACTCATTATAATTAAAAAAATTATTTATTTTTCATTCCTATATTTATATATATATGTGATTTTAATTGATAATGTAAGCTTGTATTATTAATGTTTATAAGACTATAAATCTTCAATAATTATTTGGACATTATATTGGAAATATTTAAATTATAAGAGATATTTGAAATTATATACTTCATGATAGTATTTTATGAGGTTTATGGGATTAAATAATCTTACAATTATGAGATGATAAAAGATTATTTAGGTGTGTGAGTGAAATAAAATTTTAAAAAAAAATTCTTCAAACTTTAAAATACAGAGTTGAGTTATTAATAAACAAAATTAACATTATCCAAAAAAAATTATTCTGTTTTTTAAATGTAGGATCACTGATGAGTCGTATAAAACTTCAATGTTTTCCATCATCCCTTTTAATATATGCTCAAATTAAGATACATTAATAATTTACCATACATTTTTTATTATTATAAATAGATATCATATAAGTTATATCATTAAGTAAATCCAATATGACACAAATATGAGTTTTTATATTGAAAATTATTTATACGGATAACGTATAAAAAAATTCCTCAATAAAAAAAACAAAAGGGATCTATATCAATTATCTAAATGTTTTCAATTGATATTATATAAATCACAAATATTGAAAATTTATTGTAATGTTATAACTAACCAACTATTTTTTTCACACATAAACATAATTTATTACATAAAATATTCACTTGATAAAACATAGAATATCTAGAGGTCCAATTTCTTTGGGGCTTAAGAACATTACATAACTAATTAAAACATGAAAACAAATCTTTATTGAAACCTTCTTTTACATCACCACACACATTCCTTTGTACTTAGCATTGCATGGGATAACCTGAGGACATGCATAGAAAGGGGTGAGATATAAAGTCCATTAAGGGATTAAACAAGTCATAAAATGAATAATATAGTACATTTTAGTCAATTGGCATATTAGCGGTGCACAAGAGAAACTTGAACATAAATACATGATATAACAAGATTATTATAACTTGGAAATGTGGAAATAATATTTAACATGATATTAGCATGACCCAAGGCTCATTGCACAAAGAGCACAGGTAAAACCTCATTTCAATTGAATTATAAAGAGTAAAAAATCACTACACTTGAAGTATTATGATAATAGTCTTTACCTAATGCATTGGAGTGCTATCAGGGCACACCCTTCTTCATCATTTCATTCATAAGTGTGTCACATAGATCATACAACATGGATTCATTAACCATCATCATTTATTCCATGATAAAGGAATGTGAAATTAATACATGATACTCTTTAATAAATAATTAAATGTGCATAAAGGTGAATACCATTGATAGAGAAACGGACATGATATTCACTATACAATGACTTTGACTTGGAAAATTGCGGTGCAATTTCGGGAGCATAAGGATTTGACATAAGAATTCAAAAAAAATTGATAATGAGAGATAAAGGGGTATCACATCATATGTAAATTAAATGGACAGTAAGGGGGTCATATATATATACATTTTCCAACATATGTAATGGAATTAAGATGCACAATATAAATTAATTTCATGAATGTAAAGGAGGAGAGTGAAATCCCCTACGGAATTTTGTCATGGTAACAGGTGCACATGGGAGGCATTAATGGGAGAGAAAGAGGTCTATAATTTTTAATACATGAGTAGGTAAGTATGGGGGAGGTTACAAATCATACCCCATCAATTTTAATGGAAAATAATGGGGTATAAAAGTAATTAAATTGATACAAAAAATGAGAAAGGATGAAATCCCTTACTTTGAAGTGCGATCCCAAAGGATCGGGAGAGGCTTAAGAGGGGATTCTTGAGAGCTTGGGGAATCTCGGGAGGATTATATACAGAAGAGGTAAGAGGTTGGTAGAGCGTGAAATGGTTTTATTGAAGAATAATTAGAGATTAAAAGGGCTTATATAGGAAGGGGGAATAAATTCATTATTATTTAGGTTTTGGGCACCACACATTAAAATAACTAAAACCACATACCAATCCATGGTTTCTGCCCAAGTTTTTTTCCAAAGGTGATTGGAAAGAATTATTTTATAAGGATTATGTCCAAAATTCTTAAAATATTAGGCTTGCTTACTTGGAGATGATTCACTTTATCAAGGAAATTATTTTAAAATGTTGAAATGTTTTACATGTCATGGAGGGTCCACTATGGCTTTGTAAAATAAATCAAACAGACCTAAAAACACATTATTTATAATTTAAGACATATATTTTCTGAAAAAACAATTTATAATATTTTATTTCATAACTATTGGGTTATTATGATGTCATAAAACACATTATATATTTAACGGTATTTAAATTTTACCCAAAAATTCAAATGTATCTAAAAATTATGAAAAATTCACCGTTGGATAATTTATACATCCTAATTCCAAAAATAATACTCATTTTATCTAAATAGTTATCTAAATATGATAATTTTAAAATTTTAAATAAAAACCAACATTTATTGAATATTAATGGGGTTTGAAAAAAAAACATCTTTCAAACATTAATAAAAATTACAAATGTATTCCTAAAAATTATATGATAATTTATACTTAATAAAAAGTAATTTGCTAATAATATTTTATTAAGATATTATTTAATTAAACAATCCATTAATTCATCAAAATAGATTTCTCAATTGAATATTAACTAAAAATACTATTTTGTCTTTAAAACCAATTTACAATGTAACAAAAAGAAAATGAATGTATAATAATTATTCTATACAAAAATAATGCACATAATCAAAGTTATAGGGTATTGTTACAAAAACCCTTACAACACTAACATATGGAATCAGGGTATGGTGTGCGATGGTGAATGAATCTTGGTGTTGGTCAGATAACATCGCTCGGGTGGTAATCTCTAATAACTTCAACTTCTCCTGTTGAAGGATTCATTCAAGCATAAAGTGTTGAAGATTGTCTTAGGCTTAGCCAAGAGAAAAGTCCAGTGACACTACCTCCTTTATAAGATTTGAAAAATTTGCTTTGTATGGATATATTCTACTCGATGATGTCATCTCTTCCTTTGTCTGAGTAAATTGGATTTGTTAATTCCATATATTATATACTAATTATGTGATCATTGTTCAATATCTATATTAGAAAGGGTAAAAATTTATAATGTTATTTTGAAATCCTAAAACAAAAATTCAAATAAGTTTATATGTTTTATATAACCATTTAACCTAATAAGACATTTAGTTAGATAAAGATGAATTATAACTAATAAATTTTTTGGTTATTACAATCATCCCCCCTAAACAAATTTCTCCCCCAAAATTTTCTTTTCCCACACTAAAACAGATAAGGGTAATTCTTCTTCATCACTTCCTCTGATTCCCACATTTATGCTTCAAACTTGTGGTTTTTCCACAACACCTTGAAAATGAGAATTCTCTAATTTTGTAGAACATTTTCCCTATTATCTAATATCTTCACTGATTTACCTTCATATCAGTGTCTGTTCCCCAATGGTACCACCTCTGGATTGATTACATGTCATGGGTCAGGAATATACTTCCTAAAGAGTGATTCAAGGAATACGTCATGTAAATTAGATAGGTACGATGGGAGTGCTAGTCGACATGCCAATAATTGAATGCGATAAAGGATGTCAAAAGTGCTGATGTACCTTTGACTACCATTACATTCTTCCCAAATCTCAGAACCATCTTCCATGGTGATATTCAGAGAAATACCATGTATCCAACATGAAACTTTAGGATTCACTGAAGATTATCAACATAGATATTTTATCGACTCTGATATGCTTTAATGTGCTGGTGAATGGTCTTATCCTTCTCCAAAATTTCATCATATATGTTTATAACTTGGAGTTTCCATTCCCCAACTTCATCCCAACATGCCAGTGTTCTACACCGCTTCCCATAAAGGTATTCATAAGGATCCATTTGGATGATTGAGTTGAAACTGATATTATAAGAGAACATAACCATAGGAATATGTTGATACCATCTTCCATTGAAGTCCATTAAGCATACTCTCAACACGTCCTCAAGTTTTTGGATAGTCCGCTCAGATTGGCCATCAGTTTGAGGAAGATAAGTCGCACTAATGTTCAACTTATTATTGAGAGTATATTCAATAATATTCCAGAACATAGAGGTGAATCTTGGATCACAATTAGATACGATAGATAGTTGTACTCCATATAGGTTTAAGACTACATTGATATATATCTATGCGAGTTGATCCAATGAAAAATCCTCTCAAATAAAAATTAAGTGTGCAGTTATTGTAAGACAATCCATGACAACCATGATTGAATTGTTTCCTTCGAATTTCTTTGGAAGTCTGGTGACAAAGTCCATGGTGATGTTCTCCTATTTCCATGCCGGAATGGGTAATGGTTGCATCATACCCAAAGATATATTTCTCTCATTCATCATTTTCTGAAAAACCAATCACTTTGAAGTATACTCAGAGATCTCCTTCTTCATGATATCCCACCAATAATTCTCGCAGAGATCTCGATACATCTTTGTGTTTCTTGGGTGAATGGGTAAATTAGAACAATTTGCATCATCCAAAAGATCATTCTTTAAATTTGGATTTGATTGAACACATAGTCTTGTCTCAAATACAACAATTACTTCATCATTGACAATGAACTATGAGTATTTCCATTTAAATATAGTTTCCACTTTCTTCTAAATTCCCAAATCATCATTTTGATTATCATTTAACCTTTCCAAAATATAAAGCATAGCAATAATTTGTTAAAGGATTGATGATGTCACCTTCTTTATGATTCCTATTTCCATCTTCATCAAATCTAAAGAAGATTGGATCTTTTTCAATTCTAATCAATGGTAGAATCATTGGGCCCTTTCTACTTAGGGCATTCTCCACCTTGTTCAGTTTCCCAATGTGGTAATGGACTGAAAAATCATTGTATTTGATCATCTCTAACCATATTATTTTGTGCATGTTCAAGTATTTATTTGTAAATATATGCCTGAGGCTTTTGTGATCTGTGTATATTTCACACTTCTCCCCAAAGAGATAATGTCCCCATATTTTTTAAGAGAATATTACTGCATCCAACTACAGATCTTGTGTTTGATATTTTTTCTAATGAAATTTAAATTTCCTTGAACAATAGAAAATGAATTTTTCATTTCTCATCAAGACACATCACGTTCCCTTCTTTGAAGCATCACTAAATACCACAAAATGTTCTCCACTTGTGGGTAGTGTGAGTACAGGTGTAGTGATAATCCTCATTTTCAAATCATTGAGGCTATCTTCGAATTCATCACTACATGTAAACATTACTCCCATCCATGTTATCTTCATATGAGGGTTGGACAATCGTTATAAATTTCTTACAAATTGGTAGTAATATCCAGATAACTACATGAATCTATAGATATCCAATACCAATGTTAGCCTCATCCATCCCTCAATTGCAGTTGTCTTTGAGGGATCCATAGATATTCAATTTATTCGGATGATACTACCCATGAATGATACTTACATAAACCAGAAATCATATTTTTTGTACTTTGCAAAGATATTCTCCATTCTCAAGGTCTCTAGTATGGTTCTTAGATACTCCTCATGCTCGTCCTTGTTTTTGGAGTATATTATAATATAGTCTATAAAGACTACCATTTTTTGAGGTAATCTTTGAAGACCCTATTCATCAAGTCCACAAAAATTATTGGAGGATTAGTGAGTACAAAAGGAATTACTATTTATTCATAGTGCTCGTATATTGTTCAAAAAACAGTCTTGGACATATCCTCCTTCTTTACCCTTACTTGATAATATCCCGGCCAAAAAATTAACCTTGTATAAGTATTGTCATCCATCTAAATGGTCGAACAAGTCATAAATTCATGGAAGTGGATGCTCATTCTTTATCATGATTTTATTGAACTCACAACAATCAATGAAAAGGCACATTTACCTATCATTTTTCTTGATGAAGAGGACTAGTGCACCCCATAGTGAAGCACTTGGGCGTATAAACCCAGAATCCAGATAATCCTATAGTTGTTTATTCCACTCCTAAATCTAAAAAAATCCATTCTATATGGATTCTTGGATATTGTAAATTCCCTAGGTATAAGATCAATTGATAATTCCACATCTCTTCTAAGAGGAAGACTAGACAATTCGTTTGGAAAAACTTTGTCGAATTACCTCAATATAGGCATGTCTTCAAGGATGGTTGATTCCTTAGACTAATTCATATGAGAAATATATGTGTTCTCATAGGGCAGTAATATTCATGCTTCATATGATGGTGCTATATACAATTCAACCTCCTCCTAACACTTGTACAGAATCGGGGATCGATTCACCATACAGAGTGTGATATCCCTCTAATGGCAATTTATGTTGGATATATATAAGGAAAGACAATTAGTGAAAAGTATTGCATCAGATTCAACTAGAGGGAGTATAAAGAGGTTGAACAATAATTTCAATCCTAAAATTATAAAAAGGGAGGATTTTTATTCATGGGATGCAATAATTTACCCATTTTTCCTTGTCACCAACATCTTTGCATCCATGATTTGTGGTGGTGTTGGGATTGTTCTACTAAACATTGAGATATATATGAAATCATAGAGCCAAAATCAAAAAGTATGTTATCTATTATTGAATTAAGAAATAGAATACCCATAACCACTTACTTTTTGGGATTCACTTCGGTAGTAGTGATGGAAAAAGATCTCCCTTGCTTCCTTGGTGGTGGTTGGTTGCCTCAAAAAACCCTTAGCTTAGGGCATTAGATTGAAATGTGACTTGTTTCTTTGTAGTGGAAACAATGAACAATGCATTGTGGTTCGAACAGAGAATTCCTCCCTACTGTCGTAGTTGCAGGTTTTTCTTGTTGTGAAATAATGGCTAGGTGCCCTTCTCTTTAGCACCCAGAGAATTTCCTCACCCCATTTAGGAAATTTCTGGGGTGCTTTTTTTCCACACCATTGGAAAGTGGGGTGCATGATTTTCTTAGAACTATGGGGTTTATCCTTCAGACCACTAGAATAAAAGTCTACCTTATGCTTCTTATCCCCATCATACCCCTAAGATTCATTCATCTCCATTTGGACAATGAAGGAACATTAGAACATATCCCCATTTCTCACTACGTCACAGATCTCTAGGGATTTCCATAGGAATGGTTTTATCAAACTAAAGAAGTTTAAACCCTTTCATTATTGGGTAACGACAAAGCCAGGGGCATATCATTAATTCCCTGTAATGTTTTCCTCATACACTCCAATGGATTCGTAGAATTATTTCATGAGGGAAAGGAATCCCCTTTCTATCTTAAGACTGGGCGTGCGAGAAAAATATTTATCGGAAAACATTTTCAAAAAATAATTCCATTCCAACACCTCGATCTCATCCTCAGTATTCATATTTTTTTATCAATGCCCACCAAAAATTAGCTTCTCCCTAATTATGATAAGCATCCATAAGAACCTTCTATTCTTCGGAACATTGAAGGATGGAGAAGATATATTAAATGGATTTGATTCATTGTCCGACAATTAAGAGATCAAATGTTCCATTAAAAGTAATAGGCCTTTGTCAAACGAAGCTCTCGATTGTAACTTTCTCTTTCTTTGGGGGGGGGGGGTGAACATTCCTCCTGACCCATGATTCAATTTGATACCTAATTTAACTGAGAGAGTATCATAAAAAATATTGTGATTCCCACTCCCATCGGATTGGGAAACTCATTAGAATAGTTATCACTTTAATCTTCACATGTATTATTAGCCTGAGTCCCATTACCTGACATTTTCTGGAATAAAAGGAATGTTATGGAATAAATATAAGGGGAATCCAAATACAAAAATGTATAACTTATAACTTACTTTTATTTTATTAACTTATGAATTTATAGTCTTCAATCTATGTTATCCATGATCTACTTTCCAACATTTATTCTTAAGGGAATTTTTTATTCCCATAACAATGGTTCATACTAATATTATGAATTTACCAAATCATATAACCCAGGAGTTTCATAACCAAGAGTTAGGCAAGGCTCGTTTTCGTACAGTAGTTCCTGTTCGAGTCTAGATCAAGGTGGTGTTTTTAGGTTTTACCAATAGATACATCTGTACCAAAGCTTCCTCTACCTGCTCGTATCCAGACATAAAAAAAATCCTGATAAAGCACTTACTCAATACTCAAAAAAAAATTAGGGATGTTTTTATTTTACTTAATATAATCTCTAATGCTTTCACTAGGGTTTTCTAATCCTAATCCCAATAATAACTAAACCTCCCTCTGATACCAACTATAATAACCCGTCTCTTTATTTCACACTTAAACATAATTTATTACATAAAATATTAATATGATACAACATATAATATTGAGTGGTATAGTGTCTTTGGGCATTATGAATATTGAATAAAAACACAAAATATGTAATACAAATCTTTATTGAAAACATATTTTACATGACCACACACAATCCTTCGTACTTAGCATTGCATGGGATAACCTGAGTAAAAGCATAAGAAAAGGGTGATCTATAATGTCCACTAAGGGAATAGACAAGGCATAACATGAAAAATATATTACATACCAGGAAATAGACATTTCAATGGAGCACAAAAGAAAATTTGTACATAAAGACATAATATAACATGATTATCATAACATGAGAATGTGACAACAATATTTAACATGATATTAGCATGATCCAAGCCTCATTTCAATGGTGAATGATTAAACCCTCATTGGACATGAATTATAATGAGTAAAACCTCATTTAAATTGACATATCATTATACTAGTCTTTACCTAATGCATTGGAGTGCTATCATGGTGCACCTTTCTTAATCATTTTATTTAATGCATAAGTGTGCCACATAGGTCATACAATATGGATTCCTTAAACATCATCTTTTATTCCACCACAATGGAATATGGAATTCATACATGAAAATATATAATCGATAAGTAAATGTACATAATGTTGAATACCATTGATAGATAAATTGTCATGATATTCACTTCAAAATGACATTGGCTTGGAAAATCGCGGTGCAATTTTGGCAGCTTAATGACGTGACATAAGAATTCATAAAAAATGGTTGATGAGAGAGAAAGGGTTATATTATAATATTTATAGGAAATTTATTGTTAGGGGTCATATATTGAAATTTACCGACATATGTAATTTAATTTAGATTCATAATATAAAAGAATTTCTTAATTGTAAATGAGGAGAGAGAAATCCCTTATGGAATTTCGGCATGGTAACAGGTGTACATGGGATAAATTTCTAAAATCTAAATAGGTATATAATTATTAAAACATATTTATGGAAGTATGTTGGAGGTATGAATTCAAACCCCAACATTTTAAATTGAATATAAAAGTGTATAACAACATAAAAATTGAGACAGAAATTAGAAAAGATGAAATCCCTTACTTGGAAGTGTGATCGCAAAGGTGTGGAAGAGGCTTGAGAGGAGATTAATGAGGGCATGGGGCTCCTTGAGAGGATTTTAGAGAGTGGAGTTCAGATTTTGGTCTGCCTCCAAATGTTTTAAGTGAAGAGGAATGAGATATTGAGTGGGTTTATATAGGGAAGGAGAGGGAATTCATTATTATTTAGGTTTTCGACAACACACATTAATCTAATCAATACCACAAACCAACCCTTGGGTTTATCACATGGTTCATTCCAAAGGAGGGTGGGAAAAATTATTTTATATGGTAAATGCCCAATATTTCTAAAATATTAGGCATTCTTAAGTTGAGGTGAGTCACACTCTCAAGGAAATCATTTTAAAATGATAAAATGTTTTATAAGTCTTGGAGGGTCTACTAAGGTTTTCTAAAATAAATCAAAAAAACTAAAATAACATTATCTTAAAGATAAAATGTATATTCTACGAATAAAAAATTTATAGTATATTATTACAACTCGATTGTTTCATTTTGATGTCATAGAACACATTATATATTTAACGGTATTTAATTTTTACACAAAACATTTACTCTCTCAAAAAATTAAGAAAAAATCACCATTTGAAAATTTAGACATCCAAATTCCAAAAATAATATTCATTTTATCTATATAATTCTATAAATATGTGAATTTTTTTCTTTTAAAATAAAAACCTACATTTATTGAAAATTCATGGGTTTTGTTAAAGAGAGCTTTCAAACATTAATTAAAATTACATTTGTATTCATAAAAATTATATTTTCCTTTATATTTAATGAAAATTAGATTAGTAATAATATTTTATTAAAATATTATTTAATTCAAAAATCCATTAATTTAAAAAAATAGATTTCATAATTGAATATTAAATAAAAAACTATTTTTTCTTTAAAAACAATTTACAATGTAACAATAATAAAATTAATGTATATTCTTTATTCTATAAAAAAATAATACACATAATAATTATGATAGGTTCTTGTTACATAACCCCTTATAACACTCACTTAAGACCTAAAGGTAAGGGGTGCGATGGCGATCGACTCATTGGGTGTCACAGATAACGTCGCTTTAGTGGTAATATTTTTTTAATGACACTTCTCCCATTGGATGTTCCATTAAAGCATAATAGGTTGAAGCACAACTTGGGTTTGGTCAACAGTGAATCCCAGTGAGGTTACCTCCTTTCCAAGCTCCGATAATTGGGCTTTGTATGGAGCAATTCTGCTAGATGTGGTTATCACATCATTTTTCTGAGTAAATTATATTTTTTAAAGATTTATATTTAAACTAATCAACTGATCATAGTTAAATGAATATATTAGCAAGAGTAACAATTATTAATGGTATTTTGAAATCCAAAAACATAAAAGGAAATAAGTGCATATATTTTATATAACCATTTAACATAATAATACTTTTAATTAGATCTATATGAAATTTCACTAATAAATGTTCAGGTCATTACAAATGTGTTTGATTATATATCCATAAGAGTTTAGACATATCTATTTGTGGTTGTGTGAGGAATATAGACGTGGATTATTTTATGGATCATGATTTAAATATTGTTTGAATTGAAACATTTTCACAATGGACTATATAAGGAAATATTACAGAGAATCATTTGATATATAAAATAAAAAATAAGAGAGTGTTTTATTTATAATCTCAAATTTAGGTGATTTATTTTCAAATTTATTAGTGATTATTTTTTATAACATTATAAAACTTAATGAAATTTCATTTTAATATGTGTTATAAAATACTTATTTTATTTACCCAAATTAGTTCTATATTTTTATAGATTATCTAGTTTATGTAATACCCACTATATATAAATAACATTCCATAATAGATATTAGAAAAAATAGTATGGAAAATTATAATTATTAGATATTGGTAAATAAATTTTTATGATGATTCATGGTGTCGACATTATTTATTTTTTAAAATAATAGTGACATTTGAATACATTTAAAATTATACATTTAATAAAAACATACCATGATTCGAGTTTTTACCTGGTTTCATGTAAAAAAGATATCTTTAAATAGAATAATAATGTATATTTATATTATATATAATTATAAGGATTCCGGAATTTTTAATATAAAATGTAGTATTAATTCTTAAATTATTTAGTTATGTAATAATTATGTAATTAGATATGGGATGTTCAATTAGGCATGTTTTGTTAAGTCATATGTGGGAGAACCATTGGCTTCCATGTTAAACATATTATTAGTATAATGGAATAATCATTACATTTATATCTATCTAATTCATAATTTAATGTATCACTACGATTATTGATTTATAAAATAAAAACTTTTTATAGTGGAAAAGATCTACTGAGCATGATATATGGGTTTCTAGGACATCATTAAAATAAAAAATTTATATTTTGATGAATCTACTATCTAAAAAAATTCAATACGAACATTTTTTCAACATCGCATAGAAAACATCTATCCATGAAGACATTTTAAAGTCATTTTTAGAGAAAAAATGATTAGGAGTACCTTATATTTATAAATGATGGATCTATAACATATGTATTGTTCTATTCTAGATTTTATGACAAAAATACTGACGTTATGGTAGGAATATATCATTAAAATATAAGAGAAATGTAAAAGTTTAAATTCTATATACATATATATATTAATTATTTAGGATATACAGGGGATATATACCTTGTACACAATTTTTAGAGAACACATGTTATTAGATTGGGATACAAAATTATTTTTCCTAATAGTCTATTTTATTTTAATCATTGTCATAATAAGATAATGATAATGACATTCAAATGATAAAAACTGATATCTAATGATAAATATATCAAGTATGTTGTAGCATCTAATTCAATGGAAGAATAACATAAAATTCATAATGTTTGTTTATTTACCAATAATATTAATGAATAATAATGGGGATTCATAATATATATTATGATAATATTAAAAAAAATGACATAATTTATTTTTTTTAACAATAATAACTTGTATATTCACGGATGTATCTATAATAGAGTGTTTAGTACTCAATGAAATAATGGCATAGATAAAATATTTTACTTGAATAAAAACATTGATGACCTATTCACTACAACCATTTCTTTGTTGAAAAATTATTTATATGGTATGAGGTAATATGATCAAGTTATCATGTCAGATCTATTGATTGTGGGTGTTTTGAGACACATGATGACCCTGAAAAAACATAATAATAATTTTTTATTATAATTCATTTTATAAAAATATTTTCACATCATTTAGTATTTCTATAATACTGTTATTACTTAAGTGTACTGTATTTAGATAGAAATATTCCTTTATTCATATTCAAATTAAAATATAAAATTATATCCCAACAATAATAATAACAATGAGATATTATGTTTGTAATATTAAAATTATGTATTCTATTTTCATCTGTGATATCTCTTAGAAGAGATCATGAGGAATAATCCTCCATGTGGAATAACACATGCATTATATATCATAAAAAATTACTATCAATAATAACTTGTATTATAATATTGAATTGATCCCATTATCAATGAGTATAATTTTATCTCCCACTTCAATGAAATATAGAAAACAAAACAATTTATTTTCTTTGGTATATTACATTACATGAATTATTGTTGTCATTTCAGTGAATAAATGATGAAAATTTTCCCCTTATGAAAGGAATAAGATATCTTTTCCCACATAAAAAGATAGAAAGGGTACTGAAAAATTAAACATGGATGATAAAATAATTCTAATTAAATACTATAATATTGATAAAATAATCAATAAATGACGGTGATAGAAACAACACATCTTGATATATAAGATATCACATTAAAAAAACATATCACACTGAAAGATTTTTTATAAGGTTTGTCTTAGATAATAATGATCTTTATCTATTTTGGGGTAATGGTTTTTGAGTAGAGACCATTCATGGTATTTATGTATAAAATAAAATTTTTAAGGGTTGTTTCTAAAGGGTCACACAAAAACCATATCAACATCTTACACAAATTATTATAAATTTGGGTTTAGACAAATATATAGAAAATAATCGAGGGTTGGTGAATATATGAGTTTAAAAAATCTCAAGTAAATAAATTTTTTTATATTATTAATTTTTATTATTATTATAATTTTACTATTTTTTTGAAGGTATTGAGAATATTTTTTTTATTAAATAATAAAATATTAAAAAATATATTTTTAGGAAAGTATTTAAAATTCTCGATGATTAATACAATTATAGATGGATCATGATATTTTCATATATCGTGTTTATATGTGTGACATTTAAGTGTTTCATTATATTTTAAATAAATTATTTTGATGTTTATGTCATGTTAAAATTATAATAGATTTAAATTTTGGTCATTTTTTATGTTAACTCACATAAAAGGTCCCAAGTGGATGTAGTGAGGGTTTAACATAAAAATGTAAAGGCATCATACACAAAAAATGAATTGATCATCCCATTTTTATGAATTTCCCTTCTATCATACCTCTAGTTAAGGATTAGAGAGATAAATTGAATAGAATAAAAAAAGTAATTGATTTCATTGATGAAATTGATTACGTATTCATACTATGATCGATTTCCCAACAAGAAATAATAAATCATTATTTTTATTCACATAATTATTTTTATATGGTTCTATAAGGGTTCATGTGGATGTATATAAATCTAGTAGGTTTTAAAAGTTATGTCAGTTGAGTTATAATTATCTTTTATTGAATGTAGCATGTTAGTATCACCTCATCCACTAAAGTGCCTATTATATTTCATTTTAATTTTTTTTCATTAAAAAGGTTTCACATGTTCTACATTTAAAATAAGAATACTAATGTGAGGATATACAAGTAAATAGAATTTCCAAAAAATAAATATTAAAAAAACACCACCATAATTCATCCACTATAATCAATTTTAAACAATAACCAAATAATTTGTCTCATATGGTGGCCGATAGAACACAATATTTTTCTATAATATTTTATTTATTTCATTTTTGTTAATATATAATGGATGATGAAAATAACATTGTGATATGAATAGGAATGTATATAAATTATTTATTGTAAATTAATATAGACACATAATGATTATATGAAATTGCAATTATTTTTAATGACATCAATCATCTGGATTTAACCATTTCCAACTAAGCATCATTAAATATATATTATTATTCATAAAATTAAAATATACTTTAATACTAATAAATTTTCAATATATAAATAACCTATTATAACATTTACCCTTTTCAAGAGAATAATCCCAAATGAAAAAATTGATTCTTATATATTCTTTGAGAATCACATAACTGTAAATCATAAACAATATATTATTCGGATATATTTTCCCCTTATAATGAATGGATTACTAGAATAAATTATTAATAATAGAATATATATATATATATGAGATAGTGAATATGATTCAAAATTTAACCTTTATCGATATAACTATATTTACACACTATGAATAAAATTAATAAAATATAATAATTACGTATATTAAATCAAAGTGACCACTAGATTACCTCATATGTACTGACCATGGAGCCTTATTCCAAATAAAACTATAACATAATAGATCATAACACAAAATAAGAAGGAATAATTAACATAATTATTACTGATTATGTATACATTGTTATAGTAGTAATAGAGAAATAATAACAATAACACAAGAAAAATAAGAATAATTTTTCAAGAAATTTTTTTTTACATTTTTTATGCCACAAAATATTCATTAAGAATACCTTAGTCTCATATCCATGTGGTAGCAACATCATATATCTCAAATTTAGTTCATAGTGTGTTTATAATCAACCATTTATCACCATCACATCACTCATGTTCAATATGCAACTAAAAACATCCGAATTTGTGATTCCAAATATGTATATATCTGACATATGGAAATACAAGTTAATTTTAGTCTATCATTAAGAATCAATATCTTTCAAACAGATTTTCCTCAATTATATTTACCCATTTGAAAATAAAAATTATTTCATGATTTTTTCGCCAAATCAAATTCATTTTCATTATATTATTACTACGATTCAATTATGAATATTAAAAAGGGAAACCATTATTTCTATTATCAAAAAATTACATCATTATCTAAATTATTAATGCAACATAAAATATTCAAATCTTTCACATAAGTAACAGTCTAACATTAATTTCATGTATTTCAAATAAATATAATTTATTTTCCAAAAAATAGTAGGTCACCATCACTAACGTGACACCAAGATAAAATATCATGGAACACCAACCCAAACTACTAAACAGACAATTTTTAAATATATATTAAAAACTATCACTAATGGATCAATGTCAAAATAATTTTAGTTATAACCACAAAACACATGGATATCCATGGATTTGAACATCACTGATGCCATATCTAATACATATCAAATCCACCAAACATCACTCTTTGCAATCTAAAAGATCAAAATCCAAAAATTTGGCACTGCATAAACATAAATATTATTAATGATCTAATATATAGTAACATAGTTCATTTAATTTGTGTATGTTCACTATAATTTCTAATATTTCAAATATAATCAAATTATTTTCATTGAATATACAAATTTAAGCTATCTACTGATATGAAATAGAATATTATTGATCCGATAGAAGGTAAATACCATGAGTTTTTGGTGAATTAGAGAATTAAAATTTTATTCATAGTCCCTTTAAAAAGTAATTATTATACTATTAATAGAAACAACTCTATACATCACAGCGAATATAATGATATAAATCATTTAATGTGTAAAAAATGAAATTTTTTTAGGGATAATTAATTCTATTCTATATTCAAGGGTTATACAATGACGATTTGTTAATATACCCAACCCACTAATTAAACTACTTGTTTCACTATAGATATTAATGGAAATAAAAAACCAATAGGCTCCTAGTCATAAATATTTTGAGAGTTCACTATTCCCAATCACTCGGATATCTTAATGCTACTTTGGTAGAAATAATATTGTTCATTAAAACCAAGAATGACCTTACAATAATTATTGTACATAAATCAAGTCCTCCATCATTTATTTAATGAAACTATATAATTTTCTAATAATATATACTCTTGGATCTTCTTTTACTCTCAATTATAATTTCAACAAAGGATATTGAATTCTATAAATTTTAATCCATAATCCTTTTTCCCATTATACAAAGAAGAATATCTCTACAACAATAATAAAATCTCAATGTTTACTTAATATTTTATAGTTAGTAATTACTCATCATTATTTGATAATAGTTCCAAAATATTTAAATATTTTTTAACTCAGACATGAAAAATTTGTCCGTTATATAATACTAAAAACAAGTGAAGTATACATTCTATTTATTGTATATGAATTTAATGTATTATTGTGAGTCCATCACCATTAATTAGACATTCTATTCACCTTCTCTATTAATGTCCCAAAATCAAATACTAACAACAAGGTAGAATAAATAGAAAATATTATTAAAAAACTATCTAATAAAAGAGATTATCATCATGGTAGAACATTAATATTACTGGAATATCACATGATATAAACATATTCAACATCCAGATGGAACATTTAACCTCTTGGAAACATAAACATTTCTTCTCATGACAGAAAATCATTGATTTTCCTTTTGGTATTCCATTATGGACGAGAATTGTAAAATAGTTAAATATAAATATTTCCATTGACATTACATATTATTATTTCCACTATATATAATTTGATGTATATGGAATTTCCATACTATCATGAGGAATGATAATTGGAAAATTTATTCAACATGAGGCATCATTAATTCCACAATTATGATAAAGGTCAAAATTTATATTCATCTCAAAAAAACACTAAGGACTATAATAATTATATATTGAATGTGGTAGGTTGATTCAATGATTAACTGGGAATCCTGATTAAAATATCCAAAACAGTTATTAAATCATCAAAATCATGTAATGTATGCTAACTGAAAACATCAATTATATTAATATAAATAAACAAATATTAAGGAATTAATTAGTTAAATATAAATGAGTGGTAATAAGATAGGTGAATTGATTTCAATATATTATTTTTATTTATAGAAAAAATTAACCCTACTCATAATTTTATTTAGACCAATAGTTAGAAGGCTTCATATTGAAATAAATTGTACTTGGTTAGAAAAATTAAAAACTACATTATCATGTCATATTCACCTAGTAAATGTATCATAGGGGATACTATATTAATTATATAGTATCTCAGTGAGAGAATTTAAATTGAGGACATCTCTCACTCTCCCATTCCACTATATAACAATTGGTTTAATCACAAAATATTCCTCACTCCAGATTGGTGAAAAAGGGGAATCATTTTTTAACATATAAGTAATTATAATAAATAAAAAAATTTAGGGTGTAGAAAAATTTAATCCCTAATGTATAAACAATTATCTCGAAATTCCACAGACCTCTATGAGATTGTCCATTTATATTTTAGTGTTCATTCATCATATATGATAAGAAAAATCATGAATGGGGGAATAAAATAACAAAACAAATAATTTATTTCACAGCACTTCCCCCTATAGGTACCCCTCCCGGATCAAATAAGAGATAAGGGAGTTAATGGTGTATGAAGTCTATCTCTAATAGTCTATAGTTCAATGACAAGAGTTAAGGGTACATCAGAAATAGTATTAGAGGAAATACCCTCTATAGAACATGAGTAACAATATATAAGATTATCCCACATAACAAATCTTTCTGAAAATAAGTTAAAAGAAATATTGAAAAATATACATGTAATGGAATATAACTCTATAACTATAAATAGAGACTAAAATTACTAAAAAAGATTCCTCTATAGTGACCCCTAATCCCAAATAGAACCTTCTTAACACCATGAGATAATAATGTTCAACCCGATCGCCATCCAACTCTTTTGGAATTGCAAAATAGTTTATATATATTTCGGGGGAGGATAATAGGTATACTCCGAATAGTCATCCTAGAATCTTTTATTATAGAGGTTAATTAAAGCATACTAAATCATAGTGAATAAAAAATTGATTTTAACTCATAACCTAATAATGTATGATAACATACCACACATTCCATGGATCTCTATCCATGTATCATGAACAGTTAATAGTACAATTTTCAAAATAATGTTTGTCAAGAACCGGGACAAACTGCCATCCAACCTGAAAATAAACCCAGTCTGTGGTATGTATCGAAGGGTCTTCTCGATCCCCATGTGTAGGAAACTAGTGCCCCAATGTTATTAAAATTCTTTGAGAATGATTTCACTACATATTATAATCATAAACTACAAAAATTTTAAAATAATCCATAACTGGATACTCATAGCCAAACATGGAATAACAACATTTAGATATATGATTACAACATAAAACAAAAACAATAATGTTCTTCTACCATAATGGGTATGATAAATATTCCATAAATGAAAATATCACAATAGGTGGATTTACCTCAAGCCACCACCACAAAAATTTCAAGGTAAAACCACTAACATCATGAACGACCATCTCCAAACACCTTGCCATTACATTTGAAAAACATAACCAAGGCTAATTACACACAAATGTGTAAGTAGGTTATGAGAAAAAGCCAAGAAGAATACCACCTAATAAATATTTTCCATGATATAAAAAGTATAACACAAAATAAAATTCATGACTTTTAAAAATGATATAAAAAAATGTAAAGGAAAATATTTGTTTTAGAAGACATGAATTCTTTTTATGTAATCAAATAGTTATTCTGTATTCCAATGGTGTGTATGATATTCTTAGAGAGCACTATGTCATGGGACATATTATTTGAGTGAAAAGTAGTATAAAAACCACAAACATCAATGATCTCATGAACATTCCCCAGGAAAGTTTAAACATACAATATTCTAGTGTTCTCCAGTTATTATTAATATTAAGTTACTATTTCCACTATCAATCTCGCAATGTGAATCAGGGACATGGACTCTTCTAATCACTAGTATATATGTCATATTCCTCACACCTAGTCACCTAGGATCCCATTTGTCCTCAATTCAAATTTTACACATCTCATTCAATGTCATTTTAACATATAAATAAACCAAAAAATATAAAACACATGAAAAAATACTCTTTCCAATTTCAAAACCAATATTGAAACAAAACGTACACTAATAATGTTTCCAAACAGGCTTCGACCCACAAACACGTTTTATAAAAATACCATTAATACACAAAACATGGATACACATTTGAAACAAACATGGAATACAAAATATTTTACTTAAAGCCATATTTTTCATCATCAAAGAAACGTGATTCATCTTAAAAACACATTTTAAACATCATAAAAAATACATAGAACATAAACAAGGAGGAACACAAGAATATAATCTTCATAAATATGGAACTGCTAACCTTGGTTGAAGAAACTCTCAGAAAACTGTGGGAAACATCAACTATACCTCAATAGAACTGTAAGGGTGAATGATGGAATATAATAAATAATGATTAAAACCCAAATTTATTATGTACCCCTTAATAATGACACTATACCCACAAGAGAAGTGAATCACCAATGAAAAGAAAATAAAACCCTAGGAGGGATAAGGAATCAAGAATTGAAGGAACCTACTTAATGATCCATAGGAAAATCACAAAAAAAATTTCACCGAAATGGATCCCAAGAAGAGAAAAATAAGGGGGGGAAACCTAGGGTATATTCCTTTTGTGGGGGTGATAATGAGTTATTTCGGGATAAAAATATAGGAGATAGATACTTAAAAATACAATTTTTCCCTCGATAGTATGTATGGTTCTCCCAAATTGTTTGAAAAATAATGTAGAAACCATGCTCTCCTTATGATCCCATCACAACATGCTTCACTATTATCCCCCATGGTTTATAAACCATGCTTTAATCGGGAGAAAATCCACTATCTAAAAACGCAACTTGGCCGCACAGTTACATGATATAGGGTGCATGGTTTGGAAAACTGTTCACTAAACATGAACACTATGTTGTTTGACAAAACATTCACCATTATTCATAAAAACTCTATGATAAAATAATGTTTAAAAGTATAGAACAAAATAAATAGAAAATAACCTCAAAATAAAGCACGCTTGTGAAAATTATACCCACCATGGATGCTTTCCATTCCTAGAAAGATATCCCAATGCATGATCAAATAGTAAAAATGTATAATATTTCTCATCCAGTGACTTTTAATAAAAGGCCTCATCCATACAATTATCATTCATTCATTTAACATGAACCAACAGAATAGACATCCCATGAAGCACCATCTTTGTGGAATCAACAATTTTCACTAGCTTCTCAAACACAGACCAATATTTCTCCATTTTCAACACTTCCTAATTAAACACACGATACATATCTAGGTTATAGTTCTTCATTTGAGAGACATGAGACACATCATGAATTGAAATCAAGTGTGAAGGTAAATAGAAACATGTATTCCACCTTACCAACCCACTTGGTGATCTCAAAGGGTCTGAATACCTCAATGTCATCTTCCCTTTCATTCTGAAACAATGATGACCTAAGGGAGGTTCCACATTCATGAACACCTAGTATCCCAAAAAAATCTAGATCTTGATGCCATTTATCAGCATAAGGTTCATGAATAATCTACACTATTATAAATCATTTGATTGATTAGATTGAAATTCATAAACATCTCATTAAATATGATGGGTCCCAACAATGAGGTATCACACACCTCATCCAAATATAAAAATGGTCTACACAAAACCCATATAGTTCCTCAAAAGGATCCATTCAGACCAAGTATTAGTAATTATTTTTATATGCACACTCAACCAATCCCAAAATGGTTATCCCATGAACCACGAAAATCCAAGATACATGCTCGAAGAATATATAATAAAATCTAAATTACCCACATTTTATTACCATCTTTATGAGGATGGTATTTTGTGCTCAATTCCACCTACAAAAAAAATTATTTTTTACATCCTTCAAAAAACCAAGAAGAAAAACTGGGGTTTCTATCAAAGGAAATTTTCAACGGAATACCATGGAACCTCATAATTTCCTAGATATAAAATAGGTCTACGAAATCTACATTAGGTAAATCCCTAATAGGAATGAAGTAACCTGATTTGGTCAGAAGGACAATCACCACCCATGTGGAATTCCTCCCCTAGTGTGTATGATATAAGAAATAATATAATCCACAGATATATATTCCCACTTCCATTTAGGAATAAGTAGGTGTCAAAGTAAACAAAAGGTCCTTTTATTTCTCTACTTTCACTTGATGACATATATAACACCCTGATATAATGTCAGCAACACCTCGCCTCATAACTGTCCACAAAAACTACTAACACACATCATAAAAAATCATGTGGCTCTAGAATGGAAAAACCTATGTGATAGGTGGATAAACTTCATCACCACCATCCTAAGAGATAATGACATGACATAGTTTTCCTTATATCACTAGATTCCATCAGAAGATAATGGCCAATAATAATTTTTCTCCCCACCTTGAAGAAACTTCATAGACTGCTATAATATATCATCCCCAGGTTCCTCCTACTCAATAAATTCAAAAGATTAACAGCCATATAAACACTATCTTGGAATGCACCTCCACTATACTCATTGGTCTCCAGATGAAACTCGGAAAAAATACCCATCAACATTAACTCATCACTGGACTCTTCCAACTCCTGAAATGGAACCTCTCTTCATAAAGCATCATCCACATCATTAAATTTTTCCGAGGTATATATATATGAAAATCAACACCTTTAGATATTAAACCCAATAGAACTTCCTTAAATTAAGATCCTTCTAGAAAATATATAGGACATGATCTTATGATCAGAGTAGACCAAAATTTTATCCCCCAAAAGATAATAACTCCATTTCATTAGGGAATGTGTTAATACTCTTAACACCAAGTAATGGGTCAGGTAATTATTTTCATGTGGTCAATGTTACGGTAAACCAGTCACCACCACATGATCATCATGCCTAGCCACACACACGGGACCTATAAATGGGGCCCCTCACTAAACCACATAGCCCTTTCCTGATTCTAGGGAGATAAATATAGGATTATTATTAAACCACTTATTCTACTCCATGATGGATGTTTTGAATTCTAGGCTCCATTAAAGCTTCACCCCTTTCTCAGTGAGCACTATCATGGGTGAAGAAAGATGAGATGAGCGCCGAAAAAGCCACATGTAATACCCTACTAGGCCTTGGATGCCTCTAATATCAAACCCATTCCTTGCGTACTCCCATGAAATCACTACACTGATGTTCTATGGGTCCACTGAAACCCCTTATTCTGAGAAAACATGTCCATCGAACATTACTTCAATCTAGAAAGTGCAATTTAAAAAATTTCCATAAAGGAGATGATCCTGAAGACTGACATGAACAATTATCAAATGACGCTCATTATTCTCTATAGACCCTGAATAAACTAGGCTTTCATCCATGAATACCATAACAACAAAATCAATATAATGATAGAACACCCAATTCATCTGCACCATTAAGACTGTATGAGTATTTTTCTATCTAAAAGGAATGACCAAACACTCAAAATGGTATTACCTACATCAGAAGGTATTATTTGGAATGTCCACCATTTTCACACTAACTTGGTGGTAACCAAAATTTAATCCTATATTGGAAAACCCCATTTACCCTATTAACTAATTGAACAATCCATCAATTTAGGGAGATGGATATTTTTTCTTGATTGTTACCTTGTTCAGCTTTAGGTAATCAATGAAAACTTGGGGTTATATCTTGATATTCTTAACAAACCAGACTGGGGCGACCAAAGGAGAGACGTTAATGTGAATGTATACTTTAAATTCAAATTCATCTAGTTTTACCTTTAATTCCCTCAAATAAAGGGGGCCATATGATATGTTGGAAGACATATCACATGTGTTATCTACACCAAATCAATCAATAACTTTACATATCGCTCTAGAGGAAAACTGAACAAGTTATTAGGAAATACCTCTTGGAAGTCTTCCACCAAAGGAGGTAATACACCATCAGGATAAATACCCTCATACTTTAATGTGTTTGAAGAAATACGAAGAAAAAATTAGCCACCTCTGAGATGGAGGTCCAGTACAACCTAATTGAGGATCCCCTTCTTCAAGAAAAATATTGGTATTTCTATATGTTTCCATGAAACTCAGCTACCTCATATAGTAGTCGATTTGTTCCCAGAAATGCACCATCCAATCCTTACTGAGGATTACATCAATGAGTTCCATCCCTAATTCTGTGAAATCTCATTCCAACTTGAATGCTCACATGATGAGGGAAGATGATGGAAACCTAAGAGCATTATCCTGCTTCTTAAAAGAGGAATTTTCAAATCCATCACATCTGACATGTTCTTGGTTGAACTTTCACCAGATTCGTAAGGTGAGAAGAGATAAATGAAATATAATCACTAATATCACATAATACAATATCTTTATAAGATGCAACTGGAATGGTACCTTGAACTGTCAGAGACCCTACATATGCTCCTCATGGTGCCTAATCCAATATATAAAGATTATTTTTCTCAAACTGAGCATGAGAATGACTTATCGCATGTGGCTCTTCCATTAATTTTCTTTACCAAAAAGATGATCCATTCCGTCCTCTATGATCTCCAAACCGATATCCCAGTATCTTTGATGGTTCCGACTGGGCTGAAATCGTCCTAGAAACATCATATCCTTCTTCACTCAGATAAGAACATATGGCTCTATAGAATCGTTGCATGTTCCCCATTTATCTACATTGGAAATAGGATTTGGGAGGATACGTTCACATAGGTATTATATGACCAACCTTCCCACACTAGTGGTACAAAACAAACCTTTCATTAGAATCTATGGATGAAGACTTCTGTGGAGGGTTGCCTGAACTACTAAATAACTTTTTTCACTACTCAATATACTTCTTCATTTTCTCTAACGAGTTTCCACTTCCTTGAGGAGAAAATACTCCATAGAACCCATAAATTTATTTCAATCAATAACAACCACACAAGAATGATCAACCAACTTAGCATAGGTATTTATCCGAAACAAAAAAACATGAGAATAAATCTATGGATGCAAACGTATCTTGAACTTCTGAGATTTCATCTTGTCATGTGAAACAATCTTGGGTGCATAATGAACAACCTCTATAACAATTATGGCATACTACATCACTTTTTATTTTCTGTGTAATAGATCTATAAACTCCCAGAATCTAGAATGTGCGATGACCTCATGACAATACTACTCGTTGAAGATTGTATTGTAGTCCTTCAGCCCATATACATAGTCTTCCTTGCATGAACCACCGAGTCCCAACAAGATAGCATCAATAAGTACAAATACAAAGTCATCAATATATTCCTTGAAAACTCTATTCTTTTGATCCAATAAAAAATAGTGTGCATCAGTCAATCGAAAAGGCATTACTGTGAACTCGTAATGCTCGTACCTGGTTCGAAATGATGTTTTCAGAATGTCTTCATTCTTCATGCACAACTGATGGCATCCAGATTGAAGTTCAATCATTGATAAATATTGAGCTCTATGAAGTTGATCAAATTAATCATCAATGCGGGGAAGGGGATACTTGTTCATTATTGTTATAGCATTGATCTCCCTGTAGTCAATGCACAACCTCCACGATCCATATTTCTTCTTAACAAAAAGGGCATGGGCTCCCCATGGAGAAACACTAGGGCAAATAAATCCTTTATTACTCAATTCCTCTAGTTGTTTCTTTAGTTCCAGTAATTCCACAGTGGCCATACTATAAGGGGTATTCTATATTGGCCTTGAACCAAGAATTAAATCAATAGAAAACTCAATTTATCATTCTGGAAGATGTCTAGGTAAATCTTTGGGAAACACATCATCATATTCTTGTAAAATAGGCATGGCTTCTATTTACCCATTATTTTTATCACCGATAGTTATTTCATTCTCTTATTCCTCAATAATTGAATTTAGTAGAGCTACTGGGGGTGGATGTAGATAAGAATTAGGTGGTGACATTTCTACTCTAAAGATAAGGTACTCCTTCACATCATCCAAAATTGTAACCTCCTTATTTATACAATAAATTTTCATATCATGGTCTGAAATCCAATCCATTTCGAGGATTAGGTCAAATTCAATCATCGGTATGACGATGAGATCAGCAGATAAAGAAAATTTATATGCCCAAATGGGAAATGATTCACAAAACATTATTATGATGATACATTCCTTAGGTATTTTTACTGACAACTCCCTTGTTAATTCAAAATGAAAATATCTAATTTTCATAGAAAAATGGGAAGATATGAAACAATGTGATGATCCTGAATCAAGTAATGCATTGGCTAAACTTGAGGAAACCATTAATTTACCTACCACCACATCTTTCGGAGCATCAACCTCAGAATTAGTGATCGCATAATCTTGTCATTCCTCCCTTGGCCTTTTTAGAGGTAAGTTCTCTTGGCACATAATACATTCATTTTCATAGTGCCCCTTTTCTCTACAATTTTTGTATTCAACATTGACTGCCTTTTTCTTCCCCTTGCAATCACGAGCATGGTGGCCTTTTCACCACACATATAATAGACTCACATTCCCTTCAGCCATGTAATGGGTTGTTTCTTCCCACATTTACCGCAGGATGAATATTTTATGTTTCCCTTCTCCTGCTTATTTCCATTTCCAGAATGTTCAGCAGATTTCTTTTTCTATCGCTCTTCTTTAAAGTCGTAAGACTTAAAGAATTCTTTTTCTGTCTAGATAATTAATGAGACTATATCTTTCTGTGATGATAAGGATTTTGAGACTAATGCTCGATGGAGAAATGGTTTTAACCCATCAAATAATCGATCAATCTTACTCCATGGGTTACATATATAATCTGGTGCATGCCTTGCTTACCTTATAATGTTTGCCTCATAATTTGCAACATTTTCATCCTCTTTTTTCCTCAGACTCAGAAATTGTCTTTCCATATCCACTTGATGGTCACGAGAAAAGTATATTTCTTAAAAAATATATTTAAACACCCTATATTCCATGTTTGATAACTCTTCATCTTTCTTTTTTTTTGGATTAATGAAAACCATTGATCTGCATCTCTCGTGAGGCGATAAACTGTGATGACATATTTTTCCCCTTCACTACTCCCGAAAGAATGAAATATTTTCTCTATGGAATTTATCTATTACTCAGCTACTAATGGATTTATACTGCCATTGAATTTTGGTGGTTATTACCTCATGAAGCAGTATAACATTGATTCTCCATATTGTGGATCTGGGTGCTCCATATGGGTATAGTTATTATTAATAACTTCATGGAGTTTTCCTAGTATGGGGATAATCTGATCAGCACCAGTAGCATCACTAGCTTAACTATAATTATCTTGCATAGGAGTGAAATATCTCCCGGGATTACGTGCTTTGATATGGTTTCCATTCCTTCCATTGGGCACCATTTCTAAACAATGGCATACAGTAGATTACATTATGAATCGCAATACATAATTGAAAACTTGTAAACAACTTAACATAATTTGAACAGTTTATGAATATAATCCAAAATCCTAAATTTTTTTCTTTGAGGAGGTATATACTCATAAATCCTTAATAATGGTTTATAAACAAAACGTCAATTATCCTAGAGATATCCCCAGGGAGATTCGTAACCAAGAGTACAACAAGGCCCGTTGTCGTGAACCAATTTCTGTTAGAGTCCAGCTCAATGCGGTGTTTTCTGGTTTTACCCCTAGGTACATCTTTTCCAGAGCCACCTCTACCTACTTATATTTATACAGGGATGTTTTTCTTGTAAAACGCAAAAAATCTCTACACTACCAAAATTCTAGGAAGTTATTATATACTAATCCTCAAATTCTATCTTAGGGAAATGTTCTCTATTAAGTGTTTTTCTAAATCAAGTTTCTAAGGTTTGTACTAAACTTCCTCTAATACCAATTGTAATGCTCTAACCCTAGTTACCCAGAGTCATTTCATTATACATAACATAAGAATGATCACAAGGGATCAAATCTTGAAAGACCAATCAGTTTAGTATCCTAGTAAGTACTGGATACATTCATAAGTTTCACATTACATCATGAAATAAAAAAATCCAAAAATTGTTCCAATTTACCAGAATTATATCCTTAGCCTATCCCTATTAGTCAACCATGTAATATTTATTCACATCCTAGGAAAAATAAAACATATATAGGGGTGATCTTTGATGCTCATTAAGGATAAAAATATAGTGGAAAATTTCATAAATAAGCATAGATAATTAAGGCAATCTGTAAGACTAAAACATATTCCTTTTAAAGATAAAATTCTACTTAATATGGAAACTATAAATCAAATAATTCCATTAACTTATTCAAATTGATATTCTACTAGTTTAATAATCAATGCAATATAAACAACCAATTTTATAATGATGGAATTCATAATTCCAGACTTCATAACCCCATAGTCAAGGCCGTGTGTTAAGACTACAAATAATATTTTTTCAAGTACTTGTTCCAAGACACTAATTTTTATAATGATACCCATTAGTGCATCAAGAAGCTATATAGGGCTCCACTCGTCACTTAGTAAGTCCAATTCATTCCTTAGATGAAAAATTTTAAACATAAAATAAACATTCGTATTAAAACTGGAAGACGAAATGTCAATATATTTTCCATAAACCCCGAATAGTGTAAAAATAACACATCCACATTCAAACATATCACAAAACATTCAATACACTATAGAAGTTTGGTATCATAATAAATCAACATCAAAAAACCTTAAAATCCATCAAAGGATGTTGACGTTGATGAAATCTAATGTTTTTTAGAGAAATATCTATTTCTAATTTGAAATACTTCAGATGTTATATAATTATAAAAGAAAACATTTATTTTGAAAATATTTTTATAAGATTGTATGGGAAGCTTCAACGATGTTATTATGCCGGAAAATAGCTACACCCATCGTATAAGTAAAAAATACATTCTTACATTAATTTTGGAAAAATGGTCATAAAGTATCTTGTTTGGAAAATGAAGAAATGATTTCCTTCAACTCATATATGGTCAAATAAGGGTATAAATAAAATTAACCTATAGTCTAGTAAATATTTATAATGTTTTGAATTACATTTTTATGAAAACATGTATATGGATGATAATGTGGTCCTAGTAGATACATACGTATTAACAACCTCAGATAAGTAAAGAGATTGTAGAATTAACCATTACATTGTAATTTTCCATAGTTGATTGTATGTAAACCACATTTATAATAGTTATGAGATTTTTATTAAATTATAAAAGAATCATATTTTTAAATACTATATCATATATGATTTTATAATATTTCATTGTTCACAATATTTTAGTAGTATCCTCGTTTCAGGTGTTAACTGATACGTTTACCTTTATATGCTTTGTTACGTAAGACATGTTTGTTATGGATAGGATGTATTTGATTCAAATATATAATGATATTCTGTTCATAAACATTATTTTAATCATAAAATGATAATTATTCTTGAATTATTACGATGGGGAATGAATCTCATCGCGTTCGTGGAGACGGTAATCTGTACATACGCACGAGAAAAAATATCATTATATTGATATTGAAATCATATGAAATTGGATGGTATATCATATATAAAGAATAATTAACATGTTATATTTATTATTTACATAATTTATACCCATTATTATAACCATCCAAATAATGAAGTGTTTGAATAAAAAACTACCCCACGACGTGGTCGCTGTAAGTTGTACGTGTGCACATATGGTGACTTTGTCATTTATAGGATGGATAGAATAATGAATATGGTTGTAAAATATTTATAATAACATCACAGTATTTATATGGTACTATATTTATTATTTTTGTTATGGAAACAACAAATAAAGAGGAACTTGATGAAGAAAAGAACTGGAAATTGGGTGGTGAAATTATTACCTCTTCTTTGGGTGTTTCCTTTTGAGTTGACCAAATGGGATTTTTAGGTCAGATTTTTGATCAAATTATGGACTCTAGGTTGAAGGGATGATTTTTTGAGAGGATATTTGGGTAGGTTTTGGCCAATCCAAATGCCTTTGGAGGTGTGAATTTAAGATAAGGGGAAGCAGGCTTTTATAATAGAGGTGAGAGTCACTTTAGGGAAATCTTGAAATATTATTTTATAATAAAATAATTTATGGGTACTAATAAGTCAAAAAATTTATATTTAGAGGATAAGGTTAGGATGGGTCGAAAACCTATCAACCAATAGGTTTTATTTTGGTTTAGGTCACCATTTTAACCTTATCTTTTAGATTTAACTCCTAGTTAAATAGTTTGACATTTACCAGGTCTCTTTGTATTTTTATATTATATGGTTATTAAATATAATATAACAAGCCAAAAGAACTCCAAGTGGTTCAGTATTAATATATATAACCTGAAATAAATACTTTGGATGAATCTTAGATTATTTGTAATAATATATCAATTAATAATATAGTATTTGTTTTAAAAACCCAATTATGTCAATTTTGACACTATTTAGTATTTGGTTTTTTTAAAAATCAAAACTACATGATTACTTAAAAAATTAATTAATCAACCATAAAATGTCATATTATCCTATAAAAATAGTTTAATTCATTAGAAGTCTCAATTTACATTTATTTTTATATTTGTAATATCAATTATTTTAATATTTCATTAATTTGTTAATTACTACATCATCATTATGTCATAAATAAATTAAATTATCAAATGACTAAATATTATAAATAAACTAAAATTATGTAGGAAATATTGTTATATTTATAATGAATATTTATTGTTGGATTTATATTTGGTGTAACCCTATATTAAAAAATTATTTTGTTAATAAAATTTGAATTTAACAATTTTAACTCTTCTTGAAATAATATAATAATAAATGTCCTAATCTAATCCATGTGATCCAAAAGGATAATATTTAGTTTCTAAGTTTGTGTTTGGTCGATTTACACTTATCGAATAGAATTAGGAAATAATTTAGGGTAGTTATAATATCATTTTTACCCTTAATTACCCTATTTTCCTTTTACCGTGGTAAATAAAAGAGACAAGTTACTATTCAACAAAAAAAATTCATCATATTGAACCAAATTTTACTTACTGATGTTAATAATGTCTCTCAGATTTTTTAAATTCAACTAACATATGTGGTAAAATTATGTTTTATACAAATTTTTAAATGCTCCGAGAAGGTGGGTAAAAGTTTGTTAAAAGTACAGTAAATTTTTTTCGCTAATATTTTTAAAAAAAGGAATCCAATGAATTACATTGAACATATATAGGTATTATGTATATATTTTTACAAGAAATAAATTAAAATAAAATAAATAATTATTTAAATAAAATGTCGATTTTAAACAAAATGCTGTGTTTTCCCCTATTTATCCAAAATTGAATGTTCTCAGAAAAATACTAGAAATTCACCCTAAGATAATTTTTATATTCCGAATCCAAAAATTAATTCCATTTTGTAAATTAAAATTTATAAATTTTCAAAAAGTTGGAATTACTATTCATAACGTCTAGTTTCACTGGTGGTGGTGTGTTAAAACTCCAAGTTGCGTACAATGCAAGCTACTGCTTTAATCAAAGTGAAATATTTCGTGGATGCTTGGGGTGTTACAATATGGAACTCATGAATAACTATTAATCACATCACGAAATGAATTAAAATCTTCTAATAAAATATTAGTTACTATTGATCATCCTCAGTACATCCGTTAGGGGCTTTATGAAAGACAAATTGGTCACACTATACACCAACCATAGAGTTCCCAAAAAATGAATCCTCCACATGATTCACTAAATATGAATAAAATATTATTTGTTAAAGGTATCATCTTCCAGTGACATTTCCCACATCATGATGCATTACATAGAGCTTGTCCATCTTTCTCTAAGAATATCTATATACAAGAACAGTACAAATTTTGGAAAATTTCATAGATCATAAACTACAACATTACCCATTCATAGGGAATATGAAATATCAATGTCATAGTCCTACATGAATTCAATCCACTTTCGCTATCACATTTTGTTTAATGCTGATAGATGAAAACCCTCATCCTTTTGAAATATGTGAATACTGAAAAATATCTTCCAATGAGGTTGTGTCACCAAATAATCTATGAAAATATAATGACTACTAAATTGAGATCTTGTGTGGATTAGTTACATTCTTGGGGTCATAACTGTTGATACCCTTAAGAAAAAATACCCCTCTACCACTTCTAACCACTAATAAATTCATGATGATATTTTGAATTGAAAACCTCAAACTAAAATCCCTATTTTAAAAAATGGAGAACTCCATTTAATACCAATATCTCCATTAGATAATTGAGTGAAATATAGATTTTAACATCCCATAATATTTCCTAACACGTTTTTTTCAGGGCTATTAGATGAGTTTCAATTCATAAAATATAAGAATTTAAACACTTATAATATCCAATAATATTATGTAAAATATGCGTCTCTTTAAAATTATTGGGGATGTCCCAATAAATAATCACCATGACCCTTAATGGATCCACAATCACCCCAATGTTGGGACAACCCATTACCTAATAATCAAAATTCACTACACATGGAGTCATACATTAAAATTATTTCAAACACTTTTTAATGAGCAAGAACTCCCAAAATAACCAAAAAAGTTGATACATTTTTCCCCTCAGATGAAAAGTACACATGGATATCATCGATAAATCCTGATAGAAGCAGTACAAATACTATCAGAATTATTTAGTTATTAATCCCATGAGTAAAGATGGAGAAACATTCAGATTGAAAAATATCACAATTAACTCATAATCCCATAATAACTTTAGAAAGAAGTCTTTGAGAGAGAGATATATATATATCAATCACTGGATTATAGTAATGATTGTGTCCAAAGATGAGTTTTTTACAACCATGTAAATCATTAAATTTTTTCGAATAAATAATAAATCCATAGAAAGGATAGAAATTCGTCTCTATATCCTAATTTAAGATATGATAATCGACACATAGATTTAGAACACCTTTTAACATCACTGAAAAGTAAAAAAGTGCACCCTATCATATCATTCTAAATTGAATAAAACTTCTGTATAATATGTCATCTATCTATATACACATATATCTAATCACTTATAGCATCTTCATAGATTCATACATCGACAATAGATAAGTGTCTCAACCTAAACATGATCTCCCTTCAAGGGGTCAATGATAGAAATTCTTCAAGAAATACATTAGAGTACTCTACCACAACCATATGAAACACTAACATTGGAACACCTGATGTACAGAGTATCAACTTTTACGTCCTGGTTGTTAAGTGTAAAACATCACTCTAACCCTTATTAGGTTATGTACCACTAATTAACTTGAAAGGGGATCCACCATTATAATTGAACATAAACTTTTATGTGAACAAATTTATGATATCCTATAATAAATAAAACTATTCCATGTCAAGGAAAGGTCATACGTTTTTTTCCCCAAACATAAGAAATCTCCCTAAGAGATGTGATTCCCAATCCCTTGAATGTTGTACTTATATAAATTATAAAACATATCTTCATCTCCAACTAGTGTTATTAATGCAATGGGAACTGAATGTCTCTCCATATCATGTACCAAATAATGAAACATGAAATGTTAGACGATAGAGTTCATAGATCACGAATAAAAAATGTTATTAGCTAATGTTGTATACAAGAAAAGTAAACATGAACAATGATTGGTTTTTTCTAATGTTTGACACTATAGATAATTCAATTGATCATGAACTACCCAATAAACTCTATGACCGTAATGAATGCCAACTTCGTGGATGTGATCTTCTCTGTGAGGAAGAGTGTTATTATTTGGTTTACCTTAACATTCCCTATATATCCTATAAAAATTAGACAAATATAGTGTTAACATACAATTAGATATATAAAAACCATTTTTCTTTGGAAACTGGGAGCCCTGTACCACATCACAAATAAATAGATAATCAAAGAGATTCCCTTCTTCTAATGATCTATTGTTGGAAATTATCCCTTAAACACACAATTCGCTATCTAATAACAATATACATATAGAATAAATAAAATTAAATACCAATACCTGAATGTATGGACATATATCAATCAAAATCTGCCATGAATTTCCTCATTATACAACAACACTTTTGAAGCATATCATAGAAGATTCAAGAAATTGATCTTGAACTATGGAACACTAGAGGACACCTATTAATGGGTAAAAAGATTGTGTGGACTATCCCAATCTATATTGAATTTAATAAAACTTCACTTGATGTAAAATAAAAACTTCTCCCATAAAATAGTGAACTCTTCATGTTCCAGGTGGAACAAGAATCAGTACTTACTGTCTACTCCAAGAAAAATCATCTCTTCCAATTGAACCAATGCTCCTTCTAAGAATGGATAAATCTTAAGTCTCACTCGACCACATAAAACTAGCCCTATATCACTGAACCAAATATTCAACCCATGAAATTCTGCGTACATGGGTATTAAAACTCTCAAGGTTTCCTCCTGCACATTTTTCACCAACCTCAACTGTATAGAAATCTAATAGCACATTATCCTTATCATATTTGAAATCAACTGAATAATATTTTCCACATAGATATGTTTTTTAAATATATAAATGTTTATTTAGTCATAAACCTTCGAATATAGATTATTTAAGACTAATATTTTATTCAAACCACATGGTTTACTAATTTTAAATACGTGTATAAAGAAAAATGATGAATGATCTTTTCATAGGTATCTACCCCAAAACTAGTAAAAATAATCCGAAAAGATTCAATAAACATTATGGTTTTAAATTCATGAGTTTTTATGATATATTTCGATTTACCTCCATGGGTTTTTATGATATATTTTCAACGAAACCAGATTTACGATTAATAAATTCATTTTTACAATGTTATTTATTACATTTCCTTTTGATTGGTGGGAATTAATAAGATTAACTAAATGAGGAAAAATTATTATTTACAAATTTATCAAAGAAAATAATGGGTTGTTAATTTTTTTAGGCAAAAATAAATGCATTTGACAAAAAATATACTGATTTTCGGAAAATCCATTTTATGTACCAAATGAATTTTTATTTATAAAAATTAAAATAATAAGGTTTTGTGGATTATACTTATGAAATTTGATGATTATTTATTCAATAAGATGTTTAATATTCATTTAATTATTTAACCTAGAAAACAATGATCCTACTCTTAATTTTGTACATAAAATTCATTTTTCTAAGAATAGGTTTCGTTGCATTTTTTGCAGTTATTTTAAACTAATTTTTCAAATTTATAGAAATTAAATATTTTAAAATGGATTTAATATTTGAAATTTAACACCACATGATTTTATGGTTTGTATCTTTTAATATTAATTTAATCTCTTCAATAACTTGTACTACATGCAATAATGAGTTCAAACAAACCATGATATACTATTAATATTATTATTTTCACATGACCCTTATAAAAATGAAATTAATTTTTTTAGTGAATAGTAATAAATTTAATATGAAATAAAAATGAATTTAATTTTAAATTTTAAATTTCTAATTAATTATTTTTAAATAGACCCCTAATTTTTAGTAATATCATTAAATACATAAAATATATTTGTTTCTAAAACTTATTTTCATTTCTTTCTAGGAGAAAGTAATTATAATTAATTTTTAGCAATGTTAGAAAATATATTTCATAAAATGAACTTAATTTTTTAAATAATCATGTAAAAATTTCATGGTGGTGGTTTTTTTATTTTCTATGAAGATTTATTTACTTGTAAATAGGGAAAAATATTGTTTTTATAAAATAATCAATTCCTTTAAATGAAATTTTATGATTTTAATTATATTTCAATGAAAATTATATACTAATATATTATAATGTATCTATTTAATTTTATTTTAGTCTCTCATAGATCTTTTATTGGTATATGTACATTTTTGAATTAAAAATAAATTTCATAAAAAACGTTTTTCAATGTGTTTTACTAAATAATTTTAAAATAAATTATACCCATTGTGAATTTTAAATTTTGATAAATGGATGTAATATTTGTATTTTCAAGTTTCAAATTTAGTAAAAATTAATTTAATTTTTTTTTCAATATGATAATTAGCCATGATAATATTTTTACCATGGTAAACTGTTATTTGATAATATTTGTGATAAACATAATGATAAGGTCATGAAAAATGACCCTACAACATGACCGTATTTTTTTATGAGTAATTTTATCCCATAATCAATAATATTTTATATGTATGGCCATCTGTTTCCATATGGATTTTAATATAACCATTATAATAATTTGTTTGAAGAAAAGTTAAAATTTTCACATTCATGATTTTAATAACTAAAAAAGTTTCAATATGGTGTTATATTGCAGAACTATTTCAAAATAAACATTATTTTATAAAAAAAATTAATTATCTTCATCATTTTATTCAATTTTAGATTTTTGTAAAGAAATAATAACCTAAAATCCATAGACAACTCTAATGCAGTAATTATTTAATTAATATTAAAATCAAAATAAATGATATTATTAATAGAAAAATAAATATATTTTGTGATAATTATTGTAATAAAATAATTTTTTAGTTTTCATTTAAATATTATGTTTATATAGAATATTTTTTTCAATGTTATCTAGTTGTATTTATATTGGTCAATGTCAATGCATTGAATAGTATCAAAATTGTCATTAATGATATTTTAAAATATAGTGAACAAACCCTATTTTAAAGTTATGTTCAGAGATTATTTTGACAAAATGTTATATCAGTTTATAAATTAATATATTTTTTCCATTTTTAATTAAAAATTACTTTATATTAATTTAATATATTAAAAAATTCATAATGTGCCCCTCATCTCAATTATAAAAGGGAACCCCTTCATTAAAATATTTACCACACATGGAAAACATTAAATAATCTAAAAACTACCAATTATTTTTTCCAACATCCTTATCTATGTGCATAAGGATGTGGTGTTTCTAGAAGCCTGACCCTAATTTCCTTAAGAAGAGATCTAAATATTTTTTCTAAATAAGAGGTTTTCTTCTTTACCAACTCTTTCAAGATTATATTTCATATTACTTTCTCTTCATGAATTGTTTCAATAATAAAATACAATAATGTATAATATATTTGGATATATTTTAATTATCGCGAAACAAATTTTATTGTCTCTTTATCTATCCTATGATAAATGAAACCACCACACATAACACACTATGATTTTGTGAATTTTTTTCAAAATAATTTAATAATTTTATTTTTTTCATTTCTCGAAACACATAATAGAGATTTTATTATATGAAATAATTAAGTATGCCTTGTGTTATATGAAAACCCAATTAAATGTTGGGCTACATGAAACAAAAATATTATATTATAGTACACATAACACTATGTATGAATTGTAATACACACAACACTAAGTCCCATCTATATCTTTTGTTACATGCAAGGATGAGTTTTATTGAACAAAACAATTCTATTAATAATATTATTAAATTATGTTTATATCTACCAAGATGTTGGAAATGAATTTGTGAATAAAATTAACCAAATTATTAAAATTTTATTTATACATGTACATAAAATGAATCCTTTGGTTATCAATTACTGTATGTGAATGTATGAACTATTTGAAAATAATGATATCAATTTTATATAAAAATTATTTTTCTATCTTCAATTTTGATTATCTCAATAAATTAATCAATCCACTTTTGATTATTTTTTTCTATAAAATTTATAAATAATATATGAAATAAATATTTTCGATTCTCATCAAGTTAATTTGATAGGTATAAGATAATAATAAATCAAATTTTATGAGTAAAATATGTATTCTTCTAAAATTTAAGATTACCTCATTTTAATTAATAAACCATTTTAAATCTAATTTGGATGATTTTTTAGTTTTTATTTATCAATATAAAATACATTTTTCAATAAATAACATAAAATTTATATTATGGATATTTTTGTAATTTTTCTATGATGTTTTGGTTTATGATGAATAATGAGACACATTTATTTTTAGTTTAAAAAAATATTTTTTTCTCTATTATTTATAATATTAAATTATAATTTAATTTTTTAGTGTTTAATTATATATATTTTTCATTAATTAATCAAATTTAAGTCATTGGAACCAATTTAGCACCAAAATTTGATATTAAAAATTTCATACAATTGGACATTTTCTCTTAAAACCTCATGGTTATGGAATGACTATGAGATTAATTTTAAATTTATTTCCTCCACTTATATGAATTGAATTTGTCAAAATGGATTAAAATTTAAAATCTAAATAAATTATTTTTTTAAAAAGGTTTAAGGTTCCAACTTCATGTATAGACTTTATTTGTTGTCAATTGAATGTCATTTATTATCAATGTCAATCAATGAGATAAGAAGATCTTATTGCGGCCAATATAATGAAGTAGTTCCACACTTAATATAGTATATATAATGTCATTATGTTTTTTTAATTCAATAATTATCTTTTATGTACATTGAGTTTTATGGTGTTTCCTTGATAATTTTTATGGATTTCTTAGATGACATTGGATGCCATGGAAGAATAAATCTCTTAGGTAAATTTGATGATGCCAAAGATGATCGATAAATTATTAAATATCAGGACATATCAGGTTTGCGATAAAAGAAGTTGAGTGGTTTTTGAATTAAGTGATTCATTGATTAACTACTCATTATACTCTTTTTTCTCAAGTATAACATATGCATATAAGCTTAGAGTATATGTTGAGAAAATCATTGATTGTTATTTAAATCACAAGAAGTGAATTTAGGTAGATTATGGTTGAATCTATAATGATTAATATATTTATTTGATAAATCCAAATAAACAAAAATAATAGGTCATGGACCACATAAGAGGTATGTTGTACAAAGAGGGAAAATTGGTAACGGAAGATTTTTGCATATTAGTGTTATGCGGATTGTAAAGCGTGCTATGCAGCCTGTGTATGGAAAATAGTTCTCTAGATGCTCGAAATTCACATAGGTAAATAGTTCATGGGATACATGTGTTTTTTTAATTAGTTAGCGATTTAGGAATCCACAAAGGGTTTTTGATTTCAGATGACTTCAACCACCATGAAGGATAATGGCGGTATATAGACCACATATCAGTTCACTGTAATCATTTTACCGTGTTAATGTTTTGGGTAATTTGGATTAAAAGGTATTTTAGATCAATTTTCCTAGGTAAATTACCCTAATTATATCATTATGTAGATTGAAATATATTATATATGATCATCGATGTTGGAAAAATTTGAGTAAGTATGATGTAGTTTGTTCTGGAGAATTCCGTGAAGGATGTTTTTCATGAACGAAGATTCCATTAATGAGAATACAGTATTTTGGGGAAACTTTCTTTGTACGAGAGAGTTCATGGGGACCACTAATGGAAGAATTTTGTGGGGATCCTTTTATCCCAAAGGGGAAGGTGCTGTGAATGAAAGTTAGTGTTTGAAGCGTCAATAGTTTGAGTGGCATCAATCATCCATAAATTAGAGGTAGTCTATGATAGAATGTTTACCTCAAATCACTTTTTCCATGTTAGGTAAGGCAGTTTTGAGAGGATACTTGATAGTTCGTGAGGGAGACATACCACATATAGGTGATATGTAATGACACCAACATTTTTCTTAGTAAAGAAGATGATCCATGGACACTCAACACATGTTAAACTCACATTCTTCTAGTGATTCTAAAATATTGGTTTTGTAAACTAATTCTTTGGTATAATACCCTGATAGTATTTTTTAAAGTAAAATTGGGTGTGGACTGCGTTGATACACAAAAAACACTATAAAATAATTGATATTTTTTGTGAGAATAAGAACATTAATTTCACCTATGTTCATATTTTCAAATGGAAGAATAGAATTAAACTAATAAACTCATGTGTTGGTATTGAGTGTTTAAGAAAGATAATAATATACTTGCTAAATAATTTCACATTTTTTGTGTATTAAAGAAGAATCAAGTGTTCCCACTTAATTTTTAATTATTATTATGTGAATATTAATTGTGATGGTGTTGTGTTGAGTTGATCATTATTTTTTTTGATAATCAAAAATGGATTTTATCATTATAGAATTTTTTGTAATATGGTAATTAATTTTAGTTGGTTTCACAATGATGAAGAAATATATATGAAGACATAACTTTATTCTATTTCATATAATTATTTGTGACATATCAATGTGAAAAGAGAAAGTGTCTTGCCAAACTGATATCAGTTGAACATGATTTGGTTCCAGGAGTATTTATTTAATCAGTTTACAAGATTCATATTATTCTTACAGAAATATGATAAAGATATTTTATTTATCATCCTTTACTTGGGATGAATTAGGAATATTTTCTTTCACGCTGTTATGAAAATTAAAAAGTCTATTAGAAGACCATTGAAGAAAAATTAGAACTGTGACATATGACATGGCTTAATAGATGGAGGAAATTATTGTTGTTAAAAAACAATATCAACATGGAAAATATTCTCTTGAGATTTTGAATAAAGATCTTTTAGTGCTCTATAAAACATGACCAATCAATATACTATATTGTATTCTAAGTGAATTTGTATTTCCTATTTTCTATAAACACATTGAAAGGAATAATTTCATGTGGTTCTGTGGTCAATATTATTACCAGACCATGCCCAGTTCTAGATACACCAATTTATTAGTTAACATTGTAAAAATATCGTATATTATATATACTCATTTCAAATACAAGAATGCAGTCGGGAAAAGTGATTAAGAAAATCATGATGCTAATAGGTTTAAGAGGTATAGGGATAAAAAAGTTAAAATTTTAACACAAGGTTCCCAACATTGATTCACCCCCAATTATTGTTAGGGATTTCCAAAATTTTTCCTTTCATGATCAATATAATTTTTGATAAAAAATATAGTGATTGTTTAAATAATTATAATGGTTAACAGAAAGATTAGTTTAACAACAGATGAAAACTCAATCATAAAGCCTAAAATAATTTATAAACTTGTAAAAAAGTTATTTTATATTCATATTTCAACCCTATCCTCATGTGGATCTAATTTGGATCCTTAGTGGATCTACCTGACATGGGAGAATCCTGGGTGGAATTCCATTTTCAAAAATTTACATGAATTCCACTCCTCCACCACTATAAACAGGTACCCTCTCATCCCACATATTCAGACCACTCAAGATCTTCGGATATCGAAATCACTACAAAAATAAGTTGTAAATGTTTTTAATTTCAAATTAGAATCATTTCAATAATAATAAATCCATACAATGAAAAAAAATTCAACCCTACAGGAGTTAACCAAATATGAGGAAAAACACATTACCAAAATCCTTTGTTTTATTTTAATTATCCACTATATAAAATATTCATATTCATCTATTATATAACAAACCTGGTATTTTATGTAATATGATTTTTTTTATTCTAATTTATCCACCTATACTTATAAAAAATTCATCTAAGGGGTAACGAACTTACCGTTCTTATGTACGACGAATAATCGCCTCACAAAGAAATGTTGTTCCTTTTTTTTCATTACCAACAGTCTTGTTGGAAATAAAAATTGAAAGTATGTAACTATTTTATATATATGATATTTAATATTTATCTATTAATATAAAATTATTATATATAAAATAACTTCATCGTTTCCATTTTATGTAAATATGATAACTTCGTTTGTGGACGTGGGGACTACCGCCTCCTTAGAGAGATGAGATTCATTCACAGTCTACATAAAATGTACAATGGATTGGTTTAGTGAAGATATATAATATATATGATATAATAATTCTACATTTAATATCATATATATATATATACTTCAATTATTTTTTATCTTTCAATATGACAAGAAAACAAAAACAATGACTGTGTGTACATATGACATTTCATCTCTATGAATGGTGTAATCCATTTCATATATCTATAATTTATAAATTATTATAAATATTTATTTAATTAATATTAATGATATATAAAAAATGATTAATATTATTTAAATAACATAATCATAATCAAATTTAGATGATTAAGAATAAAAAGTAAAAACAGATAAAAAATATAACCCAATTTTTACCTGAAACATCATCTTAACAGAGAATTGTAAATAAACATTTAATATTAATTCATAATAAAATAATATATGGTACTAGATATATTAATATAGTTCTTTTTGTTGATTTATAATATATTAGTATTTATTATACTGGTGGTTTGAATGTGAATAGTGAAATTCAAAACTTAAGATAAGAGTTTTTTCATCTCACATTTTATTTCCATGCGGCATAAGTCATGCTCACCTATTATTTCTTATAAGTGGAGTTTATAATTATGATGTATGTATTATATGATTCATATACTTATATTATGGTTATTTTAATATCCATTTAAATTTGTATCATTCATGGTGTTCTGTCTGTAACGTTACCAAATTGATAATGTAATTTTGTCTCATTTTTTATTCCATGAGACACATGCCATGTTATGACACTATATTCTTTTATATGGTGTATATAATACCCTTTTATATGTTATATAATTAATATAGTACTATATTTGATAATTTTTTCAACATGTAAAGTCATTTTCTTACATGGAAATATTTATTTAACGATTCTAAGTGGAAAGAGTTTATTGTAACAATATAATTAATTATCAAGATAGATTATGATAATGCTTTAATTAATGAAACCTAATGATAAATATTTAAGTAGTATCCATGAATATTCCTCTATTATGTGTAGTAATGATAAATATATATTTTTGTACAATTTTTCAACTCTTTGTTACTAATTTTAATAGGGAAAGTAGTTTTAATAAAATTCATCATTATCCCTATCTTCGGTTGGAAATATATGTTCCCTAAAAATCATATTTTCTAAAAATATTTCCTAATATTTTATACAATTATTCAATGATATATATAATAAATATTTCTCATGTTTTACCTTTTAAAAGATGGTTTTTTATAAATGGAATATTATTGTCATTTTCTTATGAAGAAACATTTTAAAACATTTTTGAGAAAAAATGATTGTTAAAAATCCATGTATTTATCCACAACCACAACCTTTATTCTTTTTAATATTCCTTTGAAATCATAAAATATTCTTTTTGAATGATTTTTTTCATCATATTATTTAAAATAATTTATAAGGGGGTTTTTAAGAAAAAGATACAATTTTTTTTCTACATTAAAAAAGACTTTTAATTTATTTTCAAAGACTCATTTATGTTTTTTCAGAAGGTTGTTTTTAGTGGAATGTAATTTACTGATTTAAAATTCTTATTAAAATTTATTCAAGAAATTTTCATGTAAAAAGGATTTAAAAATTATTTTCAATAATCCTATATATGTTTTCTGAGAAATGGTTTTCAAAATGTTTTAAAGATTTTGTTTTTAAGGAAAAGGTTTTCAAAAGGATTTCATGTCTGTTTTATATGTTTTCAATAAAATAATTTCTTAGATTCACTTATAAATATTCACGTTTATTTTCAACAAAATGTGTTTTCAAAAGGTTTTATATTTTAATTTTTTTTTACGTTGAAATAATATTTTCCTCATGAAATTTTTTTAACGATATTTAAAAATTATTTTCCACAGAGGATGGCATCATTTAGTGATTGGAATTCCTTTCTAGAGAAATGATCAATTTTTTCCTTTCATATTTCTTATATGAAAGGTTTTTGTTTTAATGGAATGATTTTAATGAAACAATTTTATTATTCACGAGATATATATTTTTGAAAAACATATATATTTCCTGGGTTATATACTTGTGAACCCCATTTATTTTCACCAGTTATACATTGATGAAATTATTAGTAAACCTATCCTTTTCAAAAAGATAATATAATCTTACATTTTTATGAATCCCATTTCATTTCACGGGTTATGATATGATTGTTTATGATTTTTTGTCACATGTATATATGATTTCATTAAGAAACGGGTGGGACCTATATATCCCTCTATCGTATTGGTTAATGATTTATATATCATGAGATAATAATAAGAATCATGTCGATGGTCGTGATCCTCTGTATGAGATAGTGAACACCAATGGACAATGGATGATGGAGAAATATGACCCAAGATGAAAATATGTTTAGATATGATACACTATGGGAAGATAAGGAAACACGATCTAATATGGGATGATGGGGAACACAATCCATTATAAGGAAGGACTGCGATAGAGGTTGATTGTTTTTAGCTACCAATAGTTGTACTCCCCATGAAGATACCTTTTGTGTTTTCTGAATAAAGACATTAATTATAGGTAAATATATTACATGTTTATGTGTTTCCATGAATAATTGTCTTATAGCTATAATATGCTCATATTTTTCATGTTCATGGTTAAATTATAATTCAGGTCATATGAACATCCATCCTATATTCCACGTACCATGTTTTTGATCATTTATGTAAATACCCGAAAATTTAAAAGATTTTTTTTCTTATTTTCTTTGGAATTTTTCAAGTGCTCAGTTTCTGACGGCACCTGATTCTGAGGCCTGGTGTGCCCAGAATCAATTTCCAAATTTTAGCTCGAGTACGTTTTATGAACGAACGAGCAGGTTTTTCTAACTTTTGAACCGGTGCTCGGAATCGAAATCCGAGGGCACCGATGTAACCACATCGCATGTAATTGCTTAGGAACACCTTTTCTAGAGTTTCTTTTTCTTGGGTGTGGTTATTAAAAAAGGGTTAACTAATGAATAAAAATAAAATTCGTGCAACAATTTTTATTTTCTATTCAAAGTAGTTTAAACCTAAGCATGGTGGATGGAGTGGGACCCACTATATCCTAACTCCACTAGGTAGGATATTAGTGAGGAGGGGCGCACATGAGCCCTACCCCTTCAAATCCCTTAAAAAACCTCCCATCGTGCAATTAATTGGGTAACACACCCGCACCCCGTTTAAATGCCAAGTCAACTCTCGCAATTAATTGGTCAACGCACGTTAATTGATTGTGATATTTTGAATTTTGAAAGGGTTGGAATATGTAATAAAATAAGGGAATCCTTATTTTATTATGGTTGTTTTTTTGTGTGAGAAGTTTTGGAAGAGGACAACTATAGTCTTTAAGAACGTCCTTCCTTGTTAAAGAATGCGAAGAACGATGAAGAACGCTAGTTCCTCAGATATCGATGACGCGACTCCGTGTACCACGACGCCGACGACGCTTACGGAGCCTCCTTCCACGACACTGTCTTCCACGGTGACCTTTTCCCGCAACGATCCTCATTCAACGAATTCGTCGAGGTTGGGTTTTTATTTATGTATAATTTAATTCCCTTGTTTTATTCGTTCAAAAGAAAACAAAGAACGTGGATCAACTTGTTGTCATGTTGATCCACAAATGTTTTAATTGCGGATTGGGAATTTTGGTATGCTTCAATTTTATTTGAGGGGTCGTGGAATGTTTTTCTTCAATTTTATTTAAATAAAATTGATTATTCGTTCTTCATAAAACCTGGTCTAATCTTGGATATTTGATAATGCCTAACGCGGAGAGCGCGGGCCGAAAAAACACGTCCTGAAAACCCTTCGCATATTATTGTTGGTGCGCAGATTGACGACGACGATGGAACGGGACCGCAACAGTGATTTGAGGTATTCGCAGTAAAGTATGGGACCCTAGATGAACACTGGCGCAGGCGGAATTGAAAACGGACCACCGGAGAAACTCCGATGGCCCGCAGACCTCACCGGCGGCGCAGGCACCGGTGCGGCGGTGCCAGAGGCCGGAGACGGCGGCCGACACTGGCCGACCGCATGGGATCCGAGGGAGGAGGACGCGGTGCTCGCTGCGTCCGCGGAGCGCAAAGGTCGTGGGGGACCGCATCCCCCGCTTAGCGCGCTGGCCAAACAAGCATGCCACCTAGTCGGGCCGGGCCGGGTTGCGTAGACCGGGGCAGGCCACGCCCCGCCGAGGCAGACCCGGACCCCGGCCGGCCCAGGGGGTGGGGCCAGGTCGAACCGGACCCAGACCCCCCATTTTCGGATCACTTCTGGTCATTTGCCCATATCTTGGGCTACGGACCTCCGATCGACGCACCGTCAGTTGTGCAAAGATCCTTGGATCGAGAAGGTCGTTTTGGTATGTTACACTCAAGGTTCTATAGTATTGTTTACTTTTATAAAGGAAATGCCTTCCCTTTTTATTGGGATTTACGCCTTTGGTGTTTGTCTCCAGCCCCTGGCCTATGGAAGGGGGTCTTGGGGTAGTCACGGCACGTGCCCTGAGGATGGGTCGTCAGAAATTGGTATTAGAGGATTCGGTTCTACCATAGAACTTATAACTCTAATTTTTCTTTTTTGTGAAGCAATAGTGTTAAGAGTACCGAGTGTGGTTTTCAGTACAGGGAGACCAGTGTTGTTGTGGGCGGCCGACATATCCATACACCCGGACCATGACTACTGATTTACAACTCAGTGCACAAAAACAATAATTGCGTGTGTGTTTTCAACGGTTTTCCCCTTAAAATATCTCAAATCATGTCATCTCACCAGGTATAATCATTTGACCATGTCACATCTGTTTCTTTAAGGATGTCTTTCCATGAACGACCAACTAGATCCTAGAGGGATGTACATACTGACAAACTGACGAGCGAAAAGGATTCAGTACAGGTCCCTCTTACAGTTGAGGCACCAGCGGTACTACCATACGTTAGACCACTGATTCCACCAGCCCTAGTAGCAGGCAATGCACGCCGCTTGAGTGCGCTGCACGATTTCCAGCGCAAGAGGCCACATAGGTTTCAGGGAGAGACGGACCCACAGGCGTATAAGGATTGGCTGGTGGCTGTGGTGAGAGTTTTCAGGATAGTAGGTACACCAGCGGACTTCATGGTGATCTTTGCAGCCAGCCTCTTTCAGGCAGTAGCAGGCAGGTCGTGGAGTCGGATGCTCCAATTTTGTGATGAGATGACCTTCACATGGGGAGACATCGTGACATTTTTCAGGGTGGAGTTTGTACCAGTGGCTCTACACCCCGAGCGTGTTTAGGAGCTCCTGCCTTTGCCGCATGATTTTCGATCAGTAGCTGAGTCATCTGTGGCAGTAGACAGTTGATGCAGGGGTCCAAGTGGACCAAACCAGTAGATGGGCGATCTTGGGTTATAGTATTGGTAGTGAGGGGCACCCGGGGTGGGGTCAGAGCCAGGTGTGCTAGAAACGAATAGTGTTTCTCTTGCGGCAGGAAGGGTCACATGGCACGTGACTGTCCAACTCCCCGCACAGTTGATTCATATGCATTAGAGGAGCCACTAAGACAGAAGCAGCGGCGGGTTCTTAGGCAACAGCCAAGCATTGGACAAGGAATTAGAGCTCTGGAAGCAGGTAGACAAGAGAGGATTTAGTGGATTCATTTCTGTTCCTTGTACTTCTAGTTCCATGTTGTTGTTGTTGTATTTGTGTCTTTGTACTTCGAGATGCGGTAATAAAAGACACTTATCTTTGTGAAGTTTTTTTCCTGTCCTTTTTTTTGGTTGATACAGAGAGGTCCCAGTTAAAATTATTGACCACACCCACACATTAGAGATTTATACTGGAGGAGACCCGGTGACCTCACACTGATGCTGATAGTGTGACTCAACCCTTGGAGGCGAGAGTGACTGTTGGATCTCTTGGTACTAACGTCGGGGCCTTACGATGTCATCCATGGCATGAATGCATCATTCATGTCAGGATTGACTGTATTAGGCAATGGTCATGGTTCATCTAGGGGATGAGACTGAGTTTTTCTTTTCGGAAAAGGAGATATCTTAGCAGCTCTTACCGATCATAGGCAAAGAAGGTGCAGATCATCCAGGAGTGGATGAAGACTATAGAGTGTAGTAAGAAAGAGGAAACTGGCGTCAGTCTTAGAGACTCGGGTTTGTTAAATGTTTCAAGAAGAGTAATCATTAAGGAGAGATGAGTCTGCGAAGCAGCAGACGTGGAGGCCGAGCTTGGAGAGAATCATGAGGTGGTGTACATTTCAACATGCTACAACCACCAGCCTTAGTTGTCCTCGCCAGGCTCAGGGAGCTGGAGGGTAGGAGAAGAGTGTGTCTGCATGCGGTCAAGGAGTGTGACCTAATGGCTCTAAAAATGATTCAAGGGACAGTCTATGTCCACTACTAGCTGCCGTAGTAACAGACGTTGATATGAATCATTCCTTCCTTCCACTAATCTTATCCCAGACCTAGAGTTTCCGGTATGCCATAGAATTGACCCTCACATCTGGGGATACCTTGGGAGGAGACTCAATAATCACACTTACGCCGACATTGTGGTCTGACCCTCGAGGTGAGAGTTTTGGTTGGAATCTCTTCGTAGCAGCGTCGAGGCCTTACGACGTTGGTCTTAGTATGGATTTGATTCAAAGTTCATGCTCAGATTGACTGTATTAGGGAAAAAGGTTGTGGTATAACTACAACGTCGGGATGAGTTTTCCTTTGTCAGTGAAAAGGAAACCCCAGGAAGCACAGGATAATCTCATGCATAGGAGGGTTTGTCCGACCACTCTTGGGTCGACCAACCTTATCCTCGTGGCAGCATGAGTTTTGAGTTTCAGTTCTAATCAGGAAATGGTGGCCTCTAGAGTTCGAGGATGGTGATCACGTCCTTATATTGGTCTCAACTCGATGAGGTTTACAGAGATGTGGCCGAGGAGAAAAGTTATCTTTGAGGTTCAATGGAAATATCTAGGTCCTCAGCAGGGTAGGTGAGGTGGTTTAACGCTTGACCTTTCCACCTCAGTTGCACCAGGTGCATGATCCTTCACACATCATCGACCTTAGGAAGTAGGATGTTGATAGCAGGGCGACATTCACGGAGGTTCCAGTGGGGATCAAAGATCGACAGGAGTGGATCCTACATAGACGGTCGATTCCTCAGGTGCGCTTTCACTGGCAGTACAGGAACCTCTAGGTGAGCACATGGGAGCAGAAGGCTCAAATTTGTGCTCAGTACCACTTTTGTTTCCCTAGTTTTTTTCATAGCATTATGGGGACGTAAATCCCGGAAGTGGGAGTAATGTAAAGACCCATGAATTTCAAAGACTTTTCTTCTTAATTTCTTTGGAATTTTATGAGTTCGCGGTTTTTGATGGCACCAGATTCCGAGGCCCGGTCTTCCCGGAATCAATTTATGATGTTTAGATTGTGTACGTTCAGTGAACGAATGAGCGGGTTTTTTTAAATTTTGAACCGGTGCTCGAAATCGAAATCCTAGGGAACCGATGAAACCGCATCGCCGATAATTACTTAGGAACACCTTTTCTGGAGTTGCGTTTTCTCGGGTGTGGTTATTAAAAAAAATGGTTAACTAATGAATAAAAATAAAATTCATGCAATAATTTTTATTTTCTATTCTAACCAGTTTTAACCTAAGCATGGTGGTTGGAGTGGGACCCACTATATCCTAACTCCACTAGGTAGGATATTAGTGAGGTGGGGACCACATGAGCCCTACCATTTCGAATCCCATAAAAAACCTCCCTCAGGCAATTAATTGGGTAACACACCCGCACCCCTTTAAAATGCGAAGTCAAATCCCGAAATTAATTGGTCAATGCAAGTTAATTGATTGTGATATTTTGAATTTTGAAAGGGTTGGTATAAGTAATAAAATAAGGGAAACCTTATTTTATTATGGTTTTTTGTTGTGCGAGATGTGTTGGAAGAGGAGAACTCTAATCTTGAAGAACATTCTTCCTCGTTGAAGAACGCGAAGAATGACAAAGAATGGTAGTTCCTCAAAGATCGACAACGCGATGTCATATACCTCGACACCGATGATCCTCTTCTTCGTGACGCCGTGTACCGCGATGCCGACGATGCTTACGGAGCCTCGTTCCGTGACGTTGTCTTCCGCGACATCCTTTTCCCGCAATGATCCCCATTCGATGACTTCGTCGAGGTAGGGTTTTTATTTATATATAATTGAATTCCCTTTTTTATTTCGTTCAAAAGAAAACAAAGAACGTAGATCAACTTGTTGTCAAGTTGATCCGCGAATGTTTTAATTGCGGATTGGGAATTCTGGTATGCTTCAATTTTATTTGAGGGATCATGGAATGGTTTTCTTCAATTTTATTTAAATAAAATTGATTATTCATTCTTCGTAAAACCCTTTCTAATCATGGATATTTGATAATGCCTAACACGGAGGGCACAAGCCGAACAAACACGGCCCGACAACCCTCTGCAGATTGTTGTTGGTGCGCGGATTGACGAAGATGATAAAATGGGACTACAACAGTGATTTGAGGCCTTCGTTGTAAAGTACGGGACCCGAGATGAACACCGGTGAAGACGGAATTGAAAACTGACCACCGGAGCAACTCTGATGGCCCGCAGACATCACTAGCGGTGCCGACGGTGGCGACGCCCCAGCGCGCCACTAGGAAGAACCGCTGTGGATGAAGTCACAGACGCTAGCGGCCGGATCCCACGACCGCGCGGGATCAAGGGGAGTAGGACGCGGCGCTCGCAGCGTCCGCGGAGCGCAAAGGCTGCGGGGGACCACGTCCCCCGCTCAACTCGCTGGTCGAGCCAGCGTGCCACTCGGCCGGGCCGGGCCAGGTTGCGTGGACCGGGCCACACCTAGTTGGGCCTGGCAGCACCCCACTGGGTCAGATCCGGACCGAGGTCGGGTCGACCCGGGGGGGTTAGGCCGGGTCGGACCGGGCCCAGACCCCTCATTTTCGGATCACTTCTGGTCTTTTGCCCATATCTTGGGCTACAGACCTCAGATCGATGCACTGTTAGTTGCTTAGCGATCCTTGGATCGAGACAGTAGTTTCGGTATATTATACTGAAATTTCCGGAGAACTTTTTGTACGGCCGGGTTGGTTCGAACACAAAACCTACAGGGCCCTCGGAGCGGAAACGCCTATAACTTGAGCTCTGGACGTCTGATTGACGTGCCATAGACTTTGTTGGATTCCTCTTAGTGATGCGGACCTTTTTTCTTACTACGCTCGAGGTTTGGATGCAGTTGGAGTATGGTCGGGTCGAATTGTACCTGAAATCCAACATGGCCCCTGGAACGGAAAAGACGATAACATTCAGACCGGACGTCCGTTTGACGAACCGTCAGCGGCGTTGCTGATCACGTCGAGAAACGTTGCCTATGAGTATAACCTATTTCAGTTTAGGTTACAGTTGATATATTTTCAGGTTGGTTCATACATGAAACCTACAGGGCTCCTGGGACGAAAATGCCAATAACTCATAGGCCGGGCGTCCGATTGATGCGCCATCTGTTTCGTTGATACCACTATGACGAGGTGGTCTTTGAGATTATTCTTCATGGGACTTTGTGATACTTGGAGTATCGACCTGTAGCTCATGGAGCGGACCCTCCCAGAGACGAGCATATGGAGTACGGAGACCGTGTAGCCGGCTAAGAGCTGAGGACTACTTGTTCGATTTGATTCGGAGTGACTTGCATAACCCAGTGGGGAGCAATACTTTGTGAGGTGGAAGACCCATGGCAGAGGAGAACTACCTTGTGAGGTGGCAGACCCACAATACTTGACAGGAGAAGTACCACCATAGGCTGTGAGGGGGAGCACTATTGTGTGAGGTGGCAGACTCATGGCGGAGGAGCAGTACATTGTGAGGTGGATGACCCACGGTACTCGACAGGAGGAGTACCTCAGCAGTATTAGGTTAGTGAGCAGTACCTCAGAGTCGTGATAGGATCACTGTATTCAACAGAGACGGAGCTCGTCAGCAGTTACAGTTTCATTAATGAAAATCCCGGTTTGAGATGACACTTTGACCTTTGTGTTTCCTCATGATTGAGATGGGTTATTAGATAAATTACGTATATATATGGGCATATAACTAAGTAGTGGTTATCTGTTGAATTCATATATATGTGAAACCTAGTAGTTGATATGGGCTACTTTGTAACTTAGGTATAAGTATGGGCTTATACCTAAGTAAGGGTTATCCGTTGAGAACTTTCTTGTGTTTATCCGTGTTGTATTTAGTGAGACCTTGAGGGTCTCAGGGTCCCTATTTAGTATCATATACTCACCCCTGCACAGGCTATGCCCACACCTCTTTGTGTTGGTTGCAGACGACGGACATCACTGATTATGGTTGAGGCTTGTAGAGTTGGATGGTACCTGGAGGCGGATCTCATGACGAGTCGGTACCCGGAGGAGATGGGCGGATGGACGATCAGATGTTGAGTGCTGAGGAGGACATCTGTACCTACCCTTTAGGTAGGATATGTGGTGGACGATCTGGGAGCTGCTTTTCAACCTTTCAGCTATTATCCTTTGAGTTGTACTTTACTTTCAGTTGTAGTTGTACCTTTCTTTTGGGCTTGTATTTCCGGCCCCTTTTACTTTTAGTACATTGTTTACTACTTTACTTAGTATTTTCTTCCACTTGTACTATTTAGTTTTGTTTACTTTTATAAAGGCAATCCCTTCCATTTTTATGGGGATTTACTCTTTTGGTGCTAGTCGTCGGCCCCTGGCCTATGGAAGGCGAGCTTGGGGTAGTCACGGCATGGGCCCCGAGGGTGGGTCGTGACAATTTACATACAGGATATGATCATAAAATTATATTCTCATGTTCTCATACCCTTATTTCAATGATATTCATGCATATTTCCTTTATTTACCCTTACTAAGAATTCAAGTTCCGTCCTTTCTTATATTTCCTTCCTCCATGTTTTAAATAAATTATTCAAGTAAAAGTACTAAAGGGGTTGTTTTTTTGGTTGACATTGATGATCATTCACATTGTAAGAATATTTTTTTTCATGTTTCCAAAGACACAAAATGATTACTATCCTAGTGTATGTACCTTTTCAATGTGATAAATATACATTAAAACAATGTAATTTATTTTGATGTAAAGCATCTGTAGATATAGTTTGTGTCAAATGAAATGTTTATCCAACTATTGGAAACATTGAGGATAAGTATTTTGTGAGATATCTCAGGATATTTCAAATAATATGTCTTGGTATTTCTCAAAATAAGTCACTAAAGACGAGTTAATGTTTAAGAAATTGTCATGGAATTTCAAAAAGGGATTGAGTGAGTTGTTTCTAAGAAATAAATCCCTACCTAGATACTATTACTGGATATAGATATAGAATATATATACATATGGTTAATAACCCCAAAAAAACCATATTGGGAAAGAAAATATCATGAACTAGTGGATGAAAAAGGGCCTTGTTGCAGAACACATTCAAAACTCTCAAGGAATATTGATTATAAATTCACAAACACTTTATGGATAATAGGTATGGGTTTAAATAGAGAATTACTATGAATAATATACGACAATCCGGTGGTTTCATAGATTATATAAATTTTTTAATGATTTGGACATCTTTTAAGTAATTTTGCATCATTATTATGGGGGTTTCATCAATGAAAAGTGATGCTCACACTATGCTTTCTGGTTTTAATGAATTATAGGAACTTGAAAGAACAAGATTAAAATTGAATGTGATGGATGTTTTTTTGATGATCAATCAAATGGGATAATCACTGATTTCATGGATTTTGGGATCATTCATAATTAGTTTTCATGACACATGATTAAAAACATCTACATTTACCAACTCTCAAACTCACTAAAGAAGATTATGATGAAGTTCATTGAGGTTTCAGGTAATTAATACCACATAAGAAAGAAGATAAAATTCATTTTTGTTGTGAATTTTGAAGGAATCACATAGTTAAATGTCTTAGATTATCAAGATGATGTGTTGACTAAGGAAAAGGACACAAATAAAGATACTGCATATTAAAAATGGATGGTACAGTTAATACAATTGATGGGAATATCAGCCTTCCTAATTCCTCATTAAAGGATAAATACATTATTTATGCAATGATTAGTAATTATGAATATTTATATCCCTAGTGGAATACTCATGATGTAAATTAGGAAAGTGGTATGAGTATTGGATATAAATATAGACATAAAGAGACCTCAGACTACATGTTAATAGTATGTGATGTTATAAGTATATTTTTTAAATTAAACATAACAAGAATAATTATATTATGGTTGACAGACCATAATAACATATTCATATATCATATTCTATGAAAATTACTATTAACGAAGAAGAAAATGATGCTTGAGTAATAATTTAATAATAAATTTCTATGATTTAAGTGTATACGTTTTGAAATTCAATGATTATGTGATATGAATCATGAAATATATATTTACATTATTATACATTTTTTATTATGGAATTAAAAGGATATGATGAATGGTAAAGATGAAATAAAAATATGATTTATGGTAGTTGTAATATTTTGGAAAAGGGTAAGGTAAAACATAATTTTTTCATGATATTGAGTCAATTATGTTTATATTGGATAAAGGGATGATTGATATGCATAAATTAAATTGGATAGTATTGATTAGATTGGAATTGATTATTGATATTTTGATAGAGGGGTCTATTTAATAATAGAAATAATTACTACACCATTAATTAAATGAATATATCTTATAATCATTTTAATTAATTTTCCTACATGTTTTCTAAAAATATTTATTATAATTCAGTTTATTAACATGTTTCAGGAGAATGTATGTTGAGGGTATTCACATGTTTGGAATCTGACAACCAATAAATACATTGTGATATTTGAGGGTGCAATGATAAGATGATTTCAATACCTTATTTTAAATGTTTTCTATTTTAATATTTATGATGTATTATAAGGATATACATTTATAGAATATTTAGGTTAAACATCATATGATGTTTGTGATATTAAATTACTATCTACCCATAGGAGGTTTTTTTTATATTGGATAAACTATTCTGACCTCATTGTGTTGAGGGTAACTGGTAAAATATGATATGGCATATCATGGATCTCATGATCTGTTAGTGTTTAAGGAATAAAAAAATTACATTTCTTTTTTGGAGAAAGAAGTGATATGGAAATGTTTCAGGACCTGAAAAATGGTTGAGGATTTCATGAAATCACGAATGTATATATTCTCATGAAAATTAATCAAATTTAGAAAAAAATTATCTTGAAACCAAATTTTTTCCCAAGTACCTTCATTTATGATGAATAAAATGGACCCTTAGATCATCATATGTTTATTGATTTTGGATTATTAGATTTTTCCTACCAATCTGATCTGTCACACTCTATTCATACATCAAATATAGGATTCTCTTCTAGGTCCCTATTTTTACTTCCCACCTATGTTCTCATATGTGGAAACCTAGTTATGTTTTACACCAGGTAATCATTATATTTAAAACACCCCCATTTAAATGTAAGTTTTAATATTCATTTTTATGATGTGGGTTTAAATGAATGGAACACTTCTATACTATACATTTGATAACCCAAAGTATTTTTGCGGTAAAAGTTCATTTCAAGGGGGGTATAATGTAACCCCCTATGATATTTTTATTTGTTAACTGAATTAGTTTATTATTTTTGTTTTTTAAATTTCAAGAAATAGTAAATATAGATTTTATTATAAGAATACACTAAATGTTTCTTTCATAATAAGAAAAAAGAATGAAAATTTTGCACTGCATGAAACTAATAGATTATACTGAGGTATATGAAAAAACAAATTTTTATTTTATTACACACTAATATGTATTCCATTTATTGCTTCTGTTACACGTAGGGTCATGCTTCACCGAACTAAATTATAATTATAATATTGTTATTAAAATATTATTATAGATACCACTTATCTGTTAGAATGGATGTTTCGAATAAAATTGAATCGATAAAAAATAATATTTAAACATGTATTTAAAATTAATCCTTTGGCCATCAATTACATGAAGTGAATATAAGAACTATTTTAATGTAATGAAATTACATTTCTAAGAAAAACTATTTTCTTATATATAATTATAATTTTATCTAAATAAATTAAACCAACCACTTTTTATTAATTATTTAAATAATATTTATATATTATATATTAATTCAATATTTTTTATTATCATCAAATTGGTTTGATGGGTATAATATATGAATAAATAAAATTTTATTAATAAAAAGATGTTTTACTCTTAAATATTATTTTACCACCATTTATTGGATAACCAATTATAGATCTGATTTTTAAATATTTTATTATTATTAATTTAAAATATAAACATTATTTTTTAAATTATAACATAAAAATTAGATTAGGTTAAATTTTTTATATATTTATTTGTTGTTTAACTTTTTTGATGAACTATAAAAACACTAATTTTTAATTCAAAAATCCTTTTTCATCTTACAGATTAACATGATTAAGTTATATTTTAGTTTTTGTTAAAAGTTTTTTAGAAAAATTATACATAAATTAATCCAATTTTGGTCATTAGAAACAATTTCACATTGAAATTGAACAGAAAAATTATCAAATTTTTTGAACTTTTTGCTTGAAAACCCTCTATCATGGCATGTGTGTGGGATCACTGTTATATTAATTTCAAAAAACTGTGTGATTATTAATATTCATAATGTATTAAATATTTTTAATTATAATAATTAATAATATATAATAATTTTATGTTATTCTTTCCATAAATATAAGTGAATGCGATTAAAATTAATGACGACAATTAAGAGAAAAATTTGATGAACAATTGAATAGGCATAATCATAATACCCAAAATGATGTTGTCACTTTTTGAAAAGAAATTATGTATTAATATATCAACCATATCCTCCATTAAAAATAAATTTTAACACTATTTTATTCACATGACATATGAATACATGGGTGAAATTCCATTTTAAAAAATTTACAAGAATGTCACACCTCCTCCATTATAAAAATTTATTAACCCATCCAACTTACTAACAAACCTAATTCCTTATGTCTCACCCAAAATATTCTCAAATAAGAACCCATAATCACTAACATAATCTTATAATCCCTTCTCAGGGAATAAATCAATCTACGTATTCCCTTGGAGGAAAACAATGATGAGTCACCCAAAGAAGATGTAAGATCCATCCCCAAGATCCATTGTTTTATTTTCATTATCCTCCCCTCAATGCTTCTCCTTACATGATAAAATTATTACCTATGTATCGTAAATATATTTATATTCTTTAATTATTATATTTATACTTAATATTAGACACTTCCATGTAATAGGAAAAGAACTTATATTTCTTTTGTACCGCGAACAAACCCCCACAAAACGACGTTGTTCATTTTTCCTTTGCAATTGATAATGTTTGGGAATTTTATGGTAACTATGTTTTTATATGATATATAATATATTTATGATGTATTTTTTCTTTTTAAATTATTATATAAATAATAAATTCATATTTTCCATTTTTAGTAAATATGATAAGTTCGTTTGGGACGTGTGGACGAATGCCTCGTCAAAGCATTGTGATTAGTTCACAATCTACCTGGAAATTATAAATGATTAGTTTAGTGATATTATGTTATATATATATATATATATATTAAAAATTCATTATAAATTAATGGTGTTATATATGTAATTATATTACTATATTTCAATTAATTTCATTCTTTCAATACAGTCTGAGGCCGAAAATCGGGTTCATGCATACGTATGGCCTACCATCACTAAGAATATTGTATTCCATTTAATATATATATATATTATAGAGTAATATAAATAAATATAAATATGATTTATAGAGATATATAAATAATTTTTTAAATTCATAAAATAAGAAAATCATAATCTATGTAAGATGATCCTGAATTACAAGTCAAAACATATACAGAGAACCACACTGATATTACAAGAAATGTAAGGATAACATGGAATTTTTAATAAAAATATATCACAAATTAATTTTAAAATCATGTTTTTATTAAATATAATAATATAGTTCTATGTTATATTTATAAAAAACATATATTTATTATAAAAAAGGCTTAAATGTTTACAAATAATGTCGTGACCTAAGGTTAGGGTTTTCTTGTCTCAATTTTATTTTCATTGTGACAAAAGAAATGTTCACCTCCTATTTCTTATATGTGTTGTGTAAAATACCCATGAATGTATTATATGATTTTTTAAATATATTTATTTGTATTTAAATATCTATTTGATAATATTTCTCATAACTACCTGCATTGTTATAAAAAAAATTCCCATTTGATTAAAATTAATTATTTTATTAAGTTCTTTGGTTATAGAAAACACATGAAATTATTAGATGTAATTATATCCTATCAGCTTAAAAATTACAAAAAAAATATTTAACATTTCTAATATATCCATTTAATAGTGATCATATTATTATTATAAATATAGGGCGTTAAAAATTCCAACTAAAAGAGAAAAAAGAAGTGACAAACTCAGCCTGTAGCATCATTCCCTATGATTCCAATTTATCAATTATTATGAGGGAGATAACATCATAGTAATTTTTTCGAAAATATACACTATATGAGATGCAACAAATTATGTATGAGAGAAACCATTTACAAGACAATTTAAATTTCATAGAGATCACATCCCAGACCATGTACACTGAACCAACCAATAAAATTCTCACAGTCGCACACCTTACATTTATGGTGATTGGTATTATATTAAAGGTATTTATATTAGGATCCTACAAATAATATTTTTTACATTATGTTTAATTGAATAATGAATAAATTTATTCTTATTATTTGTTATATTATTAATGATTTTTATTTTGATTTAATAAAACACAAATTTTCTTTTTGGGAAATATTACAATTCAATTAAGGAATTTATTTTTATAAATTAATGGTTTTTTGAAATGAATAATTTTATATTGAAATATTATTATTAAATAATTTTTATAACATATAAATGATCAAAAAAATTATGAAGTCAATTTTTTTATAAAGGTTCAAAAACAATTACTTTCAAAAAACATACCATTTCTCAATAAACGTGGATTATTATATTAAAAGTGAAAGTATTCGTATTTATAATTTTTTATGAAATGAATATTATTTATGGAATTAGAAAATAAAAAATGTCAAATTTTTAATCTTTCATGTTTTTTTGGACAATCGAATTTTCAGGTAAAAAATAAATACGGTGTAAATATACAGTGTGTATTATAATAACATAATGACTCGAAATTTATTTAATAAAAAATATAAAAGATATCCATATCCAATGAAATGTATTATTTTTAAAATAACTCATTTTTTATTATATTAGTTTTAAAAATCCATTATGAATACTTAAAAACATTAATATATTTTAAGGTTTTTAAATCATTTCTTTAAGAGTATGAATCCCTTCCACATAATAAATGTTATTATATTATTTTGTTCTAACATTTCATTATAATACAATGAAATCCAATCCCATTTTTCACTAACCATGGAAAAAAAACTCTGGTTAATTTGTGGTTTTTGGTTTTTCTTATGCAGAGTCCAAAACTGAAGTTTGAGAAATAATAAAAAATTCCCCACTCATTCCAAATATAAAACCAACCATTAATCAATTTATCTTTACTCTATATCCTTATAGAATTAAATTACACTAATAACCCCTCTATGAAGTCCTCCAAAAGTGAATATAATCTCCTTGTAGTTCCACAAAAGCATTTGGAGTTACACACTCATCTAAGGGATCCTCAAATCCTCTTCGTTATTAAATTTTCTTTATTATATTATAACTTATATTTCCAATTCCTAAGGTTGTGATTTTTCATTACATGTACCTATTACTTACAATTTTTTGTCCACGTGATTACAAACCAAGATCTACCTCATTGACCCATTTTTTATTTTTTATTTGATGTTTTTATACTTCAGAAATAAAAATGTGAATTTCCATAACAATACAATTGTGTAATGAAAACCATAACCATTTCATATAAAGGGTGTTCACCTTTATAAACATATAATTATTTCATTAGGAAATAAAATATATTTATTATACACTCCTTGATTGTGGAATAAAATATGATGATAAATTCTTTATTGTTTTATGTTCTATATGGAATTACTAAGCATGGGATTGCAATGAATGTGATAGGTGCAACCAAAAATATATTGTCCTCCAATTAATTGTGTAATATTTCATCTCATGTGATGTCATGTTGGGATTGGGAGTGAACCTGATTCTTTTATGTGGAAATTTCCATTATCATATCTTGGTAGTTATCCTTGACTTATGTTTATGATGCATTGTTTTATGTTTTTACCACATTTCCAATGTGACATATAGGATTATCATGATATATCATGTCTTATTGTTCATGTTTATGATTTATAATCTTAATATGCCACATTGGTCTGCCTATTGTCTAACATGTTTTATTTTCATTTTGTTATGCCATTTTTAGTCTCATACAGGGCTTTATAGCTCACCCGTTCTTATTTTTGTTCCATGGTTTTCCATGAAATTTTATGTGCGATAATGTTAAAGAATTTTTCTAGAAAGATGATGTATTTCTCATTTTATGATGTTATGTGAGGTAATAATTCTCAATGACACTATTATTCTTGATCCTTCCTGTTTTTTATGTTTGATTTTATGTAATAAGTCTTGAATTAATAGGAAATAAAGATATGGTTATTCATCTTTAGTTACAAATAAAATGTTTATACATTTTTTGGATTATGATTATAAAGCTCAATATAAATACATAGTGATAAGTCTATACATAATAAAAAATCACTAAATTCTTTGTAAGTGTATAGTATGTGATTTATCAATAAAATAAATTCCATTCTAGCTACTACAAGTAGATGATTCTCTAGAACAGATGTAAATAGATGCTAAACAAGAAAACATCCCATTGATATAGACTCTATCAAGAACTGGTTCATGAAAATAGGCCTTACTACACACCTGGTTTGACACTTCTGGGGTATATGATTTGGTAAAGTCATATGCTAATTATGAACCATTATTAAGGGAATAAAATATTCCCTTAACAGTATGTTATAGGAAATAGATCATGAATAACATTGATTGAAGCCTCGAAATTCATAATTTATTTATAAGTTATCCCTTTAACGAAATTGGATTCCCCGTTATTTATTTAATTTTTTAAAATTACTTATCCAAAAAATTTATTTCGTTCAAATTAATGGTAAAAAATTGGAGGACATGTGTAAAAAACTAATGTCAAGGGAAATGTGATGACTTCCCCAATAAGATACCCAACCTGATTAGAGCATGAATATTTAATTCTATGATGATACTCTATTAGATGATCCATGTTATGAATATAAACCTATATCCTTAGGATTTTCCAAAGCCTCTAGGAGAGAAAAGCTATGATTGATACCTTTATATGATAAAGGCCTCTAATATTCAATAAATACTATTATCCTTTAATAGTGGAATAATGTATCAAATCCATTGAGAATATCTTCTTCATCCATCAATTTCTTGAGCATGATCATGATATACTAGTTGTTTATAATATAGAGGGAGAATATTATCAGTGTTGTACATTGATAAATGTATGAAGTCTATTGAAGGTATCATAGTGATTCGGTGGAAGGAATTATAGAAAAGGGTTTTTAGTAAATATATTACCCACACTCTCTAACATAAAATTGAATGGTATTTCCTTTTTCTAAAGCTTAATAATGAAAAATATATCAGGGTGTATGGGGAAATTATCACTTGAATTTTGCAATACACCTATGTCATTTCCATTACCACCAAATTTGTGTTAGACCACATCTTTGGTTTGATAAAACCTCGTCTACTGAAATCACTATAAAACCATGACTTCGATATCATGAACAAAATTCTAAAATGTTCCCTCAATGTCAAAAATGATATTAGAGAATATCAAGAGTGTCATGTGGATAATAAGTGTAAATTTGATTTCAATTCTAGTAGTCTGATGGATAAATCTGATGCTTCCTTAAAATTTCAACATCAAACATGTCAATGGTGCTAAAAGAATCATCCCAGAAGTAGCCTAAGGGGGATGAAGAGATGCATTAGGTACAGGAAGCAAGGACCCATAGCTGGAAAATTCCTATAGGAGAAACCAACCAATATGATTGAGTAATGGAATGAAATAGTCAACCATAAATGCATTGTTCACTAATTCAACTAAAAGGAACTAGGGAAATATGATAAACAAGTCACTAAGAAAATGTTTTTTATAAATAACCAACAACCTCCATGTAATCATGGGATTTCTATTTCCATAAAAAACACCAAGGTGGTTCTCAACAAAATATTAGTTATAGGTTTTCTGGCTATTCATTGTATAATAATTTAGGTACTTTAAGGTTATGTTTATATAAATTCTCTCATATAATGATATTTTAGTATAACTATTCAAACACCACAAATAATTGAAGTATAGATGTTGGTTAAGACAACATATGAGGAAATTATTACATCTCATGTTCATAACTCCTCCCCTATCACAATTTAATTTTTTTAACATCCCAAAAGAGATATTCATATCCAAATTGATTAAATTTTATGCAATTCTTGGTAGGGATTAACCTTCAATATATACAGGGAAAACATAAATTACCAAGAGAAGGAAAGAACTCCCCATATCAATAATCGACCCCTAATTCTGTACAAGTGAAAGGAAGATTGTGTTACTTCTTTCATAACAACATCTCAAGAATGGAAATTATTTTCCTATAAGAAAGAATATCTAGATTATATTATTGAGTCTAAATTAAATATTATCCTTGAGGAAAAGTCCATTGTGAGGTAATATGTTGAAGCACTTCCCAATTAATTTCTTGGTCTTCCTCCTAGATAGTATATTGAATTTTCCATCGATTATATACCTATGGGGTTAGTAATATATAAGTATCTATGTATAATTTTTGTTTTGGATCATGATAATCTGAAATAAGAATTACAATAGAAATTGGATAATGGGTTAATACGCCCATGTGATTCACCATGGGTTGCACCAGACCTATTCCTTAAGATAAATGATATATTAATTCACTTTTCATTGATTATTGCAAGCTCAAGAAGATTAGTATAAAGAAAATGTATCCTATTACACATATTGATTAATTATTTGATAAGATATGTTGAAAAAAATATATCCCCGTTGTGGATGTGCACTTGGTGTACTACTATGTTTGGGTGAAGAAGCAGGATATCCCCCATACTTCATTTCTTATAAGGTACGTGCACTATGAGTTCATTGTAATGCCACTAAAACTCAATAATTCTCCTTCAATATTCATTAATTTGATGAAAATTGTCATTATATATTACCAAAATACATTTTGGGGAGTATTTATAGATGATATTATAATACACATCCAAAACCATATATGATCATGAAGAGAATATGATAACTATGCTAAAGTCCTTATTAAAGAAAAATCATTATGCCAAGTACAAAAAATGTGTGTTATGGTTTATGTATGTCTCGTTAACGAGTCATGTAATCATTATAAATAGGTTATCAATAGACCTTAAAAGATACATTAAATTTAAATATGTCTGAGGACAACATCTATGATATATATTTGATGTTTCCATGGATTAACCGAGTACTATTATTGATTTGTAAGAAATTTCTGACAATTTTAAAACCCTCATACCAAGATATCTCAGAAGTGAGGCATGATGGCATTGAATTATGAATTTAAATAGATCATAAATGAGTTAAAAACTATCTTATACCTTCAGTTTTACTGAAACTACACTCAAGTGGATAACATCTAGTGTTATTCAGTGATGCATCAAAGAAAGTATTAAGCTATGGGTTTATAAAGAGTGATTATGTGTGAGCTTATCCTTCATGGCAGTTGAATTTTCATTGATATAACTATGCAGAACATGATATTGAGTTGGATATAGTGATCTTCACTTTGAAAATTTTGAGTAATTATCTCTTCTGGGAGAAGTGTGAAATAAATATGCTTCCAAAATTCCTAAACTATATATCAAAATAGAAAGAGATGAATATGCATCCATGAAGATGGTTAGAGTTGGTAAATGACTATGACTGGTCAATTCACTACCATCCTAGTAATGTGAACAATGTTGACGTTTCTCAAAGTAGAAGATATAGAACAATTTTATCATTGATGATAATTAAGAAGGATCTGATCCTCTTAGACTTAAAGATGAAAGTTATGGGAATCATAAATGAAGGAAAATAATAACTCCTTTCACAAATTATATCTAAAATGACTATTTTTAAAAAGATAAATAGAGATCAATTAAATTATGTGTGAATTTAGAAGAAAGTGGAATCTATAAGTGAAGGTAAATCCCCATAGTTTAATGTTATTGAATATGGTGTCATAATATTTAGGTCAAGATAATGCATCCCATCAAATCTTGAGTCAACGCAACTCTTGGAGGATGCACATTTTTTGACCACCAATTTTTATCATGGAAGAAAAAAGATGCATCTAGATCACATATTAAAATATTGGTGGGACAATATGTAGAAGATTATCATAGAATATATATATAAATACGACTTTTATGTCAGCATGTGAAGGTGAAAAGGAACAATACATGGTGACGATACAAAAATTACCCAAAGGTATATGGAAATGGGAAATATCACCATGGAAATTTTAACTAGACATCTGAAGACATTCAGAGGAATAATTAAATATGGGTGTTAGTGGATAAACTTACAAAGACAACTCATATTATCATAATGTGATAGGAATTCACACGGGATCGTCTTGCACAAATATACATCAGGGCAGGGGCAAGGAAACATAGAACACCACTATCAATTGTTTCTGATCGAGATGCATGATTTACCTCAATGTTATGGAAAAATCTATAACATGATCTATATAATGACTTGAACTTCATCATCGTTAATCACCCCCAAACAGATGTCCAATTTATGAAAACTTTCCAAACACTTAAGGACATGTTGAGAGCATGATCAATTGAGTTGAAATGTTGATGGGATCAACATCGTTTTTTGGTCATGATATCATACAATAAAAATTTGCATTCAATAATCAACATATCTCTCTACGAAACCTTTTCTGAAAAGTGGTTCATAATACCTACATGTTGTGAATTATTTTTTGGAATAAGAACTGATTAGTCCTAAGATGGCCAAGGAAATGGAGAAAAAGAATAAGACCATTCAAAAATACATCAAGAAATCTAAGTGTAAAACATATAGTAATGCTAATCGTCATTGACGAGATGTCAAGTGTTATGTTTTTGATAGGTTTTTCATCCACATATCTCTATGGAATAAAATAATGATATTTGTAAAGAAGAAAAATCTTACAACTAGACACATTGTTCACTTTGAGATCCTTGGTCTCATCAGAGTGGTGGCCTATAAAATTTTACTCCCACCTAACCTATCTCACATACATGATGTATTACTTGTATCCATATCGAGGATCTATATACCAGACCCCTCACTTATAATCAATACGTAGTTGGTAACATTGGGGAATGTTTTTTCATATGGGGATCATTCATTGAAGATATTATATTATAGAGACAATGTTCATAAAAATAAGAAAATAAACATTGTTAATGTTTTCTAGATAAAAAAAGTGTGAATAAGTGATGTTGGAACTGAATCAAGTGTTGAATCCATATTATCTTGATTTTATTGTATGAGAAAAAATTTAGAATGAATTTTTTGAAGGGTATTATTATTACAACATGATCTATTATATGTAAAATTCCACTTATGATATAAATTTAATTTCATATTATGTATTATGGTTATAGAAACCACATTCACTTATTTGATTTTATTATATCTTATAAGATTTAAATTAACATTAATAATCCTTATAGTTGATAATATTTTTGTTGAAGAATGACAAAATTAATATGATAAATAAAATGTTTTCACAAATCCTTTTAACACAAACAAAGAACGGATGGCTACACTAGTATGATCATACCCTATGAATCCCACATATCAAATACTATGAGAGAGATAGAATCAATGTACTTTTCATATCCATGCCCAAGATAATACCCACCAACTTAAACATGAATGAAACCATTTATGAGATAATTTAAAACTAATAATGATCACAGGGAAAACCATGTATTCCAACCACCCCATAAATGTCTCCTAGACATGAACATTACCCATAGTGAGTTCTCCGATGTATTAAGTGGATATGTATCAATAACCTACAAATATGAGTATGTACATTATTTTCAATTGATTAATTGTAACATTTACTTCTTATTATTGTTTCTTTATAAATTATTTTAACATTGATTCAATAAAAAATTTGGGTTTTGTGAAATATTCAATTTAAAATAAAGAATAAATTTAATCAAATTAATGGATTAATTATGTAAATAATATTTTCATAAATATTTTTTTTAAATATTTTTATCATATATAAATGATAAAATAATTTTTATGAAGTCAAATGTAATTTTTATAAGGGTAAAAAAACTATTGTTGTCAAAAAACATAGTATTTATTAGTGAATTTAAATTATTATTTTAAAAGTGAAATATATAGGTTTAAAAAATTATGTTGATTAAATTAATATTATTTTTGAAAAAAAAACATCAACATTATACAGTGTATAAATTCTTATAATTTTATGACACAATCCAATTTTTTGTTAATATGAAAATACATTAAAAATATTCGATGTGGATTATGACATCGTAATGGCTAAAAAGAGACATAATATCTACTATAAAAGGTTTCAATAACCAAATATTTTTTTCCTTTTAAAATAATATTATTGTATGTTTACTTAATTAATTCTATAAATCCATTATTATTCTTCCAAAACCAATAATATATTTTTACTGTGTAAAATCATTTCTTTAAGATTATAACTCACTTCTACAAATAAAGGCTCTATTTTACTATGTTCAGTCCTTATAAAAGTGAAATAATTTTAAAAAATCATAATTAGATTAAAATATTGGACTAAACCAATTTAATATTTTAGGTTTTGGTTATTTTATTATAGAGAGTTCCAAACAAAAATTATAGAAATAATAAAGAAATCTACCATTATTTCTAATATAAACTCACCCAAGAAACAATTTACCTTCCTTAAATATCTTTGAAAACATCCTTACTCTATCATACCCTCTATATGGTCTTCCTAGGCTCCCCAACCAATCAAGAATATCCTCCCAATAATTTGGAGTCACCCACCCAAGTAATGAATCCTCACCTTCCCTTCATTATTCGTGTATCATTATTATCTTATGTAATTTATTTTCAATTAGTAATGTTTTTCTATTATATTAATTGTCCCTATTACTGCCCAATTTATGTAAAAAAAATTTTAAGCCCATTTCTCTCTAATCCAACTATTTTATGAATTTTTATCTTGTCCTATTATGCTTCCAAAATTTCGCGGTGATTTTCCATGCCAAAACAACTATGTAGTGAATACCAAACCCATTTCCATTAGGGGTATTTAACATTATACACATATACATATTAGAAATGGGAAATATATTTCATTATTACACACTCCATGTTATTGAAGTAATATTTGATTATTAATGATTCCATGTTTTATGATCAATGTGGAACACTTAAGAACGAGAATGAAATTAATGTGATGTGTGCACCTGAAATTATATTCCAATCTAATGAGTTGTATATTTATTAGTATAATGAGATGTCATATTGGGAAAGGGGGAAAACTTGATTCTTTTATAATAAATTTTCCATCTCGATGTTTTGGTATTTATCATTCATGAATATCTATGAGGTTGTTTTTTTAGTTGTTTCTATATTTATCATGTTCCCTACAAGATTATCATGTTATATACTGTCTCATTGTCCATGATTAATATTACTACAACTTTTAAGCCTAATTTATTTCACTGTTGTATAATTTTTTTATTATTTTCATGTTGTTCAATGTTTATTCCCTTTTTGGGATTTATAACTCCCCACATTCTTATGTATGTCCATAATATATCCCAAGCTATTTTAAGTGTGAGCATGTCAAGGTTCTTTTTAGTAAAAATGATATATTAACCAATTTATATTGTTAGGGAATGAACCTAATTCCAAAGTACACTACACTTCACAGTCTTCATGTTTAATTATGAGTAAAATTATGTAAAAAATGAATATTTAAAGTGAAATAAAGACCAGGGTTTTCAAATTTCTTTCTTGGGGATATTTTTCAAAAGTTACCAAATTTGTAAAGTAATTTTATCCCAATTTTCCATTATTGAGACAAAATCCATGTTATTAACCTATATTCATATATGAGGTGTATAAAATACCATTTGGTATGTTATCTCAGGAATATAATTCTTTCCCTAATATTTTAATATTAATTGTTTGTAATTTTATTACATGGGTGCATGATTTATACTTTCGATGTTCTAAGTGTTTATTTCAATAATCTCATCATATGTCGAAATTATTTATGATTGTGATTTCATTAGTGAAACTCCACGATCCATAATTCAATAACACTACTTAATTTCCTTATTCTCTGGTTATTCATGATAACATCTTGTTTTGTAAAATTTTTTAATCTTTGTTACAAATGGAAATTTGGAAATAATTTAAATGAAAATCCTAATTTATATCCCTATTCAGTTGGATATCTATGATCCTTAAAAAGCATGCTTTCAAAAAAATCATAAAATGATTGTATATTCTCCTATTTTCTATAAAATAATTATTACCACACATTTAACATTTAAATTTTATTTTAAAAAAATTAATGTTCTTTTCACTTTCAAGTGGAGGTGCTTTTCTAAAAAAAATTCCACCCAAAAGTAATATTAAAAATGTATTGATTTATCTTCAATCAAGATCTTCCTTCCATTTAATATTCCTTTTCAATTTCAAAAGAATATTTTATAATTATAATTTTTTCCTAATATTCTGGACACTCATTTTTCCATTGTATTTTCAAATAAATATTTTTTCTAATTTATTTTATTAGTTTAAAAATCATTTTAATTAATTTTCAATGCTGTATTTATATGTTTTTGAAGATTTGTTTTTGAAGAAAAAGATTTAATTGATTTAAGTTTCTTAAATATAACCATTTAAAGTATTTTAAACTATAAAAAAATTAATAAAATATTTCATTGTATATTTATATATTTTCATCTAAATGGTTTTCAAAATGTTTTTGTGGTTATGTTTTCTGGGAAATTGTTTTTACAAAGGTTTTCATATCTCTTAAATTTGTTTTCAAGGAAAGTGGTTTTCCATATTCCATTATATGTATTCAAATTGATTTTAATGGATAATGGTTTTAAAAAGGCTTTTTTTTAATAATTTTTTCAAAGATTAATGGATATTTTTATGAAAAATTGCTTCTAAAATATATTAAAAAATTACCTTCCATATATGATGAACTATGTTTATATTACACATTCATTCCATGATATGATCTATAGGATCAATATATATATTACTTCTTTAATGGTTTTTTGTTTTTATGGAATTATGTTTATGAGAAATATTTATCTTTCATTGGTTATATGTTTGTGAAACCCTTTTCTCATTCATGGGATATATTCTTATGAAACCAACTTCTTTTCATGCGTATCAATTTGATGAAATTATTATGAAACCTATCATTTTCCAAAGGTAATGATGTGATTTTATTTTTATGACATCTATTTCAATTCATGGATTATAATATGATTGATTATGATGTTTTGGAACATATATGATTGAATTTATTATGATATGATTATGACCAATATCTCAATACATTTCATTGTGTAATGATGTATGTATCATGACATATTAAAGGGAATTTAGTTGATGGTAAAGATCCGCTATTTAAAATGGGGAAACTCAATCCACTATGGAATATGGTGGAACATGATCATTAATGTGGATATGGGGAAACCTGGTCCCCAATGGGATGATGGGAAACCCGGATCCACTATAGGATGTTGGGGAAACTCAATCCCTTAAATGAAAAGGACATCGACTAGGGACAATTGTCTACCCTTCCCATGACATATAGTCCCCATGAAGAGCCCATATATATTTTTTGGAAATGAGAAATGTCTTATAGGTAAATATATTACATGATTATGGGTTTGAAAAAATATCTCTTGTGACTATGAAATGCTCAAATGGTTTATGTTATTGATAATCCTTTGATTCATGTTTTATGAATGGACAATATTTATGAAATTTCTCATGTTTATTATCATTGATATGAATGGAATGATTTTTAAATGTAATGATCATATTTTCATACTCGTATGTTCATTTGATGATTATGTATTTACATGATTTACCCTTACTGAGCATCAGAGCTCAACTATTTCTTATGATTTCATTCCCCTTGAAATGAAGAAACGATTTATGTTGATGTACTAAAGGGGAAAATCATTACGTGATATATTGAAGAACATTCACCATGTTAGAATATTTTTATCAATGTTTCCAAAGACAATAAAAATGAATGGTCCTAATTCATGTACTTTTGTAAAATTATGAATATTTATAAAAAATATATATTTAATATCCATCTATGTTAATCCCGAGTCACTATATATCACATGTATATGTATGACTTGTAGTCTACATCTAGTTATGTAATTCGTTTTTCATCACCTCTTAAATTGGTTGATTATAATGTTTTAAAGGATGGAGATATTTCACAATTATGAATTGATATTGATTTGGGAAAATTAATATACAATCCAATTAATTATCATTTTAACCATTTAGAAATGATATCATCAGTCATGCATATGTTTGGCATACCATCTCCATAAATCAGTGAAATTAATGTTCAATTATTAATATTCAAGAATGATTCTAGGAATATATGTAAATAATTAATAATATTTCAATGACCTTTATATACTTATGTATATTATATATCAATATACAGTGAAAATAACAAATGATTTCATGAAAAAACATGAAAGCGAGTGAAGGTTAATTAACACATGACATAAATGGAAAAAAGGAAATACTAATAGTGAATGTGTAGTAAAATGTTATAAAATAATCATATAAGTTATTATAAATAATGTTATAAAAAAACCTAGGTCAACCCTGAACCGTTCACCGGAGCCGATCCACAGAATGGCCTGAGAGGCATTCCCAATCCCCCCGGGAAGGGAACAAACACCTTAGAATCAATAGAGTAAAATAAGGGATCGATTTCACCCAATAAACAAAATAATTATACAGTTACAAGAAAGAGGATTCAGATAAAATTTTTAGATAATATTGAACTAAATATCATTTAAATAGGAAAATGAAAATCCATCTAAAATAGAAAACTATGAAAACAGAATGGGATAACCACTATCTCTGTGGGACTCTACGGGTCACTCTCCAACTCAACAATCAAACATCACCCAAGGAGAATGCACCCAAGATGGAACCTACAAAATAATTGAAAATAGAAAATACCTATAGGCATGAATATTAAAACATAGTAGGATAGCCTGGTATTCTATTCCCATGTGCTATGCCTTTAAAATTAATGAAACGCCAATTTCATGTTTGAACTACATTTTATAAAAGTATGTTTTTCTATATATTTTACTCAAATGAAAAGTACAACATGTCGCCCCTTTTTATTTCCAAAACCAAAGTCCTGCCATTAGTGAGAAATTATAATATTCCATGGGATATGGGTGTCTATAATTCAATCTTCACAACAGATAATAAAAAACTATTACAGAATTTTTTTTCCAAAAAATATATTAAAATAAACACTCCACTTTCCTAAAAAATAACTAATCATGAATGTACCACATTAAACATACTACATCGACAACCAATATAATTGTACCAATATGTAAATAACATTGAAAATGACTAAAGCAACATACGTAGGTGAACCCTAGAGATCAATAATAATCATGTAGACACTAATACATGAAACTCCATCCCTAGTAGCATGCCAAAAAAGAGGAAATCAAAATGCTCAATATTCTCAGCAACGCTAACTCAGAACAGACTAAGGAAAAACGACATATTAATAAACACAATAATATATCTACCTACTATGGACCACTGGCCAGCACGTTGACTACTCATGCAATAATCATTATTAGAATATTATCCCAATATTCTATGTTTCTATGTCTCATGTATATTTGGGGTGAGATTATCAATTCCAGCCGAGAATCCATTGTAAAGACCGGAAAATATGAAGGAAAGTTTTTTCTTAAATACTTTGGAATTTTTCGAGCATGTGGCTTCTGACGACACTTGATTCTGAGGCCCGGTGTGCCCAAAATCAATTTCCGAAGTTTATCTCTGGTACGTTTAGTAAACGAACGAAGGGGGTTTTATATCTTTTGAACCGGTGCTCGGAATTGAAATTTGAGGGCACCGATGAACTCGCAGCGCCCGTAATTTCTTAATGGGACCTTTACCGTAGTTTCATTTTATGCGGGTTGAGAATTATTATTTGGGTATTTACTTTAAATAAATAAATTTGTTGGAACAATTTTATTTTATATCTAAAGAGGTTAATTCCTCCCATGGGAAGTTGTTGGTGGGGCCCACACCCACCCAACTTCCCATGTGTTGATATATGAGAGGTGGGACCCACACGATCCCCAACCTTTCATTTTCCACAAACCCCCAAAACCCCCTTCATTAATTTGTTAACTTCTCTTAATTATGTAACTCTTCCTCTTCTCTATCATCCGCTTTAACTCTTGCCAACACACCTTAATTATTTAATGGAACCTATTCAATTAATTAATTACGTGATTCAAATTTTGAATGTTTGGAAAGTTTAATTAAAACAAGGAGAATCCTTATTTTAATTGGGTTGTCACTTGTTTTGTTGGGGGAACTTATGAGAGAGAGCTTTTATGAAGGAATACGGGAATTTATATTTTGTTGATGAACATCAATCCTCCAATGAAGAATGACACTCCCTTCCACAAAGAACGATGACACACCCTCTTTTCTCTTCTCCATGACAGGATATGAGATGTCAATTATTCTTTGGGTGCACTCCTATGACGACGGAAACAACACCGTCATCCACGACACTTGTCAACCGCGAACCTTATTCGCGGTAGGGGTTTATTCTTTTATGTGAATGTTTTGTATCTCATTCTTCGTTGGAAATCATTGTTTATATACAACCAACTGGTACCACCTAACTCGGAGGGAGCGGGCTGAACGCACACAGCCTGACGACCCTCCGTAGACTCTTGTTTGTGATAGAGTTACGTTGGAAGATGCGGCGATCGGAGTGACGACCGTCTATTGGCTGTGTACGGAAGAACCGTGACCCGCAACAGTGGGACGATGAACCGAAGAAGAATCGGGTCGGAGGAGGAAACCGCGGCGCCCCACGGTGTCGCGCTGCAGCAGACCGCGTCTCGCCCGAGCGGGCCGCTTTGGCGGAATAACCAACCGGCCCATCGGCCGGCCAGGCGGAACCGAACCGCGACACCAGGAGGTCGCCGCACTGGAGAAACCCACGGCCCGCCCGAGCTGGCCAATTCCGCCAGAAGGTCGGCCAGCCTAGCCGGCCGGTTTCGGAGGGTGGCCCCATGAGGCGCCACCGGTTTGGACAGCCGGGGGGCCGCGCCCCCTGGACTGCGTGGCCTTCGGGCCGCACCGCTCGACCTGCAGGCTGAGCCAGTCGGGCCGGGCTGAGGTGTGTCACGCCGGGACGGGCCGCGCCACTTCGGGCCGGTTCGCGCCCCTCAGGCCAGGCCATGCGAATCTCTGGGCCGGTCCGACGCCCATAATGGGACGAACCCGCCAAAACAGGGTGACCCGACCCGCCAGCCCACTGGGATTAATGGGACGGGCCCGTTATTCACTTAAATGTGAATAACGTAAAGACCGCGCGTCCAATCGACACGATGTCTGAGGAACTGGGACCCTATCGACGAGGAAGTACTTTTGAGATACTCTAAGTGTTTTTTGGACAACTTTGGTAAACAACAGGGTTTGGAACGACCATATTTCCAACTGGGCCCGTGGAACGAAAATTCCAGTATCTCTTAGAATGGGCGTCTGATTGACGTATTGTCTGTCGCATTGAGTTCTTTATGACGAGACGGAACTTCGGGATACATCAACACTGGAATTCGTGACAGTTGATGTTTCGACCCCTTTACTCGAGGAGTAGACCCTCCCGAAATCGACTACGCTGTGTGCGGGAACCCTAGAACTTTGTGCGACTACGACGACTACCGTGCTGGTATCCTCCATGGTTCTGATGATGAAGACGACTGTACTTGGATCCTACGTGGGTTTGATAGTGAGGACGACTGTACTTGGTGGGTTCGGCAGCGACGACATCTGTACTTGGATCTTATGTGGGTTCGGCAGAGGAGATGATTCAGAGGATAATCTAATCATCTCCACCCCACTTTGTGAGTAGTATACCTGTGTGTGATGAGTCTTGTCTTTCAATCATTATCATTGGTATGATTGATTTCATTCCTGTGTGTACTGGATTGTGCATGGGCTCGGAATATAGATGCGAACTGAGATTGATAACTTAGGTATATGTATGGGAATATACCTAAGTAGAATTGGTTGATACTTTGTGTTTGTATCTTTCCTTTGTGGTTTATCCTTCATGGATTTTGGGAGACCTTTGGGGGACTTGGGATCCGTTCTGAGTATCATATACTCACCCCTGGCCCTTCCACCTCAGTTGCACCGGGTGCATGACGTCTTCCACATGTCTCAGCTGAAGAGATACGTGCATGACCTGACCCACATCATTGATCATGAGGAGCTGGACATAGATGACAGTGCTACATTGACGGAGGTCCTAGGGTATATTTAGTATCGATAGGATTGGGTCCTACGTGGATGGTCGATTCCTCTGGTGTGCATTCATTGGCAGCACGGGAACCTCCAGGAGAGAACATGGGAGCGGGAGGCTCAGATACGTGCTCAGTACCTTCATTTGTTTCCCTAGATTATGTTGTAGCTTTATGGGCACATAAATCCCTGACATGGGAGTAATGTAAATACTCGTAAATTTCACGGAAAACTTTTCCTGAAATATTTTGTAATTTTACAAGTCTGTGGCTTCTGACGACACTTGATTTCGAGGCCCAGTGTGCCCGCAATCAAATTCTGAAGTTTAGCTCAGGTATGTTCAGTAAACGAACAAGCGTGTTTTTCTATCTTTTGAGCCAGTGCTCAGAATTGAAATCGGAGGGCACCGATGAACTTGCAGCGCCGATAATTGCTTAAAGGGACCTTTAACGCTGTTGCGTTTTAAGCGGGTTAAGAATTATTATTTGGGGATTTAGTTTAAATAAATAAAATTGTTGCAAAAATTTTATATTATATCTAAGGAGGTTAATTCCTCCCATGAGAAGTTGTTGGTGGGGAAAAAACCCACCCAACTTCCCATGTGGGGATATATGAGAGGTGGGGCCCACACGAGCCCCAACCTTCCATTTTCCCCAAACCCCCATAAACCCCCTTCATTAATTTGTTAAATTCTCTTAATTATGTAACTCTTCCTCTTCTTTCTATTCCTATTTAACTCTTGCCAACACACCCTAATTAATTAATGGAACCTATTCAATTAATTAATTAAGTTACTCAAATTTTGAATGCTTGGAATGCTTAATTAAAATAAGGAGAAGTCTTATTTTAATTGGGTTGGAACTTCTTTTATTGGGGGAACTTTTGAGAGAGAGCTTTGGTGAAGGAAGAGGGGAATTTCTCCTTTCTTGAAGAACAGTAAACCTCTAGAGAATAACGTCACTCCCTTCCATGAAGAACTATGAAGTTCCCTCTGTTCACTTCTCCATGAAAAGAGAAGAGATTTCAATTCTTCTTCGGGTGCACTCCTGCGACGACGGAAACGACACCGTCGTCCATGACGCTTGTCAACCAGAAACCTTATTCGAGGTAGGGGTTTATTATTTGAAGTGAATGTTTTCATACACTGTTCTTTTTTGAAATTGTTATTTATATATTGCCAACTAATACCACCTAATGCAGAGGGCGCGGGCCGAATGCACACGACCTAGTGACCTTCTGTAGTCTCTTGTATGAGATTGAGCTACGTTGAAAGATGCGGTGATGGGAGTGACGGTCGTGCGCCGGCCGCATATGGAAGAATCGTGACACCCAACCACGGGCCACTAAACCGAGGAAGAACTGGGATGAAGGAGGAAACCGCAGCACCCTACAGCGTCGCGCAGTGGGAAACATCAACCCTCCCTAGCGGGCCTCTTCAGCGGAAGAACCGGCCAGCCCGTCGGCCGGCCAGGCGGAGGCAAGCCGCGGCGTCAGGAGGGTGCCGCACTGAAGAACCGACCGGCTCGTCAACCGGCCGGGCAGAACCGAACCGCGGTGCCAGGAGGGCGCCACACTGAAGAAACCTGCGGCCCGCCCGATTGGGCTGCTTGCGCCAGAAGGTCAGCCTGCCTAGCAGACTGGTTCGGACAGCTGGGGGGTCGTTCCCCATCGGACCGCTCGACCAGCTCGCCGCCCCGCCAGTCCGCGCCCTCTTTGGGCCGGGCCGTGCCCCTCAGGTCGGGCCACGTGAATCTTCAGGCCGGTCCGACAACCCTACCGGGACGGGACCGCCAAAACTGGGTGACCCGACCTGCCAGCCCACTAGGCTTAACAGGTCTGGCCCGTTATTCACTAAAACATGAATAACTTAAAGATCATGCGTCTGATCAACGCTCCGTCTATGGAAATGGGACCCTATCGATGATGAGGTCCTTTTGCGATACTCTAAGTGAGTTTTGGACAACTTTGGTAAACAGACGGGTTTGGAATGAGCATATTTCCAACCGGGCCCCTAGAACGAAAAGGCCAATATCTCTCAGACCTGGCGTCCGATTGATGCATCGTCTGTCCCATTGAGTTCTTTTTGACGAGACAGAACTTCGGTATACATCAACTTTGGACATCATGACAGTTGATGTATCGACCCTTTTACTCATGGAGCAGACCCTTCCTGAATCGAGTATGCTGTGTGCGGAAAGCCTAGAGCTGGCTGCGACTGTGACAACTACCATGATGGTATTCTTCGTGGGTTCAACGACGAAGACGACTGTACTTAGATCCCACGTGGGTTCGGAAGTGAGGACGACTATACTTAGATCCTCTGTGGGTTCGCTAACAAATACGACTATACTTGGATTCTACGTGGGTTCAGTAGTGATGGTTACTGTTCTTGGATCCAATGTGGGTTCGGCAGCGACGACTTCTGTACTTGGATCCTATGTGGGTTTGTTAGAGGAGATTATTCAAAGGCTATATTTAATCATCTCCACCCCACTTCGAGAGTAGTATACCTGTATGAGACGAGTGTTGTCTTTCAATCATTATCATTGGTATGATTGTCTTTTTTCTTATGTGGACTGGATTGTGCATGGGCTCGGAAGATGGAGCCGAACTGAGATTGATAACTTAGGTATATGTATGGGCATATACATAAGTAGAGTTGGTTGATACATCGTGTTTGTATCTTTCTTTTTTGGTTTATACTTCGTGGATTCTAGGAGACCTTCAGGGGTCTCGGGGTCCATACTGAGTATCGTATACTCACCCTTGGCACTTCCACCTCAGTTGTACCGGGTGCATGACCTCTTCCACGTATCTCAGCTGAGGTGATATGTTCATGACCCGAGTCACATCATTGATTATTGAGATATGGACAAAGATGACAGGGCTACATTCAAGGAGGTCCCAGTGGAGATCGAGGATCGACAGGATCGGGTCCTACGTGGATGGTCGATTCCTCTAGTGCACATTCGTTGACATCACAGGAACCTCCAGGAGAGCACACGGGAGCGGGAGGAACAGATGCGTGCTCAGTACCCTCATTTGTTTCCCTAGTTTATGTTCTAGCTTTAAGGGGACGTAAATACCTGAGGTGGGAGTAATGTAAAGACCTAGAAATTTCAAGGAAAATTTTCTCTTAAATACTTTGTAATTTTATGAGTCTATGGCTTCTCACTTCACTTGATTATGAGGCCTGGTGTGCCCAGAATCAATTTCTGAAGTTTAGATCCAGTACGTTCAATAAACGAATGAGCATGTTTTTCTATCATTTGAACCATTCCTCAGAATTGAAATCTGAGGGCACCGATAAACTCGCAGCGCCAGTAATTTCTTGAGGGGACCTTTACCACAGTTGTGTTTAAAGCGGGTTGATAATTATTTTTTGGGGATTTAGTTTAAATAAATAAAATTGTTGGAAAAATTTTATTTTATATCTAAAGAGGTTAATTACCCTCATGGGATGTTTTTGGTGGGGTCCACACCAACCCAACTTCCCATGTGTGGATATATGAGAGGTGGGGCCCACACGAACCCAAAACTTTCATTTCCCCCAAACCTTCATAAACCCCCTTCATTAATTTTTCAACTTCTCTTAATTATGTAACTCTTCCTCTTCTCTCTCCTCCTCTTCAACTCTTTCCAACACACCTCAATTATTTAATGAAACCTATTAAATTAATTAATTAAGTGATTCAAATTTTTAATTCTTGGAAAGATTAATTAAAATAAGGAGAATCCTTATTTTAATTGGGTTGGCACTTGTTTTGTTGGGGGATCTTTTGAGAGATATCATTTGTGAAGGAAGAGTGTAATTTCTTCTTTGTTGAAGAACACCAAACCTCCAGTGAAGAATGGAACTCCCTTCCATGAAGAACGAAGAGGAACCCCCTTTTCTCTTCTCCAAGACAAGAGACGAGATGTTAGTTCTTCTCCAGGTGCACCACTGTGACAACGGAAACAACACCATCATCCACGACGCTTGTCAATCGCGAAACTTATTCGAGTTAGGGGTTTATTATTTGAAGTGAATGTTTTTGTACCCCGTTATTCGTTGGAAATCATTGTTTATATATGGCCACTACTACCGGCTAACGTGGAGGGTGCAGGCCGAACTCACACGGTCCGACGACCCACTGTAGACTCTTGTTTGCGAATGATTTACATTGGAAGATGCGGCGATGGGAGTGACAGGTGTGCGCCAGCCGCGTACGGATGTACCGGGACCCGAAACTGCAAGCTGCTCAACCGAGGAAGAACCTGGCCGAAAGACGAAACCGCGGCACCCCACGGCGTCGCGCTGCTGGAGACCGCGGCCCGCTAGAGCGAGCTGCATCGGCGGAAGAAACGACCGGCCCTTCGACCGGCCAGGTGGAGTCGAGCTGCATCCCCAGGAGGGCGTCGCGCTGGAGATCTGGACTGCCCATCTGGCAACTGGGCTGAGCTAAACCACGGTTCTAAGAGGGTGCAACGCAGTTGAAACCTACGGCCCACCCAAACGTGCAGCTTGCGCCAGAAGGCTAGGCAGCCTAGCTGGCCAGTTTGGGAGGGCGGCGCCATAAGGCGCCGCCGGTTCGGATAGCGGGGGGGCCGCACCCCCTTGGACCTCTCGACCTTTTGGTCGCGCCAGTTCGAACTGTGGGTCGGGTCGTGCCCTCTTCGGGTCGGGCTGTGCCCCTCCGGCAGATACGCGTGAATCTTTGGGCCGGTCCGACACCCCAACCAGGGAGGACCCTCCAAAACTGGGTGACTCGACCGGCCAGCCCACTGGGCTTAACGGGTCGGGCCCACTATTCACTTAATCATGAATAACATAAAAGACCATGCGTCCGATCGACGCGCTGTCTACGGCACTGGGACCCGATCTATGAGGTGGTCCTTTTGTGATACAGCAAGTGAGTTTTGGACAACTTTGGTAAACGACAGGGTTTGGAACGAGCATATTTCCAACCGGGCCCCTGGAATGAAAAAGCCAAAATCTCATAGATCGGGCGTCTGATTGACGCACCGTCTGTCACGTTGAGTTCCTTTGGACGATCCAGAACCTTAGGATACATCAACTCTATACTTAAAATAGCTGATGTATCGACCCCTTTACTCGAGGAGTGGACCCTCCCAGAATCGAGTACACTGTGTGCGGGAACCCTATAGGTGGTTCCAACTGTGACGACTACCGTGCTGTGATCCTCCGTGGGTTTGAAGACAAAGACGACTATACTTGGATCCTAAGTGGGTTCGGCAGGTAGGAAAATAGTACTTGGATCCTCTGTGGGTTCAGCAACGATGACGACTGTACTTGGATCCTACGTGTGTTCGGTAGCGATGGTTACTTTACTTGGATCCTACGTGGGTTCGGCAGCGACGACTTCTGTACTTGGATCCTATGTGGTTTCGGAAGAGGAGATGATTCAGAGTCTATGTCTAATCATCTCCACCCCCCTTTGTGAGTAGTATACTTGTGTGATCTGAGTCCTATCTTTCAATCTTTATCATTGGTATGATTGACTTCTTTCCTATGTGGACTGGATTGTGCTTGGGCTCGGAAGTTGGAGTCGAACGGAGATTGATAAATTAGGTATATGTATGGGAATATAACTAAGTAGAGTTGGTTGATATTTCATGTTTGTATCTTTCCTTTTTGGTTTATCCTTCATGGATTATGGGAGACCTTCGGGGGTCTTAGGGTCCCTACTGTGTATCGTATACTCACCCCTGCATGGGCTATTCCCGCACTACGTTGTGTTGGATGCAGACGATGGACAGTACTGATCGAGGTGGATTCTTGTGGAGCTGGACAATACCTGAATGTGGTCCACTAGATGGGACATACATGGAGAGAACGGCTAGACCTGAGGAGCTGAGGAGACCATCTGTACCCACCCTTCAGGTGGGATATCTGGAAGACGACTCGGTGTTTGCTGCTTTACTTACTACTATTGTACATTCTTTTCAATTTTACTGTACTTCCAATTGGGTTTGTATACTGGCCCATTTACATTACAACACTTACTTTTGAACTCAGTTTTACTTAGTTCTTATTACACTTGCGTACTCTATTATGTTTGTTTACTTTTATAAAAGCAATGCCTTCCATTTTTACCGGGATTTACGTCTTTAGTGCTAGTCGCAAGCCCCTGGCCTATGGAAGGCGGCCTTGGGGTAGTCATGACATGGGCCCCGAGGACAGGTCGTGATATCCATTCCAATGGTGTATAATTATAATGCACAACAGGTCTCACCCCGAGTCTCCCCTAGGACCAATCTCATGCCTTAAAATAAGACAATTATGAAGGTTTCCACATTAAGAACCATAACAATGGTTCCCAAAAATCCCCAAACAAGGACCTCACACCAATTGCATGCAATCTAGATATCATAAACACCCAATGAGGGTTTTCATAATAAACACTTCTCAATAATTTCATGAAATGGAAAAACGAGCTCTTAAATGTTCACCAATAAAATGATATCTCAAAATGTCAAAAAGTTTCAAAATTGGTGTCAAGTACACCATTTCAAATCAAAACAATTATAAACATTCTTCAAAACATTTACATCGCACATTCAAAAAAAATCCAATTTACACGAAAAATTAAACTAGCCCATTATTCAGCATTCCTTGTAAAACTTGTTTAAAAATCCCCTATTACTCTTTATTTTAATTTAAAACCATCTATAACACTATATAAATCCCAAAAAATCCTAATTTCACTTTATTTATAATCATTAGAAAATTCAAACCTCATTTTACATACCAATATTCACTAATAAAAGCCAACCGGCCATTTAAAGGAACATTAGGTGGGTGAAAATTAGCTAAACAAGCTCAATTATGTAAAAACAAGGTTCAATGTACCATTTTCACAACAAACTATTTAATAGAATAATTTAAAAACAAAATTCATCACATAAATATGGTGTGAAAATCATGAAATTAGTGTTTTTTAAATTGATGAGGCCAGTACAGGGGAATTCCTACCTCAAATACCTGGAGTGATAATAACTCAAACCCGAATTTTCTCCTTGAGGGTTCAAATACCCAAAACCTACAAATATAAACCCTTAGTCAACAAAAACACCCAAAAAATGGTAAAAAATTGAATAAATTGGAAATAAGAGAATAGTTTACTGATGAGGGTAAAACGTGCTAGCAGGGGGGATAACTAGAGTAGGACTATATGGAAAGGAGTGTGCCGGTCAGATGAGGGTCATGCCAGAAGGTGGGGGTCATTCCGCTGGTTCGAATAAGTGGAAGGGGAATGTTGGACCTCCATACTGGGAGGAGAAAAAGGTGGCAATGGTTTGGTGGTCGGACGGAGGTCATCGTGATCGAAGGAGGTCAGCCGGGGTTGTGTGTGTGCTGGGATGGGGGTCGACATGATCGGAGGAGGCCGGTTAGGGTTGTACGCACAACGGGCTGGAAGTTGATGAAGTTATCGAGGTGTGAAGTGAGATGGTGGTGGTGTATTGCAAATGGGGGCATATAGGGGCATGCACCTCTAGGAAAATATGAGGATAGAGAGAGTTTTGGATAGATGGGGGAGGAGATGGGGAATAAATAAACCATAAAAAAATTAAAAATACCTAAAAAAAACCATAATAGAAAAACATATTTAATACAAATCTTATTCTAAAACAATAATAAAATGATAATAATATTAATAATAATACATCAATAATAATAAAAATAATATGTCAATAATAATAATAATATAACAATTTTAACAATTATAATAATTATAACAATCTCGATAACCATAATTAAAATATTTTTTAATAAAAGTAATAATAATAAAAAAAAATCTTTATATTATTATCATTATCATTATTAATATGACTCCCAAATAAATTTTATTTTTCCCATTTTTTTGTTTTGACTATATTATTTGTTGTGATAATTAATTAGTTAGCAGTGTACCAGGTATGCGACATGATAATTTAATGAAGTCAATCGGCTTCACTTGTGCCACGCACGTTCATTATATGTGAGACATCAAAAATGAGTATTTATCAACAAAAACATAGACATTTGACCAGGCCCAACATGTACCTCGATAAAGCATTCAAAACCCATATAAAATAATAATGTAATAATATAAATATTATATACAAATTCAGGGAGTGACAAATCTACCGACCATAAAAAAGATTTACCCCTAAAAATCCACAACGCTTTGCGAGCTGATTGATCAAAACCTAAGTACCCCGTAGCAATATGATCTAACCTCGCAGTTAGGGACATATCACTAAACACAAATTGAAAATAATCTCATTTCTTGAAGTAAATGACTAGCTGAGGTGAGGCCCGAACAAACTCTCTGCCATTAGAATCCTATTAGCATCTGACGGACTAAGAGAAACCCCAATGAGACCTGAAGTTGGTCTCCCAACTATTAAGAACCAAACTAAAAATGACTAAATAAAAATTATACTTGAAACAAAATCTGAGCCTTCCCCAAGTTAAAAGAACTCAACACTAATATTTAAACCACCCACTCCCATACGAAGGGGACAAGAGCTAAACTAAAACCTCCTGCATGGACCAAAAACCCTTACCCCGTGGGTGGGGAGGAAAGGGGACCAATTATTGGTCCATTAATCAGAAACCGACAACCACCCAACACTTTTCACATAAGGATGAATCAATTACAAGACCACACCCAATTCACATGGGTGGCCCTCACAAGGACACTAACCCAAATCTTGCATCCAAGGAATCATACCCACCGGTACTGCATTCGATGCTTGTCCACCATGATCTTTGCGATAAGATAAAATTTACAATGATGGTGAATCCATGAAAAAAATGCTAGAACTGTCTCACCATAACAATAGAGGAACAACCTTAACCAAACATCTTAATCCCCAGGGGTTCCTGAATATGCACCACCATTACCCTAATGCCTTTTGGTTGGAGATCTAATGGATGAATCATCTTCTGCATCATAGTCATATTTTGATAATCCGAATAAGAAACATAATTCTTTTTATTAGAAAAATGAAATGATTAAATTTTGAAATGAAAACCACATTGGCATTAAATTTAAGAGTTCATAAAAAATAACATGATATTACCATACATTTCAATACCCAAAACACCATCAGTACAACATCCATGATAAGATATACCTTACACATGAAAGAAAATTACCCAAGAAACATTGAACTGAAATCCAACAACACCCCACTTACAAGTATTTCATCCATGAAGCTTCTTAACGACGCATCGACAGAATCATCGCAAGTGACCCAAGAATCCACAAGCCTGGAATGGATTTGGAGAATATGTACACAATAGGTATTTGGGAACCGGCTTTCCACACTGGTAACACATGAGGATATCTCTCCCCATATAGGTTTAGGAAATATCCAACGGCCTTTTGATTCCACAGCATTCTCCATCATATTTCAACCTCTTCTAATCTCTTTTCCAGAATCATCACTGGTAATCCTAGAAATTGAATTTTGGAGGACTACTTCAACCACTCCCACCATCATGACTTTAACATGAAAAGTTTTCCTCACTATATTAGCAAATGAAGTTAGGTTAGACTTTGACCCCTTTGACAACATATCGGTATGGAGTCCCACCTCAAAACCCTGAGCCTTCATGGAGTCATATTTGGCATACCCTGAATCATATGGGACTCGTTTCAGAATGTGATGAAAATACTCCAACACTGATCCATCACCCTCTTGTACACAACACATATCCATCCCTTTCCTTAACCTTTCTCTATTAGAGAAATACTTATGAATGAATGATTCCTTGAATAACTCTTTTGAAAGATCTTCACTGATATTGTTCTCCAATACCAACTTTAACCACATTCATAGTGAACCATTAAAAATGAAAGTTTCAATGTTATCCTTCAGCGACTAAGATAACTAAATGATGTCTATGTCCCTTCTCTATCTTTCACATACACTCCTCCTCTATAGAAGGGCCTTCTTGACCATCAAAGAGAGGTGGATCCATATTCCAAAACTCAAGCATAAAATCATTTGGTCGATCAACCACACTTCGATCACCCATTGAAGCTCCATGGGGACAACTGATGGATAAGAAAAAGTAAAGAACCAATTCAGATTCAACTAAACAATAAAAAATTCCTCAAGATCAAACACCGCATATGAGACCAACATTAAACATAAGAATGAATTCCAGTATTAACAAAAAACATTCCATTTTGGAAATGAACAAAACATTTTCAGAGATACACCAACTATTCAAAACCAATTTTTCTGATTCAAATAGTTTTCCGAATTCAAAGGAGTCCCTAAACAACTCAAAATTGGAAATAGTGTTTGTGGGTAACTAGTCTATATCGTTGGCGTCCATATGCCAAACAAGTCACCAGCACCGAGATCTTTCTGGGCTATATGACCCTAGCTCCACATGGATTTCCAGGTTATGCGAGCTCATGAGAACTATTATCCCAACTCTGTTTGTTATATATGAATTTCAAAACATTACTTAAAGTCCCATGAACCTAACAAAACTGAACAACCCATAGAAACCCTTAGGATCAGAACGAAAATAATTTGGCAGTGCTCTTCCCGAACCTACCCCTCAAGTACCAAAAATCATGCTCCATCTACCTTGACATCACCAAATAGAAAATGGTGCATAGAAAAGAATGGCCTACTATGGGATTTATAACTATGATATGATTTAATCACGAACTAACCCTTGTCGACCCTAAACCGGTGACCCGATCCAATCAATAACAAGGCCCGAGTGGCGTTCCCGGTCCTCCCAAGTTGGAAACAAGAAACATAGAATCAATAGAGTACAACAATGGAATGATTTCCCCAAATAAAAAAATAGAACTAAATAATAGTAAGAAAGTACATGTAGCTCAAAAATATAAATAATACTAAAATGAATATAATTTAAACATGAAACCGAAAATACATTTAAAATACACAATTTTACAAACCAAATGGGACAACCACTCTCTCTGTGTGATCCTGCAGGTCACTCTTCTACTTAATGATCAAACATCACAAAAGGAAGACACGCGAAATATGGAACCTTTACAATGACTTAAAAACTATAGGCACGAGTATTAAAACTCTGTAGACTATCCTAATATTCTATTATTCAAGGAAATAACTTTAAAATTAAAGAAAAACTAGTATCATGTTTGGACTAAAATTTATAAAATTATGTCATTCTATATATTTTACTCAAGAGCAATATACAAACCATGTCCCCTTTTTATTTCTAAAACCAATGTCTTATAATTAGTGAAATATTAACATTTTTAAGGGGGGATGGGTTTCTATAATTCAATCAGAACAAAAGATAATAAAAAAAATTTCATGAAAACAATCTTCTGAAAAACCTATTAAAATCAACACACCGCTTTACTACATAAACAACTCACAAGAGAGTACCTCAGTAATCATACTATAGGGATAATGGAAATAACCATACCAACATCTCAATATAATTGGAAATGGCTAAAGCTACAGACATAAGAGGACCTAGGAGATCAAGAATAATACAGAAGACACTAATACAAGAGACTAAATCCTTGGTAGCATGCCACACAAAATAAAATCAAAATGATCAACATGGTTGACCACCCTAACTAAAGAAATACCAAGGGAAACCCCATAATAATAACCCCATACATATATCCACCTACTATGGGCCACTGGTCAGCACGTTGACTACTTGTGCATCAATCATTTGTAGAATATTCCCTCAATATTCCATGTTTCTATGTCTCATATATAATGGGGGTGAGAAAACTGATTCCAGATAATCATCCAATCATAAGGTGTATAATAATAATGCACAATTGGTATCACCCTAAGTCTGCCAAAGGAGAATTTTCATGACGTAAAATAAAATAATTATAATGTGTTCCAACTGAATAACCCTAATAATAGATATTGAGAACCCTCCAAGAAGAAACTCCCGCCTATTGGATGCAATTAAGGGATGAGAAACGCCCAACTATGGTTTTAATAATAAACACTTCTCACTAATTTCATGAAATGGCCGAACAGGCCATTAAACATTCCCAAAAAAACATTATCTCAAAATGCAAACACTTTTCAAATGTGGTGTCAGGAACACCATTTACACTCAAAAACATTTATATTCATTCTTCAAAATATTTACATCACAAATTAAAAAAAACCAATTTATACCAAAATTTCAACCGGGCCATAATTCAATATTCCACATCAAAACCTTTTAAAAAGACACAATTACTCTTTTTTTTAATTTAAAACACTGTAGAAAACTGCCAAAATCCTCATTTCACTAGATATATAATAATTGGAAATGGAAAACCTCATTTTTCAAACAAAATATCTATATATAAAATCCAACATCAAATTTAAATGGACAATAGGCATGTGACAAATAACTATAAAAGCTTAATATAGTCAAAACATGGTTCAATGTACCATTTCCACAAAAACAATTTAACCCCATGATTTATATACAATATTAATCATATAAATATGGTTTGAAAAGCTTGAAATTGGTATTTCCAAAATATATGATACAAGTTAAAGGGAGATCCTACCTCAAATACATGGCACGGTTATAACACAAACCCGACTTTTCTCCTAGTGGGTTCTAATACACAAAACCTACCAATATAAACCCTTACACACCAAAAACCTCTATCAATTTTTTTAAAAAATAATAACTAATTGGAAGGAGGATAATGACATACAAACATGGGTAAAACATGCTGGCTGGGGCACTGGTTAGAGTAGGACAAGACAACAAGGTGTGAACCAACCAGAGGTGGGTCGTTTTGGAAGGTGGGGTTCATGCATCTTGATCGAACAGGAATAGGGGGCACTCCTTGAGGGGGAAGAGGTGGAGCTAGTTTGGGAACTATGTGGTGGTCGTCGTGATAGAGGAGGTCCGTCGGGGTTGTGTGTGCGCCTGATTGGGGGTGGTTGTGGTCAGAGGAGGCCGATCAGGGTTTTGCATACACCGGGAAAGAGGTCGCCCATTTTATAGAGGAGAAAAGGGGGATTGTGGGGGTATAATAAAAATTTGGGGGGGGGGGGGTCGTGTGTACGCCTATATGAATAGGATAGATGGGGGAGGAGAGAAGGAATTGATAAACCCAAAATAATTTAAAACAACCTAAAAATTTCATAATACCAAATTTAATTAATAAATATATTATTCTATAGTAATATAAAAGGATAATAATATTAATAGTAATATAGAAATAATAATAAAAATAATTTACCAATATTAATAATATATCAATCTTAACAATTATAATAATTGTAACAATTTTGATAACAAAACTAAAAATAATATATTTTTTAATAAATGTAATAATAATTATAATAATAATAACAAGAACAAAAATAATTATCTCAATATTTAAATTATTATCATTATTAAAATGAATCTCAAATTAATTTTATTTTTCCCATTTTTCTTTGTGTGAACATAAATGTTTGTTGCGGTAAATAACTTGTCAACTGCGTACTGGGTAGGCCGCATGATAATTTAATAAAGTCACATAGATTTATCTGTTCCCTATCTATATGCTATACATGAGATTACAACAAAGAATATTTATCAAAGAAACACTAATATTCTACCGGGAAAACCCGCACCTCAACAAAGCATTCAAACCCCAAAAAATTATTTCTAATGTAAGGTTGTGAAAAATAATAACTTTGGTTCTATAAGAAAATAGTAACATGATATAAATCATAACTCAAGAAGTTAAATATTGATCTATTGAAGTAAAGTGTCAGGTAAGTAATGTCATCAATCTATTTTCATTAATTAGATTAAACTCCTACTTTATTTATTAAAATATTCTATGATTATATTTGAAATGTATTTTGTTTGTCTTATGTTTTATTTATAGTTGATTTAGGATAATATATATAAGATACACATAATCAATTAATTATATTAATTCTAAATCAAATGATATAATAATTGTAAGGGATTTGAGTACATAACTTCCATTCATTTGGTTAAAAGTATACTTTATTGATTATGTCCACACAATGATAATGTGTAAAATGTATTTCAACTGTATTATATTTTAAATACACTTTCTTATGTTTATTTACATTGGATATATATGATCAATTCATTTTATTAATAATGACTTCAATTATATCACCTTGTTTAGGGTTTCAACACAATTTCACATAATTGGGGCATAAATTAATATTACTGGCTTAATTTCATTTCTATGATCTATAATCATCCAATTAGATTTATTTGTTATTTTCACTCATTAAAAATTTCATTTCCTTCAAATTTATATATTTCTTGTGTGATGGATATTATTACTCCGAAAACAATATAACATTTTAATATATATTGTTTTCATTGAAAATTATTTGATTTAAAAGGAAAATAATGTTAAATATATATATATTTTACTCAATTGAGATTCTTATTGATAAGTTAAATTATTGTAAATTATATCAATTATTCAATATACTAGGAATTCATTGGACATTAATGAATGTGTGGGGGTGGTATATAGAAAATCACCTCGATTCATCGGTAGTCTGAAAAGACATATAACATGGAAACAATTTATCAGTTTTACCCATAAATATTTTAATTTATTATGAATTGTCTTTATATTAATGTAATAGGGTGCCTATGAGTCATAAATTCAATAATTTAACATTTCCTTCATTAAAATATCAATTATTATTATCAATGAGATTGACACTATGATTTTTTCTCTAGATTCAAATTTTTTTGAAGTTATTTGTTTCAAATATTTTACACTTCTATAATGATTATGTCTTATCTTCTCATGACATATATGTTATTTATACAAAACCATGTCAATTTTTTTATTTACCTTTCCATATTGATTATGTTTCTTTCACGATATCATCCATTTTACGAATATCCTTTCCTAGCATTTCATCTCACCATTTAATTGTTTAACTTTCTCTATGATATGAAGAAAAAATCCTTGATTAATTTAAATAACAAAGAAAAAATTATTTTTTATGATCTACTATTATTTACTAATGAAATAAGGTTACCATTAGTGTATCTAGTTCTTTAATAATAAATAAATATTTTTTTTTGGGATTCAGTTCATTGTATCAAGTACCGAAGTAATAATGTAAGAATTTATATTAGTTTAACGTAGTTGGGGATATTATAGTTTTTATCATGTAATGTATAGTAGAATCCTAGAGAAATTGATTATTAAATAAATATATCCAATAAGAGAATTAATTCAATATCTTACAGTATCTAAGATTTTTTCAATTATAGTAAATATATTTTATATCTCTAAATTAATGATGATTTGAACCAATATCATTATTTGAAATTATTTAGTGATGGGTCATAATATAAGAAAAAGAATCTATACTCATGGTCAATATAGGTATTTCCACATTAAGTAAACCAATATAGTTTCAATTAATTCTAAACAAATCAAATCTATGCCAGGGCAGCTGACATAGGTTATATATAACAACCATTCACATATGGAGAACTGTGATTTTGGACAACATGATACACCTATATTGGATCATTTAATGCAATAAATTCATCATTAATCCAGTGGAACTAATAATCCAGTGGTATTTAATAGATGATACAACTATTTAAAAAAATATATTTATCACGTTTGAACGCAAGAAAAAGGAAAATATTACACAGTCAGTGTAATGTTTATAGGTGATTCTAATAAATGGGTTTTATTGATGTATAAAACTAAAGAGGATGAATAAAATTGATCTTATAGAGTAGAAATATTATAAATTGAAATTATTTTATAAATATTATCTTCATGAAAAAAATCATAAATGAAGAGAATATTCTTAAGATTAAAGAAAAAAAGAGATAAAATAATGTTGTAGAGTATGAATCTATCTTTACAAGATGAGCCATGTATTCTATAGATTTTATATTTTATGTAAAAAGAAATACTTGTCATTTATTTTAAGGTAAAACCAAGAGTCTCGGAAAGGCATTGTCTTCTCAAAAAAATTGTCCATTTGAAGAAATAGTGTTGTGATCCATCAAAATAAAGAAGGAATTATGCAATAGCCTAGGTAATAATAGAATAATAAATTTTCATACAAATTAATATTTTTGAATTAGATATTAATTTTACATAAATGGGGAGACTTTTTTTAATAGATCACCCGATAAACATCAATGCATTTCTCTGAAATTATATGTTGCACAAAATATTAAGATAGTAAAATAATAATACATTATTAATATTATTATATCAAATGGTAGTTATCATAAAGACATTGTATTGGTGAGAATGAACATAACTAGATATATTATGTTTATACATTTTATTAAATTTTTATAAATTCGTCTTATAAATTTTAGAGTCTTAAAATGGGAATAAATAAATTTTTAAGCATAAAACACATTAATTTTTTTAAAATTTAATTTTAGATACTTCTGATGTGGAACCCATTTTAAGTCCATATTATTATAATTTTATAATTTAAATGTGAAAACATAACTCTCTTCTTTGGAATATGGACATAAGAATATAATTTGGTTTAAATTTTGGAATTTTTCTGAATAAATTGATTTTTTTAATTAATAGTCATAAATATTGAATTTTAGTTTACAACTATTTTTTCATCTATATTAATTTTATAATTAGGATATCCATTAATTTTTTTGTAATTTGAAATCTAATTATTTTTTTATCATTTAATACAATTTTGGTCAATGAAATTAATTCCATATTTAAATTGTATGTAAAAAATTTTCAATATTTTGGTGGTTTTACTTAAATCCCACGTTTTTTATTCCACCAAAATATTGATTTTTAATTTATTTCAGCCAATTATGTCTTTAAAATTTGGAAAAATTTATTCTACATTTGGAATCATAAGGTCAAAATTATTTAAATAGGTCCCTATTATTTTTGGATATTATGAATAGTAACATTAGTTTTTTATTTATCATGGTTAAAGGGTAAATCTGGTAAATAAGGGAAAAAAATATTAAAATAATATAAAACTACACTAACACATAAACTAATCTAATTTTATGTGCTATTACATACCATTACCACCCTTGGGATGAAAATTTTGTCATTGGAAGCCACTTGGTTCAGATTATGACATTTATAACTTTTAATTTAAGGTAAAGGAAAAATTGTTATAATCACGACTCATGTTACTAAAAAAATATTATATGAGGTTATATAAGTGATCTCTTATACTATAAATTGTAATTATAAATCTAAAAATATTACCAAAATAATGTTATTTTATTTTGAATTTTAAGAAATTTAATAAATAAATTTAAATGTTACACAATGATGATGTAGTGATTGCTTTATTAATGAAAGAATAAAATAAATGGTATTATAAACATTAAAATAAAAATTATTTTACATAATTTTTATCATCCAAAAAATTTCATGGTGGATATGACATGTGATCACTCTACTAAATTGATTTTTTGAATGTTTTTTCTCCGTTTGGCTAAGTAAAAATTAATCAATTTATTTATTTTGAAAAATCATGATACACTGAAAATAAAAAATACCTTTGGGTGGTCTAATTTAATGCAATCCCATATCATCTTTGACAAAAAATTTAATTCCATCACCAGGAAAAGAACCCATGTTAATAAAGGAACCCATATTTTGATTTGAGGGTGAAATAGATGCCAAAAAGTTGGGGACCATATTTCCCTCCCACCACATGTGAGAGATCTCCATATGATTCCCCATGAGTAGTTTATATCTCTAGATAGTATTGGAAATATTCCAGGGAAACCTACCTTGATAGTGCATTGCTTTTTATAGAATCATGGTGTCCGTCTGCACTATATTCAAAGTGATCAACCATTGGGTGCATATTTCTAGGAACATTTCCAAGGCATGAGCCTTCAGTTGAAGAATATTTTCCCTTCTGTAAAAGGCCATGAAGACTACGGGCACATACCCCTCTTGATCTCTAATGATACCTGCCCAGTGCATCTCCCCCGCCCCCCTAAGTAGAGAACTGTCAGTATTGAGCTTGAGCCCTTGGATGGGAGGTCTCTAGCAGACCCATCTTCACTGCACTGAGTTGTCAGACAAGTTGTCGAAGGAGTGGTTCAGGATGATCGAATTAATAGATGGAAAATAGTGACATTCAAGAGATAGTCTGATCAAATCCAAAAAAGTGTTTTCCATTTTGATGATAATACTGACATGGGATGTTGTGATGTTTTTGTGACGAATAAAATTTCTCTCCTTCCAAATGGTACAACATCCTTCTATTAGAATGACTGACCTGGCTTTTCTCTCTGCCCAATGAGTACCAGTGCCTCTTAAACATGAACTAAGGAAGATAGAAAGCACCCCAAAATACCTTTCCTAACATTAGAAATCCCTGGAATCCTACCATACCATTCTGTCAAATTTTCTACCATATAATAGATTCCCCTACTAATTCATGGCTCAAATAACTACATCACCAGCACCAAGAAGCTATGTTTACCCTTATATGTTTCAGATTTTCGTTAGTATGTATGGATTTATTACTCACATGCCACAGAAGAAAATTAAATTTAGAGTGAATATCCTTGCGCCATTGATTTCCCCTCTACGGGACTTCATTCTTCATGTCCCTCATCACACGAGAAAAATCTATGATGAAGAAAACACCCAACATAGAGGTCGTGAAAATAAGTCTATCATGGTCATCACTAGTAACTATGTTTCTGAAAATAGTGATTTCTATCTAATTATGAAAGTCCTGTAGAAACCTGGGATGACGACTTTTCTCACTAAATGAAAGATCTAAGATGGGGTATCTCGAGAACCATAGCCTGCCAACCCCACAATCCTGCTACCAAAAATTGATGTTCCCTCTTCCAAAGTGCCATCAAGAGTGATGATGTAGGGTCTCCAGGTATGGGTGAGTTAGGATCCATATCAATGAAGGTCGGTTTTTCTGATCACTCACATTTATGCCATAAATATCATGCATTGTTCTTCCCTAAATGGGTCGGCCTTCCAGATCCTCCAATGCAAGCTTGGCATGAAATCCTTGCATGGTTGAGGTGACACTTATCAGGTGAATTCCCCCTTCATGGAGAGGTCTTGCAAGTCATTTCCCTGAGTCACAGTGATATCTTCCTTCATTCTTCTCATCCCATATAAAGGACACCATAATCCTCTCTAGGTTGGAAATCACACTATTAGGAACCTTCTGGATAGAAATAATTTTCATGTTAATGGAAACTATAACACTATTAATAACTCTTATGTGACCTCCAAATGATAGGAATATGTTTTTCCAGTTTTAGATGTGCTTGGTGATTTTTATTATGAGCTTGTCAAAATGATGAAACATAAAAGAGGAAGAACAAACTGGTGCCCCAAGATACTCCATATGAAAGAATACTCTTCCCATACTCAAGCTATCTTCCAATTCCTTCTCCCTTCTATCAGATATATTCCTGGTTGTAAAGAAAAGCCTTTTCAAATTGTTCACGACCAGCCCACTCTACTTGCAGTATTCCCCAATGATCTCATTGAACCCCTGCATTGTCCTTCTACTCCCATTGATAAATATAATTGTGTCATCTGTGAACATCAAGTGTTTTATTCCCCTTATTGCATTCTTTTTATGAAAAGGATGGATTTTACCCGTCTTGAGCCACTGATTTATATAACAGTTGAAATCATTTGAGAGATAGTGAAAATAGTGGGGGATAAAGGATCCCATTTCCTAATACCTCATAGAGCCTTGAAAACCCCAAATTGCATACCCATAAACAACATTGAAATACATGTCGATCTGATGAAATATAAAAGGAGGTCACTAGTCTAATTTGAGAACCCAATGCAAGCCAAGGCTCCTAGAAAAACCCCATTCCAACCTATCATAATCCTTTCTCATGAATAATTTAACCACTAAATTCCCCTTGAAAGACTTGTTGTCAATTCCAATTACTATTTCTTGGAGCACTCCTATCATACCCTGCATTGGCCTCCCATTAATGAAACCATGCTGTTCAAAATTCATTAATGAGTCTAGGTGAATAGCCCATATTTTGTTGAGTATGTTGGCCAAAGTCTTGTATGGTATATTACACATAATGATGGGCCACTATTGATCAATGTACTGAGGGATACACACCTTAGGGATAAGAACCATCTTGGTTTCACATGCAATGCACGGTAGGTCCCCACCTGAAAAGAAATACGAGAAAACATGCACAAGGTCCCCTTTAACAAAGTCCCAATTTACCCTGTAAAAAGACCCATGGAATCCATCAGGCCCTAGTGCATTGTCTAGGTTTAAATCCCAAAACACCTCCAGCACATCATCTTCATCCAGAGTTCTTCTCAATCCCTCATCAATGTCCTCTAAAACACTACATTTAATTCCCTAAAAAATCTCTTCCACACATCTCAGGTACCCCTACCATCCTAATATTGAGAGCTACTAGTAAAGATTTGATAGGTGCATTGACCATGGACCCTACATCCTCGTTATCATTAGAATATCATCCATCATCCCAAGAAATATTAGACCTTCAACATGCCGAAGTTCTCTAATGCATGCATGGAAGTAGCTAGAGTTTTCCCCCCTCATAATGCAATATAACCCCTGCATGTTATATTTCCAGCCATTCCTATCTCGGAAGACTACCAGGGAGTTTATCCTTTTTAATTCTAAGTTCAATAAACAGAGACTCATCCCATTCATCTTTCAAGAAAATATCCATGCATTACACCACCATTCTGATCTGGGTCATGTTCGGATAATGAGCAGGGATCTTCTTTCTCAATACACGACATAGTTTCCATAGCCATCTTAACTTATTATGGAATTTTATCCATCATTCCCCATGGTGATGAAGATCCCAAAATTCCCTTACCACCTTGAAGATACCGAGTTCCTACATCCATGTTCTAGAAAAAGAGTTTGATTCTCCCCCAACATCCCAACACCAAGGGAAATGATGAGTGGTGAATGGTTAGGAAACCAAACCAATTGAATGAATTTTGTGTTGGGGAATAGGGAAATTGTAGATTCATTTATCAGACATTGATCGAGCCTACAGTAGATGAACCTCCCTCCCCGTTGGTTGTAGAACTAAGTGAAATTTCTCCCCTTATATCCTGCGTCTAGGAGGTCGTTCCATTCCATGAACGAAACAAAAGATTGGTTTTCATTATTGGGAAAATCACCACCCCCTTTCTTCTCCTATGGACTTGTTATTATGTTGAAATCTCCCCCAATAATTCATGGGGTGTCATCAAGATTAATTTACTCTAAATTTATCCATAAAGACTCTCTTCCATGTGCGTTTCACTTTGTGTAAATGAAGAAGAATATAAACACTTGAGTCCCAAGTAATATAATAGTGGTCGGAGACTGATCTGACGCACTCAAAAGATCAACATTGATGTGATCTTACCATAAAAGTCATATTTGGGAGCTCAAAGGGTCCCCATACATAAAACCACAGACTTTAATCCTTTGAAAATACTCATTTTTTATATAAACTTGATATGGTTCTAGAATATCCACCAAAGAAACATACATGTAACTTAATTCATTGATGATGAAATCTAAAAACGCCCTGGCCCCAAGTCCATGAGAATTTCATATTAAGGATTTAAACACTCAATTGAGAACATATCGATTTTGACCAAGACTCATGGCCCTTGACATGTTGAGACGAGACTGCACTAGAAAACACACCAGATATAGATTTAGAATGGGTTCAAACACTGGTATGAACCTATGGGGAGAAGCCACAAGAGAATCCCCACCTTGGAACAACGCCATGCAAGTTGTTTCTAGAGACATGAAATATTTTCCTTCCAACCTAATATGTTCCAACATCAAAAATGATGAATGGGAGCATGGAGAAGAAGGATGTGAATGCAGTGTTGGTGAAGACCGAGGGGAAGACACCACTGGTTGAGGGGTCAAGGACATCAGAGGAAGCCCCCTAGATCAGGAAGGTTGTGAGGCCTCATGTCCACTAGGCTCTGATTCCATCACAATGATCTCTGAGATGGAGATTTTCACAAGGACCCAATTCTCCATAGACCTAGTGCAAAGACAACGGTATGAAGGTATATATTTTCTGAGGTTCATCCCTACAGGAGGGGGACCCTCCTCAGGAAACTGAACCAACTAATCCTCGCCGACACCTCAGAGAATAGGAATGAGATCATGACTGAGGGATGAACATCAGAGTTAGAACGATTATTAGAAGATGACACCTCTGATATCTTTTTAGGGGGATCAGATGCAACCCCATTTCCTCGATCACATCCCTTGGGACATTCCGAGAATGAGGAGAGAAGATGCTGGTCATAGTTCCTTGGAAACTCTAGAGGATTGGCACCCTTCTAGCTTTTTGTGGAAAACCTATAGATAATGGCCTAAAATGTTAAAGAAAGATAAGAACCTAGGTTAGGCGGGATAAATCGGCGCACGTTGAAGATCCTACATCCCTTCGATCCTGATTACAAGGTAGTCCTAGAGTGGCCAAGAAAGATCCACCTTGATGCAGATCCATGCTAATGAAGCCTCCTCCAATCTGGTTTTCCTTTCATATATGCATAGAAACACCCCCAAGAGTCCACAATAACCTTATAGAAGGACTTATTCATAAGCAGAAGAGGTAACCATGGAAGAGAGATCCAAACCGCCACACTAGAGCATACTTTGCCAGCATGAGCATCTATCGACCAATGAGAAAGGGAGAACCTCCAATGCCACATTGAGTGAGGGATTTTTCACCAAATATAACAAATTCCTCCCAAAAATCCAAAACGATAGATAAATACATTCAATGAAATGAATAGTGTAAAAATTAATATAATTATTATTTATATAAATAATAAATAATAAATTATTTAGAATTCCTAAATATCTTGTTATACCACAATGTGACTATGATATGGAAAAAAGTTCATTAAGTGACTAATTATATGAAATTTACCCCATATAATTAAAATATATTGCCTTATTATATTTAAAATATTGTAACCACAATTAAAATTAAAGGAGAATAATTAAGGGTAAACCGAAAAGATAGTGTAAAATAAAATAAATACATGTCTAAAATTTATTAGATGAGAATATTTTGAACTATACTCATCTTATCAATGAAATATATAAATTTGGATTCATTTTTAATGAAAAATTTATTATATTACATTAATATTTTACAAGTTTTACGGGGTACCCTTCCCCTCTCCTATAAAATGTTATCCACTATTCTCGAATACTCACACATCATGAACCATTTGGTTAAGTCATAATCTACCCAAACCACTTTTTAAAACCACCCCAATGTTCTTGAGTCCTTATTTTAGGAATAATACCCTTCATATGGGTGTGAAGGTGTTATTGAATGATGATCAACCGACTAAGAAGTATTGTTTTCTTTATGTATTTCAATTTTCTTTCATTTTACACTTCCTTCATGTCTCCTACAACTATTATGAGATAATAACTCCTATATTATACATATTCAATGATTTTTTTATGGTAATAATATCATTTAAATCCATATCATCTTCTATCAAATGGTAATGTAATTAATCGTTCATGCATTAGTGTGAACTATCACCTCCATGAACTGATCTAATTCATTTTTCATAAAAATTATCAAGAATGGTTATAATATTGGAATTAATGTTCATATGTGATATTATTAACATATTAATCATTCAATTATAATAATATATAAATTACATTATTATATTCCATGCTTATAAAAATTATAACATCGTTTGTGTGGCTGTGTGAACTATCACCCCCATGAAGCGATAAGACTCATTTTTATTCATTATATTAATTTTCTGATATATATATAAGTGTATTTAAATGATTCATATGATATTATAGATTTTATTATGATTATGTAAAAATAAAACATTACATAAATGCATTCATTATTGATCAATGAAAAATGGAAAATGTTACATATTCATATTTACGACATACTGTCTCTAGGATTATAACATTGTTCATTTTTAATAACCACACTTCTTGGTTTTATTTAAAGGTATTATTTAATTATAAATATTATAACAGTATCATTAATATTATTCAATATATGATGGAAGAATTACAACATGGACTAGTGACATCAAAATCATGATTATTTTCAAGTCAAGTACGGAATATTGACCAAACATCAGATATGAACCTAAATAATTATTTAATTTTTATAATATGGTAATAAGATATATAAAAGAAATAATAAAATTGAAAAATTTCTCAAGAATTTATAAAATAATATCTATTTATTATTCAGGAATAAAAATATTATTTGTGATGAGTCAGCCTCAAGGTAAGGGACATCATCTCAATCTCCATTCATTTAGGTATATTTTGATAATATACATAACCTTATTTTATAAAGTGTATATTCAAACCATATGAATTTTAATTATGATCAATGGTATTCAAAAGTAATCATTTTTATATGAATATTTTTTTTAATAAGAAAAAGAATGTTTTTAACATGTGAAGAAAGACCAACTTTTCAACCATCATGACCATTATTTCGTATTTGGATTCCTCTCAATGTCAAAATGTTTTTAAATGAAGATTAAATACCATATTAAATTTTTAGGTATTTTGGTATTAATAATGGTTTTGAGAATGTATTTTTTATTTCAATATCTTCTTAGGATATCTTATGATTGCAAGGTGGAAATTTTATTATTCTATTATGCTTATTAATTAGTTATGATGATGTTATGGTTATTGGAATGTTCATATGTATATGGGTGGTTACCTAATAAACAGAGTGTGGGTGAGCCTACAATATATCTCTGATGCATTAGGTAATGAGATAGAGTAAATTGATATGGTTTCTCATAAGATAATTTGGTAATATACTATGATGGAAATTCCAAACTTAACCGTGAATGTTACTCCCTACGTAGCTATAAAAGCTACATTATAAGTATGATTTGGTTGCCTCATGTTAACTTTATGATTTATGATTTCTATGATTTTTTCCATGATTATTATGGTTTCAAGGGTTTATAAACATTCATGTACTAATATTTTCTTTCCTTATTTTATAACCCTTATTATGTTTTTTGTGCTCATCCCATGTTTTTTTAGAAAAACCACAGGGTATAAGAATGTGTAAGAGAAAGGAAGAATTCAAGAATCTTTTTACCAAGGAAAATAAATCATGTTTACTTTTAATGGTCATATATTGTGGAATAAATCGATACTATTGTATTTGTATCAACATTGTATATGTTCAATTTATCATGTAATAGCTATGTCCTGATTCTCATATACTCTAAACCTAAAAAGATCCTCAATGTGAATTCATGATATAATTTAAGATTATGTAATGATTAATGTTAGGTCCTTATAGTTGGTATCAGAAAATATTTTAGATAATATTATGTGTTATGATATTGTTAATAGAATATCCATAAATGATTTTTTACATTACGGTCAAATTGAAATGATATTTCATGTGAAGATTACCATGTTGGTTCATCTACGATATGCCTATTCCGAATGGTTTTCCCCAGAGGCAATAGGTAATCTATGATGGGATAAAATATAAAGGAACAAAACCTTCCAAATTAGCAACAAGATATAGATGAAATAATAATTAAACAACTTTTTTTAGTGGTGGAATAGTTGACTCATGCTACAACTGGAGGTGGTATCCATAAAAAAGATCATCCAAATCAACCATAGAGAAACATGTTGGTAGTGGATCACTTCATGAGGCAACATACTCAATAATTAAGAGGATCATCTAACCTTGTTCTAGAAAAAGTTTGGATTTTATTACAAGAAATGATTTTTAATTTCATCAGGTTTTTAGAAAATAAAATGGTTAGTGTTGTTGTTTACAATTTTGAATGTGAATCCAATCAGTGGTGGTCAATGGTCAGGAATATAAAAGATAGTGAGGATCTTGATGATATGGATTTGGATGAATTCAATGGAATGTTTCTAGAAAAATATTTTCCTATGTATATGGGACTTCTAATGGGAATTAAATTCTGGGAATTGAGGTATGAGGATGACATGGTGGCTACTTAAGATGAAAAATTCACTTTAGTGGTAACGTTTTCTCCAAATACTATCCATGATATTTATAGTTAATAATACAATTTTGTCAATATTATAACCAAATTATTGGAGGAATATGGCTTCTTGTGAGTTCAAATTTTATGAAAAACTTGTTTGATGTGTAGAAAATGTTGACATGGTGTTCTTCGATGATCATGTGTTCTTTGAAAACAATTAGAATAAGATTCGATAAGGAAGACCAAAGGCAAACAATTAAGAAAAATATTTATGGTACGAAAATTATGTTTATAGTTTGTGAAAATTGTGGTAAAAACCACCAGGGGGAATTAATTTGGAATACTATTAAGTGTTTCCAATGTGGAAAAAATGTGGCATAATTTTCATAACTACACTAAAAAGAAAATTGTGAGGCAAAATCTGATATACAGTTAATGAAAATTTTTAAATGTAATAAGATGGGTCAGTATGAAAATGAGTGTTCGGTGAATAATTGTGATGATGGGAAGTATCCGGACTATAATCAGTATGGTGTTGTAAATCAGTTGAAAATACTTCATCAGATGATGGGATATCACTTGAAGTGGTATCATGTAAATTGGTTTTTTATTCATATTATTCTAATGTATTTTTTATTTAAGTTATACCCATTCATTTATTTCAAGTAAAGTTTCTTCTGTATTTGGAAATTCAACCTCAAGAAATAAATCTAGAACATATTTTATAAATATATTGGTAAAATGTTGAAGAAAAAAAAAATTATATGATTCTTCTTGTCTTTATATGTGGAAAAAATATACCTCAATTTTTTTGACTCTAATAGAGTTTGATGTTATTCTAGGTATAGATTCTCCTTCAGTTTACCATTATATTATTGACCATGGATCTAAAGAAGTTTTTTAAGAATTAGTTTCATTTTATGTATAAGAATGATCCCTTACCATTGATAACATATCAGGATGGTGAGAAACTATTAAAATAAGGAAATGAATATTAACTTGAACATATTGTTGAAAACAATGGAATTTTTTATGATAATTATATCCCTATGGTAAATGAGTATCTTGATGTTTTTACAGATGTGTTTTCTAGTCCTATACCTAATTGGTAAGTTGAAATTACTATTGACATAGTTCATGATGCTATGAAAACTTCAAAACTCATTTATCAAATGGTTTAGATTGAACCTTCAGAGTTGAAGAATCTATTTCAGGAGATATAAGATAAAGGTTTCATTTGACCTAGAACATAACCATGGGGTGCTACAATCATTTATATTAATAATAATAACGATTCAATGATACTATGAATTGATTATAGATCCCTAAAAACAATACTATTAAGAACAATTATCATTTTCCTCATATTGATGATATATTTGATCAGATATAGGGAGCAAAATTTTATTCAACAGTGGAATTGAGGTAATGGTACCATTATATGAATTTAATGTAAGCATACATTCTGATGACCACATTTTGTAACGGATATCTACATTAATAATTTTTAGTTATATCGTTTTGGTTAAATAACGAACCAGTTGTATTCCTGAATATTGTGAATAAAATATTCCATTTTTTCGTGGATAAGTTTGTGATTATGTTTATTGATTATATTTTGTTATATTATAAATTTAAAGAAGAAAATCAAATTCATTTAAGGGTTTTCATAAAAATCATAAAATGAAATTAAATATATGGAAAATTAAGAAAATGTGAGTTTTTGTTACATAATAAATTCATTCCTTGGGCCCCATTTTTCTAATGGTGGCATAAATGATGACCTTGATAAAAAAATTGTTATATAATGGCCAAGACCAACAAATATAATTGAGATTTAATGTTTTCTTGGATTAGTAGGTTATTAATTGAGATTTGTAGAAAATTTTACACATTTATCTACCCCATAGACTATGTTATGTTGAATGGTTTTGAATGCCCTTTTAACAAAATAATGTGATGATTGTTTTCATGAATTGAAAAAAATATTGGTTAACACTATAGTTCTGGAACTCCATTCTAGAAATGGTGAATTTATTATCTATATCGGTTCTTCATTAAATGTACATAGTTGTGTCCTAATATAAAATGATCAGTTAATATATAATTCTTCATGTCAGTTTAAAACTCCTGAGTTAAATTTCCCAACATAGGATTTTGAATTTTCTTATATAGTTTTTGATATAAAAATTTAGTGGCATCACCTTTATTGTGTAACATATGAAATATATACTGACAAAAAAATACGTAAATATTCACTCAGAAATAATTGAACAGGATACTGATAAGATGGTTGGAACTAATCAAGAATTATGATTCCATGATTCAATATCATCCATAAAAATAAAAAAAAGTGGTTTTGATATAAGTGAAAAATTAAGGATACATTAACCCTGTTACATTTGGAAAATAACCCTTTGATTAATGATTCAATGAACTTTTTCATGGATGTTTTTGGTGTAGGAAATTCCACTATTTTGTTTTTGGTTTTTTACAATCTATCTATTAGATATAATTAATAAATAATTCAAATAAGACAATTAATTACAAAAAAGTGTAATTGGTTCAGAAGGTTATGTTCCCGGAATTTAATATTGATGAAGACAGTGGTTTGAAATTTTGGAAGAGATTCTGTGTGCCTTTTGATTAATAGTTTAACAAATATTTGTTATCTGATGCTCATAGTTTTCCAATTTCAGTTCATCCTCATAGTACTAAGATGTACAAGGATCATATGGAGTATTACTAGTTGGATGGAATTAAAAGAGATATTACAGACATTACTATGAAGTGTTTGACTTATAATCAATTTAAACTAGAGTGGTAGTTACTAAAAGGGATTCTTAAGTATTTCATAATAATAATGAGGAAATAATAAAATATATCTTCGGATTTTATAGTGGGATTACAAGATACTTCTCCTGGTAAAAGTTAGGTTTGAGTTATTGTTAATAGAATGACTAAATCTTCTCATTTTCTTCATATTCGAGATAAATTGTATCTAGATAATATTTTAGAATTTATCGTAAATAAATTTTAAGGTTACAAGGGGTTCCTCACTCCATTGTATTTGGTCATGATCCCAGGTTCACTTTTAACTATTGGAAGGTCCCTCAGAAGTCATTGGGAAAAAAATTAAATTTCAGTACAACTTCTCATCCTCAATTAAATAGGCAACAATAATGGATGATTTTGACCACGAAGGATATGCTACACGCTTCTTCAATGAATTACCAAGGAAGTTGGGAATAACATATTTCATTGGTTGGGTTTTCTTATAACAACAGTTTTCATTACAATATCAAAATGGAACCATTTGAGGCATTATTTGGAAAGTGGTGTCGAAATCTAGCTATTGTGGATGATGTAGGTGAAAGGATATTGATGGGACTATAATTAATAGAAGATACATAAAAATTTCCATTTTTTAGAAACACATGGGGACAGTTAAGAGGAGGCTGAAAAATTATGCATATAACTGGAGGAAGGATCTCTATTTCGAGGTAGGTGATCATGCCATTCTCAATGTTTCATTGTGGAAATGTTTAATGTGTATTGGTATGAAAGGAAAGTTGAGTCCATGGTTCTTGGATGCTATAAAATCATTTATAAATTTGGATTTGTTTCCTATAGAGTGTATTTACCTCTGAGTTTATCCTAGGTATACAATTTTTTTCATGTTTCAATGTTAATAATCTATTTCTCAGATCCATAGATTATATTGATTCTAGAAGTAGTTCAGTTGGAAAAGAATATTTATTATAAGGAATATCGAACATATATTCTTGACCACATACAGAATGTGTTAAATAATATGTAGATTCATTAAGTTAAGGTTTTATGAAAAACTATATGGTTGAGGAGGAAACATGGGAATCTAAAAAATCTGTGGGGGAGATATACTCAACTTATATGATAAGGGAATAAAATTGGAAGTACATAATTTCCAAAAGTAGGAATCATGTAACAACCCAAGTAATTAATGAATAATACATTTTCATATGTATTAATATTTATTAATTCTATATTCATTTTACTTAAAAGGGGATGATATTTCTGATAGTTTACTTGATATGCAACAATGGGTTTCTCCAAAATCTTATGTTGTATACAAGATAAGATATACCGAAAAATAATACATTATTTATATTATTATTTGAAAAGATAGTTATCACATAGACATTGTATAGGTGGGAATGAAATGAACTAACTATATTATGTTTCAAATCTTTATTTACTTTCTTATAATAAAATTTAGTTGCTTAAAATGAGAATAAGTCTAATTTTAAGCATAAAATACTCTAATATTTTTAAAAGATTGTTTTACCTCCATTTGATGGAGAACCCATTTTAAATAAAAATTTTGATAAATTTATAAGTTATATTTTAAAAAATAAACTTCTTCTTTGGAATAAGGACATAAAATTTACATTGTTTGAAAATTTTATATTTTTTAATAAAATTTATATTTTAATGAATACTAAAAAAACTGCATTTTTGATAAAAACATAAATTTCTTCTAATTTATTTATATATTTAAGTTAACATTTTAATTTGTTTTAAATTTTAATTGAATTAAGGTTTTTATAATTTAATACAATGTTGTTAATTAGAATAAATTTCACATATAATGGAATTTAAAAACATGACAATATTTTAATGGTTTTACTTTAAAAAAAATTGTCCTCTTATTCCGTTAACATGATTACTTCTTAATTAATTTTTCCCAATTCAATGTTTTAAATTTGGAAAAATGGATTCAAAATTTTTCCATAGAAGGTCCAAATTAGGTAAATATGTCACTTTGATGTTTTCACATTATGAATACTAACATTAATGATTGTTTTTATCTACCACGGTTGAAGGGTAAATCAAGTAAATAAGGGTAAAAAATATTATAATAATGTTAAACTACCATGAAACATGTATTAATATTATTTTAGTAAATATTTCTCACAAATACTACCCATGGGATGGAAATTTGGACATTTTAAGCCACATGGGTGTGATTATGACATTTATAACATGTAATTTAAAGTAAAGGAAAAACTATCATAAAGATTACTCTTGTTACTAATTATTTTTAATATGAAGTAATATATGTGATATATTACACTATAAATTTCCATTGGAAATATAAAATAATTACCTATATAAAGGTATTTTTTTATAATATTTATACATTAAATAATTAATTTTAATTATTACTCATTGAAGATGTAGTGATTACTTTATTAATGAAAAATTCAAATAAATTATATTATAGATATCAAAATAAATAATATTTTACATAATATATTTCATAAATGAATTTTTTAGGTGACTATTACATGTTATAAGTCTACTAAATTGTTTTTATAAGATATATATCTATTTGGATTTTATTTAAATTCAATGAAATGAATAGTGTAAAAATTGACATAATAAATAGTTTAAAAACTTATAAATTATTTAATTATTTAAAAATTATAAAATTAATTTCAAATCTAAAATTGACCATGATAAGGTAAAAAAGTTAATTAATTTTCCAATTATTGGAAATCTATCCCATATAAGTAAAATATATATCTGAATAATATTTAAAATTTTGTTAATACAATTAAAATTAAAAGGGAATAATTAAGGGCAAAAAGAAAAGATAAGGAATAAAATAATATAATTACAAGTATAAAAAAAATTGGATTAGATGATTTCGATAAATAATAATTTCTAATTCGACTTATCTTTTCTTGGAGCCATTTCTATTAAATAAATAATTTAATTTAATTTAATATTTTAAGAGTTTCCAAAGGTTCCCCTCCCCTATACTATAAAATGGTACCCACTATTCTCTAATAATCTCTCATAAAGAACCATTAGGTTTAGACAAGATCATCCCCAAAATATTACTGAATTTACTCCCCACCTTATTTAGTCTATAATTTATTAATAATATCTTCCCTTTTGGTTTTAAGGTGTTCTTCAAAGGCGATCAACTGAAGAAGATTTGTTTTTTTCTTTAAGTATTTCTATTTTATTTCTTCTTCCACTCCACTCAAGTAACCTCCAACCATGATGATACAATAAGTGATTTATACAAAATATACTGATATATTATTATGTTGATATTACTATCTAAATATATCCCCACTTCAATCAACTTGGAAAGGAATTTATTATTTGTGCGTACATACAAAACATCACCTCTGTGAACTGATCTAATTATTTTTTAATAATCGTATCATAAGAATGGTTTTAATAATAAAAATAATTTTAATATACAATAATAATGACATATTAATCATTATATGAATGTAATATTTTAATTATATACTTACTTTCCATTCCCATGAAAATGATAACATTTTTCATGAGTATTTTTGAACTATTACCTCTACAAAGTGATGTGACACATTTTTATTCGTTATATAAGTTGTAGGATATATATATATATAAGTTTGTTTAAATAATTAATATGATATTAATATTGTTATGGTCATTCTGGGAAGATAAAATAATACAAAATTCTTTCCATAACAATCCATCAAAAATATAAAACGTTACTAATGTGTACGTACGTCTTACCATCTCTATGATGATAACATAGTTCATTTTTCATAATATTTAAAGTAATTATATATATATATAATTATTATTATTATTATTATTATTTCATGAATATTATTTCGGAGATGAAGGAGTTATAACCACATGGACTAGTGACATCAAAACTGTGTTCACTTTCTAATCAAGTACATAATATCATGAAAACAAATCCATTATGAACATAAATAATTTTGTAATTTTTATAACATGGATATAAGTAATATAAATGAAATCAAAATATTTAAAAATGTACTCAGGTAAGTATCAATTAATCTTTGTTAATTATTTAGGAATATAAGTATTGTATGTGATGAGTCAGACTCGCCGTAAGGGACTTCATCTGAATATCATTTCATTCTGGAATATTTTGATAATATACCCAACCATATTTTACACTATGTATGTTCATCCCATTTTAATTTTAATTTCCATCAATGTATTTTAAAATGAAATTTTTTTATTCAAATTATTTTTCTAAATAACAGAATGAATGTTTTTTCAAATATGTGGTGATAACAACCTTTTTGCTATCGTGACCATTATTTCATATATTACTTCCTCTACAAGCCATATATTTTATAAGAATTGTAAATAAATTATCCCAATTAAGGTATTTTGATATTGAACTTGGTTTTTATAATGGATTAATGATATCAATTTCTTGAAATGAAATCTTATTATTGTAGTTTGGGTATTTTATTTTTCCATTTTTATTCTTAATGTGTCATGATTATGTTATGGTTCTTGGGAATTGCTTATGTATATGGGTGGTTCTGTGATAAAACAATGGGTGGGTGAGCCGGTGGTAGCTCTCCAATGCATTGGGTAATGAGACATATTTAAATGTCAAGGTTTATCCAAATATTTTTAAGGAATATACTTTGATGGGTATTCCAAATGTAACCATGAAGGTTAGTCCCTTTTTAGTTATGAATGCTACAACATAAGTTTGATATGGATAACTCAAGTTACCTTTATGATTTATGAATGCTATTATAATATCCAGGATTCTTATGATTTCATGGGTTTATAAATATTCATATAATAATGTTTTCAATTTTTTTATATATCATTTACTTAGTTTTTTTTCTCATCCCTAGTTTTTAAAATGTTTCCACAAGGTATAAGGAAAGTGTAATAGAAACGAAGAATTTATGAATATTTTTATCAATAAAGAGAATTAATGTTTACATTTCAATGTTTTATATAGTAAATGAAATGGATAAAATTTTATTCATATCCACCTTTTATAAATTTAAGTTGTTAGGTAATAGATATTCCCTAATTCTCTAAATCTACAATCCTGAAAAGACTCTCAATGTGAATTCTTGGATTAACTCAAAATTATCTTATTTTTTAGGTTGGGGCCAAAAAAATTCACTATATCATACATATTTATGTAAAATAAAGGGAATATTATGCTAGATGTAAACCATGAGAAATGTAAAAAACCAAATAAGAATAATGGGATAGAGAAATTTAAAACTTGTGAAAATTATGGGAAGAAACATCTATAAAAATTATGAAACGGAATAATTGTGTGTTATAAGTGTGGATACAAAGGTCATTAATCATAGGAATTCAGGTATAACAAGAATTATTTTTCAATGCTTCATTTGTAATGAAATGGATCACTATTCCCACGAATGTATGATGATTTAGTATAATTTACCAAAAAGAGTTCAAGAAGATAAATTTTTTCTTAGTCGATCACAAAAAAAGACTTTGATGTTTATAATGATTTTGTGGTTCATGCAGTAATTACATCTCAAAATTTATTTAATGATTTATTTGATTTTTGATCCTCACAATCTTTTATATCAACCTATATTTTCTGTAAAATTAGATATTACAATTTTAATTTATGATGGGTGTGGTCAGTTAAATCTTTTAAAAGAATTATCAAGGAAAATGTATGTTTTGGGTTGTCCCCATTATGATAGGTAAATGTGGTTAATTTTCTGAAATTATTATCATACATAAGGTTGACTAAAATTTAATTATTGGTATAGAGTATATTTTAATATAAGATTCAAAATAGTACTACATGGATAAGGATGTTATAAGTTAGGATGAATATGTAGAATTCATTATATATAGAGAAAATAAATCACAACCTGATTCATATATTGACCCACCCCCAATGACTCTTCTAAATCATATTCTTATAGTTTAAGAGAATACACAATCCATGGATGAAAAATGTAATCTAAAAATTGAGGATGTACCAATATTAATTGAATAAACTGATGAATTAATTGAGGAATTACATGGAAGTTATCCTGAGTGTGAAGTATAATTTTCCATTGATTTAATCTCGAATGAAAACCCATAATGTAATATTGTTGTTGAATGGACAGTATAGAATTTTTAGATTTAGGAAACAAATTTAGTAGTTTTTTGATAAGGGATTTACATGATCTAGTGTATCACAATGGATATCCCCTATTACGTTTTTAAATAATAAGTATAGATCTTCTTTGTTTTGAATTGATTATAGGAAAATCAATGTTATTATTCTATTGAACAAGTATTCTCTACCTTGCGTTGATCTTTTATTTCACCAACATCACATAGATCACTATTTTTTAAAGAGTGAACATTGTCCTGGGTATAATTAATTTAAATAAATAATGAAATATATTCTAAATATAATATACTGAATGAGGTATTGACATTAAGATTTTACAGTAATTCCATTTGGACTCACTAATAGACCACTTGTTTTTATGGATATAATGAAAATATTCATCAATGAATATATTGATAAATTTTTTGTGGTTTTTATTGAATTTTTATTGGTGTATTTTAAAATATGTGAACATAATGAGAATCATGTTGGGATAGTTCTTGAGGCCCATAGAAGGATATATTTATATTCTAATTTTTGAATGATTCAATTATTCCTTCAAAAAATTTATTTTTAATGAAAATATTGTCTCCTTGTATGGAATCTATGTTGATCGTCTAATGAAAAATGTAGTCCAAGAATATCCTATACCAATAAACATAGCCAAGGTATTTAGTTTCATTATTTGATCATGTTAGTATTCATGTTATGTTCATAATTTTTTCTAATTGACACACTTGCTAACTAGGATCATAGGTAAAAGGGTCATGTTCATATGGAAAAAATATTTTCAATATTGTTTTGAATAATTGAAGATGTGATTTCTCAATGTGAAAATTTTGAATCAAACATTATGAAATTATGGGTTTACAAAATATAATTATTTATTTTCGAAAGGACTATCTTGTGTCCTTGTGAAAAATGATAAAGTTATAAAACATGCATTAAGGAAGTTGAAGACCCCTGTAAATTTTTATCAAACTCGTGATATATTGTTTGTAGAAATAATATTATCTCTACAAATGTGGAGAAATTATCAATAAGGTGAGATTTGTGATATATATATATATAGAATAAAGTATCTTAAAATACATATTTATATAGAATGAACTCAAAAAGAGGAAAATATGATTACTCAAGTAACTTAATGATTATGATTTCTCAACAAAATACCACCCAGGAAAAGAAAATAGGATAGAATATTCCATTTGTAGAAAGGATAATGGAGGTCTTACCCAAATTAAAATTAAGAATGATCCTATTTATATTGATTATATGTTGATGCATATGGGAATTATTAAGGAAGGACATACACCACTTATTTTTAGAAATATTTTGAAACCATGTTTATTGGAAATGATAAAAATCTATTAGTTTGATGATGAGTCTCTTTATAAGAAAATTAATGTAGTTGATGTTGGAAAATTGGATGGATTTAATATGAATACAATGTTTTAATTTTTTAAAATGTTATGTGATCAGTAAATACCTTATCTAAAAAAAGAAATATTCAATGATTATCATTTCTGAAATTTCTCTATACACCGCAGTAGTACCAATATGTATAGTGATCCGAAGAAAAATATTATGAGGGATAATATAATGTAGAGAATGGCAAGAATTGTCTCAAGATTCATAGTTTGTTAAAATTTAATGTTTTAGAGATAGAATCATATAGGATTCATGGAACGTGTTCCTATAACTGTATGGAAATGGATGACATTATGATTGTTTTTATCAAATCACTTCCATGAAGTCTTGGAAAAAATGTTGTAATGTGGGTTATTGTTGACCAACTTTAAAAATAAGAAGATTTTCATTCTATAAGAGAAGTTTTTCTTCTTCATTGCAAACTAAGACTCTATATTAATGATGTTTTATGTCTTTGTTGTGCATCTCTATCAATTTATTTTAATCAAGATCCCTATTTTACATCAACATTTTGGGAGTCTTAAAAAGGCTCAATATCATGATCTTCATTTAAGAACTGTCCACTATCCTCTAACTGATGGACAGCCTGAAAATACTAATCAAACAATAGAATTAATCTTCAAATCATGATCAGTTAATTTTTAATATATTTGGAATTCTATTTACTTTTGATTTATATTTTATTACAATAATAGCTTCCATTTATATATTCAAATGGCTATGTATGAAGAATTATATGAAGTGATATTTCATACTATAACTTTTTGGGAAGAATCTACAGAAAGGAATTTTATAATACTATAACATGTTGATGATACAATGATATAGTAAATGAGTATTCAATATCATGTTAATGCATGTCAATGAATTAAAAGTAGATATTCTGAATATTAGAGAACACATTTCTAAGTACATATGGGAGATCATTTATTTTAAAACGTGTCTCTATGGAAGTGTGTCATATGATTAGTTAATAAAGGGAAACTAAACCTTGGTTACATTAGATCATTCGACATCCTATATGTAATTGGAATTGTAGCATATTGTTTAACAGTTCCACATAGTCTCTCAAAAGTCCAAAATGTGTTACATATATTATTTTTAATAAATTAATTGTCATACACAATGATGGTACTCAAAAATGTATAACTGTAATATGATCCCGATATATCATATTCTAAAGATCCTATCAAAATTATTGAAATTTTATTGGATGTTCATAGGATTCAAATGACTTGATTGATAATTGGGTTTAGCAAAAAACTATAAAATGGAAGAAGCAGCATGTGAAACAGGGGATGTTATGAAGAAGAATCACCATAACATATTTAGAAGGTAATATTATTGAAACATTTATGAAAGAACTTTTCTATGGAGGGCAGAATGTAAAACCCCAATATTTTATGTTATTCCACATTTAAAATAAATTTAACCTATTCAATAGATTCTATTTCATGAAACATTGAGTGAAACTGAATCTCTATATTTTATTTACATTATTATTTTAAAATAACAATTATGGACATACCATTAAGTTTTCAAGTGTGAATAGGAATATCTCTATCAAGAAATATATAGGAATGTGATATACAATACATATTCATTTATCAATTCTTAATAAATAAACAGCCAATTTTGGGAAAAGTTTTTTATGTATTCAAATATATTTGTTCATCCTGAAAATAAATAGAAAATATAATGGGAATGATGGTAGATAAACGAAGGGAGAGCAGTGAGAATCCTAGTACCGATAATAATAATTCTTATGTGAAGAATTATTATTGTTGGAATTTAATTGATGTAGATAAAGAAGAAGAACAACATGATGATGTTTGTTATATAGAGCTATTTTTTTCTGGGAAACAATAAAATAAATTACGATACAACCTACATCATAGGATGATCTGGGATTGAAGAGGAATTTTTTGGATGTGGTCCAGTTAATGGGGAACATCTCCTTCTCATATTTCTATTTTCCTCCACATGTATGAGTTATCAAAAGTGGTCGATATAACATGTTGTATCCAATCAAGATTCGGTTGAGGAACACTTGATACATTTTAATTACTCGATCATTTTCATGAGTCATTATTTGAAAAAGGGATAAGTAATGGGAATTCAAGGATCTTAACCACAGAATTGCAGAGATATGGGGTTTTCATTAATGGAGGATGATAGCTATGGGACATGTTTTTTACCATTTAGACAATCCATCATATGGCTACAAAATGAGGTCATGGTCCATAAAATCTATCTCCATATTTTGGAATGGGACTGAAACTTACATGATAGAAATGTTAGTCACACTCACACTTAAGAATGTTTTTGAATTTATAAACTGAATTGGAATGACTAGAATCCAAGAATACTCTGATATATTACCTCCCTTATTTTAAATCCTATAAGAATGGACATATAGATAAAAAATTGATTTTTTTCATTATTATAGTATAATTTTAGAGGATTATATGTCTAAAAATTTAGTGTAATATTTTATATAGACTATGATAGCTGATTGTATCAATATGGACGTTTGTTATGAGAGGAAAGTAAGTTCGACTTGAATTTTAATTTTTTTGGTCATGCTATCCTTGAATGAAATAGAAATATAATGTTATTCTTTTGAAAAATTAGGGGGCACAATTATTCCACCTATAGGAGGTGGAAAGTGAACTATAAGGTCCCCACTTCTTTATATCATGATCATTAACCTAGAAAATCTAATGATGGGAATGCATGACTTCCATATGAGGATGGGACGAAAGGATGTTGTCTTGTGAATGATTCTATGAATCACAATTAAGTGAACCCTTCAACCCATGTGGTTGTGGTCAATGAGATGAACGATGGTGAATCTAATGAAGATGGTACAATTAAATTCCCTTTTAAATTATGATTCTACCAACAATATCATGTTTTAGGGTTGTAATGTGGCTGAATCCATGAAGGAAATAGAACCGATTCCTACACTGAATGGTGAAGAGGATTTTGTTTCTCCCATAGAAAATTATATATTTCTCTATGAGGAGGCCAATGAAATTACATTTTATGGAATATGACTAGTGATATGGAGCAATGTGTAGATAATTCTTCTCATGTTGATAAACATGCAAAATTTTGAGACCTTTTCTCACAGGTTCGACCATCTAAAACTACAAGAATGATTCTTCCAGAGGAGTTTAATAAGAAACAAGTTAAATAATTTGATAATTTCACTTCATTATGTGGTTCTTTATGGGATGAAACTATCGTGAATTTACTATCATCCATGAAAAAACTGAGTGATGTTTCTCATTTTGATGATCATTCTATCATTTAAGCAGTAGATAAAAGAAATGGGATTAAGGATCAACTGAAAAATAATCAATGTAGGAAGAAACATCATCATGGTCCAATGAGGAGGAGTTGTTCTATTATTCAAGGAATTTTATCTTATGGAATTTTCATGGGATTGATAATACTACAATGTTCACATCCCATAAGAACTTTATTATGAACAACAAAACAATTCTTATTAGTATTTATAAAAATAGAAAAATATCTGATAATTGGATGGATTTTAATTGGGGTTCTCTTTTTTAATCCATTGTTTTCCATAATAAAAATAAAGGGTCTACAGAGTCTCTATTGATTATGAAGCATGATAGAATTTTTTCCCCTATAGTAAATATTATTTATCTATTTATGTTTCTATTGGATGGAATGGTGTGGATTTTTCTTCGTTAATTTTCATTGCCTTTAACTAGTATACTAGAAGAATAGAACATTGGAGAAGTGTTTAATGCATCATTGATAGTATCTTTCTTAGTTATATTATAACGTGATACATAAGTTTTTTTAATATTAGATGAAAAGAATATAAGTAACTATTTTACTCCATCAGCTTATAAATTCTCTTCTTGCATTGATAAATCTGGTTTGTTTGAAGTTCTCATGGTTTAGAGATGATTACACATGGAGAAGATATAACCTTAATGGGAGGCATTCCATAAAATTAGATTTAATTTTTGTGAAAGCGGGTGGTATAAATTTTTATGTTGAGTTATCTGTTGTCACTCTACCTAAGATACACATAGATCACAATACTCTCTGGGTTGATGGTTCTATATATAAAACAACTTCATCCCCTTGACCTTTCATGTGAAAAATTATTGGATTGTTGTGCCCTTATTCATATTAATTATTATGGGTGTATTTATAGTTGCTTGTTATGGAATCCCATTAAAAATTATAGACACTAAGATGAAAAATGATTAGCCATGACTGAAAAGGTGTAGTAAAATATCGTTTTCTAAAATTGGTCTAATTATCATGGAGGATGACAATAACATGACCTATTTCCATGAAATAAATATGTGTCAAGAAGTAAAATCAATGGAGAATATGGAAGCTCTATCCAAAACTGACTATTTTTTCCCTTCACCTAGAATCATGCACAAAGTAAATTAAAATTAAAGTGGATTATGGAGGCAGATATGAACTAAAGAATGTTTCATTTCTTGTATAGGGATAAGAATGCATAAAAAGGTATCATAACCTTAAATATCAATGAAATTTTATTAGTTATGAAAAAAAAAATTCTAATGATGTGACCAGTTTTTTGGAGGTCTTTTATGTGTGTATATAGGAGGATAACCAGAAAACAATTATTAATTGAAACGATACTAGCAATGGTGATATTTAGAAAAAAGAGAAACACAACAACCTCACACCATCCCATTGAAAAAAAGGAGGCCAACTACCATACAATACCCGCAATACCGTGTTCATAGATAAATAACACAAGAGGCATCAAAATTACAGACCTGGAACATCCAGAAACCAAGAGAAAGCCAAGAACCAAAAGAGAATTTTAAATAAAGCATTGAATAAAAAATCTAGGCTTGACCCTTCAAATTTATTGTGTTGGATGATATAGTGAGAATGAAAGATTTTCGGTACCATTGGTAATGTTTAATGTTCAAATACCACATATAATCATGTTTATTTATTCATCAATCTCCATTAGAAGAATAATATTTAATATATATTTTAAACAAAATATATTTTTTATAAAATATTTTCTTAAATATTATCCATGTGTTCATTCTATTTTCTAGAACATTGTTTTTCAAAAAAGGAATGAATGTATAAATTTTAGAAAAACTAACTATATCTCTTCTATTTGGTTGGGTGTCACTATCCTAAATATCCATATTTATGAAAAAAAATTATAGAAGTTTGTATAATCATAATTTTTTTTGATAATAATGATTTCTTATACAATTTTATTTTCATTTGATATTATTAAAAAGAGTATTTTGAAATGTTTTACATAATTCAGGTTTACTAATATATTTTCAAAAGTGCGATAAAATGTATTTCTTAAACATATATGTAATGGATAGATTTTCCATCATTTATATGATTATATTATTATTTAAATTCATTTTAAAATTCCATTACTACTCAAATAAAATCAAATTTATATTATTATTTGATTTTTTTAGTTTATTAATAGTTTCTAAAAGAAATTTTCATTCTCTAGTTTTTTAAAACATAGTCCTAATTATTTTATAGAATAAATTTTCCTCAATGTCAAAATCCATTAAGTAATATAATTCATCTCTTGATTTATTTTATAATGATACCATGAAAATTAATTCTTTCAATAGATTATGATGATTTTGATTTATAAAACACATTTCATTTCATAATGAGATTAAATATATGATTAAACAATGATAGTCTGTTTGATCATATGGAACCCAAACTATTTTTGTCATTGTTTGATACATAGAAACATAATTATTAAACCCTCTAGCAAATTAGTTAATAATTGATATCTCATGGGATAACATGATATGGAATTTGGAAAGGAGAAATTACACTATGGGACTCAACCCACTATGTTTCTGGGAAAGGGAATGAACCCAACTAACTATAGGACCCTTTACACTATGATCGTATTGGATAAGACACATGACTAATCAATTGATTTTTTTATGTGCATTCAAGAATCTTATAAGTAATGTAATGATATATTCTCATGGATAAATATTTATTATTGATGATTATTTTTTCCAATGAACTAGGCCATTAGTTCGGACAACACCCTCTTCAATGACTGGTGAAAATGGTATTGGAAGTATTTGGAATGTTTTTTGATATTTTGATTGGGTTCTCATATCCTTACTCTCATATTATTCTCAATTATGATTACCTATTGATATATATAATTATTACCATTACATATAATATAATCTCTCACTTTTTTATGTTTCCATTTCCCCATGTTATAAAGAACGGTTTTATATAAGATATAACTGAAAAGGGTCCCCAAAGGGAATAAAAATTTCAAATAACATAATGATATTTCATTAAATTATTTAATTATATATCTAAAACACAAAATAAAAATAAATTATTGTTATTAGGATAATATTATTTTTATATATATTGAATAATCAAGAAAAAAATTAATAGTTATATATTTGATGCTCAGGTCACTACATTTGGTATCAAAGTGATGTTTTTTGGATTTTTTTCTTTTGGAATTTGGATTTGAACCCATTTTTGAGAACCTTGGAATAAAAAATACTATATTAAATATCCAATTATTTTTTTCAATTCATTAATTTTGTGTGTTACAATAAATAACATAGTTGGTTGAATATAAACAAGTTGATAGAGGATCTTGTAAATATTTACATAGGGGTAAGAACCATAAGAAAGTAGGATGGGTATTAACTCAATCCTAACCAGGTTCATGAGACAGAGTCTTTAATAGATATTTAGTTTGGTACTAATAGTTAAATTTTTAAGTCGTATTAGACACTTTTTGAACCATTATGAGGTATTTGAATATATTTTTTCAATAATTACTAAAAGTAAATGGACATGAAAAACATTGTTTCTACAATGGAGTGACATATGATTATAAGAATCTATAAAAACAGACATATTAGTCATTATTTTCATTAACATATGATTTCAAATTATAATTAAATTTTGTTGATACACATAGTAATATTTTTGTGTAATCATGTGTTTAGAACATGAATTGAATAAGGAATGGTACTCTTATCAAATGGTCAAGAACATTAAATGAAATATTTTTACATTGTTCAATCAATGATTTAATATTTGATGAGTTTTTAATAGTATAAAATAACTACATAAAATGATATATATTTATATAATGGTGAATAATCCATATTGTGTAATTATTTCATCTCATGTCTATTTCTCTTTTCTTATATACTTTTGTTGGAATTAGATTCATACAATAATTAATATTCCCATCATAGTCTGATTTGATCTAATTTTTTTGAAGGATTATATATATATATATATCCCATATTAATTTCTAGAAAATAGAAGTTTTCTTTTACATTATGAGTCAGCCTATGATCAGATATTAGAGTGACGACGAAGATAAACCTCTAAAAGTAATTCCACCCACAATATGGGTTTAATATCATCTTCATATGTAGTATTTTCCAAAAAGGATGAGGATAAACACAATATTGAGGATATTAATATTTCTTAAGAATATGATGATTTATTTCTTTAAGAGTTTCCTAGTAATACCTCGAAACATGATGTTGAGTTTCCAATAGAGAGCCTATATGTTTTCAAAACAAATTCAATGACTCCTCACAGAAAAGACTCAATTCAGTGAATGGAATTCAAGAAGGATCTCTTATAAAATTTACATTGGGTATTAATTATCCATATTCTATCAATATGTGGTGCACCTAATATTTTTATTAAGAATATATTTTGTGTCCATACGTAATCTCATGTACTACTGATAACACAACATAATCACAATCAATAATTATTATCATATTCATGATAATGATTACTTTTTTGATCAATTAATAATTTCTGAATAATTATCCAATAATTATCATTGATATTCATATAAATAGTTATGGGTAAGAGGGGATGATATAACCATGTCATTCTTCAATAGGAGTTATGGACACTATGAATTTAGAGTTTTTCATATAGACATAAAAATTTCAGAACTATCATTATGGATCTAATGAATATTGTCCTTAGATAAAACTATCATCAATATACGTAATTATTTTTAGCTGATATTATCATATATTCAATGTGTAATTATGATAATGAAACCATTTTAGGATTCTGTTAAAGAACTTAATGTAAGATAATAAATATTTTAAATTTAAATTTTTGATTTCTAGATGAAAAAATAATGATTCCTAGTTTTATTATTACATGATATGGTATATCAATGAATCCATTAGAAAATGTTATTTTACAATGGAATACACTAACCATTGTAACTATGATCTACATTTCCCTACGATTGGATGTATACTGCATATGATTTCATAGAAATTTCACATTAAAAAAACTATTGGAAATGTTTACATATTAGGGATCCAACCTCCATTACATAGATAATGTGACGACCCCGGATCTAGAAATATCACTTATGGATGAAATGGGTTGGCTACTGAACCTCAAGAATTTTTGAACCATGATCTTCATTTCTGGGGTGCGACATATAACCGAATATCTTGTAGCACCTCTCATTCCTCTGTATATGTTCTGATTGAGGCATTGTTTAGTGAATTGGATTCCCACCAATATATGAAGTTTTATTCTTATTTAATGAGTAAGGTTCAACTATATCAATCGTATAACATCGAGGTAGGTGGTGTGTTTCCTTTTAGGGTTTTTATTTGTGTTATATATGACTATATGTTGATATCCCATGATTCAGATATTTTATGTTAACTAATTTAACCCTTTTATCATCTTCTATAGATTAATTTATGGATTTAGTGTTTTTGTTGATTTATTAGGCCAAATTTCACGTTTTGGGTACACCGCGTGTGGGCGTTTCCTTGTTTGAATTTTTATGACCGTTTGGTCCAGGTTGCCAATGCGGCAGACCTTGTTTCCTTTTCTTTCTTGTTAGGTTGGAATTATTTCTTAATTGCTAATTGTTAAATACTTGTGTTATGCGTTGTAGCTACTTATCATTGTAGTAGTTTAGATTATTGGGCTGTTGGATATCATTTGTGAATGATTATATTAAACAGGGTGGTGAGAACATTGCTTAGTTAGACCATAGGGGGAATTGACGTTGAGGCTTCCCTAGAGTGTTTTTTATAATAACATTATGAGTCCATATGGGGGATTGATGGCGAGGGCTCCCTTAGAGTGTCTATAGTATACCATTATAAGACCACATGGGGAATGGACGTTGAGTGCTTACATAGAGAGTCTGTAGTTATTCAGTAAAATATAACAAGGGTAATTGACAGCAAGTGCATCCTCAAATAGTCTTTGTTTTTTATGGGACATTTTATCATAGCGGTTAGACTGTGTGAGCCTCCTCAATGGTCAATGTGATATTTTGAATTATGATAGTGATGAGTCTACCAAGCCATAGTACATGATTAGGATCGTTCATACATGAAAAATAGATAATATTCTAAGAAATTTGTTTTTTTATGTTACACAGGGGATACAAAGCTAAGGTTGGGTCCTAAGATTCAATTATTCAACTATTTTAATAATAAATAAATTTAAATGAAATTAATTAGAAACTATTTGATTCCTTTCTTTTGATTACTTTTTATTACTTCATTTTACATATTTCCTGATATATATATATATACATATATATATATATGTATGTATTGTCACGACCCGTCCTCGGGGCCCGTGCCGTGACTACCCCAAGCCCGCCTTCCATAGGCCAGGGGCTGACGACTAGAACCAAGGTGTAAATCCCGGTAAAAAGGGAAGGCATTGCCTTTGTAATGTAAACAAGCACCACAGAGTACAAGCGGAAGAAGTAAACACTAAGTAAAAAATGAGTACAACAGTAAGTACAGAAAGTAAAAGGGGCTGGAAATACAAGCCCAACTGTAAAGTACAACTCGAAAGGGAAAACAGCAACTGTAAAGTAAAGCCGCTACGCCGAGCTGTCCACTGGAAATCCCACCTGAAGGGTGGGTACATATAGCTCCACTGCTCCTCGGGTCCCGCCGTCCGCTCCGAGCACGTCCCGCCCAGTGGTCCACCTCCAGGTACCGTCCTGCTCTGCAAGCCTCAACCACGATCAACGCTGTCCGTCGTCTGTAACCAACACAACTTAGTGCGGGCATAGCCCGTGCAGGGGTGAGTATAAGCTACTCAGTAGGGACCCCAAGACCCCCGAAGGTCTCCCAAAATCCACAAATGATAAACCACAAAGGAAAGATACAATCACGAAGTAACAACCGACACTGCTTAGGTATATTCCCATACATATACCTAAGTCATCAATTCTAATACGCTCCAACCTCCGAGCCCAAGTACAACTCAGTCCACACAAGAAAGTATATGTATTCCACACAGGAAAGCAAACATAATCCACACAGGATAGCACAACACAATCCACACAGGAAAGCACAGGATTCATCTCACACAGGTATATTTCTTTGAAGACGATAGAGATGATCACTGATACATCTAAGTCGTCGGACCCACAAAGGATCGATAGGTACTAACCCCCACAAAGACCCACACAGGATCTGTAGGCGCTGGCTCACACAGAACCGCTGAGCACTAACCCACACAGGATCGGACCCACACAGGATCGGTAGCACTGATCCAAATAGGATCGCTGAGTGTTGAAGTCATCATCGTCGAATCCACTGAAGATCTCTGCACTGTCGTCGTCGCAGTCACAGTAGCAGTCGCAGCCAGCTCTAGGGTTCCTGCTCACATCAAGATCGTTCGGGAGGGTCCGCTCCACGAGCCGAGAGGCTGATACATCAACTATCACATTTTCCAGAGTTGATGTATCCAAAAGTTCCGTATCGTCAACAGGAACTCAACGTCGCAGACGGTGCGTCGATCGGACGCCCGGTATGAGAGTTATTGGCTTTTTCGTCCCAGGGGCCCGGTTGGTTTTTAAGGAAAAACCAACCCGACCATACTCCACCTGTGTCCAAACCTCTGTCGGAGTATTCCAAAAGATCCATCTCACTAAGAGGAACTCAACAAAGTCGACGACACGTCAATCGGACGTCCGTAGCTCAAGATATGAGTGTTTCCGCTCTGAGGGCCCGGTTGGTTTCGTGTACGAACCAACCCGGCCGAACTCAAAGTATTCTGAAACCTTGAGTGCGATATACCAAAACGACCGTCTCGATCCAAGGATTACATCTCGGCTGACGGCGCATCGTTTGGAGGTCTGTAACCCTAGTTATGGGCATTTGAACCCAAATAGTCCGATAACGGGGGTTTCGGGCCCGGGCCGTCCTGGCCCGAGACCCCCCGGTTGGCCCGAACCGGGTCGACCCGCCCCGGCAGGGTTGGCCCGGCCTGGCACGGCCCAGCCCGGCCCGGTGGGGCTCGGCCCGGCCTGGCGCCGGTCCGACCGGACGTAGCGCTCCCAGCTCGGCCGAAGGCCGAGCTGTTGGAAAAAGGGGGGGCGCCTGCCCCCCTTGTGTAATCGCACCCCCCCCCTCATTTATGGGGGGGCGTTGATGCTGGCCGGGGGAATTTAATTCCCCCGGCTTTCTCCTTTCCGGCCGGCCCGACCTGGCCGGCCGGTTCCTTCTCGATGGGACTGGTGGTGGCTGGTCCCCTTTCAGCTCTGACACCAGCGGCCCGGCTGGCCGCCGGTCACCATGCTAAGCCGCGGCCCAGAACCGACCGCGACCCTTGTCGTCCGGCGCGGTGCGACGACACCGCGCTCCTCCGCCGTGGCTTCACTCCGACCGTGGCGCCTTCAACATCCTTCGACGCGGCGCGACGACGTCGCGTTCTTGTTTGACTTCTCGGCGTGGCGTGATGGCGTCGCGTAATACTTGTCGAGCGATTCTCGCGTGGTGCGACGGCACCACGCCATCCCATTCCATTCACAAAGAAACAATCATGAACATAGGAGGGGTTTAGGCCGTGTTTGTGCGGTCCGACCCCCTCTTGTTAAACGATAACATTTAGTCGATTAACCACGAAGTTCGACATGCTAGAATCAAGAACGTAATTAATTTTATAAAAATAATAATAATCCCCTACCTCGGTTTCAAGAGCGGAGCACGTCAACAAGATGCGGAAGACAAGTGTCGCGGAGGTCGGGCGTCGCGGGAATCGAACATCAATTCTATTGACGTCGAGGTGCATCTGAAGAGGTAACGTTGTTGGAGAAGCTTCATAAGCTGACGGAGAAAGCCCGAGGAGGAAGCGGCGTCTCCTTTCGTTGAAACGAGAAGAAGATCGAAAGAAGCGGCATCATCGATCTTCGGAAACACACCGGCTGTGAAGAAGAGAAGAGACGACAGGTCTTTCTCTTCTTATGGTGGCGGCGTTCTTCGTCGGAGCCTAAGTGTTCTTCGCGTTGTTCGTCGAGGTTGAAAAAGATGAAGAATGATTCCCAATCCTCTCAAGGTGGAAAAATAAAACTAACCAAAATAAAATAAGTCTAAGCCTTATTTTATTTACACATCTTAACCTCTTTGAATTTCAAAAGTTTGAAATTATGTAACTTATCTTAATTAATAACACAAGTTGTTAAATTAATTAGAGTGGAGTTAATTGGGAGTTTTAAGGGGATTTGAAGAGTTAGGGTTCGTGTGGGCCCCACCACACTTAATCCTCTCAAGGGAGGTTATGTGGATGTGGGTCCCACCTCTAACTCCCTTTGGGAGGAAATAACCAAAAAAGTTAAAAATAAATTGTGTTCCACAATTTATTTAACTTCTTCTAATTCCCCCTAAAACTAACTCTCATCCCACATAAAATGCTACCTTGGAAAATGTCTCCTTATGCGAATATCGGCTCTGCAAGTTCATCGGTGCCCTCAGAATTCGATTCCGGGCACCGGTTCAAAAGTTAGAAATTCCCGCTCGTTCGTTCACTGAACGTACCCGAGCCAAACTTCGGAAATTGATTCCAGGCACACCGGGCCTCGGAATCAGGTGCCATCAGAAACCGTGCTCTTGTAAAATTCCAAAAAAAACTAAGAAAAAAATTCCCTTGAATTTTACGGGTATTTAAATTACTCCCACCTCAGGGATTTACGTCCCCGTAAAGATACATCAAAACTAGGGAAACAAATGAGGGTACTGAGCACTCATCTGAGCCTCCCGCTCCAAAGTGCTCTCCTGGAGGTTCTCGTGCTGCCATCTGATGCGCACTAGAGGAATCGACCGTCCACGTAGGACCCACTCTTGTGGATCCTCGATCTCCACCGGGACCTCCGTAAAAGTCTCCCCATAGTCAACGTCAAGCTCCACATGGTCAATGATATGCGTCGGGTCATGCACGTATCTCCTCAGCTGAGATACGTGGAAGACGTCGTGCACCCGGTGCAACTGAGGTGGTAGAGCCAGGCGATAAGCCACCTCACCAATCCTGCTGAGGACTTGGAATGGTTCGATGAAGCGCGGAGATAACTTGCTGCCTCGGCCAAATCAACGTAATCCACGTCGAGACGAGACACGCAAGAAGACGTGGTCGCCATCCTCGAACTCTAGTGGTCTCCGCCTCCTGTCAGCGTATGACTACTGCCGGCTCTGAGCTATCCTCATCCGCTCCTGGATGACCTGGACCTTCTCTGTCGTGGCTTGGACCATCTCTGGTCCCACAAGTGCTAACTCCCCAGGGTCTGTCCAGCACAAAGGAGATCTGCAAGGTCGGTCGTACAACGCCTCATACGGTGCCATCCCGATGGTGGAGTGGTAGTTGTTGTTGTAAGCGAACTCCACCAAGGGTAGGTGGTCCTCCCAGCTACGACCAAAGTCGAGGACACATGCGCGGAGCATGTCCTCGAGAGTCTGAATGGTCCTCTCCGTCTGACCATCCGTCTGAGGGTGAAAGGCTGTGCTCAGACGTAGCTGCGTCCCGAACGCCTCATGAAACCCCTTCCAAAGCCGGGAAGTAAAGAGGGAAACTCGATCAGAGACTATAGATGATGGCACACAGTGAACCCGCACAATCTCCTAAACGTAAAGTCGTCCCAAGATCTCCACTGAGCCCTGCTCTCTGATTGGTAAGAAGTGTGCCGACTTGGTGAGTCGGTCGACAATCACCCAAATGGAGTCGTGACCTCTGGAAGTATGTTGATGTCCAGTCACGAAGTCCATAGATATGTCATCCCACTTCCACTCCAGAACCTCCAAGGGCTGTACCAAGCCTGCTGGTACCTGGTGCTCATCCTTCACCTGCTGGCAGGTGAGGCATCGAGAAACGAACTCTGCCACAGCCTTATTCATGCCTGGCCGCCAGTGCTGTCGTCTGAGATCCGGGTACATCTTCGCCACTCCAGGATGTACCGCCAAAGGACAAGTCTGAAACTCTCTCAGTACCTCCTCCCGTAAAGTGACTAGTACCATGGTACGTCCTCTGAAAAGGATGTGGTGCTCTGCTCCAAAGGAAAAACCATCAGGTGCCTGTCCTGAGGATATCTGTGCACGCCGCGTCTCACAGTCAGCATCCCCATGTTGTGCCTCTCTGACCCGCTGCAGAAGTGGAGGAGTGACTATGAGAGACTGAAGGAAGGCTACTCCATCTCTATCCACGAAGTATATCTGCAAAGAGGCTAGCTACTCCGTCGCCTCCTCAAGTAGCTGAATACCCATCCTCCTGCTGAGGGCATCGGCTACTACGTTCCCCTTCCCAGGAGTGTAGACTATCTCAAAGTCATACTCCTGGAGAAACTCGAGCCATCGCCGCTGTCTCAGGTTCAGGTCCTTCTGCGAGAAGATGTACCTGAGACTCTGATGATCAGAAAATACTGTAAAGCGCTCGCCCATAAGGTAGTGTCGCCATGTCCTCAGAGCGAAGACCACTGCTGCTAACTCCAGGTCATGGGTAGCGTAGTTCTGCTCATGCGGCCTCAACTGCCGTGATCCATTGGCGATCACTGCCCGCTCCTGCATCAGAACAAATCCGAGTCCGGTCCCTGATGCATCACAGTAGACTACATACCCTACTCCCTCCTCAGGAACCCTCAAGATAGGTGCACTGGTCCATCTCTGTCTCAGCTCTTGGAAGCTCTGCTAACATCTGTCTGACCACACGAAGGGTTTCCCCTTCTTCTTCAAAGCTGAGAGTGGTGCCGAAACTCTGGAGAAGTCTGGCACAAATCTCTGGTAGTACCCAGCTAGTCCCAAGAAACTCCGAACCACCGTCACGCTCCTGGGTGGCTCCCAAGCTAACACTGCCTCGATCTTCGCAGGATCCACTGCAACTCCCGCCTCGAAGATGACATGTCCCAAGAAGTGGACCTCGCGTATCCAGAACTGGCACTTCGAGAGCTTACCATAAAGCTGGTGCTCTCGGAGTGTGTCTAGTACAACCCGTATGTGGTAAGCGTGCTCCTCCTCAGTCGTCGAGTAGATCAAAATGTCGTCGATGAAGACCACAACAAATCGATCGAGGTATGGATGAAAGATCCTGTTCATGAGGGCCATGAACACTGCTAGAGAATTGGTTACACTGAAAGGCATAACCAAGAACTCATAGTGGCCATACCGACATCTAAAGGTCATCTTCTGCACGTCCCCGTCTCTAACTCTGAGCTGATGATAGCCTGACCTGAGGTCTATCTTCGAGAACCACCGTGCTCCCTTGAGTTGATCAAAGAGGTCATCAATCCTCAGTAGCGGATACTTGTTCCTCATTGTCACCTGGTTTAGGCGACGATAGTCAACACAAAGTCTCAAGCTCCCGTCCGCATTCTTGGCAAACAAAATCGGGGAAACCCATGGTGAAACACTGGGTCGGATGAACCCCTTGACCTGCAAGTCCTCCAACTGTACCCGTAGCTCTCGAAGCTCGGCGGGGGCCATCCGATATGCTGGAGTCGATATTGGGGCTGTCCTGGGGTACATGTCAATATAAAATTATACCTCTCTGCGAGGAGGTAACCCTAGAACGTCGTCGGGAAAAACGTCCGCAAACTGATCCACCACTACAGGAAAACCAGGACTCTACACGTCAACTGCTCCTAGGATGAGGCTAGCCAACTGATGAGTGATGGGCTGTCCTCTCCTCCACGGAAGTCCATCCTGTGCTGCAAAGGATCCCTTCTCGCCGGTGAAGGTGAACCTGCTCCCGTCGGTGCGTACACATCGCACCTTGCGCCTAAAACAGTCAATCTGTGCATGGACCGTAGATAAGCAATCCATGCCCAATATGACGTCGTAAGGCCTCGACGCCACTACAAGAATATCCCAGCCAAAGATCTCTCCTCCTAGAGTATGATCACAGTGCTGGAACCAGTGCGTAATCGTCGAGTCTGCTCCCGTAGGAGTCTCTAGCCGTAAGGATCGAGACAACGTCTCTATCGGAATCTCCGAGCTCCAAACAAGGGCAGCGACTATAAAAGAGTGACTCACTCCTGTGTCTATAAGTACTGCATCAAGGGTGGAATAGACACAGATAGTACCTCGAATCGTCTCGGGCGCGCTGTGGTCGTAGGCCTCTTCTGGCAGGAGTTGTGCCTGTCTCTGCCTGCCAGCTCCCTGTGGTTGGGGTGGACCTCCTGGTGGTGGGGGTGGTGGTAGAGTCTCAAAGCGTCGCCCACCACCTGCTGCTCAGCCAGCTCCTCTGCCCCGTCCGCCTCCTCCCTGCGGACCGCCACGATCGACCCTATGCCTCTGCCTTGGTGGTCCCTCAACCGTCTGCTACTCCTCGGCACGACGTGTCGGGCAGTCACGAGCCATGTGGCCCTGCCCGCCGCACGAGTAGCACTGCCTGCCTCTCGAAAGACTGGCTCTGCGCTGTGTGCCCAGCACTGCTGAGCCAGTGTCCTGAGGTCGTCTGCCTGAGGGTATGGTCTTCCTGGACCCAAGAGTCATTCGTCGACTGCCTGCTTCGGAAGACTCTGCTACGTGCCGCCCTGCGGTGGGTCTCGGCGCTGGTGTAGACTCAGCAAGAAAGCTCTCAATCAAAAGGGCTCTCTCCAGTACTCCTGTCTGAGTCGGAATTCTGAGGGAGATTAGCGATGCCCTGATCCCGTGTCTCAATCCCTGCTCAAAGCTCCGAGCCCAGAAGAATGGGTCCCGTACCATGTCGGTCGAGTAGCGCGAGAGATCTGTAAATCTCGCCAAGTACTGAGCGACCGTCATGCTGCCTTGCCGCAGCTGAAGAAGCTCCTGAATGTGCACCGCACTGAGGGTGGCTGGGACGAACTCTGAGCGGAAGAGGCTCTCAAAGTCCTTCCAAAGTAGAGATGCCTCATCGTGCACCTGGAGCATCAATCTCCACCATCAGCCCGCTGCTGCGTGTAGTAGGATCGCAGCGAGGATCACCATGAGGTCTGCTGGTGTCCTCACTTGCCTGAAAACTCATACGACTACCTCCAGCTAGTCCTCGGATGCCTGGGGGTCCGTCTCCCCACGGAACCTGGGCGGTCGCTGGCGCTGGAACTCATGCAGTTCGCTGAGGCGACGTGCATTGTAACACCCCGACCCTAGTTACCCAGAGTCAGTGCATTATTACATAACATTGGCATGATCACAAGAAAGATCAAATCTCGAAAGACCAATTGGTTTAGTAGCCTTGGAAACACTAGATATATTCATAAAGTTTTACATTACATCATAAAGTGAAAAACTACTACAACAACATAATGTCTCCATAGTCCACACTATTATCCCCGCATAATATCCCTGCAGGTCATTCATAACATACTTCTTCACATCCTGGGAAAAATAAAACATAGAAAACGGGTGAGCTCAAATGCCCAGTAAGGATAACAATATAGCGGAAACTTTCATAAACAAGAGTAAACATTTAAGGCAATGTATAACTAAAACAAAAGCCTTTCAAACTTGAACTTTCAAAATAGTATGGCATAAATAAAATGAAATAATGCCATTTACTTAATCACATGGATATTCTACTAATCGAATGATCACATGCAATATCAATAACCACTTTCATAATGTTGGAATGCATAATGCTGAACTCTAATTTCTTTTTCAAGGCCTCGTCCCAAGACCTCGGGGCTAACTGTAACCGGAACCCAACCCGGAGTGCCTCTAATAACCGGACACCAACCCGGAGTGCCTCTAGTAACCGGACACCAACCCAGAGTTCCTCTAATAACCGGAGACCAAACCGGAGTTCCTCTAATAACCATAGACCAAACCGGAGGGATTACTTTTACCGGTCCCCAACCCGGAACATACTTGTCTAACACATTCATCTGAATGAAAGGTTGAAATATAACATAATCATTCGGATTACAAATAACTTATTAAATGTCAATACTCTAAACAAGAACCATGAGTGAAATAAGAATAACTTATCCACAGTAAAAAATATCACAAAACCTTCAATAAAATATGGATGTTTTGTATCATAATAAATCAACTTCAAATAAGCTTAAAATCCATCAAAGGATGTTGACATAGATGAAATAAAGACTATTTTAGAAAAATATCTCTTTCTATTTTGAAATAAATTAAGAGTATTATATTTATGAAATAAAACATTTTTTTTGAAAATATTCTTATTTTCTTGTAATGGAAGCCTCGACGATTTTATAATGGCGGAAAATAGCCGCACCCGCCGTATAAGTTAAAAAACATTCTTACCTTAATTTTGTCGAAAAGGTTAAAAAGCACCTTGTTTGGAAAACGACGGAAAGATTCCTTTATAAACCTCTTATAAAAATTCAAACAAGGGTATAAATGACTTTAAATCATATTCTAGTAAATATTAAAAATGTTTTGAAATTCTTTTTTAAGAAACATGGATGTGGATGATAAAGAGATCCCAGTAGATTATTACGTATAAACAACCTCAGATAATGAAGAGATTGCGAAATAACCCTTACCAATTTGGTATCTTATGAAACATACAACCCATGAAAGAAGTATCAAACAACGAATATGTAAATACACATAAATTATAGTGTATTACACAAAGAATATAATTATGGGCAGTACATACACCACACAAAAGGTGATGGTGGCAATATGGCATGAATCTCACGGTAATAAGGAGTGAGATGAAAACCCCTTACCTTGTAATTTTCCTTGGTTGGGGTAGGTTAACCTCCTGTATAATGGTGAAATAATTGTTATTAAATTATTCAAGAATCATATATATTAATATGATATCATATATGATCTTTTAACATTGATTTGTTAATAATATCTTTTAATTATCGTCGTTTCGGGTGTTAACTTACTCATTTTCTTTTAAATGTTTTGTTACATAAGCCATGTTTGTTATTGATAGGTTGTATCTTATTCATATCCAGATTGATATCAAGTCCTTGAACATCATTTTTAAATCATCAAATGATAATTATACTTTAATGGATACGATGGAGAATGAATCTCATCGTGTTCGTGGAGACGGTAGTCCGTACGTACGCACGAGTGACAATATCATTCTTTTGATATTAAAATAATATATAAATGGATGGTATATCATATATACAGAATCATTAACATGTTATATTTATTATTTACATGAGTTACACATCATTATTATACCCATCCAAATAATAATATATTGAATAACAATTACACCACGACGTGGAGACGGTAAGCCGTACATACGCACGTAAGGTGACATGTTATTCAAAGGGTGGATATAATACTGAATATGGTTGTACCATATTTATAATAACATCACAGTATATATAAGATACTGGAGTTATTATTTTATAATGGTAATAACAAAAAAATAAGAAGTGGAAGAAGAAAGGAACTTGAAAAGGTGTGGTGAAAACATTACCTCTTCTTCAGGTTCTTCATTTTGATTTGATCAAAAGGGATCCTTAGGTTGGCTTTCTGATCAAACTAAGGCCTCTAGGTTGTAGTGAGGGATGTTGGGAGAGTATTTGGGCAGATTTTGGCCGACCCAAAAGGCTTTGAAGGTGTGAATAAATGGGAAGGAAGAGTTCCCTTTTATAAGAGGGGTGAGGGGCACCTTTGGAAAAGCTAGAAATATTAGTTTATATTAAATTCATATTCTGTTTCTAATGGCTGAAAAGTTGATTATTCAAAGGTTAAGGTGGGTATAGGTCGAAAAAAACTCAACCATTATAATTTAGACATGTTTGGGTACTTATATTAACCTTATCTTTAAGTATTAACTCTAAGTTAATTAGTTTCACTTTTACAATGTCTCTTTGTATTTTTATATTATATGGTTAATAAACATACCATATACATCCAAGAGACCCCCAAGTGGTCCATTAATGATACACCTATTATGATATAAGTCTCGTTTTCGATCCTTAGATTTTTAGGAATTTAATATCAATTAATAATATAATATTTTTTTTAAAAACTCTTTTATGTCAATTTTGATACTATTCAATAGTTTATTTTTGTGAAACTCATAAAAGAATTATTACTTCGAAAAAAGTTAATTAAATCAATCCTAATATGTCATATTATCCTAGAAAATTAGTGTATTTCATTAAAAGTTTCATATTATATTTATTTGGGTATTTATAATATCAATTATTTTGATTTTTTCACTATTATCGTAATTACTGCATCATCATTGTGTCATAAATAAATTAAATTATTTAATCTCTAAAAATTATAAATAAAATATCATTATGTAGGAAATCATTTTAGATTTCTAATGAATATTTATAATATAAAATCCAACATATATAACCCTATGTACAAATTGTTTTCCTAAAAGATATATGCTTGTGTCATTTTTGTATTCATGTTAACTTAATTAAAATAAAGTGTCCCTATCACCTACAAGTGGCACCATGGGGTCCCAAAATCGACCCAAATATGCCTATGTCCGAACATGTATCAACCAATATGGCTAGGACACGTTTTAGGGTAATTTAGTGTTATTATAATATTATTTTTTAACCCTTATTTATCAGATTTACCCTTAACCATGGTAAATAAAATATTTACCGCAGTAATTATTCAAAATGTCTAAAAATAGAAGTTACCTATTTACACAATTTAAAAATCCTGATTCCAAATATGGAATCCATTTTTCTAAATTCACAACACAGAAGTGGCAGAAATTAAATTAAAATTAATTCTCGCTGTCAAAACAAAAAAGCGTGTTTTTAAGAGATAATAACTATCAAAATATTGACACTTGTTTATGTTCGGTTTAATTGTAAAATTATGTCCAATGAACAACATTATATTAAATGGAAAAAAATATTCTAAAAATACTTTAAAACCACTCAAGTTCATAATTTGTCACTATTAATTATTTTGATTAAAAAAGTTGTTTTTAATTAAAATTTAGTAATTTTCACTATTCATCAAAATATTAAAGTTATCCGAAAAGTACCAAAATTTCACCTTAGGCTAAATTTGATATTCCAAATCCAAAAATGAAGTCCATTTTGAAATATAAAATATATATAATTTCAAAAAGTAGGTATTACTATTCATAACGGCTAGTTTGATTGGTTGTGGTGTGTGTTAGAACTCGAAGTTGCGTACAACACACGCTACTATATTATTCAAAGGAAAGCGTACCGTGGAAGCCTGGGATGTTTCATTTTAAATATTTTTGATGTCCCCATTTAGTCAAAAAGTTTAAAATATTGTATTTAAAAAGGGTTCACTTTTAAAAGTTGGTAAAAGTGCAATACTGAAAATGAATTGTTTCTTACATTATGTCTAAGAAACTCATAATTTGGATTCTAAAATTATAAGGATTATATAAAGTTTAAAATTTAGTTAATACTATTCATAAACACTTTTGAACGGCTTTTTTGGTATGTCATGGTGTGCTTGAACTCAGTGTTGTGTGTAGTGCAAGTTATTGAATTATTTTGAAGAAATAGCACACTATGAAATCATGGGGTGTTACATTCTCCCCTCCTTCAATAAATTGCGTCCTCGCAATTTGAAATTGTTCTTCGAAAATAAATGGTTGAAAATAGAAAATTTCTTTGTGGGAAAACCCATATCAGAAATTAGGTTACTAAAATTTAGTCTTAATATGAGGAAAAGATAAATGAAAGGGTCACCACCAAATTATTATCTCTATTAGGAGAACATTGGTGGGAATTAGAGACATATAATTGGAGGAAAAACATAAATATTTATAGGTAGTGATTGAGGTCATCAATCACAAACAAGTTTAAAATTGAGGTCCTTAAATTCATCAATCTATGATGATTTTAAATACCGTCGGTTCAACAAAATATAAGGTATTAGGATAACACATTTTTGACGTTTCAAAATATCTTAGTTGAAATCCCACATCGAAAAATGAATTTATGAGGCCTCTATTTAAAATAAAGAGTGGAAAGTATGAAGATTACCGAAAATAACACATACTAGGGTTCCATGTAGGAAAATATGGATATGGAAGAAAAATATAACCATAAATTATCTGATGGAGAGTGGTAGAGAACATGGCTATGAAAAGGCCAACAATCCCAAAGCCATAAATTAGTGATGATTTAAGGTATCATCTAGGACAACATTTTTGTTCTAAGTTCCTTTTCATAATGTTGATGAATTTATTTATGAGATTGGATAAGATCATAAAGAGATATACTTACTTTATAATTATAGTTTTATCCATTAATAAATTTCTACAACAAACTCATCTTTCACTCTAAAAGATAATAGAACGTAAAAAATTCTATTTACACTATTCGTATACGGTTCCAAAATAAACGAATTTATAATTCATCTACAAGATCTTTTAATAAAAACTACATTATTTAATCTAGTACATATCGTGGGCCAGTGGTAGGTGATACACCCTTGTCGCCCTTCGGTTGTGGGTTCAAGTCTCGTGGCCTTGCCGGACGCGATGGGTTGCCGCCCGACCTCCGGGATGTCCTTTTATGGCAATCCAAAATAATCCAAACTAGAACTATCCAAAATACATCAGTCCAAAATTTATAAGGAAGGTAAATATAATAAAGATCCTTTTTCCACGTAATAATATGTGAAAACCTTTATGATGTATTCTTTTAAAACACCGCAACATCCAGAATTACCATAAAACCTTATTGATTACATTCATGATCCCTTATTCCTTAAAGAATAATAGATATACTCCTTCAATCCAAAAATGTTTTAAACCCCAACAATGATGGAATATACAAATCATTAATCAGTTTCAAGTAAGTCAAGAATATCCAATATAATTTATCCAAATCAATCATGTATTATTCAAAAATCACTACCTCAGTATCAGAACTATATTATGGTTTATCATTCTCTCAACCATATATTTTCCAAAAATTTATCCTGCTATTGAGTCAGTTTTCTTTGTTCCACACAACCTCAAGTCCTTAATGAAACAATACTGCAGTACAATCCTTATATACTCCATAATTATTATAACAAGTACATTGTTGATACAACACTCAAATGACATAATCAACATAAGAACTCTAATCATTCCTCTTCATCTGTGGTAGTATCATAACATGATTATTATCCAATAGCATCATTTGTGGCATAGTCTGATGACTAGGACATAGGTTCGCGTAGTGTCCAAACTCCTTGGAAATGAAGCATTGTACATTTGAAACCATTTTCTTACCCTTGCAGTCACGTACTTTGTGCCCTTTTCCTCCACACTTATAACAAACTCCCATTCCTTTCAGGCAAGTTCCAGGGTGTTTCTTCCCACAGTTATCACATATGGGAAAATTCATCTTTTTCCTCTTCCCTTTATCCATCTTTCTCTCTTCCATCCTTTTCTTCTCTTACTTCCCTTCAAATCCATAGGACTCAGTAAACTCTTTACTTATCTTATCAACACATGATATTATTTCATCATATGATGATAATACATGCGAGACTATTTCTCTAATAAATTCTGGCTTAGGACCATGAAAGATATAATCCTTCTTTATCATTGGATCATGTGCATTGCTGGGGTTCTCATTCCTTCTACTGGGCGCCATTTCTAAACAATGGCATACACTAGATTAGTTTATGAATAACAATACCTAATCCCAAACTTGTGAAACACATAACATAAATTAAATAGTTTATGGATATAATCCATAATCATAAAAATGTCTCCTTTGAGGAAGTATATACTCATAAACCCTTCATAATGGTTTGTAAAAAAAATGAGAATTATCCTAAGCATATCCTCTGGGAATATCGTAACCAAAAGTGCAGGAAGGCCCATTGTCGTGCACCCGTTCCCGTTCGAGTCTAGCTCAAAGCGGTGTTTTCGGGTTTTACCCCTAGGTACATCTATGCCAGAGCCGCCTCTACCTGCTCGTATCCAGACAGGGATGTATTGCCTGGAAAACTCACAAAATCTCTACAATACCAAAATTCTAGGAAGTTCTTCTATACTAATCCTCAATGTTCATCTTAGGTCTACGTGCTCTAATCAGAGTTTATCTAAATCTAGCTTCCAAGGTTTGTACCAAACTTCCTCTGATACCAACTGTAACGCCCCGACCCTAGTTACCCAGAGTCGGTGCATTATTACATAACATTGGAATGATCACATGAAAGATCAAATCTCGAAAGACCGATTGGTTTAGTAGCCTTGGAAACACTAGATATATTCATAAAGTTTTGCATTACACCATAAAGTGAAAAACTACTACAAAAACATAATTTCTCAATAGTCCACACTATTATCCCCACATAATATCCCTGCAGGTCCTTCATAACTTACTTCTTCACATCCTGGGAAAAATAAAACATAGAAAAGGGGTGAGCTCAAATGACCAGTAAGGATAACAATATAGCAGAAACTTTCATAAATAAGAGTAAACATTTAAGGCAATGTATAACTAAAACAAAAGCCTTTCAAACTTGAAATTTCAACATAGTACGGCATAAATAAAATGAAGTAATGCCATTTACATAATCACATGGATATTCTACTAATCGAATGATCACATGCAATATCAATAACCACTTTCATAATGTTGGAATGCATAATGCTGAACTTTAATTTCTTTGTCAAGGCCTCGTCCCAAGACCTAGCGGCTAACTTTAACCGGAACCCAACCCGGAGTGCCTCTAATAACCGGATACCAACCCGGAGTGCCTCTAATAACCGGAAACCAACCCGAAGTTCCTCTAATACCCAGAGACCAAACCGGAGTTCCTCTAATAACCAGAGACCAAACCGGATGGATTACTTTTACCGGTCCCCAACCAGGAACATACTTCTATAACACATTTATCTGAATGAAAGTTTGAAATATAACATAAACATTCAGATTACAAATAACTTATGAAATGTCAATACTCTAAACAAAAACCATGGGTGACATAAGAATAACTTATCCACAGTCAAAAATATCACAAAACCCTCAATAAAATATGGATGTTTTGTATCATAATAAATCAACTTCAAATAAGCTTAAAATCCATCAAAGGATGTTGACATAGATGAAATAAAGACTATTTTAGAAAAATATCTCTTTCTATTTTGAAATCATTTAAGAGTCTTATATTTATGAAATAAAACATTTTTTTTGAAAATAATCTTATTATCTTGTAAGGGAATCTTTGACGATTTTATAATGGCGGAAAATAGCCGCACCCGCCGTATAAGTTAAAAACAACATTATTACCTTAATTTTGTCGAAAAGGTTAAAAAAGCACCTTGTTTGGAAAACGACGGAAAGACTCGTTTATAAACCTCTTATAAAAAGTCAAACAAGGGTATAAATGACTTTAAATCATATTCTAGTAAATAGTAAAAATGTTTTGAAATTAATTTTTAAGAAACATGGATGTGGATGATAAAGAGACCCCAGTAGATTATTACGTATAAACAACCTCAGATAATGAAGAGATTGCGAAATAACCCTTAACAATTTGGTAATTATGAAACATACCACCCATGAAAGAGGTATCATACAATGAATATGAAAATAAACATAAATTAGAGTGTATTACACAAAGAATATAATGATGGGAAGTACATACACCACACAAAAGGTGATGGTGGCAATATGGCATGAATCTCTCGGGAATAAGGAGTGAGATGAAAACCCCTTACCTTGTACTTTTACTTGGTTGGGGTAAGTTAACCTCCTTTATAATGGTGACATAATTGTTATTAAATTATTCAAGAATCATATATATTAATATGATATCATATATGATCTTTTAACATTGATTTGTTAATAATATCTTTTAATTATCGTCGTTTCAGGTGTTAACTTACTCATTTTTTTATATGTTTTGTTACATAAGTCGTGTTTGTTATCGATAGGATGTATCTTATTCATATCCATAATGATATAAAGTCCTTAAACATCATTTTTAAATCATCAAATGATAATTATACTTTAATGGATATGATGGAGAATGAATCTCATCGCGTTCGTGGAGACGGTAGTCTGTACGTACGCACGAGCGACAATATCATTCTTTTGATATTAAAATAATATATAAATGGATGGTATATAATATATACAGAATCATTAACATTTTATATTAATTATTTACATGAGTTACACATCATTATTATACCCATCCAAATAATAATATATTGAATGACAATTACACCACGACGTGGAGACGGTAAGCCGTACGTACGCACGTATGGTGACATGTTATTCAGAGGGAGGATAGAATACTGAATATGGTTGTAAAATATTTATAATAACATCACAGTATATATAAGATGCTGGAGTTATTATTTTATAATGGTAATAACAAAGAAAGAAGAAGTGGAAGAAGAAAGGAACTTGAAAAGGGGTGGTGAAAACATTGCCTCTTCTTCAGGTTCTTCCTTTTGATTTGATCAAAAGGGATCCTTAGGGTGGCTTTATGATCAAACTAAGGCCTCTAGGATGTAGTGAGGGATGTTGTGAGAGTATTTGGGCAAAGTTTGGCAGAACCAAAAGGATTTGAAGGTGTGAAGAAATGGGAAGTAAGAGTTCCCTTTTATAAGAGGGGTGAGGGGAACCTTTAGAAAAGCTAGAAATATTAGTTTATATTAAATTCATATTCGGTTTCAAATGGCTCCAAAGTTTATTATTCAAAGGTTAAGGTGGGGATAGGTCTAAAACAACTCAACCAATATAATTTAGACAGGTTTGGGTACTTATATTAACCTTTTCGTTAAGTATTAACTCTATGTTAATTAGTTTCACTTTTACAATGTCTCTTTGTATTTTTATATTATATGGTAAATAAACTTACCTTATACATCCAAGAGACCCCCAAGTGGTCCATTAATGATACACCTATTATTATATAAGTCTCTTGTTCGATCCTTAGATTTTTAGTAATTTAATTTCAATTAATAATATAATATTTGTTTTTAAAACTCTTTTATGTCAATTTCGATACTATTCAATAGTTGATTTTTGTGAAACTCATAACAGAATGATTACTTCGAAAAAAGTTAATTAAATCAATCCTAATATGTCATATTATACTATAAAATTAGTTTATTTCATTAAAAGTTTCATATTATATTTATTTGGGTATTTATAATATCAATTATTTTGATTTTTCACTATTATTGTAATTATTGCATCATCATTGTGTCATAAATAAATTACATTATTTAATGTCTAAAAATTATAAATAAACTATAATTATGTAGGAAATCTTTTTATCTTTCTAATGGATATTTATAATCTAAAATCCAACATATATAACCCTATGTACAAATTGTTTTCCTAAAAGATATATGCTTGTGTCATTTTTGTATTCATTTTAACTTAATTAAAATAAAGTGTCCCTATCACCTACAAGTGGCACCATCGGGTCCCAAAATCGACCCAAATATGACTATGTCCGAAAAATATCAACAAATAAGGCTAGGACACGTTTTAGGGTAATTTAGTATTATTATAATAGTATTTTTTAACCCTTATTTACCAGATTTACCCTTAACAATGGTAAATAAAATATTTACCGCAGTAATTATTCAAAATGTCTAAAAATAAAAGTTACCTATTTAAATAATTTGAACATCCTGATTCCAAATATGGAATCCATTTTTCTAAATTCAAAACACAGAAGTGGCAGAAATTAATTTAAAATTAATTCTCGCTGTCAAAACAAAAAGCGTGTTTTTAAGAGATAATAACTATCAAAAGATTGACATTTGTTTATGTTCGGTTTAATTGTAAAATTATGTCCAATGACCAACATTATATTAAATGGTAAAAATATATTCTAAATATAATTTAAAACCACTCATGTTCATAATTTTTCACTATTAATTATTTTGATTAAAAAAGTTGTTTTTAATTAAAATTTAGGAATATTCACTATTCATCAAAATATTAAAGTTATCCAAAAAGTACCAAAATTTCACCTTAGGCTAAATTTGATATTCCGAATCCAAAAATGAAGTCCATTTTAAAATATAAAATATATATAATTTCAAAAAGTAGGTATTACTATTCATAACCGCTAGTTTGATTGGTTGTGGTGTGTGTTAGAACTCGAAGTTGCGTACAACACACGCTACTGTATTATTCAAAGAAAAGCGTACTGTTGAAGCCTGGGATGTTTCATTTTAAATTTTTTTGATGTCCCCGTTTAGTCAAAAAGTTTAAAATATTGTATTTAAAAAGGGTTCACTATTAAAAGTTGGTAAAAGTGCAAAACTGAAAATGAATTGTTTCTTACATTATGTCTAAGAAACTCATAATATGGATTCTAAAATTATAAGGATTATATAAAGTTTAAAATTTAGTTAATACTATTCATAACCACTTTTGAACGGCTTCTTTGGTAAGTCATGGTGTGCTTGAACTCGGTGTTGCGTGTAGTGAAAGTTATTGAATTATTTTGAAGAAATAGCACACTATGAAATCTTGGGGTGTTACATGCATCGTCAGCGGCTGGTGCTGGAAGTATCGGTGGCTCGGCAGGTAGTGCTACCGCCGGTGCCACTGCTGACAAAGGTCCCTGAACCGAGGCCTTGTCGCTCGGTGGGCTGTCGTCACGCTCGACTCTCGGAACCCTAGCTGGCTGCCGTCGTGGGGCCATCCTGAAAAGGAAACAGGTGCGCCATGGTCAGAACAGTATACCAGATGAGCTGATACAAAGTAATTACAAAGAAAACATGAAACACACATGCAATCAATGTTTTCGTGCATTGGAAATCAGAAGTCAGGGTCCTAGTGTACGGATACGTCGGCCGCTGCACCAACACTGGACTCCTTGGACTGATAACCATACTCAATACGCTAAACATTATTGCTTCAAATAGAAAAGATCAGAGTTCGCGGTAGTACCGAACTCCTCTGATACCAATTTGTCACGACCCGTCCTCGGGGCCCGTGCCGTGACTACCCCAATCCCGCCTTCCATAGGCCAGGGGCTGGCGACTAGAACCAAGGCGTAAATCCCGGTAAAAAGGGAAGGCATTGCCTTTGTAAAGTAAACAAGCACCACAGAGTACAAGTGGAAGAAGTAAACACTAAGTAAAAACTGAGTACAACAGTAAGTACAGAAAGTAAAAGGGGCTAGAAAATACAATCCCAACTGTAAAGTACAACTCGAAAGGGAAAAAAACAACTGTAAAGTAAAGCCGCTACGCCGATCTGTCCACAAGATATCCCACCTGAAGGGTGGGTACAGATATATCCACTACTCCTCGGGTCCCGCCGTCTGCTCCGAGCACGTCCCGCCCAGTGGTCCACCTCCAGGTACCGTCCTTATCTGCAAGCCTCAACCACGATCAACGCTGTCCGTCGTCTGCAACCAACACAACGTAGTGCGGGCATAGCCCGTGCAGGGGTGAGTATAAGCTACTCAGTAGGGACCCGAGACCCCCGAAGGTCTCCCAAAATCCACAAAGGATAAACCACAAAGGAAAGATACAATCACGAAGTAACAACCGACACTGCTTAGGTATATGCCCATACATATACCTAAGTCATCAATTCTAATATTCTCCAACCTCCGAGCCCAAGTACAACTCAGTACACACATGAAAGTATACGTATTCCACACAGGAAAGCCAACGTAATCCACATAGGACAGCACAACACAATCCACACAGGAAAGCACAGGATTCAGCTCACACAGGTATACTTCTTCGAAGATGATAGAGATGATCATTGATCCATCTAAGTCGTCAGACCCACAAAGGATCGATAGGTACTAACCCCCGCAAAGACCCACACAGGATCAGACCCACACAGGATCTGTAGGCGCTGGCTCACACAGAACCGCTGAGCGCTGACCCACATAGGATCGGACCCACACAGGATCGGCAGCACAGATCCACATAGGATCGCTGAGTGCTGATGTCGTCGTCATCGAATCCACTGAGGATCTCTACACTGTCGCCGTCGCAGTCACAGTAGCAGTCGCAGCCAGCTCTAGGGTTCCCGCACACAGCAAGCTCATTCGGGAGGGTCCGCTCCACGAGCCGAGAGGCTGATACATCAACTATCACATAGTCCAGATTTGATGTATCCAAAAGTTCTGTATCATCAACAGGAACTCAACGTCGCAGACGGCGCGTCGATCGGACGCCCGGTCTGAGAGTTATTGGCTTTTTCGTCCCAGGGGCCCGGTTGGTTTTTAAGGAAAAACCAACCCAACCGTACTCTACCTACATCCAAACCTCGGGCGGAGTATGCCAAAAGATCCTTCTCACTAAGAGGAACTCAACAAATTCGACGGCACGTCAATCGGTCGTCCGTAGCTCAAGATATGAGTGTTTCCGCTCCGAGGGCGCGGTTGGTTTCGTGTACGAACCAACCCGGCCAAACTCAAAGTATTCCAAAACCTTGAGTGCGATATACCAAAACGACCGTATCGATCCAAGGATCGCATCACCGCTGACGGTGCGTCGTTTGGTGTTTCGTAGCCCGAGTTATGGGAATTTTAACCCAAACAGTCCGATAACGGGAGTGTCGGGCCGGGGCCGTCCCGGCCCGAGACCCCCCGGTTGGCCCGAACCGGGTCGACCTGCCCTGGACTGGGTCGGCCCGGCCTGGCTCGGCACGGCCCGGCCTGGCGCGGCCCGGCCCGGTGCGGCCCGGCCCGGCCTGGCAGACCGGCTAGGCGGCAGTCCGGCCGGACGCAGCGCGCCCAGCACGCTTCCAGCTCGGCCGAAGGCCGAGCTATTGGAAAAACGTGGGGGCGCCTGCCCCCCCTTGTGTAACCGCCCCCCCCCCCCCCCCCCGCATTTATGGGGGTCCGTTGATGCTGGACGGGGGAATTTAATTCCCCCGACTTTCTCCTTTCCGGTCGGCCCGACCTGGCCGGCCTGCTCCTTCTCGATGGGATTGGCGGTGGCTGTTCCCCTTCCGGCTCCGACACTGGTGGCCCTTTTGGCCGCCGGTCAGCATGCTCCGCCGCGGCCCGGAACCGGCCGCGGCCCTTGTCGTCCAGCGCAGTGCGACGACACCGTGCTCTTCCGCCGCGGCTCCGCTCTGGTCGTGACGCCTTCAACATCCTTCGACGCGGCGCGACGGCGTCGCGTTATTGTTCGACTTCTCTGCGTGGCGCGACGGCGTCGCGTAATACTTGACAAGAGATTATCGCATGGTGCGACGACACCAAGCCATCCCCTTCCATTCACAAAGAAACAATCATGAACATAGGAGGGGGTTAGGCCGTGTTTGTGCGGTCCGACCCCCTCTTGTTAAACGATAACATTTAGTCGATTAACCACGAAGTTCGACATGCTAGAATCAAGAACGGAATTAATTTAATAAAAATAACAATAATCCCCTACCTTGGTTTCAAGAGCGGAGCACGTCAACAAGCCACGGAAGACAAGCATCGTAGAGTTCGGGCGTCGCTGGAATCGAACTTCGATTCTGTTGACGTTGAGGTGCATCCGAAGAGGTAACGTCGCAGGAGAAGCTTCGTAAGCTGATGGAGAAAGCCCGAGGAGGAAGCGGCATGTCCTTTCATTTACACGGGAAGAAGATCGAAAGAAGCGGCGTCGTCGATCTTCGGAAACACACCGGCTGCGAAGAAGAGAAGAGACGACAAGTCTTTCTCTTCTTATGGTGACAACGTTCTTTGTCGGAGCCTAAGTGTTCTTCGCGTTCTTCGTCGAGGTTGAAGAAGACGAAGAATGCTTCCAAATCCTCTCAAGGTGGCAAAAGAAAACTAACCAAAATAAAATAAGTCTAAGCCTTATTTTATTTACACATCCTAACCTCTTTGAATTTCAAAAGTTTGAAATTAAGTAACTCATCTTAATTAATAACACAAGTAGTCAAATTAATTAGAGTGGATTTAATTGGGAGTTTTAAGGGGAGTTGAAGAGTTAGGGTTCATGTGGGCCCCACCACACTTAATCCTCTCAAGGGAGATTATGTTGATGTGGGTCCCACCTCTAACTCCCTTTGGGAGGAAATAACCAACAAAGTTAAAAATAAATTGTGTTCCACAATTTATTTAATTTCTTCTAATTCCCCCCAAAACTAACTCTCATCCCGCATAAAACGCAACCTCGGAAAAGGTCTCCTTATGCGAATATTGGCACTGTGAGTTCATCGGTGCCCTCGGAATTCGATTCCGGGCACCGGTTCAAAAGTTAGAAATTCCCGCTCGTTCATTCACTGAACATACCCAAGCCAAACTTCGGAAGTTGATTCTGGGTACACCGGGCCTCGGAATCAGGTGCCGTCAGAAACCACGCTCTTGTAAAATTCCAATGAAAATTAAGAAAAAAATTCTCTTGAATTTTACGGGTCATTACATATATATTAACTAAAATTAAGCAAAATATTTTGGTGGTTTTCTACTAGGATTTGTCTCACAACCTGTTTCAGTCTTGCTTTTTGGCCCAAACAGATTATATGGATGCAGGTATAGATAAGTTCGCGTTCCATTCTTCACTGGGTACACGATTGTTGATGGAGCTATAGAGCCTAAGACCAAGCTGAGGCTTATGATGTTGTTGGAGTTTACTATTTTTTATACATTGGTTTTAGAATTTTGTTTCCATCATTGTGACTTGTGGGGATTATTTTTATGTTACATGTTATATGCATCATATATATATATATATGTTTAAGTTGTTTATAATATCAGTTTTTTGTTGTTTACTTTTGTTGTATGGTATTACGGCTTCCACTAATATTTACTATTTTTTCCATTGTGTTAGTGTACCAATGAGGACGTAGTTTCCCCAATATCAAACCCATAAACCTTGTTTCTATTGGAAGCCTCTGGAATTTGGGGAAATGTAGTGAGGCCATGTGACCAACCATGTAAGGGGCACCTTTGGGCGACACTCGGATCTAGGATCTTACAAAGTGGTATCGAATAGCAGGTATATTTTTTTATTTTCCTTAATATTTGGATCCTATATGCAGGGATATGAAGCAATAGGTATTTGGTAATAAGGTATGCCTCGGATTAGCTAACCCGTGTACAGAGAAAAATTAATTTACCTCAAATATTCCAATTTTTCGTGTTTTTTCAGTAGTAACAGCTAATTTGATTTCACCATTGAACGAAACACCTGTTTTGTGTTGTTATTATTGATATCGATGAGGTTATATTTCTATTAAAACCTTATGAGTTGAGGGTATGTTGTCTCATGAATCATATAGACACCTTATAGAGATCACATGTCATCAATTCCTCTCATGCCATTTTGGATGCATTTTAGATTGCCTAATGTTTTTATAGATGTTTTTCAAGATATGCATGTTGTAGTGATAGATGTCATGATAGAGATATATGAAATTTTGATAGGGTATTTCAAATTGTAACGTTTCAATTGGATGTAAGCCAAAAATTGTTCATGGAGGTTTAACGGGACCTCTGGGATTGGAATTTGGATGATTATGTAAGAACATTAAATGAATGTTTTCTCGTTATGATGTGAATAAGGATTCCAAACATTGATTTGGGGGAGTATGGTCTCTCATTGGTTTGAAATTTTCATTCCATAGACAAAATATTATGTTTTAACGGTTCTAGAGTATTTTCATAGGCATGTTGTCCAGAATCCCAAACAACATTTCATGTGGATTTATGAACACGCGCCATGGGTTCTTCTATTCTAGAAGAAACATATTTTCTTAAGTACACGATACATACTATATGTACACACCATGTATTCTTAAACAATGTGACTGACTTTGTGAGAAGATACACGAGGTTGGTAAACATGGGTAGAACATTTTGATTATTGGGAGTACACGTTGTGACGAAGAGGCCATGTATCATGTTGTGTGACTAACGACAAATGTGGATGAAACATAGGTTGTTCGTGTGGTGTCCCACTCATAGACTTCATGTAGAGAAGACCATGTCTCTGATCATGTGGCTAATGAAATGGGTTGTTAGAACATAAGTTCTCTACGTTGTGTCTAGGGTGAACTGGCCATGTAGTGTTACCCAGGGGAGAACTGTGTGGTTTAGCCATTTAGAAGTACTCAGGCAGGAGGTAAGATTCAAGTACATGTCATGTCCTGAGATGAACATTCCATGTTTATGGAGTATTACACGACCATGTTTGGTAGATATATATTCCCATGTTGAAACCCAAGTGAACAGGTCGTGTGGAGGGCATACATAACGTGTATCCTGATTTTGAAAAACATGAAAATTTTCTTCTATTGTTCATTTCTTTCCCATCTAAATCTTAGTTCATGATAATCTTAAACTGAGGTGTGCAATTGACCTTGCAGATTCATGCCACAGAGATGTCTTATGGTTGTACGCCCGACGTAGGGTGATGATTAGATGTTGCAAATGATAGATCAGGGACTACCAGCAGATCATCCCATCATTCCCATCAGGGAACCATCTATTATAACATTGGTGTAGATAATAGTTTTTATAAGGCTTTATGAGGTTTATGAAAACCTTCTAGGGAGCACCATATCCTGCCCCATCAATGGTAGAGTTGACGAGGGTTTTTCAATAGCAACATCTTTCCAATTTATCTAGTGATGGAGGACCTCAAGCTGCCGAGTCATGGTTTGAATCCATGATGTCTATCTTCGAACATCTTGAGAAACCTATTAAAAGGAATATGGAGCTTAAAACATACATGCTTCGAGATTCCACCAAGAGATGGTGGGATGTGATATTACAGGGGGTACCCCAAGGAGTAATGGCTTGGTATGAGTTCCAACGTAACATCTTTGACTATTTCTACCTAGATACCTTGAGGTATGAATGAGCCTAAGACTTCATGGGTCTGGAATAGGGTACTCTTTTAGTCTTCGGGTATTCTACATGTTTCACAGAGCTGTAGTGCTTCACACCCATTCTGGGGGGTATTGAGTTATTTCTATCCAGGATGAATGAGGATGGTCTCTGACATGACATTTGATCCCATGTGAACATCTTCAGGTTGACATCCATATATTCTATATTCTACTAGGCACTGATCACCCAGCATAATCAAAGGGAGTATGGAGCTGTGAGCTAGGTCATATTGGCATACAGAGTTAGTACTCCTCCGATTGATAGTAGGAAACATCGCATGATGTGTACTAGTGGAGATATGAGTTGATGTGATATTTCCTCATGAATCTATGTGGTATGAAACCAGTGTGGGAAGAGTGGGAATACAAGACCTCAGTTCCCAAGAGACCCAATTGAGGGCCGAGATTGAGGAAAGATGGTCCATCTTCATCATTTTTTCTAGTATTCTCACCAAAATCTAGTGATAGGGATTTTTCTATGACTCTAAATTCAGAATAAGGACCACCAATCTCTTATAATTTAGGGAAATTTAGTTTGTCCGACCGTTCATTCCAAGGATGTGGTTGTGGTCATGGTTTCCAGATGGAAGGATTCCAGTGACAATAGGGTGGATCACCGCTGGGTAGTCAGGCAGGGTCACAGGGTCGTGGTATATGTAAGGGTTGGTGTCCTCAGAACCAATTGTTTTGTACTTTGGTTACATAAATGTTCACTTATTATATATTGTTCATTGTTCTGCATGACTATAATATAATAATGTCCTGGAATATTTTTTTCATTGATAAGGTCATAGTAGATCCCCGCTATGATGAGAACCTTGACATGCTATAAACATATTCTTAGATAATGTTCTGCGGTTGGATGACATACTATGATAGGACACATAGTATATAGACCGTCATGTGCGAGTACTCGTAAGAAGACGAGACTCTCTCTCATGGATTTCTCACTTGGTAATCTCCAAGATGGGAGATTATGAGAAGAAACCCGCCAGTTGTAATTCCGCATGTCTTGTTGTCATCGGATATTGATATCTATGAGCATGTGTAATGGTCCTTAGACTGGAAGATTATCTTTAACTCATGTCATGACTTGCACACTTAGATTTACTGACGAAAACCGTCACGCAGGCAGTTGGCAGGAAGTAGGGTACGTTGGGTGCGTCACAAGTGACATGTTGTTAATGGATAAGTCATGGAAGGATTTGTCCCTTCCATTTATGGAAGTTGATATCTCGTCCCTTTGATTGAAATAGAACTGTCGCATTAAATTCCATGGCCATGGTGTAAACAACGAGTTTATTTCTGGTAGTCAAAGAACGACATATCAAGAATATAGGTTTATGACATTTCCATGAAACCTACTTGATGAGATATCGAGACAAAGGTATTATATTACACAGTAAGCGTTCATATGAGGTGATACGTCAATGCGGCGTTAACTTCTTTCTCTTGGGTTCCTTGACCCGTTGCTAGATAGTAATCTTGGACTTTAGGCAAGACTGCCTAATGCCAACAAGAAAGAGGACTATAGGGTTACACACTAAGTGTATCCAAGTATCTCAAGTTGAATAAAGATTATTCCCGTACATGGTTTAATAATTATTCAAGGAAGCCTAAGTTGTTTTTAATGATGGAGGAAAAATAAAATAAAACAAGTGCACACCGTGTATTATTATTACATGCCGTGTAGTTTTATTTTGGAAAGGAAATGAATAAATGAAAACAATATATACACGCCGTATACATTTAATGTACACGCCATTTAGTTTTCAATGAAATACAAGTACACACCGTTTATTTATTATTATACGCCATGTAGTTTTTCCAGTCAGGATTTTGAGGATATAATATTTTTTTAAATGATAATTATTATAATCAGCGTGGGCGCATGTTAAGGAATTATTTATTCTACATAGGGGTTTTTAAATAATGAGTCAATGAAATAAATAAAACACGTAATGCGTTTATTTATTGTCATAACTCTATAACCCCACACACCTGATTATAAATATCCTCACAACCCCAACTCTTTTTCGACACACAAGAGAATCATTGTGCACAACATCTCTGGAGAATTATTTCAATACCGAAAGAACCTCTTCCTCCAAAAACGCTCTCAATACCGAGAGAGATCCTCTTCCATCAGATCAAGACGATCTAAGGCGGACAATGCAAGCAAAGGCTTCTCCACGATAGCACCCGAAGAATCCTTTGGCGACGTCCAGAGATACGAGGTACACATGTGGATCACCGCTAGAGATAATATACACTTGGATTCTACGACGAAACGATGGATCACATCGACAACGTGATCGAGAACATCAACGAAGAAAGAACGCCCAAAAGACATTTCTTTATAATTAATTAAATTAATTATAATCAACCTGTAACGATCCTTGTTTGTGGTTCCAGGACAAACCATCTTCTTTGCCTTTTTCTGTGATTCGATCCATGGAGACTAGCGTTTATCGTCGTATTCATCCCGGATTGATCATTGATAATGACAAAAAGCCAAGGGGGAACATCCACCCACATGATTCCACTGCGCCCAGAACCTTAAAATGGTATTAGAGGGAGGTTGCAACGTTGATTATAGTTATTTAATTTTCGTTGATAATTTATGCATTCATATTTGATTCAATTTGAAATAAATCATTCTAAAAATATGAATTAACGAGATCTATTCTTACTCCTTCGTTTCTCGATTTATATCACAGAAACGACCTTTTAATTTTAATTTTGATTAAAATAAAAATGAGGAACTCATCCGGAAGAGCCGCTCTTTCTGTCTGTACAACACGGGATTACACAACGTGTAATTAAAACTACACATCATGTAATTAGGTTCAAAAAACTGGCACTGGTACGCCAAACCACGCCGTGTGAATTGATTATGCCTATGTTTTAATCATGACATGTTGACCAGAATAGAACGGCGCATGGAAACCGGAATACACGGCGTGTATGTTGGAACAACATGACATTTATTACATTCTGACCTAGGTGAAACCGTGTACAAAGATAAGCCGCGTACCGCGTACAGGGGATCGCCAGGCCGGTTATCGTGTAACAAGGAAATACACGCCGTGTATGATTCATCTACACACTGTGTACTCTAAAATTTCCAAAGTACAGAAAACACGCCAAAGCCCCGACGTGTACTTTGGATAAAGGTTGAAAAGAAAAATACACGCTGTGTAATTATAAAATACACGCCGTGTACTTTCCAAGAATGGAATTTCACCAGGTTTCCTCCAATGTACAAAGACCCATACAAGGAATATGGATGAGAAGAATCTCAAGGAAATTCAGAAATGAATTTAAGATAAACAATTGATTAATTATAATATCATAATTAATTTAATTTCAGTGTGTCTTATCTTAAATAAAAGAACGATTAAAAGAATTTGAATTCTAAATATGCGTAAATGTCGTTGCATACTATGGATGATCACGAGCTAGACCAAATAGCCTTTGTATGTGTATGGTTTCATTTAAATTTATTTAATTTAAATTTGGTGGCCTGCGAGCCTTCTTCCAATAAAATGTAGGGCCTAAGTGCCCATGGTTTCTTTACTGCAAACCCATGTAATGGAGGTTCTCCCACGCCAGAGGAGATAGTTCAAATCCCAAATCTGAGGAGAAACCGAGACAAGAAGATACAAAGTTGGACAGGTGGGAGCTGAAAAACACGAACCATCAGGTTCAAGGTGTTTTCCCTAGGTTAGGGTTAGCTTATCAAAACCGCTAGATAAGCTAACCAAATAGAATCTCATGATCATGCCATCTTATTTTATTTCTGTCTAATTGCATGGTTTATTTATTATGCATGGGTTGTCGCGATCACATAATTAATAAAATGTACAAGCATGCAAAGATGGAATAAAATAAAAAACCGGACTATGCGTAAACATTATCAGAACATGGTTAATCACTTAAGCAAGCATCACTTAATATTAACAAGAATGTGATAATGCAAAGATACGCATAATGAATAAAATCTCTCAAATACCATATTAAGTCAGACCAAGCCTTCCGTTACTTGATTAAGTGAAAGACTCAATAAAACTATGTGTTTGACCAACCCTTGTTGGGACACTTACTTTTATAAAGTAAACCCTTATGAAAGGTTTTGGGTTGACTTTACCATATTACATCAAGAGAAGTAGCCCTTTCTAGACTTGATGTAATATTGGAGGCAAGAGTTGAAGAAATCCAAGTCAGGATTTCAGGATTGGGGAGTCCACTCAAAAGATCAAGGAACTGTAAGCTCACAGTTGGCAAAGACCCGCCTACCTAAATATCTTCAAATAGCTTGACCAACCCTTGTTGGGGTTATGCGAAGGTAAATATGGATCCTTACCAATAGAATATCAAAGCAACTGGACATTCCGAGTTCAATGGTAAGGGCCATTGGGACTTGATAAAATAGTGGGAGACTTAATAAAATTTATTATTTCTCATAAAATGTAATCAAGAAAGTACTGATGAATCTGCTTTTTTAAATTGTAGAATCAATATGACAAACACATCAACCACACGTTCTCTGCGATCAATTCTGGATAAAGACAACATCCTCACTGGCAGTAACATTCAGGAATGGTTTAGGCGCCTTCGAGTTATCCTACGCCATGAATGGAAGTTTTACATACTGGAGTCCTCAATTCCTGATTCTCCTGCCGCAGGGGCAAGTGATGAAGATTTCCTAGTCTATGATCAACATTTGAACGATGCTCTCGACGTTCAATGTTTGATATTGTCATCCATGTATAGTGAGCTCATAAAGTCTCATGAAGACATGGATTCCTATAGCATGCTCGAGCACCTCCGTGGTTTATACCAAGAGAGAGCAAGATAGGAAAGGTTTGAGATCTCCAAGGCTCTATTTCAGAGCAAGCATGGAGAGGGTTCCCCAGCTGGGCCTCATGTAGTCAAGCTCATTGTCTACATTGAGAGCTTGGAGGTTCTAGGGTTTAAACTCTCTGAAGAACTGGGTACCGATCTCATTCTCGCATCACTCCCCCAGAGCTTCTCAAACTTTGTTGATAATTTCAACATTAACAATATTGAGAAGTCTCTATCTGATCTTCTTATCCTTATTCTCCAAGTGGACAATGACATGAAGCGTGAAAAGCCTTCTGTCCTTATGGTGAATAAAAGGAAAGGGAAGGTGAAGAGATTTAAGCCCAAATCTTCTTCAAGGCCTTCCAAGAAAAGGAAGATCAAAGGGGAGGCAATGGAACAAGATGTTGTTTGATTCGCATGTGGCAAGAAGGGCCACTGGAAGAAAAACTGCCCCCAGCCAAGGAAGCAAGGGGAAGCTTCAGGTGTGTTTGTTATCGAATGCAATCTATCTGTTTCTACTAATTGTGTATTAGATACTTCTTGTGGTGCTCACATATGTATCCAAATATAGGAACCAAGTAGATTCAGGAAGATTGATCGAGGGGAGGTAGATCTGCGAGCAGCCAACGGAGCCAGACTTGCTGCTGTTGCTGTCGGGGATTACCACCTCACATTGCCAACTGGAATGGTCTTGGTGATAAAGGGTTGTTATTATGTGCCTTATATTACTAAAAACTTTATTTCAGTATCCAGATTAGATACTGATGGATTCATATTCAAGTTTGGAAATGAATGTTTCTACTTTTATAGAGATAGCATTTGTTTTGGTAGGTCACATTTATATAACGTCCTTTATGTGTTAGACTACAAAAACCAAGTAATGGAAATCGATATCAAAGTTAATTCACATGACTCATACCACACCCAACTTTGGCATCACCAGCTAGGTCATGTTAATGAGAAACGTTTGAAAAAATTACATCAAGATGGGTATTTAGATTATTTCAAACTAAAACCACTTGGTGTATGTCATGCGTGTCTACAAGGAAAAATGACCAATGCCCCATTTAGTGGGAAAGGTGAAAGAGCTAAAGAGCTTCTAGAATTAGTTCACACATATGTGTGTGTAACATTTCCAGTTGAAGCAAGGGGTGGGTTCTCGTACTTCATAACTTTTACTGATGATTTTAGTAGATATGGATATATCTATTTAATGAGGTATAAGTCAGATTCTTTTGATTGGTTCAAAGAATACAAGAATGAAGTTGAGAACCATCTTGGTAAGAAGATTAAGAAACTTTGCTCATACAGAGGAGGAGAATATCTTAATCAAGACTTCATTGATTTTCTTACTGGATTTTGGGATTCTATCTCAACTCACTCCTCCTTACACACCGTAATGGAAGGGTGTAAGTGAAATGAGGAATCGCACCCTGTTGGACATGGTGAGATCAATGATGAGTCATGCGAGTCTTCCATTATCCTTTTGGGGATATGCATTACAAACAGCAGCACACATACTAAACCAAGTATCAACTAAATCGATAAATGGTATTCCAAACGACTTATGTAGTGGACGCAAAGCCATGTTATCGAATTTACACATGTGGGGTAGCGAAGCATTTGTTAAGGCCTCTTCAGGTAACAAACTTTCACCCCGAGGCACAAAGTGTATCTTTATAGGATATCCCAAGGAAACAAGGGGATATTACCTATACAACCCCTCAGACAAAAAGGTTACAGTGGAAAGACACGCCATATTCCTGAGAGGGAGTACATCTCCAAAAGAGATAGTGGGAGCGAGATAGACTTCGATGAAGTCGAGGCTCAAGATACACATGAGTTGGTACAAGAACAGATTCCACAAAGCCTCGTGGAAGAACAATCTGTTCCAGAGACACAAGAACTGCGTCGGAGCACGAGAGAGGTGAGAGAACCAGAACGATATGTTTTTCTTGTCACCGAGGATGGTGACTCATTATTGGTTGAAAATGATGATCCTCTTACCTAAAAGGAAGCCGTTGAAGGCACAGATGTTGCCAAGTGGAAAGAAGCCATGAATTCTGAAATGGATTCCATGTACCAAAACCAAGTCTGTATTTTGGTAGATCCTCCAGTTGATGTAAAGCCTATTGGTAATAAATGGGTATTCAAGAAGAAACTGGACATGGAGGGGGAAAGTCAGCACCTACAAGGCACGACTAGTTGCAAAAGGTTTTAGACAACGTCAAGGAATTGACTATGATGAAACCTTTTCACCGGTTGCAATGCTGAAGTCCATCAGTATACTATTTCCCATTAATTCATACCATGACTAAGAAATTTGGAAAATGGATGTAAAAACATCTTTCCATAACGGGAACCTCCAGGAAGATGTCTACATGACACAACCTGAAGGGTTTGTGACTCTAAAGGATACCAACAGGGTATGCAAGTTGCAGAAATCCATTTATGGATTAAAGCAAGCATCAAGGTCATGGAACATTCGTTTTGATGAAGCTGTTACGGAATTTGGCTTTGTTAAGAACGAATGTGAGCCTTGTGTCTACAAAAGTTTTAGTGGAAGTGCAGTCGTTTTCCTATTAGTATATGTTGATGACATATTGCTAATTGGAAACGATGTACATGTCTTAGAGTTAGTTAAGGAATGGTTTCATAAATGCTTCTCCAAGAAATACTTGGGCGAGGCGACATATATTCTTGGGATCAAGATCCATCATGATAGATCCAAGAGAATGCTGGGAATAAGTCAAAGTACATACATTGACAAGATACTAAAGAGATTCAGTATGAAATAGTCCAAGTGGGGATTGTTGCCAGTGTCACATGGCATTAATCTTTCCATGAAAATGTGTCCTCAGACACATGAGGAAAGAAAGAGAATGGCAAGGATCACTTACGCATCTGTGATTGGTTCAGTCATGTATGTTATGCTATGTACGAGGCTAGATGTTTCTTATTCATTAAGTGCGGTAGGTAGATATCAAGATGATCCAGGAGACCGCCATTGGATGGAAGTCAAGACTATCCTCAAGTATCTGAGGCGTAAAAAGGATATGTTCTTGGTTTATGGAGGAGATGAGGAACTAGTCTCTAGAGGACATGTAGATTCTAGTTTCAAGACTGATCAAGATTAAATGAAGTCACAGACTGGATACATCTTCAGTTTGAATGGAGGTGCAGTGAGCTGGAAGAGCTCAAAACAAAGTGTGGTGGAAGATTATACAGCGGAGTCTGAGTATATCATAGCTTCTGAGGCAGTATGGATGTGAAGATTCATCCAAGAGCTGGATGATTTACTGAGCAGTGAAGATCCTATCACACTCTATTGTGATAATACTGCAGCGGTGGCACTTGCAAAAGAGCCAAGGTCACATCAGCGGACAAAGCACATACTTCTAAAGTATCATCTCATGAGGGATTTTTCTCAGAGAGGTGAATTTGCAGTGAGCAATATTTCCACGAAAGACAACATAGCAGACCCATTGACTAAAGCCTTGACTCAGCAGAAACATGATCATCATGCGAGGTCTAGCGGACTAAAAGTCATAGGCAGTTGGCTTTAGTCCAAGTGGGAGTTTGTAAGGGTTGGTGTCCTCAGAACCAATTGTTTTGTACTTTGGTTGCATAAATGTTCACTTATTATATATTGTTTGTTGTTCTGCATGACTATAATATAATAATGTCCTAGAATATTTGTTGCATTAATAAGGTCATAGCAGATCCTCGCTATGATGAGAACCTTGAAATTCTATAACAATATTCTTAAATAAAGTTCTGCAGTTGGATGACATATTATGATAGGACACATAGTATACAGACCGTCATGTGTGAGTACTCGTAAGAAGATGAGACTCTCTCTCATGGAGTTCTCACTTGGTAATCTCCAAGATGGGAGATTATGAGAACAGACCCGCCAGTAGTAATTCTGCATGTCTTGGTGTCATCGGATATTGCTATCTACAAGCGTGTGTAATGGTCCTTAGATTGGAAGATTATCATTAACTCAAGTCATGACTCGCACACTTAGATTTACTGAAGAAAACCGTCATGCATACAGTTGGCGGGAACTAGGGTACGTTGGGTGCGTCACGAGTGATATGTTGTTAATAGATAAGTCGAGGAAGGATTCTTCCCTTCCATTTATGGAAGTTGATATCTCGGACCTTTGATTGAAATAGAACTGTCGCATTAAATTCCATGGTCATGGTGTAAACGACGAGTTTATTTTAGGTAGTCAAAGAATGACATATCAAGCATATAGGTTTATGACAATGTCATGAAACCTGCTTGATGATATATCAAGACAAAGGGATTAGATTACATAGTAAGCGTTCGTATGAGGTGATACGTCAATGCAGTGTTAACTTCTTTCTCTTGGGTTCCTTGACCCATTGCTAGAAAGTAATATTGGACTTTAGGAAAGACTTCCTAATGCCAATGAGAAAGAGGCCTAGAGGGTCACACACTAAGTGTATCCAAGTATCTCAAGCTGAATAAAGATTATTCCCGTACATGGTTTAATAATTATTCAAGGAAGCCTAAGTTGTTTTTAATGATGGAGGAAAAATAAAATAAAACAAGTACACGCCGTGTATTATTATTACACGTCGTGTAGTTTTATTTTGGAAAGGAAATGAATAAATGAAAACAAGATATACACGCCGTGTACATTTAATGTACACGCTGTGTAGTTTTCAATGAAAAACAAGTACACACCGTGTATTTATTATTACATGCCGTGTAGTTTTTCCAGTCAGGATTGTGAGGATATAATATTGTTTTAAATGCTATTTATTATAATCAGCGTGGGTGCATGTCAAGGAATTATTTATTCGACATGGAGGTTTTTAAATAAAGAGTCAATGAAAAAAATAAAATGCGTAACACGTTTATTTATTGTCATAACTCTATAACCCCACACACCCGATTATAAATATCCTCACAACCCCAACTCTTTTCTGACACACAAGAGAATCGTTGTACACAACATCTCTGGAGAATTCTTTCAAGACCGAAAGAACCTCTTCCTCCAAGAACGCTCTCAAGACTGAGAGAGATCCTCTTCCATCAGATCAAGACGATCTAAGGCGGACAACGCTAGAAAAGGATTCTCCACGATAGCACCCTGAGAATCCTTTGGCGATGTCCCGAGATACGAGGTACACATGTGGATCACCGCTAGAGGGAGTCTACACATAGCTTCTACGATGCAATGACGGATCACATCGACAACGTGATCGAGAACATAAACAAAGAAAGAACGTCCAAAAGGTATTTCTTTATAATTAATTAAATTAATCATAATCAACCTGTAACGATCCTTGTTTGTGGTTATGGGACAAACCATCTTCATTGTCTTTTTCTGTGATTCGATCCGTGGAGACTAGCATTTATTGTCGTATTGATCTCAGATTGATCACTGCAAATGAAAAAAATCCAAGTGGGAACATCCAGCCACACGCTTCTGCTGCGCCCGAAACCTTCAGTATAGTTCATACATTTGCATTGGAGAAGACCCTGTTAGAGAAGGATCCCATAACCTATACAGTTGGAGGATCAATTCTAGTTGCCACAATTTTAGATTATCCATTTTTTGATACTGGGGATTCCTATAGTTTTATATATGTCATTCTTATGAAGAGCCTTAGGCTCTGTGTCTTCACTTATGTGGATTTTATGATGCTAGAAACATTGTTCGAAATTAGGGAGGCTAGTGTACATCAGTGAATGGAGTCCCCTCTTGAGTTTGGTGGGTGTAACTTCTTGTGGGACCTCTATGCCTTTGATATTATAGGATTTGATATCATTTTCGGAATGGACTAGTTAGTATATTTCCTAGAAATTGTTGACTGCTATCACTATAGGGTGATTTTCATATCACTAGTGGGTAGATCTTTTATACACAAGTGAGAATGTGATGTACAAGAGAGTAGAGATGGTCCCAAGCATCATGGGTTTGGAGGAATTAAATCCTAGATTTCTAGTTTATATCTGGATGACTATGGGACTTCACAGATGGACTTTACTCCAATGGTGGATTGTTTCCTAAAAGTCATTGCAAATGAATTTTTTAGGTTAACGTCATGAGAGAGAGGCAAATTTTTCTTTTGAGTTTGTGCTAGGAGTGGAACTGGTGTCCATGCCTCATTATAGGATGGTTACACAAGAGTTACAGGAGCTCAAGAAGCAGTTATAGGAGTTGTAGGCAAAGGGTTTCATCCGACCCAGTAATTCTCATCAGGATTCTCTTGTTATGTTTTCCAATAAGGCATATGGTACCATCAGATGCTGAGTGGATTATCCGAAGGTGAACTAGTTGATAGTCAAGAACTGATATCTATTGCCAAGGATTGTTGATTCCTTTGATCATCTTAGATGAGAACGTGTGTTCTAAAATATTGACATGATATCTGGTTATCATCAGTTGTGCGTTATACCATCAAATATTACACTTTCCACCTTTCAGAGAAGGTATGGTCTATACAATTATGTGGTTATGCCATCCGGTCTCACGAACGTGCTGATAGTTTTCCTGGAACTAATGAAGTGAGTGTTCTAACCGTTTTTGGATTCTATCGTGGTAGTATTTGTGGTCGAAATCATGGTGTACTCACGTACTCGACACGACCATGTCACCCATCTTGGGATCATTTTGAGTACACTAAGCGAGCATCAATTATATGATATGCACTCAAAATTCGACATTTGGATGGACCAGATTCATTTCTTGGGCCATGTTATTTTAGATATATGAGTTTTAGTAGACCCATTGGAAGTGAGAGAAGTAGTTTCCTATGATAAGCTAAAGAACATATTTGAGATATAGAGTTTTCTAGGGCTAGTGGCTTACTAAATGTGCTTTATATGGGACTTTTCATGCGTAGCAGTGCCACTGAAGGGCTTGAATATGAAGGGTGTGAAGTACTTCTAGGGAGAATAATGTGATTCAACCTTTTAAGAGTTGAAGGGGAGGTTGAATTCAGCACCAATACTAATTTTTCTAGATCCAGGTAAGAGTTACACCATTTACCACGATGCATCAAGTATCGAGTTGGGATGAGTTCTTATACAGGGGAAAGGAGTCGTTGTGTTCATATGACAACCCCGCTTTATATTACATACGTATACATGATTTATTACATAAAACATTCATTTGATACATCATAGAATATCGATAGGTCTGGTTTCATTGGGGATTAGTAACATTACATAACAACATAATGTATAGAATGCAACATCTTATTGAAAACTTCCTTTACATGACCACTACATTCCCTTGTACATAGCATTTCTTAGGATAACCTATGGACATGCATAAGATATGGGTGAGCTATAAAGCCCAGTAAGGAAATAAACATGGAATAACATGAGGAATATAGTACAAGTTAGGCAATAGGCATATCAATGGATCACATGAGAAACATGAACATAAAGGCATGAGAAAGAATGATAATCATAACATGGAAATGTGGCCACAACACTAAACATGGAATTAGCATGTGCCAAGGCTAATTTCACATGAAGCAAGAGTAATCCATCATTTCACATTTAGCATGAGTAATGCCTAGTTGAACTTGAATTAGAATGAGTCAGCACTCATTTCACATGAAGTATCAGGATACTATACATTACCCAATGAAATGGCGCACTATTATGACGCACCCTTCTTAAACATTTCACTTCATGCATAAGTGTGCCACATAGAACATGTAACATGGAATCAATCAACATCAAATGTTATTCCATGATTAAGTAATGGGGAATAAATAAATGAATGTAACATTAAATATGTACATGTTCATAATGGTGGATACCCTTGATAGAGACTGGGGTTTGGTATTCACTACACAATGATCTTTGCATTGAAAAATGCGATGCAATTTCTACTGCATAATGATGTGACATAATGATTCATAAAAATGGTTGATGGGAGAGAAATGGGTCTCTCATCATATGTACATGAAATGGAAGGTATGGGGGATCATAAAGATACATTTCCCAATAAACGTAATGGAATTTAGAGATATAAAACAAAATAATTTCTTGAATGTAAATGATGAGAGTGAAATTCCTTACGGACTTTCGTCATTGTAACATGTGTACAAGGGAGGTATTAATTAGAGAAAAAGGGGATCTATCATTATTGGACGTTAAAAGTGTAGTATGGTGGAGGTGGAAAATCATACCCCAACATTTGTAATTGACCGCAAAAGGATATTAGAATATAAAGAAACTTGGACTAAATTTAGAAAGGATGAAATCCCTTACATGGAAGTGTGATCCCTAATGCATGGGAGAGGCTTGAAAGAGGATTATTGGGAGAATGGGGCGCCTTCGGAGGATTCTGGAGAGGGGAGGGAATAGGTTTTATTGACTCCAAAGGATTTGAGTGAAGAGGAAGATAGAGAATGGCTGGGTTTATATAGGAAAGGAGAGGGAATTATTTATTATTTAGGTTTCGGATGCCACATATTAAACTAATCAAAACCACAAATCATCCCATGGTTTTTCCAATTGTTTTTTCCAAAGCAGAGTGGAAATAAGTATTTTATAAGTCCAATTTCCAAACATATTAAGGTAATGGGGTTGCTTATGGGGAGATGAGTCACACTCTCAAGGAAAATAATTTAAAAAGGAAAATGTTGTATAAGCCTTGAAGGGTCCACTAAAGCATTGTAAAATAAATCAATCAAACCCAAAATCACATTATATTAATGGTACAACATATAGTTTCTGAACATAATGTTGATAGAAGTTTATTACATCACTATTGGGTCATTATTATGTCATAAAACCCATTATATATTTAAAATATATTCAATATTTACCCAATAATTCGACTGTCTCAAAAAATTATGAAAAATTCACCATAGGATAATTTTGAAATCCTGATTCCAAAAATAATATTCATTTTATCTAAATAATTTTCTAAATATTTGAATTTTTACTGTTAAAATAAAAACCAACATCTATCGAAACTTTATGGGTTTTTACAAAAACAACTTTCAAACATTCATACAAATTACAATTGCATTCATAAAAGTATACGATAAATTATTTTTAATAAAAAGTAAATTAATAATAATAATATTTTATTAAATTATTTTTCAATTCCAAAATTCTTTAATTTATAAAAATATATTTTTTAGTTTAATCTTAACTAAAAATATTATTTGTTCATTAAAAACTCTTTGCAAAGAATCAATAATAAAAAGAATATATATTCTCTATAAAAAATAATATATATAAACATAGTACTTGTGTCTTGTTACATAACCCCTTAAAACACCCGCATAAGACCTTAGGGTAAGGTGCGCGATGGTGATACTCTATTGGTGTAGATCAGATAATATTTCTTGAGTGGTAATCTCTATCAACATCCACTTCTCTCATAGGAATTTATTCAGGAGATTAACATATTCAAGCTCATCTTTGTCTTGGTCAAGTTTGAAGCCCAATGTTGCACCTCCTTTCTGAGCTCTGAAAAATGGGATTTGTTTGGGTTAAGTCTATTGAATGAGGATATCACATTCTTTGTCTAAGTAAATTGGATTTTTTAAAGCCCTATATTTTTAATAATTATGTGATCACTGTTCAATGACAATATTAGAAAAGGTCTATATTCTTAACTGTATATTAAACTACACAACGTAGAAAAAAATAAGGGCATACATTTTATGTAACTGTTAGAAGACATTAAAATAGACCAAGAGTAATTTTCATTAATGAATATTTGGTTTGTTTCCATCTTCCCCTCTTAATAAATTTCACCCTAGAAATTTTCTTTTTCCCACACTAAAACATATGTGGGTAACTCTACTTATCCCTTCTTCTGATTCCCATGTCGCTTCTTGAAACTTCTTGTTTTTTACAATACCTTGATGAGGGGCATTGCCTTATTTCATTGAACGTTTTCTCTATGATCTGAGATCATCATTGGTATCTCCTCATAAGAAACATCATCCTCTAGTTGTACTACCACTGAAGAGAGTACATGTGAATGGTTTGGTATTTTCTTTCTTAAGAGGGATATAGGATAGAAATCATGTACTTTGGCCATGGTTTGTGGAAGTGCTAGTCGATAAGCCACATCCCTGACACGATCAGGAATCTCAAAGGGGCAGATGTACCTAGGACTTAACTTCCCCTTCATTCCAAACCTCATGTCCTTCTTCCATTGAGATATGTTTAGAACTATCATGCCTCCAACTTTATACTCAAGGTCTCGTCGACGGTTTTCTGCATAACTCTTATGTCTACTCTGGGATACCTTGATATGCTACTGAATGGTTTTCACCTTCTCCACCATTTCATTGACCATTTCTGGTCCTAACATCTTACACTAACTGACTTCATCCCAAGATGTTGGTGTTCTGCACCACATCCCATACAAGGCTTCATAAGGTTCCATTCAGATGATAGAGTGGAAACTATTATTATAGGAGAATTCAATAGGATGAAGATGTTGATCACATCCTCCTTTAAAGTCCATTGAACATGATATTAACATATAATTCAGTGTCTGAATGGTACACATAGATTGGCCATCAGTTTGAGGACGATAGGTCGTACTGAAGTTCAGTTCAGTATCTAGAGCATGATGAAGACTCTTCCAAAACAAATAGGTGAATCACAAATCTTGATCGGATATAATATATAGTAGTAATCAATGCATCCTTACCACATCCTTGATATATAACTGTTCTAGTTGATCTAATGAGATGTATTACTGAATTTTAATGAAGTGTGCATACTTCATAAGGCAATCCAAAAAAACCCAGATTGCATTGTTTCCTTTGGATGTATTCAGAAGTCCAGTGACAAATTCCATAGTGATGTTCTCTCATTTTTATACTGGTATAGGAAATGGTTGCATCAACCACTTAGACTTCCTCCTCCCAGCCGTCACTTTCTGACACACCAGGAACATTGATGTATACTCATTGATCTCTTTCTTCATGTTATCCCACCATTAATGCTCTTAGAGATCTCGATACGTCATTGTGTTTCCTGGGTGGATGGAGAAATTTCAAATATGTGCATCATCCAAAAACTCCTTCTTCAGCTCCGAACAAGATGGGACACATAGTGTTTTCCCAAAGCTCATAATTCCTTCTTCATTGACATTGAAATCTGAGGATTTTCCTTTTCTGATAGTTTCCACATTCTTTTTATTTCCCACATCATCCTTTTGATCATCCATTAACCTTTTTAAAAGAGATGATTGAGAAATCATTTGTGAAAGGATTAATGATCTTCCCTTCATTATGAATCCCATTTCCATCTTCATCAAATATAAGAAGATTGTATCCTTCTCAATTCTCATCAATAACAGAATCGCTAGGTCCTTTCAACAAAGAGCATATGCCACCTTGTTTTCATTCCTAGGGTGGTAATGGATTGAGTAGTCAAAGTCATTGATCAACTCTATCCATCTTCATTTGTGCATGTTCATCTCTTTCTCTGTGAATATATACTTGAGTCTTTTGTGGTCCGTATAAATTTCACACTTCTCCCCAAAGAGATAATGCCACCAAATTTGTAATGAGAAGATCACCGAAGCCAGATCCATATCATGTTTTGGATAATTATACTCATTAACATTCAATTTCCTTGAAGCATGGGAAATGAATTAGTCATTTTTCTTCAACACACAGCCCATGCCCTTCATCGAAGCATCACTTAATACAACGAAAAATTTCTCCACTTGTGGTTAAAGTGAGAACATGCACAGTAATAAGCCTCTTTTTCAACTCCTTGAAGCTTTCTTCACCTTCATAACTCAAGAAAACTTTACTCCCTTCCGAGTTAGCTTAGTAAGAGGGTTGGAAAATCCTAAAAAGTTTCTCAAAAATCGTAGATAATATACAGCTAACCCCAAAATTCTATGGATATCTGTTACCGAAGTTAGCCTTGGCCATCCCTCTATTGCAGTTTTCTTGTATGGTTCAACATATATCCCATTTCTTGTGATGATATGGCCCAAGAATGATACCTCCTTTAACCAGAACTCACACTTTTTTGTAATTTTCATAGAGCTTCTCTTTTCGCAAGGTCTAGAGTACAATTCCTAGATGCTCATCATGATCCTCCTTGGTTTTTGAGTATATTAGAATATCATCTATAAAGACTTCCATTTTTTTTTGATTTAATCTCTAAATACTATATTCATCATGTCCATGAGGATTTATGGGGAATTAGTGAGTCCAAAAGGCTTTACTATGAATTTATAGTTCCTCTATCTTGTACAAAAAAATAGTCATGGGGATATCTTCCTTCTTCACCCTTACTTGATAATATCTCGACCTCAAATGTACCTTGGAGAAGTATTGTGCTCCATACAGATGATCGAACAAGTCATCATTCATGGGATATGATACATGTTCTTTATTGTGATTTTGGTAAGCTCATAATAATCGATGTAGAGGCGCATTGACACATCCTTCATCATGACGAAGAGGACTAGTTCACCCCATGGTGATGCACTTGGGCATATAAACCCTGTATCCAAATTTTTCTGTAGTTATTTCTTCAGCACATCAAGCTTCACAATACCCATTGTACACAGAATCTTTGATATTAGAAATGGCCTTTGTATAAGATCAATTGAGAATTCCACAACTCTCTTAGGAAGAAGATGAGGAAATTCTTCAGGAAATACTTTCACGAATTCCATCAGAATAGGCACATCATCAAAGATGGTTTCCCCTTTAGACTCAATAATCTCGGCTATATGCGAGTAATCATAGGGCAGTAATATACACACTTGAGATGATGGAGCTAAAGAATATTCTTCATCCTCATTGCACTTGTATATAATCTCAGGTCAATTCTCTACATGGAGAGTGATTTTCCTCTCACGGAAATTTATGTTGTCTCTATATAGTGAAAGGCAATCCATTCCAATAATTGCCTCAAATCCCACCAAAGGAAGTATGAGGAGGTTTGCTGGGAAGTTCAATCCACCGATTATGACAGGTGAGGAGTTAAATTAATGGAATGCAATGATTTCCCCATTTTCTGTACTCTTCGACATCTTTACATCCATTATTTGTGGTGGTGTTGGTATATTTCTACTAATATTTTGGGATATAAAAGAATGCATAGAACCTGAATCAAAAAATATGTTCACTATTCCAAAATGAGTAAATAGTGTACTTATAAACACATCATTGTCTGGGTTTACCTTGGTGGTAGTGATGAAAAAATCTCACCCTTGCCGCCTTGGAGGTTGTTGGTTGCCTCCAAAACCCATTTTCTTAGGGCACTAATTTACAAGATGCACTGGTTATTTTCAGTTGATGCAATGAAAAATGTGTTTAGTGTAGAATTGAGTGTTCCTCTCTTCTATAGTAGCTGTGGGTTTTTCATGTTAGTAGTTAATATGTAGGTTTCCTTCTCTACCACACCTAAAGAATTTCCTCGTCCCCTTCATGAAATTTTTGAAGAGCTTCTTTCCGCACCTTTGGAAATTGGGGTGCAAGATCTTCTTAGCACCATTGGATTTATCCATCGGATGGACAGAATTGAAATCCACCTTATTCTTCCATTCCCCACGATTCCCCTGAGATTTTATGATCACCATTTCAACCTTGAGGGCACATCGGACAATTTTTTCATTGCTGTCAAAGTCATGGATCGTGAGGGATCTCTGCAGACTATGTTTCTACCCACCAAAGAAGTGGTCAAACATGCATTTAGGGGTAAAGACAAAGATGGATCTGTATCATGCAAGCCTAGTGAAGTTTTCCACATACTCTCTAATAGATTCATCATCTTTTTTTCTTGAGGTAAGAAAAGTCTCATTCCATCTTAAGCCAAAGGGTGCGTGAAAAATATTTATCAAAAAACATCTTTCAGAAATTCTTCCATTCCAACACCTTGATCTCCTCCTCAGGCTTTGTATTTTGGATCAATGTCCCCCATTGATCCGCATCACCCTCCATACGATAAGTAGTCAGGGGAACCTTCTCTTATTCATAACATTGAAGGATGGAGAAGATCTTTTCAATGGACTTGATCCATAAATCAGTGATTGAGGGATCAGATGATCCATTAAATGTATGATGCATTTGTCTCATGAAGCTCTCAATAGTGACTTTTAATTTCTTGGGGTGGGGGGGGGGGTTGAATGTTCCTCTTGACCCATGATTCTATTCAAAACTTGAGTTAACTAAGATAGAATAGTTACAATTTTCGCGATTTCTACTCCCATCAGACTGGGCATCTCATTAGCAGATTCATCACATTGATATTTATATCGGTTGTTACCCTGATTCCTCCTGTTACCGTCCATTGGCTAGAATAAAAGAAATGTTAGTGGCAACATATAAATTCTAATCCAAGGAAAAAACATATGACTTATAAATATCTTTTATTTCCTTAACTTATGAATCTATATGCATCAATCAATGTTATCAACGATCTACTTCCTAACATATATTCATAGGAGAATTTTTTTAATTCCAATAATAATGGATCATACTAAGATCTTGAATTTACCAATACATATCCCCGGGAGTGTCATAACCAAGAGTGATTCAAGGCCCATTGTCATGTACCTGAATACCCTGGGTCAAGTCTAAAACACTTTGTCGGGGTTTTCACCCATTCGTACATTTGTGCCAGAGCTGCCTCTACATAATCGTATCTAGACATGGATATATTTTCATGATAAACCACTTACTAAATACCCATAAAAACATAGGGATGTTTTTATAATACATAGTTTTGTCACTAAGGATCCATTAGAGTTTTCTAGTCCTAATCCCAAAAATAACTAAACCTATCCTCTAATACCAACTATGACAACCCTAATTTTTATTAAATACATAAAAATAAAGTATTACATAAAACCTTCAGTTGATACAACCAAGAAGATTGAGAGGTATTGTTTCTGTGAGGATTAGGAACATTAAATAACAACATAAATCATAGAATGTAACATCTTATTAAAAACTTCCTTTACATGACCACTACATTCTCTCGTACTTAGTATTTCATAAGATAACCAGAGGATATGAATAAGAAAAGGGTGAGCTATAAAGCTAAGTGAGGGAATAAAAATGGATTAACATGAAGAATACAGTACATGTTAGACAATAGTAAAATCAATGGATCATAAGAGAAACATGAACATAAAGTCATGATAAATCATAATAATCATAATAGGGAAATGTGGCAACAACACTTAACATGGAATTATCATGAGCCAAGGATCCTTGCACATGGAGCATGAGTAATACCTAATTTCACCTGAAGCACAAGTAAACCCTCATTGAACTTGAATTAGCACAATTCAACACTCATTGAACATGACGTAATGCGATACCATAATTTACCCAATGCATTACAGCAATATCAGGGTGCACCCTTCTTAAACATTTCATTTCATGCATAACTGTGCCACATGGATCAAATAACATGGAATCAATATACATCATAATTTATTCCATGATTGGGAAATGTTGAATAAATAAATGAATTTTCCATTCAATATGTACATGTTCATAATGGTGAATACCCTTGATAGAGATATAGGTATGGTATTCACTACACAATGATCTTGGCTTCAAAAATCATAGTTCAATTTCTGCAGCATAACAGTGAGACATAAGGATTCATAAAAATGGTTGATGAGAGTGAAATGGGTGTCTCATCATACTTACATGAAATGGAATGTACAGGGCCATATAGATACATTTCCCAACAATCTTAAGGGAATTTAGATACGTAATAATAAAAAATTTCTTGAAAGAAAATGAAGAGAGATAAATTCATTATCGAATTTCAACATGTTGACAGGTGTACATGGGAGGTATTAATGAGGGAGAAACGAGATCAATCATTATTCAAACATGAAGAGGGCAGTATGGGGGGGGGGTTGGAAATCATACTCCAACATTTTTAATTTAATGAAAAGGGTTTAAAAATATAATGAAACATGGACAAAATATAGAAAATAAAAAATCCCTTACTTGGATGTGTGATCCCAAAGGCTTGGGAGAGGCTTGAGAGAGGTTTCTCGGGAGCATGGGATTCCTTGGAGGGATTATAGAGAGAGTAATGAAGAGTTTGGACGAACTCAAAATTCTTTAAGTGAAGAGTAAGTGGGATCATGGGTGGGTTTATATTGGAAATGATAGGATATTCTTTATTTTTTAGGTTTGGGACACCACAGTTTAAACTAAACAAAACCACAATCCAGCACATGATTTTTCCCATGTTTTTTGGAAAAGGGGAGTGTATGAAAATATTTTATACGGCCAATGGCCGAACGTCTAATAATAATAGGGGTTCTTATGTGGACTTGAGTCACACTCTCATGGAAAACAATTCAAAAATACAAAATGTTTTATAAACCTTGAAGGGTCCACTAATGAATTGTAAAAATAAATCAATCAAACCGAAAATAAAATTATTTTAATGGTAAAAAATATATTTTCTGAAAATAATATTTATTGTGTTTTATTACATCACTATTTGGCCATTATGAAGTCATAAAACACATTATATATTAAAACAGTATTTAATTTTCACAGACAAATTCACCTGTCTCAAAAAATTGTGAAAAATTCACCGTTGGATAATTTCGACGTCCTGATTCCAAAAATAATATTTATTTGATGTAAATAATTTTATAAATTTTTTAACTTTTACTTTTAATATAAAAAACGACGTATATCAAAAATTCATGGGTTTTGACAAGATCAACTTTCAAACCATAATATAAATTACAATTGCATTCAAAATATTATATTAGAATTTATATTTCTTAAAAAGTAGTTTAATAATAATAATATTATTATTATCAATATATTATTTAATTAAAAAATACATTAAATCACTAAAATAGATATCTTAGTTTAATATTAACTAAAAATACTATTTGTGCTTTTAAAACTCTTTGCAAAGAAATAATAATAAAAAAAATGTATATTCTTCATACAAGAATAATGTACATAATCATAGTACTATGGTCATGTTACAAAACACCTTAAAAATCCCACTTAAGACCTTAGGGAAAGGTTCACGATGGTGACAGACTCTTGGGGAGTCTCAAATAACATTTCTCGAGTAGTAATCTCTATCAACTTCCACATCTCTTGTAGGTGGTTCTGCTCGAGCATAACATATTCAAGCTCATCTTGGGTTTAGTCAACAGTGAAGCCCAATGATGCCACCTCCTTTCTGAAATCCAAAAAATTAGCTTTGTATGGGGAAAGTATATTGGATGAGGCCATCACTTCATTTATCTAAGTAAATTGGATTTTTTGAAGACCTATATTTATACAAATCATGTGATCAATGTTTCACAACAATATTAGAAATGGTCACAATTATTAAATGTATTTTGAAATCCAAAACGTTGAACCAAATAAGTGAATATGTTTTACATAACCATTTGAAGAAATTTAAATAGAACAAGAGGAATTTTCATTAATGAAAACTTGGGTCCTTATAGTACAGGTCCTAGTAGTTGAGGATATGTGGGATAAATTACCTGACACACAATGTTGAGTTAGCAGTAGTTGTGGATGCTTTATTCTATTGTATATATTATCTTTTGGGGGTGAATTTTTAGTTTTCATTGAATAAAATCCTCATGTATATCTTTACTAAACGTGATATGAATATTAGATAGAAAATGTGGGTTGGGTACCATCAGTCTATTGACATTGAGCTTACCTAAACTCCTGGGAAAAGCAACGCAGTTGCTTATGTGTTGTGCAGGGGGACTCAGATATAGTTAATTTAGGAGGCCATCAGTGAGATGTATCTTTTTGGTCTGTTCTCTAAGATGCATTTTGTTGTTCACTACATACATAGGCAGATGTTTATTTCTTCTGTATCCATTATCTCGACTCTTCTGAATCGAGAGAGAATAAAGAAGATATCAGATTATGAAGGCATATTTTTATGGTAGAGTGTGTTAAGAGAGGACCCTAATCCTAGGAGGGCCTTAGGAGTGTATTAGATCTTTCATTTTCATGGGTGCATATGGGCGTCTGCAAAGAAACATGGGGAGTTGGTGCGAGATTTTCATTCCTATGTCTGGGAAGTTCATCCTTGTGTCACCAATATGTACCGAGATCTACACTATCAGTATTGGTGGTCTTGTATGAAGAGAGATGTTGCTGGTTTTGTGATGAGGTGTCCACCTCTTAGAAAATGAAGGCAGAGCATCCGCGACCGGTATGACAATTATAGTAGTTATCCATTACTGAATGGATGTAGAGTGATGGAGTGATGGATTTTGAGACGGTTTTATTATGGTCACCTCAAGGGAATCATGCAGTATGGGTTGTTGTTGACAGACTCACGAAGGTGTCACATTTCTTCTTGATCATGGAAACCATCATTTTTTATGATATTGGAAGGTTTTACATCTGAGAGATTTTACATTTTCTGGGGTTATTCACTATATCGTTTCATACAGGTATTACCATTTAACTTCTCATTTCGTGAAGGGAATATAGAGGGATTTGGGTACACAGGTACTTCTGAGTATATCTTTCCATTCCCAGGCATATGGATAGACCGAGTAGATGATTTATGTGTTGGAGGACATGCTTCAAGCATGCATCCAAGATTTTAGAGGTTCTCAGGAGAGACCTATACCCCTAGTATATTTTTCCTACAAGAATTGTTTTCGAGTGATAATTTAGATGGAAACTTATGAGGATTTGTATGGTAGGCCAGGATGATCACCCTTATGTTGGATGGAGGCTAGAGTGGTAGCTATGTTGGGACCTTGTCCTATCCAGGAGACCACTGATATGGTGGAGTTGATTCTGAAGAGGATGGCTACTGCAACGTCTCTCAAGAAATCTTATGCTGATTGAAAGAGATGACATATGGAGTTTGAGGTAGAAGATCATGTATTCTTTTGCATCACACCGAGGTTGGGACACAACATGATTAGGAGACATGGAATGATTTTATCAAGATATGTTCCTCCAGTTGAGATTTTGGAGATAGTTGGTCCGGTTGCCTATCAATTGCAGTTACCTCAGAGGTATCGGGCTACGCAAGACATCTTCCAGGATTCTCAGCTACGATGATACTTTTCAGATACATATCTTGTTTTTCAACATGATAAGTTCGAATTGGAGTTGGATGCATCCTTTGAAGAGCGCCCTATATGGATTGTGGATCATTGTACGAATGTTCTCTATGGATTATAGGTTCTTCTGGTATGGGTTCTGTGGAAGCATAGGTGAGTACATGATGAGACTTGGGAGAGGGAGGCTGATGTCCGATCATAGTGGCCAGAGTTGTTTGATGTTTCATCTTCACCACCCTTGTAAGGGAAATTCATGGAAGAATTTATTTAAAGGGGGAAGTTTGTAAGAAGCCAGATCGTCATTTCAAGAGAGTGACATACACCCGATTATATTTAAGTGCCTCATATTCCTCTATCTAAGCTTTGATTGAGGTGTCGTAGAGTGTTTTGGATTCCCACTGACCAATGACGTTTTAGTCCAATTTAAAGGTTGAGGATCAACTATATCAATCATACAACATCGATGTAGGTGGTTAGTTGAATTTTGGGAGTTTTATTTGATTTATATACGCCTAAGTGTCGATTAACCCTGATTCGAGTATTTAATGTAAATGAATTTATCCATGTTATCAAATTCCTTAAATGGATTGATATATTAAGGGTTTTTGTTGAGATATGATTCTAAATTTCAGGTTTAGGGGACACCCCATGGGGAGGTTCTTTATATGAATGTTTATGAATTTTTGGACTATGTTTCATATAATGCAAACCTTGTTTCCTTAACATGCTTATTAGGTTGGAATTCTTACTTAATTGCAGCCTGTTAAATGCCTATGTTACGTATTTTACTTGCTTAGCCTTGTAGGAGTTGAGATTACTTGGGTAGGGGGATGCCATTTTTTCATGATTGTATATTGCATGGCTATGAGAACCTGGTGTAGTTAGACCATAGGGGGGATTGACATTGAGGGATTCCCCAAAGTGACTGTTATATTTATGTTACGAGACCATAGGGGGGATCAATGATGATTTCTCCCTCAGAGTGTCTACAATAAACTGTTACGAGACCACATGTAGAATGGATGTTGAGTGCTTCCTCAGAGAGTCCGTAGTTATTCATTGAAAGATCACTGGGGGGATTGATGGTGAGTGCTTCCTCAGATACTCTTTTTTTCTGTTGGGACACTTGATCATAGGGGTTAGACAGTGTGATCCACCAAGAGGGTCAATGTGATATTTTGAATATTGATTGTGATCAGTCTACCATGCCAAAGTAGCATCATGGACTTAGTCTTACTTGATATTTAGATGGTCTTCTAAGAAATTTGTTTTCTCTATTATAGAGGGGATAGAGAGCATTGCCTAGATATTGAAATTTTATTATTTAACTATATGAATAATTAATTAAGGAAAATGAATGTAATTGAAAAATTATGGACTGTTTACATTTGAGTACTTCATTTTTTATGGATTCATTATGCATATTTCCTAATATATATATATATATATATTCACTAATAGTTAGGCGCAAATCATTTAGTGCTTTTCTACCAGGATTTTTCTCACACCTTTTTTGGGTCATGCTTTTGGGCCCAAACTGATTATATAGATGCATGTATAGATAAGGGAAAGTTCCCTTATTCATCAGGTACTTGATTGATGATGGACTTGGAGAGCATGGGACAAAGATGATGCATTAGCTATTGTTAGAGGTTACTGTTTTCTATACTTTGGTTTTAGTATTATATTTCCATCATTGTGACTTGTTTGGCTTCTTTCCTAGTCATATGTCACATGAATCATTTATTTGTATATGTTGCAGTTATTTATACTATCATTTTTCCACTGTTTTCTTATGATGTATGGTATTAATGCTTCCGATACTATTTGCAGTTGTTTTCCATTTTTTTACTCTACCAATGAAGGAAAACATTCCCCATTATAACACCCAAGTCCCTCGCAGCTAGTTGAAAGCCTCTAACCTTTAAAGAAATGCACTTGAGGCCATGTGACAAACCAGGTATGGGGCACCTTTGGGCAGCACCTAAGTCCATGTTGTTACAATGCACCCCACCATGTACTCCAGAGTCAGCTGACAATCACTGGGGGAATGATTACTACACTACAGATACTATACTATAGGGAATAGAGTTCAAATTCAGTATATGTAAGAAATATTAATAAAAATCATAATAACAGAACTAGTAGAAACATTAGAATACAATGGATAAACAATTTGATAAGATCCAACTAACTAATCCAATAAAAATAATGAAATAAAATAATGATAGTTTGAAATTTTAATGAATTTCAAACTATAAGAAATAGAAATAAAGACTAGTATACACTAATAAAGACTCAAAAGTACGTAAATCGATCTCCATGTTGGTCCCATCTCCAGACTCCATCCCATCCAGTATGCAAACAATCAGTAACAAAGCCTATTTGTCTTGTTAAATTCTAAATCTATTAAATCTTCTCCCATACCAAATAGAAACCAAAATGGTATTTTAGAAAATGTCATTTGGATAAAATCACAAAATCTAAATATAACCATTATTTTAATTAGTGTTTTCAATAAAGATAATAAGGAATATATTAATTACTTAATTAATACAATATATAAATCAACATTATTTGTAACCATATTAGAATGTCCCAATCTGTATAGACCAATAATGCCAATAAATGTTTTATTTCTCATAATGTATTATGTTAATTAATGAGAATGTTTTATTACCATAGTCTAAGATTATATATAGTTTGCAGTCTAGAAAAAACATAGTGTTATGGTTTAGATGAACTACCTTAAACCATAAATGTAGAAACACCAACAATATTTAATGATAGTAAATGGTTCATAAAATCCCAAGTTGAAACCCAGATGAAATCAGATTAAGATTATAATCAAACCCAAACATGGTCAAATGATTCCACATCTCTAAGGAAGAAGAATGTAATAGGTGGGAATCGAAAAAATAAATAATTACCAAGGATCTATCACACAAATGGGATGATCGTAATGGAGGAAAGGAACCAAAATTCTACATGAATTCATCATAGTTACATAAATGGATAAATACATAGAGGAAGAATTAAAATTACAGCTGCATATCATCCTCTAAACCAATGCTCCTGATAAATTCAAATCACATAATAAATTTACACATCATTTATGCCTTTATAAATGGATATTAAAAAATCCAATTTCATTGCATTAATATTTTTCCAAATTAAAATTTTATATGCTTAGAATTGTTTATAAGACATGTTTCTGGTAGCAGTTACACGTCGTGTACCTATACTTGGATTGTAAATATTATGTAGATTGTTTTCAATCTATTTTTCAAAAAATGGACACATACCTCCTACAAATCCTTCACAATTATCAAAAACTCGTATAAACTCATTTAACAAGTTTATATCTAGATATTGTTAATTCAAATAAACAAAAATTATTGAACCATTGGTCATTTTTTACAATAAGGTTCTCTATCAAAAAAATACTCATCCACCAAAGACCAATGAAAGACATTTAATGAATGAATCAAAGTTGGATGTACCTAGTAGAAAATGGGATCATACAACCACCCCACTTTATAGATTCTCATTTTCGAGCTACTCCAAGAATTATTTTGGGGTATACATGAATAATTATGGAAATATTTTATTCATATCAGACTCAATCTCCCATATCTCCTCTTTAACACGCCCACACTATAACTACAATTAATCAAAATTAATCACCCGACCTAGGAGATACTTCTCACTATGGTCCAAAATATTTATTTCATTCTCCTCAAAGGAATAATCATCACACTACATGATGTCCTTAATGTCCAATTCAAATGAAAGGTAAGGAAAATGTCTCTGAACCATCGACACGTGAAACATGTTTTGTAAGGAATTTTTTCATAATGGATGGTATAATAGAAACACCATTGAACTCAACATGTCCACTATATCAAATGGCCAAAATATATATGGTGCTATTTTTCCCTGTTTACAAATATGGTGTATCCTCCACCTAGGTGACACCTGAAGGAAAACAAGAGGACCAAACTGGAACTCAAAATTTCTTCTTCAAAAGATAGTGTATAATTAATTCATGACATACATAGTCTCTAACTATGAGTTTATTAACAAAAATTATTCATACATCTCTTGTATAATACTAATACCATTAAGTGAAAACACACATGCATTCACCAAACAAATAGGCGAATAATGCAACCTATAATACAAGTCCTCAAATTGCACCATATATATTGATGAATGGAGTTATTTACTATTTGAAAACACCTTGGTTTCCATATTTTTCTCTCATGAACCACTGAAATTCAAAACACAATCCCATAAAATACTACCAGAACCTAAATATTTTTCTCCGATTGATAGTCAATATGAGGATGATAGGTCATGCTCGAAAGAAGCAATGATCCCAGAGCCTTCTAAAGAAACCTTAAAAAACCTTATGTGATCAAGGAAAACTATATGAAATGATACACCTTAGAACATCATGCAACTAAAAAAACTCTCACACATGATGACTACCTAGAATATCAACTGCAAAAGTATCCCTAATATGAATGAAGTGGGCTACCATAGTCATTCAATCCACAATCACCCATATTGAATCCTTTATTTTAACTTTCCTAGAAAATCCTATCAAAGAAACCACAATGAAAATATTCCATTTCCAACCAATTATAGGAAAATTATTAAAATTAATAGATGGCCTTTGGTGCTAAGATTTTACCTAATGAAAAGTGAAACATCTCACTATAATTCATGTAACATATTCTATTATTCTTTCCCTATAATTATCAACAAATATCACGATATGCCTTTTTATAATCTGGATATACCAATATATTGAATCATAAAAAATTCTCATCAGCTCTATACACAAGCTCATAAAACCCCATACTCCAGCATAGAAGAATGTTTACTAATGTTTCCAATATAAAATCGTCATTGTTTCCCACGATATACACTATCACTCATAAATAATCCAACTAGATCTGATAATTTTTCAATCAAGAACTGTTAAAAAAGATTTGGTATTATCGAAGTCAAATTTAGGGATACACAACCCTGAGACTATGGAACATCCAAATTATTATCATCAAAGATTCCAATTGTCATCCACTCATACAAAGACTCTCGCACTACCATTTTCTTCATATTTAATATCAAATAATTGGTAATGATGTTCCATTTATTATTTTATAATACATATTGATGTGAAAAGACTATAGATATACAACACACCTCCTCAGATAAAGGTTCATGTCCGATTGAGAAAATATTCCCCTAAATCTCTTGTAGTCTAGGAATACCACAATATTCTCTCCCATAATATAATCTCTCCATCGCCATAGGGAATTTACCACAATTTCTATTTATAGACCATTTGCAGGGTAAATCATCTCATAAAATGTCATCTGTTTGGATCCCTAAATAACTGGTCGATCCTCCTGAATCAAAATTGGTTCAGGTAAAAATATGGATGTATCATCGTACAAGGTATATTTCTTAAAATGAACATATAATAATATGTTATTTCTTGAGTCAATCATACCATTTATCTCCTATAATTTAGTCATTCAAGTTTTTGAAAAATTTAACATCACTTCCTTCTTGATCAGCCCTGACATCAGTTCTTCTAGACTGGAGAAGCCATCGATAAAGCACTGAAATTACATACTAAACCTAAAAATATACGAATATATAATAAATTATGTGGATTCTTCCTTGATACCATTTATATAACTTTTTTGGGTACAACTGACACCCCATCCTCTAAGATGAAATATCTCATGATGTTCTCTTTATCAATTCAATAACTGCATTTCTTTAACACGGTGTAAATCTGATTCTATATAAATGTACACATGATGATGTTCAGTTTTTTGAATGATAATATAATGACCATGTGTAAACTATGATGTGTTCAAAAAAAACCACAATTTGGTCTAACAAATGATGAATGATTAGATTCATCAAGGCCATAGATGTTCCCCAATCATTTTTTCAACCCAAATGGAAGAATTATGAACTCATATTATCACTACCTAATCATAAAATATATATGAGGTATTTCCATAGGTCAAACCGTAAAATTTAGGTATCCAAATATCTAGTCAGTCTGGGAGAATATCCTGGGAGCTCAAAAAAATTTCATGAGAGAATTATTATGAAGAAGGGGATACCGTTTCATGACCATCAACTAGTTTAATCAACATTAGTCCACACATAAGCATAAAGTACCATAAAACATCATGGTGCAGAGAACTATAGAACCCCATGGATATTTACAATACCGTATGGTATCTTTATCTTTTATATCATCCAAAAAAACATTCAACTCTCAAAGCTCTAATGTTGTCATTATATGATGTGGCATGGAAACTAGCTCTTCTCCCATAGAAATTGGATCATGAACTCAATGACTTTCTCTAGAATTAATATTTAATTATCATATTTGAATAAATCCTAAAAATACTCTACCACTGTAGTAAAAGAATCATGCTATATTCCACAATCATCTAGATAATTACTATCTACCTGAGCCATGGGACACTTCTATCTTCAATAGATTTTTCCTATATGACCCTCCTGAAGATCCCACTCACCCTACTGAGAGTATAATCTATCTTATGTATATGAAAAGGTATTTTTAATCAATTAACAATCAATATTAACATTGTATTGAACTATCTAATCTATAATAATAATTAAATTTAAACCATTCATTTTCAGAATAAAATAGTTCCCACAAGAAATTGTTTGCACCAATCTCTAGAAAAAAACACTTGAAACATTTTATAATATCTAATCTCGGTAAAAATGGTTTATTTATGGTCATATAAGTATCCAATATTTCCACATAAAAACCAGAAGGATTGAAAAAATTGTAGATAAAATGGAATGTGATTCCATTGTAAAAAAACGAAATCAATTCTTGATGATATATGAATCTTAGCACTGGGAGTAAAATGTCATGAATCCACAATAGTCTGAGTAGTTGTCATAACATGAAGCTAAACTTCCTCTATACCATTACCTATATCAAGAATCTATTGAGATATTTCCACTTTCGGGTATTTTAGTTCTTTCATGAGGCTACCACCGATCCTATTTAGACCTGAACTTCCTCTGGAACTACAACTACCTATATGTTGATGAGTAGTTGAGTCCTTCCCAGAAACGGGTATCTATCTTGATTCCCTAACATTTCCCTATAGTTTCATGAAATTATAAAACCAATATCAGTGGCCCAAACTATTTATTACACAACACTCTTATGTTGGGTACATAAACTGAATCCACTATTAGCCCAACATTCTACATTTATATCACTATAATAGAACATGATCCAAATATGGATACCCTCTTCTATAACTACTCTGATTGTGGTTTCCCTATTGAGTTAATTCATAGTGAAACTTCTTTCCACTATATGAAAATTTTCTATTTTACCCTACTAAGACACCATATCCACTACTCAAGGCCTCTCTCAGATTCCATTCTAGGATTAGTATGTGATTCTTCAAATACTCAAAACGGATCATATGGAAAATTTTCACATTTGACCTAATCTTATAGTGAATACAATACTAAAAATTAATCTCTGAAAATATATGATTAGGATTCAAATATAGAATATTTTATTGTAGGTTGGTCAAGTGTTCGATGTAGTACATCACTGACATGACCTCATATGCCAGTTTATGAACTCACAATCTATCTCATAACATAACTTCACGGGATAGAAATTTCTTTGGAACATCATCTTTACTTACATCCAATATATGTAATACTTTATACCATCTTCCTCCAAAATAACCCACAAACACTTGGAATGTCTACATTTCATATATACAGTAAGATTCACCATCATATCTATGGGGTTTTAGGGTGCTTAATGATATTATAAACTAACTCAATAAAGAACCATGTGTCCTAGGGAACTCCCTCCCTAGTGAACTTAGGTGGATGATATAGTTGGATATCTATTGTAATCACAAACATCAAAGGGACAATGAAAATTGTCTCCCTCTCAATGGATCACATGACCCTCAAGAAGCTATTTCAAAGAAGAACATCAATTTATTGATGCAAAGCTATAGGAATCTCCAGCTCATCTATGTTAAGATATTTCTTATTTAAAGTCTCTTGAAACTCCACTCAAAGTCGAAGATGGGTGATTTTATTTAAAAACAAACACTCTAAATAGAACAATGGTTGTAATAGGTCCAACCTCAACATGTTACAATAATAAAAAACCACAACTCCAAGTCTACTTAATCATGTATTAAATTTTATTTTTCACGACATATCGGTTCATTACATATCATTCATCATCCAATATGTTATTTTGTATAATATTTAATAAAGGAAATTATATATCTCATGCATTAAATATTTCCCTATCACAAAAAATTAATGACAATATAAACACTAAGAAACTATTTTAATTTTATTTCTAAATAATGAGAACAGAAACAAGGGAAAAATTCATGGTGGATCCAAAATTAGGGTGGTCTAAAATAGTGAAAACCAGAGTATCCACCCAGGCCAAGCCAAAAAAAAACTGATGGAAGACTACCCGCCTTATAAATAATGATTCTAAGATAATTCTGAACAGCCAACAACATTATTTACATCACTCTACACTTTTTGGATAGCTAAACCATTTGGAATGCATCATAAGTACCTTCAGATGTCAAAAGAAATCAAACATGGAGTATTGATCTTACTTGGAACGGAATTATGGATCAATGTTGAGTTTATTTCAATCGATGGTGAAAGATAGTTGAAGACATATCATATTTCTAAACCATTAATAAATGCCTTTTCCTCTACTCATATTGAGTTGGCAGGAATGTATAAGTTACTAAAATCCATGTGAATTGATCCACTATTATCTCTAATCAAGAGACCTATATAAATCATTCCAAAGTTACATGACCCCTCAACATTAATCTTTAGACCACTAACAGGTGGTTTATAATGGACCTATCTTCTATACCTTTATATTATATGAATGTGAGGAAAAATTTGATTCCTCCTTCTATCCATGAAAAACATCATCAAAATTTTGTTTTTGTCTCATTATTTGATCAGTGAAACTATTTCCACCGCTATACATTTTAACCACACATATATGGGGAGAACATAAATCAGGCATCCTTCATGTCCCTCTTTGTTTCTTGTGGACCATATAGTCCAAAATCCTTTTTTGATTATCATGGGGTGTGCTTTATGTTCATGACCATTTGTACCCACACAATGAGAATAAATGTGGAGGAATCTAAAATAAGTATAATTGTGGATATCAAATTAAAATATGTTACCCAATAATCCCCTCACTATCGAAGCAAATTAACATGTAAAGAAAAGATACTCTCTTGATTCCACACCGGTAGACCTATAACACTAATATTTCAAAACCATGTACACTCCTATTCTACTTATCATTTCATCATTTTGTAGACTATTTTTTAACTCCTCTAGAGTAAGAAATTTTTTTATTTTGAAGATATTTAACCCAATATGAATGCAAAGAAATATTTAGTTCATTGAATTTATCTATATCCAGTCATTAATTCATGGAAATGAAGACCCCTGTAGATGCATTAGTAAGTACCAATCAGTCATCATTTCAAGTGAGATAAAATATTTCAATGACATTATGTTATTGGTGATAGATAATGGTTTTGATGAATGATGGATATTTACTAAATGTGGTGAAAGATAATTCAGGAGTTGGATAGCTCAAAAACCTAAGGAGAAAACCCTTCCAATTATTGTACCAAAAGTTGATATCACTACGTTCTATGATCCACCTTGAGTGCTGGTTGTGGGAAATAATATTCTCTCAGATCGATTGATAGAGTCAAGAAATATTACCTCTAAGAGTATCAAGGTTTATACCGTATTTAATTTTAATAAAATTACCCCACAAACATTGACTTTCAAGGACCTCCTAACTCTGTTTTTCTTTACAGAATTACATCGAACCATCCACACTATGAAAATTGATACCCATATTAAACAATGGTGGTTCCATTTTATTCCAAGAAGCTCGGAGATTCCTTCATTCTCAATGAGTGTCCCATATGAATTTATTCAATTCCTTTCCAATATTCCTCAAAACACAATTCAGTTTGTAACTTGGGGATCAATCCCATCACATTTCTAGATTCACAATCATCTTGGAGAAATATGGGATATAAGATATTCCAAAATGAATTGACTTCTCATTATACCAATAATATCATCCATTTTCTTGATGTGCCTTTCTCTACTTGATTGATGCAAATAAATACAACACTTCTCCAAATATATTTTATCCCCACTCCATTTAATATAATAATCCAACACTTTTTATGTCCTTTAATCTATCTACATCATCCATTGATTAAAAATAATATATCAACCCTATAAATTAGTTTAGAGCTACACTCAATCTGATTCCTAAACCAGAATGGGTGAATGGAGCCATTGTGGATTTTGTCTCCCAAAAGTATACTAATATGATACTGAGCCATTACGGTGATACTAGGATATAGATGATCATATTTTATAACGCTTGTAATAGATTTTAGAAAAGTAGTTACCTTACCCATTAGTGACAGTAATAACTATGATAAGATAAAGCACCTAAAAAAAGATTTTGTACACAACTGGAGGAGCCCATACAAGCCATTTCTCTTAGAATGTACTCACATACCATACAATCATATGCTTTATTCATATACATATTATTAGACAAAATTTAACTGCAATTAAATTTACTAATGTCCACAATCAATTCATGGGTAATGCTTACAGCTGCTTATGGGGTCCTGCCTTTAATAAAGCTATATAGTTCATCAGCCACCCATTCTTGGAGAAATCTAAACACTGTCTTTTTGATAATTTTTCCTAGAATTCAATACGATAAACTGAACATACTTTTCAACTGAAAATAGTTAATGGAATATGGGTCCCTTAATTTTTTAATCAATATAAGTATAGTTGAATAGACCACCTTTAGTAGTTCTTAACCATGAAAAAAACTTGGATTGATCTAATCGGGTCCCCATTGATTATATCCCAAGAGATAACATAGAAAGATATATGAAAATTGTCTGGAAAAAGGTGTTATTCTTATTGAGTGATATAATGTCATAAAAAATGTCTTCTTCCTACGGTATCTGACTAAAAAAACTGTTATCTCCATTTGACACCACACATGGGATATTAGCAAAGAGACTACATGGTCCTTGTGGATAACTATCTTGCATATTGGGATTCAAATCTACTAGAAATGGTTTGAAGTAGTTTTCATCCATAACTCCAATAACCAATAAATCATTTAATAAGGATTCATAATCCATTTGAATATTTGGTATGATACAAGTTCTATTTTATTTGATACAATCTTGAAATAATGCTATATTTTTGTCTCCTTGTTTAATCAATACGACCCTTTCTTTGTCCCAAAGAACCCATTCTTTTTCAAGTAGTTTTTCATTTACCTGATTCTTTATGATAATAAGATTCTAGAAAATCTCCTCATCACCTTAAACATAAAATACATATTTAATTATCTAAATTTAATGATTTAGATTAACTAGATCAACCAAAAAAGAGGTTTTTTGGTTATACCACATCTATTGATCCACCTCCATCATCTTGAGGTTTTTGAAATCCAGTCCAACAAATTCCACAAATGGGAATACTCCAAGAATTAATAGTCTCTAAATGATACTATAGAATATCATCCATCTTTTTAGAATAGAAATAAAACTCTCTATCCATCCTTATAACACCCATGCAATTAAAAATTGTAGAGTAATAAGAAACAACACAAACGAGGTGGTTACTTCACACATCTGGGAAACATGATATATCTAGAATATTTCCTAGAATAAGATACAATCAACACCATGATCATAGACTATATTTTTTCAATTTACCCTTATATAATTATCTCATGTGTATCCCATATAAAAGAGCCAACCATTAACCACAATGGAGGTGAATTCTTGGCACTCTCACCACTGGTAAACACCTCCTATTTTTTCTCTGAAACAACAAGAATTGTATTAAAATCACCACCCACTAACCATTCAAACAAAGTAGCATTAAAGGATTAAAAATCATACCATGTGACATATCTTTCTCTCCAATCACATTTTTCATAAATAAAAGTGAAAAAAATGTAAGGAATGCCATAGCTGATCATAGTATTCATATAATTCTCTGAAAAATTATCTTCATCCATTATAATAGAGAAATTCCAATAGGGAAAAATATGATGATTCAAATGTTATCCCCTTAAATAAAAGCGTAATCCAATCCTCTAGGATAAGACCTCTATCTTAGTGTTTCTCTTATTTGGATCGTGAACATCCAAAAATGATAACATGTTACAACAAAACTCATATTGAAAATAGTCAGTATTAACCCATGCACCAAGATAACAACCATTCTATATAATTTTAAAAATCATTTGGAAAAATTTCTCCTGGATTTGGAACCATGAGAAAGACCACTCATTGAAGGGTTAGATGATATTTCCACTCTGTGTTTGGGCTTTGATCTCATACAGACTCCACTTTAAGCTGATGGAGAAATAATTTAACATTGGTCAGTACTATAATGACCTAGTAGTAGGGTGCTGAAACAATTTCAATGCGGGGTTGTAGTGAAATTTAATAATCCAGATCACAATGGGTAAGACTTTAATAATAGCATTCTGAAATCTCCACCATCTTGTTCAAGAGGGATATATTCTTTTTCATTTCATGTAGATGCTTAGAAAACCAAAAACTAGACTTTACCTTCCTCCGACTAGATAAAACTGGTGTATTATTGTTCTCATCTATCTCTGATAAATGAGATATTTTAATACATGAAAGAGTGGACGAAGAAAATAGCTTCCTATGCAGATAGAACTATGTAATATTTATTGAGGATGAAGAGGGTATGTACGAGAGCATACTACATGCCTGAAAAATTTGAGGTCAGACCCTAAATTATAGAGGGATTGGTAGGTTCATCGATGGAAAAAGGATGAGAACCATGAAATGACCAATGGTATAAGACCACCAACTTATATCTGGTATGGTAGTGATAGAGGAGGACACCAAAGAAATATCTGATGGATCATCATGAAGTTCAAAAATCATATGAGGAGCTCGATCTGATGGTCCAGATGGCCATGTCATCGGATATGAAGTTAAACCAATGGATGATAGATCTGGATGATGTTGAGGTGCTGGATGTGATTGGTGCATTCTACAAATTGACAGGGCATGCTCGAAAAGGAAACATGATGAGAAGAAGCGGGAAATCATAGGTTACAGAAGATCATGTATCTATTCCATCGATCCCCCTACACACAAGAGATCTTTTTGGAGAATTTGTAATCATCTCAAGCCATACCCGGCTACAAGTATAGATACCAATAAACAATAACCACACACGACATGTGAATCACCAAATTTGAAAAACATCAACTGTAACTGGAGAACACCATAAACAACAATACCATCTATAGGAAATTATATTTCCCCCTTTACATGGGTTAGCCACTCCCATAATCATGATCATTACAATGACCCAAAAATTCATAGTCACTTTTCTACCTTTTAGAAATATTAAATAAATAAAAATGAATCTTGGTGTTCTTTTATACCACATTGTAACATCCCCAAAATATTCCACTATTTTATTTGGATGAAACATGATGGTTATGGGACCTCAATCCCACCTCCATACATGCAAGAGTATCCTGACTATAATAGGGGGTGATGAATATTGAGGGGAGACTATAAAAACTAGTATATAGTAACAACATTTCCAAATTAAAAATATAAAAAAATATCAATGTAATGGAAATAGTGGAAACAATAAAATATAGTGGGAAAACAAATTAATTAAATACTATAGAATTATATAATAAATATTAAATGAATTATTTTATGACAGGAAATGATGTAACAAAACTTCATGCAATATGGGATAATAAATAAAGGCTTATAGTGTCAAAAAAATAAATAAATCCTCAGTGCCACACCCCATGTTGGACCCATCTCTAAACTCTAGCCCATCCAGTATGAAAATAATCTACAATAGCTTACCTTGTCCTTGTCCAATCATACATCCATGTAATCTTCTCTGATACCAAATGGAATCATAAATGTGGTGTGAGTTAATCTCAGTAGGTCAAAAGCACTGCGTATAAATATAACAACTCTGATAATACAATTATGTAATAAAATTAATAATAGGTTTATTAATTAATAATTTAATATAGTAGATAAATATCCCTTCTTCGAAACCATTCTAAAATATCTATATGCCTATAGTAAAATCATACCAATGAAAAACAATATAACCATAGAAAAGGAACACAATTCTAGGATGATCCCCCTATTTAATCATTTCAGCATCGGACTGGGAATAAACTGCTCAGTATAATCATTACAACATAGGACTGGGAAGAGGCCAATCAATATAAGAATTACAACATGGTATTGGGAACAAAGTTTTCAATATAAGTAGTAAAACATGGGACTGGGTACAACGCAATCAATATAATCATTATACCAAGAGACATGGCATAGCATGTAGAATATAAGAATTAAATAATCATTACACGACATGTCATAATAACATTGATATCAAAATATCACATCAACTATCTCAATGGTTAGTCATGAGTATTACCATTTATAATTTAATTAGAAATCAATTTATATAAATTATCCCAAAACATATCAATATTAAGTAATCCATTACCATGGGATTTTATATCATGAAATCACATATGGTCTCATGTCATGCTAAACACACTTTAAGGTATTAACAAATTCAATCTTAATCATCGTTTTTCTCACCCGATGGGTAGCCAAAATCTGGGTAAGAATTAATTTTTGCAAAAACATCCAACCAATACTATAGTCTATGATTTATAATTTTAAATTTAATGTATTATTTAAGGTATATGTTTCATCAAAACAATAAAAACATTACATATACTTGGTAGTTTAAACATACCATATAGTGAATTTTTAGAAACCCTACCTTAAACCAATGATTTAGAAACATCAGTAATATACAACACTAATGGAAATGAAGGTGTAGAATATCACAAGATGATTCCGAGATCAAATTAGATCATGATTAACATTAGAAACAAATGGAATGCATTGATTATATGGCCATATGAGAGATCAATGTATGATGAGGAAAACCAATTCAAAATACATACTGAGGATCGATCAAACAAATAGGAAATATAAATTACAGTAATTCCTCAAAAAGTCACCTAGAATTAATCCTTGTTTTAGAGGAGGAAGGATGTATAGATGAAGAATAAACATTACATCCTCCCAATTGCCTTAAAATTTATTATCCTGTTAAACACATAGTGTGTAATACCTTTACGTGATGATTATTCATCTTTAATGGGATATGATGAAAATGTATCTCCTCGGGATAATATTTATCCCAATTATCATTTAAATGATATGAATATTTACAAAATGTGTAATCACTTCATTCCATGCATCTGTTCACCTATGAATGGTGGTAGTTTCATGTTGTGTAACCTGTATAGAAAATGTAAATGTTATGGAAATAGTTTTTGATGTAATTTCTACAAAATGATCCAAAGGACTTCCAAAGCCTCCCAAATCATATAAAACCATCATAATTCAATTAAACACAATTATACTTTTCACTACTAATTCAAATAAATATATATTCCAAAAATTAGGTTATTTTACCCAATAAGGATCTTTGTAAGAAAACAAGACTCAACAATTATTTTCCAAAGAAATACATTTAACAAAAAACACAGAGAGGTGCATACCTAGAAAATATAAGGGATCATACATAAAAATTGGATGAAAATTTAAAGGAGATAATATATGTTTAGTTAATAAAACTATAAATATAATACTATATAGTTATGAATAGTGTGTGATATAAAGACAAGAATCAGTGAATATATTAAGATTTGTTGTCTGTTAAATTTACATGGTGGTAGTCTATGCCTTGTTCCAAATTATGTTTCATCATAAATATTAAATTAATCATGAAATGGAGAAATTATTAGTGTTTTTTCATTTAAAAATATAGAGTCATTATCATTACAGAGAATGTTTTAATATAATCAAGAATAACAAAATCTTGAAATATGTATTAAATAAGAGGTATTAGAATATTATCTAAAAATGGATAGAGTTAAATAAATATATATGCATCCCAATATATTTCCACCATGTTATGGTGAATAAGCTGATTGATGAACTATGTGAGAAGGATAATGTTAGCTTATTTGTGATTAGGATTGAAACAAGATAAAAAATTGTATTTTCATAGGATAGACCTGGAAATCATGACGGTGGGGGAGAAATATTATCATTCTCTAATAAATGTTCAACAATACATCCATTTGAAAATTAATATTGTGTGTAATGAAGATAGAAAGATGATAAATAATGCATGGAATGATCAGGAGCTAAAATGGTGTCATTATGGGAAGATAAGGTTTAATAATTGGATAACTATCCCTTAAATACTATAATGGAATATTAAACTCTTGGATAAATAACATATCTTGTTATTTTATATTTATTCCTGAAGTAAATTTATGTATAGACATATCAATAACAATTAGTAGTGTAAAAACATAAAATGGGACATTACAGATCGTGATTCCTGATGCATGAAATTTCAAAAGGATATAGATGAACATGAAAATTATTTATTGATAATTAAAAAACTACCCATACACATATATAAAGGGAAAATTTTCACTTTTTTTATTCTTTGGAAAACACAACACATGTATGGTATATAATGAAATATAGGTTTATTCGATCACCATACCAATTTGATTATTTCATTCCTATCAAAAAAGAATTATCACTTGACTAACATTGTAGGATGTACATTAATGAGGTTGTTAGGATATATAATGATCTACTCTCTAATGTTTATTATGATGATATGAGTTTTACATCATTATTTCTGATAATCCATCAACAAAAATTGAATATGATGCTGGGATTTTGTATTGCATATGTATAATGAAAAATAGACATTGTGATAGGACCATTAAAACGCTTAATGATATATTTAGAGCATCCTCTGTCGATTGCAAATAATTTTGGTATCAAAAAATTCATATATTAAAATTATATAATAAAAAAAATATTTAATCAAGCATTCAAATGGATTTAAATCAGGTCATCTATAAAAATACATGAATAAATATAATATTTTGAGATGACGTTAGATAATGAAATCTATTGGGACCTATGATATTATAATTAATTGAAGATAAATTTAGATCCATGAATCAACACATTAGACTTTCATAGATTCGATAGTGATTTTATGATTCCTATTGATGGATAAATTTAAATGTTAAAGTTAGAGAAAATTTATTCTTATGAATATTTATATTCAATAATGATCTAATATTTATAATGATGGGAAAGATAAGACCCCTATATATTCAAACTGGGATTCTTGATTTTATAATGATGTTTTCGTATTTCTTGGTGATTCCACCAAAACACTCTCAAGATTATAATGTGTTATAAGTATCTTATTTTTTGGATGTAAATACCTTATATTCCACATGAACTATGTCAGAATGCTTCCAGGGTAATCCCTAAACTTGTAACCATAGCTAGAATGAAATATGTCCTGAGAGGAATTCCCTATCCTCTTAGGATGGTAACTAATGTCAAGGAATCAACATAGGGAAAATGGAAACAATTTAATCCAATAAAATAATTGGAAAATTGGAAAATAAATAGAGTCCCAAAATAAATACGATTATAAAAAATAGAACAAAATTTATAAAAAAATAAAACAAAGGCATACCAAATTAAAAAAACCAAATTGAACCTAATTTCCAAAACATCTCCATGTGTCCCCAAGGGTTATTCTCTGATACCAAAACCAACCATTGGACACTATTATTGAAACCATATTTGAACATGCAACAAAATCTAAAAACAAGAATGAACTATAAGAGTGAGTATTAAAACACAGTTGGTGTGCCCAAAACTCACTATTACCAATGAAAATCCTTTGAAATTAATGAAACATCAATTTTTTCTTAGAAATACAATATACAATAACTGTTTTTTCAAAAATATTCATTTTAAGAGAAAACACATACCATTTATATTTTATCATTTAAATTTAGGTATAATTACAAGAAGAAGAAATTATAATTTCAGTGAAGAATGATTGAGTTCCCTTTTAAAAAGAGGGAAAGTGAGTATAAAACTATTTCTCAACACTTATAAAATCCCATTGAAAATGACCACATCAATTTCCACAAAGGTACACCAAGAAGTAGAGTAGTTGTGATAAAAACATATTAATGGAAATAGAAAAATAATACTCACAAGTAACCAACCAAAAATGCATCTCAATCATCCACCATAGATAACTTAGTGTTGATGGATATGGGATAACCCATAATCTCAAGGGAATAATATAGAAAATACATTTATCTAACTCGCCGCAATGGAATGACTCAACTAAAGATATCAACTCACCCAAAAACTAGATCACACCCCTCCTGGTCAGAAAAATGGACATTATCCGAAGGAGATGAAATATATAAGATAATGATCACTATACAAAGTAAAAACCTAATCTAGTGTAGAAACTATTCACTAAAAATAATCTACTTATTATATGTTCCCATGTAATGACTAATGTGGGGGTGATCCAAAAATGAAAAACAAACCACTTACCACATGCACACATATCACACATAGGCAACACACACAAGTCACCATAGAGTGACCCTAATGAAAAGTCAATGTCCATTCAACCATTAAATCAAAATGTTGTCTCTCATCATGGACCTCCAACAACATTAAACATAATAGGGTTAATATAATTGTCCATGACATGTTTTCCAAACCAAAAATGTCACAAAATAATCATACATCCCTCAGAAATAAATCAAGTAAATCACTCATTTCAAAGAGGAAACTAACCTATCTCGGTCACATGAAAAACCATTTTCACGATACAAACACATGCATCAATTAAATTCAAAACCATTTATAAATAATTTTTAGAAATCGAAAAAAATAATTTAAAATGTCACAAATATGTCAAAAAATATAAAACAAGATTTAATACCCATATTCAACTTGTGAATCTAACAGGGAAATTTATCAAACACATGTCCTGCATAACATAAAAAATCAATAAATTTATAAAAAATTAAGTAAACCAGTTCATCTATCAACAAAAAAATTAATATAAAAATCATACTTCACTATTTAATATCCAATGAAGGTTCTAAAAGAAAGAAACCAAAAATTTATAAATTTATAGGACATGTGAAAAGGGAAACCTATAACAGACCACAATTGATTCAACAACACCCACCTAAAAAACTCCACGATAGTTCCAAGAAGCAAGAACAACCAAGATGATCCTTAACCAAAAAACACCAAATTACAATCCAAAGAAACATAAACCATTAATCCACATGAATATGAAGAAAAATAACTCAATAGAAAATTGAATGATTATAAGGAAGAAGAAAAAGGGGGCATCCTTGAATATTCACCTCTAAAACAAGATGAAAACCCTAGATCAACACCGTGGGAGAGAAAATAAATCTTGTACAAGAAGAAAGAGGATTCCATTAGGTCACACAATCCCTGAGGGGATGAAATGGGGTGTTTGGGGTTAAAATGTGAGAGGGTAAAAAGGAATATAAAACTTTTATTGACCAAGATTAGTCATATGGTTAACCCTCACGGTATTCAAAAACATGGGAAAACCATGCATACCTTACTGTCTATGAGAATCATATCGCATAGCTTGCCTTCCTGGTTTTCCATGTCTTTTGGAAACCATGTGGTCTCCTCTATCCTGGAGGAAACCAACCACATGCTTTCCTGGGGGAGGGCATCTAGTTTCTTATAAATATGTCCCAATAATGTGCCACTATCAATCATTCCAAAAATACCTAATTTTTCCCAAAACTCCTAGAGAATGAAATGAAAAAACATGATACCCCAATTAAACAAAAGAAAACCTCAAAATAAAATCATGGATGGGACCATTCTCCCCATCATAACGCTTCCCCCCCCCCCCCAATGACCCAAAATATATTGTTGATTGATTAAATAGACAATGTTCACATACCCACATGATTATACTTATTAAATCAATGAACTTATAAACCAATTGTAAATAGAACTATTCCTATTACCCTGAATGTTCCAACGACCCAAACCCATTTCCCAAATTTTTTTGGAAAACCCGATCTACAACTTCTAGATTCCTGTCGCAAGAAACACCATCGGGCATACCACAAAAGACCTAAGTCCATCCAAATGATATATTTCTAAAATTAAACATTAAAAAAACCACCTTGTGCCAAACTAACACTAGAGAACAATATTGTTTCAATCACCAGTGTCCATAATAGACACCCACTATTAGAAACCAATTTACACCAAATGACATGGGAAACCCAACACAGACCAAACATTGAACTACCCGTAAAAATAAAACCATTAACTCCCCACATAGAGAAACCTAAAAAATCCACACATAGACCAACCCCCACATTCCAATGAGGTGTATATGAAAGAAATTCCAAAAAAACTGAAAACCAATCCATGATTCGTCACCTCCATAAGATGAAACCATCATCAGAAAAGAATGTACCAAAATAAGGAGAGTCTTATAATGAAATGAAAAAATAGATGGAGAATTTTTAATCTTCCAACACACCAACGGTGGAGATAAGAGCTGAGTAATGGTTTCCCACACCCCCTGAGATTCATAACCATGTGAAGAGATTAACTCTATGACATATGGATAGAGGCCTAATTTCATGAAGCATATGTGTCCCCATAGTCACGAGATAACAATCCATGATTAGAACTCCTTATTTTGGTGTCACAAGTGCCCACGTTGCATCCTAGGTAGATCCAATAGAACATGACTTTCCATGAGACGCAGTATGCTCCAAAAAAATAACATTCACCAAGACAGGGATTTAGAATATGTACATGAATTTCCCTCATTCACCCTAATGAGATGCCATAAGAATAAGTTACATATGGAACACACCTTTTCATATAATATAATAATTCATAATTTCAAAAAGAAAGACAAGATTCCATTGTAACAAAATTTATCAAAAGATAAAAATCATCAACTTTTAGCTTTTAATGAAATTAAAACACCTCAAAACTGTATTAGACATATGCATTATAACAATAGAAATAGTACCAATAAATGGACTTTAAAATAACCCTAATACAACACCCTACTACTGTAAATAGGTTTTATTTTTCTCAAATAGGTGGATTTAGCACAATATTTTATCGGAAAACACCCTGAAAGAACTGTTCTAAGTTACCTAGTAATCCAAATGTTTGGAAGGTATTTAGAGAACATACACATTACGGGTTCTTATAATATGGCATGTCTCACTGATGATACCCAATGACCCTACATATATAATAAGATATCGATATATCTATATGAATTTTAAGTCATTTACTAAAACCAATAACATGATGTCGATTCCCAAACACCTCAAAGGTATTTTTTTCACTGCATCTCGAGACTAGAGGAATGTTGAAAATAAAAATTAATCATTCTAACACAACTTCAACCAGTTTGGATTTTCTCACCACGTTGACAAAGGAAACCAAACCAAACTCCCACACCATCAACTATAGATCAGGAGAGGGTTTTTCTAAAATTTTAAATACTTCAAGGAATCATCAACAAACCATAGTAGAATGGAAGGATCGCAGTCCATAAAATGACAAAATAATTAATACATTGATCCATCAACTTTTTTTAGACATTCCATCTATATCCCATTCTAATATTCACTACCTCAGAAAAAATATGTTTAGAAGAATGAATCGTTGAAGAACTAGTATGTAAGACCATCATAATGGTTGGTTTTAGAGACTGACTTCCCCACATCATGGTCGTACCTTCATCCATAAAGGTCCCAAACAACACCTTTTGATACTCAATCAACTCTTGGAAACAAATGATTCTTTCAATATTACACTTCCACTCTTCTGGTATGAGATTATCTTCTTGAAAATAAAGGAGAGGAGGTTTCAAATTTTAAAAATCAAGATGAAATTCCATAGGTGCATAAAATGGAGGGTCTTCAAATGGTGAACCACCCATAACTACACATTGAATATCCATCGAGTCCTTGGTGGTGGCATACACTAAGAAGCAAGGAAGAATAACAAATGAAAACCAACTCACCAATAAGACATTGAGCTCAAAACATATCTTAATTAACTACTAAAATCATAAGAAAACACGATACAAAATCGTATATTCTTAGTAATTGACAATTTATTTCTCTTGAAAACACTTTTAAAAAGAAAAAACGTTATGGTATTCAAAATCAACAATGTTATTCCATGGAGATTCTCCCATGAATATTTTAATTGTAAACATGGTACCCATCAACTCATTCCATCAATCCTATGTCTCAATGACACATCGATGCTTTTGAGCGCTCATAAGAATAACAATGGTAAAATCCAACATTTAACACATTAAAAAAAGATAACTCAACCCATGTTTTAACAATATCAATCTATATCACACATAACATTTCAAAAAAAATCAAAATATCACTACCAACTAAATCAAAACCCTTTTCAAACCTTAAAATTCATTTAATTTTATTCCATTTTTGAAATAATGTTCTCATGAATTCCATTAAAAACCCAATTCACCCCATTTAAAAAAATCAATTTAAAAAATCATATTCTATCAAAATTAATTTTGTTAATTCTTATTTTATAAAAAATATTTATTATTCAAAAGGTATTTACAAAACAATATTTAAATTAATTTCCTACTTCCCAAAAAGAAATTTTGATAAACCATAGTTTTTTACTATAGAAATACAATCTCATTATTCTAATCCCTTTTTACCCAAATATCATTATATAAACATACATTTTCCCAACTAATTTTCCAAAATAAATCCAAATATCCATTTTCTTCTTTCATATTTCTCAACCATTATCTCTAAAATTCTAGTATCCACAATTTATAAAGAAGTGTTTTCAAAAAAAAAATTAGAATCCATTGGTTCCCAAAGTAACTCACATAGGAAAAATATTATTGATGGGTGACTTGGCCACATGGTTGGAAGGCATACTCTAATTGCACTATCACAATAGAGATTCCTCTAGGACCATGTCCCCAGATCAACATTTCTTTCTTGGACATGCAAGCTCACTATGACCACTGTCCCAACTACCGTTTTCTTTCCCAACCACCAAAAAAACCACAAGAACAAACTAAATCAAACATAAACCAAATTCCCATAGAAACCCAAGGTTCGACAATGAAAGTGTTTTCTGGACACTCCTCCACACCTACACCACATGTTTTGATAGTCATACTCTATCTACATTGAAATTCCAAATAAAAAAATGGAACTATGAAATATCAGTACCCCACGATCCCAACCTGGCTCTTATTACCATTTTTTCATGAACAATCCAATGTCATCCCTAAACTGACTACCTGATCTAGCCTAAAAAAGGATTTAGAGGTATTCATGATCCGGTCAGGATGGATACGAGTGTTGGGAAATCCACAGTGAAAGAAATGGAACTATTATTTCAAATAAAAATATTTGATCATAAAAAAATAAATAGAGAGCCCAAAATAAATACAATTAAATAAAATTTCATCATTTATATAAAAACTAAAAATACAACCAAGAGGACAACAAAAACCAAACTAAACCATATTATAACAACATATCTACATGATCTCGATGATCATTTTCCGATACCAAAACTAGGAATCACCCAATGTGACCGAACCCAATCTATAACCTCCAGAAAAATCTAACAAAAAGAGGGAACAATATTCATACATATTAAAAATCAATAGGAATTCTGAAAAAAAATCTCCCAATGAACAGCCTTTAAAATAACTGAAAAATAATTTTTAGGTATGAAATATAATATAAAAAAATATTTTGTTCAAATAATTTCACAAAAAAACAAATCATGGTCCACTTACCTCCATCATTTAAATCCATGTTCATTTACAAGAATAAGACATTAGAATTTCAATGGAAAATGTTGGTACATTCATATAAATTGAGGTAAAATGAGTATAAAAATGTTCTTCAACACTTTTCAAAAATCATTGAAAATAATCACACAACTTTTCAAAATGTTACACAAAACAATAGAGCAGTAGAAACAATCACAAAACCAGGGTGATAGAAAACATTCATGTGCACGTAGTCATCCAAAAAAATAATCTCAACCATCCAACGTAGATAAATATGTGTCAAAGTGAATGGGTGAACTAAGGTTCATTATGGAATAATCTAAAACATAATTACATGTATCTCATCCCAAAGACATACCTATCATAATGAAATCAACCCACCCTCATGCTTGATCAAAACTTTCCTAGTCTGACTGAGGTGCACTATCCTATAGTGATGCGGTTTCCATGCTAAGGGAAACTAGCCAATGAGAAATCCTAATCAATTGCATCAACCATTCAATTAAATTCGACTACATATTTCGGGTTCCCATGTCAATACCATAATAGCGTGATAAAATAATTCCAAGAAGCATCCAATCACATGAAAATATATAATACACAAGAAACACACACAACAAGCCACCCCTGAGTCACCCCAAGGAATAATCTCTTTATTTTCAACCATTTAATCATAAAGGAATGTCTCAACATGGAACTCCTGTAACATTCAACATATACAAGGATAGAATATTATGAAATGATGTTTTTCAAGACCACCATTTTCACAATAGTGCCAAATGGGCCTCAAACAACCATCCAAAAAATCACCTATTCTAAAAAGTAAACCAACAAATTCTCATTACATGTCAACCCATTTTTATGAGTAAAACACAAACCTATTTTAAATCAAAATACATTTATAGTTTTTTTGGGAAATCCAAACCACCATTTGGGATGTCAAAATTATATTTATAAATCCAATGCATTATTTAAAAACCATTTATCTGCTATAAAAGAGAATAGTGTAATTTATCAAACACTTTGAGTGAATTATATAATAAAACAATTCCATATAACTCAAAAACAATTAATAGACCACATTATGTATCATCAAACAACTATTTTGAAAACGATACTTAAATATATAATATAAAAAGAATGTGAAAATTACAATGATACCAATAATTCTTATATTTTCTTGAGAAGTACAATGGGAAGCCTCCCTCAAACCATGGAATCTTTGAAAACACCCTCCAAAAACCATTCCACGAGGTTTCCAAGAATCATGAACAACAAAGAGGAACCTTAACTATAAAAACACCCTATTAACACCAAAAAAACATGATTACTATATCTATAAGACCATTTAAGAATAAGATTCCAAATGAAAATGGATGATAGATGATGAAGAAGAAAGTAAAAGAATACCTTGATGATTCACCCCTTAAACATGAAGAAAACCCTAGATCCACCACTTTTAATAGAATTGGAATCTTGTAGAATATAGGAGATGGTCCATTTGGGATGCACAAACTAGGAGGGGAGTAAATGGGGAATTTTTGGGTTTAAAATTTTAGTGGGCTGAAAATGAATTTCACACAATTATTGATCTAGACAACTTGCAATGTTTTCATGCACAGTTTCCCAAATTACGTGGGAATCATGCTTACCTTACGATCAAAGTGGAAAATTCTACATGGTTAGCATGTATGGTTTTCAAAACCATTATGAAACCAAGAGGTCTCCACTTTCAAAGAGGAAACCAGTCATATATTTTCTTGGGGGATATTTCACAGTATCCACTAACTATGTGCAACTTACTTTGAATCCCAAAATCACCACTTTTCAACAAAAACTCCAACTAAAAATAATTAATAACCATTAAACCCAAATTAAAAAAAGGAAAATCTGAAAATAAAATCCTTTATGTGACATACTAAACAAATTGGTTATATATTCATAGCATGATGTTTTATATAAGGAATTACCATTGAAGCTTCACGAGCATAGATATTTTTTTTTGAAAAATATCACCCACCTGGGGAATGATTTCCTAAAAATTGAATAATTTGATAATTCTATGTGAGATCCTTTGAATTTAATGAGGTGTAAATTTCACTATTTTTTTTATAATAACAAAATTCATGGTTAAACTATTGTATAGTGGTTGAATTTCACACCACATGAGTTTATAATACATTATTCTATAAAAAATTCAGTGTGTTTGATATCTTGTGACAAATACGAAACCAAAAATATGAGAATTGTTTTTTATTAAATTATAAAATAAAATTAATCAATAAATATTGACATTCTATGTTGAAAATAAGTGACTTTATAAAATGGATCAAATTTAATTAATAATATTCACAACTAATTATTCATAAAGTTATTTGAAATGTTTTATAAAACTATTAATTTTTTAATTTAAAACCTTTGGATACTGATATATATAATATTTTTTTTCAAAATTATAGTTATAAATAACAATCCCATTTAATTACATCTATTTCATTTTTATGCAATGAGAGGTTATAAATGTAAAATAATTCATGGGTAACGAAGAATATTTTGTTTATATACTTTTTATGTGTTTTCTTTAAATGAATAATTTATTATATTTTGAGTTATAAAACATTGTATTATTACTATTTAAAAATTTATAATATTTTATTATCAATAGTAAATTGGTTATAAATTTTCAAGAAATAATGAAATTTATTTTAATATGAGATGAGATATTTTTTAGAGAAGAGTTTTTTATGTTATTAATGTTTTTTTATATTATGAAATCAAAATAATCGGTATTTAAAAAACAAAATAATAGAATTTATATATAATATATTCAATTAAAAAATTAAACATAGTATATTTGTTTTTAATGGGTAGTGAATGAATATAAAATATTTTGTATGGTTAATAATTCATTATTTCAAAAATAATATCTATTACACATTTTTTACTTGGTTTTTATAATTCATTGTATCCATCTCATTAAATTGAATATTTTAAAATATATTAAATAATTTAAATCATCATAATTAATATTTCATATTATGTAAAAATAAATTTTTGGGTATATAAATAAGATACCAATGTAAAATTTTCTCACTATAGTAAGGGTTTAGAGGTTTAAAGGGGGTTTACCAAAAAGAAATGGCCCAAATTATCACTAGAACATATACCAATTCAATTGGTTAACTTCATATCAACATTAAATTGTATATTATTCAAAATAATGTTTTTTTCAAATAGAATGGAAAAAAATTTCTTTCACTTTATAGATAAGGGTAATTACATGATTTACACTCTACACACTTTTAAAATGTAACCTCTTCTCCTCACATATAAACTAAAAAGGAGCACATTATCTCAAAAAAGATCTGCCAATGTACTTTACAAATATCATAAAAATTTAAAAAGTGGTTTTCCTCTCCCTAATATGCCAACCATTTATTTATTTTGATATAATACAGAGGATGAAATTCAAAAAAGAGTTAACTATCATTACGAACATCGATTATATTTTTTTATTATCAACCTCTTAAGTGTCTTATATAACAACCACCAAATTATATAATTATTAAAAAAATTATATAGATTTTTTATTATCATTATGTTACAATCAGTGTGTACCTCTATCATATCTATTGTAAAATTAAAATGTTTCTTATGAATACATGAAGACTACCTCCTCTATGAAATTATGTATTTAATTTATCATCACTACCTATCATCGATGGTAATAGATATGGATTTAACAAATATATATAATTTATATTCATTAATTTTGATTCAATAAACATAATTTTTTCTACATTTTTCATCTTATATTCATTGAAAATTGAAAACATCACTTGTGAGTATGTCTAGACAAACTCTTTAACGATGTGATGTAATTCATTTTTCCTCACCAACATATATGAAAGGTTATAAAATATAATATAATTAATAAATATTAAATTTATGACCAAATTATAAATTTGGATATGATGGAACCCTAAACATGTTTCATGGAGAAAAAATCCTTGAACAAATCCATTTGATGAAAATAGATCATTTAACAACAAAATATTGTTATTAGTGAATAATTAAAAATAAGTAGGTAGTAAAAAATTATAATTGAATTGTATATAGTAAGATGATTGATTTTATTTTCTATTATATATTTATAAGTATTATTAATTAATTATATACGATTATAGAGTGTGTGTAAGGAATTTTGAGACATAAGGTAAGGTATTATCTTAAAAATCACTTTTACATAGGATTTTTTATTTATGAATTTTTCTATGTAGAATTATATTCTTTTCAAATATTTGATATCATATATTTTATGAAATAATTATTATACTAATTTTTAATTATTAGGAATATCAATATTTAATATAAATTTTCATTAAAAACCATATGGATGCTTTATCAATTCTAAAATATTTTGTATAGATATTTTCTATTTTGTTTTTATTTATTGATAAATTATTAATACAACCCATTTCAAATGCTTTCCAAATACTAATATTTTAATTTATTTAAAAATTCCAAAAAAATACTTTTCTTAAACCTATTCAATATTATTGGATTTTTTAAATATTATTTCATTTTTTAACAATTTAAATTAATTTATAACATCATATGTTTTTCAATGATGATCCTTTTGATTTTTTGGATTTTTTATGCATAAAGAATTATCAAAATAAAATTATTTTTCTCTTCTGTTTAATGTAAATATTAAATAATTTTATAAATGTTCCACTTATCTATTTAAAAATTTATTTAGGATTATTATGAGAAACATTTTTTATTTTATAATGAAACCACGCACTTTCAATATTTTCATGTCTTATGATTATAATGGTATAATAATTTTTTTATAATCCATTTTTCTCTTCCTCATGTTGGATAAGATATGAGGAAATATTGAATTTTTTATGATCTTTTGGAACAAATATATATATATATATATATATATATATATATATATATATGGAATTCAATATGTTATCAGTGAGACAGATTTATGTAACCCTCTAATGCACTGGGTAAGGCATGATATCTTCTGATATAATATGAAATTAAAATTGGAGGGATCCCAATTCATAATGGGACTCATTCCACTTTGATTATGGGAATGGTGCATGAAATAAATCCCCTATATGAAATTATCTACTACAATATTATTGAAAATAAGAGATGAATATAAAGTATATTTTATATGCATACATGTAATCCACAAACTTATATATTATTCTAGGGATATAAACTCATGGATCATGATTTATTATTGATGAATCCTCAGTATTAGGAATCTATTATTTTGTTATGTAAATTTATTATTCCAGTACTCATTATTATTGGTCTATGGTTTTTTGGGAATTTTTTTGTATGTTATGATCATTCTGTCATATAATTATGAATAACCTGTGACTACATGTGATCCATGATTTATATCTCGCATGATTAACCTTACTGAACACCTAATATCACACTTCATTATAATTTTATTTTGATAGGTCGTAATGAAATATTTTATGTAGGATTTATCCTAGAAAGAAAATAAGGGAGGAGAAGCTTCATATGGATTTTCCAAATATTTAATTAAATAAGTGGATTATGTATTGAGTCTATAATGACACTAAAAATTGACAGTTCAAAATATTTTGTTATTATGACCTGTATTGAATATTTATATAAGATGTTTTCATATTTATATAAATTATTCTATAGTCTATTCTGAACATTAATTTATTATATAATTAATAGTTGAATTTTTAATATTTTAAAATTGATCAACAAAACTTTTAATGAAAAAACATAAAACATCAAAAATATATACTTGAAAACTATCATGTTTTAAAAATTAATTGAATTTAATCAAAAAATGATTAATTTATAATTTATAATTTAGGTATTAAATTACTTCAGTATATTTTTACTGTAAATTTTCTTTTTCATTCTTCAATAATAATTATAATAATAACAATAACAATAAAAATATTATAAAATATAAAACAATATCGATTTATAAGAAACTATATTAGATAAATACTATTTAGGGGTTATTTTTTATTATTTTTGAAATATATTATTTATTATAGTTTACGGATAATTAAAAAAATATGAGTATACCAATTTCATAAATTCATCCCTCACAACCCTATATCAAATGATGATATTTTCAAAAAACTTATTTCCAACTACTATATTTGGAATAAACATGTTCTAATAAAGATCCTTGCTTATTCCTATATATACTATATAATTCATCAATAATATAATACATCTTATTCTTTTCGTTTTCCACCGACATGAATATTAAATTTATAATGTTTTAAATTATTTTCATTGCCATCATTAATTGTATTATCATACATTTTTACTATAAGTGAATGAATATCCTCTCCATGGTATTTTTGTTTACTTGTTTTTTTGTTACTCGTAGAACATTCTAAATAACTCATCATATTACATTATCATAAGGTATTAATGATTTATTATTTATTTTAATATTTTATATAAATAAAATTTATCATAAAATTTTTCTTATTTTGTTATAATATATCAATAAAACAATATTTATTTCAATTTAGACACATATAAAATATTGAGGTGTTACATTCTTTTCCCATTAAATGGATTTCACACTAAAAATATCCTTACCCGGAAAAAATACAATTGTTGGTACTTCTACATCATTAAATATTATGGTTCAAATGTAACATTTTTAAACTTGTTATTGGTATATAGAATGAAAAAAAAATTAGTGGTTTTGTTTCATATTATGTAATCTCTATGATAAATGATTTATATTTTCATTCCATATAAAAGTGATCGTGTTCTATTTTTAAAATATCTATGTTCTATATACCTAAAGGGTCATGTATATACCTCCAAAAGTGATAAATATATCACACCATGAACATGATAGAGGTATATTGGTTGTTTAAGATGATTATTTTTCTTCCCCAATGGAATAGTATTTTAAAATTATAAATTTATGTTGGTCCTAATATTCGCATATTCCTGAATCTCATAATCCTCATCCATGGTGGAATTCAATGTAATACCCTCTCTCCATCTCCAAACTCAATTTTTTGGAGAGTATAAACATAGTTCTTTTGTAATATTTTTCATATATTAATGTTCTATTAAATTGATAGAATATTCTTAAAAATATATTGATCATGAACTAGTCCCAATGTCTTATACTCTCCAAAATTATATCATCATGTTTGAGTTCTTCTCCTCCTCCGGTACAAAGTCAAATTTAGTTCTATTTTAATATTATAATATAAATAATTATTATATGATAACTCTACCATGTGAATATTAAGATCCCAAGATCTATTAAATCTATTGATACGGGATCTTGTTATATTATATAGTGTTTCTATTTTATGTTTATATTGGAAAAAAATCTACGGTTGATAGGCGATGTGGATGCTAAAATGTGTATTCAAAGAATGTTGGAAATATCTTCAATACTTCGAGGTAGACCATATATGATGATTTAATATAATGGAAATTGGTACTCCTTGTTACCTAGGAAATTCGATTATTTATATCTTATTAATTTTATTGAGTAAAAAAAATATTTAATATAACTGAAAAGAATAAGTTTCATAAGGTAGTTAATTACAACAAAAATTGTATAATTCCCAATATAATTCATAGGAATTCCCATAAAAAAATTTATTATATTCATCCATTTTTATATAATTATTGAAAATTATTAACTCATGACCCTTCACATCTATTTTCTATCTTTAACTTTCTGGGACTATATGATTTGGGATATATACTCTACAAAATAACCCTAATGTTTTCCAACCATAAATGATTCTTCATAAATATATTAATTTTTTTGTTTATAGAATATATATAGAATGAGTATTTATGTGAATTATCCAATAACTTAATTTTCAATTCTTTTATTTGTGTGACATAAATTCATTTAATTTATCATAGTGTTTCATCATTGACAATGTTTATACTATGATCCATTATACATTCTTTTATATATCCCTCTATTCCATGTGTGGATCTTACATCATTAAATGAATTGGTGATTGAGTATGCGTATATGATCAAAAACATTAACTATGTTGTATGTTCAATTAATTTAATATGATTATAAAATTTAAGATATCATACTCAATAAAAATTTCCAACTTTTACCCCTAGAGGTAGTGATTGAATGTTAGTAATAAATATAATACCCATACTAGCACCATATCATGTGTCATAGAATTTTTATATGTATTCATAAATATGGAATGTAATTTTACATGAGGTCACATCCTATTCCTTATGTTTTTCCATCATTTTATATCTCAATCCATTCTCCATTTTAGGGTAGTGTGATTAAAAATTTAGGGACAATCATTTAATTATGTTATTTACAATTTTCTACACATCTGTTTCTCATGATAATAATGTATTCTATCAATGTAAATGTATTAAATGTATTTTTTAGTTTTTGTAATTTTCCTATAATGAATGAAATGTTATTATCCAATCCTATAAAACTATAGATTTCTATTATATTGTTTATCCCACAACAAGTCTCAATCATCTATTCATCAGAAGGATCCACATATATATATATCCCTAAATGTAATTATATATGTAATGAATGATTATTTATAAAGATATAATTTATACTTTCTAAATTTGGAATATAGTTTCACCGTTCTTATGGGCTTCAACAATACCAACAAATGATCATCATTCTCTTGCTTTCTCGTATAATATTAAAAAAATATCATTAATGGATTCATCCTAAAATTGATGGTGAAAATATATAAAGACTCTATTTATAATATCCATGATGATGGTAATGAAATATTTTTGTATAAATGAGATAACTATGAATTCTATGATTTCATATCATGTATTTTTTTCTTGGTTATATCATCTCTTTTAATATTAATTAATGACATGCAGATCAAAATTCAATCAATAAGAAGTATAGCTACCATTTCAATTGAGAAAAATAAGTCATAAATATAGGGTAGATAATACATTTAATGATTTTGATCAATCCATTTTCACATTAATATTTTAAGATACACATTTATCCATATTCCTTCTTAATAGAACAGATTAGTGGACCCCATGGTGATTTTTTTTTAAATAATTACTTTTTTAAGATTCACTTACAATTTTTTATTCAATTCCTCTATATCAACAAGATAAATTTGATATGTGATTTATGATATATGTATAACTCTGATAATGAGTTATATTAAAAACTTATTATCATTTAATAGGAGAAGACTAGAATTATATTCTTGTAATACATCAATATATTCCGTAAAAAATTGAATGACATCAAGAAATTATTATTCCCAAACCGTTTATGTTAACATTCACTAATGGATTAGTAACAATACTCATATAAGTGATTAAATTACCATAATTTCTTCAGAGTATGAATATGAAAAAAATATATAATCATAATATTCTAACTTTCCACTCTATTCGATAACATGAATTGTTTACAGATCAATGATTACTAGTTGTCCTGAAATACACCATTACAAGTGTCAGAGGGCATTGAAATTTAACGTTTTGTTAGTGTGATATCATGGTGATAATATACCCTTTTATCAATAAAAAATATTGAAAATATCACCAGTATACATAAAAAATAACGAATCATGTCAGGAATAAAAAATACCAAATAACATGCTATATGAAATGAATTTGGGATCATACTATTATACAGTGTAACTATAATGAAAACATACAACACCTAATCACCCATTTGGATAAACTCATATACATATGAAATTAATGAAATATAATATAGGAGGGTATTCTACTGTCACTCTTCCCCACCTCATCTATATGTTTGAATCCCATCTATGTGATATGATTTGATCCTACAACATTAGCCCTCTGCCCTACCAGAACATATGAATAGTGATATCAGCTTAAGTACTAGAGTTACATGGTCTTCAAGTAGATTAGTGAGTAGAAAATTGTAGGGAACCATTACAATACTTTGAAAATTAAAAATAATATATTTATTTGAAAACATATAATCATGGAAGAAATAAATATAATGTTCAGGAATAAATAAATAACCACCTTCACTCTGATGGTTTTATGGTGTACCAGGGGATCAACCATACCTACTTCTACTTGTGTTTTAATGTCTCTTAGAAATATTTTCATTTATTTTTGATAGTGTATAGAGAAGATATTTTTCTTTTATTCCTTTAAAAAATTTATATGCATATTTCTAGAGTCAGGCACTGAGATGACAAGAAATCTTGGAGCTCAATGTGCCTGTAATTAATTTTAGAAAAATTATACATATATTATATATTATTCATGAGAAGTTTATTAAATAAAATTGAATACATTTTAAATGTAAGATAAGATAAAAATTAAGGAACCATGGTTGAGTCTGGAATGGAGTGGTTACCCTAGACGCTACGTAAAATATGGTGGCATAGGGAAATCAGATATCTCTCTAATTAGCAGCGCATTTAGTGGATTAATTAATTATTTAAATTGATTAATTAATTAATTTTACCATATAAAATCACCTATAAATATATATTTATTGTCAATATACCATGGTAATTTTCATAAACATGAGACATTTGAGAGATTCACCTTCCTCTATATGAATTGGAGGATTCACCTCGTATGAATGTGAAACTCTAGATCAGAGTTGATTATAGCACGGTGAATTCCATGAGTTATTACATTTTTTGTGGGAAAATTATTTGACTAAGAATGATCTAATTTCATTGGTGGAATCATCAATTTATGGATTACTACCATTTTGATTTAATTGATAGAGCAGATCAATCCCTTCTTTTAATATATGCCAATTGTGGAATTTTCAGGTGCTTGTGTAATGGTTATTTAATTATTCATTGGTTTTATAACCCAGATTATCCATTTTCTTTATCATTGACCAATAAAACTTTTATGTGATTTAATTTTTTTGTTTTTGTGACTTTCACCTAGAACTGCTTCACATTCTTCCCCAGTTCGACCACACAGTCTCAGTTCGATGTTGTCGGGCTATACCACGCCTGATAAAGCCCCTAAAATCACAATGAAAAGAATAATGATGGATGTATTGATGAATCATGGATATATATGGGATTGTTATTAAGAAATGGGTGATCATTTTTGGGATATTTGATCAAAAAATCCATGATATAAGTAGCATAGATGATAATTATGTGCACAGAACCTTAAAGGACTGACCGAGATGACTTCCAACAATCGAATGGCTGTAAAAAAATATATAGAATAGATCAACCAATTTTATATGGGGAGGAGGTGAGATATATAGAGGAATTTATGTAAATTTAATTTATAATGTGGGTCATTCTTTATAAAAAAATATGTACAAAAAACTATATATTTTGAAGACTGCATAGTGTGCCAGGCCATGGGGGAAACATCTCGGGTTTAAAAAGATAATTAGTATCACACATCTGGTGGGGCCTCTAAATTCCTTGTGACCTTATGTTGATGGACTCACCATGAACTCTGTGATTACATTGAAATGGGAAAAATAGGAATGTTTTGTGCCAAATTATATAGACACATGATGAAGTAGGAAAACACAGAATGGGTACAAAGACATGGCTAAGCACAAAGGTTAAACCCCGATTGAGTTTGGAACATTGCATATATCCACTACACACTATGCATCGTGACATGTTTGGAGATCCATTTACCTCTATGAAAATTTCCTGGTGATGAAGTAGGAGAACACATTCTGTGATTCCCTCACACATCGTGTACCCAATAGTTCATTTGAAGAAAGCATTATTCCCTCATATCACATTTGTTTGGACTCATATTTCGGACTCCAAGTAGCCTATCCAAATATTTTTTCCTTAAAGAACACAATGGTTCCCTAAGTTGTGTATTTTGGGTTGACTTCTGTGACATTTCAGGGAATGATTATTATTTAGGTGACACTTGATGTTAACAATGATCTTATAGGATCAACATAGGTATTTTATGTGGAACCCTCCATCTAGGTTAGGAATGGGACCTCTACCATCATAGTGTAAACATTAAATTTTCATAGTTTAGTGGTCCTCTATTGAATCCTACTGTATAACCCTATAGGTAGGTTGGGCATGGGTCCACCATTTTCATATTGTGACTCTCTTACTAAGTCGGGCATGCGTCCTCTCTTGATTATTGGAGTGGAACCCTCCTATTGGAATTGGGTGTAGGTCCTCTATCTGTCCACTAATCAGATCCCTCTTATTCTAAAATGGAATGGGTCCTCTACCAAGACATTTTTCCCCTTTACTATGCATCACAATGAAGTGAAATTGCCTGAGTTGGATGATTTCTATTGGGTAGACACATGAGATGTTGGGCATCATGGCTAGACTTCTGGAACCACATGTGACTCTTTTCTTGGTCAATGCATTGACATGGAAATAAAATTCCTATATCATTAGATATTACTGTACATATACAAATATATACTTATGTATCAATATCTTTTTATTTAGTTATTATCCTATCATGTGTTGTGAATATTCACTGAGTATGCAATGTTCTTTCTATGATTATATTCTCATGATTCGATGAGTTTACACCCCTTACATTGGGGGAAAAGAATCAACATGTAGTTAATATTCACATCATGTTGATCTCCCTAAACATGGATAAGGTTTCCCTTTCTCTTAATTTGGGTTAAGATGCATCTTGTTTAATATAAACTATCTCTCTATTCCAGTTGTATCATTTACTTCTCCCATTTCAGATTTCATGCCATCCTACAAGGTATGTATTTAATCACCCTAATATGATCTTTTCACGGATGTTTAATGAATTTTGAATATGATGGATAGGATGGTGATTAATTTAGAAGAGTTTAGGGATACTCAGTACTTTGGACCATGTATGGTGGTTGTATCTTGGAGATCATAGGCTAAGCTATCCTGCAATTTACATTCTAGTTTTTCCAGGTTGGGACACATTTCTTATTGTGACTATACTTTTTCCCATTTAATTTCTATTTTTTATAGTAATATTTTTTTACATGCTAGAGGTTTTTCATGTATTTTAGAAATTCTATATATTTCATCATTTTGTTATTATTTATCTAAACTTATACATTTATATGGTTGGGTGTGTGCATAGTAGTTTATTCATTGGGAAATTTTTTGGATTAGTACCCTTATGAAGTGTTGGTTGGGGTTTGTGTAGTAGTGTAAAAGTGACACAATTGTGAATCTTGGGATAGGGAATCCAGTGATGGTATGGATATCTAACATGTCTATTCACGATGACATTGACTAACTTATTGATGACATGGCATACTGACACATTTCTTTTAGGGATCAATGGAACATGCATCATATAGGATTGAGTATTTGACAAAAGTTCTTGAGTCATATCACCATTGTTATATAAATGTATATATTCTCAACTGATCATAGTTTTTCATGATTAAAATTTTAGGATTCCACCATGATGACAGCCAGCCAGGATACTAGTTCAGGATTGAGATGTTGTTCTGATGAGAGTCAAGGCCAGAGTTCAGGGTCTCTCTAGTGAACTTCTTCTTCCAGGTGTGCGTGTAGTAGAAAATCCACCTATTGAGTAAAATAATATACTAGTCGAGTAGGATGAGGATGCAAAATGGATCAGTGTACTCTGCAAGTTCAAGAACTATAGGCCACTGAGGTTCCATGGAGATCCAGATCCTTAGGTAGTAATGTTTTGGAAGCGTTGGTGGTTTATATCTTCAATATTATTCATTCACAAATAAATTAGTAGGTTTAATTTGAATATATCCTTTCCATTGAGTATTTTGGTGTAGTAGGATTCTTTTTACTTAGATGCATAATGACTTGACCCTGTCGTGGCCCAACATCCCACAGTTGTACGATGAGGATTATTACCCCTATTTTTTCACTCATCCTAGATTAAATAGGTTCTCGAAATTAATTATGGAGGGATAAGGGTTCTTCAGTAACCAATGAGGTTTATAATCCATAAATGGAACTCCCTTAACATGATCCGAGATGGATACATTTGAACATTATTGTTTAAGGGGGGAAACATAGAGATATATATTCCATTGTGGTGCCCTAGTGAAATCCCACCTATGTTGGGGATATGGGGAAGGAAATAGTGATTAATAGATTTCATTCATAGGGAAACCATGTATCTAGAGAAGGTAGTATGAATCGTAGAGTTTATTTTTCTACAGAATCTAATAGATTCTAGTGATCAATATCTTGACATAAGATATCATGTCGCGATTAGACTCATATGTGTGGTATGGATGCATAGGGATAACACATACCAAAATACATGTTCACAGAGGTGAGGTGAATTTCATGTTATGGGAAAGATCATAGAGAATGTGACTGTTAGGCCAGATGAACAAAAGAGTAAAAGAAGATATGCGAAATGATTCCATGATAAAGACAATGCATTAAATTGGGATCTCCCACAATAGGGATTGGAGTCCCCTAGGGAGGTGGAGCTAGAAAAGTTAGGTAAATATTTTTGGGTGGTGGATGATGCTATGGGAACCTTCCACCAACACCACCAGGTGTCCTGCATCAGGCAAAGGGAGCTATTGGATGGGATCGTTGATAGCTACAGGCTCTGGAGGATTTTAACCCCACAGTTCATGAGGTAATTAGAGGTTTGATCTATGTGTTTTCAACTCCTAATTTATTTTATCTAGACATAGGTTCTAGACATTCATTCATATATGTACACCTGGTGCAAGAGATCAAGCACCTAGTTGAGGTGGTAGAATAAGTGAGATCTATTTCTCATTACTACAGAACCCTATAACATTATCTTGTGTATGGATTGGGTAAGAACCCAAAATTTTATCAAGATTACTCGGTCTTGTTATCATGTATTATTTTTCATTAAGTTGTGTATATTCTATTTTGGTTGTATCATGGGTGTATTTTTGTGGGAATTGGTTGTTTTGGAGTTAAATGCAGGAGTATATAGTTGGCGCACTGGTTTCCCCAGCCTAGCACCCAACCCAAAAAAACATAAGTCCCTAAAATTTTGTGTTTTTCAATGTTAATGCATGGTTTGATAAATTGTTCCCCCATATAGAATAAACCATGTGACACCCCTAAGTGAGGTGCATGGTATGGATAAATGAACAGGATAAACTGTTCACCCCATACAAGAAAGAATATGTGGAAATTTAATCCCCAAAAATTAAATTTGAAATCACAAACCTCTGGAATTAATCTATAACCACTCAAATATAAACATAAACTAATTCCTAAAAATATATGAGACTCTTGACTGAATTCAATTTCTTCCTATCCTCTGTTATTTTCCATTCAAAGGTCATATTGTCATATTTTCACCTCTCTAGGTTTATATTTTCTTCCCATTTAGGTCATTCTCTCTCTCTCTCTCTCATTCTCATTTTCCCAGATAAAATAGGGTTGTTTATGTACTGCTGTTCTTTTATATAGATCGTTTTTTGTTAGATCTTGATTTTTTTGATCCTATATTTATCACCCCAATATTCCACGATACACTTCTATTTTAATAATACAATATCTTGCGTTGTATGCAACCCCGAGTTCTAGTACACCACGACCAATAAAACTAGTCATTTAAAAAGCTGTTATGAATAGTAATACCAAATACTTGAAATTTTTTAAATTTTATTTTTCAAAGTGAACTTAATTTTTGGATTCGGAATATCAAAATTAGCTTAGGAAAATTTTTTGTTTTTTTTTGAAAACATCCAATTTTTGATGAATAGTGAAAAACACTACATTATTATTTAAAACACTCTTTTTATTTAAATAATTAATATTTTATTTAAATTTATTTTTAATGTCAAAATAGGTACATAACAACTATATTAGTCCAATATAATTCATCAGAGTCAATTTATAACAAGATTAGATATGTAAGATTTTATTGAACTTTTTAACGCATTTTACCCACCTTCAAAGAACATTTTAAAGTTTGTATAAAATTTAATTTTACCACTTCTGTGAAATGATTTTCAAAAATATGACATACACAGTTGTCATTATTATGTATAATGTGGTTTAGTCGGATGAATTTTTTTTGGTGAATAGTAACTTTTGAATATTATTACCATTTTTTAAAGTAAATAGGGTAATTAAAGGTAAAATTAATATTATAATTACCCCACCACATGTTCTAATTCTATTGGATAAGTTTATTTCAGCCAAAATTAACCTTAGTAAAAATATCTAATCCTTTTTGTTACACTTAGATTAGATTAAGACATTTATTATATTTTATTTAAAGTAGAGTTAAAAGTGCTAAATTCAAATTTTAATAACTAACCCATTTTTAATATAGGGTTATATAGAAGATAAATTCATTAATAAATACTCATTATAAAGATACAAATATTTCCAACATCATGGTATTTAATTTATAATTTTTATACATTAAATAATAAAATTTATTTATGACCCAATGATGATGTAGTAATTACTTTATTAATGAATGATTAAAATAAATGATATTATAAATAATAAAATAAAGGTAAACTGAAACATAATGTTCCATACAACAATTTTCTAGGTTAATACTAAATTTAATGGTTAGTTCAATTTATTTTTTTTCTAAGTAATCATGTTTTTATGACTTTCAAAAAAACTGAAAACCAAATTCTTTCTAAATTAACATAAATGAGTATTTAAAACAAATACAAATTTATTAAATGATATAATATTCCTAAAAATATATGAATCCACCAAAGGGATTAGATAATGTTATATTTTTCATTAATTAACCACTGTATGTTCTCTTGTAATTTTATAGTTACTATATTAACAATGTAGTATAAAAATACAAGAAGACATGGTAAAAGTTAAACTATTTAACTAAGAGTCAAATATAAAATAAAAGGTTAATATTGTGACCTAAACCAGTCAAAAACCTCTTCGTTGAGATTATTCCAAGCCATCCCCACAATATACTCAAAATAAAACCACTTTTAACTATTATTAACCGAAAATAATTGTATAACAAAATAATATTTCAAGCTTTTCCTAAAGTGTCCCCCAACTCTTTTATAAAAGGGTACTTCCCTTCTATTAAATTCACACCTACAAAGCAATTTGACCCAGCCAAACCTTTCCTGAATCCCCTCCCAACTACCCTCAGTTAATCCTATAGGCACTACTTTTATCATAAATCCATCGTATGGATCCCTTTTTTTTCAAATCAAAAGGAAGCACCCGAAGAAGAGGTAATTATTTCATCACATATTTCAAATATCATTTCTTATTTCACTTCCTCTTTATTTGTTGTTTCCATACCAGTATAATAACTCATATACCTTCAATATATAGTGATGTTATTATGAATATGGTACAACCGTATTAATTATTCTACTCATTCTATGAATGACAATGTCACCGTACATATTTGAGTTCGGCTTACCGTCTCCACGTCGTGGTGTAGTTTGTTATTCAGCACTTCATTATTTAGATGGGTATAATAATGAATATAATTTACGTAAATAATAAATTTAACATTTTAATGATTCTTTATATATAATATACCATCCTATTACATATGATTTCACCTTCAATAAAATGATATTGTCACTCGTGTCAACATACGGCTTACCATCTCCACGATGCGATGAGATTTCATTCCCCATAGTAAATATTCAAGAATAATTTTCTTTTGATGATTTAAAAATAATGTTTAAGAACATAATAACATTCTAAATAATAATCAAATACATCCAATCCATAATAAACATGCCTTACATAACAATATATAGAAAGGAAAATGAATCAGTTAACACTTGAAACAATAATACTACTGAAATATTATTCACAAAGCAATATTAAAGGATAATATATGATATCGTATTTTTGTATGTGGTTCTTGTTAAATTTAATAAAAACTATTTAAATATCATATAGGACGTTAACATACCCTCGACTAAGGAAAATTACAAGGTAAGGGTTGATTTAACAATCTCTTTATTATCTGAGATTGTTTATATGTAAGTATCTACTGGGAATTCATTATCATCCATATCCCTATTTCTTAAAAATGTATTTCAATTTTTTTTACTATTTCCTAGACTGTGGTTTAATTTCATTTATACCCTTTTTTGACTTTTTTTAAAATGATTTGAATGTAATCTTTCCGTCAGTTTCCAAACAAGGTAATTTATGGCCTTTTAGCAAATTAAGGAAATAATATTTTTTAACTTATAGGGAGGGTGAATATATTTTACACCATTATAACATCTTCAAGTCTTCCCATACAATATTATAAGAATACTTTTGAACTAAATTATTTCATTTATAATTATTCTATTTTTCAATGAATTCAAATTAAAAAAAGATGTTTATCTCAAATAGTTTTGGGATTGATTTCATTTATGTCAACATATATTGATGAATTTTATGTTTAATTGAAGATGATTTATCATGATAAAATATTTCATATTGTATTGATAGTTTTATGATATGTTTGACTATGGATGTGCTATTTTTAGGTCATTCATGATTTATGGTTAAAGTATTGACCTTTCGTACACTTGTTTAATACGAATGTTTATGTTATGTTTATCCTTTTTAATATGTAGAATTCATTGTACATTATAAGTGACGGACATAGCTCGTAAATATCCCCCTGATGCATCGATAGGTCTCATTAAACAAACTATTGTCTTGGAACAAGCCCTTGATAATATTTTTATTTATAGTCTTGTTACGAGACCTTGACTATGTGGTTATGATGTCCGGTATTATGCATCCCATCATTATGAGATTAGATATTGATATTATATTTGATTATTGATATAGTAGAATATTTATTTGATTAATTAAATAGAATTATTTTATTTATCTTTTCCATTTTATGCTGATTTTTATGTTTAAAAGGCTTGTATTTTAGTCATATACATTGGATTAAATGTTTATGATTATTTATGATTGTTTCTGATATATTTTATTCAAACTGAGCATATGAGCTCACCCCTTTTTAATGCCTTTTTTTTCAGGATGTAAAGATGTATATTATGATTGAACTGAATGAATAGGCTAAGGGATATTAGTGTGTTCAAAGGATACACAATGTATCTTTTTCATTTCATAATGTAATGTAAAACTTATGTATGTATCTAGTAAATCCAAGGTTACTATACTGATCGGTCTTTCGGGGCTTGATATCTTGTGATCATGAAAATGTTATGTAATAATGCCTCAACTCCATGTAACTAGGGTCACGACATTATAGTTGGTATCAGAGAATGTTTAGTACAAACCTTGGAAATTAGATTTATAAATACTCTTATTAGAGAACATAACCCTAAAATAGACATTGAGGATTAATATAGAAGAACATCCAAAATTTTTGGAAATGTAGAAATTATGGGGTTTTTTGAGAAATACATCCACGTCTGGATAGTACAAGTGAACATGGTTCTAGAAAATATATACCTAGGATTGAAAAATATGACAAGGAGTTTCGGGCTTGACCCGAGATATCATGGTACATGACAACGGGCCTTACTGTGCACCTGGTTTGACACTTATGGTGGATATGCTTAGGATAATTCCCATTTTCATTACAAACCATTTTGATAGATTTATGAAAAAATAAATACCCAAATAAACCATTTATATTATTATGGATTATATGCATATAAAATTCAATTTATGTTATGTATTTGACACGTTTGTAATCATGCATTGAAATTAATAAACAAATATAGTGTATGCCATTGTTTCGAAATGGTACCTAGAGGAAAGAATCGAAATTGTATCAATGAACATAATCCATGTCGAGATTTAACTTCTATTCAAGATAATTATAGTAGATCAGGTGATGCAACTTGTGCTAAACAACTCATAACCATACTGGGAAAACTCACTCAGGTTGTGAATAATAACCTTAACAGTATGGGGAACCCTAATCCACAATGAGGAGGATCAATGTTAGACCTCTTCATGTGGAAACAATCAAAAACACACAGTGGGAATACAAATAAATTTGTAGCTGGGAAATTGATAAGTTCCGTAGAAAAAATATTTCATGCTTTGGGGAGTAGTGAAAGGGAAAAGGGTGTCATGGCAGTTTATCTCCTCTCAAGAGATGCAGATCAACGGTGGTCATTAATTAAAAACAAAAACGAGGATGAAGAAGTGTCAAATATGGAATGGAGGGAGTTTAAAGATATTTTTTTAGAAAAATACTTTCCTCTTGAACATTAAGAGGATATGGAAAGGCAATTTATGAGTTTGAGGAAAAAGTAGGATGATAATGTGACGAAGTATGAGGCGAACATTACAAGGTTAGAAAATCATGCTTTAGATTATATATATAGCACAAAAATTAATATTGAACGATTCTTTAATTGTCTAAAACCATTTTTCCATAAATCAATATTCTCAAAATCTTTCCCATCAAACGAATATATAGTCTCATGTGCTATCAAGACAAAATTGGAAATATCTAAGTCTTATGACATCAAAGAGAAGCAAGAGAAGAAGAGATCTGATGAACACTATGGGAAAGGAAATAAGGGGGAGAAGCGAAAAGTTATATTTCCAACCTGTAGTAATTGTGAGTAGAAACACCCCGGTACATTCCAAAATGGTATGGAATTTGTTACTAGTGTGAAGAAAAAGGACACCAAGATCTTGATTAGAAGGGGATGAAAGAGGTTGTTGATGTTCAATGCTACAGTTTAATGAAATGGAGAATTATGCAAATGAATGTCCTAATAATCAAGGAAACATAAAACAGAAACGGCCAAGGGAGTAGGCCAAGCTTATGCGGTTACAACTGCTCATGTTGAAGCTCCAAATGATGTGGTGGTAGGTACATTAATTGTCTCCTACAAAAATATCCAATGATTTTTTTTATTTTGGATCATCACATTCATTCATATCTTTCAATATTTCCAAAAAAATTATATATTTCTAATTTGACTTATTATGGGAATTTTCAGTCAAAACTCTTGAAGGATGTATCATAGTAACAAATTTTAGTTAGTCAATTACCATTATGGAATATAGTTGTGCTTTATCTGCGGATCTTACTGTCGTACCCCTGATTGAATTTGATATAATACTTAGTATGGATTGCCTTTCTGACAGTTATGTGACCATTTATTTTAAGAAGAAGGACGTTAAATTTTTTGATGATGATAAAGAACCCCTAATCTATAGATCCGAATCATCGCCATAAGATTCTCATTTAGATCCACCTCTAGTAGCTCTACTAAATTCAATTATTGGGTATAAATGGAGTGAAATAACTATGAGTGAGGAAAGGAATGTTCAAATAGATGATATATCTATTGTGAAAGAAAATGTTGATGTGCTTCCATTGGATTTACCTAGAAATCATCCAAAACAAGAAGTTGAGTTCTCCATTGACTGAATTCCTAGTTCTAGGCCCATATAAAATACCCCTTATAGAATAGAAACTGTGGAATTAGTGGAACTAAAGAAACAACTAGAGGAGTTGAGTAATAAAGGATTTATTCAACCTTGATATTCCCCATGGGGGTCCCTTATACATTTTTTATGAAGAAATATGGATCTTTGAGGTTGTTTATTGACTATAGGGAGATCAATGATATACCAATAACGAAAAAGTACCCTTACCTTTTATTGATAATTTATTTGCTCAAATTCCGCGAGCTTAATATTTTTCAATTATTGACCTTCAATATGGATACCATCAATTGTGCAAGAAAAAGGATCAAATTCAAAATACAGTATTTTGAACTAGGAATGGGACTTAGGAGTTTACAGTAATGCCTTTAGGATAGAATAATTCACCCTCTATTTTCATTGATCTACTGAATAGAGTTTTCAAGGAATATATTGATGAATATTTAGTTATATTTACTGATGGTATCTTGGTATACTATAAATACTATGAAGATCTTGAAAATAACTTCGACACTTTTCAAATGACTCATAGAAGAAATGAATTATATGGGATGTTTAGAAAGTCTGAATTCTGGAATCCGGAGATTTTGTTTCTTGGCCATATTGTCTCTAAGGATGGAATATCTGTTGATCCTTCAATGACAAGGGTAGTCCAAGAATGGCCATCACTGATGAGTATAACATAGGTACACAATTTTATTGTTTTAGAGGGTTACTTTCGGCATTTCACATAGATTGTTTCCTAATTGGCTAAACCATTAACCAAGATCACATGTAAATGGGATCAATTTGATTGAAAAAAAATATTGTGATGAATTTTTTGAAGAATTGAAGAGAATATTTTTCAATGCTCTTATCTTTACTCTAATATCATTGAATAATGGGTTTGTTATTTTTAGTAATGCTTTATAAAAAGTACATTGCTGTGTCCTTTTGTAGGATGATAGAGTTGTTTCTTATGCATCACGACAACTAATAATTCTTGAAAAAACTATCCTACTCGTGATCTTTAGTTAGAAGCTGTAATCTTTGCCCTGAAGATATTGAGACACTCTCTCTATAGCAGAAATGTGAGATTTATAATGATCATAATAGTTTGAGGTATATTTTCTCACAGAAAGAACTCAACAGGTGGAAAATTTATTGCCTTGGACTACAAAAGGAATATGATTTCAAAATACATTACCACCCATGGAAGGAAAAAAAGGTTGTAGAGGCTTTGAGCAGAAAGGATCATGGAGTTCTGAGCAAGAATAGAGTTGAAAGGGATACTATGTTCATGGATATAGTAAATATGGATATGGGAATAATCATTGAAGGTGAAACATCAATACGTTTTTCAAATGGTTGCCAAAAAAATATTTACTAGAAGGGATTAAATGTTCCCAGACTGACGATGGGGAGTTTTAAACAAAAATTAAAGCTCTGAATGATTGGATAATGATTGAATTCATATATGACGATTGAATTTTCAAATATGGGAAGAGGCTTTGTGTTCTTGATATACCTAATCTAAAAAGATAATTGTTGGATGTTTCTCATAAATCCAATTTCTCTATAAACACTAGTATCAGTAAGATGTTTAGATATTTTAAGGATCATTTTTGGTGGGACAAAAAAATGAGGTAGATTGCTAATTATGTGTCAAAATGTATGGTTTTTAAATAGGTAAAATCATGAAGATAACATCATAGTGGAGTCATCCAACCTCTTCCCATACCTAAGTGTAAATTGGATGATTTTATGATGGACTCTTTTTTGGGGCTACCAAAGACTCATAGATGGAATAATGAAATATGGGACATTGTTGGCCATCAAAGCATAACATCACATTTTCTAGATATAAGAGAATATTTATGTAAAGACCCGTAAAACTGAATGAAATTTTTTTTTCTTAATTTTCATGGATATTTACAAGAATGTAGTTTCTAATGGCACCTGATTCCGAGGCCCGGTGTGCCCGGAATCAATTTCCGAAGTTTATCTCGGGTACGTTCAGTGAACGAACGAGCGGGTTTTTCTAACTTTTTAACCGGTGCTCAGAATCGAAATCTGAGGGCACCGATGGAATCGCATCGCCGATAATTCCTTAGGAACACCTTTTCTGGAGTTGCGTTTGCTCGGGTGAGGTTATTAATTAATTGGGTTAATTAAAGAATAAAATAAAATATTGTGCTACAGATTTTATTTTTATTCTAAGTAGTGATAACCTGGCATGGTGGTTGGAGTGGGACCCACTAATATCCTAACTCCTAGGTAGGATATTAGTGAGGTGGGGCCCACACGATCCCCACCCCCTTTATTTTCCTTTTACCTCCCACATGCATTTAATTTTGTAACTCACCCGCACCCCCTTTTTAAATTCCAAGTCAACTCTCGCGTTTAATTAGATTATTAAATGACTCATTAATTGGTCAACACACGATAATTAAATCGTGATTTAATTTTGAATTTCAAAAAGGGATTACATGAGTAATAAAATAAGGCAAATCCTTATTTTATTATTGTTGTTGTGTTGTGCGAGAAGATTTGGAAAGAATTTCACTCTAGTCTTGAAGGACGTTCTTCCTTGTCGAAGAATGCAAAGAACGAAGAAGAACACTGGCCACCAACATAAGTCAACGAAGAACGCATGTTCCTCGGAGATCGACGACGCAACGCCGTGTAACGCGACACCGATGATCCTCCATCCGCGACGCCGTCATCCGCGACGTCCCTTTCCCACGACAAAACTCGTTCGACGACTTCATCGTGGTAGGGGGTTTAGTTTAATTTAATTTATGTGGATTATATCCTCGACTTGTGTTTAATTTGTTGAAAGTCATTTGAGCCTCTAACGTGGTGGGTGCGGTCCAACAAACAAGTCTGAACCCACTGATTTATCTGTTCTTGATGCGTGGAACGTTGGGCGACAATGAAACGGGACCGTTGAGCGATTGCAGGTTTTCACAGTAATCTACGGGTTCCAAGACGACCTCAGGCATAGAGGAGAGCAAGAACGGACCACCGAAGCGGCTGCGGTGGCCCACAGACTTCACTGGTGACACGGGTCGCCGGCGGCCGGCACCGGCCGACCTCCCAGAGGCGGAGGCGTCCCGGCGCGCCGCTAGGAGGGACCGTCGCGACTTCAGCAGAGGCGGTAGGCAACCGGGATCCTGCGTCCGCGCGGGACCCGGGGGAGACGCGGCGCCCAGCGCCGCATCCACTGGCAAAGGAGTGGCCCCCACGTGGGGGCCGCCTTTCCAATCAAGGGGGGTATCCCCCCCTTCTACTCGGCCTGGCCAGCACCGAGCTGACCGTGCGGGGCGCGCCTGCGCCTGGCCAACTGGCCGCCCAGGGTGGGCCGGGCCATGCCCACCAGGCCGGGCCGCACCCTAATGGGCCAAACCGGACCTGGTTCTGGTCGACCTGATTCGAGCAGACCCATGGGGTCTCGGGCCGGGTCGGTCCGGGCAAAAAACCCCCTAAAACCAGATAAGTTCGTTCTTTTGCCCATAACATGGGCTACGGACCTCCGGTCGTCACAATGTCATGAGTGATGCGATCCCTGGATCGAGACGGTCGTTTTGGTATATTACACTCAAGGTATCAGAAATTTTTGGGTATGGCCGGGTTGGTTCGAGCACGAAACTAACCGGGCCATCGGAGCGGAAATGCTTATAACTTGAGCTCCGGACGTCCGACTGACGTGCCGTCGACTTTGCTGGATTCCTCTTAGTGAGACAGACCTTTTGGATTAATCCTCTCACGGTTTGGACGCAGTTGGAGTTCGGTTGGGTTGGTTTTGAATTAAAAATCAACCGGGCCCCTGGAACGAAAAGGCCAATAACTCTCAGACTGGGCGTCTGATTGACGCGCCGTCTGTCACGTTGAGTTTCATTTGTCGATATGGAACATTGAGATACCTCAACTCTGGACTATGTGTCATTTAATTTATCGACCCCCTTTTGGCTCGTGCAGCGGACCCTCCCAGAAATTAGCATGCTGTGTGCGAGAAACCTAGAGCTAGCTGCGACTGCAATGACTGCATTGAAATCCTTCATGGGTTCGGCAACGATGAAGACTGTACCAAAATTATCCATGGGTTCGACGGTGATGAAGACTGCACTGAAATCCTCCGTGGGTACGGTAGCTATGAAGACTGTGCTGAAATCCTCCTTGGGTTCGGCAGCGATGAAGACCGTACTGAAATCCTCCGTGAGTTAGACGACGATGACTATTGTTCTTGTATGCTACATGGATCTGGAAGTGTTTGACTCTGTTCTTGCTATCCTACATGGTTCTGGCAGAGTAGCTGGTTTTTATCCTATGTGGGTCCAACAGCTTAGCTGGTTTAGTATCCTACGTGAGTCCCAACATAGATGAATCAGTGGCTATATCTGATAATCTTTTTCACCTTATGAAGAAGTATATCATGTGTGAGCTGACTCTTGACTTTCAATCAATATCTTCGATATGATTGACTTTCTTTACTATGTGGATTTGGATGTGTTATCCTGTGTGGATTGGGTTGTACTCCTATGTGGACGTGATCGAACTTGGGCTCGGATGTTGGAGCCTAACGAGAATTGATGACATAGGTATATGTATGGGCATATACCTAAGTAGTGTTGGTTGTTACTTCGTGATTTTATCTTTACTTTCTGGATTATCCCTTGTGGATTTTGGGAGACCTTTGGGGGTCTCAGGGTCCCTACTAAGTAGCATATACTCACCCCTACACGGGCTATGCCCGCACGACATTGTGTTGGAAGCAGACGACGGATTGCACTGATTGTGGTTGAGGCTTGTGGAACAAGTCGGTACCTAGAGGTGGACCACTGGGCGGGACGTTCAAGGAGGGGACGGCTGGACCCGAGGAGCTGAGGATCCTATCAGTACCCACCATTTAGGTGGGACTTCTAGTGGAGGGCTCGACGTTGCTTCTTTACTTTCAGTTGTTGTACTTTTTTTCTAGTTGTACTTTACATTCAGTATGGATTTGTATTTTGGTCCACTTACTTTTCCGCACTACTATTGTACCCAGTTTTACTTTGTGTTTACTTCTTCTTTCTTACTCTGTGGTGTTTGTTTACTTTATAAAGGAAATGCCTTCCCCTTTTTGTCGGGATTTACGCCTTGGTAATAGTCGCCAGCCCCTGGCCTATGGGAGGCGGGATTGGGGTAGTCACGACGTGGGTTCCAAGGACGAGTCGTGACAAATTGGTATTACAGGAGTTCGGTTCTACCATAGAACTCGGGACTCTAATATTTCTTCTATGTGAAGAAATGGTGTTAAGGGTATTGAGTGTGGTTATCAGTCCAGGGAGTCTAGTGTTGGTGCGGCGGCCGACGTATCCGTACACCAGGACCCTGACTTCTGATTTCCGACTCAATGCACGAAAACATTGATTGCATGTGTGTTTCAAAAGTTTTCTTTATGATTACTTTGTGTTAGCTCATCAGGTATACTTTTTTGACCGTGGCACACCTGTTTCTTTTCAGGATGGCCCCACGACAGCATCCAGCTAGGGTTCCGAGATTTGTGTGAGACAACAGCCCACCGAGCGACGGGGCCTCGGTGCAGGGCCCTTTTTCAGCGGAGGCACTGGCGGTACCACTACCCACCGAGCCACCGATACTACCATCCCTAGCCGCTGATAGTGTACGTCGCCTTAGTGCACTGCACAAGTTTCAGCATCAGAGACCGCCCAAGTTCCATGGGGAGACGGACTTTCAGGAAGCCGAGGATTGGCTGGAGGCGGTTGTGTGAGTTTTCAGGTTAGTGGGGACACCAGCTGACCTAAAGGTGATTCTCGCAGCGAGCCTCCTGCACACGGCGGCAGGCATATGGTGGAGCTTGATGCTCCTGTTGCACGATAAGGCATCTCTCCTCTGGACGGACTTTGAGAGCCTCTTTCACTGAGAGTTCGTCCTAGCCACCCTCCATGCTGTGCGCATCCAGGAGCATTTACAGCTGCGGCATGGCAGCATAACGGTTGCTCAGTACTCGGCGAGATTTACCGATCTCTCGCGCTATACAATAGACATGGTACGGGACCCATTCCTCCGAGCCCGGACCTTCGAGCAGAAACTGAGGCATGAGATCAGGGCATCGATGATCTCCCTCTTCATTCCGACACAGGTAGGAGTACTTGAGCGAGCTCTTCTAATAGAGAGCTTTCTTGTTGAGCCTATGCCAGCAACGAGACCTACCTTAGGGAGGCACGTAGCAAAGTCGTCTGCAGCTGGTAGTCGACAGATGTCACAGGGGTCCAGGTGGACCGGACCATCAGGAAGATGACCTCAGGACACTAAATCAGAGGTGCGGGGCACACGGCGCAGAGCCAGCCTTCCGAGGAGCAGTCAGAGCTACACATGCGGCAAGTAGGGGCACATAACTCGTGACTTCCCGACCCTCCATGCAGATGAGGAGAAGACGGTTGAGGGTCCACCCAGGCAGAGGCAGAGGTTCGACCATGGTGGTCCGCCGAGAGCAGGCAGACGTGGCAGGGGAGCTGGCCGAGAAGCAGGTGGTGGGCGACGCTTCGAGGCTTTACAACCACCACCACAAGGAGGTCCACACCAACCACAGGGAGCTGGCGGGCAGAGACAAGCCCAGCTTCAGGCAGCAGAGGCCTATGACCACGGCGCACCAGATATTATTCGAGTTACTATCTGTGTCTACTCCACCCTTGCTGCAGTTCTTATATACACAGGAGTGAGTCATTATTTTATTGTCGCTGCCCTTGTTCGGAGATCGGAGATTCCGACAGAGTCGTTGGCTCGATCTTTACGGCTAGAGACTCCTACAGGAGCAGACTCGACGATTACATACTGGTTCCAACAGTGTGATCTTACTCTAGGAAGCAATATATTCCGCTGCGATCTTCTTGTATCGGCGTCGCGGCCTCACGACGTCATATTGGGCATCGATTGGTTATTTACAGTCCATGCTCAGATTGACTATATTAGGCGCAAGGTGCGGTGTGTACGCACCGACGGGAGTAGGTTCACCTTCACCGGTGAGAAGGGAGCCTTTGCAGTGCATGATGGAATCATGAAGAGCAGAGGACATCCCATCACTAATCAGTTGGCTAGCCTCATCCTAGGAGTAGTTGACGTGCGGAGTCCTAGTTTTCCTGTAGTGGTGGATCAGTATGCAGACGTTTTCACTGATGACGTTCCAGGACTACCTCATCGTAGAGAGGTAGACTTTTATATTGACCTGTTCCCTGGGACAACCTTGATATCCACTCCAGCATATCTGATGGCTCCTGCTGAGCTTCGAGAGCTATGGGTACAGCTGGAGGACTTGCAGGGAAAGGGATTCATCCAACCCAGTGTTTCACCCTGGGCTTCCCCGATATTGTTCGCCAAGAAGGTGGACGGGAGCTTGCAAATGTGTGTCGACTATCATCGCCTGAACCAGGTGACCGCGAGGAACAAGTATCAGCTACCGAGGATTGACGACCTCTTCAATCAACTCAAGGGAGTACAGTGGTTCTCGAAGATAGACCTCAGGTCAGGCTATCATTAGCTCGGAGTTCGAGACGAGGACGTGCAGAAGACGACCTTCAGATGTCGGTATGGCCACTATGAGTTCTTGGTAATGCCTTTCTGTGTAACCAACGCTCCAGTAGTGTTCATGGGTCTCATGAACATGATCATTCATCCGCACCTCGATCGATTTGTCATGGTCTTCATCGATGACATTTTGATATACTCGAACACTGACACTACAACAAAAGCCGGTCCTAGCGGCGGTTTTTTTCCTGTTTAGCGGCGGTTTAAACCGCCGCTATATAGTGTGGCAGCGGTTTACAAAAACCGCCGCTAAGTTTGGCATCGGCAATCTATTAGCGGCGGTTTTTTCAATTCCGCGGCGGTTTTAGAAATGTGTCGTAGATCCTTCATTTAGCGGCGGTTTCTCTTCATTTAGCGGCGGTTATATGGGTATCTGATATTTTTTATTCGCGGCGGTTTTAACCGCCGCTAAATTCAGGCCTTTGATGCGCCTATTCTGCGGCGGTGAAAACCGCCGCTACATATCAACATAATATATTTAGCGGCGGTTAAAACCGCCGCTAAATACTGCCCAGTTCATCATTTAGCGGCGGTTTTAACCACCGCTAAATGCTCACAGGTATGGAATTAGCGGCGGTTAAAACCGCCGCTAAATGTTGAACTGGAAAAAAAAATATGTTGGATCTGCTCCACCACTGCGCTAAATTTTCCAAATCCCTGCAAACAAATTAAGCACAGTCGATGCCTCAAAAGACTATCTAAACAAGTGTAAGTGAAGACTGAATCCAAGATTGAGCTATGGCTTGGTAGACGCATCATAATTCATTAAATTTCAATATTTAATTATAATTAAATGTCAAATCATGACATATAAATGGTTTCCAATAGAGACCATCTTTGGTGTCCCTCATTGGAATCAAGATTCTCTCGGAATTTAACAGTCTTCATGATCCCAACCACCCTGTCCTCATATTTCTTGGGCATGTTATTCGTCGAATTAAGGGGTGAGTTTCTGTCCATCTAAGAAAAACGAAGCTAATGCCTAATTTTAAAAAAAAGTACACAGTGTGTACTTGAAACTACTTGTCGTGTAGTGTATGTTTCTATACAGTTCCTAGCCAGATCACTATATGGTGTGTATTAAGATTATAGTCATGTAAACGCAATTACACAATATGCAACTAGGTTACACGGCATTTAGACCACTTTTTCCTCCACTTACTTAAGAATAACCTTAAAAAGGACATATTCATACCACAAATGACGAATCATGTTCTTATAGTTTCTTAGTTTTCACAGACCCATATGCCCTTCACTAATGATTGGAATTTTATAAATTATCCATTTTTAAGGATTTCATACTCTATGAGAGATAAACCTTGGCCCATTCCAGATCTAAATAATAGAATTGATCATCGATGGGGTATTCAAGGATGGAGAATGATTCTAAGAGGAATATGTCTTTTCATCTTCTTGTGAGATGGAACGAGGACCAGTATTTGGTATGAAGAATTAGAATCATTAACTTGAAACTAGTCACTCTTCAAATTTATGAATGGGATATAAATTTAAATCCCGTAAACCAATGCAACTCCACCACTCATGTCTAGGTAAGACTACATGGTTTAAACTGAGTATACTAGAAACTAAAAAATCTTTGTGATATGTCATCCTGTATTGGTATACTGATGAAGTTAGATTATATGAATATATCTAGGGAGTGTGGTATATATTCTATAATTCTAGTTGATTCTATCACTGAATATATGTTCCTATAAATGATTAATTTTAATGTCAATTATCATAACATTTAAGTTAAAATTAATTATGAATATACTCCACCTTTTTGGGAGTTATACAGGATTTTGGGACACTCTGTTTCAAACTGAAGAGTAATTCACAAGTGCAAAAATACACCCATTGATTATAACTCTTTGAAATAGGTTAAAACATAAAATAAAAGAAAATCACTTCCATTGATATAGGTGAGCCCTCAAAGAATAATGATTCCACCAAATTGGTTAGGAAGCATTCTAATTCCCTTAACTTCAAAACAATGAAGGGTAAAACATGGGTTTCCCTTGTTGATGAATAAGAAAGGGAATGTGAAATGGAAATTCAATCTTCAAGATACCAAAATTTTTATATCCCCACTATAGATGGAACAAGTCATAATCCAATATGTGTGGATGATACAATCACAACTGATCTTACCCAGGAGATAACCTTGCTTTTTATCTCTTTGAAAATAAACTCCTCTATGCATGCACCTGATATGAATGAGGAATCCCTCTCGTCTCTCTTGAATGGAAGAAAATCATCCACCCCCCCCATTAACATGAAATCATAAAAAATAATATATGAATGGGTCCTACTATGTTTCTTATGAATGACACATGAATTTCCATCATAGTCCTATAGAAAATATCCCAACATGATAACATAAATCTTGGGTTATTTAGAGACTAATATATACATGTAATCATTAAGAATATTCTACACACCCCACTTGAGTTGGATTAAAATCCAACTCTTAGATAACCATAGAATGTGTTCATTAAAATCAAGGATGGGGAGGATATGTATTGAAGACCACCACATCTCTTATACTCCCCCTATATTAGTATCTTTCATTGATACAAGTAGAGGATGATTACATAAGGATTGGTATAACGCATTGAGGGATGGTTTTATTAGGTGGATATCCTATGAATTAATTATATCATACTTCCCTAGTTCCCTAATACAAGATTTTTTGTTTGTTCTAAAATATATGACAATATGTTGGTGTATTTATTGGTGGATTTGGGAGGGATGGGATATGATGTTGTATTCTTATTGGGAGATAGTTGAAAACTAAGTTTCATGTGTTCAAAGTGAAACAATAAATAAATTCATATAATATTAAATTAATTCCCACAAATGGATTATTTCATGACAGATCTTTGAAGAGGATGGGGGATTAGTTTACATTTATAGTGGTTTGTTATTACTGATTCAAGTTAACTAGGTTATTGATACACTCTTTACAGTTTTCTATGAGTCACATTGGTGATGATCATATGGATAGTACATGATATATTTAATATTTATAAATATACTATATTTAAGGCTTTGAGGTAGTATTTGTTGAGCGAACTAGTAATTAAGAGCTCTAACATTGGGTTATTTTTATTTCCTCCACATGATTAACATTTTGAACAAATTTATATTTATTTATTTCATTTTATTTTAACCCATGGGGGATTTTTTATGTATAGTTTAATGGATAATTTATATTATATTGTAGTTGATTCGATGGTGTTTTTATTCTATGCTCTTGAAATATATGGGGCAATGATTCAAAATTTTATTTTTTATATCCCTGATACTAGTATCCATCCCAGTGGCTCATAGAGGTGGGATTTGGGTTCACTATTTATCTCCTCTAGTTTTAAATGGTATTTTTAAATAAATATTCATTTATTAAAATAGAATGTTGTAACCGGAAGAACGAAACGTTATGAAAAATTATTTTAGTCCCCAATATGATATGGTATCATCACATGCATATTGCATTAAGAATCTTTTTTTCAACACATGAGGAATCCAGAACACAATAAATAAAATGCATAGAAGGAAACATGAGAAATCAAGAAAATGTTAGGACATGGAAATGTTTGGTGGCAACTATGTGCCATAAATGTTACATATACAAACCAACTGTTATCATACTTGTTCAACACATCAACAATACTACTACTCATCATCTGATGCTGCATCGTCACCCTCTCCACCTTCATCTCCACCACCTGCTACCACCTGTAAGAACATTATATTGAAAATTAAATATTGTTGCATATTTATAATAAAAATTAAAACTAATAAAAGTTTGAAAACTAAATGATTTTGATTTTTTTGTGATTTACCTGCTCACCACTACCCGATGCACTACCACCGGGGGCATATCTGCTCATATGCTGACGTATTTCAAGCAACTCTCTCTGCAAATCAGATATCTGATTCCCCTGCTGCTGAACTGTGTTTCGTAGAGCAGACATCTCCCTCTGAGAATCTTCAGGTATGAAATGACTATAACCAGGAGTACATGAGGTCGAAATCCCTGATGGCATGCGAAAGACCTCAGATGGTACGGGTCCCAAACCCATCCCGCACACTCTACCAGGATGCTCCTTCCCAAGGACTTGACCAACCGGGTCATCCTGGGAGACTGAGTAGGATTGCCCAGGATTGGCATCCCATATTTCTTTAATTTTTACCTATAAATCAAAAATCAATATATATTAACAGAGTAAAAACTGATATTAAGTTATTATAATAAATAATTGACTTCATACCCCAACTTCTCTTGCAGGTTCATTAACAAAACTTCCATCTGTTTTTTTCTGAACATCCAGCCACAGTTCTGTTCGGGATGCTTCATGCCCTAAACTCTATGACTGCATTAAACAAAGATAAATCATCAATCAAATATGTTAAATTGATAATATTATCTTATAAATATTTAGACTAATTAAAAGATTACCAATGACATTCGGCTTCTTGAAAAGCTTTTTGAACCCGCAGTGTGCGGGATTACCTGCTTCGCCCGGTTTGAAGCATTCTTTCTTGAGAGATCCTGAAATAAATAAAATTCAATTTAACAGTATTGTATTCAATGTCTATCTCCTCTTCATGTACATGTATAAATGTAAAATGAGGATAATATAATAATATATATTTCAATACCATCCGCTTCTCATCACGATGTCTATCGACAAAAACCTTCCACTGTTCTTTCGGTACCCCACTGGGTATCTTCTCATACATCTGCTGCACGGTCAACGAATAATCGTTGACATCACACCACAACCTCCATTTGAAATCTATCCATTTTTTTCCAAGATTTTTCAATGTCCACTTCCGTGCTATCCATCAGCAACAGTAAAGTGGAAGAACATCTGTATACAGAAATTCATTTTGAATATATTAGTAAAATGACATTCAATTAAACCATAAAGTAATAAAATTACCTTTATCTGAGAATCATAAACTTCATTTTTCCAGTTTGGAGGCATATGCCTCCAATCATCATACGAAATAGGCAGGGAAACGGGCTCCGCTGCCAGCTGACCTATAATCTGACCAAGTAAACCTGCGGCGTCATCCGTCGGGACCCCATAAGAATCAAATGGCACCACTATCTTCTTGCCATGCATGTTCCAAACATCAGAACTTTTTATGTCTCTTTCCACAGTTTCATTGTCTTCATCTACAATGAGAAAACAATTACTATAAACAAAATGCAATAAATTTATTTAATTAAAATTTGTACTTATGACTGCGACCCTCCAGAATGTCCGTGATGAACTGGAGGGGGCGTGTCACTGCCCCACTGCTGAAGCTCCTGTAGGGGGAGGCGATGACTCATCCTCTAATGAGGCATCCACTGATGGTGTCAGAGATGGTGCAGGGGGAGATGATGTCGTGGGGACAGACGGATCGTCATCTGTCGCAGAAGAAGAAGGAATAGTGTACCACTTCTTCCTTGGCATTACTGTCATTTAATCAAATAAAATTAAGTTCAGAATATATATTTCAAAAAATTTATGCAGAAAAAAAATTAAAAATGATAATAGATGCCCAGTATTAACAAACAAAATATATATAACAATGATAATGAATGACTACAGAAATGAAACAAGTAGTTGCTGAATGAATAAATAATTGTACATACAATCATTTTCCTCTTCAATCATGTCAGTTTCCTGCTCCATTGCTTCATCCACTTCATTCATCCTTGCTAGAACAATATTTTCAATATCATGATGGACAAATAATTCTGCTTCCTGTTGTTGATGAAATTCAATTACAGAGGTCAAATCTTCCACTTCATCACCCATATCATACAAATCTCTTTGTATTACGAGAGTAACTACACTCCACCCTTCATCCACAAAATCATTCACATAATATACCATTTTTGCCTGCGATGCTAAGATATATGGATCATGCAGTTCATGATCACCAACATCCATCAAGCGAGCGAAGTTTACAGAAGTAAATTGCAAGGAATCTCTTTTAACACCTCTGATAAAATCGACCCATTTGCATTTGAATAAAACAACAGAAAAATGCCCGTGGTAGTTTAATTCAATAATATCATGCAGCTTTCCATAGTATTCCACTTCAGCAAATGTAAAAATACCACTATTCTGTGTTTTCAAACCCACTTCTCGATCGACTGTACGAAATCTAAAACCATTCACATTATAAGCGTTGAACTTTCTAACTTGTTTTATAGGACCTCTAGAAAGAAACTTCAAATCTTCTGAAAAGTCAGCTCGAGTATCAGTATTCATGATCTGAAAAAAAAATATAATTTAATAGATTTTCAAATTGTATGTGTCAAAGTAATATTCGTATTTATTGCAATATTTATAAACTTACACGTCGTGCAAACCATTCTACCAGCTCTTTATTCACAGATTTCGTTATATCTTTTTCATTTCGTGTTCGGCTTCTCATTCGTCTCTTTGTTTGTATCCTCAACTCTTCAATAAATGGATCTGCAATTTCACTATTCAGCAGCACATATCTATGTGCCTGTAATAATTCCAATTCTGTTAGTGTCACGTATGAGGTCCTCCCAACTGATCGGCCAATAGCAGGAAATATTTTTGATTTCTGATGCATTTGAGATTGAGTTGATGTGTCGTCAACACGTCCAACTCGAGTAAATCTTGTCTCAATATCATCCAAATATCTGGAACAAAAGGTAAGACACTCCTCGGCCAAATAGCCTTCAACAATAGAGCCTTCTGGTTGAGCTTTATTTCTCACGCATGCTTTCAAATGCCCAAGATATCTGTGAAAAATAATAATAATATTATTCATTTATTTAAATGCCAAAAAATGTTTAATTAACTGGAAACATATAAATAAAATACCTCTCAATTGGATACATCCATCGATAATGAACGGGGCCCCCTAATTTAGCTTCGTCAACCAAATGCACAGTTAAATGCATCATGACAGTAAAAAACGATGGAGGGAAGATCATCTCCATTGCACAAAGGGTCAATACAAACCTCTCCTGTAGGTTGTCAAGCTGAAATGGATGTAGATCTTTCTCATATAACTGTCTGAAAAATGTGCAGAAATGGAGTACATCAGCAGTAACTTTTTCAGGTAATAATGTACGCAATGCCAATGGTAGTAACTGTTGTAACAAAACATGTGAAACGTGACTTTTCAATCCATATAACTTACGATTCTTCAAGTCAACACACCTCGAGATGTTACTCGAATACCCATCAGATACCTTCACGTTCTTTAAAATTTGAAGGAACGTATCTTTATCCCTATTTTTCAATGAAAAAATGGCCGAAGCATACTTTTCATTCTCATCTGGACAGAGATCACGTTTTATGTTCATTACTTGTAAGTCTTTGCGAGCATTGAGATGATCCTTCGACTTTCCATGCTCATTAAGTAATGTGAAAATCAAATTATCACATACATTCTTCTCAATATGCATCACATCAAGATTGTGGCGCAAAGAATTAAATTCCCAATACGGAAGTTTGAAGAATATACTTTTTTTCTTCCATTGTTGCGTTCTGATTTCACTTGGCGATGCACTTCGCACTCGTTTTCCGCTATCATTCAAATGATGAACCTTCCCAAATTCTGTTTTAACATTTTCAAGTTGTGTCAATATTTCAGAACCGGTTAACAACTTTGGAGGTGGTCTACGATCAATGCAACCATTAAATTTTGATTTGTTCAGCCGAAATCTATGCGATGCATCAAGAAATCTTCGATGGCACAAGAAGCACCATTTTCTACTGTGAGGTAGCCGTTTGGGCTCGAAATCAAAGTTACAAACGGGACAAGCCAAACCCGTATAAGTGTTCCAACCAGATAAATTCCCAAGCCCAGGGAAGTCACTAATGTTCCACAATAAAGCAGCATGCATTTTAAACATTGTTTTAGAAGAAACATCAAATGTCTCAACACCGTTGCTCCATAACTCCTGCAATTCTTCAATCAAAGGCTGCAGGTATACATCAATATCATTTCCAGGCATTTGTTTTCCAGGAATAATCATCGAAATGATAAAATATGTTTGTTGCATACACATCCACGGAGGCAGATTATAAGGGATCAAAACAACTGGCCAAATGCTATAACTCGTACTCAAAGTCCCAAATGGGTTGAATCCATCGGCAGCCAATCCCAATCAAACATTCCTAGGATCAGCTGAGAAATCTGGATGTAATGAATCAAATTTCTTCCACGATTGGGAATCTCGTGGATGTCTCATTAACCCATCATTGTTATTATCTACAGCATGCCACTTCATGTGTTCGGCGGTTTTTTATGACATGAATAATCTTTGCAATCGAGGCTTCAAAGGAAAGTAACGCAAAACTTTTGCAGGTGTGTTCCTTTTCTTCTTCTCCGTGAAATTATGTTCAGCCATACTTCCAACATCACCCTTTGACTGCCATCTAGAAGAAGAACATTTCTTACAATTCTGTCTACTTGAATCCTCTCCCCAGTAAAGCATACAATCATTGGGACACGCATGTATTTTTGTATAATTCAGACCAAGCTTGTTAACAACTTTTTTCATATCATAAAACGATTCTGGGATTTTTGCTTCAGGAAATGCATCACGAATCAATTCCAATAACATGGACATTGCCTTATTTGTAATTCCACATAGACATTTGATATGGTACAACTTCAGTAGAAATGAAAGCTTTGAATATTTCAAACACCCACTATACAACTCTTGATTTCCATCGTCAACTAAATCATGAAATGCATTTTCCTCACTGAAGTTTTCCCTTACATTTGGCTCCACAGAATCAAGAGGATCCAATGTTATGTTACAATTTTGATCTGCTTGTGTTACAGTCTCAGAAACATCACTTGTCACGTTGCAATTTGTAGCACCCTCTTCTGGTTGTTCTGATATGTTTTTATGCTCATAGTGGTGTCTTGCAGTGCCGAATGCATCATTTATGAGGTTTTGCATTTCATTTTCCATTGTCGAAGAACTTGGGACCTCATTCTGTGGATTAACATCAGTCCTCAATCTTTCTGTATTGTTTGATTCTCCATGCCAAATCCAACACAAATATTGCTCAGGGAATTGCTTCAGTATTAAATGTTCATAAACTTCATCTCTCTTCAACCATGTTCTAAATTTACATTTAGGACATGGACATCTTATTCTCCCTTCAACGGATCAATTAGAAATTGCAAAATCTAAAAACCCATTCAAACCCTTAACATATTGAGATGTGTTCCTCGGTAATGTGATCCAGCTTTTATCCATGTATATCACAATGTGCCTACACAAAATATACGATAGTGTAAGATTACAGAAACATAATATAATAAAGATGAACCATTGACCATAAAGTATGCATAATATAATAAAGATGATTCATTGACCACATTTACCATTTCAGACCAACTGAACAAGTCGGGTCCATAGGAGACAGCGTCAACACCTCATTGAGGAGCAATAAGAATATCGGGATACACACTTATCATAACACCATCGATCACACATTTATGTTGCCTCAAACAACACCCCTTTGATGTGTGATCGAAACTGATCATAATGCATTTTAAATCAAGTTAACTACATTCAATGAAACCATTTTCACAATGGGTAATGTTTGTTTTATTGTTCTAGGGAAATCTAAATGGCCACATTTAAGTTTTGGGGTTCATATTGTGATGGAAGCATGAGACATGGTGTTTGAATTTCTTGAATAAATTAGTGATAATGACCCTCCTAAGGTGGAGAGAATTATGTTAGTCATGGAAATGTGGAGAAAACTGTAGAGTGGATGTGGAGGAATCAAGGTTCCAAATAGAAACCTATAAGGGACATGTTTGGGGGTTCTTAGGGAAGGCCAGGTGGAAATTCGATATGGTGTGTGAGGTAAATTAAGTAGGCCACCACTAATGGTTTCTAATGCATAATCTAGTCCATGAATATAAAACAAACAATAGTTGTTGTACCCCTCTCTCTTGGATTTTAATGATCACAATCACTCTATTTGTGTTCTAACTTGTTTTCAAGTGTTTTTGATGTTAGGAAAAAGATTTCCTAGGAGCTCGCCCAAGAAAGATGAAAATGGATTGACTAAGTCTACCGGCCAACCGGTGGATTTCCACCGGCCAGCCGGTATGGGCACCGGCCAGCCGGTTCCTACCCACCGGCCAGCCGGAGGAGCCATGCAGTAGGCCTTCCCATTGCCTGGTGTCACCGGCCAGCCGGTGGATGACCACCGGCCAGCTGGTGAGACACCACCGGCCAGCCGGTGTGCCCAGTCAATCCTTCTGGTGGATCCTAAACTGCGGAAAGTACTAATTATGGTTGCCATTTTTCATTGCTATGATCCTGTGCTTACCACTGTGGTCGGACGTAGCGTCATGGATACTTTAGTTCTTCCTCAAGATAAAAAGTGCTTTAGCTGTAATGGTAAAATCTAGATTTTCTGCAAAGGATTACAGTGATTGTTTGGCACTTCATCTGATTTATGAGAGATGGAATGAAGCTGAAAAGAAAGGATCAGTGTATGAGTATTGCTGGGAAAAAGTTCATCATGTGGAAACTTTAAAGACAATTCATGCTATTCAAAAGTAATATTTTAGAAATGCTGGACTGTTGGATAGAAATGCGGGCTAGTCACATGATCTTCGATAAAGCTTGTATGGTTTGTTAAGTCATGCTATAACCATGAGGAATGGGTTATCCATTTCCACTTGGTTTATTCTCCCCCTTTCCTCATTTTTTCATTGAATTTTCCCCACCTCTTGTAAATCATGGTTAGGGAACACAATAACTACTAACTGGGCTCTGATCGTATTACTTGAGCTGGATAGGCACTTTTTCAACCTTTTGTGTCCTAAAAACCCTGGACACCCCAAAAACTGTTCATACATCCAGTAAACATTTTGATATCCCCAAATTATCTATTTAAAGTAAAATTGAAATGTGAAAGTACCTGAAAAAATCATAGAATATCATACCCTCCCTAACATGAAATGTCTTAGCTTTGAGCCACATTTCAAAGTATCACTAAGCTTTGTCAGAAAAGAGATTGAACTACTATGCCTACATATTCATCTCCCCTCCCATGTCTCTTCTTTAATGGTACTATATAGTAATAAAAGCTTTGTTAAAAAAGAGATTGGACCACTATACCTACATATTCATCTCCCCTCCCATGTCTCTTCTTTAATGGTACTATGTAGTAATAAAACTAGAACAAAAGGTACAATACTACCTTGCAAAACCATCCCATTGTGATCCATAAAATGAACTAGATTCTCTTGAAGGATGATTCGGCCTCCAACAAAAATTCAGCCACATGGACTCTATAGAGAAGTCTAGGAAACATCACCTAAAATGAAACATAAAGAAATAATTCACATAAAGTCATACCATCATGGAATATCCAATATATTCCCCATCGGCCCGATCCTCTTCACAACACATTACTCAAAACGCTTGACACCATCTTACCATTTTTTCAAAACATTATCTCTAAATAGAAAATCACACGATAGAAAACTCACTTTGAAATCATGCTTTACACCTTAAAACACATTTTAAATGTTTAGGATAATTTATATCAACCACATTGGGAGATACATTCCGAGAAATAAAACCAATAATATATATAAAAAGATATACAATATTCAATTGATAAAATAATGAATAACAGATTAAAAAACCTCCATGCTATCATGTAATTCAAATAATGGTAACATGAATATGGAAACTACCTAAAACTCAAGCCATGCTAAAATAGATGATGGAATCTCAAATTTTAATATTTTCAAATGCACACATATTCACCTTAACTTATATGTAATGATACCTTGTCCATATATACATATTAAGGTGTACAAATATGTATAAGGGATCTATACATATTTGACTATACTTTCATATACCCCTTTTCAATGATACACATATTCATTTTCATATACACATATAAGCACATATAGCCCCATGATATATATTAATACTTTCAAGGTTGAATATATATAAATGGAAAACTTATATATAGATTCTTAATTATGAATACACATGTAATCCTTTGATGATGACAACTCAAACCTGCCAAAATGAAGACCAAAACACACTACAACGATATTTGGAATATAAAAATCACAATATCCCTAATTAAAATGTGGAAAAAATAAAAAATATATATAAATAAACCTGAAAATTATGGTGGGAGGACTGAAATTATGGTGCGGGGGTTGCCGGAGGCCGCGGGGGGTGTGGCGGTCACCGGAGGGCGTGGGGGGCGCGAGGGGCGCGGGGGCGCGGGGGTCACCGGCGGTCGAGGGGGGGGGGGGGGGTGCAGGGTTCGCCGGGGGGCTCGGGGGCCGCGGCGGCCGCCAGAGGGTGTGGGTGTCGTCGGAGGGTTTGGGTGTCGCCGGAGGGCGCGGGTGTCGCCGGAGGTAGCAGGACGGGGATCAGGGAAGATGGGAGGGTTTGTGAGGGGGATCGGGGAAGACGGGTATGCGATAGGGGAGGGGAAAGCGTCGCGGGTTTTCAAAATAGATTGGGTTTCGTGGCGGTTTGTTAAAAACCGCCGCGAAATCTTTCACGGATAACGTTTAGCGGCGGTTTTGTGAACCGCCGCCACAAAACCGCCGCTAAACACTGTTTATGTTGTAGTGTGAGGAGAAGCACGCCTACCACTTGCGGGTTGTACTAGACACACTCCGAGAGCACCAGCTTTATGGAAATCTCTCGAAGTGTCAGTTCTAGTTACGTGAGGTCCACTTCTTGAGACACATCATCTCTGAGGTGGGAGTTGTAGTGGATCCTGCGAATATCGAGGCAGTGCTAGCTTGGGAGCCACCTAGGAGCGTGACAGAGGTGCGGAGTTTCTTGGATCATTCTAGGTACTACCGAAGATTTGTGCTAGACATTTCTAGAGTTGCGACACTACTATATTCATTTATGAAGAAGGGTAAAACCATTGGGTGGTCAGACAGATGTCAGCAGAGCTTCTAGGAGCTGAGACAAAGATTGACCAGAGAACCTATCTTGAGGCTACCATAGGAGGGAGTTGGGTACGTAGTCTACTGCAATGCATCAGGGACCGGACTCGGATGTGTCCTGATGCAAGAGAGGGCCTTGATCGCCTATGGATCATGTCAGTTGAGGAAGCATGGGAAAAACTATGCTACCCATGACCTGGAGTTAGAAGCAGTGGTCTTCGCTCTGACGATGTGGCGACACTATCTGATGGGCGAGCGCTTCACAGTCTACTCTGACTACCAGAGTCTCAGGTACATCTTCTCGCAGAAGGACCTGAATCTGAGACAGCGACGATGGCTCGAGTTCCTCATGGACTATAACTTTGAGATAGACTATACTCCTGGAAAGGGGAACGTAGTGGCCGATACTCTCAGCAGGAGGACAGGATTTTAGCTACTCGGGGAGGTGACAGAGCAGCTAGCCGCTTTGCAGATATCCTTCATGGATAGAGATGGAGAAGCCTTTCTTCAGTCACTCACAGTCACTCCTCCACTACTATAATGGGTCAGAGAGGCACAGTGTGGGGATGCTGACTATGAGACGCGACATGCACAGATATCCTCAGGACATGCACCTGATGGATTCTCTATAGGAGGAGAGCACGACGTCCTTTTCAGAGGACGTACCATGATAACATCTGCTTTACATGAGGAGGTGATGATGGAGTTTGACACTTCCCCTTTAGCGGTACATCCAAGAGTGGTGAATATGTACCAGGATCTTAGACGTCAGCAATGGTGGCCGGGTATGAAGAAGGTTGTAGCTGAGTTCGTTTCTCGATGGCTCACCTGCCAGCAGGTGAAGGCAGAGCACCAGGTACCAGCAGGCTTGGTGCATCCCTTGGATATCCCAGAGTGGAAGTGGGACGGAATATCTATGGACTTCGTGACTATACATCCACGTACTTCCAGAGGTCACGACTCCATTTGGGTGATTGTTGACCGACCCACCAAGTCGACTCACTTCATAACCATCATAGTGTAGGGCTCAGTAGAGATCATGGGACGTCTCTATGTTTAGGATATTGTAAGACTTCATGGTGTGACATCATCTATCGTCTCCAATCGAGATGCTCGCTTCAATTCCCGGCTTTGGAAGGGGTTGTAGGAGGCATTCAGGATGCAGCTACGGCTGAGCACCGCCTTTCACCCTTAGACGGATGGTCAAACAGAGAAGACCATTCAGACTCTCGAGGACATGCTCTGTGCATGTGTCCTCGACTTTGGTCGCAGTTGGGAGGACCACATACCCTTGGTGGAGTTCGCGTAAAACAACAGCTACCACTCCACCATCGGGATGGAACCATACGAGGCATTGTACGTCCGACATTGCCGACTACCTCTGTGCTGGACATACCATGGGGAGTCAGAACTTGTGGGACCGATGATGGTCCATGCTACAATAGAGAAGGTACAGGTCATCCAGGAGTGGATGAGGACAACTTAGAGCTGGCAGAAGTATTATGCTGGTAGAAGGCGGAGGCCACTGGAGTTCGAGGATGGCGACCACGTCTTCTTGCGGGTCTCACCTCGATGTGGATTACAGAGATTTGTCTGGGGCGGAAGTTATCTCTGCGCTTCATCGGACCATTCCAGGTTCTCAGCAGGATAAGTGAGGTGGCTTATCTCCTAGCTCTACCACCTTAGTTGTACCGGGTGCACGACGTCTTCCAAGTATCCTAGCTGAGGAGATACGTGCATGACCCGATGCATATACCCGACCATGGGGAGTTGGACATTGATGATGGGGAGACATTTGTGGAGGTCCCAGTGGAGATCGAGGATCGACAGGAGTGGGTCCTACGTGGGCGGTCGATTCCTTTAGTGCGCATCAGATGGAAGCACGAGAACATCCAAGAGAGCACTTGGGAGCGGGAGGCACAGATGCGTGCTCAGTACCCATATTTGTTTCCCTAGTTTATGATGTATCTTTACAGGGATATAAATCCCTAAGGAGGGAGTAATGTAAAGACCCTTAAAATTCAAAGGAATTTTTTTTCTTTATTTTCTTTGGGATTTTACAAGAACGCAGTTTCTGACGGCACCTGATTCCGAGGCCCCGTGTTCCCGAAATAAATTTCCGAAGATTAGCTCGGGTACGTTCAGTGAACAAACGAGCTGGTTTTCCTAACTTTTGAACCGGTGCTCGGAATCGAAATCTGAGTGCACTGATGGAATCACAACGCCGGTAATTTCTTAAGAACACCTTTTCCGGAGTTGCGTTTTCTCGGGTGAGGTTATTAATTAATTAGGTTAGCTAAAGAATAAAATAAAATATTGTGCTACAGATTTTATTTTTATTCTAAGTAGTGATAACCTAGGCATTGTGGTTAGAGTGGGACCCACTAATATCCTAACTCCTAGGTAGGGTATTAGTGAGTAGGGCCCACATGAGCCCTACCCCCTTTATTTTCCTTTTAGCTCCCACGTGCATTTAATTTTGTAACTCACCCGCACCCCCTTTTTAAATGCCAAGTCAACTCTCGCGTTTAATTGGATTATTAAACACCTCATTAATTTGTCAACGCACGATAATTAAATCATGATTTAACTTTCAATTTCAAACAGGGATAACATGAGTAATAAAATAAGGCAAAGCATTATTTTATTATTGTTGTTGTGTTGTGTGGGAAGATTTGGGGAGAATTTTACTCTAGTTATGAAGAACGTTCTTCCACATTGAAGAACGCGAAGAACAACGAAGAACGCCGGCCTCCAACGTAAGAAAATGAATAATGAAAGTTCCCCGGAGATTGACGATGTGACACCGTGTACAGTTACACAAATGATCCTCTTCTCCGCGACACCGTGTACCGCGATGCTGACGATCCTCCTTCCGCGACGCCATCTTCCATGACGTCCCTTTCCCGTGACAAACCTCGTTCGACGACTTCATCGAGGTAGGGGGTTTGGTTTAATTTAATTTCTGTGGATTATATCCTCGAAATGTGTTTAATTTGTTGAAAGTCGTTTGAACCTCTAAGGCGGTGGGTGCGGACCAACGAAGAAGTCTGAACCCACCGATTTCTCTGTTCTTGATGCGCGGAGCGTTGGGCGACGATGAAATAGGACCGTTGAGCGATTGGAGGCCGTTGTAGTAATCTACGGGTCCTGAGACGACCCCAGGCGCATACGGGAGAAAGAAAGGACCACCGGAACGGCTACGGTGGCCCGTAGACTTCACCGGCGGCGCGGGTCACCGGCGACCGGAGGCTGCGGCATCCCGGCGCGCCGCCAGGAGGGACCACCGCAGCTGAAGCCACGAAGGCAAGAAATAGGGATCTGGCGGCCGTGCGGGACCCGAGGGAGATGTGGCACCCAACGCCCCATCCGCTGGCAAAGGAGCGGCCCCCATGTGGGGGCCGCGGTTCCAATCAAGGGGGGCAGCCCCCCCCCCCTTCCGCTCGGCTCAGCCAGCACCGAGCTGGCCATGGGGGGCACGCCCGCACCAGGCCAACCGGCCGACCAGGCCGCGCCGCGCCGCGCCGGCTGGGCCAGGCCGCGCCGGATGGGCCGGGACACGCCCACCGGTCCGATCCATGCCCTAATGGGCCTCACCCAGACCCATTTTGGGTCGACCTAGTTTGGGCCGACCCAGGGGGTCTCGGGCCGTGTCGGTCCGGGCCCAAAACCCCCTAAAATCGGACAAGTTCGTTATTTTTCCCATATCTTGGGATACATACCTCCGATCGACTCACCATCAGTTGTGATGTGATCCTTGGATCGAAGCGGTCGTTTCGGTATATTACACTCAATGTTTCAGAGAACTTTGGGAATGGCCGGGTTGTTTCGAGCACGAAACCAACAAGGCCCTCGGAGCGGAAACACTTATAACTTGAGCTCCGGACGTCCGATTGATGTGCCGTCGACTTTGTTGGATTCCTCTTAGTGATATGGACCTTTTGGATTACTCCACTCGAGGTTTGAATGTAGTAGGAGTGTGGTCAGGTTGTTTTTGACATAAAAACCAACCGGGCCCCTGGAACGAAAAGGCCAATAACTCTCAGACCGTGCGTCCGATTGACGCACCATTTGTCATATTGAGTTCCTCTTGTTGAGACGGAACTTTTAGATACATCAAATCCGAACTAAGTGTCAGTTGATGTATCAACCCCCTTTTGGCTCATGGAGCGGACCCTCCCGGAAACGAGCATGCTGTGCGCGGGAACCCTAGACCTGGCTGCAACTGCAACGACTGCACTGAAATACTCCGTGGGTTCGGCAGTGATGAAGACCATACTGAAATCCTACGTGGGTTCAATGGTGATGAAGAATGCAATTAAATCCTCCGTGGGTTCAGCAGCGATGAAGACCGTACTGAAATCCTCCGTGGGTTCGGCAGGGATGAAGACTGCACTGAAATCCTGCGTGGGTTCGGCAGCAATGAAGACAGTACTGAAATCCTCCATGGGTTCGATGATGATGACTAATGTTCTTGTATCCTACGTGGGTCTGGCAGTGTTTGACTCTGTTCTTTCTATCCTACGTGGGTGTGGTAGAGTAGGTGGTCTGTATCCTATGTGGGTCTGATAGCTTAGCTGGTTTAGTATCCTACTGAGTCCCATCTTAGATGAATCAGTGGCTATATCTGATCATCTCTATCACCTTACGAAGAATTATATCCTACGTGAGCTGAGTCTTTACTTTCAATCAATATCTTCGATATGATTTACTTTCTTTCCTATTTGGATTGGGTTGTGTTATCCTATGTGGATTTGGTTGTAATCCTATGTGGACGTGATCGAACTTGGGCTCGGACGTTGGGGCCTAATGGGAATTGATGACATAGGTATATGTATGGGAATATACCTAAGAAGTGTTGGTTGTTACTTCGTGATTGTATCTTTCCTTGGTGGATTATCCCTTGTGGATTATGGGAGACCTTCGAGGGTCTCGGGGTCCTTATTGAGTAGCGTATACTCACCCCTGCATGGGCTATGCCCGCACTACGTTTTGTTGGATGCAGACTACGGACAACACTGATCGTGGTTGAGGCCTCTGGGGGAAGTTGGTACCAGGAGGTGGGCCACTGGGCGGGACGTACACGGAGCAGACGGCTGGACCCGAGGGGCTGAGGAGGCTATCTGTACCCACCTTTCAGGTGGGACTTCCAGTGTGTATGGCTTGACGTTGCTTCTTTACTTTCAGTTTCTGTACATTCTTTCCAGTTGTACTTTACTTTCAGTTTGGGATTGTATTCTGGCCCACTTACTTTTCAGCACTACTATTGTACCTAGTTTTACTTAGTGTTTACTTTTGCTTGCTTACTCTGTGGTGTTTTTTTACTTTATAAAGTCAATTTATTCCCCTTTTTGTCGGGATTTACGCTTTGGTGCTAGTCGCCAGCCCCTGGCCTATGGGAGACGGGTTTGGGGTAGTCACGGCACAGGTCCCGAGGATGGGTTCTGATAATTTAACACTTGAACGTTTAGAAAGACTACATATTAATAATGTTTTAAGACTTCATGGTGTTACCCTATCGATTGTTTTGATCATGATCCCCATTTTGCCTCATGATTCGAGAAATGTCTTCAGAAATCCCCAGATACTGAACATCTGTTGAGCACCGCCTACCACACTTAAAATGATGGACAATCAGAATGGACTATTAAAACCTTAGAATACTTGTTTATATCCTGCTAACATGACTTTAAATGTATGTGGGATCAGAATTTAATTCTGGTAGAATTTTCCAACAAATTTATATTTCATTATAATATTCTAATTGAACCTTATGAAGAATTATATAGAAAGATATTTCGCACACCAAGTTGTTGGGATGATATTTCTGAAATAAAACTCATAGGCAAATAACATATTGAGGAAAAAATTGAAAAGGTGAAGATTATCCAAACCCATATCAAAGAAGCTCAAAGTAGAGAAAAGATATATGAAGATAACCAAAGGAATTATTTGGAATTTCATGTAGGTGATTATGTTTTCATGAAGGTATCTCCATGGAAGGATGTAATACAATTCAGTAAGAAGGGTAAATTATGTCCCAGCTACATCAAGACTTTTGAAATTCTAGATCGAATTGCAGTTGTAGCTTAAATTTTGAAAAGTCCATCAAGTATATCCAATGTTCATGATGTGTTACACGTATCACATATGAGAAAATACATGCTTGAACCAACGCTTGTACTCACTTATGATGAAATAGAACTAGAACCCGATCTATCTTATTGTGATGAGCCTATCAGAATTCTTGACACCAGAGAACAAGTGTAGAGAAACCGGACCACTCGTCTTGTAAAATTTCTTTGGGGAAACCATAAAATTGAAGAGGCCACGTTGGAACTTGAGGAAAATATGATGAAGAACCACATGAATCTTTTGGGGAAATAATATTTTAGAAATATTTAGGATGAAATTATTTGTAAGGGGGAAGAATTTAACACCCCAAGCTTCCCCGATACGCTTGTTTTTGAATAATACAAAAGCATTCATTTTACACAGCCCTGAGTACTAGCACACCACAACCAATCAAACTAGAAATTTAAAAAGTAGTTATGAATAATAAAACCCACTTTTTGAAATTTTTGAAATTTTATTTTTCAAAATGGTGTTCATTTTTGAATTCTAAATATCTATATTATCTTAGGGTGTATTTTTTGTATTTTTCTGAAACATTCAATTTTTTATCAGTTGTAAAAAACATTGTGTTATTGTTTAAAACCAACTTTTTTATTTTAATAATTATTTTTTAAATTTAAATATATTTTAATGGACAAATAGGTACATTATACCTATATTATTCATATGTAATTCATTGGAGTAATTTTAAAATAAGAGTATATATATAAAACTTTATTGATATTTTTAATTTATTTTACCCACATTCTAGGAACAATAGAAAATTTGCATAAAACGTAATTTTCCACTTTTGTGAAGTGAATTTTAAAAATCCAATAGACACTATTGTAATAAGTAAGTAAAATGTGTTTCAACATGATGAAATTAATTTTTTTGAATAGTAACTTTTGAATTTTATTTACCACAGTTAAAAGAAAATTGTTTAATTAAAGGTAAAAATAATATTATAATTACCCCATCACATGTTTGAATTCTATTGTATAAGTTTATTTCAACCAAAATAAACCTTAGGAAAAAAATATGATCCTTGATGATCCACATGGATTAGATAAGGACATTTATTTTATTTTTTTAAAGAAGAGTTAAAAGTGTTAAATACAAATTTTAATTACTAAATCATTTTTAACATGGGGTTATACACACGATAAATTCGACTATAAATATTCATTATAAATGTAAAAATATTTCCGACATCATTGTATTTTATTTATAATTTTTATACTTTAAATAGTCAAATTTATTTATGACACAATGATGATGCATTAATTACCGTATTAAGGAATGATTAAAATAATTGATATTATAATTATTAAAATAAATGTAAATTGAAACGTTTGATACCATAAAATAATTTTATAGGTGTATATGACATTTTATGGTGGATTCAATGTTTTTTTCTAAATAATCATGTTTTTATGACTTTCACAGAAACCAAATACTAAATATTGTCAAAATTGTCCTAAATGTGTTTTTGAAACAAATAAGATTTTATTAAATTATATAATATTCATAAAAATATAATATTTTGTCAATGGACATATATAATTTCAGATATGTAATTAGTTAACAACTTTATGTTCTCAAGGAATTTTATAGTAACAATATTAACCATGTAGTGTAAAAATACTAGATGACATGGTAAAAGTTAAACAATTTTGCTAGGATTTCAATCTAAATGATATGGTTAATATGGTGACCTAAACTTTTAAAAAACCTTTTGTTAGAGAGGATTTAGACTTATTCCCACCTTAGCCTCAGAATAAATATATTTAGATAAATTGTAAACCGAAAATAATTTTATAATAAAATAATACTTCAGGATTTTCCTAAAGTGCCCCTCACCTCTCTTATTAAATGGTATTTCCCCATCTATTTTATTCACACCTTCAAATGTATTTGGATCTGCCAAACCCTACCTAAATATCCTCCCGACTAGCCAAAACTCATCTTATAGGCCTTAATTATGTCATAAATCTTACTTAATGAGCCCTTTTGTTGAAATCAAAAGGAATCACCCGAAGAAGAGGTCATTATTTCATCACATCTTTCAAAGTCCTTTTCTTCTTCCACTTCATCTTTTTTTGTTGATTCCATAACAATATATTAACTCCATATATTCTACATACTTTGATGATATTATGAATATGGTAAAACTATAGTAATTGTTTTATGAATACTCTGAATGAAAAGTCACTATACTGTTGTACGAGTGTCTTACCGTATCAACATCGAGGTGTAGTTCGTTATTCTATACTTAATTATTTGGATGAGTATAATAATGAGTATAATTTATGTAAATAATTAATATATAATTTTAATGATTCTCTGTATATAATTTACCATCCAATTACATACAATTTCAACATCAATAGAATGATATTTTTTCTCGTGCATACGTATAGCTTACTGTCTCCACGACACGATGAGATTTCATTCCCCATCATAACCATTCAAGAATAATTTTCATTTTATGATTTTAAAATAAGATTTAGGAACATTATATCATTTTGAATATTAATCAAATATATCCATTCCATAACCAACGTGAATTACCTAACAAAACATATAACGAAAAATGAATCGGTTAACACCTGAAACCATGATACTACTGAAATATTATTAACAAAGAAATATATTAAAAGATCGTATATGATATCATATTTATGTATGTGGTTCTTGTATGATTTAATAAAAATTATTTAACTATTATACTAAAGGTTAATGTACCCTATACTAGAGAACAATAGAAGGAAAGGGTTAATTTTACAATCTTTTTATTATGTGAGGTTGTTTATACATAGGTATCTACAGGAAAATCTTTATCATCCAAATATGTGTTTCTTAAAGATGTATTTCAAAACATTTTTACAATTTACTTGACTATGGGTTAAAGTAATTTATACCATTTTTTGAATTTTTATAAATATTTTTAAAGGGAATCTTTCCGTCATTTTCCAAACATGGAACATTATGACTATTTCGGAAAATTAAGGAAAAAATATTTTTTAACATAAAAGGAGGGTGTGGCTATTTTCAACCATCATAAAATCTTTGAAGCTTCCCTTAAATGAATATAAGAATATTTGTAATATAAATTTTTCCTTTTATAATTATCCAACTTTTAAACGATTTCAATGTAAAAAAAAGATATTTATCTCATATAGTTTTTGGATTGATTTCATATATGTCATCGTCTATTGTGGAATTTTATGTTTAATTGATAATGATTTATTATGATACAATATTCCATATTGTATTGATAGTTTTATGATATTTTTGACTAGGGATGTTCTATTTTTATGTCTTTCATGATTTATGGTAAACGTATTGAAATTTTATATGCTAGTTAAATAAGAATGTTTCGGTTGTGCTTAACCATTTTCATACGAGGAATGCATTGGATGTAGTAAGTGACGGACGGGGACCTATACAGGCCCTCAATTCATCGATCGGTCTAATGAGACAAAATTGTGTATTGGCATAAGGCAATGGAAATATTTTTATTTATAGTCTTGGCACGTACCACACCTGTTTTTATTTTATTTATTTCATTTCTCTCGGCGTCGGGTGAATTTGCGTAAGTGTGGGTGAGTCCCAGTTTATTTGTTGTTTTTATTTTTTTTATGCACCATGTTTTTAGTGACAGATGTGAAGTCTGTTTGGGTAAGCCCAATCCATTTAGGTATGCACAGTTCTCTTGGATATGCGTGGTTCGTTCGAGTACCCAGGCGTTCACTCATGGAATGAGCCGAGCCACCGTTGAGTCTGCACGTCATCGCTCGAACCATGCGGGGCAACCGCACGGTCATACAATTTTTTTAATGTTAATTAAATTAGATTACTACGCTGATTAAATATATATATATATATATATATATATGTATATATGTGTACATATATATATAGATGTATGTATATATGTTTCAATGAGGATGTTTTCTTTTATTATTAATGTTTTTCTTATATTTATTACTATTATTACTATTGTCAAAATCTTTTTATTAACTATCTTATTCTATTTTATTTTATTTGATTTATTTATTTTCTTTTATTTTAGTTCTTTTATTGTATTTCATTTCATTTTATCCCTTTTCAATTTTTTTTTCTCTTTCACTCTCAAACCCTAGCGCCCTCCCCCTCTTTTCTCTCTTCTTTATTTTTTTTCTCCCTTTACTTCCTCCCCAATGTTTCCATATCCCTCCTTTTCCCTTCTCCCTCCGCACCCTTTTCTCCTCCTCCCTTCTTTCTTTCTCCCCTTCCTCCTTCTCTCTTTCCTCCCGTCGCTCTTCTTCCTCCCCTCTCCTCGCGCGCGCTTCCTTCCCCCTGCACCACAGGCCACCGCCCCTGCACCCCAGGCCACCACCGCTTCCCTCCGACCAGCCTTCTCTGGTCGCACCTCCTCCAGCATCAGCCTCCCCTCCCGACCTCGCCGGCCTCCCCTCCAACCGGCGCCTCTGCTGGCCTCCCGCCGTCCACCGCCGTCCAGCTGGACCTGGCCTCCTCCGACCCTGGCCATATGCCCTCTCTACACCGGTTGCGCCAGCCACCCCCTGTCTCAACCAGCCCATTTTCGTCCTACCGTCTCCGTCCGGACTCCCCTCTTCCCCCTTCGGTAATCTTTCCCCCCCAATTTTTGGGTTTTTTTGCGCTTTAGGGTTGCGTTCTTGAGTTTTGATGATTTCACTTGCTTACTAAATTAATTTGGAACAATTGTGAATTGTTTTCCATGATGTGAATTTGTTTTCATTTGGTTCAATGGGAGTTTGATTTGTTAATGTTATGTTTCAGTGGTGTTAGTGTATGTATTCTTTTTGAAAACTCACTTTGGGTTGTTTATCAGTGCTTATAAATTGTGCATTTGTGTATTCGAAAGTGTTGTCGTGTAGTTGACATTTTGGTGGTGTCAAAAGTGTGTTTAGTATTAAAAAGTGGGTATGAAAAGGTTTTGGGTATTTGAAGCTGTGGTTTCTCTTTGAATTTGTTCAATAAATTTTAAATTGGTTTTGTTAATAATGTCGATGGTGCAAGTGGTGTTTTGAAAATGTTTTGAGGTGGTTCTTTCACATTGTTTGCTCGTTTGGGTTGTTTTAAGGATTTGTTTGTGTAAATTTAGTTATTATGCATTTTTTGCAGCGCATTTGTGAGATAACCTTGTGATACTGTGGTCGTCGACGTGCGCGTGTGTGTGCGTTTGTGCGAGGCTCGACACACCTTTGTGTTTATACAACGATCCGAGGTAAGTCCCCCAATGCACACACCGTAAAATTTAGAATTTATTATTTGGTTGATGTTTTATTAATTTTAATAAATGAGAAATTTTATAAGATAATAAATTTTAAAATGATTAGTCTGTGCAAAAAAGAGCCGTTTATTTTATACACGACACTTGAAATGTTTTCTTGACGAGCGAACACCCAGTATTGGAAGAATGAACGTTTGGCCTTTAAACATAATTCACAGAATATAAAATGTACTTCTAGTTTTAAAGATAAATGATTTCTTCTGAACAAGTATGTTGGGTTTTCTCGAGAAATGAAGTTTTTCTTTAAAATTGGTGAAGGCCTGTTTGGCACTTTAATAAAATAGATTATTTTGAAAAACCCACTCGGGGGGTGATATTTGGTGTACATTGATTGTGTGATCTTTATGTGATGTTTGTGCATCGGGACTGTTTTATTTACATTGTGGATGCACCCCTTTTTATTTCTTTGTTGACATGGGAACCTAGCAAAGTGAGTTAATCATCTGAGAACGATTGTTGCACTAATTTAGAATAGACACTGGCTAGTGTCCCCATAGCATAGGAATACTGAGTTATTGCTGCTATGGGGATTGGGCCCCTTGATTAGGCCATGCAGGGCTATACCGGTTAGTATTATAGGCGTTATGACATCATCGAGTTATGGCATGCCTTCAAGATGAGTCAGATGTATAGTCTGTTATGAATTGTTCAGGATCTTCTAGGTTCAACCCATGTTTCTTTTAGTGTTTATTTTTATGTGGCGGACGATTGAGAGGTCTGGTTCGGTAGCTGGACCTTGTGTGCCACTTTTTCCATTTCCCTTAGTGTGTGTTGCATGTTATGTGTTTTCCCCTTTTTACTAACAACTAATATTTGGGTTTCTAAATTGTTCGCAAAAGCGATTTTGAAAATTCAAGGCACACGTTTCTTCCAAACATTAAACTTGTTTTTAAATGAAAAAGGGCAATGGATGTTTACTTGTTTTAGAAATAAAAGTGGGTGTGTGGAAACCCATATTTTATATAATTTAGTTCAAACCTGGAATTGGTAAATTCTTTTTTTAATGGTATGTGCATTGGAAATAGAATTAATCAGTCCTACATACTGAGTTTTAATACTCACGCCTATTGTGTTTTCCTATTTTTAGTTTTTCTCCTGGTTGGTTCAAACTTGCTCGTCGTGGGCGAGAGTTGGTTGTGGATTGGTGAGAGACTCTTAGGTTTGCGAGGAGTTTTGGATCGTGGACAAGTTAGTGGTCTGTTTTTTTTATTATCATTTATTTATTTTATGCTTCTTAGTAAATTTTTCTTTGGGTGAAATCATTCCCATCTATACTCTGTGATGCTATGGTGCTTGTCGCCAGCCCGGGAGGATTCGGAATGCCTCTCAGGCCATGTCACGGATCGACTCGGATGACCGGTTCGGGTCGACCCGGGTTGGTTCGTGACAAAATGGAATCAGAGGAGGTTTTTTCCTAAGCAGATCTTGCTTCTAAAAATGCCCATTCTTATTTTAGGTTGTCATGATAGAAGGAGTATAATTGTTGGGACTCGATGTATAGCGAAGAGAAGGACGTCATAAACCCTTTCTCGTTCTGACCCATGGGTTACCACGAGATTTATGGGCATGTTGGTTTCCTTTGATTGTTGTGAACCATTTTATGTTGGGAAATGAAAATGGAGTTGGGAAAGTAGCTCTGCAAACTCGCAGGTCCTAGAAAGCCATGTGGAGTCGGAGACTTTACCCTAAAATTCTCTCAGTGACGGTGGTGTGACTGATGTATGGCCGCCAACCATATGGTCGAGTCACCCATCTTCAATAGTGTCCCTCTAGTAAATCATTTGTGGTTTCCTTATTTTTGAAAGTCATTGAGAAATGTTGAATTTAAAATAGTATTTATTATCTTTTTATCAGGTTCTTTGTTTCTCTGTTCTGTAGTGTCCGCCCACAAAAATTCGATGGATGACCAAGGTGCAGCTTTAGGTGGTGCATCCTCGGAAAATCCTCAAGTTGATCAGCCCAAAGACTACATCCTCGAGTTTCGAAAGTTTAACCCTCCCCTCCTTTATGGGAAACAGATCCTCTTGAGGTAGAGGAGTGGCTATGGAATATTGAAAGGAACTTTTGTTCTCTCCTTCCACATGAATCCCTGAAGGTGAAGTTGGATACCATTATGCTTGAAGGACCAACCTGGAAGTGGTGGAAGTCTGTGTCTCGAAGCAAGCCTCAAGATGATCTCACATGGGAGTTATTCATGTCTTCCTTTATCTAATGACAATTCTCTGAGTTGACGAAGCTTAGGAAGATGATGAAATTGTGTTGTCTTCAGCAGGGTGCTGAATCGGTAGTGGAATTCTATGACATTTCATAGACCTAGTTCAATACGACCTATGGTTTGTTGCAAATGATCCCGGGAAGACTCGACAATTTGAGTCTTCACTTCGAACTGAACTACGATTGAAAGTGGAAGAGCTCAACCTAACCACTTTCTCGGATGTTGTAGACCGACCCTTCCTGGCTGAAGCTGAGTTAGCAGGAGGACATGAGATTATGAATCCTTCCCCGACCAAGGGAGACAGTGCAGGGGATGACGATAGGAAGAATAAGAAATGACCTGATTCTAGTGGCTCTAATAGAGGAATCAAGAGGCCCTTAGACCTTCAATCAACTTCTTCGCAGCGTAATGTCGTGATCTGTCACCAATGTGGTAAGCTGGGTCACAAGAAGCCGGTGTGCCCGAGTGCTCCGAAACATTCCCATACATGTGGATGTCTGGTCCACTTGAAGCATTTCTGCTGTGGTGTTTCCAAGAAGCGTGTTAAATCCAAACCTGGATCGCCGAAGGCCACCTCATCCCGTCAGCAGGAGTAGACTGATGTATGTGGATCAGTTTGATGTTTTCTTTCTATGGTGTTATTTGTATGTAATAGTCGAGTCTGGTGTTGTTTTTTCGTGTCCTTTTCTTTCAGATGTATGAATGATTATGGTAGAACTCCTTTATTTTTAAACCCTCATTCTAATGGATGTGTGATTGTTAAAATTCTGATTCATGTGTCATGATTCGGGGGTTTCATAAACCCGACTGCAAAGCTATAAGATGCTTCATTCATCAGAGTTCCAGCCACAGGCCTCGAAGTGAAGCTGGCGCATAGTCGGGGGAACTCCAGCAAAAAAGTGATGTTTGGGGACATGGAGTTCTTCTCAGTAAGAGCGCGGTGATGGTTTAAGCCTTCTGCATGGGTGCCCTATTTATGGCTGTGTTACTTAGTGGAAAGTGGCATGAGACCCTATTTCTGCCTCATGCCTTGTTTGTGTGTAAGAACATCCTGGTCATACCGTTGTTCTCGTTTATTAAGAGTTGCTCTCTTTATGCTTTCTGGGTGTGGGTGGTGTGTTGGACAGACCCCCCTTCCACCCGTGGTCTATGATGGTTGGTGATGATGATGGGAGGTCCTCTTATTCTTCTCTCCTTGGCACTTCCTTATGGTGGGGAGTCCATTCGAGCCTCCCCTTTTTGGAAAATCTTGTGATCATGAATCTTGTTTCAAGTGAAGGCGTACCGGTCCTATTCCGAGAACTGGCTTGACCTTTATGGTGGGGAGACCCATCATGGGTCTCATTGAATTCAGTTTGGCATGTTTCTTATGGTGGGGAGTCTGTTCGGACCTCCCGTGTCAATACCCCAGTTTCGTCCTGGGGTTTGGTTGGGTGGTGGTTGATCTCATGAGAAACAACCTAATTCTATATTCTCCTTTTTAGTGGAGAGTTGGGGTGTAATAATCCCAATGTAATATTGGAGTAAGGTTTTAAGAGGTATGGGTTGGGTGTGGTCTTAACTTGTTAGTTGGTTTCAAAAGGGTCATTGTGTTTTAAGGTTGAATTGAGGATAGAGGAATTGGTTGAGTGCCATTTAACTGTGTTTTAGCTATGTGCATGTTGGGACTGAATTTAGTTTTGTGAATGTTTTTTGTCTTTTAAAGTGATCAACTGGAGGTAGTCACACCATTAGGGAGGGTGACACTAAGCAGTTAATTCATTCTTATTGCATGAGTTCTTTTGGTTTTTACCCTATTTGGCTTTCCAGGGATGGAAATCTTTATGGTGGGGAGAATTGTCACACCTCGTTTTATTTTATTTATTTTATTTCTCTTGGCATGGGGTGAATTTGAGTAAGTGTGGGTGAGTCCCGGTTTTTTTCTCCCTTTACTTCCTCCCCAAGGTTTCCCCAATCCCTCCTTTTCCCTTCTCCCACCGCACCCTTTTCTTCTCCACCCTTCTTTCTTTCTACCCTTCCTCCTTCTCACTTTCATCCCACTGCTCTTCTTCCTCCCCTCTCCTCGCGCGCGCTTCCTTCCCCCTGCACCCCAGGCCGCCGCCCCTGCACCCCAGGCTGCCGTCGCCGCCCCTGAACCCCAGGCCACCGCCCCTGCAACCCAGATCACCGCACCACCATCTGACTAGCCTTCTCCGGCCACACCTCCTACAGCATCTCCCTACCCTCCTGGCCTCGCCGGCCTCCCCTCCAACTGGCACCTCCACTGGCCTCCCTCCATCCACCATCATCCAGTCGGCCCCGGCCTCCTCCGACCCTGGCCGCATGCTCTCCCTACATCGGCCGCGCCGGCCACCCTCTGTCCCGACCAGCCTGTTTCCATCCTTCCGTCTCCGGCCTGACTCCCATCTTCCCCCTACGGTAAGCTTTCCCCCCAAATATTTTTGTGTTGTTGCACTTTAGGGTTGCGTTCTTGAGTTTTTATGATTCCACTTGCTTATTAAATTAATTTGGAACAATTGAAAATTGTTTTTCATGATGCGATTTTTTTTGATATGGTTCAATGGGTGTTTGATTTGTTAATTTTATGTTTTGGTGGTGTTAGTGTACATATTCTTTTTGAAAACTCAATTTGGGCTATTTATCAGTGCCGATAAATTGTGCAGCTGTGTATTTGAATGTGTTGTGGTGTAGCTGACATTTTGGTGGTGTCACAAGCGTGTTTAGTCTTAATAGTGGTTTTCAAAATGTTTTGTGTATTTCAAGCTATGATTTCTCTTCGAATTTGTTCAATAAATTTTAATGTTGTTTTGTAAATAATGTCAACGGTAAGAGTGGTGTTTTGAAATTTTGTTGAGGTGGTTATTTCACGTTGTTTGCTCGTTTGGGTTGTTTTAAGGCTTTGTTTGTGTAATTTTAGTTATTGTGAATTTGTTGCAGCGTGTTTGCGAGATAACCTCGCGATACTTTGGTCGTCGACGTGTGTGTGTTTGTGCGTTTGTGCACGGTGCGACAAACCTTTTTGTTTGGACAGCGAGCCGAGGTAGGTCCCCCAATTCAATCACCTTTAAATTTAGAATTTATTAATTGCTTGATGTTTTATAAATTTTAATAAATGAGAAATTATATATGATAATAAATTTTAAAATGATTATTCGGTAAAAAAGATCCGATTATTTTATATACGACACTTGAAATTTTTTCTTCAAGAGAGGACACCTAGTATTCGAAGAATGCCCGTTTGGCCTTTAAACATAATTCACAGAATTTCAAATGTATTTATAGTTTTATAGATAAATGATTTATTCCGAACAAGTGTTTTGGGTTTTCTCGAGAAATGATGTTATGATTTAAAATTGGTGAAGGCCCGATTGGCACTTTAATAAAATAGATTATTTTGGAAAACCCACTTGGGGGGTGATCTTTGGTGTGCGTTGATTGCGTGAGCTTTATGTGATGTTTGTGCATCGTGACTGTTTAATTTACATTGTGGACGCACCCCTTTTTATTGCTTGTGTTGACATGGGAACCTGGAATAGTGAGTGAATCTTCTGAGAACGATTGCTGCAGTAGTTTAGAATACACATTGGCTAGTGGCCCCATAGCAGGGGAATACTGAGTTATTGCTGTTATGGGGATTGGTCCCCTCGATTAGGCCATGCAGGGCTATACGAGGTAGTAGTATAGGTGTTATGACATCATCGAGTTAGGGCATGCCTTCAGGATGAGTCAGATGTATAGTATGTTCTGGATTGTTCACGAACTCCTAGGTTTGAACCATGTTTCTTTTAGTGTTTATTTGTATGTGGAGGATGATTGATAGGTCTAGTTCGGTAGCTGGCCCTTGTGTGCTGCTTTTTCCATTTCCCTTACTGTGTGTTGAATGTTGTGTGTTTTCCCCTTTTTACTAACAACTAAAATTTGGGTTTCTAAATGGTTCTCAAAAACGATTTTGAAAATGCAATGCACATGTTTCTTCCAAACATTAAACTTGTTTTTAAATTAAAAAGGCCAATGGACTGTTACATGTTTTAGAAATGAAAGTGGGTGTGTGGAAACCCATATTTTATATAATTTTGTTCATACATAGAATTGATAATTTCTTTATTTAATGGTATGAGCATTGAGAATAGAATTAGTCGGGCCTACCTACTGAGTTTTAATACTCATGGATATAGTGTTTTCCTATTTTTAGTATTGCTACAGGTTGATTCGATCTTGCTCGCAGTGGGTGAGAGTTGGTTGTGGATTGGTGAGTGACTCTCAAGGCCACGAGGAGTTTTGGATCATGGACAGGTTAGTGGTCTGTTTTGTTTTATTATAGTTTATATATTTTATGATTATTAGTAATTTTTTATTTGGGAGAAATCGTTCCCATCTGTACTCTGTGATGCCCTGGTGCTTGTCGCCAGCCCGGGAGGATCCTGAACGCCTCTAGGGCTATGTCGTGGATTTTCATGGATGACAGGTTTGGGCCGACCCGGGTTGGTTCATGACAAAATGGTATCAGAGGAGGATTGTTCCTAAGCAGACCATGCTTCTTAGAGTGCCGGTTGTTTTTTCAGGTTGTCATGATAGAAGGAGTAGAATTGTCAGGACTCGAGGTATAGGGAAGATAAGGACTTCATGAACCCTTGCTCATTCCGAACCTTGGGTTACAACGGGATGTATGGGCATGTTGGTGTCCTTTAAATTTTGTGAACCATTTTATGTTGGGAAATGAAAAGGGAGTTGGGAAAGTAGCTCCGCGAGCTCTCAGGGCCTGGAAAGCCATGTGGAGTCGGAGAATTTACCCTAAAATTCTCTCAATGATGGTAGTGTGACTGACGTATGGTCGCCAACCATATAGTTGAGTCACCCATCTTCACTAGTTTCCCTCAAGTAAATCATTTGTGGTTTCCTTCTTTTTGAAAAATGTTGAGAAATGTTGAATTTAAAATAGTATTGATTATGTTTTTATAAGGTTCTTTGTTTCTTTGTTCCGTAGTGTTCGCCCACGAAAATTAGATGGATGCCCAAGGTGCAGCTTCAGGTGGTGCATCCATGGAAAATTCTCCAGCTAATCTACCCAAGGACTAAGTCCTTGAGTTTCGAAAGTTTTAGCAACCCCTCTTTTATGGGCAAATAGATCCTCTTGAGGCAAAGGAGTGGCTGTGGAAGATTGAAAGGAAATTCTGTTCTATCCTTCCCCCTGAATCCCTGAAGGTGATGTTGGATACCTTTATGATAGAAGGACCAACCTAAAAGTGGTGGAAGTATGTTTCATGAATCAAGACTCAAGAAGATCTCACATGGGAGTTCTTCAAGTCTTCCTTTATCCAACGACACTTCTTTGAGTTGACGAAGCTAAGGAATAGGATAAAATAGTGTTGTCTTCAGCAGGGTGCTGAATCGGTACAAGAATTCTACGAAATTTCATAGACCTAGTTCCATAAGACATATGGTTTATTACAAATGATACCGGGAAGGCTCGACAATTTGTGTATGCTCTCCGACCTGAACTACAATTAAAAGTGGAAGAGCTCAACCTAACCACATTCTCGGATATTGTGTAGCAACCCTTCCTGGATGAAGTTGAGTTACCAGGAGGACATGAGGTTACGAATCCTTCCCCGGCCTTGGGAGACAGTGTAGGGGATGACGATAGGAAGAATAAGAAACGACTTGATTCTGGTGGATGTTTGGGACACTTGAAGCGTTTCTGCCGTGGTGTTTCCAAGAAGTGCGCTAAATCCACACCTGTCTCATCGATGGCCAGCTCAGCCCGTCAGCAAGAGTAAACTGATGTATGTGGATCAGTTTGATGTTTTCTTTCTATGGTGTTATTTGGATGTAATAGTCGAGTCTGGTGTTGTTTTTTCATGTGCATTTCTTTCAGATGTAGTATTGATTATGGCAGAACCCCTTTCTTTTTAAACCCTTCTTCTAATGGATGTGTGATTGTTAAAATTCGGATTCATGTTTCATGATTTTGGGGTTTCATAAATCTTACTGCGAAGCTGGAAGATGCTTCATTCATCAGAGTTCCAGCCACAGGCCTCAGAGTGAAGCTGGCGCGTAGTTGGGGGAACACCAGCAAAAAGGTGAAGTTTTGGGACATGGATTTATTCTCAGTAAGAACGCGGTGATGGTTTAAGCCTTCTGCATGGGTGCCCTGCTTATGGCTGTCTTACTTAGTGGAAAGTGTAATGAGACCTTGTTTCCGCCTCATGCCTAGTTTGTGTGTAAGAACATCCTGGTCATACCGTTGTTCTCGTTTATTAAGAGTTGCTCGCTTTATGATTTCTGGGTGGGGTGGTGTGTTAGACAGATCCCCCCTCCCACCCGTGGGCAGTGATGGCTGGTGATGATGCTGGGAGGTACTCCTATTCTTCTCTCCTTGGATTTTCCTTATGGTGGGGAGTCCGTTCGGGCCTCCCCTTGTTGGAAATTCTTGTGATCATGAATCTTGTTTCAAGTGAAGGCATACCGGTCCTTTTCCGAGAACTGTCTTGACCTTTATGGTGGGGGGACCCATCACAGGTCTCATTGAATTCATTTTGGCTTGTTTTCTATGGTGGGGAGTCTGTTTGGACATCCTATGTCAATACCCCCGTTCCGTCCTGGTGTTTGGTTAGTTGGTCGTTGATCCCATGCGAAACAACCTAATTCTATATTCTCCTTTTTAGTGAAGAGTTTGGGTGTGAGAATCCCTATGTAATATTGGAGTAAGGTTTTAAGTGGTACGCGTTGGGCATGGTCTTAACTTGTTTGTTGGTTTCAAAAGGGTCATTGTTTTTTAAGGTTGAATTGAGGATGGTGGAATTGGTTGAGTCCCATTTAACGGTGTTTTAGCTATGTGCATGTTGGGACTAAATTTAGTGTTGTGAAAGTACATTGTCTTTTGAAGCGATCAACTGGAGGTACTCACACCATGAGGGCGGGTAACACTTAGCGGGTAATTCATTCCTATTGCATGAGTCCATTTGGTTTTGACCATGTTTTGACGTTCTGGGGACGAAATGTTTTATGGTGGGGAGAATTTCCATAACTCTTTTTATTTTATTTATTTTATTTCTCTTGGAGTCGGGTGAATTTGCGTAAGTGTGGGTGATTCCCAGTTTATTTATTTATTTATTTTTTTCTCCCTTCACTTCCTCCCCAAGGTTTCACTTATCCCTCCTTTTCCATTCTCCCTCCGCACCCTTTTCTTCTCCTCCCTTATTTTATTCTCCCCTTCTTCCTTATCTCTTTCCTCCCACTACTATTCTTCCTCCCCTCTCCTCGCGTGCGCTTCCTTCCCCCTACACCCTAGGCCACCGCCCCTGCACCCCAGGCCACCGCACCACCCTCCGACTAGCCTTCTCTAGCCGCACCTCCTCCAGCATCGCCCTCCCCTCTCGTCCTCGGCGGTCTCCCCTCCAACTGATGCCTCCACTGGCCTCCCACCATCCAACGCCGTCCAGCTAGCCCCAGCCTCCTCCGACCGTGGCCACGAACCCTCCCTGCACTAGCCGCACCGGCCACCCCCTGTCCCGACCAGCCCGTTTTCGTCCCGCCATCTCCGGCCGGACTCCCCTCTTCCCCCTTCGGAAAGCTTTCCCCCCAAAATTTTGGGTGTTGTTGCACTTTTGGGTGGAGTTATTCAGTTTTGATGATTTTACTTTCTTATTAAATTAATTTGGAACAATTGTGAATTGTTTTTCATGATGCGAATTTGTTTTGATTTGGTTCAATGGGCGTTTTATTTGTTAATGTTACGTTTAGGTGGTGTTAGTGTATGTATTCTTTTTGAAAAATCACTTTGGGATATTTATCAGCGCCGATAAATTGTGCAGTTGTGTATTTGAATGTGTTGTGGTGAAGTTTACATTTTGGTTGTGTCAAAATCATGTTTAGTCTTAAAATTGTGTTTTGAAAAGGTTTTGGGTATTTGAAGCTATGGTTTCTCTTTTAATTTGTTCAATAAATTTTAAAGTGGTTTTGTAAATAATGTCGATGGTGTGAGTGGTGTTTTGAAAATGTGTCGAGGTGGTTCTTTCACGTTGTTTTCTCTTTTTGGTTGTTTTAAGGCTTTGTTTGTGTAATTTTACTTATTGTGCATTTTTTGCAGCTCTTTTACGAGATAACCTCGAGATACTATGGTCGTCGATGTGCGCATGTTTGTGCGTTTGTGCGAGGCACGACACACCTTTGTGTTTGGACATCGAGTCGAGGTAGGTCCCCCACTGCACTCACCATTAAATTTAGAATTTATAAATTGCTTGATTTTTTATTAATTTTAGTAAATGAGAATTTATATATGACAATAAATTTTAAAATGATTATTTGGTGCAAAAAGAGCCGTTTATTTTATACACGAAACATGAAATGTTTTCTTGAGGAGTGGACACCCAGTATTGGAAGTATTCCCGTTTGACCTTTAAACATAATTCAAGGAATTTAAAATGTACTTTTAGTTTTAAAGATAAATGATTTCTTCTGAACAAGTGTTTAGGGTTTTCTCGAGAAATGAATTTTTTCTTTTAAATTGGTGAATACCCGTTTGGAACATTAATAAAATAGATTATTTTGGAAAACCCACTCGAGGGTGATGTTTAGTGTGTGTTGATTGCGTGAGCTTTATGTGATGTTTGTGCATCGTGACTGTTTAATTTAAATTGTGTATGCACCCCTTTTTATTGCATGTGTTGACATGGGATCCTCGCATAGTGAGTAAATCTTCTGAGAACGATTACTGCACTAGTTTAGAATATGCACTGGCTAGTGGCCCCATAGCAGGGGTATACTAATTTATTACTGCTATGGGGATTGGGCCCCTTGGTTATTGATCGTACCACGATTCACTGTTTCATTTTCACCCTTACACCGTTGTGCTAAACATATTTTGTATTAAAAATTATAAAAATATTATCAAATTGTGTTTCATGTTTGATTAAATAATTTTGTGTTTATAACTATTATAATGGGAAATGTTACTTGTTTTTATTGTTTCAATGTAGGTGGAGGTGATTTGGAGGGCCCTTGATGAAGTGAAATAAAAATGGGCCAAAATTGCATGGATCCATGGACATCTGTCCACTGTTTTGAATATTACACGCCATCCGTGGATCCAAATGGGCTGAAAGTTTGTGGTCCTGTCCAAAATTCATTATTCTAAATTTCATATTGAGGAACCAAATCATGATTCGGCTTGTAAAGGGCCCAACCGAACTGATTTGTTCAAGCCACCGAATTTGGACCATGTCAAATGCGGCGTTCTGTATTTTATCAATATCACGAGCAGTGGTTGTCCAAACGCTGCCAAAAATTCTATGGAGACAGCCAAGAGGTAGGGATACAACCTTTCTATTTTCTCCAAAGCGAGATAAGACTGTTTGAAGGCCGAAACGCGTCGTGCAAGTTGATTGATGAAATCTGTGTGTCCAAAACCACCTCCCATATTTTCTATAAAAGGGAACCTTGGGCTCCTCATTTGTAAGATCGGCCAAGGAGTGAAGTGCTTCCAATTTGGAGTCCTAGAGGAGTCTCCTAATCACCTTGGAGGTTCTGGAGGCCCCTATCCTCATAGGGGGATCAACAATGAAGAAGGAGTTCAACTCGAGCTTCCTCCTCCTCCCGATGTCGAGCTAAAAGATAGGTGTTCGTTGTGAGGGAGCTACACAAATGTCAAGGGAGTTTCGATGCATACATTAGCTACTGGTTTGGAGTAATTTGGGTTTTTAAACATTTCATTCCATGTATCTTATTTTATTTCAGATTTGAATGCTTTATTTGATACATGAGAGTGATATGCTCTTAATTTCTAACCGATCGGTGTGAGGTTTTGAGTGTGTGACTTGTGTTGTTCCGATTGGACATCACAAGAATCCTTTTCATACCCAACTTATTGAGATTTCAATATTCTTTGGAAGCTCTTATTCCATGCATAAGTACTGGACCTTGACAATACAATTGTTAAGTCAAGGTTGGGTCCTTAAAGCATTGAAATAAAAGCTTAGGAATTAATCGGGATTCTAATTAACTCCAACCAAAGAATTACTCTAAACCCAAGAGGAATCTCTATGAATAATGAACTTGATATGTGTGTAGTGAAGTCACATAGACCCTTTTATCTCATATTTCTCAAAATCAACTTGGCCACTCATCTTTTAAGCTATTTCAACTAAGTCATTGTTTTAAACTGTTTTCAAAACCACCCCCTCTCTTAGTAATTTTTATTAAAAATAAACACTCTAAACCTACCAACTCTCCTTGAGAGATGACCTAGGGTCTTCCCTAGACTATATATCATCCTGAAAAACATAATCAATTTGACGTGTCACGACAGCGCGGTCAGTTATGCCATGCAGGGCTATACCGGGTAGTAGTATGGGTGTTATGATGTCATCGAGTTAGAGCATGCCTTCAGGATGAGTCAGATGTATAGTATGATCTGGATTGTTAACGATCTTCGAGGTTTGACCCATGTTTTTTATTGTTTTTTTGTTTTTGGAGGATGATTGAGAGGTGTAGTTCGGTAGCTAGCCCTTGTGTGCCACTTTTTCCATTGCCCTTAGTGTGTGTTTCATGTTATGTGTTTCCCCCTTTTTACTAACAACTAAAATTTTGGTTTCTAAATGGTTCGCAAAAGCGATTTTGAAAATGCAACGCACATGTTTCTTCCAAACATTAAACTTGTTTTTAAATGAAAATAGGAAATGGACTGTTAATTGTTTTAGAAATGAAAGTGGGTGTGTGGAAACCCATATTTTATATAATTTAGTTCAGACATGGAATTGATAAATTCTTTATTTAACGGTATGTGCATTGGGAATAGAATTGGTCGGGCCTACCTACTGAGTTTTAATACTCATGCCTATAGTGATTTCCTTTTTTATAGTTTTGTTGCAGGTTGGTTTGAGCTTGATCTCCATGGGCGAGAGTTGGTGGTGGATTGGTGAGCGACTCTCAGGGTCGCAATGAGTTTTGGATCATGGACAGGTTAGTGGTCTATTTTGTTTTATTATCGTTTATTTATTTTATGCTTGTTAGTAAATTTTTCTTTGGGTGAAATTGTTCCCACCTGTACTCTGTGATTCCCTGGCGCTTGTCGCCAGCCCGGGAGGATCAGGAACGCCTCTCGGGACATGTCACGGATCGGCTCGGATGACCAGTTCGGGTCAACCCGGGTTGGTTTGTGACAGAACGAGGCCTTTACTATGTGGTAATGATGTTCGGTATTATTAATTTCATCATTATGAGATTAGATATTGACATTACATGTGATTATTGGTCAATTAGACTATCCATGTGAATAGGTAAATGGAATTATTTGATCTATCTTTCCCATATTCTACTGATGTTTCTATTTTAAAGGCTTGTGTTTTAGTAATATACATTGGCTTAAATGTTTATGCTTATTTATGATATTTCCAGCTATATTGTTATCCTTACTGAGAATATGAGCTCATCCCTTTATTTTGTCTTATTTTCCACAGTATGTGAAGAAGTATATTATGGCTAACCTGTAGGAATCAGCTAAGGTATATGAGTGTTTTCAAAGGATACACAACATTACTTTTTCATTTCATAATGTAATGTAGTACATATGTATGTATCTAGTACTTCCAATTCTTCTAAACTGATCGATCATTCGGGTCATGATCTATTGTGATCATGTCAATGTTATTTAATAATTAACCAACTCTATGTATGGGGCATTACATTAAATCTATGATTTGGATCTAGATCATATTCTTCATTATTTCGTGATGATTCCTCATAAATTGGGGATTTTTTTGGGACAACACTCATTGAAAAATTGATGTAGGATGATTATTATTCAAATCCCACTGTCATGATCTTGATATTGTGTGTGTAGTTTAATAATTTATATTATATGATTATCAATTGAGTTTTTTAAATTTATTTAATTAATTTATTATATTAATTAATTAATGGTTTATGAAATTGAGGATATTTAATTGATCGAATTAGAATAATTAATTTTCGAAATAATTATGGAGATGTTTTGAATATGAAATTAGATTAATTATTTTTTGAATTCATTATTGTATGGTTTTGTGATAATTTGATTGATTTAAATTAATTAATTATTTTTTCAATTAATTAATGGAATTACAATAATTAATTAAATGTTAAATTAATAAATGTGAATTGTTGTGATTTTTAAATTGATTGTATTGAATTAATTAATTACTGAATTAATTAATGGATTTTTTAATTGTTAAATGTTATAAGAAGGTTGATATTGGTTAACCATGAATGATTTGATATATGTGATATATGTTTTTTTTGTTATATTTGTGTGTTGGACATGGTATGCTACTTCCAAATCCAATAGTGATATGTTTGTTCGTATTCTGGTATGTGGCATGGCCTGGTACTTCCAAATCCAATAAATATAAATTTATTAATAAATCTTTATTATACATGGTATTCTACTTCCAAATCCCATAGTGATAAACATATTGAGAAATGAGTTTGGGACATAGATTGCTGCTTCAAATTACCATGGGGCCAATGCATGACAACCCAAAACTATACAGTTGGAATTCAATTATGGTTTAATATGAATGTATTATAATTTTAAATGAAATAGATAATTCTATATCATGTGTCATAATTATTTGTAAATGGATTATATGGCGTGGTTCATAATCCATCATGGGACAAAGTAGGTATTTATATTTCAGGCATCCTAAAGATCTCACAAATTTTGTGGTTAAAGAAAGAGTAAATAAATTAATATAAAATGTTTACTGGATTGCCATTATTTTATTCTTCATACAACTCTATAAAATGTTATTGATTTTATATTTGTTTAGAAGTCATTTGTGGATTCTTATTTAGTTTTACCCACAACAAACTAAGGGTACTTGATCGAAACATGAATTGATTTCATGGTTGTAGGACATGCTAAGGGAAAGAGCCATATTTTAGATGGCTGAGTTGGGATGGATCTTATGTGAGAGAATCGAACATGGGGTTTCGACCCTCTTGGAGTTTTCATTTTCATTCATTATTTTTTTATTGGAATTTTACATGTATTTGGAATGAAATTTCTACTATTTCATTCTGAATATTATATTTCATATTTTGGTCATCATGTGATATTGATGATCTTCTAGTTATGGATATATCTATAAGGTTTTCTTTATATCTTTTCCACTATTGTTCTATATTAAGTAAGAGTGTGTAGTATCCACAAGATTTATATTATATCCTCACTGCTAGTCGGCAACATTTGTCATAAGCGGAGGTGTGCTTGAGGTCTGTGACCAGCCAGCTTGGGGCATAGGTTTGTGGCACGCAGTTTGAGATGTTACAAAGTGTTATAAGAGAGGTTTTGAAATATAAATATTTTTATTACTATTTGGAGAGGTAGACATGATAATTGGATGATTCTGGCCTTGGTAAAGAGCAAGTTCATGTTTGAATATTCCTAATGTAAGCAGGTAAAATCCACGTTCCTACAGTAAGATAATATTTATTAATGTCCATTGTTATAGTTGATGTTATTTCACCCCCACTGATTCACATGTTGTGTGATGTGATTATTGATTCTATGTTTTTATGAGATTTGAATCATGTCCATGTACAACATGATATTTGAGAATTCATGCATCATACTAGTCAATAAGGATTATTTTGTGACATGCATAATTTAGGCATGCTTTGAAAATGGGTTTTCTATAATTTATTGAACTTGTATTTATTTCATTCCATGTGACAGTGAACCGAAAATTGAAAACTGTAATTGAAAATCTTAAATGATCCAAAAGGTGAATAAATGGGTGTTTATTGAGAAATTTGAATACTGCTAATTAGTTTTCTCATTGATAACCATGACCTAGATATAGGATTGTTAAATGTAGTGGTTGTACGTGTTGACTATGTAGTGGAAAAATGAGAAATGATGTGAATTGATTTTTTGGAATGACTCTTGTTATCCAATTTAGTGTTGTGAAATGTATCATAGGATATGTGTTTTCAATTATATGGATATTCCTCTATGATGATTCTTATTGAGATGATGATAGGTGGACCTGGCTAGAGATGATCCACTAGTAGTGGAAACTAAGGCACTGATAGTGCTGGGTGAGGAAGTCATAGGGTAGTTAAAATGAGAAAATTCCATGGATTATGTATTTTATGGAATTATACCTATGGACGGATAGGAAAAATATGTCTGATTTGATGACTTAATTTCAATTTTAGCACCCTCATACTTTCACCACTGAGGGTGGACCTGAGGAAACTGAGTTCTATATTGAGTTTTTCCATACTAAGCATGCCAAAAAATAGTGTCTAATTGAGAAGTGATTCAAGATGAGAGCTTATATGTTTTTTGGTCAGTCGAAGTGTCGGCAGGACTTCTAAACTCGAGATGGTCAGCTGGTTAATTTGGAGTGAAATGATTTTTTGAATGATTTCATAGAGTACTTTCACCTTGAGACACTTTGGAATGAGTGATAAACCAATTTCATGCTATTAACATAGGGGAGTTTGTCTATGATGGACTAGGATGGATGATTTATAGATTTGTAGTTCATTTCTCTAGTATTGAAATGGGATGAAGCTACTTCAGCAAAACAGTTTCATGATGGGCTTAAATGCAATACTAGTGCCCATATGAATATCTTAAGTTTGATGAAGTTTTCAAAAGTGTGGAATCATGCTATAATTAATGATGGTAACTTCAAGGAGGCTTCTATTAAAGAGGAAAAGTGGTTTTTCCTAGATGGGTAGTAAGAACAACTTCAAAGGGAGGAGATGTCACTACGAGAATGTTAGCCATTATGATAGCAAAAAGAGAAGCCATGGGTAGGCTCTATAACACCACAATATTTCATAGTACGTTATCTCTTTAAATTAATTTAATATCTTATATTTCAGGAAACATCGACTTGGCTTGCGTTATACCCAAGATTGAGTTTTTGTGAAATAACTCATTAGTATTATAATTATTTAAATGATATATTTATTTATCAATTAAATATAGTAGTATTAATAGTTAAAAATAAATTTTATATGTTATTTATAATGTATTCACATAAATAAAACATCTTTATATTGAAATGTATATGTTTTTTTGAAATAATTATATATTTAGAAAAACTATTCTTTTAAAATAACTACTTTTAAGTCCTTTTGTGAACAATAATAAAATTAATTCTAGACACTACTAAAAATTGAATTTTGTAAAATAGACATTATTTGTGAATTTAGAATACCAAAATTATCTTAGGGTGAATTTTTTTTATTTTTCTCAAAACTTTAAATTTTTATGAATAATTAAAATATTACATAGTACATAAAAACTGAATTTATCATTTAAATAATTATTTATAATTAAAATTTATCATAATGTAAAATTTGATACATAATATATATATTAGAAAAATGTATGTCATTTGAGTCATTTTATAATAATATTAGATATATTAAATTTTATTGAACCTTTATAACATTATTTTTACCCACATTCTAGGCACATTTACTAACCGTCAAGGCAATTTGGAAAATTGGCATAAAACCTAATTTACCCGCTTATGTGAATTCAATTTTAAAAAAATATGATAGAAACGGTTGTAATCAGTAAATAAATGGGGGTTCAATATGATGAAAATAAGTTTTTGTGAATAAAAACATTAGAAATTTATTTTCCATAGTTAAAAGTAAATTGGGTAATTAAAGGTAAAAATAATATTATAAAAAAATAATTTACCCCAACCCATGTCTTAATTATATTTGATAAGTTTATTTAGACCAAAATATTCCATAATACAAAAATAATACCATTTTTATCCATTTGGGTAAGATTAGGACATTTATTATATTTTATTTAAATAAGTGTTAAAAGTGTTATATTCAAAAATTATTAATTAAACCATTTTTATTATAGGGTTATACATAAGAATAATTTTACTGTAAATACTAATTTTAAATATAAACATATTTCCTACATCATGGTATTTTATTTATAATTATTAGACATTAAGTAATTAAAATTATATATGACACAATGATGATGTAGTAATTACCTTATTGATGAATGATTAAAATAATTGATATTATAAATAATAAAATAAATGTAAAGTGAAACTATTGATGCCATGAACGAATTTTATAGGTTAATGTGACATTTTAGGGTTGATATAATGTATTTTATTCAAAGTAATCAATATTTTATGACTTTCACAAAAACCAAATACTAAATTGTGTCCAAATTGAAAAAAATGAGTTCTAAAAAAATACTATATTAATAATTGATATAATATTCCTAAAATTACAAAATTCAGCCAAAGGAAATATATAAGGTTATAAATATCATTAATTAACCCATTTATGTTCGTTTTGAAAATTATTGTTTTTTTATTAACCATATAGTGTAAGAATAGAAGAAGACATGGTAAAAGTTGAACTATTTAACTAACAGTTAAATCTAAAAGGCAAGGATAATATGGTGACCTAAACTTGTCTAAAAACTATTGTATAAGAATATTTCGACCCATCCCCACCTTATAATAGAAATATATCCATTTTTAGCTACTGTAAATTGAAAATAATTTTATAATAAATTAATATTTAATGTTTCTCATAAAGTTCCCATCACCTCCCTTAAAAAAGGGCACTTCCCCTTCTCTTACATTCCCACATCCGAAGCCTTTTTTCTCGGCCAACCACTGCTAATATATTATCCCAAATACCCTCAATTTTACTTTTATGTCTTACATTGATCATTAATCTAACTTAACGATCCATTTTCTTCAAATAAAATGGAAGCACCCCAATAAGAGGTAATTATTTCTTCACCTCTTTCCAAGTTATTTTATTTTTCCACTTCCACATTCTTTGTTATTTAAAAAAATAATAATAAATCCAATATCTTCTACATACTATGATTTTATTATAAATATGGTACAACCATATTCATTATTCTATCCATCATGTTATTGACAAAGTCACTATACGTGCTTACGTACGACTTACCGTCTCCACATCGGGGTGTAGTTTGTTATTCAACACGTCATTATTAAGATGTGTATAATAAAGAGTATAATTTATGTAAATAATAAATATAAAATGTTAATTATTCTGTATATATAATATAACATCCAATTACATATTATTTCACCATTAATACAATGATATTGTCGCTCGTGCGTACGTACAACTTACTGTCTCCATGACATGATGAGTTTAAATTCCACATCCACCATTCAATGATGATTATAAAAATATATATTATTAATAAGTATGTAAAATATGAAATAATATTTATACTATATATATAGGTATTTAAATATATCTCGTCACTAACTTTTGTTCAATACTATATAAAACACAGAAACCGCGTTTATGTGTATGTACGGTCTACTGTCTCAATAAATGATGTATTACATTACATATTTCTATCTATAATACCTATTTATATTTTTATTATATATTATATATAAATAATGTTTTATATTTTGAGAGTAATTAAATCATGATATACATGATAAGATAATCAATAACAAATTAAAATGCTTACGATATAGTAAGTGATTATTAGCCAAAATGTTACATTAACATGGAAATTGTTATTAAATGGGTAGTATAAAATAAAAAATGTATAATTTATGATACAATAAATATAAATATAGTTTTTTTATAATTTAATAAAATAATACGGTCATTATACATGAGGTTAAATGTACCATTGACCAAATAGAAGTTCAAGTTAAGGGTTAATTTACAATCTCTTCATTATCCGTGGTTGTTTATACGTAAGTATATACTAGGATTTCCTTATCATCCAAATCCATGTTTCTTAAAAATTTATTTTCAAACTTTTTTACTATATCCTAGTCTATGGGTTAATGTAATTTATCCCCTTGTCATAATTTTTATAAAATGGTTTGAAAGGAATCTTTCCCTCATTATGTAGACAGGGTGCTTTAAGACATTTTCAAAAAAATGAATGAAAGAATGCCTTTTTAACTTATATGGAGGGTTTGGCTATTTTAATCCATTATAACACATGTGAAGCTTCACTTAAAAGCTTATAAGAATATTTTAAAAATAAATTCTATATTTACTTTTTTATGATTTCGATGCAGAAATAGGTATTTCAGTCAAATAGTTTTCTAATTGATTTAATCTACATCAACATCCATTGATGAATTTTATACTTGTTTGAAGATGATTTATTATGATAAAAATTCACATTTTGTATTGAAGTTTTTTTGATATGTTTGACTTTGGATGTGTTATTTTTATACCGTTCATGGTTTATGGTTAATGTATTAACATTTCATATGCTAGTTTTAATACGAATGTTTATGTTATGTTTCATGATTTTTATATGAGGAATGCATTGGATAATTAAGTGATAGGTGGGGTATGATATATCCCATTGATGTATTAGTAGGTCTCATGACACAAATCAGTGTCTTGGCACAAGGCCTTGAAAAAATATTTATTTATAGTCATGGAATAATGCCTTAAATATGTTGTTATGATGTCCGACATTATGCATTCCATCATTATGAAATTAGCCATTAATATTACATGTGATTATTCGATGAGTAGAATATCCACGTGAATAAGTAAATGAAATTATTTTATTAATATTTGATATATTAGTTTAAAGTAAGTCTAATGGGCTGGTGTTTTAGTCATATACATTGCCTTAAATGTTTTTTCTTATTTATGAAATTTTCGACAATATTGTTATCCTTACAAAGAATCCGAGCTCACCCTTTTATTATGTTTTATTTTCTTGAGGATTCCATGATATGTATTATGATTTATATGCAGGTTTTAGCTAAGGGAATAATGGCATCCTCAAAGGATTATTTATGTTTTCTTTTTATTTAGAAATTGTAATGTAATGTTTCTATATTTAATCTATTTTCCTAGACTGCTAAACTGATTGGTCCTTCAGGACATGATTTCTTGTAATCAAGCCAATGTATTAAAATAATATAGGCTTCTGGCTTTTGGGTTCGAGGTGTTACAAGGTCAGTTATGTAGGAAATTAATCATGTGATCTGTCACTGATGTGGTTGTTCAGGACGCTTCCAGAGAGAGTTCCCCTACTACCGATGGAATGATGATCTTGAGATGGAATTGGATATCTACATAGGTTTTGAAATAACACATGAGAGATGGTTAGAGATGTATGATCTAGATATAACCATAGTGTGGGAAGGGGATATTATAAACCCTATTAGTCTGGAAGATGGAGTTCTACTTGCTGGGGTCGTAGTGGAAGTGGATTTTGAGCTTTTGGGAAAGATTTCATATATCAGTAGAGTGGTTTCACTTTGGGGACATAGAAAACATCACAGGGAAGATTGGTTGGACTTTTACATGCCATTTAGCCTACACGTGTTGATAGTGAAGATGGACCATCTATAGTAAGAGGCATTATTCCTATAGAATCTACTATTGATAATGACTTATTTGATACAAATTCCTCTCATTATTTTAATTGTGAAAAACATATTAACGGGGTGAGTCTGGCAGTGGAATTTGTGAGTAGAGTTATAATGATAGATACACTATTGGGAGTACAATCGAGTGGAATCTACATGAAGGGTGTTCCCTTGTGGTTGGGTGGAACCTTTTTATTTGATATAATTATATTTTTAATGTGTTAAGATTTTACCTAATTATTGGTATGGATAGGTTAGTGTTGTACCAATCCCACACATATTTTTACCAAAGAATAGTAATGTTTATGACTCATTGAATGGGACATCAATGTGGGCCATATAAGGACAGTTCAACAGAAGTTGGGGGAAATTACCACCCAGGTAGTAGGTTTATTGTTGGATGATTGGGGAGTGCGGCATGATGTATTTATACCGGTGATGGACAAGTTTTGGGATATTTTTCTTGAAGAATTCTCAGAGATTACATAAGAGATAATTGTGGAAGTTACCATTGAGATCATGTTGGGTGCTGAACCAGTTTTTTTTTCAACCACATATAATTTCAGAAATACAGTTTCATCATGTCAAGAAAAATTTGGATGTCTTTGTGGTTAAGGGGTTTATTTGTTCAAGTACATCACCTTAGAGTTCCCAATTTTGGATTGTAAAGAATGATGATGGGACTCTAATCATTGTTGTTAATTAATATAAGTTGAGAAAAATTATAGTCAATAAATGGTTTCCATTTCCAAATATTGATGACCTCTTTGACTATTATATGGGAGCTTATTTGTTCTCAATGCTCGACTAGAAATCGACATACCTTTAGTTGAGTGTTCAACCTTTATATATACCAATGTATTCTTTCAGAATAAGGCGTGCACTTTGTAAGTCTTTCGTGATGTCATTTGGTTTGATTGATACAGTGGTCGTGTTTATCTCATCGATGAAAAATATTATTCATCCATACGTGGATCAATTTGTGGTATTTTCATCGATGAATTCTCATGTACCACAACAGTCCTGACAATCAAGCCTAACTTCCTGATATCATCCTGAGTACATGAATGGACAATTAGATATACCTCCAGATAACTATGTGTCAGTTTGGGTTTGATCAGGTAGACTTCTTAGGTCAGATCCTCTCAGAGGAAGCTGTTTCAATATACATAGAGAATTTTTAGGTTGATGATTCCTAGGAAGAGCCTATGATTTTGTTTGAAATTTTTAGTATTATGGGGTATGAATTATATTACTGAAGATTCATCCATGACTTTTATTTATTATAAGAACCACCTTTGTTTTGAAAATAGAATTGAATAAAGTTTTAATGGTCAGTGACATGTGAAATTGGCTTCCAGGATCTTTACAAGCATTTCACATTGGCATTAATCTTGATCCTACCTAAACCAGGTGAGGAGTTTATGATTTTTTATTCTTCTAGGCCCAGTGTTGGAGTAGTTTTGAAGTAGAAAGATGGAGTTTTGAAATAGTGGTCTTAGTAGTTGAGTCTACACGAAAGTAATTACCCTATGCATGACCTCAAATTAGTAGTAACAGTGTATTAAATTAAGTGTTGGTAGCACTATCAATTGGGATAAAATTTTACTCTGTATAAAGATCACACGAGTTTGAAGTATATATTTTCACAAAGTGATTTAAATATTTAGTATTGTATTTTGGTCGAGTATACGTAGTAATTTTATTTTTAATTAGCATAAACACCTAAGAGGGGAAGTACTATGGTTGACCCTTTATGTATGAAAACTCATACATTGGAGATTCAAGAGTATCATGTAGAGAGGATGATGATGAAATTACTGGATAAGATTCATGTCGTGGATCAGGAGAGTCCAGAGTAGATGACTCTCATATAATATTCAATGATGTCTACACTTATATGAGGGATCAGGGATAGGAAATATGATGATCTAGAATGTATGGCCTCTGGGGAAAGCCTTGAATGTTGGATGACACCATCAGACATAATGATAGATGAGTAAGAGATCATCAATGTATGGAATAGGGTTTTTGTGCCTATGAGTATGTGGGAGGATCTGATGCATGAATCTCATGCATCGAAGTGGGTGGTGCATCCAGATGTGACCAAAATGTACTATGACCTTGGATGACAGTATCTATGGTCATTCACAAAAACCGAGGTATCATGGTTCATAACATGATGCTACACATATAAACATGTTATTGTCGAAGATCAATGACATGGAAGTTTACAAAATCCATTAACCATTCCACAATTGACATTTCATGGTGTTACTTTGGATTTTTTGGTGTGCCTCGTGAAGATTCCTCATAACAATGAAGTTTTCTATGATATTATGGAACATTTGACAATGATAGTGATTTTCTTACCAATGTGGGAGACACTCTATATTGAACAGTTGGGATACTTTTATGTTTGGGAGATTGTCTGTATGGATGGGGTGCCATAGACATTATTTTCAGAACATGGAACTTGTTTTACTTCATTCTTCTCGAAGGGCTTATATAAGGCACATGGTACACAAAATTTTAGGCGTAAAAAATTCCATCGATTGAAAAATAGGAAGTCAGAGCATATGATATAGGTGTTATAGGATATTCATCAGGCATGTGTCCTATGTTTCAGTGGGTGTTTGGATTATCACCTAGATTTGGTAGAGTTCCCCTATAACAACAGCTATCCAGAAACTATTACGAAGGCACTATACACAACTCTTTATTATATGCTATATAGATCAACTCTATGTTGGTTGGTGGTAGGGGAGTTAGTGTTTTTGGGAATGAGTCTCATGCAGGAGATTCCTTGGAAGGATTTGCTGATTTAAAAACATATGGTTATGGATTAATGTAACGACCCCAATAGTTTTCCATGGAATTTCACCCTTCTTATGGTAATTTATTATAGTATAAATCACATAAAATCACTTATATACCAAAATAAAAACATTTTAAATAATGAATTAATTAAATAATAAGTATTTCTAGATTTTAAGGAACCGATATTAATAAAATAGTAACATGTCCTTAGGAATAGTAATTTCACCCTTATGAATAGTAAAGCAACCAAATGAATAGTGGAATCACCATTAAAAGTATAAATAGAATTTAGGAATATTTTCAATGTATGGTATAATTATTTCATATTCTATATAAATAAATTTTTTAAATTTCATTAATAAACTTTTGTAATTTTTGAAATTCATAAATATTTAATTAAAATTATATGATTAATTTATTAATTTAAAAATTATGTTTTCTTTCATAAAATGTATACATTGAGTAATATTTTGATATATTTTGATTTTAAGATACGTTTATGAGACAAGAACTAATTTTTCTTATTTTTCTAAATTAGGTTATAATGTTTAAATATGTTTTTTTCTAGTACATGATAATTTCAATTAAAAATTACATTACAAAATATTTAGAAAAGTAGTTTTATTAAATAGTGTTCATTTTTGAATTATTAATGTGAAAAAATGTTAATGGTAAATTCATGGGATTTTTTAAAACACTTTAATTTTTGATAAATAGAAAAATATGAAAATTTGTAATAAAAGCTAAAAAATGAATTATGTAGTCATGGATGGTGTAAGGATGATGTAAGACCAAAATATAGTACTATACATATTTATTTTAATTTATTTTTAGATAATTATTAAAATATTCACATTATTGATACAAAATAATAAACTAATAAATATAATAATGAGAAAACAACCTTCTTCTGCACTACATAAATCATCCCTCTCCCCTCTTCTCCTCACAACTCTCAAGATTTTATCAGCACCCATATTCTATAAAAAAATATTCCCTGGACACTTCCTCACATCCAAGATCTTTAGTTCTCATAAATAGTCCAAAATAATTTCTTTAAGGAGGTTCTCAAGGGGAAAACTTCCATAGGTAAGTTCCTCTTCCTTTTCTTTTATTTTCATTTCAAGTACCTTAGATATTATATAATTTTATCATATTAATGAATGATCCATCATTACACTCCTTCTCTCTATTTTATCCAAAAAATGAAATCTTCACCTGTGTTGTGTCAATATACAGACATAGTGGGAGATGCACATAAATTTTCAATTAAAGCCTTCAAGGATGTTAAGAAAACCATTATAATGGTTGTAACATATTAAAAAATTAATTTTTCAACCCTATTTATATTCAATAACTAATATATATACAGAATACTAAATGATAAAACAAAACCACTTTATTGAGATTGAGAAACTGCCAAAATTACCCTAAAATGATCATCATCAACTTTTTTCTAATGATTCATCCTCATAAAGTATAAAAAAATTATATTAAGATAATTTATAATTATTGATGATCATTAATAACATATAATAATAATTTTGGATGTTTATCCACAATTTACATTGACATTGATTCAGGTGTATAATTGAACCGATAATGATAACTAAGAAATGAATCACTCTAAAATGATCACTTAATGAAACCATAATGAATAAAATTAATTTATTAACTGTTATAGACTTTTAAATTAGTGAATATATTCTGATTATACTGAATAATAATGTGATGAAAGCATTATGACATTAGGTAAAGGGAACTCTCAAACTAGGATGTCTATGTTTCGGTTTACCATCTTTCAACCTATTTTCAGTGTGTTTATTTCTTAAATATTATTTATTCATCATTATCATAACTTTTTTAGGATATACATGTTTTTACTTGAGTTTATGAAAAACAATTTTTTTTGAAAGAAAAATTCTTTAAAAAATCTCCTTTACTTATTATGATTGACTATTCTTCACTCAAGATTTATGATTCATATATTATTCTTGGTATTCCCTATTTAATTTTGGAACCCATTTTTTTTAATGTATGATTTGTGAAAGGAAATTGATTCCCTTCCATGGTTTATTTTATGTACAATATTTTTATATGTTCTAAGTGGCATGCATGATAATGTAAATGTAATGATCTAATGAGTACGCATAGAATTATATATCACAATGTAAATGTTATGTTGTGATGGGTTCTCTTTGAATTATATATCTCTCCAATGCATTGGGTGATTTGATATGTCTCATTTTAAAACTTAAATATTCATGAACATGATTCCATATTTGATCGAAACTTTATGTGGTTCTTGACCACTAAGACGTGATGTTTTATTTTTTTGAATTTCTATATTCCATTAAGTTATATAATACTAACTCTACTGATTATGATGATGATTTTATGATTATTATCACCTCATTTTATATCATTTCATGTTGTTATCTATCATCTTACTGGGATTTTATCTAAACCCTTTCATTGATTTATATCCTTAGGTTATTACTTGAACTAAGGAGAAGTCAAGGGCCAATAAAAGCTAGAGAATAAGGAATTAATTAAATATTTTTGTTTCACATTGTAAATGTTATGTAGGGTCATAAATTTCCAAAGAAATTAAACCTTTAGAACCTAGTTATGTAATGATTTTATGTTTTTTATCATTAAAATAATGTAATAGAAATTTATGTAAAAAAGGGTCGATATAGTTGGTATCAAAGCATGATTTAGTTAATTTGGGAATTAGTATGAGAGAAACTTAGTGAAACCCCATTATATTAACTATGTATGTTTAATAGATCAAGAAGATTTTATAAATATAGGGATACCATAAGATATTCCTCTAGAATTAATTTCACAATGGGATTAATTAATAATGACTTATTGACATAGGTTTTGTTCTAACCTCTTCTATTTTAGGTAATCGTGGGAACAAGGAGAAACTAGGACAACAACCTATGCGAGTGACAAAGATAGAGCGACCCATACTTTAAATACATTGATATTACTTAAAAATTTAGTCATATTCATTACAACATATAATTAATCCACAATAGAAATGTATAGGTATAGTGTCATTAGAAAGAGGGAGACATAAATAACTGGTTCATAAAACATCTACATTGTCCCCCACATATTTATTCATAACTGGACTTCTTTGTGGAATATCATACATAATACCCTTCTTCACGAAATGGGGAAAAAAATAAGAAAGGTTTAGCTCAAATGCTCATTATGGGTAAATAAAGGAGAATATCAATCATATCACAATTATAAGGCATAAGAACATAACATATGGAGGTCTTATCCTGTATATGAAATATCATGATATCGTTTCATAGAAGAAAAATTCATAAGAATAAATGGAAATAATCCCAAAAGTAAACACATATGACATGAAGTTTTGTGGCATATAAATAAGCATTTAAAATTAATTCCATATTAGCTAAGGATCAAAGCCAATACTATTATAGTGGAAAAAGTCCATTACTGAACTAGGTTTACATGTCGTTCCAACCATGTATTTCTGAACCAGATTTACATTACGATATAGTCATGTCTAATTAATGAGATATAAATCAATAAACAATTCATTTAAGGGAGATATAGGTCCCACCAATCTCATAATGGAATCATTCTTACATGTGTCACAAAAACCTAAATCAAAGCCTAACAAACAGAATAAAATGGGTTTCTTAAAAATCATTCAATCATAATCAATACAAAAAAAATAGAGTTTATAAATAGAATTCCATAATAATAAAAACTCAAATCATAGTGATAGTAGGGATAGAAACATAACCATATTTAAATAATTTCATCTTCGATTAAAAGTAATTTTGATAAAATATTTGGAATAAATTTTTGATGAAAATATCTTTTCTTCTGAAAAAATGTATTATTTTCTCAAAATCAAATTAAATTTTATATGAAAAAAATGTAATTGAAAATACACACAAAATATTGAAAGGTAATCTTCATGTAAATAACGTTTTATGAATTCATAAGAATACATTCATGCTTTATAAGTAAAAAAATTCTTCTCATACTCTTGTTGCAAAAGTCAAAAAAAGTACCTTATATGAAAAAATGCCAAAATATTCATTTTATACCATTTTAAAAAAATTACCAATGGGTAAATTTGACTTATAAAATTTTTAGATGAATAAAAATACTACTATATATTTTGGAAACATGTATGTGGATGATAAATATAAGCCTATAATAACTTTTGCATAAATAATATCAAATAATAATGAGATTGTGAAATTATCCCTTACCTTAGTCTAAAATGCATCATATGTATCTGATACTCCTATATAATGAGTAAAATAATGTGATTTAATTGTTATAGAATCATATGAATTTTTATTATATCATGTATGATCATATTATCATCTGTTTGTTAGTAACATTTCATTGTCACCCGTTATTCGGATATTAGCTTCTTTGTGTTCTTATGCTTGTTTATATCAGATTAGATCATGTTCCACTTCTTTGGTTGTAGTTATATCATTTACAGAATGAAAGTAGTAAATTATATATCATATTTATTAATTCCATTCATGTATATAATCATGGTATAATTATGATCATGTAGAATGAATCGCATCGCATCGTGGAGTTGGTAGGCTGTACATACACACAAACTACGACGTCATTCACTTAATAGTTAAACAGTATAGAATTGGATGGTATCTTAATTATAAATAATAGTTATCATGTAATATTCTTTATTCATATCAATTAACCTCATCATTATACCCATCCAAATTAAGTATTTTTGAAAAACAATTACACCAAGGCGGGGAGAGGTAAGTTGTACGTATGCACGCGTGGTGATATTGTTATTTTTAGGATAGATAAAAGGATTTATAAGGTTGTAAAATAATTATAATAACATATCAGCATGTAGAATATACTGGATTTATTACATTATTATTGAAAAAACATAATATGTGGAGGTAGAAGAATAAAATAATTTTGAATGAGGTGATGAAATAATTACCACATTTTTGAGTATCTGCTTTTGATTTGCACCAATTATCTCATTAAGATATATTTATTCCCAATTTGTGGCCACTAAGTTGAAGGTAGATATGTTTTTATCTTATTTGAGTATAATTTAAATGAGATAAGGTGATTGGGAGGTGTGAGTAAGTGGTTTGGGGTGGTGACCTTTTATAATAGGGAGGAGGGGCACTTTAAGAATGTTTTGAAATATGATTTTTTTATAAAATTATATTAGAATTATAATAGTTTCTAAGTGATAAATTTTTATTATATGGTGATTATGGGTCTTAATCCTCTCAACCAGTAGGTTTTAGATAGTTTTAGGTCAAAATAATAACATTATCTTTTTTCTTTAACCCTTAGTTAAAAACATTATCTCTTACCCTATCATCATATATTTTCATAATATATGGTTACTATAGTTACTATAAAATTACAATAGAAACAAAAATGTATCTTTAATGAAAATTTAAACATTATATACTTCATTTTTCTAAAAATTATATTTTTAGGACAATTATATCATTTAATAAAATTGTATTTGTTTTAAAAACTCATTTATGTCAGTTTTCACACTATTTAGTGATTGATTTTTGTTAAAGTTATAACATCAAGATTCATTCAAAAAGACTACATTAACTAAAATAAAAAATTTAATAATCATATAGAAAATTCGTGGATGACATATAAATGTTAAATTATATTTATTATAATATTTATTATATCTATTATTTGAATCCTTCATTAATATGGTATTCACTCTATCATCATTGTGTCATAAATAAATTTATATATTTAATGACTAAAAATTATAAATTAAATACCATGATGTGTTAAATATTTTTATATTTATAATGAAAATATATAGTTGAAGAAATCAGTTATATAAACCTATATTAAAAATTATTTAGTAAAAGATACAGGTTAGGTTATATTTCAATTTACATTCAATGAAAATTTTAAAAGATCATTATTACACCCAAGTGGCTCCATAGGGTCATAAAATAATCCCAAATATTCTAATGGTCATAAATATCTCATCCAATAAGATTAGGACACGTTTTAGGGTAGTTTTATATTATTATAATATTATTTTCCCCCTAATTTACTAGATTTAACCTCTAATTGTGGTAAATAAAAACAATTACTGAAGTTACTGTTTTTAGTGTTCAAAAATACAATGTAACTATTTTCACATTTTGAACCTTTGGATTCCAAATATTGAATCCAGTTTTTAAATTAAAAACACATAATTGGTAGAAATTAATTAAATGTTATTCATGTTGTCATAATGAGAGAACATGTTTTTAAAATTTATGACATTGTAAAAGATTGAACTGTTTTTATCATAAGGATTCAATGGAAAATTAATGATAATGAAATACATTATATATAATGATAAAAATATATTTTATTAATAATCTAAAACAATTTGATGTTTTAATTTAACCATATAAATTATTTCGATGAAAAAGATGTTTTCATTTAAAATATACGGTGTTTTATTATTCGTCAAAACATGAAGGTTATTAGAAAATATCAAAAATTCACCCAAAGTAAATTTTTATATTCTACATTAAAATAGGATATCTATGTTGTGATATAAAAATTACTAATGTATTAAAATATAAATTTAAAAGTTGTTCCCCATTCAAAGGCCTAAGATTACCCTTTAAGAATTATTTTTTTGTAAAACAAATAGAGTTTATTAACACCCTATGATTAAAATATACCTTGGGTTAATACCAAAATATTTATTATAACATATATATCTCTTTAATTTCTTTTTCAATAGCAATTTACTCAAAATGAAAAATATATAATTCATATTTTTCATAAGTAGTTGATAATCAATGAATACACAATGCATTTCCATAAGTTAGTTACATTTATTCTCGCAACCCTAACAACTATGCTATAATGATAATTTTATAATAAATTAATCTCGCGGTTTGTTTAAACTTATGGTTGCATGAAATTCAAGCTACTGAGGAAAAAAATTATTTAAAGAATATATTTCATAAAAACATCCTGGTTTTAAATAATACCCCCCTTAAAATGAATTTCTCCCTCGAAATTTGTCACTTTGAAACATATTGATTAGGATATATCTCCTTCATCATATCCTAAAGATCCTACATAGTTTATTCAAATTGGTGGTTCCACCATAAAACTTTAACTAAGAGAGTGGTCTTGTTTTTTAGAACATTTTCGCTACGATCTAGAATCTATATCGGTTGTTCTTTATGAGAAATGTCTTCCTCCAGTGGTATAAATTTTTAGATTAGTAAATGTGAAGTATCAGGTATGTAATTTCATAGTAGATATACATTTAACTCATCACGATCATGAGATAGAATCTATGGAAGCACCACTCAGTATGCTACTTTCCAAAAACACTAATGAATTTCAAAAGGACAGATATACCTAGGGCTCAGCTTTCCATTCTTTCCCAATCTCATTACTCTCATCCCAGGAGATATTTATTGAAACAACTTATCCCCAACCTCAAAATTTATGTATTTAATTTGGTTTTCCGCATAACCTTTTTGTCTGCTATGAGCTTCTCTTATTTGTTGTTGAATAGATTTGACCTTTTATGCCATTCTATCAATAAGATTACGTCATAATAGATTTCTTTACCCAACATCATCCCAGCAAGTTGGGGTTTTTCACTTTTTTCCAAAGATGGATTCATAAAGAGACATCTGAAAACTAGATTGATATATATTATTATACGAAAATCCCACCTATGGTAGATGTTGATCCAAACCTCCTTTGAAATCCATAGAGAAAGATGTCAACATGTCTTCTAGAGTTTGAATTTTCTTCTCGGACATAACGTATGTATGATGGTGATAAGTAGTGCTAAAACATAACACTCTATAAAGAGCCTACTGAATACTTCTCTATAACATTTAGTTAAGCCTTATATCTCGATTAGATATAATGGAAAGTGGTACTCCCTGAAATCTTATCACATTATTTACATATATCCCAAAAATGTGTTCAATAAAGAAATAATCACTAATAGAAATGAATTGTGACAACATCACAATGTGATCAACTATAACCAGATAGCATTATTTCCTTTGGATGTTTTTGGAAGTCCGAGAACAATGACCATAGTGATGTTTTCCCATTTCCATTATGGTACGGGTAATGGTTTTAACATCAATTCAATCTTTAGTCTCTCAGTATTACCATACTATCAAACCAGGCATCCAAATATATATTTAGTGACATCTCATTTCATTACATCCCTCTAGAAATACTTTTTCAAGTTTAGGTACTTATTTTTTCGTCTAGGGTGAATAGATAATGATGAACTATTACCCTCATCGAATTCCACCTTCTTCAATTCTAGTATGGGATTAATAAAAATCTTGTTCCTAAACTATATTATTTCAACGCAATCAAGGTTTAATTTATGAACATTTCTCACCATATTTTGTAGCTCTGAATGATTATTCTACTCCACTTTAATCATCACTTGTATTTGTGGTTTAAAATTCAATAGAAGAAGATAATATTTCTACCCTTCCTTTAAAATTTCAAGATCCATCCATTGAAAATCCATAAATATTTGGTATATTGTGACTCTAATTAGGGATAGGCTAGCATGGTCTTGTCCACTCTAAGAATCTGCCACCTTTTTCGATTTCATAGGGTGGTAATTTATTCATAAATCATAATCTTTAATCAAATCCAAACATCATATTTGGTCCATACTCATCTCATTTTATGTGAAAATTTAATTTAAAATTTTATGATCCGTATAAATATCACACATTTCACCATAATTATAATGAATCCATATCCTTAATCCATAGATTACTGCATCTAACTTCAAATCATGAGTTAGGTAATTTTTCACAAATATTTTCAACTGAAGTGAGGCATATACTATCACCATATCATTTTTCATTAGAAAAAAATCATATCCCCTTATTGGATGCATCACTATAGTTCACAAAATTATTCTCAACTAAAAGGTAGTGTGAGAATAGGATTTCTGGCCAACCTTCTTTTTAGCTCATTGATATTATTTTCAGATTCATCTATCCGTCATAACATAACTCTTTTTTGAGCCAACATGGTGACTGTATTAGATAATCCTAAAAAATATTTCACAAAACATCAATAATATTCATCCAAACCACAAGAAATATGGATCTTAGTTACTGTTTTTTTTCTCATCCAACTTTTAAAAATTTCTATTTTTAATAGATCCATGTGTATCCTTTGTCTTGAAATTATGTGACCCAAAAATAAAACTTTCTAAATCCTTGAATCGAAAAAGGAAAATTTGGCATGAATCATCTCTTTTATAAGGGTTTTAAGTACTATTGTCAAGTGGTCATCATGTACATACTTTCCCTTTAAATAAACATATTCAATAAATGTTACAACAAAATGATCAAGATAGTCTCTAAAGACTTGGTTTATTAGATCCATGATGATGGAGAAGGCATTAATAAGACAAGAAGGAATCACTATAAATTCATAGTGCCCATACAATATATGAAATGTCATATTTGGTATATACTCCTTTTTGAACTTTAATTTATGATAACCTAAATGATGAACAATCTTGAAAAACCATTGAGCTCTGATTAGTTGGATAAATAAATCATTAATAGGGGAAGAGGATAGTTTTTCAAAATAGTGATCTTGTTTTCTTCTCGATAATCAATGCAGAGCCTCATTGATCATTCTTTCTTCTTAAAAAATAGAAAAGGTGATCCATATGGTGAGACACTATGGAATATGAATCACTTATCATGATTCTATTGGATTTAGTTATTCAATTCCATCAACTCAATTGAGGCAATTCTATAAGGTGTCATTGAAATACACATAGCACCCGGTGTGAGTTCTATTGAAAACCCAAATTTATAATTTGGTGGAAGCCCAAGAAATTACATTGTAAAGACATCATTAAACACTAATACAATGTGTGTATTATTAATCATGATTTTCTCCCCAATAACTTGAGATAAATAGCCTTCATATACAGGAATAAAAACACATTAGAGGGAAGAAATTTCTATTGAAAGGTTATATTCATCCTCGTATCGATAGATGATCATATATTGATTTGGAATCAGAAATGTGACTTTCCTACCGGGGTAATTGATATGAAATCTACATAGAGAAATAGAATCAATGTTAATAATCAAATAAAATTTCACTATAATAAGGATCAAAAAATTTTCAAGAAGCCCTTTCTTGCAAACTTCAACCAGAGAAGAATTATAAACTTTTCATTTGACTATTGTGCCATTAAAAGTAATCGCAGATAACTATACATCTACTTGTTGAGGTAATATTACAATACCCTTGGAAAATTCCTCAAAAATAAAAGATTGGGTGGATCTAGAATCAAATAAGATGTTTTCTACTTCAGTGTGGATGGTAAGTGTACCTTTCACCACTTCATTATCTTACTCCACATCACTGATAGTGATTGCATATGGCATTCCACTATCTTTGGACTTAAGATTTTTTTTGACATCGGACACAATCAATAACCCTTGTATTAGGGAATTGATTTTCATAATGACCAATTTCCTTAAACATGTAGCGTTGAAGTGTTGGAGGTGAATTCTATGTATCCTTTTCTTTATTCACATAATTAGACATCATTTTCCCCTCAGTTCGACATTCAATTTCTTAATGACATTATTTTCTAAACATAAAACATTTACTAGTCCCATTAAGACAATTTCCAACATGTTTCTTTCCACGATTTGAGAATAAGGGGAACCTTATCTACTTTTCAGTATGGTATTTATATTTTCCTTTGATTTCCATATTCTCTTCTTATTAGACCCATATTACTAACGGGTTACACCAATCTCAATCTCAACCTTAAGAGGACATCGACCAATTTCCTCGTAGATATTAAATTCACTTACGGCTAATGCCCTTCAGATACATGGTTTTAATACAAAAATAATCTATCAATTTTTACTCTCATGTTGGATAATAAATATAGAAGTGTAACTTGAAAGTATTGTCAAATTATCTTCATAGGTACCAACAGATTCATCCTCATTTTATATAAGTTTACGGAACATCTGCTCCATCCTTTTTAATGAATACGTGGAATAAAAAAAATAAAAAATATGTTCTTCAGCTCATCCCATTCCATGGACAGAATTTCATCTCTTGGAATTATATTATTGATATTATTCCACCAATGATATGCTTCAAATTCCAAATGATAGACTGCTAGGGTGACTTTATCATGTTTAGAACAGTGTATACTGGAAAATATATATTTAGTGGTATGGATCCATTGTTCAACCACCAATGGATCAGAAGACCCACTGCATGAAGGTGGATGTTTCCCCATGAAGGACTTTACAAAATGTTGCTCTCTATTTTTTTTATTTGGATGTCCTACATGATTAATAGCATGTGAAAGTTGTGTGAACATGGAAACATGATGTTTCATTCCTTCTCCCATAACATTTTGTTACTCAGGGATACAATCATTGAATTTCCTATCACATTCAGCATTAATGTGGTTCCTTTGGATTCTATCTATTGACCAAAACCCATAAGCATAGTACGATAAACACTAATCATAACAGGAAAACCACAAAATGAGGTATAAAATTTCAATTTTGGTTACTTTATATTTAATATTAGGTTATTCAGGGTCTTTTCTAAAACACTAAGAATGTAACCTTTACTTAGATATAACCTTAGAGTTCTTACTAAGACTTTCTCATCTTAGATTCCTAAGGTGTACTATACCATTCCTCTAATACCAACTATAGTGACCCATAATTTACAATCATTGATATTACATCAAAATTAATGAATATTCATAAAAATATTTAATAATTTTATGAATGAACTATATAGGTATGGTGTTGTTAGAAACTGGGAATCATAAACAACAGGTTCATAAAACATTTAAATTTTTTGCTTCTTATTTCTTCATAACTAGACTCTATTTTTTAAAATCATACTTATTAAGATTCTTCATGACCTACAAAAAAAACATATTAAAAAATGAGATCAAATTCCGAGTAAGGGTAAAAAAGAGCGAATATCCATCATATCACAAACATAAGACAGATGAACATAACATTTTGAGGTCTTATCCTACATATGAATGATCATGATATCATGTCATGGGATAAAATATGCATAAGAATTAATGGATATAATCCCAAAACTAAAAAAAATACATGAATTTTTTTTGGGAAACACAGAATCATAATAAATCATATCTATATTACCAAAGGCTCATATCCAAGACTATCATAGTGTACAAAGTCCATTACTGAACATGGTTTACATGTTGCTCAAGCCCTGTATTACTGACCTGAATTTACTTGTAATTCTTGTAATGTTTATCTCATGAGATATAAATAATTATCCAATGTATTACAGGGAGATATAGATCCCACCCATCTCTTAATGAAATCATTCTTATATGTTCCACAAAAATCATAAATCATACCATAACCCACAGAATAAATGCTTTTCTTAAACATCATTCCATCATAATCCATATAATAAAAATGAAGATCATTAATAGAATTCCATAAAAAACTCAAATCATAGTGATAATAGGGAAAGAAACGTAACCCTATTTAAATATTTTCATCTTATATGGATTGCAATTTTGATAAAATAAATGAAATTAATTCTTGAGAAAAAAATCATTTCTTCTTAAAAAATGTTTTCTTTTCTCAAAATGAAATTCAATTTTAATGAAAAAAATTAATTAATAATTAACATGAAATCTCTTAATGAAATATTCATGTAAATAAGGGGTTATTAATGTAGGATTATCCATTCATTCTATATAATTAAAATGATTCTTTGCGTACTTTTTCTGGAAAAGTCAAAAAACCCCTCGTATCAAAAAACCGCCAAACATTCCTTTCATAACGATTAATAAAAATTTAAAAATGGGTAAAATTGACTTTAAATAATTATATAAGAATAAATATAATATTAACTATTTAGAAATCATGGATTTGGATGATAAATATACCTCATTAAATAATTACGTGTAAATAATATAATATAATAATGTGATTGTGAAATAATCTATTACCATAGGTCTGATATGATTTGTATATATGTGAAACTCTTATGTGATGATTTAAATAATGTTATTGTCCTATTATATAATAATAGTAATTTTGATGATATCAAATATTATCATATTATCATCATTTTGTTAGTAACATTTCATTGTCAATCGTTATTCAGATAAAACTACATTATGTTCTTTTACATTTTTTAAGCTAAGTTTATGTTCCACTTAGATTTTTATAGTTATATAATTTAAAAATGATATTAGTACAATAAATATCATATTTATCCATTATATTATATTATTAAATCACAGTTTAATGGAATTCATGGAGAATGAATCGTATCGCATCATGGAGACGGTAGGCCATACGTACGCACGAGCGATGATATCAATAAATTAATGGTTAAAAGGTATAGAAATTGATGATATATTAATTATAAATAATAATTATAATATTATATTTTTTATTAACATCCATTATACTCATAATTATACGAATCTAAATTATGTATTGTTGAATAACAAATTACACCACAGCGTGGATACAGTAAGTCGTGCGCATGCATGCATGGTGATATAGCTATTTGTAGGATGGATAAAGAGAGGTATAAGGTTGTCGGATAATTATTATAACATATAATGATTTATAATATAATAGTATTATTATGTTATTATGGAAGCAGCATAATAAGATGAATTATAATAGGAAAGGACTTTTGAAAGCTGTGATAAAACAATTACCTCTTTTTCAAATATCTCCTTTTAATTTTCACAAAAGGTCTCCTAAGGAAGGATTTATGCCCAATTTGCATCCTCTAATATGAGGGGAGGGATTTTGGGAGCTTATTTGAGCATAATTTGTAAGATACAAGGGGTTTGAGAGGTGAGAGTACGTGGGTAGAGGTGGTTTCCTTTTATAAGTGAGAGGATGGGTACTTTAGGAATGTTGTAATATAGTATTTTATTATTAAATAATTTTCGAATTTTAATAGTATAAAAGTAATAAATGTCTAGGATAAGATTATAATGGGAAGAAATCCTCTCAACCAATAGGTTTTATACAAGCCTAGATCACAAAATTAGCATTTTCTTTTAGCATTAACCCTTAGTTGAAAACATTAACTCTTACCATGTCTTATTGTACATTCATAATTATATGGCCACTATAGTTTCTATAAAATTTCAAGATAACCAAAAGAGTCCCATTAATGAAATTTGTTACATTATATAAGTCATTTTTAGAAATCATATTTTTTTAGGACTAATATATATTTAAAAAATTATATTTGTTTTAAAAACTCATTTATGTCAATTTTTGACACTATTCAATAATTGATTATTGTTAAAGTCATAAAAACATTATTAATTCTATAAAACTCTATTAACTCATATATAAAATTATATAATCATCCATAACATTCGTTGATGACATAAAAATGTTTATGTTATATTTATTTTCATATTTATACTAAAATATATTTGATTTTTTCATTAATAAAGAAATCACTACATCATCATTGTGTCAAAAATAAATTTATATACATAATTTATAAAAATTATAAATAAAATAATATGATGTAGTAAATGTATTTGTATTTATAATTACTATTTATAGTGAAATAAATTTATTATATAGCCCTATATTAAACATTTTTATTATAAGATACATGTTTATGTTATATTTCACATTACATTAAATTAAAAATTCTAAAATGTCATTATCACACCCAAGAGGCTTCATGGGATCCTAAAATCATTACACGGATGATCATGGTCAGAGATATCTAATTCTATATTACCAAGGCACATTTTATAGATGTTTTATATTATTATAATAATATTTTTCTACACATATTTACCAGATTTACCCTTTAACCATGGTAAATAAAAATAATTAATGAAGTTACTATTCATAATGTCCAATAATAAAATATACCAATTTACACATTTTTTGTATTTTTATTCTAAATATATAATCCATTATAATAAATTGAAAACACAGAATTGGTAGATATTAATTTCAAATCAATCCCATTGTCTGAATGAGATAACATGTTTTTAAATGTTAAAACATTGCAAAAGATTGAAATATTTTTCTCATATGAATTCAATGGAAATTAATGATAATGAAATAAGTTTTATTGAATGATTAAAATATATTATATTTATACTTTAAAACCATTCAATATTATAATTTTTTCATATAAATTATTTCGATGAAAAAAAAGTTTTCCACATAAAATATAGTGTGTTTTTACTATTCATTAAAACTAGAATGTGATATGAAAAGATCAGAAATTCTTCCAAATTAAATTTTTATATATTTAATTAAAAAATTATATTTCTATTTTCATGTAAAAATTATTAATGTGTCAAAATATTAATTTAAAAGGGGTTCGCTTTTCAAAGGCGCAAGATTACCCTTTAAAACAATATAGGTTTTTATGCATCAAATCGTGTTTATTCACATCCAATGATTAAAATATCCATTTTATGAATGTAAAAATATTTTATATAACATATATATATATCTTTAACTTCCTAAACAATATTAATTTACTCATAAATACAAATATCTAATTTAGTTTTTTCATAAATAGTTGATACCCAATGAATTCACAATGCATTTTCATAAGATAGTTACACTTATAACCATTAACCTACCGACTAGGCTATAATAGTAATTTTATAATATGGGAATAATGTGGTTATTTTAAACTAATAATAGTGTGTAGTGCAAGATACTGAAGAATAAAAAATTATTTAAATAAAATATTTCATAAAAACATCTAGGTTTTACTAATTTAGTAATTTCCCGAACAACATCCCCAATGGTTTGGGAGGTGGAGTTCAAAATTTCTTTTTGATTATTACCCAATTGTCTCTAGTTATGAAAAAAACCTGAATAATTTTCTATGTACTCCATCCCTAAAGAGGTATAAAATGGCTATTAAGTGTTTTATACAACAATGACCACCGACGTTTAGTAAATTATCTGATCCACTATTCATGGAACAATGATTAATCTCATTAGAAAAGATGTTTTCTATGATTCACTATTCTTAGATGGAGAAGGTGCCTTTTTATGTTCACCATTTAGATGGAGAGTCTGATAAATTGAGTGATTTGATTAAGAACACAATGAAAAATGATTTAATTGAAGAGATGGTGTTGGGAGACAATAAGATAATGTTTCTTAACAAGTATTTCCCTATAACAATTCAAATAAGGGTGGAGAGAGAATTCATAGAGAAAAATAAAATGGACGGAAAATATATCATGGCCTACAATAAAAATAATAAATGGATTGTATGGTAAGCTATGGTTTTTTATCAACAACGATAGAAAAAATTGATAGATTGTTTATTTTATTAAGACCACGCCTTCAACAGGTTGATGCATTTTGAAACATTGGGTGTTATGAAAAATTTGTATGATGTGATCTCATAGTGGAGATATTGTTTGGAGAATAGTTCCATGGATATGGTGATATGAAACAAATGATATATATTCATGCTAGAGGATCAAATGAGAGTGGTGGAATGAAAACAGAACCACCCACATGTCTAAAATGTGGGAAGAAGCATCATGGGAACTGCCTCAACGAGACAGAGAAATGCTTCAAATGTGGGAGAGAGGGCCACCAAGATCATGAATGTCGAAAAGACATGAATAAGTTGGATAATGAGGTTGAGAAAATAAGAGAACCACCTATGGTACAATACTATAATTATAGGGAGTAAGAGAACTCTGAATGTGAGTGCAATATACCTAGAGTCCATGAGTGTAACCAGCGTCAACATCCATAGATGTCAAAGGGGAATGGAAAGACTTATGCCATCACTACTGCTGAAGTGGATTAAGAAAATTAAGACTTACAAGGTACACTTCCTGTTTATTCAAGAATGGGAAAATTCATATTTGGTTCTGGTTTGGAACATTTCATTATATATTGAATGAATGCTATAATTATTGAATCGATTCCCCAAAACCATGAAGTAGATATATCTATAAAAACTCCAAGTGGTTCCATAATTACAACCCAAGTGACGGAATCTTCTCTTATTGGCATACGTGGGAAGAATCTTCTAGTGAATCTCATGATACTTCCCTTGGTGGAATTTGATGCTATAATAGTAATGGATAGGCTCTATTTATATAGAGAACATATAAATTGTCGAGAAAAGGAAATATATTTTCATATTTAGAACCATCGCATGCTACTCTATAAATTCATAGAAGATCGTGAATCTCCTTTGGATCATCCATCAATGGTGTGGGTGTTGATTCCCTCTGATGAATCAAAACATGCTCAAATGGTTGAGTCAAAAGAAGGTATCAACATAGTGGAAATTACCATTTTGAGGGAATATTATGATGTATTTTTTTGGATAGTTACTTGAACATACCTCAGATCATGAGGTATATATCTCAAAAGAAATCATACACATAGATAATCCTATCTCAAAGTGTCCAAATAGGATGAATCATATTGAACTCGAGGATTTAAAAAAGCTGCTGCAATAGTATTTGGACAAAGGTTTCATATACCCTACAGAATCACCATTGGTTGTCTAGTTCTCTTTTTCAAGAATAAGAATGGATAAATTAGGATATGTATTGATTATTAGTAACTCAACATAATCACCATAAAGAAAAAGAATCATCTTCTAAGTATTGATGACTAGTTAGATCAACTATGATGATCTCAGTAATTCTCAAAGGTGGATATCTATTCTGGATATCATCTGCTAATGGTGAAGAATAATTATATTAAGAGGACTTCTTTCTATACAAGGTTTTTTTACTATGAGTTTTTGTGATTCAATTAAAAATTAATAACTCCCCTACAATATTAATGGATTTGATGGATATAGTCTTTAGAAATTACCTCAAAAAAATTGTTGTACTGTTTATTGATGATATTTTAGGTACTCCAAGATCATGGTGGAATAGGGAGAATATATCAGGCTTCTATTGGTGAAATTAACAGAGGATAAATTGTATACAAATTTCAGAAAGTGTAACTTTTAGATACAAAAGGTAAAATTCTTGGGACATGTGATCACAAGTGAGGGAATTTTTATGGACCCTTCAAAAAAGGAAATTTTTTAATGGACCAAAACCTCTAGTGTCATGAAAATATATACATTTCTTGAATTATCTAGTTACTAAAAAAAAATTTGGGATAAATTTATCAACATTGTAAATATTTCCAACTATGATAACAAGGAATAAGGTAAATTATGTCTATAAGAACGAATGTAAGAAAGGATTCAAGGAAATAATGAAGAGTCTGATCATTGGACGTGTACTCACATTACCAAATATTGGATAATGGTTTTTGATACAAAATTATTCTTAAAAGAATGTATGTGATTTCTTTCTCATGGAAAATGACAATATGATAGAATGTGCCTCATGTAAGTTAAAAATCCATCATCATAACAACCAGATGCATGATCTGGATTTAGAAACTATGATTTTTTCAATAAAAATCTATTAGACCTACCTCTATGATGAGAAGTGTAACATATAAATCAATCAAAATATCCAAATGAATAAATTCTCATAATAGGATCTCAACATTCATAAAAGGAGATAGTTAGAGCTAATCAAAGTGTATGATTTCTCTATTCACTATCATCTAACCAAGGTGAACAAGGTAGCTAATACTCTTAGTAGAAATTAACCTACTACTCTATCCATGTTATGGATTAAAAAATACACTATCATCATGGGAATTAAAATGATATATTTTTAAATCATAATGTCTAGGAATACCTCTTACCTTTCCCAAATTGTTTCCCAACCATGTATCAACGATATGATTAAGGAGGCATGAAGGGATGATCTTGTGTTACAATAGAAGGTGAATGAAGTCAAAGAAGGGAGAATATAATAGTTCCATATCAATTATGATGGTTTGATTTAGTTTGGAAGGAGGATTTGTGTCCCTTTATCACCTTGGAAAAATAAGGTTTTATTGGACACTGCGTATAGCTCAAAATTCTCTACCTATACCTGTATTTCCAAGATGAACCGTTATCAAAGAGAACACTTTTTGTGGGATAACATGGAGAGGGATATTTTTGAGTATATCTCATGTTGACCGATATTTCATCATGTTAAAGTTGAGTACATACAAATTATATATTTATATAAGGGTTTTAGTGGACCAGCTCACCAAGATGACCCACTTTATCTCTATTTGTTAAGATCTATCAATAGAAAAAACGAGATATTATGAATGTGAATGATGTGGTGATACTACATGGAGTTCCAATATCAGTTTTCTTTGATCGTGACCCTAATTACAAATTTAAATTCCGGAGGAGTCTTCAAGGTGCTTTGAGTATTAAATTAAAGTTCAGCACAACCTATCACCCCCAAACTGATTTCAAATCAGAAAGTACAATTCAGATACTGAATGATATGCTAGGATCATAGTCATTAAAATTCAAAGGTTGATGGTATCAGCATCTCTAATTAGTTATGTTCTCATTCAAAAACAACATTCACTCAATTATTCTAAAGTCTCCTTATGAAACTCTTTATGGAAACCGATGTAGAACTCTAGCCTATTGGGACGATGTTGGTGATGGAAATATACATGGACCTGATCTCTTGCAAGAGATGATAGAGAAGGTTTAATCCATAAGGTAAAATAACAAATCTTCATAGATTCAACAAAATATCTATCCTAAAAACCATCGAGGAGACCTGGAGTTCGATGTAGGACATAATATATTCCTTCAAATATCACCATAGAAAGGAGTCATGCGGTTTGAAAATAATGGGAAGATAATGAAAATGTACATTGCCCACTTTGATATCCTTGATCACATAAGAGTTGTGGCGTGTTATCTTGATGTTCAACCAAATATGGCTCATAGTCATGATTTGTTCTTCATATCACTACTACAAATGTACATATTAGACCCCTCAAATATACTTAACATAGAGGTGGTACATCATTAAGATAATCTATCTTCAGAGGATCATCAAGTTATGAGTCTTGGCTAGAGAGGTAAGGTCATACATAAAAATACAACCCACCTTTCCATAGTGTTTTGGAGGAACCATAAGTATGGAAAATAAACCTGTGAACCAGAGGATGCGATTAAGCAGAATTACCCTAACATATTTGGGTAAAAAAATGGTAAGGGTGAAATTTCAAATGGGGGGAAGAATTCAACTACCCCAACATTATTTATTGGAATTTTTCCATTCATATAGTAATTTCATATATTATAAATCACATAAAATAACTTCTAGACCATAAATAAAATTTTTCTAAACAAATACATAATGAAATAAGAAGTATTTCTATATGATAAGGAACCAATACTGATAAAACAGTAACTTGACCTCAAGAATAATAATATGACCCTTGTGAATAGTAAAACGGTAAAATGAATGATAGCCTCACTAATGAAAGTATTAAAAAAATAATGCATATTATAAAGAAATGTATGGTATATTTCTATCATAGTCTAAGTAAAAAAAATATTTCAAAAATTATAATTAAATGTTTGATTTTTTGTAAGATAAAAAAATTAATAATTTTTTTGATTAATTTAATAATATAATATTAAATTCATTTCCATAAAATTTATTCATAAATAATATTTTTATTTCACATGACTGTAATATAATTTTACGAGACCTTATGTAATTTTTCAATTTTTTTTAAAATCGGTTAAATTTTTAAAATCAGTATTTTCTATGTAAATAATGGTTTTAATTTAAAATTAAATAACACATATTTAGAAAATTATTTTCATAAACTGGTGTTCATTATTTTAATTCTACTCATAAAAAATGGTTAGGGTGAATATTTTGTATTTTTCTAATATAATTGAATTTTTTATGAATTGTAAAATATGATTATTTTCCATAAAACCTAAATACACGAATTATGGATTTATAGATGATGTAAAGATGATTAAAGAAAAAAATATCTAAATATATTTAATTATTTTAATATTTTTTTTAAAATTGTCAATCTATTCAAATCCTTGAGCTGAAATTATAAACTACTGAATATAATAACTATAAAACAACCTCCCCAAGACATTCAATACCACCTGTCACCCCGTTATCACCTCTCACACCTCATTATTTGAAACATACCAAAATTCTACCCAATTATTATACCTATATCCTTAGAAATGTTCATGATCTCTTGGTATCCTGAATAGAACCAAACATTTCTCTTATGGAGGTTCTTAGAGAGGTGAAATTCAATAGGTAAATTCCTCTTCCATTTCTTTTAATTTCTTTTCAATTTCTTTTACATGTATTCTATCATCACAACCTCTCATAAAAATTTAGTGATTAATCTTGTACCTGATATATATATTAATTATCTCATTTTAATGGAAGATCCAAAATAAAAATCCCCCTTCGCTCTATTTTATTCAAAAATGAAATTATCACTCGTGATGGGTCAATTAACCTACATAGTTGGTCACACACATTGATTTTGAATTAACCCATCCAGGGATGATAATAAAACCATTATAATGGTTTATACATATTTTATATTTTATGTTACAACCCTATTTAAGTTCTGGAATTAAAATTTATACGTAATATTTAATCGTAAATCATTACGAGCTCGTTGTGATAAAAAAAATACAAAATTTAACTTTAGATGATCATTATTAACATTTATCTAATGATTCTTCCTCAAACCATATAAAAAATTCATTATACTGTAACTTATAATTTTTTAATATCATTAATAAAGTATAATAAAAATAATAGATATTTTCACACATTTTCCACGAGCATCCATTCATGTGTACAAGTGAACCGATCACGAAATCTAAGAAAACTGACACCCATGAAAGATGAAATTAAACTCTATAACCCATCAAAAATCCCAAAAATGAACATAATTGTCCCATAATGAATAAATTTAAGGTATAATTTTTTCTTAATTTCTTATATAAGGAATCAAATGTGATTATAATTTGTATTAAAGTGAAGACAATATTCAAACATAGGGTATGGGGAATTCTCAAACCCAACACTCTTTCTTTGGGTTTTCTGTCTTTCACCCCATTTTCAGTATGGATATTAAATAGATTTAATTTATTAATCAATATTTTTCCTTTTCTAGGATTTACTAGTTTTCTACTTGAGATTATGAAAAAAAATGTTTTCCAAAAGAACTATTCTTTAAGAAACGCACCTTTACATCTCAAGATTGTTTCTTATTCACTCATGATTGTTGATTATTATAACAAGTATGTTGTTACCTATTTAATTTGGTAAAAAATGAATATGAAATTATGATTTATTAAACGAAACTAGTTATTTTTCATGGGTTATTTTATGTTTAATATTTATATACATTTTATATGGCATGCATGATAATGTAAATGTTATGTTGTGATAGGTGATCCAAGAATTATATTGCACTCAAATTCATTGTATAATATGAAGTATATCATGATAAATGTGAAATATTCATGATAATGATTCTATATTTGTCCAAAACTATGTGTTGTAGTTGACAACTAATACATGTTGTTTCATTTTTATGCATTTCTATATTACATGACTTTATCTAAAACATCCTCTCATGATTATGATGATGATGTTATGATTAATCTTACCACATGTTATATTGTTTAATTTTCTTATCTATCCACGTACTGGGCTTTTAGTTCACCCCTTTCTATGATGTCTATCTTTAGTTGACTACTTGTACTAAAGAGAAATCAAGGATCATTATTAATCTAGATAATAAACAAATGATATGTTTTATTTTATAAATGTTATGTTTGGTATTAATTTTCAAAATATAATAAACCTTTGGGTTATGGTCCTGAAATCATTTTATTTTTTTTATAATTAAAATGATTTAATAGTAATATAAGGAAATTCATGGTCACTATAATCAGAGTAGACATTTGTGTATGTAGCTGAAGGTCGATGAACCCTGTAGTTTTCAACGGGTGATTGGGTATTCCTTTGGTTGCCGCGTAGTTTGTGTCATTACAAGATAAAGAGAAATAAAAAGTTGGAACCCTGTATTGTCAGACTATTTGAGGTTGTTGATTGAATTAGGCAGGTGATGTACCTATTGTCACTTCCATAGTGACACAGCGAGTTTCTTGAAATTTTTCATGTGTCAAAATTATAAAGGTATCACCCAAACCATCTTCATGCGATAGGTGTGGATGATTTTGAGATTGTGATCGATACATCGTTTTATGAGATTTTGATACGTTTTTTTGTATCATAATGATACAGTTAATCGATAAAAGACCATTTCGTTATTTCCTGTATTGTGTAGACATGGGCGTGTGCAAGATGAAACATGGGAGAATAAAGAATATATGTAGGTTCGGTGGACTGATATTTTTGACTCAGAATCTTATAGATGCTGAGGAGTAGTTCTCGAGGAAGAGGTGTTATATGATGTAGAGATTCTAATATCTCATCCATTTATTGAGATGTCTTGAGCATGTTTTTATGTATTATCTGGCATTGCATTATGTATTTTTTTGGTTGCATCTTGAGATTGTTTTGGTGAAAATTGTATATTTTGGGAGGGTAATGATGAAATTCATGGTTGGAAAACAGTTTCCCAAAAAATGTTCCCCTACTAGACAATTTTGAACACATGATATAGTGGAGTTTCACGGTTTTAGAATGGTTTAATAAACCATGCACCATCTTATGAGAAACCATGTGGAACCCCTATGTGAGGTGCCTAGTTAGAATGCATGGTTTGGGAAAATTGTGAACCCCATAAAATAAACTTTGAGGAGGTAAATTAAATCGCTGTAAAATAATTTTTAAAATCCATAACCCCTCAATATTGATATGTAATTATACATACTAAAACCAAAACTCATTCCTATAAATTTCAAATTCTCTCATATGAATTCCATGCCCTCCCAGCCTTTATTCTTCATAATTAAAATGCCAAATTGTTAGATTTACACCTTTCTTGTCATTTATTTTCATCCAACATAGATCTCTCTCTCTCCTACTCCACTAATAAGATAAAAGTGGGATTTGAATCCATTGTTGATTGTAGAATGAGATACATGTTCATTAGATCATTATTTGTCAGATCATGGATCTATGATTCACGTATAGATCTTGTTCTTCATCAGAACCATGATCTTTCCCCTTAAACTAGGGATTTATATAAGGCAAAAACTTATAAACAAAGTGATTAGTGTGTTCTATTATTCTAATATCAAATTATTGAATTCAATTCTGTTCATGTAGTTTTCGAATTTCATTTTGATGATTAGAAATTGTGTTTCCTAAATTAAATTAATTAATTCGGAAAATAAATTCATTAAGTGATTGTGAAATTGGGTATATTTAATTGATTGAGGTGAAATACTTAATTATTGTATTAATTATGGGGGTATTGGTATTGTGAAAGAGGATTAATTAATTATTTAATTAATCAGTGGAGGTCATTGTGATTATTTAATTGGGTTAATGTGATTAATTAATTGATTAATTAATTAATGGAATTTATTTCATTAGCTTATTGTTGAATTAATTAATGGATCTGATGGGATTATTTGATTTTCTAATTAATGAAGTTTAACTTATTTGATTTTTAAATTTAGTTTGTTGCATAAATTAATTTTTCAATTAATTAATGGATTTTTTTCATTGTGAAATTTAATAAGATGGTTAATGTTGATAAACCCTGATTGATTTGATAAATGTTATATATGTGAGATTGTGATATTCGTGTGTCATATGTGGTCTACTGGTTTCAAATCCCATACTGATAAATGGATTTATATTCATATGTGGGACATGGTTTGCTACATCCAATTGCAATAGTTATAAATTGATTGATATATGGGTGGGGGCATGGTTTGTTGCATGTAATCCAGCAGGGATTAATTGATCGCTAGATGAGTGTGGGTCATGGACTAATGCTACAAAATCCCACTGGTTCCACAACATGATAGGCTATATGAAAACTGTTGGCATTTAAATATGTTTTCAATTTTCTTTATTATGAATTGAAATTAAATAAATAAAAAATGAACATGTGTCACAATGAATTGTTAATGGATTATGTTCTATTGTTTAGATTCTGACATGGTTCGAAGAAGGTATTGAGAGTTTGACTGTCCTTTTTTATTTTTATATACCACTATATACAATGTAATTTACAGGATATTGTTTTATAATCTATTTGTAGAGTCCTACTATGTTGTACTCACACACGACTACAACTACTTGATCGATACACAAATAAATTTCATGGTTGTAGGATAGGATATGGGAAGATCCATATATTAGATGTTTGAGTTGGGATGGATCACAGATGCGGGAACCCGGTATGGTGTCATGACCCAATTACAATTTTCAGTGTCATTATTTATTTTTTGTGTTTTTATATTAAAACTTGATATGTATTTTCAAGACATGTCTATTGTTTAGTTTTGGATATTGTATTTCCTATCTTGTCATCATGTTATATTTGTTTTCTTCTCGTTGTCCTTACATTTATTAGTATTTGTTTATTTATTTTTATTATAGTGGTATTATGATAATGATGGTATAGTATACCCAATATTGAAATTAGACCCTCGTTGTTACTCAGTAATCTTAGGCATATTTGCATGCATGTGTGAGGTCATCTGACCAACTATCTTGGGTAACCAATGTGTGGCACCGGATTCAAGACATTATATATTTGTTATCTATGGTCCAATAACATATTTTATTTTCCATTACATGAGTCGTATTTCATCACAAATTGGGGATGAAATTCACCATTGTGGGTGAGAGGGATCTCAGGGTGTGGTTAGTGGGTTCTTTCGGTTAGAGGCTATATCCCATCACCCATCAATTATTCAGTATAGACCATGGTGTAGTTTGAACTTCAGGATTATAGATTCCTTCATTTGTGAGGAATTATATAGACATCTTCCCCATGGTTGTTCGGAGACTACCTATGAGGCGGGAGTTGGTTTTTTATATCAACCTACATTCTTGGACCATAAGGAAATAATCAACAACATATATGATTTCCCATACCAAGAATCATGACTTTCATTTATTATTTTTGTCCTTTAAAAGATGGGTTTCATTGGGCCCATAGTGTCCTATAAGGTATCTCCAGTATTTTTCATGAAAATGGCAGATGAGATATTGTGATGTTGAATGGATTATCATTTCTTGAACCATACCACAATAAAGAATAAGGGCCTCTTGACAAGGATTAATGACCTATTTCATTAATTTCAAGGCATGAGATGGTTCAGGATGATTGATCCCTACTTGGGCTACCACTAGTTGAGGGTTCACAATGATGGTTTTCCTATGATGTCATTCTAATGTCACTATAGAGACGAAAAATTCCTTGTTATTCTCATTGTTGTGACGAATACCACCACTAGGATTATATATTGGATTAAATAAATCATCAAGCCATACCTAGAACATTTTGTGTTATTATTAACTAATTTCATACTCATCTACACTACATTTGATGAGGATCATGCATAGCACTTGAGGAAGGTTCGAGATCTACTATGAGAGAAGTATATTATTTGTACTCTCTCAAGGTTTCAGTTGTAGATTCATGAGGTTCAATTTTTGTCATGTAATTTCAGATCATAGATTATTTGTGGACCTCATGAAGATCATTTGTTTCATTAATTGGGACCCATCTAATATAATGTATAAATTATAGTTCATTTTTGTCCAGAAAGGGTACTACAAAAGGTTTTTGAAAGACTTCTTCAGGATTGCATCCCCTTTAACTTCCTTGATGTTGAAGGGGAATTTGTTTACCTGGACTGAGTAGTTCTAGAGTGATTTTGAGGGGTCGGGGATATGGTTTATGAGTGCTCCCAAATTAATATTACTTTAGGATGTAGTGGAGTACGTAGTGTATTATGATGCCTCTGGATCTATGATCAACTATGTGTTAATTTGGTGGAATTATGTTATCAAATTCTAGTCAAGGTAATTGAGACCCCAAGAGAAATACTATGTGAATCATGACCTAGAACTAGAAGTTGTAGACTTTATCTTATGGATGTGGGTGATTGGCCTTCTGGGAGTGATATTTTTGGATCACTCAGACCTTCAGAGTATTGGGTATGTCTTCATCTAGAGATACAGGAATCTGAGGCAATGGAAATGGTTGGAGTTTTTGTAGGGTTATGACTTAAAAATAGTCTATAATATAGGGAAGGAAAATTTATTTGAATACACTGTTAGAAGTAATTACAAAGCACTTTGAGTATAGAAGGATTCTGAACAGGTGCATTCCTTACCACTGACCTTAGAGGAGCAAGATGGTACAAATTTTGAATCATCGATGGTGTTGACTCCTCTTCTTCTCAAGTGTGTGAGAGAGTCCCAGTTAGGCAATATCAATTATCAATGCTCATGTAACAAGATATCCAGAGTAATTTCAACATATTTATATTCAAAAGGGGTTAATCAAGTCATATGTTTTCAGGGACGGATGATGGTTCTAGTCACGATGTTGAAGGAGGTGATTCAAGAGATCAAAAACATCTCCCCTATATTTACATAATAATGCGGGGAAGATGTCAATAGACTATACATAGTGTTTTTGGGGTTCCATCATGATACATAGTGTTTTTGAGTTCTTCTCTTGGTGCCTCACCTATCAGCTGGTGAATACTATGAACAAGGTTCTGATGGTTTTTTGCAGCCCCTTGAGATCCCTATGTGGATGTGGGAAATCATATCTATGGACTTTATGATAGGATTCCAAAGATGAGGATATCCTAGTATAGGAAGAAATATTAAGTAGATTGACATCATAGGCCCTTGGATTTTGAGTAGGGAGACCACATTTTCATGAGACTCTCCCATGATGGGGATTGTGTAGGATTGGATGGGGAGGAAGTTTCTCATGGAGATTCATCAAGATGTTTGAGATCAAGAAAAGGGTTGTTGAGGCTTCTTACCACCTCTATAATCCATCATATAAAAGAAAGTGAATTACATCTACCATGTTATATAATTGAGGAGATACGTGCATGGACCAAAGAAAGTCATCGACAGGGGTTATCTGGGCATCGAGTATCCATCCACCATTGTGGAGAATCCAATGTATAAATAGGATTGATTGAAGAAAACCATTTACAGATAGAACATCCCCCTGGTTCACGTTTTGTGGGAGTATGGAAATTTTTAAGGGAGTTACCAATAGTGGGAGTGACAGATGCAGGTTCAATATCTAAAGCTTTTTGTGTATTTTTTCTTTTTAGGAATGAAATACATGAAGGATTGAATGTTATATAGAATATATTTTTCTTTTTAGGACATTGAAAAATTTATAAATATATTTCTACTGGAACTAACTAATAGATCATGATATTCTAAGGCTCGGTGTGTTCAAAATTAATTTTAAAAAACTATTAAAAAATAATTTTTTTACATCCACACCTTTCCTTAAGGAAAATTTTCTAACTCATAAATGCATTTTCCTGTTAGAAATACCAGACCGCAGTTGTGTTTGGAATGTGATGATTACACAATGAGTGACCTAACATATGTTTAAATTAGGAGTTCAGATATCTCTCTCATTGGTGGTATGTTCGGTGGATTAATTAATTATTTATATTAATTAATAAATTAATTAATCCTAACATAATAACCTATAAAGGTATCATTATGGATATTAAACAAGGGATACAATCATAACCCCAATTCCATCGAGATCTTATTCTTCCTCTCATTCTATTTGTGTAATCATCTTAAATGATGAATAAAATCTGGATTAGTGTAGATCTGAATTCATTGAATGCAATGAATTCTTCCATTCATTAGCAAGAACGTTATTCATTGAAGAATGATAGAATATTTATGTATGAATTTTTAATTTCTTAATTATGAAAATTTTATTAAACTGATTGACAAGATAAATCCACTCTTTTAATTTGGTCTAGTTGTGGCCTTTCCATGTTCTCATAAACTGGTTATTTAAATTTTCATTGGGTTTTTAACCCCAAGTATCCCTCGTCATGATAAATTTACAGGAACGCATGGTATGTATTGATAGAAATTTATTATTTTTCCTATCCCAATCAATTTCTTTGCGTTTTTCATCAATTGGACCCCATATTCCGGGTTTGACATTGTTGGGTGGTACTCAGCCTGATCAGACCCATGGAATTGCGATGAAATGAATTATGGGTGATGGATCGATGAATCAGGGATAAATTTTGGATTAGTACATGACACAAGTGGTTTTTTAAAGATCACATATCCAATATTTATACGCTAAAGGATCAGAGGCATGTGAGATGTGCTACGATCCTTCAAGGAGAAACAGTAATAATTTATGGCCAATAGATACCTGAAAATGATAGATCTAGACTAGATCTACTAATTTCAGATGGTTTGGAGGTAATAACTTCAATGGAATTGTCATATTCAAAGCACAGTGAATAGATATGTATTTATGTAAAAATCCAAACTAAACACCATGTTGTTCCAAAAACACATGGCGTATTGGGAACATGCTATGGTGGTAAGGGTTTTAACAGATTAAATGTATCAGCTACCATGTCGGATCCCCACACTCTTTGAAACCTCATGATGGTGGACTTGGCATGTAATATAGGAGTACATGGGAAAAGGAATATATAATAACACCATATAAAAGTAGATAGAGATATAGTAATGTACACTGATATAGGATAGATACACTGACATGAACTAGAAAAAAGAGAGACCCCAAGTGGCATAGGCATGCTTTGTATATCATCTACATTTGATGTATCCCTACAAGTTTTGAGATCCATGAAACTCTAGGTATATTGCCAAGTGATTGATTGAGACCACATGTCTTGTAGGTCCCTTCACATGCCATGTACCTCTTGCATCCTTTTGAGAAAATTCAAACTCTCTTATATGCTCTGTTTGGACTCATTTTTGGCCCATGAGTATCTTATCATGGTTTTTTCAATGATTAAGGTGATTTCAGTAGATTTGAATATTGGGATATAATGTGAGATGTTTTTGGTCATTGTGCTTTTGTTGGAGATGCTCAAAGATGGCAGTGATAACATATGGTCACTAGAGGCATTCTTGGTGGAACCCTTCAGATGGTATGGACATGGGTCCTCTACAACTTGAGTGGAACCATCCTGTTTTCATAGGGTATGGGTCCTCTATCGACCCCTATAGTGGAACCCTCCAGCTGGGCTGGGTATGGGTCCTCTACAATCAGAGTGGAACCCTCCAGCTGGGCTGGGTATGGGTCCTCTACAATCAGAGTGGAACCCTCCTACATGGTATTGAATGTGGACTATTTCAAATAATAGAGTAGAACCGTCCTATTGGAACAAGGTTTGGATCATCTATTTATCCACTTTGTGGAACCTTCCTAATGTACTATGAAATGAATCCTCGATCTCTTAAATATGTGTCATAGTGTTGATTAGTGTCATATTAGGGATATTTTTAGTTGGAAAGACACACGAGATGTTGGGAATCAAGGTTAGAATTATACAACTATTGGTGACACTTTTCCTGGGCTGAGATGTGATATAGAGTCCCCTTTTCTCTTTCATTTAAAATTATTTTAATGAGAATATATATATATATACACACACTTCTGTATCTATATATTTGGATTTGGTGACTCTCCTTCCATTTTTTGGGAATATGTGTAGGATTTACCATGTTCTTTTTTTATTTTCCTTATCTTGATTAGATGAGTTTACTCTCCTACTACAGCAGACAATGACTCCACATATAGTTCATAGACAACAAATATTGAGCCTCCTATTCTTGGATGAGGTTACTATTTATATTTCTTTGAGTTGAGATTTATCTTGTTTACTATCTACTATATTTCAATATAAGTTGTATCGATTTCTAATCCGACGTCATCTTTTGTGGTGTCCTATTTGTTATTTATAAACAAACCCATGCATGGGATTTCCCTACACGTGTTGCCTATTATGTAGATGAAAAATATGTTGGTGGTGACTTTGGAAGAGTTTACAGATACTGGGTTCTTTGGACCACATATGGTGGAAGTATTTTGGATATATAGAGTTGTCCACTCTCATAAGTCCACAATCCTATTTTTCCAGATTGGGAATCATTTTTGGTTTGGAGTGTTTTTCCCTTTTCTTTTCATTTTTCACTTTCAATCTTTTGTACAAAGTATTGGTTTATAATGCTTTGTTTCTTTTCTATTAGTTTTTTGTTTTTATAATAATTCGACATCACATAAACATTTATATGGTTGGGTGTTTTTGTAAAATTACATTAGGTAAATTCCTCCCATTTTGGATACATCTTTTGGTGCTTTTCGACACCCCTTGACCAATAGATACATTCTTGGGTAGTTGTGGCATGATCACTGATTAGGTTTGGGTCATGAATTATAGTACTAGAATGAACACCATTATATTATCTATTGAAATAACTTATTCTTTTCAGATAATAAAATGAGATCTATTGGTATTAGATGTATACTAAATCCTTGGATTTTATCCCACAAAATCTATTAGGATTAGGAACGTAGTTGATTCCTTTGGAGTAATCATAAGTATCTCATTCTTATAAAATTAAGGGTATCTCATAAATTTCTTTTGTCTTCCTATACTACTACCTAATTTGTTATCTTGATCACAATATTTAATTTTATTATCTAATGTGAAAACCATGGTTGACTACAAATAATATGTTACATTGACCCACACTAAGATAAATGTACCCCTGACAAACCCATAGAGGATTCCTATAAATATTTACAACTAGGAAAAACTATATGGATCATCAATCTCAGTCACAAGTAAATGGTAAATCTCATCACTCATGTATATTAATATCCCATGGGACTAAAATGATTACCATATAACCACATTGGAATTTTAAGAAATTCCAAAATATAAATATAATAAGAGATGGATAACAGCCCATCTAGCTTCTTGATACATAAATTATGGGTCCACAAACAATATATATAATAAGAATAAAAAGATAAAACTCACTCAGTTAATCACATATCACATATAGAAGTAAATACATCCCTATCCGTATCTCGATGACCAATAGAGAAATAAGGCAACCCATGTTTCACAATTTATTTCATGGGGATCCAAGAAAACTCCCAAGGATACCATTGAGTAATGTATACATACTTCATAATCAATGAACTCTATGGTACAACATTGAAGGGCCGCTATAAAAAATAAAAATTATTTAATTTATATCCCCATGATGATTAAGTATCTCATAGAAACATTTTTTAAATTACTCGCTTAGCCGTAAGTAGTCGAGGAATCCTGCCAACTCTAAAGGAAACTATGGGTACTTATTGAACATCTACATATTCACTCAATTTATATTAATTATACACATAAATTGTACATTTTTATCCATGAATGTGTTTTATATTAATTTTTTTTCCAGTAGTATATATATAATAAAGCCATGTACCTATGTCCATTGTGTCCCTTATCATAGTGTCCATTTTATAGGTATTCTATTTTAAAGAAAAAATTACATATATGAATGGTGGACCACCCTTCCTAGAATTACCACATATAAAAAGTTAAATTAATAAAATTAATTTAATAATAATTTATGCAAAATACACTTCTAACCCCATTCTAATATTTTTTCCCTTTAAAAGGAAGCCATAAAACTCTCACGCAAGCTCGTCAAAGCCTAGATGGACAATACCTATCTACCCGATTCCCTAATAGAAGCCACAAAAATTAACATAATAAAATAAAATAATTTATAGTTAATTTTATAATTTTAATACTTTTGGAATTATTCCTAATAACACACCATGTAATTTCTTGAGGTCCAATTCTTGTGAAATGGGGGTGGGGGAACTACTGAAATCCATCAGGACACATAACACATAAAATATATGTTATATTATTTAATTTAAACCATTTTCATCCAAAAATTTAAAATCATTATATAAAATGATAGTAGTTCCATAAAACAATAATATTTCACGTAACATAGTATATTCATCCTCCTGAGAAATAAATTAACAAAGACAAGTGATCTATACTCTTTATTGAGAATATTTAATAATTATTTTATGTAATCATTACACAATCCCTATCTAAGATACATTTCATCTCTACGGATTAAAAAGAAAATAAAATGAATGAGAATAAAATTTTTCTTGCTCTATTTATCTTAATATATCCTCCAAAATAAATGGAACATGGTTCCATTAAAAATAAAATAAGGTATCCCTCTAAGAAGAACATGATACCCTCCCCACATGATCCACCTATACATAGACTTTCTAATAATGAAGAATCCACTATAGTACACATTTATTAACTTTTATTTATCATTTTCAAAAATTGGAAGAACTATTCATTGATGAAAACAATTTGTGTGAAACCCGACCATTTATTTGAAAGGGGGTTTATTTTACCCCTATGATGATCTTAAGGTTCAAAACCATGGATATCATTACATAGTGGGTAAGGGTTAACTTCAGATACACTTACATAGTGTGTAATGGTAGGTTGGGAATCCTATATTTTTTTAAGGGTTTCCTCTACAATAAAATTTTAATAAGGTTCTTCACTTCCTTAAATCACATGTAGGAATTAGAAAACCATTTCACTATATGTTAGGTAATATAAAAAAATCTTTGTAAGTGTTAAAGTGAACCTAACAATACATACATAAATATTAAATAATTTGAAGAAATTATTCTATACATATCATAACAATATGTTCCCTAGAAGTGTAAAATATTATTTTTATGGGTGAAAATAAATATAGACATATTATTTTATGAATGTTAATCATTATCTCCAATAGTACTCTTCACTCATTATAATATTCTTAGGACAATCCATTATAAAAATTTCATCATAACCCAATGAAAAGAATTATAATAAAGTGTTAACTCTTATGATCAATAAGGGTAAATATGGAATATATTATTCAATTATCAAATGCAAGCATAAAATGGGTATAGGGGTGTGTGAACATGATATTTTCATTTAAAAATCATTCCTAAAAATTTATTTATTATAATCTAGGAATAAGGATTGTCCGGTTCATATGAACTATTTTTTAGAAGATTCAATGATTATGAGCCATGATATTCTAGAATAATTGTAAGAACAAGTCATAGATAGTGACATAACAATTATCATAAAATCACAATCATAGATGTCATTTTTCAAGGACATACACCAATACATTCATCACATTTTAGGATATAGGTAAAATTTCATGTGCATACCTCAATATTGTGATAACCACCAGTGTAGAAACTTCTTAGGTTAGGCTATCAACATGTATACCCCTTGAGCTCATAAATAATTATTAACTACTGAATGTATTTTAGGTCTATGATGAACCCTCATTTCATATAAACCGAATCGATTCACATATATTCGATATTATCCTAGAAATATTTATCATTTATTCATAGATTAATCCATTAAAATAAAATGGTATTCAGTAAAATTTGATCATCATTATCAACAATAATACTTCAAATGATTTAGGATGATATCATTATAACATATCACCGTTGATGGTAATATAAGATCAATATATGTTTTTAAGGATTAAAATATCATTAGTAGATGACAAGAATATTTCTTATGGAAATTTTCCTCTTATTTTTTAATAACATATTTGAAATCTAAAAAATTATATAAATTTAAAAAAAATATTTTATTTGGATAAATCATGGAAACATTTAACAATGGATTCAATGAAATTATTATTCAGGACAATTATAAAATTATAGTATGTTGTATACATGAAAATAAAAATTTCATTCACATGTTTTGGGAAAAGTACCTCAATAAAAAATAGATAAGTATATTACTTATAAATATTTGAATAAAAATTATGAGATGGGTAAAAATGTTTTTAATAAAAAATTAATAAATACGTACAAAATATTTTAGATCCTTTGGAAGAGAATATTGTCATAAAAGACTATGACTCTATACATATGAGATAAACAAGGCCAATTTACATTAAAAACATTCCTTCAAAAAAAATTATGTAGAGGGAGGAAAATAGAAAGAAAAATATATATAAATATCCAAAGATTAATAAAAAAGTATTCTATTTGTGAGAGCCATTTCATTTAATTAATCATCGATTATTTATTCTTTAATAATCATAGAAAATGTGAGAATATGTCATAAAAACAATACTTCAATTCTAAATTTCATTGTATGTAATTTTAACATACTCTTTAATAAGTTAATTTTTTTATTCAACTAAAAAATTATATCCTTAATTATATATCTTTTATGATAAAAATATAAGGTCTACTCACCCATTTCATAATTATTTTTAATTATTATAACTATTATTGGTGATACCTATTTCATTTCTAATGCATGTTTATGTTCCGAAATTCCTGTCCAAAAACAATAGAAATGGTCCCATTTTCCCTAAAATTTTAATAATTAATGGTATATCGTATTATAAAATCATATCACCTGTATCTAACATTACATAATAATTCATGAAATAATATTGATATCAATTATCAATTATGTTGTAAGATAGACCAAAATAAGAGCATGTTATAAACACTAAATGAGAAAGAACATGTGGTTTTATAATAACAATATTATTAATAAATTTTATGAATTTTAATAACGTCAAAAATATCAAAAATATTAATTATGTATTATTTTATTTCAATTACTAAAATGTGGATATTTTATATGAAATATTTCAATAATAGAGAGGGTAGTCTATAAATATTCATGTAACATCCTATTAAAATTTTCTGGCACTCATCGACCATTTTTTATCATGATTATGTTGGGTATATTTTATTGGTTCATTGGGTGAAAATTTGAAATTTTCAGACGTATCCTAGATTGTGAATTCTTGTGAACAGTTTTCCCAAACCATGTGCCCTCCCAGTGTAAATTGTATAAAACCAAATAGGGGGAGATTTCACAATTGGAACACTGTTTAACAACCCATTCCCCCAATATGAAAAAATGGTTCACCCAATTATAGGGGTACATGACATGAAAAAACATTCTAGCCCTTCTAAGTTAATAATGTTGATGGTGGTTTTTGATTTTGATTTAGTTTTTAAATTCTAGAACCCATGTATAATCATTCGTCAGACCCTAACTTTTGGTGTTATTATTTCCTAGTTTTTATGAGATCTGAAAACCCTAGTTTGACTCCTACAATCAAATACCATATGGGATCAGTGCTTAAAAAACATCATTTGATTCCTATCCGGTAAAATATATTCTCTTGTTCATTCTCTCATTCTCTCTCTTTCGTTCCTCCCTATAGAGTGTTATATCATCTCTCATTTTATTGAACTAAACATAATTATTATGGATATTTAATCATGTTTGCATCTCTAGATTTACATTTCTATCATTCATCATTAGAAATTCATAATGCAAGTGTTCTGATACCTATTTCTATGGAAAAGGTGGGTGGTTCTGTTGATATTTTCAATGTTATAAAAATTTGATTGTATTCATTAATTTTATATTTCATTGAATTAAATTAAGAAAAAACAATTTGATGTGAATTTGGATTTGAAATTTATTTGTCATGGATTTTCAGGATTGCCCCCCAAATTCAAGTGGAATTTGAAATTGGCATGTGCTTGGATATTTATGGAATTTTTTAAATTGATTTATTGATTTAATTTTGTGGAAAAGGATTAAATTTATTTTACTTAAAATTATAGTTTGGTTTTATCATGAAAAGGGAATAAAATCCATAGAATAAAAATACGTGATTTTGAAATTTCCAAATTGAAATTATAAATGTCATGATTTTTTGAATAATTTTGAAATAATTTTCCATTGTTTTATTGATTTATTTATCACATGTGATCCTAGGTAGTTAGTGGTTTATTTTGGAAAATCCTTCTATGAGAGTAATTACCTAGAAATGGTTTATCAATGACAAAACTAACTAATGATTAATTGGAAGTACTTTTCCATTAAGTTGAGGTGGATGATAGTAATTCACTTTTATATTAGAGTGGGTACTATACTGATCATTGATATGATATTGTTAGGATCCAATGACCATGAACTATAATACCATAGAAAATATTAACATGTATCTAGTTATTATTACATTGATATATATGACATAAATTTTGAATGGCTTCAGTCATTCCTATTTATTTATATAAATAGAATTATATAAAAAAATTATTAAGAAAATGTTTTGAAATATTTCATTCATTCAAATGAAAATCATGCTTCATTTTAAATATTAAATAGTAAAACCATGCCTATTATGTTGAAAATTTAAAGCATTATTCTTTATTTTGGAATATCTTTTAAGAGCTCTTTGAGAGACCTTATTGAAATTTTATCTCACATACATCATTTTTTATGGGTTGTTTATGTATTTTCATCTCCGAGGCTTAAAAAAAATGTTCACATTAAGGTGGTGGAAAATTTTTATTAATTTTTCTTTGAATTCTATGTTCATTGGGTGATTGGTTGATTATATTTTTCTTCTTGTGCATTACTGGTGAACTATTTGGGTCTTGATTTACATATTTGACATTCTAAAACATTCTATATTCTGGAGTGTTGAGCTTAATGAAATTTTTCGTTATCATCCCCTGTATTATGGAAAAAATTATTACCACTTTTATCATGTTTGATGACGGGTTCTAGAAGAAAAACCCGGGGGATCAAGAATTCCCTTATAGATTTTTCAGGATTAGCTTTGGTACCAGGCCACTGGGGAATCTCAGTTGGTTTGTAAAAAAGTTGTAACAAATGTTCTGGTTGTTCATATTTGTAATGGCCCGGACCCTCCTGGTCCATTACTTTTCCAAAACATGGCTCCATCGAAACGGTGTCACTGGTCACGGTGGCACCATGAGGGTGGCACCGTGACGGTGGCACCTTGAGGGAGGCACCGTGACGGTGGCACCGTAAGGGTGACACCTTGACAATGGCACCGTGTCCTCACCGAGCGGTCTTCGTCCCTTTTTCCAGTTTCCATCTTTTTCAGCTCCAGCAACATATCTTTTAACATAAAGATGATTTAATGACCTCTTTCAATCCACTTAAATCCCATAAATAATATCTAGAATCCCCCAAGGGTCAGGAAACCCTCAACTTACAAAAACATGTGGTTTTTCCTCGGTGTCATGCCCTTCCCCGTACCTTCCAGATCCGCCTCTGTTACACCTTTCCTTATGGTTAAAGAAAACTGTTTAACACCTAGCCGTTATGACCACCCCTCCGAGGAGAATTGTTAAATGACAATTAATTCCATCGTGCGTAACTGCCGAACCCCATGGGGAACCACGATTCGACATTAAATCCATTCAAATTTACATATTCCCTAACAGCGGTATCTCATCCTTATATCGCACATGAATTCCTTCTTCTTCTTTCTCATAGATGGTTTCCTTTTCTACCTGGTATGTTTTGAGTTACCCTTCCCGAGGAAAGTGGTGCGCCTGTGCCGGAGCCTTTCTGCTCACCCTTGGAGTCCCCGACATTCCTCCCCTGCAAGTCACACATCACTAGTTCTTGGCACGTGGAGAAGAACTTCGATCCAGGATCAAACAAATAAGGATTTATCCTTCGTCTCTCCATAATGTGTATCATGCGGGGTGGGTACACTACTGTTACTGTAGGAATGGATGAAACCAAACCTTAACAATGATAATAAAAATACTATTAAAGAATGATGGGGTGCGTATGACAATTCTGTTGTACTCTTTTATAATTTCTATATGGTTTGAACTGAATAGGATTATGATCCTGGAAAATCATGGTCGTTAGTGGTCTTTCCGTGCACACTAATGAACCCTTGTCTTCTGTGACGATTAAATAACTGTAACATGGAAATTGGTTAATCACATAAACTCTGTTGGTCAAATGGATACCCAGTGAACTTCAATCCTTGTATGGTCACCCCGGTTAACCAACAGAAATAAGAACATAATGAATGATGAGCATGAACCTAGAAGTTTCCCTACTCCGTTTTGGTAGTAGGTGTATTGTTTTGTTTGATGCTTATGGGGTGATGTGGATGGGGGATGGGATCCTCTGATTTTGTACGATTGTTGGTTGTGAATCTTATGTTGTGTGGGGATGTATCTCGAGGCTTGGTTTGGTTCCATTACTTTGAGGGATCTCACAGATCCCTTAGTTGTTGTTACTTTACAAGAGAACCAGGTGTGAATACTTAAATTGCTGTTTGGGTGTTTCTCTTTCTCTGGCTTGGGGTTATGCCTATTAGTTTCCCATTAGTGTATAATTTACTTAAATGGGATCACTTGAACATGAGAACAAGAACGGTATCAATGGGGAGTTGTTTTCATGGATGAGTGGTGACATGGTCATGGGTTCGGTGTTTCTTATGAATGAATAGTAATGAGGGTGTTTGTGCTTAGGTTGGCTTTGGAAACCATAAGTTGGGATGAATGCTTGTTACCTATACATATAATTGTAGTTCATATGTCTCTTATTCTTGCCCCACCCAAGTTGAGCACTTAGTTCCGAACACCCGCATTTCATGGGGGAGGGTGTTTTTCCCAACACTCCTTTGAGTGGCTGGTTATTATATCCTTTTCTGCTCCCTTTCCTGAATAGACCAAGAGTCTTCAGGCAGGCTGTGGCGGCCTGAGGTCCATTACAGTCCATGATTCTTCGAGCAGGGTAGTTGTGGTGGTTGGCCCAGGTGTGTGCGGGCAGGTTGTTTCCCAAGAGTGTTTGAGATGAGCCCCAGGTGTCTACGGGCGTGGCAGTAGTTATTCTGGCCTAGGTGTTTGTGGGTGTGGTTACCCATGGCTGTTGTGGCCCAGGTTTTTGTGGGTGGGATGTGTGGTTGGGGCCCAGGTGTGTGTGGGTGAGGAGTGGTAGTGGGACTACAGTTAGAATGGAGGGATAGGTTCGATGCATAGGACGTCTTCAATAACCAGTGGAAAAGTGGCGCGGGGTACCCAAATATCGATATGCTATTAATATACATTACTTGACTTGTGTTATTTGGGGAGTGTGCCTTGGTAAGGATTGGGTGGATAGTTTTTCCTTTCTAGGTGCATTGGTTATCTCTTTTCTCCTAGGGCATTATAATTCCTCCCCACTTGTGCACGAGGGTCTTTGCTTTTTTCTACTGAGTAAACTTGTATGCTCACCCCACGTATATAAAACTACATTCAGTTTCCAATAGGACCTCGAGGATTGTGCAGGACCATACTAGCTCGGACATTGGGACAGTTTCAGTTGCTATTTTTCATTCTTTGGTACTTTTCCTTTGTAGTCTCCTTGTACTTTGTGGCATTTAATTTTGGAACATGCATTTTAGAATGGATTGTTTTGGCTTTACCTATACTTTCACTTTTTGTGTTTTTGGGATTTACTATCTTCTCTCCTTATCCTATTAAATAAAAAGGGTAATGCATTCCATCTTGTGTGTGATTCTATACACTTGGTGCTAGTCACCACTCCGGGACCTATTGAAGGCGGGTCTTTGGGGTCATTATCTCTCCTTCAACTTGAAGAAGGAAGGGTCTAGAAATCTGTTGTCCCTTCTCTCATCTTGGTGAAGGCGGGTCATGACAATATTGACTTGATGTTAGTATGTACTTGAGATATTTTAACGATATAAGATTTTTTAATGTGTGAGTACCTAGAAAAATATCATCGTAATTTGAATTATGTCAAAATGGTTGGTTTGGAAAATGTTTCATGTTGATTAGTACGTTTGTTTTAGCCATTTTATATTTGGGTATATTTAAATTCAAATTTTGTCTCTTGTATGACAGTATTAATCTCCATGTTCCTCTTGTCAAGTTATTGATCTCAGTAGTATTTTGAATCCTTCAATGTTGTCTTATTATATTTTTTAGCATCATGTATATGAGAAGATGTGAGAATATGATCCATGGGAGATATTATAATGACATAAAACATTAAAACTCACTCGTTGACCAAATTCTTGTTGAGGTGAATGTGCGTGCTTTCAATGATCTGGGATAACCACCTGCCCATGATCCAAATTCAAGCTCAAGATATGGAACCTCAGAGGGATTAATTCTTGAATCATGCTCTGGAGATCCTTCCCCATAAGAAACCATTTTTCCAAGGCACATAGGATCCGAAAAATGATATGTATTGGTCGAGGGGAATTGATATTTTCTTATTTCATGGATATTCTTGATGAGGTCAAGGTGAAATGTGCCACCATCACGATGAAAGGACCTTGAAAGACATAGTGGAACATGATGTTGATATGGAATTATCATGAGGGATTTATTGTAAATACATAAAAGTTATTTTTTATATCCAATTATATCTAGATTCTATGGTGATTGATAAGGATATATCGTTTTTCAAAATCAAGCAGACTGACTACACAATGATAGAATATATAAAATGATTCACTAAGCTTGTGCATCTTTCACTTGAAATAATATCAAATGTGAAGATGAATAATTGATAGTTAGAGATGGGAAATCATATGATATTCATATCTTTTTTATCCTGGTGAATCTCTCTTCTTATACTGATGTAATGGATAGATCATTGATGGTCAAGCTTGATATATCATGTAATTTAAGGGTGGTTGTTGTTCCTTTTTCTCATAGTGGATGTTTAGTGAGTTCCAATAAAGGGGAGATTATTTTTTACGAGTTACTCAATGGTTCTCGACATAAGGGTTCTTATATACCTCTTATTCTACTTATCTTAGGGAGTTTGACTAACTTCCAATATATTGAGCATTTTCATTTGATTTTTTTACTAGGTCGCTTAATATATTTGGTTCCTTTAGACACCTAGATCATTTGCAGAATTTATTTCAAATCTATTATACTCCGTAAAGTGGAACGAGATCACCATCACTATAAAGTACTATGTTGCAATTAGATTCTTCAAGATATATGGGGTTCCATCCACAAGAATCTGGAATAAATATTCTTCAATGAGATGAATAGTATGTAATTGAAGTATATATCAGTCTAGTGACCATGAGAGGTACCATCACCATTTATTCTTCTTGAGTGGTTATTATATTTGACACTGGTGTATCTCTTTCCTTCATTTTGACAAGTATTGTAAATCTTCTAAATTTTCCTATAGATCTTGTATCTTATGTGATTGATATTACTACACCCCTCGGAAAGAAGAGATGGAAGGTTCTTGAAATTCATATTCATGCCTCAATATTATCAGATATTGATATTACTTGGAAATTATTAGATCGTCACAAGAAACATCTTTAATTCATTTTTGGTATGGATTGTCTCATTCTTAATAAATCTAGAAATGATTGATATCTTTGATGGGTCTCTTTTACTGCACCTGATGGGGTGTTTCATGAAATTTTTAGAGAATGGGACCCAAGGTTTAGAAGATTTGGACCTTCTTATCTAGATTTATGGAAATAATATTAGTGGTCACTTTTTACCAAGAGAAGGACTCATTGAGTGATGATAACCCTCTAGTTTTCCTTGATTTTATCTATACTTTACCATCCGACTTCTTTGGTTTTCTGCCAGTATTATTAGTGGATTTATCTAATAATCTAGTTTTAGGTAGCCCATCATTATCTTCTCCTAATTACCATATGGTACCAGCTGAAATGAAAGAGTTAGGGACTTATTTGGGACATATTGTAGAAAAAAACTATATGCTCCCAAGTTTGTTACATTGGTTGGTTCTTATTCAATTATTTATGAAACTAATAGAACACATTTCATGTGTTTTGATTATAAAAAACTCAACATAGTTATCATAAAGAACACATATCTTTTCCTATATACTAATACCACCATTAATTAGTGTAATGGTGTTAAGTGGTTCTCAAAGATTTATCTTAAAACTATTTATCACCAGTTGAAAATAAAAGAATCAATCATTAAAATAACCACCTTCCATTATTGGTATGGACATTATTAATTTATAGATATGCCATTTGGTTTAACCAATGATCAAGTAGTCTTTATGGTATTGATTAACATGATTTTCCGTAGGTATCTGTACACGCTCAGGGTGGTATTTGTGGATTAAATCCTTGTTTACTCTACATTTGAGGAGGATCACGTGCGTTATTTGAGAGAATATATGGAATTGTTGAGAAATCACCTAATTTGTGTGAATATATCAATATGTGACTTTTGGATTTTCCAAATGAAGTTCAATGGACATGTGGTGTCCAATCATGATATCTTTGTTTATCTTGAGAATGATAAACTAGTTATGTCACGGGAGAAACTATGTAAATTTTTTATGATTCCATTATTCTTGGGGTTAGGTGAATATTATCTCTAATTAAAAATGAATTTTTCAAATTTGGTTTCTATGAAAGTATCCTTAACTCAAAAGGGATTAAAAATTATTTTGAATGATAAAATTTAGATTTATTTTGTTGAACTTAATTTTGTTTGACTTCCACATTGGTGTTTACTCTTTCAGAGGGTAACAAGTTCTACGTTGTCTTATTTTCTGCATATATTTTGGATTTGGGTTTCATCCTAATTTATGGTGATTACATGGTATCCTATGAATACATGTGGAATTGGACACATGAGAATAATTATTCAACCCATGGCCTTGAAATTTCAAATGGTTTGCAATCACATAAAACTTGGTAGCATATCTTTTGGATATATTTTTACTTTATATTATTTCCACAATATTATTATTAATATATTATCTAAAAAATATTTGAATCCCTACTAGAGTCATTTGGTAGAGTACCAAAAATCCTCTGACATTGATATTTTACATATCTTATAGAAGTGGAAGGTCGTCATTGATTCTTTTAGGATGAAACTTCATGACCTAGAGAATAAAATAATTATCAGATGAGTGAAACATGATGGATTTTTTTTCACTGATACATATTGGATTCTAGGGGAGAGGGGTAGAGGTTTTCATGGTTAGTGTTAATCTAACCTACACCCATCTTGAGAAGATTATTCTAGAATGACTGGCCGATGATGAATTTTATAACAATAGATTTTATCTTTGTGGTGGGGATACCATTGGTAAATTTAAATTCTCTACGTATTCTATTCTTATTTTTCACAATGGTTCTATTATGTCATTAAATGTTAGAAAATATACTATTACGGGTTCGAATAATTCTACGTTGGTTGTGTACCCAATAACTAGAATGATATTTCGTGACATGAGATGATAATTTTAGTGTTTATGAATGAGATGGAAGAATATTGACATTGTTTATCACTACTATACATGGAAGTATTTGATGTTTGAACATTAGAGACCATAATATTTTCATCAACCACTTCCAAATTTAACATGGATGTGGAATGATATTTCTATGGACATTTTGGTTGGGTTTCCAAGAATATAGAGGAAGAAGAATTCAATATGGATATTCATTAATAGGTTGAGTAAATTAATTCAGTTCATTACCATTCATGATACTACCATGTTTGAGGTTCTGAGAAATATATATCTAAAAGAGATTGTTCATTTTCACAAAGTTCCATATTTTAGAGTCTCTGATAGGAATCCTCAATTTACTTCACACTATTGGAACGGAATTTCTGAGGCAATGTGATCCCCAGTTCATTTTTATATGGAATACGATATATAGATGGATGGCCAAATGGGGAGATAAATACAGATTCATCAAAATATAAATCATGTTTGAATCTTCAATTTTGGTGGGGTTTAGAATGACTATATGTGTCTGGTTGAGTTTTCGTATAACAATAGTTACCAGTCCACGATCCTAATTTCTCCTTTTGGGGCCTTGTATGAAGATCCTTGTAGATATTCATTATGTTGGTTAGAGAACGGTGAATATTACATGGATGGAATCAACTTGGTATAATAGATGACAAAATAGATTTAGTTAATCTGACAGATAATTTTGATAGCATAGTTCCAGTATAAATATTATTCTAATCCTCACCGAAGACTATTGGTGTTTTTATTTGGTGATCTAGTGTCCCTAAAAGATTCAACTCATTTGGTTCATCAAGGGATTTGGATGAAAAGTAATCATCATATTCATATTTTGGTCCATTTTCGCATTATTAAGAAGGTGGGGGATGTGCCTTATAATTAAAAAAATCATCCATTGTTGATGTCGATACGTAATATGTCCCTTGTATCACAAGTATAAAAGTATTTTTTGATCCAACTACAATTTTTAATCTGGAAATTGAGCTAGATATATCTTCCATTGAGCATCTATTCTGAATAGATGATTATAAAACAAATGTACTCCAAGTGAGTACATTACGTTTTCATTGAGTGTTATGGTAGCATATCCTTTGTAAATATGATATATTATATATATAGACATTAATCAATGATTATTTTCCTCATTATTTGTTGTGGAAATTTTTTGAAATGATTTCACGGTATAGAAATATTATATAGTGGGGAGGTTTTAATCCCATGTAATCATTTTCAGGTACTCCTCTGAGATCTTCTTTGACAAGACTTTGGTTATGTCTCATTTAGGGGTGATTTGGTAATATTTTTTAAATTGTATAAGGCTCATGGAATATCCATAGTTGGAATACAATTTGTACAAACAATACACCCACATAGTGTAAACATTGAAAACCATCAAAAATATGAGTTTACAGGGTTGGTGGAGAGTATGAAAAATCAGGTTCCCACCTTGTAGAAACCATACACCCCATCAGAGGGGTACACTTTTAGTGTTAACAATTTTACAATCTGTGTGGACGGTGTTTTTTATTCAAAATTTCTTATAAAATTATCGAACACATGTTTCATAACTGAATATACCCCAACATAGTGTATTATGATTTATTGGGTTTTGGGAGCTCGTAAGAACCCCTTTGGCTCCTAAAAACCTATTCCAAGGAGGATTATTCTGGGAAAACCTCATTCAATTCTTCTGTGATAGGAGATCATCAGACGTTATTTATATAAAGATATCTCAATATTTCTTCCCTAGAGATAACTAGATCATCTAAATTTTTATGGTTCTACAATTTATTATTTTGTATCTTGAATCTAGGTTTTAAATCTATATCTCATTTTCCTTCATTTGTTATTGAAAATTCCCACATGGGGTGTTGTGATACGTGTTTTCATAGAAAGGGTATGTTGTTCCATTGAGTTTTTTCCTGTTATAAATGATATATTTTCTAGGGTTAAATTATATTTATTTTAATTTAATGAAGAAAACCTACTTCTATTAAAAATGGTGTTTATGTCTAATTTGGAATTAATTTTCCAGGATACCATCCAATTCAGTTGGAACTGGAAATCAGTGACTGATTTGAAATTTAGTAAATTTTTTAAATTGATTAGTGAAATTTATTTTGAGGAAAATTGAATAAATTGATTTGATATAATCCTAGTATTTTAAATTATCATTAAAATTGGATGAAATTAATTAATTAACAATACATTATTTGGAATTGAATATGAAATTAGAATATTTTGAAATTCTAAATGGGAAGATTTTATTCTAAACTATGTCAAAATAATTTCAAATTTTTCATTGTTTGAGTGACAACATGCAAGCATAGGACGTTAGTCGGTTATGTAAGAGAAGGATTCATGAATTTTAATTCATTAGAAATGATTTTATGATGAAAAAATTAACTAATTATTCTTCATCTTGTAATTTTTCCTTATGTGGGAGTGGATGATTATAATTATCCCTTAACTGGGAGTGTGTATTCTTATGATCACTGGTATGAAAGTGTGAGAATCCTATAACTAGGAACTATCATACCATAGGAAATTGACTGGTATGTTGTTGTAATTAGTTTAATATATATTCTCATACTTATAAAATGTATTATTCTTGCTTAGGTTGTTATATAAATTGTATTATATAATTTTTATCAATCGATCATTTGAAATTTTTCCATAATTTAAAATGAGTGTTATGCTTCATTTTAAATATGAAATTAAACTTTTATTCTTGTTCTTTTAAAATTTGAGGAATGATTTTATCTATATATTATGGTTTATTATTATGTATAATATTAAGAGATTATACTGATAATTTAGCTCACACCACACATTTTCTTTTGGGAATTTTAATATTTACATCTCTCTGGTTCGAGAAAAAGGAATGCACCACATGGAGGTGGTTTTTTTTGTCGATTCATTAATCATGATGTGGTGTTTCCATTGGGAAACAATTTATTTATATTTTTCTTTCAGAACTTTGGTCATTTGTTAGTTTTTTTATTATACTTATTTTACTTTTTGGTACATTCTCTATTTTTAAGTGTTGAAAATACTTACTTATTTATTTATATTCTTTAGTATTATGGAAAAAATTGTTCATATTTTACATTTTATGATATTGGGTGGATGTTGGAGACCCGTGCTGATTTGTAAAAACCATTGGGCCATATCTGGATCAGATCAGCTATCAGGGTACCAAGGTATCTTGGATGGCTCTTGACAATGGATGGATGATAATTAAATTTTCTAAAGAGAAAAAAAACTGGAATTGTGATATTATTGCATAACTACCCCATCCATATCAAATATATTCTATAAATTAATCATTTTCACTATCCATGACAGTAAGTGATGGAAAATGAATCATATTCTTATAAGAAAATGGATGTTTTCACATTCAAAAATGAGATAAATTTATTTCTATTTAATTTAAATGTGTTGGAAAATAGTAATCTCATACTCAATGTAACATCATAGTATATTAATTATATTGTATTCAATTCATCATGATGGAAATAATATTTTTATATTGTGTATAAAAAAATAATTATTAAAATGTTCATTAAGATGGTTACATATTCGATGAGACACGCCCTTTGGATTTCACTTTAATCCTTCATTTGATGGTCTTATTATGACAATTTGTACATTTCATACAATTTAATTCATGATTTTTTATATAAGGAAACATTTACTAAATCCCCAAATGATCATGAGGCCTATTGTCATTGGGTAATTAGGTACATATCATAACAACTTGAAATAGAAATACAAAGCCATAAACTAATACTTCATAAAATTCCCTTAAATTTCATCGATTATCTAAAATTTCATGGGATTACGTAGATACACACATAAGAAGAAGAAGAGATATGAATCCCATTAAATGAGTAATAATATCATAAAATTATCAATTTAAAACATTTTTGTCAATAGGTATATCAAGGGAACATAACAGGGGTGGAAATCATAATCATGGACTTCGAAGCATGATATAATATTATATTATAAAGGAATCATTGGAATGTGGTAGGAGATAAATCCTAACATTATAAAGATAAGTATATTTTCAATAATGATACCTTATATAAAATTTTAATAGGATATCCACCTATGATTATACATGGAATCACATGAATTTAAAATGTTACCCAATACATTAGAGGGCTATATATTTCATGTCCCACCTAACATATTCATTTCCTGAACATGTATATGTGTGAAACATAGATCATAAAACATATGAACATTTTCAATCACATTTAACGGCACATTTTTTTATTGTTTGTTAAATACAAGTAATTCACCAAAAAATTAAGGATAGGTGTATCTAGATTAATAACCATGAGTGGAAATTGGAATGGTCATTAACTGCACAAATGCTTCGCATAGAAATTGTAGGATAATTTTATAAGAATAATGGGGGTACATAATGATTCATTAAAGTGTTTAATGGGATTTAATGGTGTCTCTAATCACCATCCCATAATATGTATAGTAAGAAGGTTGTGTATTAACACATCACAAAATTAAAAATCGAGAATAAAAAGGTCTAATATAATGATGGCCCATGAATAAAGAGGAGAATGAGAGGTTCCCTTTCCTTGAGATGGAGCACTAAAAATATAGGATGAATCTTATTACATTATTTTTGAAACATTGGTAAGAATATAGAGAAGTAAATTTTTATTAAAATCTTGATAAAATGGGTTTTTAGTGGATAAGAATGGTTGTTTGGTTTAGTTTTTATAGTAAATGAGAGGAGATTCATTTATCGATTTCTAAACTATTTTTTGGGACTCTATATTATAAATTAATCCAACCACACACCGTACTATGATTTTTTCACCTGTTTACTACCAAATAGAATTGTATATAATTATTTTAATAGTCGATGAACTTAAATCCTTAAAATATATATCTTATTGTTGTAGAAGTGAGTCATGTCCATAAAGAATGGATTTTGAAACATTAAAATATAATATATGTTTTTCGAGGATTAATAATGTGTTTATCAAATGTATTATATATCATAGAAACAAATTATTTTAATGTTAAAATTTTAATTTGTTCATTTATACCCATTATTTTATTTATTAAATCATATTTTGTATTTTATGATTTCATAATACATTTTTTATATTTATACTGAATTTAATTTTTACACAAAAATTCAACTATGTATTAAAATTATGAACAAATCACCATTGGATAATTTCTATATACATATTTCAAAAAAATATATTTATTTTTTAAGAATAATTATATCAGTATGGCTATATAGTATTTGAAATCATAAATTCTAATTTAATGATGATTATTGGTTTTTTAAAATTAAACATTTTCGTACCCTATTAATAAGTATATTTGACATTATAAATTAATAGAATTAAATATATTTAGAAAATATTATTTAATATAATTATTTTTTAATAATCTAAATTATTTAATAAAAATTAATTCAATAAAAATATTATTGTGATTGAAACTATATATTTCCCGAAACAACTATTTTTATTTCATAGTATCAAAATTTTAATTTTATCAATCAATATTTTTAGACCATTATAATGTTTCACAGAATAATTTTAATAATTATTTAATTAATGTATTAAATATAAAAATTTATAATTTTAGGTTCATGATACTTAACCCTTTATTAGATCATAGAATTACCGAGGGGTATTGTATATGATTGAGTTATATTCATAGGGACGTTTGATGAACATGGTATTGGTTGTGATGTTGTTAAGATTGAAATTCTCCCATAAATGTGGTTTCCCATACATTAGTTGTTTAATCATATATTGGGATTAGTAAGGGTCAAATCTCAATGATTCTATATCCCATGTAAACTCCAATAAATGTGTTTTCTAGGGTATTATCCTCGTAGATTAAATCATGGAGTCCTTAATCTATGTCACTTGGATTTATTATAACTCTATATAAATACTAATCATATAATCACTGTAAAACTGATAAACTATCAATAGTTATGATTTTTATGGTATCTTAAATCTGAATCGATGTAACCTATAATTTCTATAATACCAAATTGTTTTATGTGTTTTATATAATTTTTATTATTAATATTGTATTCCTTAATTTAAAATGGGAATTTAATTTAAAGATATTTGAATAATTACATTATTCCACCTTCTAAAATTTCACCCTTGAAATAATATTACAAATTAAAAATAGATGAGAGTTTTTTTCCTTTCGAACTCGTATTCTAATTTTCGTTCCTCAATCATCTTGTACCACAACATCACTTTGACTAGGTGTGGTGTATTGAATCATAGTAACTTGTATCTGTAATCTATGATTGTCATTAGTTACTTAATAATTAAAATATCTTTCTATAATGTACCACATATGGATTCTATACTTTTGATGGTTATGGTATGTACATTCTCTTGAAGGTTACAAGGAACACATCATGTACTTGAGATATATTAGTTTATAGAGTTAGTAGATATGTCACAACACCAATGAGATCATGGATATAAAAGGGGGAATGTATCTTGTACTAAGTTTTACATTCTTCAAAAAAATCATGACTTTATTCCATGAAAAAAATGAAAGAACACATTATCTCCATAATTAATCTCTATGTCTCATCAAAAAATGTCATCATGGATTTTATTTCTATATTTTATGTATGTTATACGATGTTGAATGGTTTGAAAATTCTCTCTCATCTCTTGGATGAGATCATATCCCATTGTATTTTCTCTACATCATTATACTAACAAGTTAGATTCTGACACTGCTTCCTATATAGAGCCTCATAAGGCAGTTTTTTCAATAATGGAATGGTATCTATTTTTTATGAGGACACCACTATGGGATGTTGTTGATTCCAATTTCCTTTTATCCATTCAATAATATGTATTCATAATCTCATTAGATTAATTGTTCTTTCATATTGACAACCCCCTAAGGGTGAAAAGTCTTATATAAACTCTTCTTCATATCTAACTCTTCCTAAATGATTTTTCAGAACCTAAATTTAAAAATAGTATTTCAATATACTAATATAGAGAGATACAGTCTATGTATTCTTACAACATCCATTACTCATATATTTGTTTGTTTGTTAAGAGACAAATATTTTCGGGCTAAACATAAATTGACAGACATGGTAATGTGACTGACTACCACCATGATAAAGTTATATCCTTTAGTGGTCTTGGGATTTCTTAGGTTATTATACATGGTTATGTTTTCTAGTTATCATATTAGTGTGGTAAATTAATGAACTACAGTCTCATTATTTTATTATTCAACCATAACGTTTTTGTAAAAGAATCCCCATAATACGAATTCGGTAATCTTTATCTCCATGTTATCCCACTATATTTTAATCATCATATATTTATACCTCTTAGTGACTACAAGATGATTATTGAATTATATTATATCTATATTATACAAATGTTAAAAATTTATTTACAGTTTTTTATGGGACAGAAATGTAGTTTACAATGATTATAAAACCTTATTTTGTAATTTTTAATTTTTGAATATTTGTTTCCTTTTTATGTACCACAAAATATTCTTTTATGTTTCCATGATCCAATCAGTATAGATTTTTGAGTAGTAATATGAGTAATATTTTACATAAAAAATCTTTTATTATTCTCATTTGAATACTTTTTATGTGCAAGAAGATCAGATCTCTTTCAATTCTCTATATAGATAAGGTTGCAAGATCATTTTTACTCAGTCCATCTGTATCTTTTTTTTCCTTCCCTTAATGAAAACATATTGAACAATAATATTCATTGATCTTATCTAACCACCATCCATTGATCATACTGAAAACATTTTTTAATATATATTATTTTCATTTATTATCCAAATATATGTGACACTTCTCCCAATAGAGAGAATGAAACAAAATATTCAGTGAAAAACTAATTTTTTATCTATTCATTCTCATGGTTTATTAATTTACCTAAGGAATATTCTACAAATTTTTGTATATATCATGAGTCATAAAACCATAAATTTTTTCGACACATAATTTTAGATCACAAATAATTCCCCACTAGTGGTTATTGCAAGTATAGGTGTAGAGATTAGCCTTATCTTCAATTATTTAAATATTTATTTTCATTCATCATTCTATACATACATAAATACCTTCTATGATAACATGGTTAATGGGATTTAAAATTATGACAATTTTGGAAAACCCGATGACAGAACTTATTTAATCCATGGAAACAATATGTTTTCTTCATTATGGATATTATGGACCAACCATCAATTAATACTATTTTTAAGGATCTATAGATATCAATTTCAATGTGACAAGATATCCCAGGAGTTTTACATTATCCATGAATAAGATCCTCGAGAAAAAAACCTTTACATTTGGAGTAATTCAATACCATTCTTCATGGAATATATTTTATCAAAATGGCCATGTAATGAAGGTTGATATTTTTCTCAATATCAATCACATTACCTAGACTCAATTTCTCAAAACATAATAATATCTATGCATGAGATCATAATTCTAGATGAGATCCATCCTCCTCCTTACACTTATAAAAAATTACAATCAAATTTATGGTATGGCGAGTGAATTACATCACCCAAAAATATACTATGGATATAAACAAGAAAATTAAATGCATAAATCAGATAACCTCAAATTCCACTAAAGGAAGAATGATAATATTTTCAAGAAAAACATTCTTAAAATTATCATCTTTTGAACAGATAATCATAGATTTTTTTCCATATAATATCAACACAATTTGGGTGTTGGAATGATGTTATTAGAAAAAATAAAACATATTCTAATGTGTAATGAATTGAAAGAAAGGAACAAATACACAACTTAAGAGTATATGTTATGTTTACTTCATTCATCATGATCCATCTCATCATATGTCCATAAATTTTATATTATGCTTCGATACTGTTATTAATAAACAACCTTGTTATCACTTACAATGGATAAACATCTTCAATAATTTCCATGTTAGCCAAGTTTATGATGTATGAATAATAATATTACTTTAGATTATATATTATTGTCATCCACAATGATATTGGAATTATACATTTTAAATGATCATTATCTAAATTCATTTCTATTTTTCCACACCCCAAACTCCAGGTTGATCCTTTTGGAGATTTCTATTGGTGTCTCTTTCAATAATTTTGACAAATATTAATTTGAGTCATCTTTCCTTCAACAACATTATTATAGGAACATCTATGTGATGTTTTCCACCTATTCTTTTATTTTTTGGAGACTCAACAATTTTTGAATTTTTTTTCATAATTTTTAATATAGTGTTTGTAATATTCACAACACATATTACTTTATCCTCCAAAAATGTTATCTAACTCATTTGAGTAGTCAACAGATACCTTATCTCACTGTTTTAGACTATGTGTCACATATTTCCATCCACTAAATAAAATAATGTGAAAATTAAAGATAAAAAAATTTAAACTAATAAATCCATAAATTGGAATCCATGACCATTAAATTGATAACTAAAAAACAACATATATTCTTAAACATAGGAATTTTTATATTTCAATATCAGTTATCCATTATCTATATTTTACCATAATAACTAATGAATGTTTTTCCTCAATAATAATGGTTCATAATGAACTTGTGAATTTACCAAATCATGTCCCTCAATATTATCAAACTAGGTCATCACCATGGACTCCATTTTATGCACTATGTAAAAAATTATTCCATCTCAATACAACCATTTAGGGTTATTAACCATAGTTATAATTTATACCATATAATTTTAAACGAAAAACATTTGGTTCGATAGGATATATGACACGCAACACCAATCATAAACACCCCGTGAATAATAATACATTAATAGAGACATTATAACCTAGACATTTAGTTGGTGGGTGTAAATATTTTTATGAATAAAATTTAAATATCTATAAAGGACATAATCAGTAAAAATTTATTGACAAATTCATTGAAAATAATCTAAATTTTTTTAATTTCATGTAATTATTCAAAAATTGTTTTTTATTTCATTCTGTGACAAGTTATTATAATTAATTTATTAAATAATAATAAATTTTATTTGATAAAATGAATATATTTTAATGAAATATCACAACAAAATTATCATATAGAGAAGATTTTATATTTTTCTGAAATTGTTAATTATTCTTTGAATTGAAAAATGCTAATTTTTCATATACTATTTTTTATTTTCCTTAAATTAACTAATTTAAATGAAGAATTATTATATTAAATTTATTTCTTAGTAACATATTTTTTATTATTAAATAATTAATGACTAATTTTAATCATTTTTATAACCAGTTTTTTGTACATGTTTATTTTTAAGATGAAAAACAAATTTTTCAAAAAAACTATTTTTAAGTGCGTAATATTCCTCCATTTTAATTAATAAAAATAAACACTAATAAGGGAATATTGAAAAGAAATTTTCATATCTTCTATTATTTATGAAAAAATGTTAATATAAATAAATATAATGATGATAACGTGTCATATATTTAATGTAAGTTTATTTTATGATTGAAAACACATTTCTTAATAGCTATTTTTTTACACATTTTGAGGATTCATTTTTTAATAATTTTTTTCATATTAAATGAATTGAATTTGATAAAATTAATACCACATTTATAATAAAAATAATTAATATTATTTAATAATTTCAAGTTATTTTTTAATATGATTTGTACAATCTTTAAAAAATAATTACCGTAGTTATGGTTAAAACGGGTTTTATTGGGGGTCAAAATAAAATATGAGATTCAGTTTTCTAATTAAAAAAGTAAAAATCCTATTTTATTGACAACTATATACCATATAATATATTAAAATCAATTATTAAATTATTTTGAAGAATTTTTCATTGGAATTACTTTATCATTTTTCATTCTTTTGGGAAATTTCCATGTGGTTTCCATGAATGTCTCCTTCCTACTATAGATTAGTGTGTATCATCCCTTCACTTCATCACACATATAAATCCATATATCTTAATAAAAAAAATATCTCTCAAATATATGTAAATAAATTTATACTACCGAAAAAATAAATCATATGGTCTTTAATAATATAATCAAATGTGTTTTCTCTAAGTGAAGTTAATTGTCCTGAATAAGATCTTCCTTTTTGGTTCTTATCATATAACGTCAAAATATGTCATAAAAATTTCCATATAATAACACAATTATATACCATATAATATGATGTTATTTTTTAGATGTAATAATATTTTTCCATCAAATGGGATGCAAATCCATCGCACGTGTGTATTGCAGGATACTATCTTGTGAACCAATAAAACATCTTTCCAATTATTGACTCACAAGGATATTATTAAAGATGTAAAAAATGAAAATATATTATACATATCACAATGAATTTTTTATTTTCAATAAATATATCATCTACCAATTTACCCTCTCATCCATTAATTGTATGATAACATCGCCCATTCATACATATGAACAACTGTCTTCATGAATCGATGCAATTAATTTTCCCTTCCATATTACAAAAAATTTTATAAAAAATTATTGAATGAGTAAATGTCCAATTTATAATATTAATATCATTATGGGGATTATTTATTTATATCCTATTCACAATAAATATAATACACATTATATAACATGAATGATAATATGAAGCAACTAACTCTCTAAACAATTATTATAATGAAATTTACTTAATAAACAAGTAATAAGATTTTATAATACGATAATATATAATATATAATATATTAAATATTTATATGGTTCATTTATAAATTAATAACATTTTTATATCCATTACACAATATTTTAATTCATGATCAACTAATGGGAAATGTGGGGTAATGAACATATTCCCAATTTACCTTCATTGAGGCACATTTTAATGTTATACACAAAATATATTTTCAATGGTTTATTTTATTTCCCTTGTACATGTTATATCATGAATCATTCAAAACTATTTTTTTTATGATTTAATTTCATCCCATGGGTTTTTATTTTATAGTTACCATGTGTGATGGGATTTCACAGGTCAATTTAACATCATCGGGTTATTTTGGTTCTTCATTTTCTATGATATTCAATGATTATTGTGTCATAAATTTTTACTATTTAATGTTTTATTTAATCTTTTTACGTGAATTTAATTTTTATTTGATGGATAAATTCATTGAATAATTCCAACTTCAGAACTATGATCTTTCTACATGAATTTATATCATTTTTTTAAGTGAGGTATATGTTGATGTTATGCAGCTAATTTTTTATATGTTATATATAATGATACTATAACATATTATAACATCAATAAATCATAATTAATGGAAATTTAGGATTGAAGATGAATTATTTATTCTATTGGTATTTTATATGAATGTTACTATGTGGTATGAAATTTTACAACTCAATTTCTAAACTTTGGGTTATATTTCTTCTCCATTGTCATTGATAATATAATAAAAAGTATGTAATTGTTTTATTTTATTTTGTGTTACATTTTTTATTTAAATTTTATTATTATACACACAATATATCCATTTATAAATCCTTACATCAATGTTATGATCATTGTATTGGATTTTTTATCAATTTACATTTAATTGAAACATTTTTGTTAATATGAACCTATTAAATTTTTGGTGGCATATATACCACCACGTTGATTAATTTTACACATATAAATAATTCTTATTTATGGGTAATAGTTCAATTCTATACAGTTCTTTTATGGGTTTATCTTTTAAAAGTTAATAATGTATTAAGTATCTATATTATAATCTCACTTTTTTGGGATTATATTTATTTTATTTCAAAAAATCATATCATAGACCCTTCATAATAACAAATACATTTTTTCCACGGAATTTCATAATTTTCTATATATTCATCCTAATTTTATTCTTTTGGTACTCGAATTCACAAAATAAAGTGTTTAAAAGAAAAATCCATTTTTGTTTCCTTTAAATTATAAATCTCTTACTTCTATCTCCATATATTTAAAAATTGTTCTACAAATATCTCTTTTTTTACTCAAATTATTTACAGTATTAATTTTAATTTTTCCATTTCATCAAAAAACTATTTAAATCAAATAATTACTTCATTTTCTAAAATTTATGCTTTCTACTATCTTTTAAAAAAATTAAAATGATTTATTTCATATCATATAAATAACTGACAGACTTCATCCATGTCATAACCAATTTAAGAACGTTATATTCATATAAATGCTTTCAATAGTATTTTTAAAAAACTATTCAATGGAATCATATTTCAATACATCACTTATATTCCCATTATTCTTCTAAAATAATGAATTTATCTTAAAATATATATTTTTCCTCCTTGATTCTGTGGTTGTTTAATTTCTCTTTAGAAGATCACATTATTATATCAAATTTTCATTGAACATTACATGTATATTAAATGTACATATTATTTGTATGATGTAAATTATTATCTCCCAAATCATATACCATTTTTTTGTAGGATTCATATGTTGAAATTTATATGATTAATTGGGTGAATATAGATAAATATGTATCCTTTAATCAGTATGGATATTTTTTTTATAATTCCTATTTTTTTTTTGAATTAAATCAATCATTATATATAAATGTTGAATGATTTGGACATGTTGTAATGAGTGGGGATCAAATTTATATAACCCCTTGATGCATTGACAGGACTAATGATAAAAATCAATAAGTTATAATTAAATGGTTTTTTGGGGTATACATGCCAATAGTTTTAACTATCTTGGAATAAGGACTTGATGGTATAGATAGAATGATGTATGAGATGAAGACATCAATTTTTAAGCTTTCCTTCATTGGAAATTATTTTCTTATTATATGTGATATTTCTAAATTGATATTATCCATGGATTGGTTATATGTTCATTTGATTATCAATATAGAATTATATCATTGTAATTTGTCCCTAATAGCTTATTAATTATTATACTGTTTTTTAATAAATGGAATGTTTTTTTGAATTTTTTCCACTATATTTAAATAATTAATTATTAATTCATTACATAATACATGATACATAACTATTAATTATCATTTTACCTCACCCTTGATTTCCCCTTCATAAGGATATAATGAAGTAATCTTGGAATAAGATCAAGGATAATTAATATTTAATTTTAATATGTTTTTATTCATGTTTTTAAATTTTAGATGTTACTCAAGTATATATCTAGTTTACTAAGACTATTAAACTATTTTGTCATTTTGTATGTGATCTCTTGTATTGAGGATCAATATAATGAACTAATCACCAACTCTGGGTTACTAGGTCCAGTTTCTTTAGAGTGAAACCATTTTGGATCCACAACCACTTTCTGTATTCGTATCGGGATCTATTTTCATGGAAACCATAATTTTAATATTTTACTGAAAATTAGGGATTTTTTCCTATTTTTAGAATGATCACTAATATTTCCCTATTGTTTTCAAATCATAATACCAATAAATAACTATATTATCATCTGAAACTAATAATGAAAACTCATATATTTTATAAACATTATTTCATGACTTATCACTTAATGATACCCTTAATATAACCCTAAATGATTTCAAGGCCTAATCTATCATATTAATTTGGTGTATAATATAAAAAATCAAATAGAAATACAAACACATAAACTAAAACTATATAAAATTTCCTCAAATTTCATTGATCTTCTCAAACTACCTAAGATAACCTATGGACATACATAAATATTTGTTCAGATACAAATCACAGAAGGGGAGTAATAAAATAATATCATACTTAATGTAATATATGTTAGTCAATAGGCATATAAAGGTATCATATTAAGTTCTACAATCATAACCATGGTCATAAAATAATGATATAACAAGATATCAAAAAGGTGTTATGGGAATTTGGAAACAACATTAATCATGACATCATAAAAAGAATTCAAGGATAACTACCATGACATAATAACAAGGTATTGTTAGGTAACCTCACATGAAAAATACATTGTATCTAATGAGAGAAAAAAATTAACCAGAACATGTATGGGCTATATAATTCGAATCCCACCTGTAACATAGATTTAATGTACATTCATAAGTTTTACACATATTCCTTACAATGTAAGAACATATTTCATCAGTTTTAACCTGTTTTTTAAGGATTGTGGGTTTCATCCACGCGTGTAATGAATTATTTATTTAATGTTATATCTTGGGGAATACGTTCAAGTGGAAATGTTTATGGGTATTAACTACACAAATATCTATTATAGAAGATTACATTATAATGTCAATAGGATATTGTCTATGGATTAGATTTAAGAACGGTTTTATTCTGACTGGAATGGGTATCTAGTAACATATAAATCAGATGTAATGTAATAAAGATGTGTAAAATAATATCCCTATGTAAAAAAATTAAAATTAATAGGTAAAATATAATGGAGGTGTTTGAATAAAGAGGATAAATAGATTGCCCTCAACATGAGAGGGGAAGCCTAAAATCCTAGAAATAGCTTTTAAAGGTCATGTGGACACATTTCAAGGTAACTACACATGGAATGGTAGAGTAAATTCATGTTCTAAGAGATATTAAGTGATAAATAATGGGAAGTTAGTTTTTTTATTCTATAAAAAGAGAAGAAAGCTATTTTTTAATTTATAAACATCAGTTTTGGATTCATATATGATAAAATAATCCAAACCACCTGCCATTCCATGAATTTTTATACATGATTGTTTCCAAATGCTAGGTATTTAATTTATCTATAATTCTATGAACCGATCACCTTGAAATAATATCATTGGTGATATGTAATTGAGTCATATTTTGTAAATAATTGATTATAAAACCATAACATATAATATATTCTTTAGGGGATTCAGTAATAAATTATATAAATAATTAAATTAATTCAAAAAAACATTACCTAAAAAGGTAACATCATTTTAGTCTTGGATACTATTTATAGTATTAATTAAATCACTTTTTGGATTTTATGATGTCAAAATAAATTATATATAATTATATTGTATTTGATTTTTACTAAAACTATCCACATCATCAAAAAAAATGAAAATTTAACTATTGGATAATTTTGACATGGCAGTATAGAAAATAAAAATATTTTTATTTAAATATTTATCTTAATATGATAATTCTCACTTTTTAATCAAAAACATAGATTTATTGAAAAGTAAGGGGTTTATTTAGTTATCGTTTTTCATAGCCATATAATAATAAAATTTGACTACATAAAATTATATTTTCATTAATATTAAATAATTATTATTTTAAAATATAATTTTATCAAAATATAATTAATTTTAAAACATTATTCATGAAAAATGATTTCTTCTTTGAAACTATATATTTCTCAAGAACACCATTTGTGTTTCACGATACAAATATCTAATTTTTATCAAAAATTATTATTAAACCACTATAATGTATTAAAAGATAACTATATTAATTATAATTTTATGTATAATGAAAATATAAATAAAACTATTATGGTTTAGATAAAAATCTATTTGTTATAGTAGAAAATTCCTTAAGGGTTTGGTGTCAAATTATGAGATTTCCATGGTGTGGATTAGCGACCATGGTATATGTGGTGATCATGATGAGCTTGAACATCTCATATTAGAGTGTTCACTAAAACATTAGATTTTGAAAATAGAATTTGATTTTATTAATGGAAATTCTATGTGATTAAAAGTCCTCTAGATGCACTGATAAAAGGGATTACAATGTTGTCATCCTATTAGATGAGTCTATCCCTTCCTTTTTTAGTGTAAATTGGATTTATCAAAACCTTATATATATATATATATAATAAAATCATAGAATCACTGTATTTTCCATATTATTGAAAAAGTTTTTTAGTACTTTCATAAATTTGACATGATATAAATTATAATGGTACCAAAACAATAGATGTGTATGTTTTTCATTAATTTCATTTCATATTAAGGAATTTTACCATTAAAAAAGACATGTTCATTTATAAAGAATTGGTTCTATACACATCTGGTAGGACTAGAATATTAATAAAAAATGGAATAATGATACATTAAATTTACAGTAGGACTGTGCTATAATAACATTCTCAATGTTGGACAATAAGAGTGTATAAGAGGAGAACATTTATAATTGAGGAGTGTGACATTCATGGAATTACATTTGATATTTAAATAATATAATGTCATATTCATGGGAATGTGTAAAAAATGGACATAAAATATATTATAATAGAGTATGTGCTCAATCGACATTCATCTAATAATATTTATACATGTGTAACTTTAATTTTGATTCATATATCATATTTTATCACCCCTAAATAACGAATTTCAACTTTAACTACAGTAAAAAATATTTTATTTACAATATAAAATTTAAAAAAAGAAACATTATGAAATTAAAATGCGATGGTGGATATTTTGTATTAAATAGATTTTGTCTAAAATAATATTACAAATATTATAAATTAACAGTAAACTTTTTCCATAAACACATCTAAACCCATATTTACAAAAAATTGGTAGTATAAAAATGAATAAACATTTATTTCATCATACCTAAAAATCATTTTATTTTTGATACATTATTTTACTGTATATTGAATCTAAATATTTCAACATATTCATTAATCAATAATTATGTATTCATATTTTTAATATAATAAATTATTATACATATAATAAAATATTCAAAAAAATAACTCTTGTTGCCTTGAAATAATTTTTACATCATTACTAATTATTAGTTAACTAATGTTCAAAAAAAAGTCCTTATAAAATAGGTATTTTAATCATGAAATTATTAAATTAATAACTTTTATTAATTTTTCATTGTAATTAATAACTATGTTTTATATAAGTAAAAAAATTATATATTACTATGTGTGGGTATTATAAGGTGGACAATCCTATTAGTTCTCATTAATCAAAATAGATAGCTCTTAATGGTCCTGATATATTTTGGTTTATTTATCATATGGGTTATATGAAAATAAATCAATTAATTGCATCAAATTTACCTCAAAGAAAATATATAAAATCTAATGTTGATACAGTGTATACCCTTAAAATGAATTTTAAAATCAAAATTGCTTCACTCTAAATAAAATAAATTAGTTTACATATACTTCTACACATCCTCAAGTTCATATATAGCTTATTTGATTTTATATTTCCACCAAATAATTTAAATGTAGTGGTAAGTATTATTACATTTATATTTATCCAAATGTGCCATGAAATCTAAAATTTTTTCTTTATTGGAAATATATTTCTCCAATAGTACAACCTCTGAGTTTGGTACTTCCAACCACTCATGTACATACGGCCTAAAAAGGGATAAAAGGAACATATAATGTTCTTAATATTGGTTTGGAAGATGCTCAAAAATATAATATATCAGCTATTCTTTTTCAGTAATCTCAAATGTTTCAATTTACATTTGGAATACATTTCACTTTATTCTAAGTCTCATACCCTTCTATCATGGAGAAATTATGTTCAATGTAATCTACCTAACATTGAATTCTATATCTCATTGATAGTAATTGGAACAACTCTTATAATGATTTCAAGGCGATATGATATTTTACTAAATGAATCTAATCATCTCTTCCAAATCTTCTACTTGCTTGAGTCCCAAAGATTTAATTCTCAAACATAATTATAGTATGTTGGGGTTATACACATATTTCCGTACATGTATTAATAAGGCTAAATTGAATTTTCGAGACAATGATATTTTTATAATATAATTTGATAAGAGTAATGTGTGTATCCCAACCAAATATGAAATTTATATAACTATATCATAGAATATCCTCTAAGGACTGAATTAATCTATTAGAAGGACCATATTTATAAGGATAAAAGGAAGTATATAAACACAACTCAATATATGAATTTTATTGAATACTTCTATAGAACTTCATGGAAAGCCTCTAATCTTTATATAATATAATATGTGGTAATCCATGAAGCTATAAAAACTATTTGATATATATATCTTGGAGAGATAATCAATAGAAAAGTACTGTCTGAATTAATTAAAATGTGTTGAATTTATAAAGTGATAAACTACAACCCAAATGGTATTATACCCTTTATATATCTTCTGGGGTCCTATAAAAAAATCACTGGTTGAAAATTCCCATTTTTATAGAGGTAGATTTAGTTGTTGTAACATACCTATATACGTAATCAGCTTGGACGAAAATTGTATGTATATCAACCATAGAAATTCATACTCCACAATATATTTCATCATGTTATCCTACCAAAGTTACTCCCTAATGGATATATACAACTTCTTACTTCTATAATGAATAGTGATGAATAATAAATGATCTTTATCAAATTAATTGATCAATTCCCATATAATAAAGACACATGATCTATTTCTAAACCTTATTATTCCATAAAAATAATAGTTTGACATATAAATACATCTCACCTTCAATTATATATCTACATCATCATTATAAGGTTCAATAGCCATTACATATATAGAAAGTGGAACAGACATTTGAGAAATATAATTTTACTTTCATTACTTCAATATTTCATTGTCTGTTCATTATAAATCTATAGATATTTAATCTTTTGTGATTCTCATCATATATATGATACCATGGTCCTTTCAACTCAATGAACCATCGACCATGTCTTCATTCTAATGGGGGTAATATAGTGAGTATTAATAATAATTAATATACTCCACCTATCTTATATAGTGCATATTCAACACTTCTTGAGTGCATATATAATTTAATCTTTTATGATCAGTATATACATCACATCATTATCCACAAATTTAATGCCATAATATATTTAAAAAAAATATTACTGTCATCAAATCAATGTATACGGATGAATAATTATACACAAGAACCACTAATTGATGAGCAGAATAATCTATCACCATGTGTATGATTCACCAGACCCAAAATCCAAAACATTTTTATTAGAACACATACAATACATACTCTCTCATATACCTACATTAAATGACTGTATTTTTCTCTCAATAATTATAAAATCAATAATGATTATTGATATAATTATATATCATCCGTCTTTTAGTTTTAAGTAATTCAAGAATTAGGACACATCAAAACAATTTAAATCTTAGGAATTTTGTGACTATTGGACAATTTATGTCCACTATATATTAGAAACAATATTACCCATGAGACATCATCAACATACATCATAAATGTTTCCATGTATCATTTCCATATAAACATGCTACAGGTAATAATCTTCTTCTTAAACATAGGAACAAGAAATATAATAACAGTTGATGTCAAACTCCCAGTAAGGTAATCATTTTACTCTAGTATGCATAAACATTTGAATGGTATACATGATAAGGAATCAATAATTAATCCTAATAATTACATAATCAACTAAAAGATGGATCATTATATATCCACAACAATATATGAATATATTTAAAGTAATAATACTAATCTCATAGTTGGGGAATAAATAATTAATGACATCAATTCGATGATGTCAAGGATTTATTCTAGGACACTATCATTTAATGGGAATATGTGTACTCTAAAAACATGACATTTTTAGTCTCATGAGACCTTTCGATGCATTGAGGGGCAAAACATTTGAGGTCCCCACCCATAAACTAATTATATTCTATTAATTTTCTATAATAGACAACGATACATTTCATACCCCTCTCTAAGGAGTGCATTACATAATTTAAACTTGATTATATTTATAATGGAATGTATAGAATTATAATACCTAATAAACTTTTTTAGTTTCCAATATTCATCTAGAATATATATACATCACCCAATGAAAATAAAAGGGTCAAATGATCATAAAAAATCTATTTAGTGAAGGTACATGATCAAAAGATTAAAAATAAACATTTAAATTATATTATGTTTTGGAATAATAATACATAGAACACTAATTATTTTCCATATATAAATAAATAAATTATATATACAGTTTAAAGTCATCTAATATGATTTTATAAAATGAAAATTTCAAATTTTATACGGTAATGAGTATTTGGTTTAGTCAATTCTAAAATAATATAATCATAATCTATCTAATAATAGAATGTGGATGGGTGAAAAATAGGTTATCCCATGTTCCTTATTGAAATCAAAGTAAATAATTCACCTAAATAAAAAAACCCACGAAAAAAAGAATTCATCAAATTTTATCTCCGAAAAAGTGATCAATAATGAAATTATATGATACCATGAGTTGAATTTACAAAATTAATTTATATATAAATATATATATTAAAGTATATATAATTAAACACAAACCCCAATATGGTAAATATTTTTAAAAATTTTAAGGTAAATGAATATCAAATCATAAAGGGTCTTCCGCAAAAAAAATTATATTGATTTAAAAACAATTATATGACACATTGAATTATAACATTTGAAATGGTCACATTATTCATATTGAAGAACATTAATTTTATAAACATTATCTAATACAATATAATTGAATATGAAAAATATTTACCTTTTATAAATTAATATAGGATTATGAAACATGTGAAAGTGAAAGGAAATCACAATTTCATAATTTTCAAAATAATTTTTTTTTAAAAAAACATTTTAAAAAAGTGTAAAAAATATTTACATATATGAAAAATATATTTCCTGAGATATGATTATAAAAATACATATAAAGACTATAATTTTTGGAAAAAAAAATAATTGAGGATGGAATTTTTGTGTATTATAATATAACTCAAGGGAAGGAGACTTGAGTTATAGATATCACTTACATGGATGATACTCTAAGATGCATGAATCATTATAAAAAAGGGAATGATGGGGTATAAATTTTTACAGTGACGTAAAACCATATAATAATATCAATATATTGAATATAACAAACTTATATGATATAATATAATAAATGAAATTTGAGTTACCAGAAAATCTTATGACTAGGGTAACATATATGTGAAAAGAAATGAGAATCAAAAACCTGATTTGGAAGATTTTATTAAATAAATTAGAAGGAAATAATGTCTAAAAATTAATTGAATTGGGAATAAATATAACACCATTAAAAAGAATCATTGATCATAACATGTAACATTTCTCAACAAATTATAACTAAGGCCATGAATGCCCCTGTTTATTGTGCAGTTTTTTAATTTAATTTTTTTCAGAGAGGGGGATTGTAATTGAACATAAATTATATTGATTAAAATTAAATTTATTATTTTATATCTAATATAGGTAGTATATGAAATAAATAAATGATATTTGGTTCCTTACACTATACATTTCATAAATAGGGAAATTTGAGATGAAAAGAAATACCCACAACCTGATTCATTCTGTACATAAATGAAACAATCTAGATAATTAATTTTTGCTCATTATATTATTTTTGGTTATATTTATTCATAACTATAACCATTAATACTAACCATTTATAATCACTCTATATATATTAATATATATTATATATTTTTTTTACCAATTTTTAACATTAGGTGTTAGTAATCATTTTCACGTCAAAGTGGTTTTATAATGATGGCATGAGTATCAATTCGTATTAAAAGGATAATAATTCTTTTTTTATTAATGTTTTTAAAATATAAGATTCATAAAAAACTATAAATCTTTTATATCACATCATATTAGTTTAGGCTGAAATCGATGAGTTTAAAATCATCGATGAGTTTGATTCATTTTTAATGCATGAAGGAGGAGGTTAGAATTAATGAGTTAAATAATCATATAAACATAAAAATCATAAATAAAAAATTGTTTATATATATAAATATATATCATATTATATGAATAAATATATATTCGTATTCATTCATGATATAAAATCATAGTATTGATCAGGTAGGCTGTCAAATATGTTCAAACATGAACCCACCATGAATAATGGGTGATTATGAGGTGGTTTAGTTATAATATAATTATAAAAAACAATAATTATCTTATATAGTTCCAATTACTATAATATTTCATAAATGATAATATTTAAATTTAGAAGATATATTTTTAAAGGACAATACTTAGAAAAAATATAATCTTTTTCTCTTTGTTTATTTTAGATTATTGAAATAACGATAACTGTTTGTTGATTACATAATTAATATGATATCCAATTTCTCGTACCATAACCATAATTATATAATAAATCTTATTTTTATAATTTAATCCCATCATCATGTCAATCCATGTATATCATATTGGAAAAGGGAAAATGTAAATCAAATATTCCATTAAGCTGATAGTCCACATGTATGCATGGTTGATGATTTCATTTTCAATAGAATATTAAAAACAATATAATGTTGTTAATTGGTTAAAAATAATAAATATATAAAGATATATATTTTTAATTATTCTATTATACTAGTGTTGTATTTTTGTTAAGGAAAATGAAACATGTTTCGTCGTGGAGGTGTTAGTTTGTACCGCACACAATTCAGATTTTAGTTTTTCAAAATGGAAAAGGGGAGGGGGTTATTGCGTATAAAAAAATTACAGTAACATACCAATATAATAATGGTAAATATTTTATAATTATAATTCTGTCAAAATATATTCCTAGATTAAGATAATTACATCAATAATTTGGAAAAAAGATGTATAGCTTATTAACTTATACCACACAACTTGTAATATCTTCTTTCTGAAGAGGATACACATTTTAGGGATGGTATTTTGAGAATACCATTACATATTTAAGATATATACGAGTTTCTAGATTATGGTTTAGTTTATTTTTGGAATAACATAGTGTGTTTTTTGGACGTTATGTGAGGATAGTATTCCCACGTTTATTAAAGATATGTGGTAGAATTTTTGTAAATACTAAAACAAAGCCTGTAATAGGATATCTCTCTAAACTAATATAAAAAAAATTAGATATATTTGATTAGATAATATATAATCATTATAATAAAATCATAAAATATTTTTTAATTTTTTTAAATAATTTTTAATAATTTCTGACTTAGATTCATTACTTTTACAAATTTAGTTATTACCTTGTTATCCTGTTCTAAACACAGGTACCTTAATCATTATCCTTGAAAATAAATTAAATAATATTGATTAAAATGGATAGATTAATTATTAATTTTAAATAAATTTAATTTGAATCAATTTTTAAAATTCAAAATTTTATTTTTAATATAAATATATATTAAATTAAAATTAATTCTTTATAAAAAAGTAGTTAGGTCCAAAAATATCATATATGGTTTTGTTATTTAAAAAAACAATTTTAATAAAATTATATCACATATAAAATAAAAAAATTTCCATTTAGGAAAGTTCTATTAGTTTATAATTCAAAATTATTCACTAATAATTTCATTAAAGTCATGTTATTTGAAAAAATGTTTTTTTACTATTGAAAAAAATATAAATATTTTTAGAAATATATATACAATTCAACCTAAAAAATATTATTATTATGAATTAAAAATATTTTTAATTTTATATAATGAAAATAAATTATATTCATAATTGAATTTTTTAAAAAAATGAGAATAATGTTCAAAAATATTCAAGTTGTAAAATAGCTTTATAAAATGATAACTGTTCAATAGTCATATTTCCTATCAATTAAGAATTAATTATTTGGTAATAAATGGATCTTATTCTCAAAATCATTAAATGTTCTTTAAATATAATATATTAGGTTTATAGTGACTCAAGCTCAATGTACATGGATATTACATCATATTTGGTGAGTATTCCGCACATTACAAAGTTCATGGCTGAGGACCAAAATAGTTTAGTGTCTCTCAAAACAAGGATCAAATCCTTATAAAGTAGTGAAAAATATTCAATGTTTCCCACAAAGATAATCACCAATGTTACTTAAACAAAAAAAAATTCTTTATATGTCGGCGAAATGAAAAACAAGAATGGAGTGAGCCCGATTTCTCAGTAAGGGTAAATCAAGTAAATACATAAGAATGACATGAACATAAGGGTATAAGAACATGGGAATGAAATTTGAATATGATACCATTCATATAAATGATTAGAAACATGAGACAAGGCACAGATATTAGTATTTCGTAGGGCATGAATCATAATATAATTTGGAACTTGAACCATGGGTGAATATCAAAGGCGTGAGACTTAGAATTTTTGTAAAACACATGAACATATAATATATTTCCCATTACGTCATTTTTTGGTTACAAAAATATATCAGAAATAATTATAGGGACTAGATCTACTGGGAAAGAAAACACCACAATCCCCATTCATTGTAATTTTATTGTAAGTGATCGAGTTTCGTCATCTTCTTGTAGTGGGTTGGGCTTCCGCATCTTCCAATGGTGGATTGGGTTTCCTTATTTTTCCATAGTGTATAGGGTTTCCCCAGCATCCAATATGAATCCATTTTATAAATCTTCTATAATGGATCAATCCCAACGACATGATTCCAGTCATTATCTCCTAATATATAAATAGTTACCCAATGCATTAGAGGAAGATATCGGTCTTACCCATATCATAATGAAATAAAATGTACATGTTCAAAAAATTCATAAAAAATCTTTTGATAACCCATAAATGAAATGGGTGTCATAAACATGTTACAATATATTAACCTTTTGTAAAATACATGTTTCATAATCATTTACTCAAATCATAACCTGTGAATTGAAGCAGATTTTATAAAAAAATAACTCCTGAATGAGAAATGGGTTTCAAAAACATATATCATGTAACATAGAAATGAGTTTCATAAACATCATGCATTCAAAACATAATACAATACAATATAAATGTAACCATTTGATTATTTCCGCATATGGGAATGAGTAACCCCAAAACATGTCATCATAGATGGAAAATAATTTTAAAATATCTTGTAAAAATATTTTTGGAGGAAAATATAGATTATTATTTTAAATATATACTTTTTAAAATATAAAATAGTTTGAAAACCATTTTATTTTGAAAAAAATGAATTCTTAAAAATTAATATAGAAAAAAATTTCTTTGAAAACGTATAAAAAAATTAAAACATGTATAAAACCCTTTACCATGAAAATAAAAGTATGTAATTCTTTTGAAAAATATTTATTTGATAATATAAAAAGGAATCATGATTTGTTTTAAAACCCCATTTTGTTTTAAAATATATTATAAACTTATTATAAGTCCTCAACCGTAAACGTTACATAATATTGAGTAAAGTCAATATTTCACATTGAGGTTCATTTTAGGTTTTTTGTTTTATATAAGTACTCCATGACTATTACATAAAACCCCAAATATTGAAATTTAGGAACTTCTACTCAGTATCCATTTTTCTACTGTATAAAACTCCTTAAAACATGATTTCATTATTTCATGATATCAATATTCAAAACATTTATCATGAATTATTGTGTTCTCTTACCCATCCTTATACACTATTGAAAACATTTAAATAACTTGGGATGAGAAAAAAAATTTCATTAATGGATATAAAATAAGGAATGAAACAGTTATTCCATGAAAATTTAAAATTCGTGATAATATTTTCACAAAATCATTTTTTCACCCATAAAAAATATGTTTTATAACATACCTTATGGTATCATAAAATACCTAAAAACACCATACCAATTATAAATCATAATTCTATGTTATGGAATCCATATCATACATACATTGTAGCTTTCACAAGTACATAGGGAGTAACAATCATGGTTATGTTTAGAATTCCTATAATAGTGTATTCCCTAATTCCCTTTAGAGAAACCCAACCGGTTAACTACATCTCATAACACAATGAATTAGAGATATATCACTATCTCACAATCCCTTGGTTTATCATGCAACCACCCATATACATAAACAATTTCCAATAACCATAACATAATCATAACATATAAAATAAGCATTATGAAAAAAATAACACTTCAAATTTGAAATAAAAATTCATCTTTACAATCCACGCACTCAAAAATAAAAACACATTACTTTATAATAATATTATAAACTTGTAATTTAAACATAAATACATAATAGAAACATGAAAGGAAGAATTTTCATTCCTGGAATATATGGTAAAAAAATTAATAATATTATAATAATAAATCTATTTTTAAAACATACTGAACGCATTTTAAAAAAATATTTATGAATCGGTGAGTCCCATACCACAATTAATATTTTGGGTGGAATTGAAATTTTATATCATTAATATCCATATGAATAAATACTTAAAACTATTTTTAAATCATGGACATTAAAACGAATTATTTATATTAATAAATTGTTAATATAATTAGAAACGATGGTTTAATGAAAGAATCCCTTACCAATTTGAACGTTTAACTTATAAGCCACGTTAAAGTATAAATTTTTTATAAACATTAATAAGATTATTAAATATATAATATGGATACTAAAAGTAAAAGTGTATATATATAAATCTTTTGTTTTAATAATTTTTCATATCTTCAATAAATTCCCCACTCAAAGGATATTAAGATGAACAACATTAACTTGAGTCCAACGTGTCTCATTCATTATTTATCTTCTTGCATAATAAAATTAGGTAAATTTTTAATTTCATAAAAATATTTTTCAAGTATTTATTAATTTTAAATATTTTATTATAATGTCATTAAAATTATATAATTATTTAAGTTCTTATTGGATGTTTTATAGATATTCGGTACGTGAGCTAAAAATGTTCTTTGTATGATTTCAATAGCCAATATGGTAAACTGCAAGACACATATATAATAAAATTCTAGAAATAACATTGAATTTTATATATAAATTATAATTTTAAAACCCTTTAATAAATATGGTTATTAATTATGAACAATGTCACAATCATGCAGACGATAAGCCATACATATGCATGAGTAATTTTTTTTTTCAATTTTCATTGATCATTGTGGAAAGAAGGTAAGTATTATTTTACACCTACATATGATAATAAAATCATTAATATCGTATTAATAATTTAAATATAGTTCTTTATACAATATAAGTGATGTAATTAATAAGAAAGAGTCACACCGCTACGTGGATGCGATTTTTCACACGTACACATGAACAACATTATCATTTTAATGCACCTAGAGAGGTAAAAATTAGTTGATATATTATTACATTATAATGATATATATTTCATGAGAATCATATATAAACATTTTCTCCATCATTATAACCTGTATTCTGAGATGGTAATGAAAAATGAACTATATAGGTACGTGAGGCGGTAGTCTACTATACACACAAATGAATAGATCATTTCTCATTTGAAGAGATTGGAGGTGGATTTAGGTGATGATATAGACATTATAACATTTAAGTATATTAAGGATATTGGAGTAATTATTTAATCATGTTTTAAATATACTTCATGGAATATGAAGAAGAAATAGAATAAAAACAATTAAATAAAAACATTACCATTCCATTAGAATATCGCCTTTCATAAAACCTTATCACATCTAAAAATGGTTTTCTACCTTAAATAAGAACTCAATAATTTGGATAGTTATTATATAAACGGTTTGGTAAGATCTTGCTTGAACCAAATGGTTTTAAAGTGTGGGTAATCGAGTGAAATGGTTGCCTTTTATAGGAGAGGGGAGGGGCACCCTTTGAAGTATAAAAGTATTAAATTAATATAAAATTAATTTTGATTCCAAAAAGTTCCAAGATGATCCTATTTTAATATATGATGATAAGGGGTATAAATAAAATAATAAAACGAAAATTAGAGATGTTTTAAACAATTTTTAGTCCTCATAATTTTGTATTAATCTTTTTAACTCTTTGCATTTTAACAAGTAAATTCCACATTGAGAGTTAAAATAAATACCAAATCAGGACAAAAAATTAATAAATGAATCATTAATGAAATTTTTAGAGTTATATAAACTTTTTTATCCATTTTTAAATTTTATTTAAAAAAATTATATCATTTAATTAGATATTTTATAATTTAGGTTATGAATTTTGTCAATTTTTCACTATTCATTACATTATTTTTATGAAAATCATAAAAACATGATTCATTAAAAAAACTCAATTATAAATGTCATAGTCATACATATAATTCATGGATTCCTTAAAAAAATTAAATTATATTAGGTTTAATATTATTAATATCATTTATTAGATTCATCCTTCAATAAATCTATTACTACATCCTCATTGGGTCACTATTTAATTTAATTATTTATTTCATAAAAATAATAACTGTATAATCATGATGTAGGTAATATATTTACATTTTTATGTACTATTAATATTAAAATATATCAATTTTATAACACCAAATTTAATTTCATTAGTTAGGAGATACATCTTTATGACATATTTGCCTTTAATTTTAATTACATGGTATAAATTTCATAATCACAACCAAGTGCCTTAAAAAAAGTAAAAATTTCGATATAAGGATGGTCATTGTAAATAATAACTCATATGATAATATTAAGAAAATTATTAGGGTAATATTATAAATTTATAATTGTATAATATTAATTTTACCTTTATTTACCATGTTTACCTTTTACCGTGATAAATAAAATACTAAAGATACTATTCAAGAAATAATTATTATTATAATATTAGACAATATTTTTCCTACTAATTGAAATTATGTAATTAAATTTTTGAAAATTCAATTCACAAATGTAGTTAAATTAATTTAATGTTAATCCCATTGATGTATTAAGAAAATGTGTTGTTGAAGAAAAAATATTCAAAACATCACAAACTTCTTATATCAAATTTCAATTTGAAATTGATTCCTATGAGAGAAATTGGATTAAATTCTAATACATTTATTTAATTAAACATTAAAACCAATTAAATTTTTAATCTAACAATATAAATAAATCAGGCGAAAAAGTAGCTTTGAATTAAAACACAGTATTTCTCATTATTCATTAAAAATTGAATTTTAGCAGAAAATTACAATTATTTCCATAAAAGTAAATTTATATGTCCCACATACAAACAAAAATTTTATTTTGTCAAATATAATATATAAAAATGTATAAAAAAGTAGATTTAGAGTGGGTTCTCCATCAAAAGGCGGTAAAACTGCATTTTTAGAAAAACAATCATTTTTTCTATAAAATTGCTTTTGGTCTTATATAATATCTAGAAAACACATAAGATGAATTTTAAACAATAGGTTGAATATAATATATATATATATATATATATATATTAATTTATATAATCCAAATATTTGTATTTGATCATTTGTTGGTATAAAATAGACTTGTACACATTTAAATTGTTTTTTAGAAAAACATTCCTTTTTTATTTTAAAAGGGTTTACATTAACTTTATTAAATTTTCACGATATAAGTAAGTATATAAAAATGTATAAATGTAATATAATTAGTTTTATTAATTCATACCAATAAAATGGCGGTACTTCAAATACCATATAAAATAATAATATTAATAATGTATTATTTTTCTGTACAAATCAATCTAATGTGTGATGTAAGACTTTGGAAAAACCCCTTGTTGCGTTTCTAGTACGCTATCACAAAAAACATCCTATTTATTTTAAAATTAATTTATAATTCATAAATATTAACATATATGAAATATTATTATTTTATAATTACTTTGGAAGTTTCATCCTCCCCCCCTTTGGAAATTATGTCCTCTCAATTTTATATTTTTTCTTGGAAACTAAGGATTCAATTTGTAAAATTACTTATTTAAATATCACATAATAAAAAGAGTCCATAAAACAACTAATTTAAAATAAACAATGTAAAGTAAAAAAAGGACACCCGAGATAAAAAATACTAGGGATCTATGTAAGAAAACATGGATATGGTAGGAAAAACTAAGCATCTTGTTATGATGGAGATTGATAGAAAACCTGGTTAGGAGAAAGTCAAAAATCACAAAACAACAAATTTGTGATATTTTAAATTGTCATTTATTTAATTGTGGAAAAATTAAATGAAAATTATATTTTTTATGATTATTTCATAGAGTAGAGATTTTATTTTACTTCTTAATCTTAGAAAATATATAAATACACATAATTGAAAAGAAGAGTTTCATCCATTAATATATTTCCAGTACATAGTCATATTTTTCTCCAAATTATGAGTATTCAAGAGGAATCAACATATATAGAATCAAATAACCTAATAAATATTAAATATAAAAATTATCCTATCTTGAAACTTTAACCAAAACCAATCTCGTAAGGATAAGATAAAACAATTCTCAAAAATTTAAAAACTATTGGATAATGAAACCCGCTTTTAATCATCAAAATTGAACCATAATACCAAAATTTATGCGAAGACCTTCCATTAATTAAACTTAATTAAAATACCTCATGAGTAATTAAAACTAAATTTGAAACCCAAAACATATAATAATTTGATAACTTAGAATTTCAAAATAATTTTTAAAATATATCTCCAAATAACATCAAGTACTCTTGAATTATCATAACAAAAAGAAAGTACCCTAATCCCATGTTTTTCATTTTAGGTTAATCATTTCCCTAAATAAACTAGATCATCATAACTCCAAAATAAAATCATAGTTTAAAAAAATAAAATTTAACCCCTACACCTCAAATAAAATCACATAGTATTATATTTTACATAGGCATATAGGTTTCAAAAAATAGTTAACATCATTCAAAATAACATTCATCACTTAATACCCAATTAATTTTCCTGTAGCAAGGATATCCTTTTGATAAAACAAAAGTTCCCAAAAACAACTTATTCTTATTCCAACAGCTCGTTTATCTAAAAATAAAAAGTTATACTAACTAAGTACTTTACATAGGCCAGTTGTAGGTGGTGCACCCTTTTCTCCATTTGGCAGTGGGTTCGATCCACATGACATTTCAAAACACGGCTTGTTGTCACCCATCTTCTGGGTTATCCCTTTTTATTAACCATAAAATAACCATATCATGTTTTAACATCAAATATTATCTTATACCTCACATTTTCATCTGAACTCATAATAACCTGAACATATTAATTCATTAATTATTATATATATTTAATTTTTTTTAATTCACCTCCATATGATTTAATAAAACTATTCCCAAAATAAATACCATCGTACCATGATCATGGTGTCCACCTAGTTTCATCATTATTTTTTCAGGTAGATAGAAGGCCTATGAATTGAAATAATGATTTAGAGATTCATCAAATTCACTTTCTTCCTTTTTCCAAATACACCATGTATAAAATGTGTTTTATTGTGTTTCCCAAAAAAATAGTTTTGTAAAATAATCATTTATAACATATAATTTCACAACAACTGATAAAAAATGATTTTTAGATGCCATTTGGAATGAGTTTGACTGGAACATTTTAATTAATGAACCTTTTAAAATACCATAAGTAAGTTTTAAAAGACTATATTTTAAAATAAATTACAAATAAGATGATAAAGGGTTTCCTTCTTCAACATATTTTTTAAAATAATAATATTCTTCAAAATATTGTGATAAGGTAATATATCTTAAAATTCATTTATAGTATTTACTTCTTTTAAAAATTTCAGAATATAGATAAAATTGTATTTGATTAAAAACAAGACATGGTCCACAATGGTATTAAGGTGTAATGGAGGTGTATGAGATCTCATACAATTGTTTTTATGTTTTTTTATGTTATAAAAAGTTTCAGAATCATACAGACATTACTTTACAATAATTATTGCAATAAAGTCATCTGAAATAGAGAGTAATTTTGTTTGATATCCCCCTACATCCCCTTTTAACAAGAATTACTCGATCTAAAATAGTAATATAATAAATATTTAGTTAAAATAATAGACCTAGAAACTTACTATAAGTTTAACCACAACTCCTAATCCCAAAATTTGTCTAAAATCGCCTCTGATTCCAACTAAAAGGCATTAACCTTAAGCATTACATAATATTGAGATAATTCATGAATTCACATTGAAGGTAATTTTAGGATTATTTTTCTGGAGAATTTGTCCATAGAAATTAAATAAATACTCATATATGATAATGTAGGAACTGCAACCCACAATCCATTTTTTCCCAAGATAAAACTCATTAAAACATGATTTTGATTTTTCTCGATAAAAATACACATAGCATTCGTATTAGATTCTTTTATCCTCATTTACATCCTTATACCATATGGAAAACATTTTATAAAATTTGGATGAGAACAAAAATCCCAATAAGGGAAATATAATAATGAATGAAACTTTTAGTCCATGAATATTTTAAACTCACAAAAACATTATCACCAAATCATACATTTCACCCATAAAACTTAGGTTCTTTAACATTCCTCGTGAAAACATAAGATTACTAAAAATACATATTACCAATGTTAAATAATAAAGGTTTCTTGTGGAATCCACATCATACATACATTATATCTTTCACAACTACATAGGGAGTAAGCTTCATGGTTACATTTGGAATACCCATCATAGTATATTTCGTAAATATTTTAAGGGAAACCGAACTGGTTAACTCTTCCTTGTTACCAATGCATTAGAGAGATATCACCGGCTCACACAACCTTGGTTTATCATAGACCCATCTGTACAACAAATTGAATCCAAATAACCATAACCAAATCATAACACCGAAAACAAGCATAAAGTAAGAATAACATATCCAATTTGAAATCACATTCCTTCATTACAATCCATGAACTCATAAATAGAATAAAATTATTCTAAAACAATATGGTAATATTTTAAATTAGACATCAATACATAATAGTGACATGAAAGCATGAAATTTCATTCATGTCATATATGTTAAAAAAACATTCCATGTTATTGAAATAATCAATCCATTTCTAAAACACAATTAAAAAATTTAAAAAGGAATATTTTTGAATCAAAGTGTCTCATACCATAATGATTTTTTTAAAGCATATAAAATTTTATAACATTAATTTCCATATAAATAATTACGTAAAATCATTTTAAAAAAAATATACATTAATAAAAAACATGTTGAAGAATAAATCTTTAAAACATTTAAATTGATTTTTTAATTAATGATTCTATTACAATTTTGAAAATTTCTTTTATAGGCCACATCAATGAATAAATTGTTTCATTAAATTGAATAAAATGATTATATATATAATATGGATATGCATTTTCAAGGTGTTTATATACATGCCTTATAAAATAATAATGGTGCAAATTGTCAAGAAATTCCTCAATTAAATGAGATTTGGACGAAATCCCATGCCTTGAGTTTGACTTGCTTTGTACAATAATTGTCTTCCTTAATTATAAAATTATGTTAATTTATACATTCATTAAAGACTTTTCATGTGATTTATTCACTTTATATTACATATTATCATGTTGTAAGAATGATATAATTATTTACATTCTTGTCGGGCGTTTTGTTGATATTCGATACTTGAGTCAAAAATGAACATGGAATGATGTTAATAGTCCATGTGGTCAAAAGTACATCACCTTAATAATAATATTAATGAAATAATAATTAATTATATTAATATGTTATAATTTTAAATCTATTTATTGAATATGGATATGAAAAATGAACAACGTTACAATCATAGAGATGGTAAGTCGTACGTACACATGAGTAATGATTATTTTAATGACAATTATGGAAATAAGGGAAGTAATATATTATCTTTTAATACTGATACTAATATCATTAATATCATATGAATATTTTAAATATTGTTATATATATCATATAAGTGAATTAATGAATAAAAATGGGTCAAATTGCTTCGTAGAGGTGATAGTTCAGACGTATGGACAATGACATTATCATTTTTAGGTGAAAGAAAAGTGATAGTGTAATATATATATATATATATATATATATTATTCTATTATAATTATTAATATTTCATGATTGTGATATATAAAAATGTATTCCATAATTATAATCTATATTTATATTTGGTAATGATTAATGAATGATATCGGTTCGAAAGGCGGTAGTCACACATATACACAAACAAACAGTTCATTTCCCATTTGATGAAATTAGAGATGGGTTTCTGTGATGATATTAGCAAAAAAATCTCATTATATTGTGTATAATGATTTTATTATATCACCATAATTGAATTATATATGAATAAAGGTCATGGAGAAATAAAATAAAAACACTTAAAAAAATGCATTTCCTTCGAATGAATACTTTTCTTAACACCTTAAGACCTATAAGAAGGGTGTTATATATAAAATAGGCTAAAAGAATGTGGGTAGGGATAATATGAAGGGTTCTGGGAAGATAATTGCCAAACCTAATTTTTTTAGTTCTGAGTAATATAGAGGAATTTGTGACTTTTATTGATAAGGGGAGGCACAAAATTGACATTATTAAAAGTATTAAATTAATATAAATTTAGTTTTGATTCCAAATGGGAAAAATAATAATTAGTTTGAAGATAGGATGATTATGGGTGAAAACAAAAATCATATAAGGATAATAATAATTGTTTTGAATATTTTTTAATCCTTGAATTTTTGTTTTAACCATTTTACTCTTACCATTTTATCAAGTAATGTGCACATTGATAGTTAAAATAGTTACCAAATCATAAAAAAAGACCAATAAATGAGCCATTATGGAAATATTTAGATTTATATAATCTTTTTTTTATAAATGATCGCATTTTTATAAATTTTATATCATTTAATTATATATTTTATAATTTATGTTGTGAATTATGTCAATTTTGACACTATTCATTACATGACATTTTAAAAATTCATAAATTCATGATTACTTAGGAGAAACCAAATTATGTCAATTATAAAATGTTATAGGAATCTAGAAAATTATTTTATCACTAAAAATATTTAAAATTATAATAATTTTAATATCCTTAATATAAATTATTTGATTCATTCATTAATTAATCAATTATTTTTTCATCATTGTGTCACTATTTAATTTAAAAATGTATTTCCTAAAAATTATAAATAAATTGAAAAGATATAGATAATATTTTTTGTTTTATATAGACTTTAAATATTAAAATATATAACTTATATTACCCCATATTAAAAAAAATTACTAAGGAGAGACATATTTATGATATATTTGCATTTAATTTAAATTAAATATTAGAAATGTCATAATCACACACATGTGGCTTCCAAATGTCATAATTTAATAAAAAAGATTTTCCTGGTCTATAATAACTCATAAAATAATATTTGAATATGATATAGGGTAATATTATAATATTATAATATTAATATTACCTTAAATGACCCAATTTACCTTTAACCGAGGTAAATAAAATACTAATGTTACAGTCAAAACAATTATTGTTATCTTATTAGAACACATTAATCATACTGATTACAATCATTTATGTACATTTTTTAAAATAAAATTTACATAAGTGGTTAAATTAAGTTAATGTTAATCCCATTTAGATATTGAGAAAACAAGTTTGTGATGTAAAAATGTTCAAAAGTTCGCTATGTTTTCATATCCATTTTCAATTTGAAATTTATTCCAATGACATAAATTGGAATAAATTTTAGTAAAATTATTTAATTACACGCTAAAATCAATTAATATTATATCCTAACTCTATAAATAAATCAAACGAATTTTTTTTGAATTAAAACACACTATTTTTCACTATTCATTAAAATGCGAATTTTATCACAAACATTCCAAAAACTCAACCAATGTAAATTTTGATGTCCTTCATAGAAATAATAAGTATATTTTTTAAAATATTGGTTTTAAAATCTTAAAAAACTACATTTCAATTGCATTCTCCATCAAAAGGTGGTAAAATTTCTTTTTTAGAAAAACACTCCATTTATTTATAACATTCATTTTGATATTATATAATGTCTAGAAAACAAATAAAATGAAATTTAAACATTATATGTATATATATATTAATTAATATAATCCAACAACTTTTATTTGGTTATATATTTGTATAAAGAACACATGTTTACATTTAAATAGATTTCATAATTACATTCCATTTTATTTTAAAATGGGTTTTACATTCATTTAAGTAATTATTCCCAAAAAAAATACTAATATATACATGTGTAAACATTATATATTTATCTCTATTCATTACCTCCAATAAAACAACAAGTTATTATGTTCCATTAAAAATAATAATATAAATATTGTATTACAGTTTGGTATAACTTAGTCTTGTGTGCAACATAAGATTTAAGAGAAACTCATTGTTGTGTGTCAGGTATGATATCAGACAAAGTGTCCAATTTACAGTAAAATTAATATATAATTCATAAATATTAATATATTTTTAAACTCATTATTATATAATTACATGGGATGTTACACATATAAATGATAATTTTAAATCATTTAAATCCCTTTCAATAAAGACCTAATTTTGAAATCATATAATGGGAGCCTTTAAAATTGTTTCAAGCACATTTTGAAAGTAAATAACATTTTTTTGGTGAAAAAATATTCTTATAAAATTCTACAAAAAATGAATTATAAGAATATTAGAAAACTATTTTTTGAAAAATTAAATCATTTAAAATTTTCATGGAATCTTCAAATGAAGGACGTTCAGGATGGTTGATAAATCCATGCATGCCAAACATTTAATTTGCATTATAAAATGTTTAGAAAGGTTTTTCGCTCAAAAAAAGACTAGAAGATTAATATTTGTTAAAAAAAGGTCAAAATGGGGAAAATTTATTTTAAATATCACGTGAGAATAGTATAGTAATTTCAAAAATATTTTAGAGAACACGCTTTAACAGGGACACAGACTTCTGGCTGATGAAATGGATAAAGTGGGATTTTATTAAAAACACTTTCTCAGTTATCTTTAGTACCAGTGAGTGAAAAAATAATACTAAAACAATACTTTATCATGATTAAACATTTAATAATAAAATTAATGCGCTTTCTTGAAATTTTGAATATGTAGTTTCATTAATTAAAAATTTAGCATAATTAGTATTGTAAAACGATGGGACTGTGTTAATAAACTCTTACCACTTGGTAAGTTTAGATCATACTACCCATCTATGAAAATGACCACATATAAAGATTAAAATATCATATAAATAATTATATTCTTGACATATCATATAAATGGGATGCAAATACAACTCATCGTAGAATATAAATGCATAATATGGCATGTGTCTCAAGTAAAAAAAATTAAGAGAAAATTACTTTACCGATATAGTAACACTTGAAACATAACCACATGAATTAAATAATATCAAATAGAAATAAAAATACCAATAACTATATATATAATAACCTCATAATTCATCCAAGGGATTTATACACTATACATATATTAAATAGAAGGTGAGCATGGCTTGTGCCACATGGAAAATAAATGTTAGAGGAGAAAACCCTTACCTTATGTTTTGAATTTATTCTTACATGTTAAATACACATGTATATTAAATTTAAGTTTATTATTACTCTAACATAGAACCATATTATTATATTTATTTCCATATATTAATTTTTATGTCTTTACATGAAACATTTATTGACAATCCCATGGTAAGGTTACGTTTTGGGTAATATCCATATTGTTTTACATATATGTTTTGACTTGTAATTACTGATCCTATTTCCTAGATCAGGATTTAATTATTTCAAGAATGTATAACATGATTTATATATCACAGATATTCATTATATAAATATCTATAATGATTTATAAAAGATATATATAGGAAATGGAATACACCATCTATGGAGATGGTAAGGCCAATGTACGTATGGACGTTGTTTCTCTTTTATTTTCTTATTTATGGAAGGAAAGTATTTGAAAATATGTCTATATATATATAATAATTAAAGTTTAATTATTATTTATTATATGTTATATATGTTCACTAAATTAATCAATAATATATTCCATGAAATGTGTGAAGGAATCACATTTCTTTGAGGAGGCAGTAGTCCAAACGTCCACAAACGATTTTATCAAACATACACAAAATGGAATGGAGGAATATATGATTAAAAAATAATTAAATAAGAATATATATATAATAAATATCATATATATAGAATATAAACATATTTTACATCATAATTTCCAACATTTATAGGTGGTAAAGGAAAAATGAACAACATTGGTCTATAAGGTGGTAGTTCCACGTACACAATACTATATGATCACTAAACACTAGATGGAAGTGTGTGAAATTTTAGGTCTAAACATAAGAATAAAAAAATCTCAGTGTATTTAGGATAATTATTCTATTATACAATAATTTTATAATAACATTTGAGAGGTTTTATAATGAAAATAAAATAATGAAGCTTGTGAAAGGTGGTTACCTCTTCTATGGGTAAAGCCACTTGGTATTCACCATGGGGATTCCATGGATGGTTTTATTCTTAAAAGTAGGCTTATAAGATTAATTATAAGATATAAGGATATTATTATAGAAGATTTTGGGCTAGAAAAAGTGCTTCAGATGTGTGAATAAGTGAGACGGGTGAGTACCTACCTGTAGTGGAGGATTACAGGCATTCTTGTAAATTATATAAAAAGGAATTACACCAATGTTTTTTCTACAATGAGAAGTGCCAGTATTTGTAAACAATACAGTAAATGGATTATAGGGTCAATATATGAACAACTAATTGATTTTGTAAAATATTATTGGTCAATTTGGTCCTAATGTTTAAGGATTTTTCCATTATTATGCTACTTTTTCACTTAATTGTTGTAATTAACTTTAATCACATTCACTAATAGTTTTGGAATGAATTTAAGTTGTGACTTTTTGAAATTATTAATTATTATGATTAAAAATACTGAATCAATTTTTACAAATTGAAATCACATAATTGGATTAAATCAATCTTAAATTAATCCAATAGATGGGATGACAAAGCGGGTTTCTATATAAAAATGTTCAAAAGTATACTAAGATTTTTTATCTTATTTCAATTAGAAATTAATTATAATTTCCTAAATTATATTAATGGATGAAATATTTATCTAATTAAACTTTAAACCAAAACAAAAATAAAATTTAACTATATTAATAAATTAAATTAAATAGTAGTTTTGAATTAAAATTTAGTGTTTTCCAGTATTCATAAAAAATAAAACATCTCAGAAAAATACAAAAAATTCACCAAAACTAATTATTCATATTCCTCTTCCAAAATAGATGATTATATTTTTAAATCAAAAATTTCAAAGTGTCAGAATCTTTTTAATATGATATTCCAATAAATGTTAATAAAATAACCCTTTATAAAAATACATCTTTTTATTCATAAAATTGGATTTATTTTTATCTTAATAATAAGAAATATATTAGATGAGTATAAAAATATTGATTGAATATAAAATATTTAAATTTCATTAAAATCATTAATTAAAATTGGTTTTTTAATTTATTGAGGTAAATGTTTTTTTTAAATGAAAAATATTTTTATTAGAAAAGTTATTTCATTATTTTAAAATAATAAATTCCTTCAATTCTACTGATTTCTACACAAATGATTAATTTTATAAAGATATAAAAATCATATATTTAAAAATTATTTAATCTTATTCATGAATTCTATTTCTATTGTGAGGTGGTAAATATAGTAATATTTTAACAATAATATTAATTGTATATTTTAGTTCGTTAAAACTCATCTTTGTGTTTGATAAAAATTATTAAAGTATAAAATTAAATATAGAAAAGAAAAAATTAAAAAAATATCAGGGTGTTACATTCTAACACCATTAAAATTAATTTCACCCTCTAAATTAATATATTTTATTAGTGGTCAAATATTGGAATGTTCCTTTCATAGAAAATCACATCATAAAAATTAAAATTAAAACATTTTAAAAAAAGTAAAATCCAAAAAGATATTTATTAACCAAAGTAACACTTAACTTTGTTTCTAGATAGGAGATCATTGGTGTGAATTGAATAGATGTAAATTTAAGATAAACCTAACAATTAGTTTTTGATGGAGAGTGATGAAAAACATGGTTAGGATATATTTAACAATAAATAATCCATACATTATCGCTAATATAAATGTCCATTTTACTCATTAGAAATGAAGGTATGAGGATACAATTTTTGTTTCAATATCATTTTTCTTTATTTTAAATAATTTTCATGAAAATATTAACTTTCAAAATTTAAGGAAAAACATTACCTTTGTTATTCCATGGTCAGCTTCCACATAATATCTAATTTTAATAAATGAATGTGAACTTTTCATTCATGGGGAATTAACATATCATGAGATCCATAAAAATAATGATAGGTAATTACATATATAAATATCATAATAAAAACATATCACACATTATCAAATATTCAAAAATAATTATTTGGTGAGGTAATACTTTAACATGTCCCATTCCATAAAGGATTAAAATTATAACCCTTCCAAAAAATTGAATTCCAAAAAAAATAGATAATGTCACTAAAATTTCCAAAAATAACATACCATTCAACCCAATATATCATAAAGTATCCCATGATTATCACAATCCAATAATGTGAATACAATTATATTGCATTATTATGAAATTTGGTAATAACATGAATTACCATACATACTTGTTGAAAACATGGATATTTTATATTCCAAAGTTTTTTGAACAAATTATTCAAAAAAATGTTGTAAACTCCATCCATGATAGAACAACCCCTTAAAATCCATTCTCAGTTCTGAGGTAATCAATAACATAAATTTTAGTCATTCATATCCAAACATCATTATCTCTACATTATGAACATATTAAGTGTTATTGTTTAATTAATAATGTTTTTTCCATGAACATCACCTTTATATTCATTCAATTTTTCTATCCATCAGAACCATTCATCATATTATTGAAAATACATAGAAAAAAACATAAACTGAAAAATATATATACATCCCACAATTCATTATTCATGAATCCAAATACATAAAAAACTTATATTATTAAACATCATCCTAAATCCATAATAATTCCCCCTCTTCCTATTACTTGGTACCACCATCCATTTACATTTTATTTGTAGTATCAACATCTGTAGAAATATAATCATTACTCATACATCATTGTGTATTAACATAATGATATTTTCACATGGGAAATTGATTTAAAAAATGACCATTCATTCCACACTTATAAAAATTATCTATCTAACATGTATTGGGAGGATAATATTCCTGTTCATTTTGTTTACTGAACCCTTAATTCTTTCATTGCAGTAAATTTCATTGTTTCTTTTTTCCATAGAAAAAATATATATTTGTTTTTCTAAGACATTCACTTATGTGATTATTTCCACATTATTGAAACACAGAAAACCAAATAATCATTCTTATATGCTCTCCATTACAAAAACTCTCAATGAACTCCTTATATCTCTTTATTGGAGTGTCTAAGGAGTTTTTATGGTATAAAATGATAATCATGTTTAGTGAAAACTGATTAGGCTTGATCACCACATCCTTTACTCTGGTAATCACCTCATTTAAATTATCATCAGAAAATTTACATCCAATTAAATGTTAATCATGTTATTTATATATCCAAATACTAAATAAAACAAGAAAGAATATTGTGACAATCACATATCATAGTGAAAACCACATAATCAGTAAAAAATCACTTATAGATCAAATTCAATCATGGTTATGATAATACAATAAGCAGATAAAGCATGTTTATTTTCAATAATGGGGACTTCCTGGGACATCATTGTTGCAATGATACTTCCCTTAAGAGTTTTAACTGACAACTCCCTTATCTAATCAAATTGGAAATATCTAATTTTCACAAGAAATTAGCAATATATGAAATAACTAAATGGTCTAAAATCTAATAAATATTTGGATAAATTCAAGGAAACTATTAAATTACCTGTCACCACATTATTAAGAACGTCAATATCAGCAGTTGTAATCACATAAGCTTGTCCCTACTCATTTGGCCTTTTTAGTGGCATGTTTCATTGACACATTGTAAAATCATTATCATAGTGTCCCATATCCCTAAAATTATAGCATTAAACATTAATAGGTTATTTCTTCCCATTTATATCATAAGATTGATTTATTTTCTATCCATACTTTTTGCACAACCATTTTCCTTTTAAGTAGGCACTAGGGTGTTTCCTTCCCAAAAATATCAAAGGGTGGAATGTCAATAATTCCCTTCTTCCCAATTTACTTACTTCCTTTTCTATACTTTTCATATTCTTCCTTATTTTACTTTTCATTTAATCTCATAAGACTTAGAGAACTCATTTTCCATCTTGATTGAACATTAGACTATGTCTTCTTATGATGAGAAATTTTGGTAGACCACTGCCCGTCAGAGGAAGGGATTTAAGACATAAAAGAATCAATAAATCTTACTCTTGTACTTATGTATATAATCGAATGAATTAATTTATAACATTTTGATGTTATACTCATTATTTTAAACATTCTCATATTCCATTTTACTCAAATTCTGAAATTGCCTCTCCATATCCGCTTGTTGTTTTTGAGAAAATTATTTCTCTCTTAAAATTTCATTAAATTATCTCCATTTAATGTTTTCAATTTCTTACTCCTCTTTTTTATTTTGAATTAATGACTACCATTGATCTGCATCTCCTGAAAAATGATTAACATCCCTGTTAACTGTCTCACATTTGTTGCTTCCGAAAGAGAGAAATATCTTCTCTAGGGAACTTATCCACTACTGTACTATGAATGGGTTTTTAGTCCCATTAAATGATGGAGGATATTATAGCATAAATCAGTCTAGCATAGCTCCTCCACATTGTGGATCCAGATGCTCCATTCTGGTGTGGTTATTGTTCATAACCCTAGTTAGTTTTCCCAATATAGTTATAATTTTCTCAATACGTTGGCATCTCTAGAGCCAACATCATTGTCTTGCATAGAGGGGAAATCACTACATGGAATAGACATGTACATGTATTTTCTATTCCTTACACTAGGATCCATTTATAAATAATGGAATACACTATATTAGGTTATGATTCATAATGTTTAATCTCAACACAGAAAAATAGTTTGCATAAATTCAAATCATATGCATGGATGATCCTATAATCATAAACATGGTTTCTTTGAAGAAAAAATTACATTTAAATTCTTCATAATGTCTTGTAAATAAAATGTTAGTTATCCTAATAATTTCCCATGCGAGACTCAAACTAGGGGAACAGAAAGGGCCATTTTTATGGGGGAGGATACCCTAGGTCAAGGCCAAAACACCTTGGTGTTTTCACTCTAATGTACATCTTTTCTAGAACCACATCCACTATTAGTATTCAGAGAGAGATATATTTTATAGAAATATCAACATAATCTATTCCTTACCAAAATACCAGGATGTTCTTATATGTTTATCCTCAAAGGATATCTTAGGGATTTGTTCCCAAATCTACATTTTCTAAATCTAGTTTAAATGTTTTCTACTCGACATCCTCAAATACAACTATAAATACCTGACACTAGTAATCAAGAGTCAGTTCCTTTATACATTACATTGGAATGATTACATGAAATATTTATCCTAAGGGAACAAATAGTTTTGGTGATTTTGAACTCCAGATACATACATATGTTTAACATTACAACATGAAATATAAAACAATAAATAAGTTCCACTGTGAACATCCACCAATGAAATATTATCCCTGCAAGTGAATCATAATATACCTAATCATGTTTTAAAAAAATGAAACATAAGCATGGGAAATATTATATGCTCAGTAAGGGTAAACATTATATATAAAGATAATATAAACATAAGTCATGGTGAAAAATTGAAAACAGAAGCCTTTAAAAAACATTAACATAATATGCAATGAATATGATCTGAGTAAATATTTCCATAAAAAATAGTGGGTATTCTAATAGTCAAATAACTTCATGATCATTGAATTTATATCTTCATAGTGTGGAAAAGGCATATGTCGGGCATTCTAAAACATAACTTCATGCCCTCAACCAAGACATATACAAATGATTAAGGCCTCGGCCAAAACCATATTTAAAAATTAGTAAGACCTCACCCATGTGCATATCTATTTGTCTCATGAGACCTACCGATGCATCAAGGGGCTATAGTGGGCCCCAAACTTCACCGAATAAGTCTAATTAATTACTCGTAAGAATGGGGATAATTATAAAAAACATATATATTTATATTAAAACTAAAAAATGAAATGTAAATTAATTTTCCTGAATATTGAGCATAAAAACTAACCATTCTGAGTAAATTGGTGAATGAGTTTAAGATTTCACATCCATGGTCAAAATAATCATAAAACATTAAATTTAATTTGGTAGATGATATCAATAAAGGATAACCTTCGTAATAATTAATAATCAAAAAGGGTTTTGAAACATATGAAGATACACTTATACAATCCTCGAGTAATTCTTGAGATAAATACACTTTTACATTAAAATGAAGTGTTTTTTTTTTGGAAAAGTCAGTTTATAAAACTAGTACAGAAGTAAGATAATATTTTTCATAATAAAATGAGTGATTTTAGAAAGATAATGGTTGCTAAAAATAGATAATATAGTTCCCATGAAAATTGGTACGGATTTGAGAAATTTATGTGAGTGAGGTTTGAATTTTGAAAAGAAATTTGAAAGATTTTTATAAAACATGTTACTACCCATAAAATATAGAAGGATTCTAGTTGGTAAACATATATATAACCCATAAACCGAATTTATGAGTATTACATAATAATACATAATAATTTCATTTTGGTATGTAGATAATAAAATTAATCTGAATGAAAATGGAGGTTCATGTGGAAAACCCTTACCTTAAGTCTGAAGGTGTTCCTCACTTGATATTAATGACCTGAATAATCAAAATTAGTTTTATATAATATTGTTTCATGAGCCTCTAAAAAATTAAATATATTTTTTATTACATTATCTGGTTCATTCATGGTGTTTTGATGGGTTAAGAGATTCAATTTCATATCTTGGGAGCTTTTTTCTATGGTTTTCATGATCGATTTAAATATATTCATGTACGGATAAACATATATAATGATAATGGTTGTCCAAAAAAAAGAATTAATATGTCATGAGTGATCAAACAGAAGATTAAATTGTTATAAAATTCGTTTGGTTATTAAAAGTTAAGAGGAATCATTATATAAAACTTTAATTGAAATTTTTTTGGGTCAATTGGTGTTTTTTTTCACCAAGAACTCATTTAGATTTATAAATTCATATAATGAGTAAAAAAAGAATCCAGAACATTAAATAAGTTAAAATAAATATATTATATTCTGGTTCAAACATAAATATGTTTTCATGACCAACATTGAAGATGGTAATAGAAATTGAAAACTTGTCATCCTTGAATGTGATAAAATAAAACATCTCGAATGGTGTATTCATTTGTATTATAAATGAAGGGGAAAGGAGTGATGATGAAGAATAATTTATTTATCATAAAGAAATTACAATACATGTATGGTACTAGAGTCATCACTACATTTGGATGAACATAGGTGCAGAAAGAAAAGAATTAAACATGAAATAAATGAAATGAAAAGAAGAATTTAACTCCTGAAGTAATCTTTGATGAGATCATCTTTAGGGGAGAAGTTTTTGTCTTTTTATGAGAACAAAGGCTTATGGAAATGGGGGAGGAGCATGGGAGGATATTTGAACCGAATTTTGAGATGTAATAAGTCTTGAGGAGAGTGATGTGAATAGGGAGTGAGTGGGGTTATAGTGGAGAGGAGGGTGATTTTTGAATATCTTATTAATTATTTTATTTTATTCCCTCAAGAAAACCAATATTGTTGATTCATGGGTCCCATAATTGTAATAAGTTCATGTGAGTTCAAACCATGTGTGCTTATATCAACCATGTTTCTATGAATAATGAATTTAACATATAATGTACATATACGGTAAATTATTGCATTTTACTATTCATAAAAATTTGAGTATTTCAGAAAAATTCCAAAACGCCACCCGAACCATTTTTTGAAATGTACAATTCAAAAATTAAAACTAATTTTTGAAAATAATATTATAAATCTTTATTATTATTATTTTATATAATATCAGAATTTATTTGAAAAATAAATATTATAATATTATAATTCATTTTATATCACTTTGAAAAAATTAATTAATATATCATTATGTAATAAACTTATGAAAAAATAATACTAGGGTTTACTATTCATAGTTGTCAAATTACTATTCATATTACGATTAATAATGGTATTTTACTATTCACCAAAAATTATGTTTTTCTTATCATACTCTAAATATATTACTGAACAGAAATGTGTATGTTAGTTTTCCCAAATTAAAATTAAAAAGGTGTGAAAATTATGGTTTATGGGACATGTTACACCAAAGTGGTGTTTTGAGTAGACTCGGTGTTTCATGCATTTATTTATAAATTCCTAGGGTGTTATTAAAATTTTTCAGTATAACACCTTCAGTAGTTAGAAACAGTTCATAATGTTTCATAGTTTTCAAAACACAAAACACCAAGATTAGAAAAAAATATAACACCCCAAGATGTTACTATATAATTCATTTTAAATAAGCAAAATATCTTTAAAATCTTTTGATGCTTGTAATATCGGGTTTAAATGAATCCTAACACTCTATTAAAATATTATTCTTTAAACATGTCCATTATAACATAACTATTAGGTTGTATGGTATAAATAAGACTACATAAATTATATAAATTTTATTATTTACACATGTATAAATCAAAATTAATGGTAATATATAAATTAAAAATTAAAATAAGAGCCATTTGAAAGATAATGAATTGTTTTTAAAAAAAAATTGTTTTTTTCTGAATCAGAGATTATTCTCACTTTTTTAAAATAATAGAAATTTAATTTTAACCAATTATAGTTTATTTATGATAAATAAAAATAATCAATTTAGAATTTTAAATTTTTAAATTACCACTTTGTGATTATTTAGAATTTTTTGAAATAGATAATTTGATGATGAATACGAAAAATTATGAATTTTAATAAAAATTTCTTTTTAGATTAAATAATTAAAAATTATAAATTATATATTCAATAAGATTTCAATATAAATAAGTTCATTTATATTAAAATATAACTAATTTAGTTCACTTGAGTCAACATCATTTTTAATTTCGATATTAAAATAATCTATACATATGCACATTTTCACTTTGAAAATCCACTATTTAATCATGATTGTAAGTATAATTTTGAATTGGAATCTTCCACTTATTTATAATAATTTTTGAAAAATTCATTCCATATATTGAATAATATTTTTATTTAATATGGTTATATTAATTATTCAGAATCATGTATAATAAAAATAGTTTAAAATAATTACCCCGATTAAGGCTAAAATTGATTTTGTGAGGGGATAAACTAAAAGGATATGGTTTCCAATGATCTTACTCATTTTCAAACACCCATTTATGGAAATAGTTCAACCCTATAATATATATGTTTCGATAATTATAAGGAAATATTTTAGATACCATGGTACCCTAACACCCATGTCGGCACAGATGTGGCCAGAAGGGCATTCCTGATCCCCACGGGTTCGTGACTAGTTGCAAGAATCATAAAATAATAATGATGTAATGTTGCTTCATAAGATAGGTTCTGGTAAAAAGATAAACGTTGGTATATAAACACTCCTCTCGGATAATGTAAAAGAAATAACACATGTATAACAGCATACAAGAATATATATATACAAGACATTGAAACATCAACTCGATCTTGCATAAATAAACTTCAAAAGAACTCAAAATCCATATGTAAATAGTCTACCTCATCCCAAATGGTGATCACAATAATTCCAAGGTTCCATGGATTACGAAATTCCCCACATCCAAGTGTATTTTCCCAATTCTCATATCTATCATATTAAAATAACTAAACACCCAAAGGCAAAGGTATGGTGTGACATATAAAAGTATGTAGGGTCCCACCAGGTGCTCCACAATAGATTTCATAAAAATAAACCAATTATGATTCCATTTTAAAAAAACATAGGGAGTGAAATAATGTATCATTTTCATATTAAAAAACATTCTTTCACTTCAACAGATGAAAATCATTTCAAACATGGAAATAATAAACATTTTATATAAAAGAATTTATATAAATAATTTTTCATGAGTAAAATAGTTTTATAATAAATGGAATGTATAACCAAAACATAAAAAATATGACTAATGGTCATCTTCCCTAAAATACATTAGTTTCTAGCTATAGGATTCTCACAATTTTCAAATATGTTATAATGACTAAACAAATGTGCAGACATCCATTGTGCTCATGCCAAATAGGACTAATCAATATACCATGAGAGATCATCATACTGAACTACTATTTTGTTAGTATTTTTATCATCAATCCATTTCAATGGGATAAATATCCATGCATTATTTTCTGAACTAATATAATAAATAAATAGGATCACATTCTATCAATAAGTCAATAACCAATGGGTAGATAATCTCATTTCAAATCAAATCACCATTTACAAATCAATTTTCTAGTATTTTAGATCAATATTGAAATTCAATTTTAAAACAAAAAAGATTCATCATTTCATGACTTTTATATCTAATACAAAACTTAGTATTTAATCATTAAATTGAACCCATTCTCTTAAAATAGATCTTATATAATTTCATTTATTACTTAATTCTCAAATTTCATCCCAAAATTCAAATTCCATAGGAATTGGGGGTTCTTATCAATATTCATGCAATTTAAAAATTAAAATTTCTAATCATTTCAAATATTGGTTATATAAATCAATTAAAATAATATTATAAAAAATGAATCAATTCATGTTTCATTTATATATAAAATCACAAATGGGACAACTAACCGTTATTCGCATAAATTAAATGATCAAAAACGACAATGAGAATGTCAAGGGAGAATACAGGCATGAAAGATCATATAACTCACCATAGAATTTATATACAAAAAATATTGTTCATATCCAGAAATTATGTGATGAGCTGTAATATTATAAGGAGGATATAATGAGAATACATAGGAAATTATATGATAGGATATCCACTTACACAGAGAGATGCAACACTGTAGATGCAAAATTAAATAACCCACCAAAGTGATCCAAAAAAGATCAAAGGTATCCAAAATATAACATGAAAGCCTATAGTTTAAGAGGGTAGAGAACTGCAAATAAATGAAATGAGAAAATATGTGTAAATCACACTTAAAACTGTCTACATCGAGAATAACATGGTCTATAACCTCGGTTCAAATTGTGTAATCCACAAACGCCACTTGCACCAAATAGGTAACTTATTTTTATTAAAAGATTATTTTACCCCTAAATTTATTAAATTCAACGTAAATGGTTTGTAAAATTTAATGCTTTATATATTAATCAGGCTATAACCCTGTATAAAAATATATATCATGTTACCACATTACACGATGTGTAATTTCCTAGGAAACAGTCGAGATTTCAGATTATTCTATAAAACGACAAACAAACCCCCATTTAATAAGACATACCTTATTAAAGGTAATAGGATTTTACAACCACCCCATCATCAAACATTTTCTCCATATAAATAATTTCAAGAAGATACCATTTCAAATAGATGGGCCACTTCTCTCTCACCAATTCTTCTAGCTCCCTTGTTTCCTGAAAATCAAAACCAAGATTCCATAGTCTAGGGAACAAATGTATCATCTTCCCCCAAATTTACAAGTGTTAGAATCAACAATATTGACTGTGTACTCCATCATGGATCAATCAGAATCAGCATCAAAATCCTCCTAACTCAATAAATGTGATTAATTAGATCGATTCTACCAATGCAATGATACATGAAACACATAATGTATCAATGTACAATATGGTCGAAATGAAATTTTTTAATTTTTCGCACATTCACAAAAACCTCAAAATTTCCAATAAATAATGTTAAATAGTTTGTTTTCATCAAATCATTCGATGACCTAACAAATGTGACACTCTCAAATGCATCTTCTCAACAACTAAAATATACAACTATTGCCTATAAGATTCATCATATTATTTTTACAACCTTTTATTCGGCAAAATTATAGGAAAAATAAATGGAATCCTTTCTATTTTTTACTTTATTCAATCATGTTCCAACCATGGACGATTCACTAATAACCAAACCACATAGTAGGGATTTATAGGGCCTTTTATACAAGGCCTCAAATGGATCAATTCTGATTGCAGTCCGATAACTGTTTTTGTGGGAAAACTAATCCAATACCAGGTGTCTATCCCAAAATCTTCAAAAATCATGTATTCAAGATCAGATCATGTCTTACATTATTTTTATTGATTTTTTTGCATGTCCATCGATCTATGGATCATATGTTGTTCCCAAACACACATGATATCCCATTTCCTCCTAGAGGCCTCTATAAAAACATGGATTGAACTAGGTATTACTATTAGAAACAATAATTAATGTTACAAAATGCTACCAAAATCCATTTTAAATATATGATTAATAATTCCTCAAAATTGGTACCATCATAGATGTGTATAAAGTGAGATGATTTGGTCATCTGATCGATCATTGTCAATGTCACATTCTACTTTTCAGGGGTATGATGAAGGTCCACTATAAATTATATAGAAATTTCACCCCACTTATATGTCGAAATTGGAAGAGAATATATAAAACATAAAAGTTTCTCATATTTTTTGTTGACATTCTATCAATAATCATAGTGTGAATCAATGTTTATGATGCCCCATTTCATATGTGGACACTTGAATCATTTCCTCATATCAAATAAATCTTCACAATTCTGTGGTGCAATCCCTAATAAGAACTATTATAATCTCTCATAATTACCATCATCATAGAAAAATAATCAATTCACTTGTCATGGAATCATGTAAGACCTTCTATAGAGAAACACCACTCAGTGATAGTCTCCCAAAAATAAAGATAATCTCTCACACAAAAGAACTCATCATCACAATACTGATTTATAAGAGAGGAGGTCAACTAAAAAATGGTCAAAAAGTATCAAACTCAATCTCAAGGACTCATAAATGTAAATATGAAAGGGGAGACATCGAATTCCAATATTTTAATTTTTATTACATAGTTTGGATGGATATGTCCTTCTCAATTTATCAGTGACAACATTCCCCATTCATGCGGTATAAGTTATATAAGAATCAAATGACTGCTGGTACCCCACCAAATTCTTCTATTAGGGATTCAAATATTTTTATGTGAAGATATAACATTGGTATTTTGGTATAATAAATGTTAGTAGTTTCTCCATAAATGTAATAACACCAACTTGTTATATAATTCATCATGGTTTTGAGTTTTTGATAATGGGTCAAATAATTCTTCTTATATGAACTTAGGTATCTAGATCCATCGGAAATGATGTGATATCTTAGTGTAAGAAAAAAGCAGATTTCATAACCTGATGAATCCCTAAAGTCATTATAGACATGCCATTTCTCTTGAAGAGTTATCATATGTTCACAAGCCAAAATATATTTTAGCTCAATGAAAGAACTCTAGAACATGACTTTTCAAATTGTCTTCAATTAATTCTGACTATGGGATGTTAGTAGAGAATAAAAATATAATAAATCCTTGAAAAAGTAGTTGTAGTACCATAAAATAACCATGAATAAATGAATCTCAAAAATAATCTATGGTTTCTCCCTTGACATAATAGCTTTCCCCTTCTCAGGAACAATTTAAATTCCATGTTTCAAGACAACATGTTCCATGATATTCACTTACCAAATCAAGAAATAACATTTTGATAACATGAAATAATTTATGTTATTTTCTCCTAACATTTCCACATTAACTCTTATATGGTTCACAAGATCATTATCTGGATTAGGGTAAACTATAAATTTATCCACAAGGAATACAACAAATGTTTTAAGGTACTCCTTGAATTATTATTATTCTATATCTATAATTACTATAGTATCCTTGGTTAGAAAAAATGGCATGAAATGATACTCAATGTCACCATAACTACTACTGAAGCAATTATTATAAATTTTAGATTCAATTATACTCAATAGGTAATCACCATATTAAAAATCAATCATCAAGAACCAATTCAACCTTTTCAACTGTTCAAACAAATCATCTAACTGGGGAAATAAATACATATTCAGTACGATAACTCATTTGAGATTTGGGTAATCCACATGAATTTTAAGTGTTCTATATGATTTATTATAAATTATAACTCAGGTCACTATAGGAGAAAACATCACAGATATAATGTCTTTATCAAGAAAATTATGCAACTAAGTCTTCAACCCTATCATTTTAGTTGGGGGAATATTTTCAAAATGAATGGATACTGGTTGAGTTCCTGGTAATAAATCAACAGATCACTCACAATATATTACTTGACGAAAAAAATTTAAATTAGAAGGGAAAATGTTGGGATAATAAGGGATAACTATAGTAATATCATAAGTTAAATATTCTTACTCCAAGGTATAAAAACTCTGATATTACTATTCCCAAATATATAAAATAAGGTCTCTATATACTGGATCTTTCATACCATTCTCCCCAAGATACATGGACCACCCCATTCTATATGAAAATGGTTAATCGTAAAAGATAAAATTCAATTTGGACCTAATGGGATATTGGTCAGTCTATCCTAATAATTCCTTCAGGTGAATTTTTATTGAGAATTATAATATTCTACATAAGGTTAATCTATGATAAATAAAATACGAGCTGGACAACGGAGAACCTAATCTCTCTTCATTCTGAGTGCCATAGTAATATCCATCACATAAAATACACTCCCTAGTTAGGGTTATAAAATCCACAATATGGTCTGATATGAACAAATGAGATGAACTAGTATCAAATAATGCATTAACTAAGGATGAAACTATAGTAATGGTACCTCTCATATTCATTGGACCCATGTTAACTTCGACTAGAGACACATATATTGCAATAATAAGCTGGATTTCAGATTTATGTGGCTAGAAACCCTTTTTTTACGAAATATATTATAAAACCATATTAATTGTAGGTTTTTATGATCATGTGCCACTATATGAAGTAGAAAAGATATAACAAAATTTTTGAAGGTGACTTTAACATTCACATGATTTCTAAATATTATGAGTATTAGTGAAAAACATTTTTTAAATCCCAACCATTCCATTGTGGATGCATGTAAAAGATACTCTACTGAGAAATATAGGTGCACTAGAAAAACCCTACTATAGATATTCATAATGTGACTCATTGTGATTCCCCATTCCTTTAATGGATGTCATAGAACTTCCACATAAGGAAAAATGAATTCATGTCAACCCTGAGTTACCATCCATTTAAAGCTCAACCTTAAATTCTCTATCCATTTCATCAAAAAAGGAAGTCATCCTTAGCATAAACACCTAGGATTTAATATTATCTTAGAGTCTAATAAAAATTATTGTGCCATAAACTATTCATTTTCTATAAAATTAGGAGAATTATATACTATCTCAATAATTTGGTTTTCATATTAAATCATAATCCTGTCACTTTTATAGGGAATAATAAACTCTATTGAAATTTTGAAATCTATATACTTTTGAAAGAACTATTTGGTAAAAAGGACCTTGACGTGTTTCTATTACAAGACTTAAAGAGTATTTATTTTCACCAAAGAATCCCAAAAACTTCTTATAGGACCCTCAAACATGAAGATTATGCATATAACAGTAATTGAATCCATTTTTCCCAAAAACTCAACATGTCGCTCAATTAAATTCCACCTATCCTTACCTTATTGAGGATAATTAGATCCTTGATAATATGGTTTCTTCTAGAAAAGAAAATATTTCTCATGATCTCTTGAGTTGCAAATTTGAGGTCCCATGATAGCATCCTGACTGGAAATTGGTGTGTCTACATATCCTATAGCTTGGATAGCATGAACCCATATCTCAATGATATTCTAGTCAACTGGAGGGTTCTCTTATTGTGGTACATTTTCAGCTCTATCATCAGGGTGGTTTAGACATATTCATGGGGGCATTATTCTATACACTACTACGAGAAAATAAGAGAAATGTTAATAGGGACACTCAAATCAACAACTCGAAGGGTAGACTTATTTATGGTATTTTCATGAAACTGAAATTAAATAAGTAAAACACTACAAATATTTAAAAATACCCATTGAAGAAACTTTTCCCCACCATTTATGGTGACCTAAGTATAATTATGATAATAGATGGCTAGGAACTCCCTCATAACTACCTCCCAAGTACCATTAATCCAACCTCCTGTGTACGAGGAAACCCTATACCTCAAACTATCTTCCTGAAAATATGATCAACCCATATCTTAGGATATAACCTTATCATAAACCATTAAGTATACCCTATTTTCATGACACCCATTCTTCCACTAACACGGTAGAAAGGGAATCCTGGATCCCCATGGGTTGGGGACTTGCACATGGAATCATAAAACAATACGTATAGAATAATTTTCAAACCAAAATGGAATAATATAACAAGATAAAATTTGGAATATCAAAACTCCTCCATGATTTAGTGGTAGAAATGAAATAGCTAAAACAATACCTGTGTATATTGATAAACAATACAATGAAACATCATCCCAAACTAACATAAATGACCATAAAAAATAATTCTCACCACTTTGTGACCATTGTAACGTAGCTACAATAGTCACTAGCATCCCTCCATGTTCATAATGATCAAGAGCATCCACTACATCCATGTGTAATTTTATCTTTCCTTGGACAAAAAATAAAAACAACTATAAATTTCATAAGATAAAGGTTGTGTTGGGGCTATTAATCCATGTACGGTCTCGCCAATTGTTCCACAATAGAAAACATGACAAAGAAACATGCTTCAAATTTAACCAATATTGGTTTTTGGATAATGTATCATTTATATATTTAAATAAATACATTATTTTATTTCAATAGATATATGAAATTTTAAACATGGATTAAATAAACATTTTATATAAAATAATTTATTTAAATCATTCTACCTAAATGAAATAATTTTAAAAGAAATGAAATATATAATCAAAACAAAAATTATAAGAACCATTATAAACTTCCCTATAGTATATTAGTTTTTGAGTATTGTGTCCTCACATTCAAAAATTAGTGATAAAAGCTAGACATGTGTGAACACATCCCATGGGCTAAGGCCAAAGAAGACTCATCAATATACCATCACAGATAATCATGATGATTGAGGTTTTTGTTATAGTTTTAATTTTCAATTCATTTATATTTGATCAATTTCTTAACATGCCTTTCCTAAATAACCCACTAACTACCTAAGTTCTCATGTACTCAATCAATCAATAAATAATGGGAAAATCATCTAATTCCAAATAAAATCCCCCCTTTCAATTATATTTTCCAATATTTTGTACCAATATTCCAAATAAATCTCATAACTAAAACATAGGTTTTTCATCATATAATTACTCCAAATTTTCAAACCAAACATGGGTTTTCAAAATTTCAATTTAATCCATTTTCTCAAAATAAAATCTCAAATATTTTACCCAACTACATCTTTCTCAAAATTCATCTAACAATTATTATACCATTGGAGTTGGGGTTTTCTCAAAATCCATGAATTTTCCAAATTCTAATTATAAAACATTTCAAATTAGGGTACTATAAATCTATTAAATTATATTTCAAACAAATCAAGAAATTCAGAGTTTCAATTTCATAGAAAATCTAAAATGATATCACCTACCATTAGTCATTTGAATAAACTAATCAACACCCATAACCGGAATTCCAATAGAGAGAAAATGTTTGGAAGACCTAGGAACATACCCTAGAATCATAATATAAAAAAAGTTTGGATCCATAAATTATGTGATGATTTGTCAAATTGAAAGGAGGATAGATTGAGATAATGGGTGAAAATATATTGAAGCATATCCACTTACTCGGAGAGATGAAAAAAAATTATACAAAGATTGATCACTCATTAAAGAGATCTAGAAGTGGTGTTGATATCCTCAATCACCCATATTTTTTTAGGTTGAAAGGATATAGAGAATCAAATGAAACAAATGATAAATCAGATGTGAAGCACACTTGAAAACAACTACAAATAAATTTACAAAGAATGTATCCTTAGATCACATCATGAAATCTACGAAGGCATCTTAGTTTGAAAAATTACTCACCATTTTATTAAAAGGATATTTTTCTCTTACATATCAAGAATTACTAGCACAATACACTATTTCATTGGGTCTCATCAGGGATGTGGGACGGGTTCCCCCTTGATGGTTCGATTGATTGGTATTTTGAGGCCTCACTCAATCACACACATTGAGTTTTCCATCTATTTCACGTTCTATATAAACTCCCAATAGTTCCCTCATCCGTTACAGGGTACAAACCTACATTCTAAAGATGAATGTTCATCTGGGTTTTTAGGCCCAACGAATCTTGGGGTCTCACATTGGTCAAGAGGATCAGTTGTCAAGCTCATCACAACCATTTTGGTGGGAATTATTCCCTATACTAGGACTCGCTTATAGATTCCAGATTTTTTTCATGAATATCTCTCTAATCCCAAAATTGGACTGGTTACTCTAATGAAATGGCAATAGGTTAATTCCTTTTTAACTGAAAAAGAATGGGATATCTTTAGTGCATAAATTTGTATATATTTGTGGTTCTTAATCATTTTCTAGTAATAGGTTGTCTCTTATAAGCTGAAGTTGTATAACTGAGTGCTTCAGAATACTCATCCATATAAAGAAGTGTTTAATACTCTGAGGAAGGGATTGAGCTATTTTGAGGCATCCTAGATGTCAGGGTTTTTGAATGAATAAAAACCCAAATAGTTCATTAGTCTCATGCAGTTTAATGTCAATAGGAGAGGAAATATGTTGGGGTACTGTGACACCAAATATTTGAACTCAAACTTGGAAGTGGCTTCCTATGTTTCTTGAGTATATATAGAATCCCAGATTTCATAGTTCATTCTTTTATGGATTATGTATTTTGGTTTCACATGTCATTATAGAGACTTTTAGTGAATATTCTATTATTAACCCAACTCCCTAAGCTCATGTGATCTACAATCTGTGTGAGAAAAAAGGTATTGATAATGATCATTTCATTTCTCATAATGTAGGACTTATGCACTGGTATTGTCTTCAAATTATTTATCATGGGACATGGGTCATAGAGAGATGCCTTATGTATATCTAATATTGATGTAATTACAGTCATCGTAGTATGTTGGATTTCTTAGTTCGATGTTGGATAAGATAAGTTGATAAACTCTAAGGACTAATTGAATCCCTTTAGATCAGATGCCAGAGTCATGAAACCGATTACACAAAAAGGGGTTTTATATGACCTGAGGCCTTAACATGGCGTCCTACCTCTCCGGGATATGGACGTAATATGAGGCATTGTTGTTCGGTTTATGTCGGGTCTTATACATTCAGGATGTTGTGTAACATAGTGTAGGTTTATATTGTAGGTGATATGATCCTTTCTACATCATAATCTCACATGTGTGATGCTAATAATGAGAAATAGGAGATAGAAAATAATCAACGTCATTTCCTTGAATAAGTGACTTAGATGATAAGATCACCCTGGATGATCAATATGGATCTTGAACCTCAGGGAGAGGTTTCCAATGTATACTATATATTGAAAGAATCAGAGTCATTATAGTCCCCTTTTTTGTGAGACGTACACACTGAGGTTTTCATATATTTTGGGCTTACACACTAAGGAAATTCAATGATATAATGTCATGGGATTCCCCCATTTATGTGGCCTTCTTCTCTATAGGGTGTCACATGACCCATTCATCATGTTTTGACAACCAACACATGACATTACTTGATACATATAGTGGGTGTCGCAAGAGTCAGTGTGGAATAGTCTAAGGGGTGTTTCATATCATTAATGAGGCCTTCATAATTCATCGTGAGATCTGGCTGACATGTATGGAGGGCATTAGTATTCTTAGTTGACTTTCATCGTGATAGTTTGGTTATTATTTCTGGATCATTTAGTGAGAGTTAGGTGACATGAGTCAGTGTTTATACACGAGTCTAGTGATGTGTCCGATGAATTTTTCATGTCCCGTGTGGTAGACCCAAAGGGTTTGCAAGATCAGAGTAGTGCATGAAAGGGAACTATGTGACTATCTCTAATTTGTATAGAGAATTTCGTGTGTCCTAGATGACGTTATGAAGGAGTGTTGCAAGATCCAAGTTCCATCCTTGGTGTTTTCATGTGTATTTGGATGAATTACGCGAAGCGCATGAGGGTCAGTGAGGATGTAAATTTATTTAGACTTCCAACAATGATATTGGTTCTAACCTTTGTGATGCTAATTGCATGGTTTTTTATGTGTTTTTCCTCTTGAGCCTCATGTGATATAGTGGGATTTTAGGATGTTCTTTGCAAAACCTACATGATATCATTCACCACATTTATGAATTATCATGAGAAGTAATTTATTCCAAGTGCATGACTACTCTGGATTCTGACTAATATATAACCAGATTGAATTTTGGTCGGTCATGTAATATGTCATACCAATAAGTCATTAAAAGTGAAGAGTCAAATCCTATAGATTTTGTGAAATCAACATGCATAGTAACAACTCATATTTTTTCACTACAGTGGGTAATTTACATGCCCTTCCACAATATATACACATCAGATTATGTATCATATCTTCCATGAGACCATGCAGAAGTTACAAAAGAGGTCTGGAACTATGTGGTTTCGTGAGTCTATATCATGGGATACTCTGAGTGCATGTCCAAATTTTCAGCGATCATGAGTCTCTTTCATCACCACTTCCATTATTAGAATTTTTTTGATTATTGAATACATTTTTGGTTATTTGGATGTGTCGAAGGAGAATCATGTTGTCATATTGACATGTCCATGGGCCCCCAAAAGATCTGAGTGTCTATTGGAAGACACTCATGAGACCTTGGGTTACTTGACTTGGGGTCACATGAGACAATGTCGGTTTGTCTAGGGGTCACGTGGGACCACACTAGAGGGGCATTGGGTGTGTTGAATTACTTTCGGGGACTGCAAGTAACTTATTCCTCCTCCATAACTTTTTATCCTTTTTTTATTTGAAAAGGTTTGGGAATCATAGATGATTACTTGATTAATGTTAATAACATTTTCTCTATCTTTTGGTGATGCCTCGCATGACCAATATGAGTCATATGGGGAGGCATGATCATTTCATTGGACAAATCCCTTCATTCACCTTAGTTCTCCAAAGGGTTTCCTGGACATACCCAATGAATTCTGTGTTGTGAGGATGACATGCCAATGGGATTTTTCACAACGAGTCAGACATAACATCAAGGTATTGAGGAGTCTCATGGGTCACCAGGGGCACATCTCATGTCTTTCAGTGACTGCAAAAATCTCTTGCTTCCTCCCTTTTATCTTCCTTGTGTTATCTAAAAAAGGCTAGAATGTTCTACGAGTTTGTATAAGCAATATCTATTATTTTTACTATATTTTTTGTGATGTCTCATTTGATAAATTTTGGGTCATATGGAGAGTATGTAAGAACGCATTGGATAGGTCTATTCATTTTCTATTAGAGTTCCAAGGAGTTACATGGGGAGCCTCACATGGTGAGTATAGAAAGATATAGGGACTTCATGAGGCATTTCCTATAGGTCACTAGGGATCTACGGTGTTCCACATGTCGTCATATGACCACGACCACCTCTCACTTCCTTACCTTTATCATCTATGTTATGTCATACAATGTTTTAGGGTTTGGGTGAGTTGGCATGGATATCATCAAAGAATTTTATATTTTGAAATGATGATATGGAACATGAGATATATGAACACTAGGGGCCTATCTCTATGGATATTATCCCTCTTTGTTTTCGATGGATTTCGGATTTTTTTCAGGTATATTCCAATCAAAAATCTAGTAGACAAGGGGTTGTCATTTTGTTTTCTCTGGGGTGCTCCACAAGATCAATATGGGATCATGCGATGGATTTCACACCTTGTATTGTTCATCTATCCTATTTAGCTATGGTGGATCACATGATCAGTGATTGATCTCACACCAACCTGAATAATTTGTCAGGAAAAGTTTCCCTACTTGACTTTGATGAACTTCATGTTCATTGATGGACCTTGAAACGGTGTGAAGTCATTTTCAAGGAATGTCGCTTTGCTTTGCCTTTGATAGGTTGGATGATCATGGATGATTGATGGAGTTTACATGGGAGAATCTTATGACATCCAATTCCACATGAGATCCTATAATTGTGTTCAAGTAATAGAGGATCACACCCACACATTGAATATTTAAGTTATTTATATGTTGATATCAAGTGTGGTATAGATATCCTATTGCCCACATGAATATTACATGTGCTTGGTGTGGAATTTCATATGATAATCACAATGCATGAATCTATGAATATTATTCATTTTCATCTTTCACAACACGTCAAATAAATTCATTAATACTTTGATCGTATCTATATGTCTAGTTGATTTCCACCATTATTCGCATAATGGGGTATTCAGCAATTCAATATTCATTCGGGTGGATGTAGGATGGTGATATGTGTGTGGTTCATGTTATCATGTTGGAATATTTACATAGGGTACACATGCTCTCTATATATTAAGAAGCATGATGCCATATCATTTTGATTGAAATATTCTATGCCCCATTGGCAATTGCAAGATGGGGCATGTGATGCCATAACCACTTTGCAAGATTGGGCTTGGGTGGTTTGTTTCATTGTGTGAATGAAAGAATGAGTCTCGTATGACCTTCTTCGCATAACCCATATGGGTTTTCTGATGATTTTATTTATATGGAAGAGAGAGATATACATCCCACAATAGCATCGACCCTTTATGATCTATAATATCCATATATTTATAGATGAGGGATTGCAATGTATCTACACATCCAAAAATTCTGGTGCATCAAGAAAACACGTACCTTCATTCTATCATTCCAAATTATTCAGCCACTAATTATATAATTCTGATTTGTTGAGATTATTATTCAATGAACTGTAACTCTCTATGATTTCAAACAATTCGCATAATGGGTGTGGTGGAATTTAGTGTTTTGAAATTCTTCTCATGAGGGGATGACCACATGCTATACTTCTTGATGTGATTCCAAAAAACATGGAATGGAGGCATTATGTGAGAAAACACCATGGACGTATCTCATCCATAAGCATGGTCATGTGGAATCATGGAGACAATCAACTTTACACTCTGTATTTTTATTTATCATGTTCTAATAGAATATTTATGCATATGATCCCCCATATCGCAACCTATAGTGTCCTTGTTCTCATTTTTTATACATTCTACATGTGTGAAAGATTTTTATGTATTCTCCTCCCATAGGAACATGTATGAGAAGGCCTCCCAAAATCGCTATTGAATATCACATGCATAACAACCTAATCCCATCCATGGATCATCTTCGCAACCTCACATGTCATTTTAATATGTGTCTGTGCTTAGAAAATAATATTCTATTTTTTTATTATCATTACGTGACATGTAGTAGCAAACCTCCATATGAAACCAATTTTTTTTTGAGAGAGGAGGTATGAAACTAGTCCATGATATTAGTCCCACATGCAATCCACTGAATACTTATTCAATACCAATAATGCTAGTGTATATGGTAGGATGCATGGATTGATCTTCATATGATATCCTATTACATATTGCTATCTGGATCTGAAGAGTTCTGCTACAATATACATCATTTTTTGGGACCAACATCTATGGCCGGCCGCTATCAGCATATGCGTCGCTCCTTGAATCCATTTGCATCCCTTTGCTGATTTATATAGAGGAATAAGGGAGTTATAGTGTGTAAATTATCTTGTTTTTAATATGGTGTGCGATATCTATTTCAGGAAGAGTAGAAAAACCATAAATACGTGTCATGAGGTGGAATAAGGCCATGTGTCATGCTTATTTTTTTCTTCCCACATGTGACATGCACCCTTTTGAAGTAATAAACATTTATATTTGATTAATTTTTTTATTAATTACCATTATTATTATTTGTGACACCTAATAATAATAATAATAATAATAATAATCCTTTAATCATGTAAAAAATGTGAAAACCCTAAGCATATTTATCTCATGTTCATGCATCATGATCATCCAATAACTCACACCATATGTGTTTCCATTGAAAAGTGTACATCACACTATTATTAGTGTAAATAAATCCCCCCACTTAAATTATATTCATTCAAAATAATAATAATTTAGTTCTAAGGAAAATGAAGAGAACATTTCCGCATATTCGAATGGTGATGGATTCCTCCTTCGGTGTGCTATCACTTAACCGATCTACTAAAGTTTATGTTTTTTTTATAGTTTCATTTTATTCAAAATGTTTTTAACTCTTATTTGATCTGATATTGTGTTACTATCAAATTATACCCATCATTTAAATAATATCAAGTGCACTAGAATGTTTGGATCTAAATATTTAAACCATAATAGATTCTTCTCAATATGTTCCCTGGAATGTGACCATCATGATATTGTTTTTTGATGAATTTTTTCCAGTTATCTTGAGACCACCTAATTTGTAGAAGGATTTATTGGGTATAATTTAGGTCCTAGAGAGAGAAGGATCTAATAATTTCCAAAGTTGATAGGCTTTGTGAGCATAACTTTGTGTCCAAGGTCATATGGCAGGCCTTTGATGATTTTCTAGACTAAATAATAGTCATGCTTTAGTTTAGGGTCCTTTAACTCTGACCTAATATTAGTTTTAGTTTAAGCTATTTTTACTCAGACATTATATTTCTCTAGTATAAGTAATTTTACCTTAGAACTAATATTGATTTTAATTTAAGGTCATTTAGCTCGGACATAACATTTCATTAGTTTATGGTCTTTTAGCTCGGACCTAATATTTCTTTAGTTTGTGTACTTTTATCTCGAACCTAAAATTTCATTTGTTTCTGGTCTTTTAGATCAGACCTAATATTGCAGTTGTTTAATGTCTTTTAACTCAGACCTAATATTGAATAATTTTAAGGTTATTTATCTTGATCCCTTGATATGATCATGGGATATGGTGTGAATATACAAAGTATTACCTAATTTACTTTTAGGTTATGGTTTCTACTATAGTAGTCACAAAGCCTCATGAGGATCAAAATTTCTTTTTTACCGAGCAATGAATTTGGTTGAAAACTATTAGCTCATATGCACGAGCCATTGGCAATTATTCATAGTCAATAAAATGGTCTTTGATGATGGGTACCATTTCTATGGGCTACAGATGATTTATTGAAGAAATATTAATGGGGTTGGAATACTAGGGATACTAAGCCTACCTATATAGTTGGATTATGGATTGTGTAAATCATAACATAAAAGTTTGATTCCAGGAATATGAGATGGTGCAGACATTCTAGATATATCCCATGACATTCCAAATTGCATGGTTCTTTAATGGTGTTGTGAAAGCTAACAAGGATTGAAGGTAAATTTTGGAAAAGAGAATATGCCTTCAATTGGTAGGTCCAGACCCTTATGAATTGATAGAATTGAATGTGAATAAGAATAGTCACTTCTTTATAAGGGATCTGAAATATTCGCAAAGACTAAAACATATAGATGATGAAATTTTTTATCTGAAGAATGTTTTCTAGGAAGGGTTATGGATCCTTTGGGTAGTTTAGATTTTAATGAAAAGATAAATCCCTACTAACTATGGTTTTGATTCACAATTTTTTTGTCATCAAAGGTTAGTGGATGAAGATTAAAAGACCATCCTTGAGAAAGGGTATGAAACATGGTGATGTAGTGTTGAGGATATTGAATCCTTCAGAACAGTTCAGTTCTAGGATTGTAATTCACAATATGGAGAAGTCGAGTTAGAAGAAATACATGGGATAATCATACCTGGATTGGTTCAGACACATTGAGGTATTTTGTTTTTCTATTGTGGTGTAAGGGATCTCAGGAATTAGAATTTCCCTTTTTAGTGATGCATTAGGTTGACGACCATAAGCACATATGCTATAGCTAGTGGAAAGTATGCATAGGAAATCGATGGGTCCACGAATCCAAAAATTCATTCCAGGGGATATGAAAGGTTATTGTGATTTGAGACACCCCAAATCATGAAATGTGACATGTGGAAAGTCTAAAATCCCAAGTGGGTTCGAGTACCCTAAAAGTTTTGATGGTACTTAATGAATGTATTCTCGCTATTAGGAGATGTGATGAATATCACTCTAACATTTTCCCAGACAAATTGGTTTGGTGAGAATTGTATGGGTTTTTAACATGGTCTATGAAATATACCCTATATTATTTATTCCATTTATGTATTTGCCATAACTTTTTCCTAAATGATAAGGATGAACAGTTTTGTGAGTAAATAATTTACTTTTTCATAGGTCACACCTTTACGGGTTTTCTACCTAAAATGTTTTGTGTCTCTTTTTCTAGGAATTCAAGGTCCTTAGATTTTGAGCATTTTGTGCTTGAGTTTATGGTCACACAACAGTGGCTAAAATGCAGATAGATTAAGGTCATGATATTCATGGACCTTAAATATAGGATGGTATACAAGATATTAATCAGAAAATACAAGGTCAAGAGTACTCCAAACTCTTCCCAAACATGGGATGGAAATACTATAAATCACATCTTGAGTTCTTAGGTCATGATTAATGATATGGGATAGTCGTACATTGAGTTGTTCTGACACATTGAATTGTTGAGTGTCGTCATGATGATATAAGGTCTCACGTGAATAGGAATTTCATTTTCTAGAGTCACGAATTTGATTGAAGGCTAAATGAACATTTGCAAGAGACATGGAAATGTACGTATAGTCCAGAAAATAGTACTCAAAGGTAGATAACCTTTCTGAAGTCCATTGATGATTATGGAGATCTGTGATGCATGAGGTATGTTTTCTGGTATATGGATTCGATGTTTTCTTGAAATAATGTGGAAGCACCCCATACTCTTGTTGAATGAGGTAAGTCTCCCCTAAACCATTAATGAATGGTGAAAATGGAGATTCTCTGTGATGTCTATTGTCATGTATTTTGTAATTTTTTCCATGTAGTTTAACGTTATACAGAAATGACATTTTCCATGCAGTTTATCGTAATTCGGTAAAGATGTACTTGTATGAAGATTAATGTCATGTTGTAAGGATGTACTAAAATGAATTTTAATATCATGAGGCTTGGACATACATCAATATGGTTTAATGTCATGCTGTAAGGATGTACTTCCATTCAGTTTAGCATCATCTGGTAAATACCTAATTTCGTGATGTTTAATGTCACACAGTAAGGAATTAGACAACTATGTGTATGTGAGGGGATGTTGAGGCTTGTCCAAAATAAGAATACATGGGTGTCACTAAGTATCTCATAATTATTAGAATCAATCCATGCATACTTTTTGAAATCCATGCAGTTTAACATCTTTGAGTGAGGCCTGATGTGACATGAAATGTGGTAGTGTTGTTACTTAGCTCGAAGATGGGGACATTGGTGTCACTATATGTCTTATGAGTATGAGAATCGAACCACATGTTTTTATTCAATGATACATATTCTACACAGGTTTGACATATACATAGAGGTGGGAATTATCTCTCTTGACTTCTACATCTGGGACCAGGATTGGAGATCCATGCATCACTATGTATCTAGTAATTAGAGGAATCAAGCAACAGATAGTTATATAAATTCTAGGTATTTAACCTAAATTTTTTTAGGAAGGAGGGGAAGACCAATGTTCATTAATGGATCTATTGTGATTGGTACCAATAAAGAAAGTTGTGGCATCACTACATATCTTAAAAAAATGAGAATCAGGATATACGTAGTTCTCCAAATTCCATATAGATTAATAATATGCGTTGAGTATGAACAAATTATGAGAATAATATTCCTCAACTTCTCATGTAGGGAATCTATTATAATAATTCCAAAGCCCACATGAGCCATTCTTGGTGTGAGAAACAAGGAATTAATGGGGCCCTATGCAGTACATGGCATTGTGAACCATGTGGTTGCAGCACCAATATAAAAGATTGAGGCCTCCCTAAGTATCCCATTTGAAAATGAGAATTAATGCATATGTATTACTATATTAACCATTTAGTTTAATATCATGTGGTAAGGACGTAGGCTAATCGATGTGAATAAGGATGAATATCATAGATCAGTGCAGTTATATGTCTTGTGATGAGGACATTGGGCCAACCATCATGAAGGGGGGATTTTTGGATTTTTGTAGTTTAATGTCATCCTTTAAGGGCATAAGACCTCCGGATGTCAAAGGAAAATAATCCAGTGGTTGGAGAAAAATATAGAGGTTCAAAAATCACTTTGTATCCTGTGATGTTAGGAATCAATCCATATAGAGTTTCTCAGATACCATATCATTTAATGTCTTTCGAGAAGGATGGACACCATATAGTTTAACATCATGTAGTCGAGATGAATGTCTATAGTTTAACATCATGAACATAGGATGAATAATAGGACATACATCAATTTTCATGACCTCATTGTGATAGACAGGAAAATATTTCATGTGAAATATTACATTTGTGGGTGGTATAACATTCTTCCCATCCATTGTGGCCAATGAATATGCTACATTATGATAGACCTCATGTATAATGTAAGGTCCTTCCTATATGAATTCTAGTTTTATGGGTTTATTTCCTAGTATCATTGGGGTTAGAAGAGCCAACACCAGTTTTCCTTGAAGGAATAAATGAAGCTGAACATTTTTATTGAAGGCTCTTGCAATTTGGTTCTGGTAATTTACCAAATTGTGAAATGTACACAACCTTTTCTCATCTATCAATTAAAACTCTTCCCACCACTATTTAGATTTTTCATCATATGAGATTTGTTCGAAAATGAATATTTAGAGTGGGGTTAGTTGGAACACTATGTTCAATACTGCATTGGTGCCATATACCAGTATGTATGGAGTTTCTTATGTCAAAGTATGATAGTGTTGTATGGTAGGCGCATTAAACATGGAAGAGTTTGTCTAACATATATATATTATTCATATTCAAAATATTCTATAGTATATTTTATATATTATTATTCAAGGTCTATATCTATCCATTATTTGGTGTATTATAGGGATATGAGTGATTGGACTTCATGTTCCACTCATTGTAAATATTCTTCAAATTCAAGAAATAGAAGATGGTTCCATTTTACGTCAACATTTGGTGAGGGTCTACAAACATAGTTATGATATGTCCCTATAAAAAGATGAAGATATTATTCATTCTAACATCTTTGATGGGTATTTCCTTAGGCCATTTTGAAAATATGTTTTATGTTATAAGGATGTACTTCAAAAGTTTAGCTATGGCCAAGGGATATGGTCCCCCAACATCCATTCTCCAAATGGAAAATAGTCAAGAATAACTAGTTATATATAGAAATTCCATGGGATGATGGATGAATCTTCCATGGATCATGCCCACATGAAACTTCTTGGTGAATTCCACACAGTCTATATCATGGTTTGCAAGTAGAATCCCAACCTCTTGATCTAGTGGTATAGCCTAGTTCCAAATTGGTGGGAACCATAGGAGCCTGCATGGGCATCTCACATGATGGTGAGAGTCTCTCCTTGTACGATCCACCTAAGGATAACATTGTCAATGCCTTGATAGTATAGGAATTTCAGAACATTTGGACCATCCGCCATAGTGATGTTTGCTTCTTGGTGCTAATAATGTTACCTTCTAGAATGATATATCATTAGAGTCCCATCCTAGAGATAGATTTTTATAGGTTTCATCCACACTGGGGTGGTTATTGGATCATCAAAATATTGGGGGGGGGGGTTGACATGATTAAACTCTTCCATATCATATATTACTTTTGATTAAACCATTATTTGATGTGTAATGCATAAGGTTTCATCCTCCTTATTAGGGATATCCAAGACGACAACTACATTATCCATTGCATCGGTGCGAGAATTCTATGATTGGGATACTTAATTCAATGTGGGATCCAAGGGGATCTATTCCATCAAAACCCTAAAATATCCCTTGAGAGGATCCAATTCCTTCTTTTTTATGGAATATTTGACATTGATATTATATATCCCTACTTATGAGCCCCAATTAATATTTAGGTAGTCTATGTCAAGCTATAAGTACTGTTCTAATACAGTGATGTTGGCTTGATACTTAGCCTCATTTTTTGTGAAGCCTTTAGATAGTAGGAAGGTGTAGGGATTTTTTTTCGAGAGAGATAAATACAATCCCTATACCAACCCAGTTGATCTTCGGGTTTCCATTATTGTGCCAACATGACTTTGGGAGTTACCATCAAAACACATTTCCCATCTTCGAGGAGTTTCATTATCATAAAATACATCTTCATTAGGGATATCAGTGTCTTCTGGTGTATTTTCTCGAGTAGTATGTGATGTAAGAAAATCTATTAGGGCCATTCCTTTTACTGATGTTTTTGTTATGAAATGAATGTGATATTTTGGATGAATGACCACTCATTGATCTCAGTGCCAGTCAATATTGGGTGGCTAAGTATGTACTTGAATTTGTAAATACGAGAGACTAGATTGACTTCTTAGTGCTCCATGTAATGCTTTAGATCCTTCATTACATAGATGAATGCAACTTACTTTTTTGGACATCATAATATTTAGTATTAGAACATAGCATGATCTGGTTTATGGAATGGATACAATTCTCTCTTCCAACATCATTTTTCAATATATGGAGGGTGCCCAAAGAGTATTCCATGGAGGCCACCTATAAGATGAGTGTACACCCATCCACTGGAGGCATCAAAACTAATGGTTGCTACAAGTACTGCTTGATAATTTCAAATGATTTTTGACATTCATCTTCCCATTGGTAGATGACTCCCTTCTTCATTAGCCTAGTGAAGGGGTGATTTATTCCAACAAGGTTTTCTATGAAAAATAGAATGTAGTTGATGTCCCCTTATAGTCCCCTCTGTTCTTTGATATTTCTCGGGGTGACATTGCTAAAATAGTTCTCGACACCTATGGGTCCACCTGAATGTCCTGGTGGAATACCACAAAGCTAACAAAAATAACAAATGTGTCCCCAAAAGTGAACTTCATCAGATTCATCTTTATATTGTTTTGTCGCAACTTGTCGAATATTTTGTATGATCAGTTAATTTCTCACATTGTTTTTTAGATTTAACAACATGGGAATCGACATAACACTTGGGTATACTCACCAAGAATGTATTAAATATGTGATGCATGGCATTCTGATATATGGTTTCATTGTTCATTAATCTAAAGGGAGTAACCTAGTATATGTATATCCTTTGAGGTGCCTTGACGGTGGTGGATTCATCATCTTCATGTCCACCTTGATCTGATCATACCCTTAATAGATGTCCATGAAGAAATTTGTTTGGAAGTCAGTGGTATCATCAATCTAGATTTTTGTGATCAGAAATGGGAAGTCTTCCACCATGAAATGCTAGTTTAGGTGTCTAAAATTGATATAAAACCTAATCTATTATTTCTTTTTCTTAATAGAGATATTTTTGTCAATACACACTGGGTATTTCACTTCTTGGCCAATGTTGACTTTCATCAATTTATAAAATTCTTCCTATAAATTTGATTCATGAGAGAGTTTCATTCTCTTTCTTTCCTAATTTAATCCTCAATATACATCAGGTATTACAAGATGGGGCATAACCACATCTGGATTCAACCTTGGAATTTTTTTATAATTTCTGGTGAACACATATCGATGATACATTAGAAATTTAATGTACATATCTTCCTCTTTGAGGGGCATGGAGGCACTAGTCAGTGTGGGATGTTGGTCATCTTATGTTCCAGGGTTTATATTATTAAGATCATCTATGGTGGTTGAGACCCCTTCTTTGAAAGATAGAGGGGCATTCATGATATCATCCTCATACCCTTACATTTCTGAGACCGTGGTGTCAATTAATCGTTATGATGGATGTGTTTGGGATTATACATCAATATTAAAGTCAGATAAGCTATTATAATATAAATAATCATCCCTTGTTATTTGAGTCATTGTTGATAGATGTAGGACCTTGGCATAATCGCTGAGGAAAGGGGGGATTGGGCATTTGGGATTAGATCTGCAACATCGACCATGTTTATAAGAGCACATAATCATCATTGAGCATGATCCAAGGATTCACAAGGGCGGTACCCAATCTGTTGGGACCTAAAGCCTATTTATCATCATCCCCCATTGGCTTCTTTCTTCCATTCTTATAGAAATCTTCTTCAGCATATGTGGATCGACATGTCTCAAATGGGGCACTATCACCATGTTTTATGTTGACCCTCCCATTGATGGGGTACTTTAGAAGTTGATGGAATATTTATGGTACCTCCATGTGGCAATGAATCTAGGTCCATCCAATTATGGAATTGTATATGGTGTCTTGTTGGATAACCATGAACTCGGCCTCCAATGTGAGTTCCCCCAATTGGGCCTTGAGTTTGATCTTCGTGAGAGGCCTTTTCTCACACATATCATATACCTAAATGGTCAAATTTGTTGGGGATTGGTCCCATTTTTGTGTACCCCTAATGTCTTAAGTTTCAGACTAGGATAAGATTAATCCCAAAACCATTTTTGATCAGAACCATTTAGAGATGGAAATTATTGAGTCTTCCTAAGAAGTGTAGGGGTCTTATGTTCAATTGAATGGGTTCTTCTTGACCTTGATCAATGAAATTAGATGGAGATGTGAAATTATGATGTAATTGAAACCACCTGATATACCTTGGCTACATCGACTTATGTCTTTAAATATTGTGGTCTTTAGAGGGATTCCACAAGTTCCTCACTGAGTTCTTTTGAATGAATCAGTGCATCAAGGATTGAGAGATTAGCATGGTCTACATCTAGCTGTTTCAGAACATCATACTTTTTTTAGGTTGTAATTTCCAAATATGGGTATTCTCCTTGGAATGCGGTTCAGGATCTGAAGAATTTGAGGGGGTGGTCATAGTGATTTTAGAGAGATGGAGAGATTATATACTATTGGTAGTGAAGGTCTTTCCAGCCTTCCTCATTGCCTGGTTTGATAATATTGAACCCCAGCTAAGCATTCATGCAATACAATCTGGTATTGGTGACTTCTAAATGGATTTGACGAACCTCATTTCCACTTTTTAGTCTTCTATAGTACTTTACCATGCATCACAACTACATATATATCATCCATTGGGATATGAATAGAATATTGAGTCTGACCACACCTGTAATGTCTCATATATCCTCAGTTCTAGTGCATGTCACCTCCTGCTCCACGATTATACATGGGAAAACCATATTCGGGGTCATAAACATCATAAAAGAAGGGGGTTGAAAATGTTATCACATTTATAGAACCAAATATGATCTATCTGTATGAAAAGGGTTCCATTTACTAAGGAAATTCCCATTTTGAAGATGTCCCATGGAAGAAGTCTTCTTAAGTTAGGGATTACAATGGAGAATAATATATTTCTTCCTCCTCTGCCTCTTCCTCCTTCATGTGGTTACACCCACCAATTATAGGAACATCTAACATATCAATTTTAGGTGGTGGTGCTACCACAAGTTTGTGAAAATATGATTTTATAGTGGTATGAGGTCTATAAACTATTTTTTATTCTTCCAGTTGTCAAAATTTTGAACATTCGTATCCAAAACATTCCATAAAACATCCTCCTCTTTTTATTGGGTGATGGTTATGAAAACCACATACTATAGAGAATATTATAGTGACACAAGTCTAGATTCGACCATTCCTAGAAGGGTGCCATTGAAGAAGATGAAATTGTAGATATTGTAACCATTCATTATATAGAAGGGGAAGTTGTCAGGACGGTCGGTGAGGTTGACTTCATTAGGCCTCCTAGGTTGCAGAAGTGTGAGCATATTATTATCTAGGGCTTCCAAGAAATAAATTGAGACTTATTCATTTAGAAATGAGTATACATTGTTCAGCCATTCCAAAAATCTAGAGCAACCGTGATTTTTGTATACATCTTTCTGGGGGTGATTAGTGGTGTCCACAACTCTAAAAAAGGTTATGGGAAATTTGGGGCACTCCTAGGTGCTTAGATTGGCATGCTACAAGTTTTAGAGTGATATCTATAACTTCTTCTCTTCCTGGATTCTTCTCCTATTTTGTAGGAATGAGTCATGACTATGATCACGATTCATTAATATACTCCTCAAGATGTTTTATTGTTTTAGGAAACTCTCAAAACCCTCCTATATTCACTATAGAGATTAAGGGTGTATGAAACTCATACCTGAGATTTTCGTAATAGTTTTCTAGCAGTTACTCCTTTGAGAAGGGGATATTGAGGGAATAGGATAATTCATTCCACCATGCTATGAAATCAGGCACCCTCTCATTCTCGCACTGCTTATAGGTTGTCATGTTGAAGATAATCATTTTCAACAGTGTTGAACTAATCTAACGAGGGAAATGAGGACTAGTGTCTTACAATCATGCAATAGATGTTTTTGGTAGACTTCTACACCAATAAAAGGCTGGCCCTAATAGACTCTATAATATATTCCTCAATTTTGTTTCCTCTTATTTTTCTAGAGGTCCCATCATCAGCCCACATCGGGATACAAAATGTGTGAGATGTTGTTCAGAGTCACCTACACAATAAGTGGTTGAAAAGGCGATATTACCTATGTTTGGTGTATTTGGAATATCATTCACCCATTTGGGATATGGATTCCTTTTAGTATACACATGTGTGTTCCTCCCTTCCATGGAATCCATTTGAGTAGGAATTGATCCAATGGAAATATGTATCTCTAGTGGCACAACATTCCGAGTTGCCTCGAATCCATAGGGAAAAGGTTGGAGTTGATTAGGTGGTCCTAGTTTCATCTTCCACTCATCCTCGATTCTTCATATGACTAAATTATTACCCTAGCAGTGGAGAGGCTATCAACGCAATAGAGGGAAGTCTCTATCATTTTTGACATTCTTATTTACATCAGCTGGATGTCTGGATCTGTCGCCATTCTAAAACCTAGATATTATCTTGGTAGACATTCATATATGGGAGGGATAATATTTGTATCTAGATATAGTCAATACCGTACAAGAATATTACCCAGGAGTTACTCCTCATTTAGTTTCTATAGCCCTCATATTTCACTATGATATTGTGACGATTGTTCCACTATTGAGGGAAACTGAGATGCTGTAACATCTTTTCCTTTTTATTTTCTAGTATTCTAACTAGAAGGTCGAAACTTATTTTTCATTTGGCCTATATTTTGAAGCCTTATTTGGTTTCGGGTGCATGTAATCTCATTTAGTGCGTCTAAAATAACCTCATCCTAGGGTTCATGTTTCATGTCACGACCCTCTACGTTTGTGTCTTGATCAATGTCTACCTTGTTGACAATGAAGAAATTCACATTTTCATATCAGGAAGTGGTGGTTGTTTCATTGATTTATACATAGAAAGATGATTCTACACACCTTCCATTAAGGTTTTATTCAACCACATTTCCTTGTTGATCCATTCTAGCTTGTAGCCTCAGTAGGGTCTGCTTGACTTCTCCATAAAATTCTCCCATACCGGCCTATGAATAGTTCCTCTGGGGGATTTTCCAGCCATGATTTTCAATTGATCTACAACCAACATATGTTTTTCTTGAGGTGGTAGGAATATGTGGGATGTTGACTATTGGTTTCATCCTCCCAAAATGGAGAAGAATGATTCCTTATATGGTGATGATGATGATTAAAATTCCCCAAACATTACGAGGTGGTGTCATTTGGGGATTCTATTGGAACTGATTGATCCTATTGTTGAGGATATGATAGGCCAAATCATGGACTTGATAATTCATGGTGTGGATAAGAATATATGAATTCCCCAAGCCAAAAAATATGGGTTTCACCAATAGATTTTGATGGTATATCCTGAATCCTATTAGGGACTAACAAACAAATGAGTGGAGGAAGTGTTAGATATTCTCCTCGACCAGGGGGTCAAGTCCGCTCTTGCATGACTACTACAACAACTACAACTGTTATCTAGGTGGTATGACATAGCTATTCTTTCAAGAGGGATGGGTATTATGGTAGCCAATGGTGAGAATTATTATTTATAAGAAGTTATCTAGTGATCACAACATCGATTTCTATGTTCAATATTTCCTCCTCATATCATGAGGGTCCTATTTTTATGTCTCGTTGGCTATCCTCTCTCCCCATCCATGGTGTCTATGTACAATTAATGCTAGGGAATTCTATTCCAGTGGTCAACTAGCCTAAACATTACCTCATCCCCTGATTTCACTAGAGGTTATAACATTGTAGGATTCCATGAATGAGGTGTTATATTGTTCCTGTGGAGTGTAAATGTGAAACACTCTATAATTTTATCACTCCAGAATATGGATGCATGATGTGGCATTTAAGATCAGTTGTCCAAGCCTCAAGATGCAATGGTGGAAACCATGTTGCATATTTTTAGTGTACTTTTCCAGTTTAGGATCCCATGCCATGGAAATAACAACTAGGTCAAGTTGGAAACAAATTATCTACAATTTATAATGGTGAAACTCATATCCTGGACAAGGGAGATATCAATCCTTCAGTTGCGGATGAGTATCCCAAATATTTTGGGATTTGTAAGGATTGCACTCCTTTTATATATCATTTAGGACCTAGTAGTTCAATGTAACAAGGTGAAAACACATGATGGGGAGGATGATTCCTGCTAACTCTATCTATATGTTAATGTATACCTCCTCCTCATCAAACATACATGCCTCCATCCAGTCAGACCATAGAATATGGAATTGGTGGTATCATACTGAGAAGAGTGGAGTGTTGCATGATGTTTATGGGAAACCATATACAGTTTACCATAGTGTTTCAAAAACCCATCTATATATAGGTATCGGGGTTTTCTTCACCTCTCTATATATAGGTTTTTATAAAAACTATGGATTTACTTGTCGATGGTAGATATCTCCATGGGGAGGTTGGCCATTGTGTATGTCAAGAGTAGAGTACCTATGATCCATATCTACAATACCTTGATGAGTACTATCATTGTAATGAATTTCTTCTTCTTATATGTTTTATTATATAGAATTGGTGAATGAACCTTGTGCTACTGGGAATGATTCTCAAACAACCCCATAGAAACTACCATTGATAAGATCAGGATTATAGGGCATGTTTTTATTTATTGCCGAAATATATCAACCTACCTTCTATGATTGTGAATGGATATGAGCCTACTATGTGATAGTTTCTAGAACTTGTACATAAATGTTGGGTTCTACAGAAGTATGACACCACTACTGAGAAGTTGTTGGACCATTCCATTAAGATTCATTTTTATCGATTGTGACATGAGCCAGTCTTGAGGCATGTTACATTCTCACTTGGTGATCCTTAGACGAAGTGAGAGTATGAACCTGATCATGTTATTTAGGATATTCCATAGGTCTTTCTTGATAGTAATATGATCCTACCCTGAGGCATGTGATGCTCTAACCTAGTGAACACTGGTTGGAACAAGAATTAGATACTAGTCTTAATATGCATTCTTTATCAGAATACATTGAATAACCTCTTAAATGGGAGAAGTAATATAATCATCCTCAATTATATTCCTGGAATAAAGCTTGTGTAGTTAGTCATTTGTGGAAGTAGTAATATTTGGCTTGCTTCCTTGATCTTCTAGAGTTTTCCAGATAGATTCAATAAAATGAATATGATCTTGTCCCAAGGCTTGTTCCATTCTCACATGGTTACCCTTATCCTAAACATTGTTATATTCCCTATCCTATGGCATTGGATTATGTTTATAGACTTTCATGGAAGGTATATGAGCCTGGCATAAGGCTTGATTCACTCTCACATGGTGTACCCTATCCAAAAAGTGGTACAAGCCCAATCTTGGTACTTGGGAATAAGACAATAGAAATTTTCAACATGCATGTTCCCCTTTCCCAAGGAATTTGATACTTTTACTTGGTGAGCCTCGGTTGGAATGAGTGTATGAGCCTTGTCTGATTGCTCTCCCTTTGTATGAGTACACTGATAATCCACTTGGGTGGGAGCAATAATGTGGGCTTACTACGATATGACCACTTTATCATGATAATCAATTGGTTGAGTTACCCTGGATGTAGGGATAAGAGTATGAGAAAGTCCATCTAGAAGTAATAGTATTTGGATATGCTGACATATCACTTCAGCAATTGCAATAATATTTTGTCATTTTAGTAAAGTGTGTGCAGAGACATAAGCCTACACATTTTCGGTCTCCATTATATGTTGTCATTTATATTCGATTGAAGTGGGGAGATGAGACCAGTATTTCCTCTTTATTACAATGGAGTATTACGAGGGGCTTTGTTTGCAGGGGTATAAGTATAATGCTATGCCATGCTTGTAGTGGGAATATTCCCACAGACATGTTTTGTGAAATCAGGGACATGATCCTACCACCTAGCGAACCGATATAGTTCATTTTCCATCATAGCCATAAAAGGATGGATGTAATGATGGATTTAAAATTATATATATTATATATATTATTCTATTTCAGTTCTATATTTATCAAATAGAATATACTTTTTTACATTCCATTTTTTACGTATATGATAATGTGGTTCGAGTGTACAAAAATCTACCACCTCGGGAAATGATGTGATTCATTTTTATCTTACACTATATATGGAAGGAAGTTGGATTAAAAATGGTGAATATATGTGATATTTATGATCTAAATATAATTCTAGAAATATAATATCAAATATAAATTATTTTCTTTTAATCCTTTTTAAATCAATAACATCGCTCATTCAAATGTGTGGACTACCGCCTCTATGTAGTGACATGAAATGTTTTTCAATTTTTTGTAATGGTAATAAGGATATGTTTTATTAATATACATGATATATATAACCTAATAATGATTATTTAATGTTTACTTAGTATTTATTTTCCTTTCATTTCATCCATAAAGAAAAATGGAAAGAGTGTTCACGTGAATGTATAGCCTACTATCTATATGGATAGTGTAATCAATTTTCTATCTATAAAATTTATATATTACTATAAATATAAATATAGTTAAAATATAAGATTTTGAAATTAGGGATAAAATTTTGAATGATGATGTAGCCATTACCAAATTAAATGGGCCATAATTATTGACCCAAAACATACCAAAAAAATGTAACATCTATCACCCAAAACAATAATTATAACAAATAATTGATAATAAAATTCAGATTAAAGATAATAAGTATATCATAATTGGTATGATATATATGAGTATGGATTTCTGAAAGAGTTAAATTGTCTATTAATGGCAACTGGATGGAATGTAGGTTGTTCCATGCTTGAGACAGACTCAAAACTGCTTTCCCCCTAGATTAGTAATGTGCAAGAAGTTGTGGATACTGAAGGGTGGCAGACATTTATGCCATGATGGAGGAAGAGATAGGTCGGGTCAATGTCTAATGAATACACCGAGAATAGTTAAAAGGATACTGATTCACACCAAATTATGGATTATGAGAAGGACCCCCATGGGAGCATGAATGTTGGAAATGGATCATGGAAGGGGAATAAAGGGAACCTATTATCTAGAAATTTTCCAGTTCTAAAGGGGGAACCAAGACCCCATAATGATTATTTGAGATTATATAGGATGATATAAATAAGGTCCTAAGGTAAAATGATGAATGGTTAGGAACGAACAAAAATGATTGAATCAATAAGTGATGAAGTGGATAACTAAGAGACTGGCGAGGCAGGGGATCAAGATGCAAGTCATACTAATAGGAGTTATGAATATGAAGGAAATGAGTGAGCTAGGAACCCACTTCATTTTGAATCTTAGGTTGGAGAAATAGGGGAAATAGTATGTGAAATTCATGATAAATCTTTGTAATTTCTTATCCACTCGCGATAATAGATACTGTAATCTGTCTTGAAGATTAAATGTACTGATAAAGATGCTCATAGAATGATGAGAACGTTATTAATGTTGTCACTTAATGAGGATTAGTGTTCATGTATTGATAGAAAATAACTTATATTGATAAGTGGGTTCAGCGATGGGAAGATCAATGTGGAGGAGTACCTCCAGTCTTGTGACAAGGTGACTCTTAGGTTTGAAGATCTTTTAAGGGATGACCCAAACACATATGTAAGTAATATATCCTAGAAATTATTAGGGGAATTGAAATCTAGAATTCATAGATTAGACATTAATAGTTATATTACCTTCTTTTTTTGTTAAACTGTCATGTTTTCACTTTTCCTTAAATGTTTTTTACAATAACAAATTTAAATTTTCAGCACATATAAAGGCAGTCAAACAAGTGGTAAGGGTTTCTCTTCTCACTTTTACTTCTGTGATACATAATATATAACCACAACATATTATATTATATGATTTGTATAATATACATTTTGATATGTTATATAATTAATATATTTATGTTAATTATATTTAATATTTAATTTATTTTTTATTTCATTCTTGGGTCTTATTATTCAAATGATACCAAATTGTTAAGTGATAATTTCTAAATAACAACATCATTCAATAGATTTTAATTAATTCCCCCATGGGGGAATATTTTGATATTTCTATATTAAAATAATTTTATTGTTATTATATTTTTTTCTTGAACATATACAAGTAATAGTACCATTTTATACTCATTGGTAAAAAATGATAGAAAATATTATTTTATGAAAATATGACATTATTTCACACATTGGTGATAATCATTTTTCATTAGATTACAAGTAATAAAAAATGATTTAGAAATTATTACAATATTTTACAAATTATTTTATTAATATATATATTAACTATTTTACTTTTTACAAAAAAATGAACCGAATCATCATTTCATTTTCAAATCGAGGAAAATTTGGATTTTAATGAAAAATTGAAAATAATCATTGTTTTTATGTGTTTTTTTAATAGATTTATCTTACTACATTACTAAAATATGTTTTAAATATATTTTCTACATGTTTTAAAAGGTTATTTTTAAGGAAAAATATTTGGAAAGTATTTTGTGAACTTCAATTTGTTTATGAAATTCAATGTGAAAAGGTTATTTTCCAAAAACAATTACTCAAATTTTTATGGTATTTATATTCATAAATGACATCAACCATTTATTATAATTTTAATACACTAGAGATATATTCTATTTATTCTATAATTATTATATTTTAACATGGTTTGGGATAAATTTTAATTTGGATGTTCAATTATATTACCATTCACCATATTACTCTCGTTTGTTTATGATTATGTTTATTGATTTTAGTAAGTATTACAATTCATATGTTATATTTCCAATATAAATTTTTATTGTCATTATGTTTCACCCATTTAATATGAGGAATTAATTGAGATTATTATGTTATTGGTGGGGCCTAGAATTATATAGTCCTTTGATGCATTAATTGGTCTCATGAGACCAATTACATTGTGTTTTTGGATCAGGCCATACCCATTTATATAAGATGTTTTGGAATGAGGCCTTCATGATCTAAAGTCTTCGCATGAGGCCTTAATTGTATTTTTAAGATGTTTGATATTATTTATTCCACCATTATTAATTTATTCATTGATAGTATATGGGATTATTCGATTATTTAGAATTCCCATATTTTAGTTTGAAGATCACATGATTATTTATAAGGAAATAATTCTTCATCAGTTATTCATAACATATTTTCCCCAATATATTGATTATATGGATTGTGTTTTCATTAGTTACACTACCATATTGATTATTAATTATTTATTTATAACTTATTCTATACACATGTCATTGATATGAATCTATGATCACCCATTTCGTATGGTTTATTTTTCCCACGATACCAAGAAGTGTTTTCTGATTGATATATGAGAAAATGTTAAGGGGAATAATTGAGATCTAAATGAAAATTATTTTGGTATTTTATTCATTATAATGTAATTTTAAATTCAATTACATTACTATATTTCCAAGACTTCTAAACTATTTCTTCCTTTATGAGGTTATTGATTGTATCTTGAGCCATTGAAACAAAGTAACCACCCACTTTGAGTTACTGGTGTATGGGTCAATAAAATATGCATCAACATAATATTTGTAGAAACCATGGAAAAATATATTTAGGGAAAAATATATTATCAAATATATCCCTATGATATAATTTTAGGATTTTCATTAAAGAACATACTAATGATTTTGTAAAAAATATTTTTTTTTCCTTTTTCCTAGGCATGCATCCCTATCTAGATACAACAAGTGGATGCGCTTATATAATATATGTAGCTAGTGGTAATAACTTTGAAGATGGAATGTTGGTCATAAACCTGTCATCACCTGGTTCATGAATAAAATCCCTACAATGCACTTGGTATGATACTGTTGGAGGATATTCTTAGATTATTTCACATCTTCCATAAAAACCATTATGAATGATTAAAAATAATGACATCCCCAAAGAAAACATGTTTATTGTTATGATATTAGCTATGAAGATATGTTTTACTTTATGTTAAAATATTCACTGTATTAGGAAATATAAACTATATTTCAAAATGTTATGATCAAATTTATTGTATTCTATTGTTTAGAAATAATGAATAATAGAGGGAATGGTTACCATGTCAACAAACACACACACACACACAAACTATATATATATATATATATATATATATATTTATATATATGTATATATATGTTTCCCTCATGGGAATGATAACGAATCTATAGCTGGAGATGTAACCGAAACTCATCAAAGTATAACCATATTAGGGTATTTGACTCAGGTTAGGTGTAATAAAATTTCCCATATGGAGTATCACACTATCTGACTATATTGTGTAATAATTTTATACATATTTATACATCATCATCCTTCATCATTCAATGTGACTAAAAATATAATTTTAGTGGAATATGGAAATTTTTCTTAGAGAATAAATTTTATCCTCTCGGATGCAGGAAAAGGGTTAAATTTTTCAGGGGATTTAATTATATCTCTAGATAATTCCATCAACGGTGGTAGTTGATTCAAAACATGAAGGATGAAGACATAATTAATATGATGGAATTAAATGATATCAAGTTACTCTTCTTGGAAAAATATTTTCCTCATGAGTAATTTGAAAATATTGAATTTATTTTCTTAATTATAGGATTAAAATAGAGGGAATATGATACTAAGTATAGAAAAAACATTACAAGGTTATCAAGGTGTGATACAGATGAAAAAAAAGTAATAAAAAGAGAACAAATATATGTTTCTTTAATGGGAATAATTTGATCCTTTGAACGACACTAGTATCCAAAATTTCTCATGATATGAAGACATAAGGTCATGTTATATCATTATTGATAGTGAATTCTCCTTGTCTTATGGATTCAATGAAATAGTTTAAGAAGATTGAAGTGAAACAAGTGTGAAGTAAATAAGGGTAAGAAGTGCTTCCCTACATGGGATATTTGTCGAAATAGACACCATGGTATAATCCTAAAAGGACAATGAATTTTCTTCAAGTGTGTAGAAAAAGGTTAAAATTCTCATGAAAAGAAGTGTATGTGAGAATACATCAATGTACAGTTCTTTAACATTATGAAGATGGGTAACTATTCGAACCAACTCCACAAGTTTCATGAGAATATACCTTATAGGAATATATGGGATCAAGATCAAGCATATGATACTGATATAGATGAAGTGAAATTATTTTTTTAATTGATTATTTGCATCCAATATATATGTTTTGAAAGTATTTTATTGATGATATTATAATAAAATGTACCATAAAACATATAATATTATCAATAAATTATTTTTTCTTTATGGATATACAATCCTGTGTGGAATGGTACCATGAAAATTGATTCAGTGGTTATATTATACTTTTATAAAACACATTATTAATTTAATAGAACCGTTAATATATGCATTATTTTGGGACTATAATAGATATGATATGATTATGGGACAGTATTGGTGAACATGAAATTTGTTAGTGATTTTATGGTTTATGTTATCTTATTTGGTGTTTACTATATGTTTGGATTGAGGGAATATATTCAAAAACCTAATTTTTAATTTTTATAATAAATAATTTTTTATTTAAACTTAAATGGTGATAAATTTATTCACATATATGTAATTAGAAATTTAGAGCCACATTATATTGTTTGGTGGATATAATTTTTTAGTGAACTTGGATAAAAAAATTAGACATTGCATTTAGAGAGGCATGTGTAGGGTTCCAAGGTTTAATATATATTGAATTGATTAATTTTAACATTGGTATTTATTGGATATTGTGTTCTATACATTTTAATTTTTTAAAATATCTCAAGATGGGAAGAATGATATGGAAATTTAGTGACATGTTAATTGAGCTTCAAGCATAAAAATTCATTTTTTATATTAATTTTATGGAGTAATAAATGAAATAATAATTGATCAAAGAAACCCCATATTATCAAATTTTTACTATGATATATAAATATATCATGTATGTAAATTTCTATGTGTTCATAATCACTGTAGTAAACGAATTCTTCAACTTCAGGAAAAGAATCTTCAAACAAAAAAATTATCCAAGTTCTATCATTTATTATTAATCTAACAGTCCCTTAACTCATTATAAATTTATTGTTTATTTCTTTTTATGAAATTAAATTGTTCATTTTCATTATTTATATGAATGTCCATTATCCCACTCTATCATTATTTTGGACCTACACCTTTTTTAAATGTGCATGTCATCATTATCCACCTATGATCATCTACATGTTATCCTAGTTATGTGATAATTCGAAATGTACTTTAGACATATCATTCTCATTATCAACAGAATTATTATATTTACCATTTTCAGGATATATATTTTAATAAAGGGAATTTATATAGGTAAAACCCATGATTATTGAGATCTAGATTAAATGACGAGGATATAAATAATTTAAGGGGTAGGAATGTAACTCCCTATGACCTAAAAATAAGAACATCATGTTTGATAGAATATAAGAGATATAACAACCATATTAGAATAAAATATAAAACCTTTAGGATTTACAATATATTTATTTTTAAATGAATCCAATCTCTTCAATAGATTTATATTCAAGCAACACCAGATTTAAATGAAAAATGACACTATAATTAAATATTAAGTATTAAACATTTACCTTATACCACAGGAATTACTTTGGATGGTTCAATTAAGAAAAACTAAATTATGAACATTATATGGTTTACACATGTGCAAAATAAATTCAATTTCTATTTTTTCATTATAAATAATATATGATCCATTTGAAAGATAATGAAATATTGTTTGAAAACTGTAATTTTTTGAATTGTGGATTACTCACTCTTTGTGCACATAACAAAAAATTAAAATTCATCCTTATAAAAAACATTATTCTTAAAAATAAACTTCTTTTTTGAGTTCCACATATACAAATTATGTTTGGGTAATATTTTCATAATTTTATAAGAAGATTAATTTTTTGATGAATAGTAAAAATTGTTGAATTTTAATTGAAAAATATATTTTTGTTTAACAAATTTATAACATTATGTTATATTTTAAATTGGTTTTAAGTAAAATTAGTTCAAAAAAATTATAAATTAAGAAATATTTATCATTTTAATCAATTATATATTGATAATTGATATTGAAACATTCTATACTTTTGTAAATTTTCTCTTGAGAAAACCACTTTTTCATCCCGTCTATGGGTATAATTTTGTAATATATTTTTCCACTTATGTGAGTTGAATTTGAAAAATTTATTCCATATTTAAAATCTGAATATATTATATATAAATCTCAACTTAATTTTTGACCATTATAACCTCTAAAAATTGAAAAACATAATTATCGTGATTATTGTAAAAATGGATTTACTGAGGGTTAAACATAATATATAAGGGTTAAAATGACCCAAAAAGTTCTCCATTACCCATTTTCTTGACATATTTCGACTTTATAATCTCTAGGGTTTGCGAATGATCATTTTGGGTGTTTTTTAATGTAAAAACATGGGTGTAATTCATTTTTTATAACAAAATAAGTGTGTCCTTGCCCCCTTTAATAAAATTCCACCGTATATCCACCTATATTCAGACTCCCATATAACTTTATTTTGCCCTATAAATAGTTTAATATATATCTTAAATCCATACCCACATTCTAGAGGTCGTATCTATGTCATAATACTAAACAATGTTATTTTTATTTTAAACCTAATGATGTTTCTCAACGAATATGTAATGTTTTTATCTATGCAATTTCATTTTACTTCTTCTTCTAACTCATTATAATATTTTCAAAATATTACCAAATAAAAAAAATATAAACTTTATACATAGATTTAATTATTGTAATTTTATTACTTATATTCAACTCAGCTTTAATCAAATGGTAAAAAATTATCAATCATGTATAAGACGGACTACCAACTAGCCAACTGATGTACTTCATTTCCCGTCACCGCCATTAAAGGATAGTTATAATATTATATTTGAAATATTTATATAATATTTGTGATATTATAGTAATTCTACAATTATCATATAACATTTAATTTCTCCCCTTCCAATCTAAGAGTATACGATAACGTGACTCTTGTGTACGGTGGACTACCACCTTAGGAAGAGATGCTATTCTTTTTTTCTTATGCATTACAAAGATGGTTTTCTAGATAAAAAATAATTAATATATGTTATATTAATGATCTAAACATACGTATGGAAACATAATATCATATATTTCTTCATACCTTACAATATATTGGAAAAAAATAATGTCTCTAATGGGTACGTGTGGACCACCACCTCTATGTCGCGATGATAAGTGTATTTCATTTAAAATCTCCATGGATTAAATTAAGGATAGATTTTATTAAAATATATTCATATATAACATATTAATTATTATTTTATGTTTAATTACTGTTTAATTTCAATTAATTCGATATGTCAAGATAAATGGTAACATCGACCATGCGTACGTACAACCAAGTATCTATATAAACATTGTAATCCATTTTATATCTCTATTTTATATCGATTATAGTATATAAAAAATATAATGAATATATATCATATTTATATAATTTTTAACATACTTTATATGATATTACTATGATGAAAATAAGAATAAAAAAATTAATGAACCAAAATCTATATGAAAAGTGAAGCAATTATCACCCAAAAATAGTCACAACAATAACGAATTCCTAATAAAAAATTGATAAAATAATATAATTATCTCATATATGGTATGAAATATGTTATTATGGATCTCTAATTTATTGTTAATAATCATATAAATTTTATATAGGAGGTTCAGACACATACAATGGAAGTCAAGCCAGTAGTATGGGTCTCCCAACTCACTTATTCTACCGTCAAACATACACCATAAAAAACACATATTCCTTTTAATCAGGTATATTCTATGACTTTTGATATTTTATATCATGATCATGTTTTCTATAATGGTATACAATATTTCATTTAAATATATTAATTTTTTTTATTACGATTTTAATGTTAAAAATTATTAATGATTTATTTCACAATCTCACAATTATTCAAGATTGTTTTTTATTAATTCTCACTTGTGAGGATTGTTAAATATTTATTTATATTGAAGTAAATATATTTTTTTCGCATTTTTATTCATTAAATTTTTCATGTAATGTTACATTTTTACACTTTTTGTTATTTATAAATATTTATTTAATGTTTTTAGAAAATCTGTCTTTATTACTCTCTTTAGTCGAAAATACCTGTCATCAAAAACAATTTTATCTAACAAAAATTTTAAAAATGTTTTTATCCTTTTCAAATTGGTTTATTAAAGAAATTTTTAAATATATTAAATAAAAAATAAATTCATGGAATCTTCATGTTGTACTTAGACCAACACTTGTTTGAATATTACTTAAAATGTGAAATGAATAATTGTTTTAACATATACTGTATGAATGGAATTCTCCCCATTAATTACTAATAAATGTGTTAAATATTATTTTACATTTATTCAAAGGATATAAGCACATGAAAAATAATTTAAAAAATGTTTCTAGTTTTAAAAATATTTTCTATGTGTAAATGTTATTTTCCTGAAAAAATATAATGACATATAAATGGAATTTACTTTCATCATGGACATTAACAATTTATTGTAATGATGATACAATAGGGATATTATTTATTTATAAAATACTTATTATTTATCTAAATGGTTTATTATTACATTGTATTGGGATATAAAATATTATTACCATTTCCAATATTACTATGAATGGTTTATGACAATGTTTATTGGTTGGGTTTTGTATTAAAATTTTGTTCATATGTTTTTTAATATAAATGTTTATGTTGATTACGTTTCACAATTAATATATGGAATTATTCATACATGTTATGTGGAAGTTCTGTCATGGAATTATATTTTCCCGTGATGAATCAGTAGGTCTCGTGATAAATATTAAGTTGGGTGTGTAGTTAAGGCCTTACCCATCTTTGTAATATTTCCTTTCTTAATTCATTGATGGAAAGAACTATTGGAATGAGGCCTTGAAAGCATGTTCATGATATTAATAATAATGAATTCCATCATTATTAGTTCAATAAGTTGTATTACATGTGAGTATTTGGATAGATAGAATATTTGATGTTATGTTTCATTCTCATTAGATTATTTATATTGAATTGTTCAATCATCATTTATATAAGAAAAATTTTTCTGAAGATATTGATTAACATTATATTTTTTTGTTATTTACCTTTATATATTGGTTATTACTTAAATATTTATTTCATTATCTATATCCATAACCTTATTGAGAATCTAATATAACACCTTTAATTTTTTCTACATTCCAGAGGATACTATGAAGTGTTTTTGGATTATTTAAAAGGATACACTAAGGGAAATAATGGTGATGTCAAAAAATATTCATTGTGTATTTAATGTTTTATAATGTAATGAGAATATAAAGAATATATCTAGTTTATATAGAGTACTAAACTATTCTATCATTTTGTATAAGATTACTTGTATCTAGTGATAATGAAGTAATGTAACCACCAACTATAGGTTATTAGGGATGGGGTAACTGAATTACCAAATTCCTTTCTCTATGTTATTCTTTCGCATCACTTTCTTGTGTATCATCGAACATCAAAGAAAATGGACCATTCATTGATTGAACATATCTTCCTAATTCTCACTATCTAGTATTCTAACTCTGATATTCTCTGTCTGATACCCTGATCATTTGATTAATTATTTTACTTGTCCATATCCTACTAATTTATTGAAAATTATGTTTTCTATAAATTTATACTCTGATACATCATTAGATTAGTCAATAAATTATATAACATGTTATTCTATCAGTACATCACATTTTAATAAATTCTCTATGTAGTGGCTCCATTGGACCAAATTCTACAACACACTATCTCTCCATTACATTGACGTAAATTCTATAAAAATGAATAATAACGAACTCAATTTATATATTCCCACCAAAACATTGAACTACTCCCCCTCTCAATAATTTTGTTGACTACCTTCAGTATTTAAAGAAAATATTAGATTTTAAATTAGGTAGAATCATTCTATAAGACCCAATGTTATTATTCATTAAGATTCATGTAATATTGGATCGAATTATGATCTTTCATTCATGATTTTTCAAAAATTTAATGTACAACTCAAAATCATCAAATTTAATTACTTTTTGAATACATTATGACAATTTTTCAATGGTAATTTTCTTCATCTTCATTGGACAACCATATTTTCATAGCCTCTATTCAGTAACCTCAAAATGTTCTTCCCTTTATGGTCACCCTCATTCTAGTATATTTATAATGTTTTGATATAGAAATCATTAATAATTTCTTATGATTTTTTTTCATTGAATTTATCTATCTTATGACTCCGCTAAGAAACAATTCTCTAATGCCTCCACATATATTCATCACTATGTGGAATAAGGAAAATGTTTTAAGATGGATTCCTTTGAAATCCTTTGTCTAATAACTTCTCCATATATATATTCATCTAGAGATTATACATTAAATTATATTCCCCATGATCCTCATATTTTTTATCTATATAACATGTTATTTTGAAGACATATCTTGTAACATCCCAGGTAAATGAAGAATAAAGAATTTTTATATTTATTAATATTTATGAATTAAATATTAATTTTACATTAAATGGGTTTCTATGTTTGATAGCGTACCCGATACGCAACAAATAGTTTCTTTGAAAACTTACGTTGCACACTAGTAATAAAATAATATTATTTTAAATAGTAGTTAAAACATAGTCTTTGAATTGGTAGAAATGAATATAAATAACTAAAATATGATTATATATGTTTTTTAAATGTTTTTACATTTATCCAATAAATGATAAAGGCTTAAAATATGAAAAGAATTCAATTTTAGGCATATATGCTCTAATATTCACTAAAGGTCCACTTATCGCCTTTTGTTGGAGAACCATCATTAAATATAGTTTCGGTCACTCTAATACATTCTTTTAGACCAAATAAAACCCTTCTTTATAATTGGGACATCAAAATTTACTTTGTGTAAATTTTTGGTATTTTTCCGATAAAGTTCATTTTTTAATGAATAGTGAAAAATGTTGTATTTTAATTCAAAACCACTTTTTAGTATAATTTATTTATATTATTAGATTATATTTTGAATTTGTTTTAAAGTGAATTTAGAATATATTTTTACCATTTAATCCAATAGTGGTCGTTGGAATTAATTTCACCTTGAATTGGGACTTAAACTAGTGTCAATATTTCGATACATATTGTTTCATAAAATCACACTATTTGTTTTGACAGCAGGAATTAATTATTAAATTAATTAATATAACTTATATGTTTTGAATTTTGTAAAATAGAAATCATTTTTTAATTCGGAATATCAAATATAGCTTAGGGTGATGTTTTGGTATTTTTTTGAAAAGCTTCAATTTTGGATGAATAGTGAAACCACTAAGTGGTACTTATAAAAACTGTTTTTTCGTTTAAATTAAATTTTACCACCTCTGTGTTTTGAAATTAAAAAATACGACATACATGGTTTTCATTAGGAAGTAAAATGAGGTTCAATGGGATTAAAATAATTTATTGGTGAATAGTAACTTTTATGTTTTTAATCGCGATTAGAGGTAATTAGTGTAATTTAAGGTAAAAAAAATGTTTTAATAATATGAAATGACCTTGACACATGTCCTAACCTTATTGGATGTGTCATGTCCGACCAATACAATCCATGGGTCAACTTGGGGACCCCATGGATCCACTTTGGTAGGAAAATGACATTAATAACTTTTTATTTAATGTTAAAATTAAAATGTCACAAACATGAGTTGTTTTACTAAAAAAAATTTAAATGGGGTTATTCAAGTCATATTTTTTACTATAAATATTAATTAGAAATCTAAAAATATTTCATAAATCATTATATCTTTTTTATAATTTTTAGACATTAAATAAATTAAATTATTTATGATACCATGATGATGCCGCGATAACCACATTATTTTACGATTTAAATAAAATGAAAAGATAATGTAAAATATATGATCTACACAGGTAAAAAACCTATTATATGGGTGGATTTCTAACTCTTATCACCTTATCCTAGAAGTATATAATTTTGGGACCTTTTAAATTTGAAAATAATTTTATAATAAAGTAACCTTTTATAACTTTCCAAGAGTGCCCCTCCTCTCCTCTTGTAAAAGGCCCCCACCTCTACCACCTTACCCACACCTCTCAAGCCTTTGGCTCGGCCAAACCCTATCCATTTTGTCTCTCAAAATCCCTATATTAATCCTTGAAGCCTCACATTGGGCAGAAGTCTTCCCGAGGAAGCCTTTGAGTTCAAATCAAAAAGAGTTATCCGTTTTAAAGGTAGTGTTTTCTCTTGTGTTCTAATGTTTTATATTGCTTCTCCAACCCCATAAACTCTTTTTATTACTTTCTTTTTTAACAAAACAAGTATCTTCAATATACTAGGTTGTTGTTATAAGAAGTATTCGAGCTACACATACACACACCTACATCTAATGGTTAAAGAACATACTGTTTCTGTGGATGAAGAATTTCTTCCTCACGAAATGATGATTGTTCAACACTCATATAACACCTTCAAAGGTGGCCATTAAGATATCAATATATTTATATATGATATATAATATGTTTATGTTTTACTTAAGCTTATTTATTTTTTATTTATGGAATACCTTTATGGTTTCCATTATGGGTAAACACGATATCTTCATTTTAGGAAGTGCGGACTACGGCCCCCTCAAAGTGATTTGATTCGTTAATACCATATGTGGTACATATAAATGATATATTTAATGATATTATATATGATACAATACTGGAATTATTATACTATTATGTATCATTATGTTTTAATTCAACTAAATATGAAATATTTGTGGAAGTAGCGTTCATGCGTACGTACGGCTTACCGTCTCCATGAACGGTGCATTTCATTTCTTACCTCTAAATGTTTTGTTATATTATAAATGCATGTATATACTGGATTTATATGACATATATGATATCTACATCTTGAATATAATTATGGATATAATGAATATTTTACCAAATGAACAACTGGTAATTATAAAGAGTTTAATTTTGACTCAAGTACCAGTGATCGACAAAACGACCATTATTGACTTAAATAATTACATAGATTTCATAACATGGTAATAAGTGATATAAAAGGTGTAATGAACTTGAAAAAGGTTATCAAGCAAGTATAAATTAACTCAAGTTTATTATTCAGGACGTTAAATAACGATCGAGTCATGTCGGACCCGAGGTATGGGACTTCGTCTCAATCTCCATTCATTGAGGCATATTTTGGTTTATACACAACCTACTTTTATAAGATGTATAAACCCATTTTAATTTTATGTTTATCCAAAAGTAATATTTTTATACAAATCGTTTTACTAAATGACAAAAGGGAATGTTTTTGTCGTACTTATGCGGCGACAACGACTTCTCCGCCGCCGTGACCATTATTTGAGTTTCGGCTTCCTCTACAAGCCATACCTTCTTTTTAAATGAAAAATAAATACCATGTTCCTCTTTTATTTTATTTTGGTATTGAAAATGGTTTTCATAATGTTTTTATATCAATTTGTTGTATTGATATCTTGTGATTGAAAAGTGGAAATATTATGTTTCCTTTATGCATGTTTTATGTGATACGATTATGTTATGGTTCTTGGGAATTATTATGAAGATGGGAGATTCCATGATAAACTAAGGGTGGGTGAGCCCAATATAGCTCTTCAATGCATTGGGTAACATGAAGGGGTTAAACGTTGAGGTTTCTCTAAAGAGATTTTGAGAATATACTGTGATGGGTATTGCAAACGTAACCAAGAGGGTTACTCCCTACGTAAAATGTTATGAATGCCTCAAGTTACCTTTATGTCTTGTGATTTTTATGTTTTATTCATGATTTGATGAGGTATGTTAATGTGATTATGTTTTATGGGTAATGTATGATTTCATTGATTCTTATGTACACATGTACTCATGTTTCCTCTCCATATTTTTATATCCCTTATTGAGCTATTTATTCTCATGCCAAGTTTTTTAAATGTTTTTCACAAGTCAAGGGAAAGGAACATGATGTGATGATAGTGTCAATGAAGTGTCAAGAATGAATCCATGTTTTATTTTAAATATGTTTCAACTGATGAGAAAAATGAGTACTATCTTTTATGTAACCACTTTGTTTAAATGTGGAATGTAATGCATGTTTTATGATATAATTCTATAAAACACTAAACCTGAAAAGATCCTCAACGTTTATTCATGAAGTAACTCATGATTAAGTAATGTTTAAGGCTGGGGCCTTATATTTGGTATCAATGGGAGGTTGAGATAACTTTAGGAGTTAGAATTATATTAAATGATTATCCAGAAATATTTTTTTATGGTCAAATTGAAATGATATAGCATTTAAAGATTCCCATGTTGCTTCATCTAAGACATGTTTGTTCAGAATGGTTTTCTGCAGAGGAAACAGGGAAGTAGTGCTAGGAAGGCATACAGAAGGAAATAAACTACCGAATTAGCATCCTGGGATGGTCGGAATTGGAACTGAACAGTTTGTTGTAGTAATGGAACAATTGACTCAAGCGATATATGGTGGTGGTATCCATGCATGAGATCAGCCAGATCAACAGTAGAGGAACATGTCAGTAGTGGAACATTTCATGAGGCAACATCCCCCATCATTCAGAGGATCATCTGACCCTGTGCTAGATGAAGGGTTGATTAAATCACTGGAGAATATTTTCGATGTCATGGGGTGTTCAAACAATCAAAAGGTTAGCCTTACTATTTACCGTTTGGAGGGTGAAGCAGATCAGTGGTGGTCGATGGTTAAAAATACCAAGGATGCTGATGAGATTGATGCTCTTGACTGGGATGAAATCCAAGGTATGTTTCTTGAGAAGTATTTTCCTATGGCTGTTCGACTTAGGATGGAAAACCAATTCTTGGAATTGAGGCAAGAGGAAGACTCAGTGGCTGCCTATGAAGAGAGGTTCACTCGATTGGCAAGGTATGCTCCCAATTTTATCTGAGACCTTGATAGTAAAATATATCATTTTTACTTAGGATTAAAGCCAAAATATTGAATGGAATTGGCTTCTTGTGAGTTCAAAAGTTATGAAAATGTTGTTTGATGTGCTGGGAAGTTGGTAATGGAGCTTTCTGATGGTTAAGTGTTCTATAAAAACCAGCAGAAGAAGTGACCGAGGTGGCAGGAGAAAGGAAAGAATTATTCAAAAAGGTCTGATGGTAAGAAAAATAAGTTTCTAGTTTGTGATAAATGTGGTAAAAGGCATGCTAGGGAATGTCTTATGAATTCTGGAATGTGCTACTGATGCTGTAAGATGGGACATAAGGCTCGTGATTGCACTGAAAAAGATCAGGGTGAAGGTAAGACCACATTTGATTTACAGTTAGTGAAATGTTTTAAGTGCAATGAGATGGGTCACTATGCAAACGAGTGTCCGAAAAAGAGCTCGAGTGATGGGAAGCAGTTAGACTACAAGAAGAAAGGTGTTGTGAAATCTTTTATAGCTAGTTTAGCATATGTTGGGCCATCAAACGAAGTTGTATCAGGTACATTGTTTGTTTTTTCAGATTATGCCAGTGTGTTGTTTGATGCGGGGTCTACACATTCTTTCATTTCTGAAAACTATTCTAGTAAAATGGGAATACAATCTCAAGAAATGACTCCTGAACGTGTGGTAAAAACCTCTAGGGGAAATGTTGAGGCAAAAATAATTTATAAGAATCTTCTTATCCTTATCTGTGGAAAGAACCTACTTGAAAACCTTATTGTTTTACCTCTAGTAGAGTTTGATGTTATCCTGGGTATGGATTTGCTCTCTATTTATCATGCTAAGATTGATTGTAGAGCTAAAGATGTTTCTTTTCAGAAAGCCTTTCAGTTTGTGTACAAGAATGAACCCTTATTGTTGATAACGTATCAAGAGGCTGAGAAACTTGTTAAAGATGGATATGAATGTTACCTTGTAAATATTGTTGAAAAAAAGGGAACTGTTCAGATTAATGATGTGCATGTGGTAAATGAGTATCCTGATGTTTTCTTGATGAGTTTCCTGGAATAATAATAGATCGGGATGTTGAGTTTACTACAGACTTAGTTCCTGATGCTAAGCCAATTTCAAAACACCCTAATCGAATGTCTCAAATTGAACTTTTAGAGTTGAAGGAGAAATTGCAATATTTATTAGAGAAAGGTTTCATTCGACCTAGCACATCACCATGGGGTACTCCTATATTATTTGTTAAAAAGAAAGACGGTGCTATGAGACTTTTCATTAATTATATAGCCTTGAAAACATTACTGTTAAGAACAAATATCATTTGCCTCATATCGATGATTTGTTTGATCAACTCTAGGGAGCTCAGTATTTTTCAATGATTGACCTGAGATCGGGGTACCATCAGTTGAAGGTAAAAAAAGAATATATTACGAAGACTGCGTTTTGTACAAGATATGGAAATTATGAATTTTTAGTAATGCCTTTTGGGCTAACCAATGCACCTGCTTTATTCATGGACCTTATGAATAGAATTTTCCATGAGTTTTTGGATAAGTTTGTGGTGGTTTTCATTGTTGATATTTTAGTGTTTTCTAACAGTAAATAGGAGCATGAAAGACATTTAAGGGTTATTTTGAAAAACTTAAAAGAAAATAAATTGTATGGGAAATTCAGAAAGTGTGAGTTTTGGTTGCAACAAATTTCATTCCTTGGTCATATTGTTTCTAAAGATGGTATAACTGTTGATCCTTCAAAAACAAAGGTTGTTGAAAAATGGGCAAACCCACAAATGTAACTGAGATTCGTAGCATCCTTGGGTTGGCAGGTTATTACTGAAGGTTTGTTAGAAATTTTTCACGGTTATATACTCCAATGACTAAGCTAACTCGGAAGGGTGTTAAGTTTATCTGGACAAAAGAATGTGGTGATAGTTTTCAGGAACTGAAAAGAAGATTGGTGAATCCTCCAGTTTTGGAACTACCTTCCAGGAATGGGGAGTTTTTTATCTATATTGATGCTTCATTGAGAGGACTTGGTTGTGTCCTAATGCAGAATGATTAGGTAATTGATTATGCTTTACGATAGTTGAAAACTCCTGAGGTAAATTACCCTACACATGATTTGGAATTTGTTGTTGTTGTTTTTGCTTTAAAATTTTGGAGGCATCATTCTTATGGAGTAAAGTGTGAAATATATACCAATCACAAAAGTTTAAAGTATATATTCACTCAAAAATAATTGAACATGAGATAGATAAGATGGCTAGAATTAATCAAGGATTATGATTGTACAATTAATTACCATCCAGGAATAAAAAATAAAGTGGTTTCTACTTTGAGTCGAAAAAGTAATGCTTCATTAACAATGTTGTGTTTGGAACGTGATCCTTTGGTTAAGGATTTGATGAACTTTGGCATAGATGTTGTTCATGGAGGATGTCCTTCTGTTTTGTTTCAGGTATCAGTGAAATCTTCTCTATCAGACAGAATTAAGCAAGCACGGAAGGAAGATAGCGAGTTGCAGAAAAAGGTAGAGCTGGTTTAGAAGGGTAAGTTTCCTGAATTCAATATTGATAATGATTTTGTTTTGAGATTTGGGGAGATATTGTGTGTGCCGTGTGATTCACAGTTGAAGAGAGATTAGTTATGTGAAGCTCATAGTTCTCTTTTTTCAGTTCATCTTGGTAGTACTAAGATGTATAGAGATCTTCGGGAGTATTACTGGTGGGACGGAATGAAATGAGATATTTCTGATTTTACTGTGTAGTGTTTGACTTTTTAACAGGTTAAATTAGGGTGGCAGTTACCGAAAGGGATGCTTTATCCTTTACCAGTTCCATAGTGGAAATGGGATAATATATCCATGGACTTCATTATGGGATTGTCGAAGACACCTTGAGGTAATAATGCAATCTGCGTTATTGTTGATCTCTTGACTAAATCTTCTCATTTCCTTTCTATACGAGATACTTTTTCCCTAGATCAACTTTAACATTTGTATCCTAAAGAGATAGTCAGGTTACATGGAGTTCCTCTCTCCATTGTATCTAACCGTGATCCCAGGTTCACTTATAACTTTTGGAAAGGCCTTCAGAAGTCATTGGGTACTAAATTAAATTTTAGTACAGCTTTTAATCCTCAATCAGATGGGCCGTCAGAACGAACAATTCAGACTTTGGAGGATATGCTACGTGCTTGTTCGATGGATTATCAGGGAAGTTGGGACCAACATCTTTCTTTGGTTGAGTTTTCTAATAATACCAGTTTTCATTCTAGTATACAGATGGCACCATTGGAGGCATTATATGGGAAGCGATGTCGAACTCCAGCTTTCTGGGATGAAGTGGGTGAAAGGAAGTTGATGGGACCGGAATTGGTAGAAGAGTTGGCATAAGAAGATCAGTTAATTCAGAAACACATGAGAATAGCATAGAGCAGGCAGAAAAGTTATGCGGATAACCGATGGAAGGATCTATCACTCAAGGTAGGTGATCATGTTTTTCTCAAAGTTTCACCATGGAAAACTGTGATGCGATTTAGTAAGAAAGGAAATCTGAGTCCAAGGTTCATTAGACCAGATGAAATTCTGGAGAAAGTTGGATCAGTTTCTTACTGAGTGGTTTTACCTCTATGTTTATCTCAGGTACAAAATGTTTTTCATTTTTCGAGGTTAAGGAAGTATTTTCCAGATCCATCTCATGTTCTGAGCCCAGAGGTAGTACAGTTGGAAGAGAATATCTCTTATGAAGAACAACCAGTCCAGATTCGTGACCATAGAGAGAAAGTGTTGCGGAATAAGGTAATTCATCAGGTAATGGTTTTCTGTAAAAACCATATGGTTGACGAGGCAACGTGGGAATATAAAAATGCTATGAAAGATAAATACCCCCTCTTATTTTGATAAGTGAATAAAATTGCGAGGGCGCAATTCCCAAAAGGGGGGAAGGATGTAACATCCCAGGTAAATAAAGAATAAAGTATTTTCATATTTATTAATATCTATTAATTAAATATTAATTTTACTTTAAAGGGGTTTCTATGTTCGATAGCGTACCCGATACGCAACAAAGAGTTTTTTTGAAAACTTACGTTGCACATTAGTAATAAAATTATATTATTTTAAATAGTAGTTAACACGTAGCCATTGAATTGGCGGGAATGAATAGAAATAACTAGAATATAATTATATATGTTTTTTAAATGTTTTTAAATTTATCCAATAAAGGATAAAGGCTTAAAATACCAAAAGAATTCAATTTTAGGCATATATACTCTAATATTCACTAACGGTCCACTTATCGCCTTTTGATAGCGAACCGTCATTAAATATGGTTTTGGTAACTCTTATACATTATATTGGACCAAATAAAACTCTTCTTTAGAATCGGGACATCAAAATTTAATTTGTGTAAATTTTTGGTATTTTTCCGATAAAGTTAATTTTTTAATGAATAGTGAAAAATGTTGTATTTTAGTTCAAAACCTCTTTTTAGTCTAATTTATTTATATGATTAGATTATATTTTGAATTGGTTTTAAAGTGAAATTAGAATATATTTTTACCATTTAATCCAATACTGGTCATTGAAATTAATTTCACCTTGAAATTGGACTTAAACTAGTATCAATCTTTTGATACATATTGTTTTATAAAAACACGGTATTTGTTTTGACAGCGAGAATTAATTATTAAATTAATTAATTTAACCTATATTTTTGGAATTTTTTAAAATAGACATAATTTTTGAATTCGGAATATCAAATATAGCTTAGGGTGATGTTTTGGTATTTTTCTGAAAAACATCAATTTTTATGAATAGTGAAACCACTAAGTGGTACTTATAAAAACTGATTTTTTGTTTAAATGAAATTTTACCACCTATGTGTTTTGAATTTCAAAAATCTGACACACATGGTTTTTATTAGGAAGTAAAATGTGGTTCAATGAGATTAAAATAATTTTTTGGTGAATAGTAACTTTTAAGTTTTTAATCGCGATTAGAGGTAATTAGTGTAATTTAAGGTAAAAATAATGTATTAATAATATTAAATGACCTTGACGCATGTCCTACCCTTATTTCATGTGTCATGGAAGACCAAGACAATCCATGGGTCAACTTGGGGACCCCATGGAGCCACTTTGGTAGGAAAATAACATTAATAACGTTTTATTAAATGTTAAAATTAAAATGTCCCAAACATGAGTTGTTTTACTAAAACAATTTTTAACTGAGTTTATACAAGTCATATTTTTTACTATAAATATTCATTACAAATATAAACAGATTTCCTACATCATGATATTTTTTCTATAATTTTAGACATTAAATAAATTAAATTATTTGTGATACAATGATGTTACTGCGATTACCTCATTATTTAACGATTTAAATAAAATGAAAAGATAATGTAAAATATATGATCTACACATGTCAAAAACCTATTGTATGGGTGGATTTAGAACTCCTATAACCATATCCTCGAAGTACATAATTTTGGGACCTTTTAAATACGAAAATAATTTTATAATAAAGTAACCTTTAATAACATTCCAAGAGTGCCCCTCCTCTCCTCTTATAAAAGGCCCCCACCTCTACCACCTTACCCACACCAATAAAGCCTTTGACTCGGCCAACCCCTGTCCTTTTTGTCTCTCCACATCCATCTCTTACTCCTTCAAGCCTCACTTTGGGCAGAAGTCTTCCCAAAGATGCTTTTGAGCTCAAATCAAAAAGAGTTACTCGTTTTAAAGGTAGTGATTTCTCTTGTGTTCTTATGTTTTATTTTTCTTCTCCAACCCCCTAAACTCTTTTTATTCCTTTATTTTATAACAAAAAGTATCTTCAATGTACTAGGATGTTGTTATAAGAAGTATTCAAGCTACACTTACACACACATACATCTAATGGTTAAAGAACATACTGTTTCTGTGGGTGGCGAATTTCTGCCTCACGAAACAATGATTGTTCAACACTCATATAACACCTTCAAAGGTGGACATTAAGATGTCACTATATTTATATATGATATATAATATGTTTATGTTTTACTTAAGCTTCTGTATTTTTCATTTATGTCATACCTTTATGGTTTCCATTATGAGTAAACGCGATATCATCATTTTAGGAATTGCGGACTACTGCCCCCTCAAAGTAATTTGATTCGTTAATACAATATGTGGTATGTATAATGGATATATTTATTGATATTATATATGATAAAATACTGGAATTATAATACTATTATGTATCATTATGTTTTAATTCCATTAAATATGGAATAGAAATGGAAGTAGCGTTCATGCGTACGTATGACTTACCGTCTCCAGGAATGGTGCATTTCATTTCTTACCTCTAAATGTTATGTAATATTATAAATGAATGTATATACTTGATATATATGACATATATGATATCTACATCTTGAATATAATTCTTTATATAATGGATATTTTACCCCATGAGCGACTTGTAATAATAAAGAGTTTAATTTTGACTCAAGTACCAATGAGCCAAAAAATGACCATTATTAACTTAAATAATTACATTATGTTCATAACATGGTAATAAGTTATATAAAAGGAATAATGAACTTGAGAAAGGTTCTTAAGCAAGTAGAAATTAACTCAAGTTTATTATTCAGGACGTTTAAGAATGATCGAGTCATGTCGGACCCGAGGTATGGGACTTTGTCTCAATCTCCTTTCATTGAGGCATATTTTGTTTTATACACAACCTACTTTTATATGGTGTATAAAAACCTTTGACTTTACGTTTATCCAAAATGAATCTTTTTATATGAAGCGTTTTACTAAAAGATAAAAGGGAATTTTTTTTACAAATGCGGTGACAACGACTTCTCCGCCGCCGTGACCATTATTTGAGTTTCGGCTTCCTCTACAAGTCATAGCATTTTTTTAAATGAAAAATAAATACCATGTTTTACTTTTGTTTTATTTTGATATTGAAAATGGTTTTCATAATTTTTTTATCTCAATGTGTTGTATTGATATCTTGAGATTGAAAAGTGGAAACGTTATGATTCCTTTATGCATGTTTTATGTGATACGATTATGTTCTTGTTCTTGGGAATTATTATGAAGACGGGTGATTCCGTGATAAACTAAGTGCGGGTGATCCCGATATAGATCTCCAATGCATTGATTAACACGATGGGGTTGAACGTTGAGGTTTCTCTGAAGAGATTTAGGGAATATACTGTGATGGGTATTCCAAACGTAACCAAGAGGGTTACTCCCTACGTAAGAATGTTATGAATGCCTCAAGTTACCTTTATGTCTTGTGATTTTTATGTTTTATTCATGATTTGATGAGATATGTTAACATGCTTATGTTTTATGGGTAAAGTATGATTTCATTGATTCTTATGTACACATGTACCCATGTTTCCTTTCCATATTTTTATATCCCTTACTGAGCTTTTAATGCTCATCCCATGTTTTTGAAATGATTTTCACAGGTCAAGGGATAGGTACATGATGTGATGATAGTGTTAATGAAGTGTCAAGAAAGAATCCATGTTTTATTTTAAATATGTTTCCATTGATGGGAAAAATGAGTACTATATTTTATGTAACCACTTTGTTTAAATTTGGAATGTAATGCATGTTTTATGATCTAATTATATAAAACTCTAAACCTGAAAAGATCCTCAATGTGTATTCTTGAAGTAACTCAAGATTAAGTAATGTTTAAGGCTGGGGCCTTATATATCTATTATCATTGAAGATCATTTTTTATACAACATCCAAATGCACTAAACATGGTCTGATAGCTTTTTAGGAAAACATTTTCCAAGAAGATTAATTTCAACAAGGCACACTACTATCATACATTGAATTTTTTTATATACATTCATTAAAAACCATTGTAATCACGAGTTTATATACACTGTATTTAAAAAAACACTGTATTTTTTTAATTAATATATTTTTTCTAATGACTTTTGGAATAGATTTGGTTCCATCATCTGTCTAATCTACCAAGTCTGAACCATAAGATTTTTTAGACTCGGTCTTTTGGACATCATCCATTGGTCTCCCCTTAAAAATTTTCATGTTATTTCTTGTCAAAAAAAGGAAATAAATATGTAATCCTTATTAATTTACAAAATTATTCTTGTTAATACAATTCCTAAAATATTCTGGTTCTAAATAATCTCCCCTTTTAGATTTAGTTTTCATCTAATTAAAATAAATAATTGACAATTTAAAATACAAATAATAGACTACTATCCAACAATTATAATACTATGTGAGTGAACTATATTCATGAAACGAGATTCATTTATCAACAATTCCATGTTGTACATAACAAATTATTTATAATCATTTAAAACATCACCCATTCACATTTCATTATAACAGAAACCTATAAGAAGAAGTTCCATGAACCACATTAAAAAACTCTTAGTGTTTTGCATAGAAATTCACATAATAGCAGTTCCCAATTAATAAATATTTCTATATACATTCCTTTCCTTATATGATAAATAAAATTTTAGTTCATAGATTTATGTTTCATATTTTGTCCATCATTGAAAACACTATCCATTGACAACATGAGATAATGGAAAAACATCACTACCATCACCGTATATTGGATGTTGTTGAGAACAATTTCTCATAATATGATACAAAAATGTTTCCTTTCGTAATGGTTTAGTGAAAAAATCATCAACTTTCTCTACAATAGGAAAACCGCTATCTTTAAATTAATTCAAAATTTTTTTGAATTGATATTTAATATCAATGATACTATATCAAGAATGTTTCAATGGGTTCCTATTAAGATTTATTTAACTATATTTATCACATCCCAAGAGATTCAACAGATTCACATCAAATATAAAAAATTCCAATATTATCTTCTTCCATACATAATATGTGGAAACATGAATGGAAGGTATATACACATATTCTATATTGATGAATGTCGCATATAATTGTTTATTTGTATTAAAACTCATACATAGTTCTCATATTGATAATAATCCCCTAGTTTTGGATCATTTACCATAAATAGAACCTTCACAATCTATATATTTAGTAAAAATTGGTCAATCTTTCTGAAGAATTTTTTTTTCAGTCTTAAATAATGTAGACTATTAATACATCAATGAATTATTTTTACCCTATAATATGAGACCCATTTGGAGCTGTTTAATACCTACTAAAACATGTAAGTTCATAAACTAGATCATGCATTGATTATATTGTATATAACATGCTTTCAATCAACAATTTAATTATTTTAAATCAATATCATTTCTTTTCCCGTCAATTTCAATCATGGTTCCCACTAAAATGGGTATGGATATTGGATTTTAATCTTCTAATCCAAATCCTTACAAGTGTTAATTAACATAGTTTTCTTGATATTAGAAAATGTACCATTTAATTTGAGATATTTATAATAATTTAATGTACTTTATTTCTCCTAGAATAAAAATTTCAAAAAACGACATCATCTACATAGCATATATTTCTAAATTACTTAGTTTTTCCTTTCTAATGCCATATCATCATCATTAAATATTAAAATGATAAAACCACTGAATTTTATAATATGTAGACTATTTTCAACTATACATTTCTTAAAATTAAACATATTCAAGAAATACTAAATTTTATAGTGAAAGGCACCCCAATATTATTTCAATAATTTGAAATCCTTATTATACTTGAAAAAAAGGTTTTCATTTTTACTATGAAATATTCCCCAACATTCTCAATATATAATCCTTCGTAAATAATTTCATTAAGAATCTCCCACTTGATATCTATCTGGAATATATTATGTCATCATTTTTAAGTGACAAAATGAAAGATTCGAATAGTTTGAATTCATGTTATTATGGAAAAGGTCTTATCAAAATCAAAAGATTAAACCTAAGAGTATATTATTCAATGATATAGTTATTTGATATTTTCACTAATCATGTTTCATTCAACAAGTTTTAGGAATACCAATTTAATTCCTATTGAAATTATTATATTCTAGTTCGGGTACAAGTTCTCATGTCCTAATCTTCTCAATATAATTAAATTCCTAATTAATGGAATAAATATACTATTGATTATTATAATATTCTACAATATCTCTTAGCTCATCCTATGAAATCAGTTTGGTGAGTGAAACTATCCTCAATGTTTATCTAGTTTGAACTTGTTTTTCAAGATCTCTAAAGATATTTGGACCTCCACTTGCAAGATCAGTTCTGAATGACATGAATATAATTTTCCCTCACCACATAAATTATATGAGTTGGAATATTAATATTGTGTATCTTTTATATTATTTTTTCTGTTAGAAATTTTTTATATTTTTTTAACAAAAAAACATTTCTTATGTTCCTCCGATATCAATTTTTGTTGAATTTTTATTATAATAATTCTCAAGAACATTCACATCCAAAGAGTCGATAATATTTCATATTTATTTATTATATCACACTTACCCTTTATAATTATAAGTGTGTCAATTAAAGATAACATCAACACCAATTTTATCAATCGTCTCGTGATTTTAATCACTATTTGGGATTATGTAGGTGGTTATAAAACACTATAATTACATAAAATATGCGGCCATAATGTAATTTATCTATTACAGAATCATGTTAGAGTTTGGACTATAGAATCATTAGTTTTTGGTGTGAATAACTTCTCAAATAACTTTTCCATAGTGAAATATTTTTTGATATACATGATTATGTCAGAAATTAATACCTATTTCATGAACTATTTTAGATTATAATAAACCCCCAATTTTATAGTAGGTATTAATCATCTTCTAGAATGTTTTAGTTTATTGTTGTAAAATAATCTCCAATGTAAATAGAGGTGGGCCCTATGATAGCGAAAGGTACTTTCTAAATTTAATCTTCAATAGAATCTATTTGGTTTTATATTTTTTCCTATCACACTTTTTTGGTCAACCATATTAGTTAATCATCACAATATAAAAATTGATTTCAGTACATTCATTATAGATTATGAAACACCACTCAGAAAGAGGACGACGTGGGGTTTTAGGTATTCATCATTAAACATTGTACATTTGAAGTTGATTTATCTTTGGTTTTCATAGTTCATGATCAAGACCTCTTTAATATCATTATCAAGAAGGAATAGATGTATTCTAAAAAATTTCATAATTATTGTTCTAATAGGGGAGTTTTATTTACATTATATAATAGTAACTCTTTAGTGATTCAATGAGATTGGTGTCTATGTTATAGCTGATATGTACTTCTTCTCCTAGAGATTGTAAATTTTATATCCACATTCATAGAAAAAAGTGGAACCCTATAATTATATGGCTCCTCCAGTGGACAAGTTGTTTCATGACGTGTTTCTAACTGAAGATTCGATAATTCCCCTTGAAAGAAACTACATTTATTAATATAATTAGTGTTACAAACCCCTTTGATATCTACCCCTTAAAATCAAATTAAACCAACTAAAATAAAGGATCTAAATATTTTCAAGATTTTTTGGAAGCAACAACATTCATCTATTAAATTCTATCATTTTGAGAAATTCCAATTCCATTTTTTATGATGGCTTGTGAACACTTTATTTATGCATTAATTGTCGAATTCTTAACTAAAAGATGAGTATAAATAAGTACCCTTTACCCCACATCAATGATCTATTCATTTAATTTATTTTAGATGGATCATTCATAAAAAATTACATTTTTTGCGCACCACCACCTCAAAATAATAATTTTACAATTTCAAAGACATCATTCAGATGTAGGTATTGACAATTTTACTATGTTGTGTTGAATTTATTCTTAATTAATATTCAGTATATCTTTATAGATCTAACTAACATGACATATTTTCAGCAAATTTAATTCTTATTGATCTTATTAGTGGACTTAATATAGTTTTCATCCACACTAAAGGAAGTTCATATTAATTATCTAATAACATTTTTGATAAAATTGATATATCATTATAGTAATGAAAAACAATAAAAATTTTACCTATGTATCCATGAAACATGTTATTGGACAAATTCCCTCAGAGAAGTGAATCTCAATTGATCCTGATAAGTTAAAATCTATCATTTCTTGGGATGTATTTTAATTTTTTCTAGATTCAATGGTTCCTATGTTTGGTATGGTACTGCAAGCAACTTGTAAATGTTTTCTCAAATACGGGATCCTCATTGGATACTCTCACCACAAAGGTAGTGAATTAATTATGGGATTGAAAATATAAAGCACTATTAAATTAAATTAAATGGGCTTTGACCACATACCTTATCATTATCCTATCATTAGTTTAGTACAGCTACATGGTGTATAGTGATGCTTCACGTATAGGTTTTCATTATACTATTATGTAAGGGGGTCAGATGATGAAATATGTCTCTCATAATCATCAACCACTTGAAAGTAAATAACTCAAAAATGATCAAAATCTTATAGTAATCTTTAAAACACTTAACAGTTTGTGAAACTACTATATTGTGGAAATTTTCACCATCTATTTTCATAATAAATGTTTGAGCTATTTTTTCTACAAGTGGAAATAAACCTATCCCAGATGTGGGGGTGGAGTAACTTAAATAATTTTACCTTGATATATTTTATACAATAAATTAGGGGAAGGTTTTTTCTAAAAATATCAATTAGAATTTATCTTCTTAGGTCAGGATTGTGTCAATTGATGAATGAAAACTAATGTTGTGGTTCCCTAAACCCACACTCCTATGTCTATTTTCAAAGATCCGTTATTTAGATAGTAGATTCAATAGAAACAATATAATCATTGACATAATATTATTATAATTACAAGAAATAAAAAATATAAGGAATTACAAATATTTAAATAACAAATTTGGTCAATAACATTATAGAAATAGAATAAAACATATTCTACCAACACATATTCCTTTCTCAACTAATGGATATTTTTCCTTCTTTATAAAACAAATTACTTAATCTATAATTTTTATTATATATATCCCTAATATTCCAACACAGATCTTCTATTATACTTATTAGGTATACTATAATTCTATACATCATAGGTAAATGAAAAAATAATAATTGGTGAGCTCAAATTCTTAGTAAGGTATTAAAAAATATGTAAATTATGTAAAAATCATGTCATAAATATATTTACAAAATTAATTTATTCATAAAAATTCATTAATCAACTAAAACATAGACTATAATATATCCATCAGTAATAATAAAAATATATAGTTCACCCGGATAATCTTGATTTAATTTATATTCATGTAATATATAATTTTGGACGTATTGATCTTACCCTTTGGACCTCAAAAAAGACATAATTATTAATGTCACAAAATAATATAGGGAAAATTATTGAATAGGGGAAGCATAGAAAATTTATAAAAAAAATTTATAAAAAAAATTATGCACGATAAATACTAATTTATCGAGGTGATACATAATATTGATCCCCATCCATTACTTGTTTCACTCTAATGAATTCATCAAATGATATAATGAGTAAATAATACAAAATCATATTTTCTATTATTAATCCATATTTGAAATAACATACATAAGGTCAAAACTTTTTTGTATTTCAATAATTATTTTAACATTACCATAATACTTATAGGGATAGAAGGTGTATGGTTTATCAATAAAAATTGATATATTATTCATAATTAATAATAATCTATTATGAAATATAAATATATATATTTTCAATAGTTTATCAATAAATGAAATATAATTCTATGTAAGAATCCCTCTAGATAAACTTATATATTGTAATCGTATACACTTATGTCAATAATCTCCACTAATCAATGGATGTATAGGATCATGATAAATATGTTTTTAAAATAGAATATAAAAAATGTTATTCACAAAGAAAAGAATATTAAAAGTTATTCTTATTCACAGGGGGTGGTTAAGAATAAAAAAATTCGAGTGATGAAACATGTCCATTATACACTATAAAATTAAAAAAAATCCTTATAGAGAATTAAGGTGGATAGTTGAAAATGTAAATTTTCCCAAGGTAACAAATAAATTTCAAAAGGATTTTGAAATAGTTGAAAAACCCATTTAAAATGAATTCTATGAATGTTAATGAATAATAAGGGATCAAGAATCTAATTACATAATACAAAGAGTTCAACAAACCAAATTATAAACATTTACTAGATAATTATTCCTTTAACATAAATCCAATGAATTTAAATCTTTTTGACTAAGAAAATTAAAATAGATGTGAAAAAATAAAATAGAATTTAGAAAAAAAATTTAACCATGGTGTAAAATATAAATGTACATTTCACATTAAATTGTTACTTTTGAGTTGTGGAGTGAAATATTTTTAATAAAATGAATTTACAATTATATTTCCATAAAAATTACATAATTTTTCATATAGTAATTATAAATATAAATAAAAACATTTTATTATTAATGGAACCTTTTAAATACTTTGGAATTTTATTTTTTGAAACCCCAAATTATATGAAAGTGTTCTAGATAATTATGGTACTAAAAATTTAATTTTAAATAATAATATTATAAAATAATATATAATAATCATTTTGGGTTGGAGAACCAAATCATGGAAGGATAACATTGAAGATAAAACAATGTAACTCAATGTTACAATATCTAATATATCAATATTATATATGGAAAATATATTATAAAAGGTTAGAATATTTCAAAAAAGATTTATGTGGTAGAAATTTAAATCCATTTAAATCATTGAAATAATAATACATAATACAATCATTTTTAGAATGTATCCATTATACATGAGATTTGATAATGATATAGATCATAACTCAATGGATAAAATTTTATTTTCCAAAAACCCTTAATAATTGGGTAACAATTAAATAAATATCCATTTTAAAAAAGGGAAAATTATTTTCATTATTTTATCCAGTGAAATATACAATTTTTGGATTAAACAATTCATTATTGTTGTAAATACACTATATTAGGAAAATGTGGTACACAAAATATATTATGTCTCATGGAATCAGAATTCAAAAAAATAAAATTGTTACAAACCTCAAATTACTCAGTTAAAACCCCCATTAATGATATGTTTTTAGATGATTAATAAAATAAAATAAATATTTATAGGATCATAATTCAAAATATTAAATGGTATGTAGATACACCATTCCAAATAATTCATGGTGTATTGTAATATGTATGTCCTATATAACTAAAAAGATAGAACTGAAGGTGTTTACTTTTATAATGGCTTCCATAAATGAAATCTTACATAATATATAAAAAACATAGATACCTTAATAAATTATTAAAGAACAATTCTCATATCTTTTTCAATTTATACTATTTACTTACAATCACTTTATATATGAATTGTTGTTAGTTATTAGATATTTTAAATATCTTGTATGTATAATATTGATCATTTTGAATTTTTTTTAAAAAATATGTTGGTATTGATTATTGATGAAATTTAAATCATTAAAATATCATCAATGGTACTTTTTTAAATGTTCCATGATTTTGGAAAAGTTATAATTTAATTCCATGGTTTTGTTTAAAAATCATAGGGATGAATCAATGATTATCATTATTTTGTGATTCCTAACAAATGAATGTTGTCTTCATAATTGGTGAGTTTAATAATAATTTTACCATTAATAAAGAGAAAAATATCACCATTTACATATTAATTTCATATATGAATTCAAATTAAATTGATATAGATATCCATGATATAAATCTATAGTTTTAATTAAGTATCTTGTTAAGAAAAGATAAATAAGAACATATTATAATTAATGGATGGTTTTGAATTGATTTAGAGGTGATATAATTGTTAAAAAGAATAATGATTATATTTAGTATTTATCAGTGTGATATATCAGAATTAATTATAATTAAAATAATTACATAACCCATACCAAGATATTTCAAAGTAAGTTGAAATCATTTTTTCTCTAAGAACAATTTTTCAGAGGATTGAATTTACCATATCTATTTAATGATCCTATTATTAGTGGGTTATCTAATGTTTCTCCACGAAAACATTATAATCTAATAAAAATGATATTAATATATTAAATCCATTACCATGACCATCAATTTAGGAAAATTATGTAAGGAAAAAATGTAAATCAATCGTTTCATGGAATTAGTGTTAAACATGAACTTAGGAACAATAATTTCATCCTCTATAGAAGTCATAAAAATACAAATATGGTTAATTATTTTTAAAAATAATATATTTCATATATATAATTATTTCATAAAAAAATATATATTATTACTTTTCTTGAAATGAAATAAAATAAATTAAATGTTTTTTATCGTGTAGGCAATAAACCACACAAAAAATGAATGTTGGTTTCATTTTTCTTGAAATGAAATTTAATGGGGGTAAAGGATTATACCATCATTATAACAAAATCAATATATAATATTGGAATACATTTCTTTCATTTCAATAAGATGTAATGGAATTATAGGTGTAATTTTATTACATAAAAAAATAAATGAGTTTGGAGGTGTTAGAAATTTATACCTCACTTCTTGGATTGTCTCCTTTGGAAAGGGGTATGATATTCAGTGATGACGTTTTTAGAATCCTAAAACCATATGAAGTTGTTTATTAATTTTTTGGATAGATATTTAAAGTGTTTCTTAAGGAATAATTGGGTTTTTTGGAGATGTTTATTGATGAGATAAGTTCATTGTTTGTAATTTAAAAGGGATGTTATTTTTGTAAATTCAAAAAACCAAAAAATAATACGATGTCACTCCGGGGAAAATTCCTCCAAAATTCATGAAATAATGGAGGTGGTATTAAATAAGTTTTAAAAATCACTAAAACGAAATTCGAAAATATGTTTTGAACATTTTTATTTTCATTCCTTCTTAGATGAAACCTTTTTACACATTGTTATTTCTACCAAGATTACATATTTTTACAAATATATTTTAAGAGTTATGATTAAAAACAATTAGTCCCTATAAAATAATATGGATCTAATGATTCAAAATGTGAAATTTTTTCTATTATATTAACTTCATAAAATTTTTTATAATTAGTTTTAATTGAAGAATCGATAATGTATTTAAAGAAATTTTATGAATAATATTACATGACATAAAAATTGTCAAATATGGGTTTTTAAATTATAACTAAGACTTTTTAAATTATAAAATTCCTATTAAAATAAATTTAGAATATTAGAAAATCGCTTTTTTTAATTTCAATTTCATAATTATACTATAATAATGTTAAAAATATTTATGTTAGTTATAGAAATGTTGTTTCTCTATATTCACCTACAATTCATTCTTTTAGAAAAATAGAAAATATTAATATTAATTAAATTTCACTATCTTGAATAATCAAATAATATTTAAATTTTAAAATTCAAATTCATGAAATTTAAATTTAAAATTATAAATAAAAAATGAGATATAATGAAAAAAATCATTATTGCAAAATAAAAAATTCAAAATATTAACCAGTCTCATTCATATTTCCAACCATTTATGAATTGAATTATTATTATCCAATTATACATATCAAATATATTATATTTTCATTAATCACATATTTCATGAAATGTAAATTCATATTTTATAAAAATTTATAATTTATAAAAATATATTTTTATCTATAACATGATCATATTAGTCATTTTATTTATACCAATTTAATATCATTAACATTTAATCTATCCATTATTTAACTTCTATAATAATTTTAGAAATAGTACACTTTTATTCATTCCCAAAAATTTAATGGCAATGTTTTAATGGTATAAAAATGTAATGGTTTCATTATATTTCATTGTTATAGGTGGAGAAATCTATTGAAGACATTATTTATTTAAGGAAAATATGTTGTGAAATATTATGTTATTACATTTTTCTGACATAAAATTTGTTTCATCAATATAATTTTAATTATTAAACATCTTAGAAATTAGTTAAGGGAATTCTTAACATATTCATCATTCAGGGTATATCCTTTAATATCAAATCTAAATTACTATCCTAGGTTATATCATGTTACTTGCCTTTATTAAAACAATATTATCTATTCATAAAATAATATTCCCATGTATGCATATACCCTTATAATATATCATCCACAACATAATTTTCACAGTATTGATTGAATACACATGACATTGAATCCTAATGATGTCATATATCTATCATGATATTAAATCTACATTCTACCCTCAAATAGTATAAAATCAGAACCCATTCATTATATATCTCAATTCCAAAAATATGATGAACATCACTAAAAATATTGTGATTCCATTATCAAACCCAATGTTATAAATTTTTTCTAATAGGTTTATACAAAATAAATCAAACCGTTATTACATCAACAACTTGCACATAATAAACCTTAGAGTTTTCTGTCCCCCATTCATTTGTTCTTCACTAGTTAACACCAAAATATATCATTGTAATGAAATCAATTATCGATATAAATAATACAATATAATATGTTATTCTAATATGTAAAAAATTACTATATAAAGATATTTAAATCATTCCAAAAAAATCATAAATATTAAAATATTCTATAACATAATCAGTAAATAAAACTAGATACTAAGAATGACTAAAATTATAATGAATTATTTTATATTAAGAAAACACATCATTAATATATGTATGACTTGGACACTGGGAATTTTAATTACATTAATAAATAGTGATTCTAATCCATTTATGTATGATACTTTATTTGGTGTTGATACATAGTGGTTTATAAAGGCATAATTTTTTCAATATCATTTCTGTTATCCAATTGCAACAAAATAAAAAAAATTATTTTAATAATATATAATTATGTGATAGTAAATGATCATATGAATATGAAAAATATATCTTCTCTAATGAATCCTTTATGTCATCGTTTCATAATTTCTATTCAATATACTCTTCATTAAGTTAGGTTCTCATATAAATAATAAGTAATTACATTAATGTAATTAAGAAATAAATTATTTATAATCATTTTAAAATGAATGTGATTGACCAAATAATATCTTTATAGAGTATAAAAATAGTTTTGTATTTATTCTTCTATATTATTATCATGTGGAAAACTAATATAATACCCAATTATCCATTTTTATTATGTTTAACCCTATGTAGGTCTATTCCATAGCATGGATCCCCTTAATGTATCTATATAGGGATGTAATTTTATGATGAACCATTGAATATCCACTTTACCAAAACTCCTAGATGTTTTCATATAGATATACATATCTCTTGGACTTATCCAAACTGTATTCAAAATTCTCCCTTATCCCTATCCCTTAAATATTCAATTTTACTTCAATGAACCTAAATTTTTATCTGTACCATTGAAATTGTAACAATCCCAAACCTAGAAACCATTAAAGAAATTTCGACCTCACAATTTAATATCAACAAAAATCATTCTAATCATTAAGTTTATCTAAACAATGATATGATGCAAATACTTATGCCTCAAGCCCACACAATTATATTTTGTTGATTAACCACATAAATTACATATTTCCTTTGATACCAAATATAGACTATTGGACACAATAGTCTCATAATTACCAGACATAAATATAATATGGTATTTTATGCATTCCCATGACTTTTTAAGTTAAAATATTTATAAAATTATGATAAAACATAAAATAATGAAACCCATTTCATTCCTAACTGATGGATAGTTTTCCACAATAGAATAATCTATATATTTCATATTTATTTATTAAAATAACACAAAAATTCTCCATAGATCTATCCTATCAAACACATCATGTGTAATAAATTTATTTTTAACTTTGGGAAATGAAAACAAAAAAAGGGGTGAGAGAAAATTATCATTAAGACAAAATATTAAAATGTAGAAATCATGGAATGAACATTGTATAAATATTATCAACGGTATAAGTGATCCTCAAAATTAAATGTTCAACTGAAATAGAGTCTAAAATATAACGATTGATGGAAATGAAAATAAATTGATCACATGGGAAAAATAACTAACATTTTTTGTGATAAAAATGATACTTTTAGATATCTTCATCAAACCATCATGGCCGTATCTAGGACATTATTATTATTTTCCAAACTATAGTTTATACTTGTTTTTCAATTAATAATGCTTTCCCTAGATACCCAAGATGTTTTTCTATTGATACATACCATTGTATCAATGGGGAATATAAGGTTGGGCCCCACTGGTCACTTGTTTTAGTTCAAATCATATATCATATTGGAGAAAAACTAAACTATACATGATTTAAAAATCCAATAATAACTTATATTGGAATAAAAACACATTGAATTACAATAAATTCCCTCTTTAATATAAAATGTATAAGATGATTATAAATAATACAACTATAAAAGGTGTATGGTTAAAAAATAAATATTAATATTGATTGAGTAACAAAAAACATCCACATGAGAATAATAAAAATATGAATTTTCAATTTTTCCAAACTAAAAAATTGAACATATTTTTATGTAATCATCCTGCAAGATAAAATTTTATGTCGTAATGAAATACTACTGTAAGCTGTTACAGTAAAGTTATGAGAGTAAGAATATGAACTGTTTAGAATAAAATACGTTTAAGCATTGAATAATAAGATTAATGAAAGGTTTTAATACATCATAATTAATGTTTAAGCATGATTTGGGATTATCAAAACAGGTGATTCCAACAATCTCCCCCTTTTTGATAATCACAAATTATGTCAGTATGAAATATAGAAGTATCAGAGAGAAGTGTGCAAAACACAGTATTAGCAATATGAGCACAAAAATTAGGTATAATCCGCAAGGATTTCTCCTCTTTGTATAGGTTCATTTCTCCCTTGAGTTTTCCCTATTTCTCCCCATTTCTCCCCCTATCTATTTCTCTTTATTTCTCCCTCTTTGTGATTAACAAAAAGAAAGACAGAGAGAGAGAAAATAAACATTGTATTAATAAGGAGTACAATACATGACCCAAAACGTGAATACATGATCCCTATCAAAAAAAAACATAAACAGACTCAATCCTGTTCATCTGGAGGTAAGGGATCTTTTCCTTTGGAGGAAGAAGATGGAGCAGGAGGTGAAGGATCAACAGGCTGAGGAATGGCAGCAGGAATGTCTGGAGGGGCAACAACAGAGGCTCCTGAAGGCCGGTAGTGAGTAGCTTGCCGAGGGATCAGTGGTCTAAGGCTTCTGAGGGCGTCAGTAGGAGACATTATGGAAGAACCACTGGGGTTAGAGACAGGTAGGGCAGGAGGAACTATAACAGGTGTGCAGTCCACATGAAGAAAAGGTAGGAGCAGATTCCTGAAATCCAGTATGATGTTTCCTCCTCTGTCCATGGCAGATAAGAAGTCATCTTTGTTTTCCAAGAATTTATCCAAAGCTGGGGTCAACTCTCGTAGCTTGCTAACTTGTTCTTTGAAAGCTTGAGTTACAGGCGGCAGCTTCATAGTTTCTAGCATGAGCTTGAAGTGATTGTTCAACTGATGCTTGGTGAAAATCCGATCAAAGTAATAATCCACTTTACTTTTGATGGCCTCCTGAGAAGCAGTAGCAGCCTGCAGGTGCTCACGAACAAAGCCACTGACTTCTCTTGTAGTAGCAAGGATCTGTAGGTCTGATGTGTCATTTGCACGGGCCCGAGTAAGCTCTTCTCTGAGCAGGCTTCTAAACTGCTCAAGGTCTACAGGAGAGCTAGATGAAGGAAGGGACTTGACTGAGAATGCCACTGTCTCCTTGAAAGACTGAGTCAGATTTCCAATCACTTTCTGAATGACAGCATCCTGATTGCTAATGTATTCTTTTACTGATTTCTTGAAAGCCTCAAATACTTCCACAAACTGCTTGACCACTTCTTTGATGTATCGAATCTCACTAGCCTATTGTGTCTGAGAACTGCTCAGGGCAGTTAAAGAAGCAACTGATTGTCTGAGGGCCACTACTGCTCCAGTCCACCTTTCAATTTGAGTGTGGCACACTTTCATTTCATCCATCACTTCTTTGATTGGACTTCCCACAACACATCCTAGAGATAGTTCTAAGGATTGTTCCACATTTTTCAGCTCATCAAAAAGACTGGTTTTCAATTCAGCAACAGACTGTCTGATGGTCTCCTTCATTTCATTCTTTAAGGATTCAAGGTCTTCCTTGGTGGCCAATCTTTCAGTTTCTAACACTGGAGATCTGTTAGGTAGGATGACTGGATTTCTTGGTGGTTGGTTTTCCTCATCTGAATCCTCATAATTGAGTCCTAACACCATGTATCCTGGATCTGAGGTCCATCCTTCTATATCAAACAGTACAGAGACTGAACCAACACGCTCCCCCTCACTTGGAGGTCCTTCCTGAAAACTTTCTACTATCTGCTCAACTCTGGGTAACTCTAAGTTCTCTTCTGTAGCTCTAGAAGGTTCCATACTTTCTTCCTCTGTAGGTTCAGCAGTGAGGTTAGCCTCCTTCTCTGTTGGGTCATCAACCACTTCCATGACAACAGTAGTAGAGACCACTCCTGCTTCTTGGTCAGACACTGACTTGTCTGTATACCCTATCAGAGGGCTCATACTATGTTCTTCTGCAACAGTTTCTTGTTTTTCATTTAAAGCTCCAGCCTCTTCTGCTTTGACTGTATCACCCTCATCAGAGGTGTCCTTGACAAAATATTGAGATTCTTCTTCTTCTTCTTCTGTAGTCTCAGTCTCACTGTCTCTTAGAACAGGTTCTCTACTAGGTAGTTCTTTTGGAGGGCTTGCTGCTCCAAACGTCACTGTCCTGACAGGACTGTGAGTAGTATCAGGATCACTCCCTTCATCAATTGGGGTGTTCTCTCTTGCAGAGTTACCAACTACTGCAGTCTGTTCATCATCTGAGTATACAGGTTCAGGCTCATCAGGCTTTAAGCCTGGATCTCTCCTATCTCTCGGTCTAGAGGGATGAGTAGAAGGGCTAAAATTCTCATAGATTCTCTCTTCATCATTCACCCATGATTTCTTCCAGGGATTCCAACTGATCTTCATGAATTTGCAGATTACTTTCGAGATACATACACTGTTCTTTGCTACTATCAACTCTTCCTGACTTCCAGCTGCACCTTTCACTTTCAACATAACCGAAATGAGTTTAGCATGAAACAAGGCACTTGATTTTGAGCTTGCCTTTATCATGTCCTCCATCTGAGCCATCAGCAACCTACAAAGGTTGACCTTCCTTCCATGTTTTAATAAGTACATCAAGTAAATATCCTGATGCTTCAGAGTTGCAAAATCTCCTCTTCTAGGACTCAGTACATGCTGAATAAACTTAAACAGAAGCATGTCCTCTCCACACATTTCAGTAGCAATAATCTTCCTTACTGTGCCATTACCTGTCAATTCTTCCAGAGCCGTCTCATGATCAAAGATTCTACTATTTGGAGGAGCCGCTCCAGAATAGTAGTTGTAAATACCCTCATGAGGAACTCTTAAACATGCAGCCCATTCAACTGATGAAAAACTGACTTCATTACCGTTTACTCTGGATACCAGTCTATGCTGATCATCCTCTTCCTCGAACTGTAGATATTCATAGAATTCCTTCACCAGCTTCGGGTAGTACGGTCCATTATTGTTTGCGAAGCATTCGGTCCATCCTTGATCATTAAGCACTGCCAGCACTAATGATCTGCTCGATAAAATCCACTCTTCACTTAGCTCCTTCTCAGCAACTATTTCTCTCTTAGTCAGATGTGGATTAACAGGTCTTATCGAGGCGTTCCCAGTGCCACTGGATTCGACTTGAGTCCTCTTTGGCATTGGTGCATCTTCGTTGACAGTCGGGGGTCGCTTTGTTCTGGCCATTGGAACTGAATGAGGTTTCGAGGTTCGGTTGAAGGTTTAGGGTTTAGGACTTGAGAGAGCAAGGGTCGAGATGAGTGGATTGAGATATGTTCGATGTTCTCAATTTTATCATTTAGGGATTTAGAAATAAAAGTATAAAGAAAAGAAACGGTTCGAATTCCCGCAAAAATAAAATAAGATTAAACAGCGAAACAGCCTACAGAGAGATGTAACAGTGAGGTACACCGGTGAGGTCTAACTGTGAGGTTTCAACTGTGAGGTTTCAACTGTGAGGTTTCAACTGTGAGGTTTCAACTGTGAGGTTTCAACTGTGAGGTTTCAACTGTGAGGTTTCAACTGTGAGGTTTCAACTGTGAGGTTTCAACTGTGAGGTTTCAACTGTGAGGTTTCAACTGTGAGGTTTCAACTGTGAGGTTTCAACTGTGAGGTTTCAACTGTGAGGTTTCAACTGTGAGGTTTCAACTGTGAGGTTTCAACTGTGAGGTTTCAACTGTGAGGTTTCAACTGTGAGGTTTCAACTATGCTATAGTTAATCATACCTAACTCATGTTTGATGTAACTTAATCTCTCAGAATTCAAAGGCTTTGTAAAAATATCAGCTAACTGATGTTCAGTGCCAATGAACTCAAGAGTGATATCACCTTTTTGATAATGATCCCTCAGAAAGTGATGTCTCACATCAATATGTTTTGTCCTAGCATGAGATACTGGATTTTTTGAAATGTTAATAGCACTTGTATTGTCACACCTTATAGAGACATGTTTGAATTGATATCCATAGTCTAGTAAAGTGTGTTTCATCCACAAGATTTGTGCACAACAGCTACCAGCAGCTATATACTCAGCTTCGGCAGTAGACAATGCAACAGAATTCTGCTTCTTACTACACCAAGATACTGGTGACTTGCCTAAAATGTGACATGTTCCAGAGGTTCTCTTTCTATCTAACTTGCAGCCAGCAAAATCAGCATCAGAATAGCTTAATAAATCAAATGATTGTCCTTTTGGATAAAATAATCCCAAATTGGGAGTATTTTTTAGATATTTGAAAATCCTTTTAACAGCAGTCAAATGAGACTCTTTTGGATTGGCTTGAAACCGAGCACACATTCATACACTGAACATGATGTCAGGTCTACTGGCAGTAAGGTACAGTAGACTACCTATCATACCTCTGTAATTGGTTTGATCCACTGGTTCACCCGTTTCATCACTGTCCAACTTGCAAGTGGTGCTCATAGGTGTGTCACTGCCTTTGGTGCCATCCAAAGAAAAACGTTTTAGAAGATCTTTAATATATTTACTTTGATTCAAAATAATACCATTTTTATTTTGAAAGATCTGAAATCCAAGGAAAAATTTTAGTTCTCCCATTAAACTCATTTCAAACTCATTTTGCATTATTTTTGAAAAATCAACACATAAAGAATTTTTAGAAGATCCAAAAATAATATCATCCACATAGATTTGTACTATTAAGACATCTTTAGAAATCCATTTAATAAAAAGAGTAGGATCAACTATCCCTTTAGTAAATCCTTTTGAAATAAGAAAAGAGATGAGCCTATCATACCAAGCTCTTGGAGCTTGCTTTAAACCATATAAAGCTTTAGATAGTTTAAAAACATGATTAGAAAAATGGGGATTTGTAAAACCAGGAGGTTGTTCCACAAATACATCCTCAATTATATATCCATTTAGAAAAGCACTTTTAACATCCATTTGATATAGTTTGAAATTCAGATGAGCAGCATAAGCAAGTAATATCCTAATGGCCTCTAGTCTAGCCACGGGTGCAAAGGTTTCCTCATAGTCTATTCCTTCTTCCTGACTATACCCTTGTGCAACTAGCCTAGCTTTGTTTCTGATTATGTTACCAAACTCATCAACTTTGTTTCTAAACACCCATTTAGTGCCTATGGTAAGACTATCTTTAGGTCTTTCCACTAATTCCCAAACTTTGTTTCTTTCAAACTGATTTAGTTCTTCTTGCATAGCCATTACCCAGAATTCATCACTGATAGCATCATTGACATTTTTGGGTTCAAGCTGTGAAAGAAAAGCTTGATTTTCAACCTGATTTCTTAGAGAAGCTCTAGTTTGTGTTCCACTATCAAGATTACCAACAACAGCATCTAAAGGATGATTCTTTAGAATCCTAGTTGATTTGGTAAAGGTTGGACTAGAGATTTCAGGTTCATCTATAGGTTCGGGTTCCACAGAGGAAGATTCTGGAAAAAGTCCAGAACTGGATGTTTTTATTGCAGGTTCTTTAGATTTGTCATTTAGGTCCAGAACAGATAAGTCTTCTTCAACATCTTCAAGAGAAGTTTTAGACTCATGTGGATCAGTCTCATCAAACTTGATGTGAACAGATTCTTCCACACATTTGGTTTTCTTATTGAACACTCTATAGGCTTTACTAGACATAGAGTAACCTAGGAAAATTCCTTCATCACTTTTTGGAGCAAATTTATCAAGATTATCTTTAGTATTCAGAATAAAGACTTTGCAACCAAAAACTCTAAAGTAATTAACCTTAGGCTTCCTATTATTCCACAACTCATAAGGGGTTTTCTTAAGAATCGGTCTAATCAAGACTCTATTAATAACATAGCAGGCTGTATTTACAGCTTCAGCCCAAAAGTGAACAGGCAGGTCATATTCATTTAGCATATTCCTTGCAATTTCTTGCAGGGTTCGGTTTCTTCTTTCCACTACACCATTCTGTTGGGGTGTCCTAGGGGCAGAAAAGTTATGAGAATAGCCATTGTGTGAGCAGTAAGATTCAAATTCTCGATTCTCAAACTCACGGCCATGATCACTCCTCAAGGTCTTAATCTTAATTCCACTAAGATTTTCTACAGACTTAGAGTATTTAATAAAGGAAGAGCAGGCTTCACTTTTGTGAGCTAGAAAATATACCCAAGTATATCTAGAAAAGTCATCTACTAGAACATAAACATAGTGCTTCCCATTTAGACTTGAAATTCTTGATGGTCCAAACAAATCCATGTGAACCAGTTCAAGTGGTTGAGAAGTTGAAACTTCTTTCTTTGGTTTAAAAGAAACTTTGTGTTGTTTTCCCTTTTGACAGGGATTACACACTTTGTCATTTGGGAATTCAAGCTTAGGTAGGTCTCTAACTAGGTGTTTCTTAGAGAGTTTTCTAAGTGAGTGAATGTTGCAGTGTCCTAATCTCCTATGCCACAGCCAAGACTCTTTATGAAAAGCATTTAAGCAAGTAACGTTATGTTTAGCTAAAGTGTTTAAGTCAACAGCATAAACATTTTCATTTCTTAAGGCAGAAAATATTAAAGCATTTTTGGAATTATAAACATCAAAAGAATTGTTTTCAAACTTGACATTAAAACCATCATCACACAATTGAGAAATGCTAAGCAGGTTGTACTTAAGTCCATCAACAAATAAAACTTTGGAAATTAATACGGAGTCAGTGTTACCAATCTGGCCTAAGCCGATGATTTTTCCTTTTGAGTTATCACCAAAAGTGACATATCCTCCATCAACCTTTATTAAGCTTTTGAAGCACGAATAATTCCCAGACATGTGTCTTGAACATCCACTGTCTGAGTACCATACCTTCTTGTAATTGCTTTTCAAAAAGATTTCCTACAAAACATATTAGACAAGAAATGACTTCGGTACCCAGATTTTCTTTGGTCCAGATATGTTAGCAATCAAGGATTTAGGTACCCAGATTTGTCTTATGGGTCCCATACAATTAATAGATGCAACAGATTTGGAGAGATATACTTTACTTGATCGACAACTATTTAAATAACCAGTTGAGGCATACGAATTTCCAAAACTGGAACTAGCAGGATTTTTTTCAGACTTGAAAATAAATCGGGTTTTAGTAAACTGTCTTTGTCCAGGTTGGTATCCCAATCCAGTAGCATACTTAGGTGCAACTTGCTTTCCTAGCAGTTGGGTTAGAGTATCTTTTCCATTTGTGAATGTTTCTAAGTCCTTTCTAAGTTGTTCATTAGATAGTTTCAGTTATGTATTCTCCTTTAATAATTGAACATTTTTCACTTTTTCTACATCAAGTGCAGACTTGACACTTGCAGTAAGAGCATGTTGTTTCTTTAAAGACTTATATTTATCCTTTAGTTAATTACACGTTTCTTCCAGCATATTACAGTATTCAGTCAATTCATCTTTAGACATATTTTCAGAATCAGAACCAGATTCTGATTCACCTTCAGAATAATAAGAGTTTAAAGTGGGAGTGTCTAAGGTTACCTCAGATGTGTTTGTCATGAAACACATATTAGCACAATTTCTTTCAGAATCACTGGACTCTGATTCACTTGTGCTGTCTTCTGAAGCACTCCAAGTGGCCTTCATAGCTTTCCTATAATTCTTGTCCTTGTACTCATATTTCTTCTTGAATTTTAACTTAGGACAGTCAGCTTTTACGTGTCCTTTCCTTTTACATTCATAGCAAACTATGTCTTCTTCTTTATCAGTGTTGTTCCAATCTTTCTTCCACTTACCTTGTCTATCATACTTACCCTTGTAGTTTGGTTTTCTGAAGAACTTCTTCTTCCTATAGAACTTCTTGAATCTCCTTGCTATTTGTGCCATCTCGGCATCACTGTCAGAATCTAAGTCTTCACTAGATGAGCTTTAAGTTGGTATATGCACTTTCTCCTTGTCTTTGCTCTTTGATGCAGTAGACTTAAAAGCTACAGATTTTCGTTTTGGTTCCTCATCTTCCTCTTTATTTACCTTTAGCTCTTCTTCGTACATCATCAGCTTACCAATTAACTCCTTGACAGGCAAAGTTCCAATATCACAGGTTTCTCTAATTGAAACGGATGTGCCTCTCCATCTGTCAGGCAGACATCTCAATAATCTCATGATTTGCTCCTTTGCTGGAACAATCTTTCCGAGTGAGCTCATTGTGTTGACTATCTCATTAAACCTGAGATACATATCAGAAATAGGTTCATCAGCTTTCATCTTAAAGTTATCATATTTGATAGTATAAGTGTTTAACCGCATTTCCTTGACATTAGTTGTTCCTTCATGAGAAACAGCTAAGGTGTCCCAGATTTCAAAAGCAGTTTTACATGCAGAAATTCTATTGAATTCCTCATCTCCTAGAGCACAGTAGAGAGCATTCATAGCCTTACAATTATTATTGTAAGCTACTTTAGTAGGTTCATCCCAAGTTATTCTTTCAGTTTCTGGAATCTTGTATTGAGACTCTATAGCAGTCCAAATATCAAAACCCATACTTTCCAAATGAATTTTCACTTTGAGCTTCCATTGGGCATAATTCACACCATTAAAGAAGGGTGGCCTGTTAGTAGCAGCACCTTCTAGTCTATTATCCATAAGGAAATTTTAGAAAGTGTTTTAAAGAGATAAAATTTAGAACTAACAGAAATTTAAGATCTTTTAGATAAAACTACAATCACAGTTTAAAAACAGAGAGTTAAAATAAAACTTTGAGCAAGTATAACAGAGATAAATCCAACCTCTGATACCAAATGTTGGTCGGAGTGGACACTCAAGAGGGGGGGTGAATTGAGTTCCAATTAAAATTTCTGTTAAAAACAATTTCTATTAAAATCCCCCAATTTCAAAAACAAATTAAACTGTAGTGAATTTATATAGATTATAAAGGTTCAATTAGTTTCTCAAAGATTGATTAATTCTCAGTTAACGTAATCTTATGATTAAATTATCTTTTGAAACTAACTTACTGATTTATAACAAATATAAACACTTGCGAATTTAATTATCAAAGTAGCTTTGAAGACAGATTATATTTCAAAGTAATAGCAGTGGAATATGAAATAAATATGTATAGTATGGATATAGAGTATAACTATAAACACACAGAATTAACCAAGAGGTTCAGTCTCAAGCCGAGACTTAGTCCTCTCAAAATTTTATATAAAATGATCCACACCCTGGATCGAGGTTAACAATAGTGAACACACTGTCCAGGTCACAAGACCTCTACCATAGTTCTTCGTGGGAAAACAAACAACAGCAGCAAGCTGTCCAGGTCACAAGACCTCTACCACTATCCACAGTGGGAAATGGGATGCAAAAAGATTTTCTGAGGATTTACAGATCCTCCAGTGAAAGTACAGGAGTCAATGTGTGTGTTTAATACAACAGATAACACACACTGCTCAAAATGTAGAATAAATCACAGAACAAGAGATGTAGAGTTTAGAAGTGGTTCTGGTGATCTCAGTGTAGCTCTTGTATTCGATCAGAAGAGAATTTGAGTCCTCTTCTCGTTTCTGTTTGAGAAACAGAGTGTCGTATGCTCCAGGTTCACAGGTAGTGAGAATGTAGTCGATGAAGTTCTTCAGGGTTCTTCTTGTATGCACAGAACACTTCTCAAGTATACTTGATTGTCTATGTGCTTCTCTGTGTTCTTGATGGAACTCGTTTTTATCTTCTTGTGTTTCTGGTATATTTCGTCCACATGCACTTCTCTAGTTCGCATTCGCATTTATTCCTTTTTTTTGGGCAGTGTAGTCTTCTCGTATTTAACTCCCGACAGGGGACAGAAAAGATTTCTTTTCAGCAGGTACGAGGTACGGGTTCCTGACATCCGACAACCTTTATCAGATATTTTACAAATCATCAAAATGTATGATATGACCGTTAGATAGATTAAATGTAGGAAATAAAGAAATTAAAACAGTGAGTCGAGAATGTATGTCACTGTTGACTTCAACTGTGGTCTTCCAACTGTGGACTTCCAACTGTGGACTTCCTTCTGACTGCTGACTTCAACAAAGGGCTTGCTGTCTGTAGGCTTGCAATGGTAGCTTTTACTCCATGTAACTGTAGCCTTTCTAACTGTAGACTTGTAACATCAAATTTGTAGAACTGTAACCTTTGTCAACTGTATACTTCGATCATCAGTAGACTTAGTCAACCGAAGCTGTCTAACTGTAACCTTGACTGTAGGCTTGTTCGACTGTGAACTTGTTCCAACTGTAGACTTGTTCGTCTGTGAACTTGAGCAGAGAAAACTTTGAGCAGAAGTCTTGTAACTGTGATCTTCGTCTGTGAGCTTTGACAATAGATAGCAGTGGACTCGTAACTGTAAGCTTGTATTAGTCTTCGACTGTAACCTTGTAACTGTGAACTTATTGCAACAGTAACTTAAGGTGACAGTTAACTGTAACTGTGACTTTGAAAAGAAAGCTCTGACTGTTAGCTAACAATACCAAACTTATGTAAATACTACTGTAAGCTGTTACAGTAAAGTTATGAGAGTAAGAATATGAACTGTTTAGAATAAAATACATTTAAGCATAGAATAATAAGATTAATGCAAGGTTTTAATACATCATAATTAATGTTTAAGCATGATTTGGGATTATCAAAACAGGTGATTCCAACAATTTTATTAATAGATAACCCAATACTTGATGTACAAATATAATGATAATCATTATAACTTATTAAAAAGAGGGTTTTTATATCAATATACCTTGTGGGAAACATACTCTATAAGGTAATAAATTTTTAATATGTACTTATATAGTAGTAATATTAATACATTAAAAATTATGAAAGATTTATCATAATATAATAAATGTTATAATGTACCAAACTTATATGAAAAAAATTATGAGGTAGGTTAAAACTCAATGATTGAATTTTGAGTTACCAAAAAATACATACTATAGGGGTAACTATTGAATCAATATCCATTGGAATAAGGGAATATTATTTGTCATAGAGTATACCATTAAATAAAAAAATATCAATAATTACATGGAATATAAATAAACCTTAGAATAAAATATTGCTAACAAAATGTATTATGTATCACTGCAACCTAATTAAAAAAAAAAGAAAACCCTTAGAACATTAGAATGGTTCATATAAAAACCCCTTGAAGGATATGATTTAAAATGAATCATGATATACGAAGAATAATGATTTCATTATGATAAAAAATAATAATTGGTTAGTATATATTTAATTCCAGTAAAAAGGTTTTCAATAACAAGTCTATGCTGAGGAATTGAAAATTGAGGTAAGAAACCATTAACTTTTGTCATCGATTTTCCAAATGCACTCTAAACTCTGAAATAAAAATCCTATTTATTTAATAACATATTTTGTAACCTTAAACATATTTTTCCATTTATACATTTAATTTAAAATCATTATCTATTTAATTATTATAAGTTATTTCCTATATTCAATGTCATGTAGGAAAAATACTAATCATTTTTAACTAGATTCAGAAAATCTAGTTTTTTATTCATTCCTATTAAAATGTTCATAATTATATGATAAATAATAGCACATTAAATAATATTACTTGTTAATTTTAATTGATTATTATGAAGGGGTTTTTTAATATCATTAAACCAATTTAATAATAATCTTATTTAGTGTTTTTCAGTGTGATATAAAAAAAATTTATATAACTAGATGATGAAAAAGATAACATATATGACATTATTTCTTTGTTTGAAATAAATAATTTTTACATTAGAATGCACTTTTCACTGATAAATTTACTATCTTTTTTTATATATCATAATGTTTATTGGTTTCAAATTTTTATTTCTAGAAAAATTATAAATTCATAAAAATAATATTTATCGATTAACCACTTTCTATTGAACATCTATTTTAGGTAGTTATGAATATAAAAATGGAAATAAATCCATTAATAGAGTTCATTTTCCACACATATGCATGGATAGTGATTTTTTTCCATAGAACGGGGAAAGGGAATAATATGGTTTATAATTTAAATTATAAAATATGCCATTAATATAACAATTATATATTAAATTCCCTATCATATATACATATGAAAGGATGTAAAAATAATAAAACATGTCACATCCTCGATGTTGTTTTCCCCATAGTGCATGAATAATGGTTTCAATTTTATTGATAGAAATATAAAAGGTGGATAAATCATATACCATAAATAAAAACATAATTGTATACTAATTTTACATATTTTATCATGATAATATTTCCAAATTTAATTTAATGAATGAGAAATTAACATAACGAGATAGAAATTTGAAAGGACTGGTTGGAAATATATATCTATCTTATTATATTATCACCATTGTAAATGGGATTATGAATTTGGGGGTGTTGGCCTAGAATTTTTATGGAACATTAGAAAATAAGGGGTTTGTATTGTAATTTTATGATTTTTATACAAAAATCAAAATTAGATGAGAATTGTTTATTTTAAACACAATAATAGAAGCATGTGGTCGACATATTCAAATATATAAGAAGCGAAATAAAAAAATAAAACAACTAGATTGTTATGATCGTTTGGTTTACTATATGTGAACCTATACTACATATCAATATAATCTATATCAATTAAAATATTTGTACTCAATATATAAATAAGTAATATTTATTTTATAGGAGTGGAGTCAAACTTTTGTATTACATGAGATATAGTATTTATACTATAATTTTATGAATATGAAGACCCATGCTTATCTATGTAGTATTTGTAACCCGTCACTTAGACTTTTATAGGTGCACATAGAAATGTTTCTATTTTACATGACATGAAAAACATTTTTGACTACCCTCTGATCAGGTATCCATAAGTTTACACGACATTTTTATGGAGGTTCAAAATGTCCGTGAAAAATCTAAAATATAGAAACAAATTAAAATCTATAAAACTAAATGGAGTATTAGAAGGTGTGGAATGATGAAATATGGTGTAGAACTGTGATCTTTGACCCTTAGAATTTAATTTAGAACAAGGGAAATTTGGGGCAATGAGAAATCCAAAGAAAAATAGTATAGTATACTTTTTGTATCTTAATGATTCAATGATTTAATTATTAATCTTCTTTGATGAATATACATGTCAATATCCCACCTCTACCCTTAACATTATTTATAGATTATTTATCCAATAGTTATTTCTCTTCAAAAATCATATATATATTCTCCACAAGGTATTTCTTATTCTCATCATCATATATTTAAAAACCTTATAGTTATAAATTAATATAGAAGTGTTATTATTCATATTATTATTCACACAACCATTATTTAATACTAATGAATCATAATTCCCTTAATCACCTTATTCTTATTCTATTTGTGAAAAAACTATAATTATAAAAAAATCATAAGAATGGAATTATTTATTCATTGAATTCTAAAATTTAAGGCTTGGAATTAGAAAAACATGTAAGGGTAGTTCAAATTTTATAAATATTTCAAAACATGATGAAAGAAACTTGTGTAAGGGTATAAAAAGTTTATATGGGTTATATAAAGTTTAAGTACTTTTCAAAATTGGTGTGTGAAGCTAAATACTAATTTAAAAATATGGGTAATGGTAGACTCTTATTACATATATATGTGTAAGTGTATTTTGAATCTCACATATGGGTTATGACATGCATAAGGGTACTCATGTCGGGGTAAAAAAAATTGTACAACAATGTTTAAATGTAGCACTATAATTTAATGTTGGAAAAAATCATCTTTCATAATTGAAATAGAATACTATGTAATGGTATGTGGTAGTTTCAAAAGGGAAAAGTATACACTATAAAACTCATATAATTGTTCATCGGGAGTTATATAAGGGTTGAATAAAGTCTAAAATAATTAAATAAGGTTAAATTAGAATATTTTGTAAATGTAACTGGAATTTTGTATGAATTTCATAATGGTAGATATAAAGCTATGTTAGGGTATGGTGGAGAAAATTTTAAACCATTACAAAAAGATAAAAATAAACATATGTAATTGTATAAAAATGTGATAGGTATGTGCGTAAAGGTAACACAATGTGATAAGATGTCAAAAAGAGTAATTCTGATATCACATAAAAGTAATTCTAAATAAAAAAAATATATTGGGTTAATAAGAAGTTATTTAACGGTAATAGATAATGTGACTTAAGGATATAGAACTTGATATGTAATTGAAAGGAAAAATTTTAATACTCACGTAAAATAAAAAAATATGTTAAATCTTAATACATATTGTTAAACCATGCATACATTAAGTAAAACAGAAAAAATATAATGGAAATTACAAATAATAGAAAATGTAAAGAGAAATTATTCAATAATTAAATGGAACAATATTACAAAAAAATAATAAACCCTGATTAAAAATAAATCAATCCAATACAATTTTATATACAATGTAATCTAATTAAAATATTCAATTTATAATGAACCAAATGAAGAAGGGAGTTTAAATTAAGTTGCTACAACTAAATTTAAACATTAATTACATTAATAATATTATAAAATTATGATATATGAATATAAAAAAATTGATAATAAAAAATGAGATGTATTCAACAAATAAAAATCTATTAAATTCAATCTAGAATACACACAATGTCTCAAAACAGAAATTATTCCCATTTTTTAAATTTTAAAACCAATGATTTAATTCAAAAACTCTGAGATATTCTCCCCATTTTAAAAAGGTATCAAAAAATATAATTATTTTTAAAAAATTAGTAACCATTAGTATAAAAATTATATATAAATATATGAAATCTTATTTAATATTTAAATTTTGAAATCGAATCAACATAAAAATGATCATGCCTTAAATAATGTAAATTTCATACTTAAATAAAAATTAAATATCATCAATCAACATTCAATACTACCTCATCACAAAATGGATTGGATAAATACATCCAAAATAAAATTATCACATTTTATATATAATGATTTCTCAATAATGGTAAAAATTTGATAAAAAATCTCCCAAAAATATTTCAATTAAAAAAAATTAATAATATATGAATTACTCAATGTCAAGGAATCTCCTAAAAAATATTCATAAAATTTTTAAATTAAATTATAATGAATTAAAAATATATATATTTATGATCATTCTTGTAAACTATAACATAAAAATTATATAATTCTCACTTTCTAGATATAAAAAAATAGTTCAACACATGATAACTTATAATTTTTTTTAAAAAATATATCCAATGCTTGCTATCCAAAATTAAATCACTTACCAGGGCATATAGACTATCTTTTGACCTACAAGATTTCAATACGATCTAATTGGAACCCTTATAGTAAAAGTGTTAGACCTTATACCATTGTAATTAAATATTTTCATTGGAACCTAATCTGGAATTAGCACATAAATTATTTCATATCCATTCATATTAAATTGATTTATGGTAGGGTAATCTTCAGGATGAGTCATTAAAAATAATAGTTTTAGTTAAACCTAAGGATTTTTAACTTTAAATGTAACACTAATGTGGATAAAAATATTTAATAAAATAGTTAATACATATGGAATTATATAATTTTCCATTTGATCTTTTATCAAAATAGGTATTCTACATCTTTCGAATATCTATATTATAATAAAAATCATATCATACCATATTTAGTTTATTTTTAAAAATTATTTATTCAATTATATAATGCCTATAAAACACCTAAAATTTTGTTTTCCCATTTATATTATCTTTTTAACCAAATTATTATCTCTATGAGAATTTATAACATATATGCATACTGTAATATTAATGATTGAAGGTGATTTTTATAATTTAGTATTCTTCTCTGGTTTTTTATTTTTTCTAAACATTATTCTTATAATCTAAATGATTTGAAAATTCATTCATGATATTTATAATTTCTAGATATAAAGTCATTATCTCTTTTATTTTTATTTTATAATTTCGCATTTACTATTTGAAAACTATCATATTCTTTATTGTTAAAACATAAAGTATAATAATAATTATTATTTTTCTCTTCAAAAAAACTTTTATTTTATTTATTTCAACTATAAATGTTCTTCATTATGTTTATAAAACTAAATATCATTCAATACCCCCTCTATTAATCAATTATATTATCTTTATATTTCCTTATAAAAATCATTTTAAGATTCAATTTTGTCAAAAAAACATGAATCTGACTCAGAATATTTTTTTCATATTTTTAAATTTCAGATTTATAATCATGATTTAAAAAAGGTGAAATGATTTATTCATTTAAATCATCATGTATATCAATAAAATAATTATTACTTATTTTCATGTCACACTTCAACTTCTCATAGGTTTATCTGGACTCCTCATTACAATTCCATCCAAAATTATTTTCCTTCTTCAGTTCCATATTGAATCGGTTCTCATTCTAATTATTCATCAATTTTAGACAAAATAATTTTACGTTTAAATGGAAAGATAAACTATAGAGGTTCTAATAGTTTATTAAAACATTTTAAACATAAAAAAATTCCATGTATTCTTTATTATTAACGCAATAGTGGATGAAAGTTATTGAGGTGTTTTAACATATATGATGTATAATAAAAAAATAAGAAACATGATAATTTTTAAAGGAGCCAATTTCTTCCTACTATAGTCTAATCAACCATTTAATACCCCTTATCTCAGTTAATGTTATGGTACTCCCAACACAAAAATATAATAATAATTTAATTCATTTAAACTCAACCAATCTTATTTTTGGGTAGAATAACAATTCCTTAATATTTTTTATAATAATATGAACACATAAATATATATGGAGTATCCTAAACCTATAATTTAGTCGTTTTTAGGTATATATAGAACCCATTTTATTTCATATGATAGACCAAACCTATGTGAGATCCTTAGGATCATGTAAGGTTAGCCAGAAACTTCCTTTTGAATAATGTATAACCTCTGTTTCAAAATTATGAAATAGATACACAGATAATGAATAATAAAATTAACTAAATGTTATAAGGTATCAATTGAGTAAAGATAATGTTGAATAGTTTACATTGTCCCTTCATGTTTTATTTCAAATGATGGATGGTCTCTGGTAACAAAAAATCCATAGAAAAACAAATGAGTGGTATTGTTCTATCTCAATGAATAAGTGCTTCCGTAATTCATCATTATTTTTTCATAGATGTATCATCCTTCCCCTAATTACCTTAGAATTATTTACATATGAAATCTTCAATAACAAATATTTATTTAAAATGCACTGAAAATTCTCCGTGTAGTGATTCCAAGTCACATCATCAAATATCCAAAAAACCAATTATTAGAAATTATTATATAAATATTGCAATTTGAAGTATCATGATCAAGTCAAATATGTATTCCCTATTTGTATAATTCCTTTGAGGACCAGATTCTTCTATCGTAATTTTAAAACATGAGCTATCTAAACCAAGTGTAAAAATAATATTATTTAAATAATGAAGAAATATAGTTATTCATGGAATAGGGTAACCCATTTTAGGGATGTTAATATTTCACATTAAATATATAATTAAAACTTCTAGAACTTATGTAATGGTATATATGATCTCATATGGGTTGTGTAAAGGTAAAATATAGTTTATACGTTTCGGGTAAAGGTAAATTTTTATTTAAAAAGGTTGTGTAATTTAATCCTCTTAATAAATAAAGTTAGTTATAAGAAATATGAATCCTAATTAAGGGAAATGACATAAATATGGGTACTCACATATGGGTAAATATAATTTTAGTCTTCCAAAGTGATGGTAAAAATAGATTTACAAAAAGTCAAAACCCTATTTAGGTACATGAAATCTATTGCTACATAAGGGTATTTTCAATTTTCATTATGGTAAAATGAAATTTCTAAATAACACATAATGTTTCACTTGAATTTATATTAGGGTAAAATAGAGTTTATACATCTTACTTTAGGGTAAAAAACATGATATATAAACATAACTATCATTTATTATGTGATATGTATAGGTCGATATAATTTTATGTATATGTAACTTTAATTTAGATAACTTTTGTCCTAGTATAATTTATATTGTGAATGTTACAAAAGTATTATAAACACATACATTAATTTTATAGGATACTTATATAAGGGTAATGGGATGTTATAAAACTTATATAATGGTTACGTGATGCTATAACATATCACATAACGGTAAAAACAGACTCCTGTAAAGAAATGGAAAAATAAATAAAGAACATACATAAGGGTATCATGACATTCTATCAGGGTAATATAACATGTTATGTAAGGGTATTAAATAGTGTATGTAAAGGTTAATGGTAAATTATAACACTCGCATAAGGTAAAAAAATTAAAGCATATTATCTATGGGCAAACAGAACTTATGTATATATAAAATACCTATACAAAAGAATGAAAAAAATATTTAATAATTAATAATTACATTTAAACAAAATTATTAAAAAAAATAAAAACCCATTTTATTAATTTAAAACATTTTATTACATTTTATCTCAAATTTAATTTAATTAAAATAAACAATTTCTAATGACCCAAAGAAATAATTCATATTAAAATCAATATTCTTTACCCAAAGTTAAAAATTATTTCCTCAAATAATAATAAAACTTAAAGAAACATGAAATTAAACAGTTTCCATAAAAATATATATAATGAGTGGTTTTCAATTTAACTAAAATATTAAATCTAAATTTATTAAATGTCCATGTGTCTCAAAAATAATAGAGTAATAGACTTTTGATAAATTATTAAACTATTTGAGGTTTCTAGGATTGTTTATGAGATAGTTTAGAAAATATTTTATAGGGTTAAGTGGTTCTAGTGGGATGGGAACTAAGGATAGGAGTTCCGTTTTTATATGTGAACAGGGATGGGATTTTGGTAAATACGTTCGACATTCTAAAGTTTAGAAGTCACTCTTCAAGAAAGTATCTCAAAAATTGGTAATATAATAGAGTGGGGAAGAAATAAGATCTTGAAAGGCCTCAACCACCCATTCCAAAAAATGTATTTAACATATATGACGTTTTCCCTCTTGGTGAACCCATTTTTATCACTTTTGATTTTAATTGAGGTTACTTGTTTATACCTATGTAATTTATTCATTATACATAAACAAAATTGTTCCGTATTACATATTTTGGACCCGATGAATCAATTTTTATAATATATTTTTCTATATTTATTTTATAATAGGGATAATTACTAATTTTAATATTGAAATCCATAATGTATAAAATATAATTTCATAAAAATATTACTTATGATCTAAAACATCAAATTTGGGTTTGCAAAATTAAACTAAATTTTAAAATTTACCAATTCACTTATAATGTACATGTTTGAATTTTAAAAAAAAATTCATGATTTTCCAATTCATTCAAAAATACTGGTAATTTCATATTTGTCTTCTTATTTGTAAAAAAATTATTTTGTGCTCTTCACATAAAAAAATCTTTATGTAAAAACAAAAAATATATATTGATAACATAAAATTATGATTAATGAAAAATTAATATAAATTTTTTAGAGTTAAATTTGGTTTATTTGTAAATTTAGAATTTAAATAAAAACATGAGATATATTAAAAATTAATTTTTCAATAAAATAGATTTATATAATAATTAAAATTCCCATTCATATTTCTTATCATTTACTAAATAAATTAAATTTACCCATTATTTATAACACCTATATTTTCACATCATTAATCATTGTTTTTGTGAAATAAAATTGAATTTCGCATAAAAGTATGTGTTTAGAAAAATTCATTTTTGTCCATAAGATTATTTTATTAGAGATTTTTCCTTTAAAAATGATTTAAATTTAATTTAAATTATTCCTTTATATTATCGTGATATATTTTTTATAATGATCCTACTCTTTTTCCTTCCTCCTAATTAAACACCTTGTTGTTTAAGATCCAAATACATTGTGATTTTATTATTGTTCTTTATTACATACTTACCATGATATAAAACAAATTTTTTACTTAAGGGATATGTATAGGGAATTATTTATTCATTTACCATTGAAATATTTTATAATATTCACTTGGATACAAAGTCACAATGGACACATGTTTCTCTTGAGAAAATTCTGCTGATATCGGCTCAACTCGAGTTGGTTTTCATAGAGAATGGGGGAGATAGTGAAATACATAGTATTATGTAATATTTATATATTTCGGAGACTTATTGTAATTCTCAATCTCCCAATATGGTTTTAATTACATTAAATTCCATTATTTCATTCTAACACTTGTAATAACGGTTATATTGGAATATTTTCACTACTCTTAATAGGATATATTCTTAGTAATTATAAAAATGTACCATGACATAGATCTTTGGTTTTGGTGGCCCCATCAAATGCATGATAGATAAAATTTCATTTCTCATTATTATAAATTCCATTAAATTACTGATGATAACCAAAATCCATATGGTATAATTGAACCCTATGAATAATATTATTTTTAGTTTTTAAAATAACCTAATTATTAATATGTTATTAATAAATATTTTTTTATTTGGAAGAAAATTATTCAAGATACATTAATAATAACCTAGATTATTCTCTAGTGATATGTTATTTCTCAGAGTCATCAAAAAAATTACAGAATGTTGGTGTTATACATTATAGTTTGTTGTTGGTGATCTTGGTTTATTAAATGTTCTACATCATTTTGGAATCTTAATTATTTGAAGGAATAACAAATATTCAATGATATACATAGGTCCTTTTCAGATCATTGAGTGGGTATTAAATGTGGCTTATTGATTTGAATTACCACCTTTCATGCCTATGATCCATAATTTATTTCATTTAACATCGCTCATGAATATCCATCTTGATCATTTTTAAATATTGATTCAAGGGAATTCAATTTCTAGTAAGAAATTTTTGTAGTCCTATAACCATTTTAGATAGTATATTTCTATCTAAAATCATTCAAGGGAAATCTATTTTGATAGTCTATGTAATAGGGAAGAATGAGAATGATTCACATGGAGCATGTGACCGAAATATAGTTATGTGAGGATAATAGCCTCATATATCCGTGGATCAAAATTCTATTACATGAATTTATTATGGTCTAATGTTATATTATGTGTAGTCTTATCTTATCTTATAATGCCTAGATATTTTGGAATAAATATTTTTCTAAATTAAAAGGATATTTGATATATTTATCCATATGAAATACTAAAATAAAATAACAGTAAACATACTATTTATAAACATTATATAAAAAATAATGAAACCAAAAAAATATTTCTTAAATTAAAAAATTAATAAAAATTATTATTAAGAATGTTTAATATTTGAAAAAAGGGATTTTTGAAAAATTCTTGTTTTTCATATATAATCAATTTCCATTTGAAATATAAATTTTTAAATTTTTATGTTATAATTTCCTTAAATAAACTTCATTTTTTAATTCAAAAATTAAAAATCTGTTTTAAGTGATTTTTAATTTATCTAAAATAATATTTTTTAGGTGAATGTTAAAAAATAGCAATATTTCTGATTCCCTAAAATTAATGAGGATGTAAAAAAAATTTATATTTTAAAAAATATGAAACCATTGAATATGAAATTATATATTGATAAAGTAAAATAATAATAATTTTAAAATACAGTTTTGAATTTATAAAACATATTCTTTTTGTTTAAGAAACATAAGTAATATTTTAAACTAACACATTTTTACTCACATATATAAATAATTAGTTTTGATCACAAGAAGAAATAAAATGTAACATAATGGATTTCTCATTTTATATAAATTTAGTTCAGAATGTGTAACATATTCGATATAATTTTTAGGCATAAAAGAATTATTAATAATATTTAAGATAATAGCCATCATATTTGTAAATTCATATTTTTTAATATTAATTTTTTTTGAATTCTACATTTTTTATGAATAAAATTAATTTATCACCTCTAAAATTGACTGTAATATAATTATTAATAATATATTTAAACATGCATTTAGTTATTCAATAAGTACATAATATTAAATAATATTAAAACAATTAAGGATGAAACATTATTTCATCGACTATATATTTTTTCAATAAATTATATTTTTAAATTAAAATTTAATATTCCTTTATTTAGAATTTTAACTAGACAATATAGAAAAAAATTAAATTAATCTAATATGGTGAAATATATTTTCAATGGAAAAAAATATAAAAGTAAAATATAAAAATCCATTAGTAAAATGAAAAAACCATCATAAAATATGTTGGAAAATTAATTGCAGAGGATTTATAGACATTATATCACCAAACATTATTTATTTATAATTTATTTACCATTGAACACTAAATAGTGTCATTCCAGTTTTCAGAATATAATATGTGTTCAGAAATGTTCCTTTTTAATCAATTATAAAAGGGGAAACACCAACCACTACATTCCAAATCAATCATAGAGAATTTCATCCTGGAACTATGAATGTATCTTTCTAATATAATCCAACATAATGTTAATAGGACTACAATACCAATTAATTATCGCATTCCCTTTATTTTTAAGGAGACATTAATGAAATTTTTGAAGCCACAATGTGGAAATTATTTGACCCTTATCTTTTTATTAATAAAATTTTAATCCAAAAAAATGCCATCAAACGTAATATAAATACCCAATTACCATTTTTATACAAAAGTGTTATTATAATTAAAATAAAAATGCGTATTCATTCTCATCCACATAGATATATAAAGGAAGGTGGATCACGTGTTTGAGTGGATAACTACCTCCATAAAATGTTCTCCGTTTTTCATCAATGAATTAAATAGTTGTTTATAAGGATGTATTTTCTTATTTAATATTTTATATAATTAGTAATTAAAAATATTAAATTATAAAAAATCCAATATATTCTTTATATCCCATTTTTTGAAAAATGGTGTCATTAATCGTGAATATAGATGACATTCACCTCTGTAAATAAAGAATTAAATATGTCATCACCACCTAAGATGGTTGTTTTAAAGAAAAACATTACTTAATATATATGATATTTATGACATCAGTTATCTTTTTTAAAAGTTATATAATCATTATATGATAATTTATCCTTACTTAAGAAAACATTAAAACAAGATCGTGGTTGGGTGGGTTTTTCCATATAATCTTACGATGTTATAATGATTTCATCATGAATGATTAAATCATTTTATATAATGGTAATAAAATATGATAATAATTTATTTACGTTTTTTAATTATTCTAATTTTTTTGATTTTTTATGTATATAATATATCACCTTTTGATCATCAGATACCCCAAAACTAGTTCTTCATAATTTCTATCTTGAGAAACCAAAACATTATCATTCACTAAATCAAAATATTAAAAAAATATTAGTGAATTACCATGATTATAGTTTCATGTCTATTCAAGGAATGATTATTTTTCTGTTAATACATAATAATTAACAATGCCATTTGAAAACATGTTAAAGATTTTTAAACGTGTTTCAATAAACCAAAGATGAAAATGAATATTCACTTAAAAATATGTTCAGTAATATATGTTTATAAATTAGGTTGATAAAATTTCATAGGTTTGAATAAGTTTATGAATTATTTTACTAATATATTTTTTATTATTTTAAATTATAGACTACATTTGAGTATGTTGAAATATAAGGTAATGGTTTCATTGTCTCACATTCAAATACATGAGATATGCTTCATATTATGAACCAATGTTTCTCTTGTATTTTACTTTGTATAAACCATTTACTGAATGAATAATTAAAATCCATTGTTGGAAAATATTTTATTTTCCATTTATAAGTATCCATATTCTGATCATTTATGCTTACACAACCATTAATGTATTGGATTTATTTAATTCAACTCCTTTTCTTGAGTAAATATTCATAATCGTGAAATTTTTTCATTGTAGATTGATTTTTCCTCCCCCCAAATATTTTATATGATGGTATTTTGTTCAATATCTTGATAAAATATCACTTTTATTTAAATATTCCTCCTCAATGAATTTTTCTCCAAAAAAATATATCTATACTGACTATAATTATTATTTAATTTAATGGTAGTTTTCCCTCGATATAGAAATTTTCCATTCAATCCCATTTCTTCCTATATATTAATAAAAAGTTATATCTTATCTCATGTGACCTTTTCATTCTTTTTCTTCCTTTTAAAAGGTGGTTTGGTTATCTCTTTATAATTTTTGGGATTTCAACAAAAACGTTTCTTATTATTTTATTTTTTTTCTTAAAAAATATAATGTTTCACATTCTACCCAATATTTATTTTCAATAACCATCATCTATATTAAAGAACATACTATAATTGAATATTCTTAAAAATTTAGTGTTTCGAAATCCATTCCAATCAAATTTTGAAAAAGTTATTTCTCTTTCATGGGCGTTTTATTGATGATTACTTTTTAAATATAATGGTTCTAAAAATTCTCTCACTTCACCATTTGGAAACATTTTTCTTCTTCATTGAACCATTATTAAAATATTTTTTTAAAAGAGAACAATTTTTATTGATTTTTACTTCCATGTTTTAAAAACTATTTTCATAGTGACAGTAACATGATTATTTATTTTATTAATTTAGTCATTTCAAAAAAAATTATTCTATGCTTTAACTAAAATTTCCACTTTATATCAAAACGTTATATTTTCATTGAAATTATTTATCATGATTCACCGTATAAATTTTATTATGAAATTCTATTTTAGGGTGATTGAGATATGACTATTATTAACTTACAAAATTATGGTCAATTTGGGTGCCACCATTTATAAATGTAAGTAAAACCATATTCTCAAAAATGTATTATTTATGTTATGATAATGTATCGATTTTTTATATTTAACCAAATTTTCATAGATATTAATTTTTAAATCATTTTTTTCTAATGAAATATTGGCATATATATTTGTTATAATAAACATCTAGGATGGATAGATTAGATTCTAACCGGAGAAAATTTGGAAAATATTAAACCCTAAGATTATTTGAGTTAGATAACACTATGAGATAGGTTGGGTAACCCCAATATAGTATGGGTTTGATAAATACATGATATGATTTTTTTATTAAATTCAAAAAATTCATTGGTTTATTTTAATTACAATGAATATAATGAAACTAACAAAGTAAACATAGGTTGTTTAGCAAGAAGTGTGAAAATTTAGTTTTTTAATAACATGAATAATGGACATTTTTCTTATTTAGAACAAGAATAATAGAGTTGTTTTTCACATTGTTATAATTTCAATATTCTAGTGTTTTTCAAAAAGTTATTTTTTATTTTATATTAAAGGACTTAGTGTATTTTCTTTTCATATTTCTATGATTATTCTCTATGGGTCATGTATATCATCTAATGATTATGAATACCATTTCCATTGTATATATTTATTTATTAGATAGTATATATCATGCGATGTTTATTTAATGAAACTTATTATTGATCATTTATATATATAATAATAAATTACACCTTGAAAATGATTTATTTTAATCTTATAATCTCACCATGGTGACATGTTTACATGTTTTCCATTACTAAGTATTTGATCTCACACCATTATTATGTTTCCTATCCTTAGATTATAATGATATTTATAAAATGTGGTATATAGAAAAGAGAGTATAATGGGTTTATATTTTGGATAAATGTCCAAATGTTCTAAAAGTAAATTACGTTTGTAGGTAGTCATCAAGGACACTAAACCAAATGGTTCTATAAGATGTGTGAGTTTATTATGAGACATAATACTAATGTTAAATTTATGCAAGTTAGATTGGATAATATCACTTTATTTCAATGCTAATTTATATATTTGTGTGTTTGTAGTACCAAAGCCAAGATTAATGGATTTTGGTGCCTCAGTTGGTAAAAAAGGATTGTTTAGTTAATTATTTATGATTTTTTAGTTATTTTTTGGATTAGTAAAATAGATATTAACTAAAATCATAAGGGATAGGTCTAAGTGATATTTATGTGTACAAGATACCCTTACGAAATACAAGAATTGTAATTATTTTTTTGTATCAATGAAATTATATACATTTTTAAATACCGGAATGCAGATTCATTTGTGGAACAAATCACCTTAGGGTTAATCGTCGTGATGTAGTATGGTTGGGTGTCATCTTAATATTCACTATGGTGCAAGATGAGTGGTCCTAAGACTAAATTATTGGATGCATAGTCCTAAAGGATATTATTTTTTAAATAATATTATATTTACAGACTATAATGAATTATTAATAATTTTATGGAATAGCGTAATCTAAAATGGGAGAATGTATGAAAACAAATCTGATATCGAACCAAGAGATATACTTGTTTAACTAAAATATCATGTAATAATTTATAAGGTTATGATATCGATTGGATGCTTTTTTTCATGTAACTACCATAAAATAAATATATTATAATAGAAAAATTGGTTCACCCTAGATTAACATATTTATGTTAAATAAATGGTTAATTTTTGGACTAACCATGTTGATATTAGATGTCGTTAACAATGTGTAATTTTATTAATGAGCAACTCCCTGGGATATAATATGGTGTTGAAAATAATTTAGCTATGCTCCCCCAACTATCTCATGTGTGTATTAATAACATCAATATTTAAAATCCTGAAAAATATGAGAGCAATTTATTTTAAATGAAGATCAATGGTTGAGGATGATTAAGGAAACAAACTTCTAATTACTATAGTTGAAAAATGTTAGATAAAGCACCCAAATGAATCTACATGATGAAAAATAAATTCTTTCGTGTGTTTAAAGATTGTAAATTTGGAATATTATTGGTTATATATAGTGATGATGTCAGTAAATTAAAATGATGTGAATAATTCATATTTCATAAAATTTATAGATTTTTGGTATTATGGAATAAAATTCCCCAACCCCACTACAAATAAGGATAAAAATCATCAAAAAACCCATAAACCAATAAATTAAGGGAAAGAATCAAATATATCTATAATTGAATGTTGATCATGATTAATAATGGTAAAATTAACACTCACCCTCCCCTACAGATTTGTAGATATACAATTGGAATCTTGTTCGAACAATCTAATAGGTCTGTGTAGATTACTACAATAATCAAATAAACACACCAACGATTTGATATTATATATTTTATGTTTGTATCCCATGTTAATATTTTTGGAATAAGAGTTATGAATGTCTTTCCATACATCCTTCAAATTAATTTAATGTCATTTAGGAAATACATTCTATATCATCAAAAAGAGTACCTAATAATCAAGAAAATCAGAAAATCGGATATCATATTTCATACCATCCTATAATCATTAAAAATTGAAGGATAAATATGATATTTCTTCAATTAAAAATTATATTTTAGGAGTTATGCATCATTATCATTGGCTCTTTTTACCTCAATTAATGATAAAATTTTTCAATATTTGTATTGATCTATTTTGATGGAGGGATTTTTATTTTTTAGGTTTTTTGATATCATTAAAGATATTATAGTTGTAGTCATATGTATTCCATTATTGCCCATATATAATTTCCCATTTATATGATATTTAATATTTTAAGGATAAATTTTTTTATCGGGTAGAGAAAATAATCCTCCATGATTTTGAAATATAATCTTTCTAAATTAATATTATGTTCAATAGAATTCTCCACTGTCACCATCAAAATAAAATGAGTCCTAAAATATTTGATATCATAAATATTAAAAAATAATAAACCAATGTGAATATAAAAGATTTTAATCGTTTTTAAAATGTATATAAAACATAATTAAGAACAATTACATTTTTAAAATATCATTTTCAATATAAGACATTATATATAGTGTATAATTTTTAATTAAAAAAATATTTATAAATTTTATTGTTTAAATTTTAACAAACTAACAACATTATTAAATTAAAAAAAATTATCCTTTTTTGAAATATAGATATTTTTCTAAAATATATTAATTTTAGGTGACTGGTAAAAAATATTTAAAATAAAAAAACCCAAACATTTATGAAATTATCATAAAAAAATAATGATTGAAAATATTTTTGAAATATTTTTTCATAAACATATTTTTATAAATAAAATGTATATTTTAAAAATTCTAACATAAATTTATAAAACCTATAGATAATTATTTTGAAACATTTTTAATATTTCAATATAAAAACAATTTCTTATTCACTTATATGAAAAATTATTCTATTTACACTAAGATATAAATATAAAAAAATGAATTTTATCTTTAATATAGAAATTTTATTAAAATATAATAATCTATATTTTGGTTTTATGCATAAAATAATAGATCTAATATTAAATTTGATGACCACGATAATGATAACATTATTATTTTTTAAAAAAGGTTTTAATAGTATTTCTTATTTTATACCTAAGTAGAATATTTAATATCTAATCTAAAATGAGTTTAATATAATTTTTAAATTAGTATTTATATATATTATTACCCATTCAAATGGTAATACATAATAAATATGATTACTGAAAACTAATGAAAACAATTATTTTTCCAAGAAAATAGATCTTCTGAGTATTAAATTTATCCCTTAAAATATTAACATTCCTTAATTCAAAATAAAATTATAATATGTGAATCCAAAATATGTATTAATTACATATAAATATTTATATTTTTTTCCTTATACTTATAGTAGAAATTAACTGCTTGGGTAAGAAATGGTTACAATGGTTAAAAAGAAAACATCAAAATGTAAAAATCGGGAAGTAAAAGGTTTGAAACCAGTATAAAACAAGTGGGAGATGAGTGGTGGATGCCTAATTGAATTTATCTCAATGAAAAGACCATTATTTATCACTTTTAGAACTATTTTTCCATTAATAGTTTATTTCCATTATTGTTAAATAATGGGTGTTCACAAAAGATCCATTTTCATCAAATATAAATAGGGAACATTTCCTCCATTTCATTCCACAAAAATTCCTTAAAATATCATCTTTAATATATCAAGTTACTCCAATATTAAAATTTTATATCATTTTCAAAACCTATTGTTTTCAATTAGTAATCCTATTCCATTCATTTCCAATGGTACCTTCAAGACAAAACTCAGGTTCCCAATGTGAATATTAGATAAACTTTATCTGGTTCATTTTAATTATTCACCACTATAACTATCCTAGATATTTTAATATATCGAAATTGGTATCATTATTATACATAAGGGATATTATATTAATTTAATGAAAATTATTTATTCTTTCCCATCCACATATAAAAACAAAAGAACATTATTTATGTGATTCTATAGACTATCGCCTTCATGAAATAACATATTCCATTTCTCATTTCATTATTTAATTGTTTCAAAATTGGTAGAATTTTTTTTTGAATGTAATGAATATATTTTAAATATTATTATAAAATATTAACTAATAATATATCATTAATATAAATCCATCAATGATAAATATAGTCATTAATCATGTGTATCGTGAACTATCACCTCCATGAATGATGAATTTCATTTTTCATCACCAGAATTCTGGGCTAGTTTTCAAATATAAATAAATAAATATATATATATTATATATTCCATTTTAAATATTAATTAAATTATATACTAACACTATATTAAAATACATCTCTACTCAAAAAAAAAGTAATTGGATCTCTTTTGGGTGATTTTTAACACCTAAGTGAAGGGTGTTATATTGTTAAAATCATGATTAGTTATGAAATTTAAAATATTTTTAATATTAATTAATAATAAATTATTCATCTGGAACCATTTAATTTATAATGGTTTTATTTATATTTAATATATTTATCAATAAAAAACTTTTAAATAAATTAACAAAGAGAAACTAGTTATTCACAATTTCTATTTAAAAACCCATACATTTTTCATTCACCAATTGAAAATGGGATATAATAAATTATTAATACCCCATTATTATAGTATCCATGATATTATATTACTGTTTATTTATTTTAGTAATGGAAAATATAAATTTCCATTACAAAATATGTATAAAACAAAAAAGTGTTTCTAGCATCTGATGAAGAAAATAATCCATAATCATATAATATATTCACTATAAAATGTTATAAATAAAAATTATAAATGTTTATAAGTATTTATATGATTCATAAATAGGTGATTCATATATTGTTTTATTATACCAGATCTTAGATCATCTTCAATTATGTAGTAATATATGGAAAGGTTTTCTTTGCCACTTTAATAAATCCATGTGAAATTTTTAATATTACCCACCATCATTTTACATATATGGTCTAATCAATACACCCATTATGTTCAATATAATTAACCTCATTCATTTAATGATATTTTAATTCCCATTTTATTTTACCCCATTAATTCTCTTTAATTATTATGTTACTAATTATGATACGGTTTTTTGCTAACTTAACTTCCTTTTGGGTTATATTGATTCGTCTTAAACATCAAAATACGACAATCTATTTATTAAACAATAATATTTTATTTCATGGTAAATTAAATTTCCCTTTTGGTGAAATGAAACATTTGATTCAATTCATCTTCTTCTATTAATTTCTTCCTTATAAAATTTATATCACAATATAGAATAATTTAAATCCAATTTGACAACATTTTCCGAGCCTTGTCCATATTTTTATTTCCTTATAGTGACTTAATTTATATATTGAAATGTAAATAATTTTTATCTCATATGACCTTAATATTTCCTTTTTATTATTTTTAGATTTAGGTTTTATTTTTTTATGATGTTGTTTTTCAACATTGGAATTTAAAAATATTTCAAATTTTTTAATCCTTTAAACATAAAATGATTTATTATCCAATCAATATTTATTATTGATTAAATTAATGTAATCTCAATGATCTTTTAGTAAATATAGTTTTTTTAAATTAGGTTTTTTGAACATTATAAACATAACATTTACAAACCATTATGACCTTTTCAAGGATTGTTTGTTGATGACTAATTTTTAGATGTTAATGTTTTCAAAAAAATTTACATCATGTTTTTTTTAAATAAATATTATTCAAGTACCCAACATAGAAATTTACATTTAAATGTAATGTTTTTCCAATGTATTTCACTTATACCATTAAAAATTGTCTTTTTTATATGATCAAAACATCATCCTTTATTTAAAAAATATAAAATTATTTTATGAAAAAGTATTTTATGATTTTACTAAATTTTCCTCATTATATATTACGATATTATTCCATTGAAAATATTTTCCATTATTACACTCTAAATGATATTAAAAAATACTCTATGTTAGTGATTGAATTTTAGCTATCATCTATTCACATTTTTTATGTCTATTTGGGTGATACCAATTATAAATGATATGTGACCTATTTTTTACAAAGATTATTCATTTTATGATATTTTTATGATTATTTATATAGAACACAAGTGTATTTATATTAACTATGAGATTGTTTGGGTCTGATAAAACCCTAAGATAATTTATGTCTAATATTCCTCTGTTATATTTTATATCTAATAAATCACTGACATGGTTTGTGTTTGATAAACCCTTGAGATGATTTAAATCTGATAATTCCCTTAGACGGTTTTGGTTCGATAAATACCTATGTATTCTAGTATCTTATAATTCCTGGACAAGATTTGGATTGGTTAATTCCTTTTATGTAATTAGATTAATATTATATCTCAATTAATTAGGATATTAAGAGAGAATTTCGTTTTTGAAATATGAATTATTGATATTTTATTTGTTCAAAATTAGAATTGCAATGCCCTGTTCTAGTAACCAATATAACTGATGCCTCGATAAGGGTGTTCATATGACCTTTCGTGTTCCTCCTCAATCACCAGAGGATTATAACTAGCAGTGAGGATCTATAGACTACCTTCGGATATTATACATTCCTATAAAAGTATATCTACAACAGAAGTAAAATCCAAAAATGTAATAACCAAAATAAAAATATGTGGATAACTTATGGAAAAAGATAGAATGTAACAAAGTATACATGATATAACAATATGATGGAGATAATATATGTCTAGTAGTCATAAAAACAAAATCTATAATACCAAATACATAAAAGATCCCAAAAAAAATACATGATCCCTAACATTATATTAACATTTCATTCTCCATCCCATCAACCCATACACAAGAAAATACGTGGTCCATATCCTGAACATTGACATAGAAACAATTATCATCTTCTTGGGTACCCATGTTCCATTTCATCCCAAGTTGGGTGTGATTAAAACATAGTAGGACACCACCAAAGATGTGTAAATAAATAACCTATTAATATAGTAGTGTATAAAAGTAATCAAATTGTAATAAATAAAAAAGGTACCAAAATAATAGTGTCTCACAACCACATAGTTGTTAATTAGGCATTCTCATCCTTTATGCTAACAAATTTCACCCAATCAACAAACTCTCTCCGGTCATTTTGGTAGCCTAATTCATATCCTATAGGGGTTACATACGTTTATTTACAATGATAATTCACTTACCTAACAAGTTATCGACATTCCCCAGAGCCATGACCCATTAATTAATCCATGTCCATATGTTTGGGAGTAGAAAGCCTTAGTCCATCATCTGCATAAAGCCTCTATACAACATCTTATCCTTGAAACAAACATGGGGCCAGGGGATAATTCTATCCCAAAATAAAATTCAGGAGCATCGGTACTAATGTTTGGAGCATAGTTCCTTGATACGACATCCTAACTCGATAAATCCATCAGAGGGGTACAGAGATTCAGGCTAGCCGAACCTGTGGGAGAAGAGACTTGGTCCACTAAACAACTAAAAAACATACCACTTGGCTATGTGTAGATTCTTCTTCAATGATTTAAAATATTCACTATTTACATTCCATAACCCATTTGATAAATATACTATTCCTTTTCCATACCTCAATAAAACATTCACAATATACCAATCACCAACATTTTCCAAATTAAAAAACTAGAAAACCATTAACATAAAATTAATTTTACAATACATTATGGAATAAAAAATAAATCATTTAAAATAAACATTAAGACGTCGTTTAAAAAATGTGTCTTCATCTATAAAAAACTAAAATATGGCCCAAGGATTTCACTTCCATTACCTTCCATTCAAAACAGTCATTAATCATTTTTCTCAAAAAGGGGAACGAGACCCCCCCCCCCCATTTTAAATAATCATTTCAAATATAATAATAAAACACAATTCTCAATCATGTTATGTTTTTCACATCCTATTAAACAATTTATAACATAAAAAAATCATATTATTTATTTAAACCTATAACTAGATCAAAATCCAAAACACATCATTTGATCCTTTCCAAAAAGCCTCTTATGAATTTCCAAAAATATAATATATAATCTATAAAATTTCCCTTTACCCATGAAGACATGCCAAATTAAAAAGTGTAACATGTTAAAATTCAATATTATTTTTTCTAATAATTAACCAAATCATTCCATCACTTTCAATTGTTTGACATAACCCAATGGAATCCCATGATCTGGTCTCACATCACCAACAAACCGAAATAAATCTTGAAAGGTATCACATTTCAATTTAAGGAAAAAATTAATTTCCATAACAAAAATTAATAAAATTTATATTAATATAGAATTATAACAACCACGTACACATATAACACATCATGATTATGATAAAAATATTAATGTTCACCTACCACATGTTTATGTATGATTGTATTCTAAATTAAAACCCTTTATTCAAACTAACTTAACATCAAACACCAAGATAAAAAACCCTATAAGAACAAGGATTTATAGACATTGAAGTATAACAAATAATCCAAAAATCCACTTCTACAAAAAATAAGGGAAACAGTGTCAAATACTTACTCAGAGCTTTGATCCTAACTAAAAGGATCTCAAAACTCCTTATAATCGAATGATAAACACCTATTAAGGAGGTTCTGTTTTTTTGTTCATTATCCAAGAAATATGGGGTCGAATAGTGGAGAAATATGGGGAATAATAATTTAATCTAGACATTTTAGATTGGAAAATTCACACTTTTTATGAGACACAAGGTTTAGTCACACAGTTTTCAGTATCATGTGCCGATCATGCATCTCCACATATTTTACTGGGAACCATGCCATGCATACTGGAAGTTTACCTACATGGATTAACTAAAATGTGGTGGCTATTAAATTTCCACTATCTGAAGGTATCTCAACCTTTATGGTCTACTAGATCTATCCTTCCTGGTTTCCATAACAATGCAACCCCTTCTGGATGTCGCAGGTTCAAGGTGCAGGGTCTCAACTATCCATGTGCCAATCATGATCTCAACATAGATTGATCTATTTGTTTATATTACCATTACATGAACCCCAAAGTCACACATGAAACCTTCCATACCCCTAGGAATCCTTTCATTATCGAAATATTTCAAACTATAATGTACCATATCTCATGGTCTAGATCTTATAGTCCCCCATCTTATAACATCTCGTCCTCGAGACACGTTCCAATGATTAACCAACCATTCAAGAAAAAATGATAGTAAATGAGGCATACCTATTAACTTACCTCTCCCATGTTTCTTCGTGAACATGGTTGTGTTGTCACCACATTAAGACCAAAGAAATAGTCTTTCCATAAGAATATTCCAATAAATATTCATAACCTAAACCCGATCCTCCTCCACAGAGGCATTAACCTCAAACACAAATTCATCCATTAGAACCCCATAAGGAATAAAATTAATAATTTCCTAATATGTGACACATATAACATAATTAAAATTTTCACAGTATCATGTAATAACAAATAGAAACTCCACTATCTTGATCCTCCCCATAACTCATAGACTAAATCACATAACATCATCTTTCCCACTAGTTAAAAGTTATAATACTGACACATACATTGTGTGACCGGAAGGAACACGTAGTTCCAACCCCAATACCTCCCCAACATTAATTATTCCACAACTCATGACCAACGGTCTGATTAAACATCAAAAAATTTGGATAGAAATCCAAGCATAACCCTCATCTCAAGGTACCCAACTGGTCGAAAACCAATCCAACACTCATCTACAAAAACAAAACACAATGACAGATATTACCTTATTCCATATCATCTGAAAGATTATCCACATCATCACCCAACATCATTACTTCTATATTTCTCCACACCACATGCATTTTCTTACCTCCATCATCTTCTTGTTTTGGGAACTTCCACCATAAAAAAAGATCATCAGATTATCCACTCAAATTCCAAAATATAACTAACAAACTCCAAAACTCACTACCCCAAAACATCCTCAAGAACACCATAAAACATTTTAAACTACACTTTCCATCGACGCCACCCTGATTAGAAACACCTAAATCATCCATACCTAAATAAAGGATAACATTTCCCTTAATAAAAACAATTTCATTCATTTGAACAAATTATAATTCCAAATATTAAATAGAGTTGGCTTATAACCTACTACATCCAATCCATTTTACCCAAATGAGTAGGGCCACCCCTTGTAGACCAACACCATTGACACCAAAAATTTCTTATAGTCATGTTTCTACTTTACCTGGACATGATGCCAACTCACCTGATTTGTATCTCAATCATTTTCACTTACCTACTAGATCCCATTCTAGACATCCAGTGAAACTACACCATCATATAATCCACTATTCGATCGAACTATTAACATGGTCTACACCACCCATTAACACATATCGTATTTTTTCATTTGGATTGTTTTTATAACTATCCCAGGCACAAATCCATCACATGGTTCAATTGGCCACTGCATCCAAAGCCCATATGACCTTCGCAATGGATCCCAAACATGTACCTCAATGGTTTCCCATTGGAACCATGATTCCACCAAAACCAATGAATGATCCTCTCTATATATACATGGATCAGGTACCCCTTTTCAACATTGGAGTGTCATTGTCCCTACATTCCTTAAGAAATTATTACAACCATAGATCACATATTGATCACAATCTGAACCACAAAACACGGGTGTCACCATCTTGATTTCACTGGAACACAAGAAGCATCACCAGAAGGTATATATTACTTACATTCCAAAAAAAACTCATGGAATTTATCGACACTTGGTTCATCTCAAGGACCTCACCTAGAAAAGGTTGTTGGTATTATTCACATCATATTTCTCCACATATATCAATCCATGAGTGTAGCCTAGAAGATTCCTTATATCTAAATAAAATACATTTAGGTAAAAAGGAGAAATTTCAAATCTATCTTAGTATATCAGAGATAATGTATTGAGATTGGTCATGAACATCACTTTCTTAATATATGATAATAATTCTTCAATGAAAACCATCAAAACTTATCCATTACTAATGTCACCTTCCACTACTATGGAAACATGTATTTTAAAATATGTTTGTCTCCCTTTCACTCCACCATCGCACCAACATTCATCCACAACACTCAAGTATGATTTCTAACATAACTCACCACCACATCAAGACTCTCTACAAAGTATCCATGAACCTATGCTTCATGTTCCACTACCCCAACCACACTACTCGAGTTCTTCCAACCTGACCTTGGTGGTTCATAATGGAACAAAATGATATGTCTCACCAGCCCATAACTAAATAGACTATTGCATAACTAGTTCATATAAATTTATCAACTAAAAATGATAGGGACTTTTCCCAATCCACCTAATTACACATCATATTTCGCATTGTGACTTTCCCGCAAGTTCCCATATTTGGTCCCTATATGCAGCCTTGAGGCCACACTATTTACTTTTACCACTAACTGACCCAAAATCTAGATCACAGAATCCATAAATTATTGAATATAGGCCCAAATACATAGCAAAAAAACTATTAATCCCCCCTAGTTTGTTATCCCCATCACACTCAAGTTATTCTAAAAATTCCATTCCACTAAACCATACTTCCGTAAAAAATAATCACAACCACGTTAAGGATCTTAACACTAGGTGGCACTTATAAAATAATAGAAACCATCCACACTTTTTCTCCCATGTCTTGACTTCCCAACTCAACATGAAGTCCTTAAATGGTTATCAATACAGTTACATCAGAATCTCAAAAAATCGTATTCTATGGAATAAGTCCAACCACATAACAAAAGCACTCCTATGATTCCCTGTGAACAAAACTAAGGCATCACCATTCCATTTTTAACAAAATATTGATGGTACCATCATGAATTGATTAAACCACAAAAGAAACCACATGTTATTTACATTCCAAGGTACCTATATTTCTATGATAGCCTCCGGGAATGATTCCATTGATTTCCCGAGAATTTTATCTCATAAACAAAACATGAGTTGTATCTCCAATGCCAATGAATTTCAACATACCTCTTTAGGTTAATCACACAGTAGATATCACTCTATACCATATTGAAAATCCAATATATCGACCTATGCACTATGAAACCAAAATCACTAGTTACCTAACCAAGCCCTCTGATGGACCACCATCGAATGTCAAACAGTACAAAATCTTAAAGTGGATTCACATCTAGAAAAGGACATTAGCTCTCCCATAATACATAAATCTCAAAACCAGAAAAATTTTATACCAATAGAGAGAAATATTACCCCAAATACAAAACAACAATTTTTAATCCAATAAGAATCCATTTTCTCTAGGTCCCACCCCAAAGGTACACACCCACAAACATCAACACTACAAACAAAATTCCATCTCTAAGGTCCAAAACAGAACTCCCAAGATCTCAATAAACAATAGTGAACATCCACATTAAAATGTTCCTTTGTAAAACTTCTATGTCCTTACCTAAAAAAAGATTCAACAACAAACATTCCATTTTCTGACACACCCAAACCCATCTAGGTATCACATATCGTAACCCAAGGTCTCAAAACTAAGGAACTCACACTTCCCAAAACACCCATACATAGGGATCAAAAACAATAACAAGGGATAATCATCACTGGTTTCCCTAAGAGTTACACCATTTCATATTCTTCATCAATAATCATTATCATTTTAAAACCATAGAATACACATTTCAAAACATTCCATTAGAACCCCTTCAATATTTATAGGCCAAAAATCCTTTTTAGTAACCAAAATTTCAATGGAACCCAACATTATTAAAATTCACATTTCAATATAGTTTAATTAACAATCATTTCAAGGAAATATCAATAGGTACAAACCATAGGTAGAAAATTACTCTACCAGAAAATGAATCCTATTGAAATATCAATCCCAGGAAACATGTGGACAACCAATAAATCCAATGTTCTTAGAATAATGCAAGAACCCATGATCCCTATATTTCTATACCATTCAAAGATATAAAACCTAATTAATTGATAACATCAAATCCCATTAAACCACTCGATGTGGAAAAATCAACCAACCATAAAAGAAAAAAATAGAACACAAATATCCAATCCTAGAAACATTGGATTCCCATTATATATAGGGTCATAGGAACTGAAGAACAAGTTCATTATAAAGCCCTAATAAGATATGATTATCCAATCAACCTTGAAATAACAATAAGAAAAAATAAACCAACTCAAATACCAATTTGTAATATCTTATCCTTCTAGCCACTATAATATGATCCTTATTCCAAGTCACCATAAGACCATAGGTGTGCCTCCCCATATGGAAGATTCTTCTAACGAGTACTATAGATTTAAAGATCGCATGTGGATACAATTCTCACTTTTTAAACTTAAAACATGGAAAAGTAAGAAAAAATGAATTAATTTGCAGAAAAAATAAGTGGAAGGTGAAAGGAAGGACCCAAAAAGTAATCAAGTACACATTCTATAATAATTTAACAGATACACTACATGATAGTAAGTCATAAAACCAAAGACATTGGAAGAAAAAACATAAAAGATCATGATCATGGTACCATTTACCAACCCTATACTGAAATCAAATTCTCTAACCCATCCCAACATGCAAAAACAGTTATATGATCCTTTTCCTAAACCTCTACCTAAAAATATGTGAAAACATCTCTTGTAACCAAGTGTAATGGTTTCTCGAGTAAGGTGTGAGCACAAGTCATTAGGAAACAAAAATGGTGTTTATATAAATAAATAGTCATTATAAGGGTTCATGAATGTAATTAGGGTTCAATAAATAAGAATGTCATAAAAAAAATCATGCATCAGAACCATACAATTTTTAATTATCCATTTCCATACATCAATTTCCCCAGTGTCAACCAATCAAAAAATGAGATATGATTATTTCAGGATCCTAAACCATATCCTAAAGGGGTTACAAACATTTATTCACAAGGGGAATTTACTAATCACAAAAAATTATGAACATATCTAGTAACCACATCCCAGTAATCAAGCCATGTACACATATTTTGGATCATAGAGGCTTAGATGCAAATCCAGAAACCATACCAATATTAGTAGAATAGATGCTCGGTATAACATTCTAAATTAGGAAAACAACGGTGGGCGAAGAGAATTAGTTTATCCCAACATGAAGCAAAGAATACTCAGTCACTAATTTAGGATCATATACCATCGTTCTGACATCCTAACTCGAGAAACAAATCATTGGGGTCTAGAGTATTAGTCTACCCCAACCTGTGGGGGAACAGCCCTGGTCCAATACCCAAATAATACAACAATCATTAATAAATAAGAAATTATTATTTTAACATTTATTATATTTAAAATCTACATTCATTAACACATTTAACTCAAATACCATTTATAATACATAACTCATTAACAAATTCACATTATACCAAACGCCCCCTCATCCCTTATTAACTACTAGAAAATCATTAAAACCAATTTAATTACCGAATCCATTAAAATGTAAAATTAAAATTATTCATTTAATATAATTACAAATCCACCATTTGAAACACGGGACTTCTTATTTAGAAAACTTAAACCCCACCAAGGATTTCATTTCTATTTCAATCCATTCAAAATAGTTCTTATGAAATTTTCAAAAAAGGAAACCACACCCCTATTTCAATATTAATTTAAAATGTAATAATATACCACAATTTTGAATCACAATGGGGTTTATAAATATAATTTAAACTTTTTATACTTCAAAATATCATATTAGTCATATAAATCCATAACTAGATAAAAAAAACATATCATTTAAACTATTTCAAAAATAATCTTAGGTGTTTCAAAAAAGAAAACATATAATTCATAAAATTTATCTTTTTCTAATAACATTTTCCAAATTACTAATTTAATATAAATTAATTTCATGATTATCTTGTCTCAAAATTTGTAGAATCATTCCACCATTTTATAGGGTTTCTAATATCCTAAGGGTAGCCTAAGGTAAAGCCTCACATCAGCCAAAAAACCCAACACGGTCCGTGAAAGTCTCTCACTTCAATCAATTTCTCAAATTAATATACATGAACAATGATATTAAAATAAATAAACATAGATAATTTGAACAACCACATACTTATATAATATATCATAACTGTGGGAAAAATAATTAAGACTGCCTAACTCATGTTAGTCGATGATTACTTACCAAACTAAATCCCATGATTCAAACTAACCTCTCCGTACACAAAAAGTAAAAAAAACCTAGGAAATCCAAGGTTTTAGTGATTCTAAAGGAGAGGTAACAAACCCTAAAAACACTTCTATAAAATGATATTAAACTATGTCCAATACTTACATATAGATAAATTTTAACAAAACATCACACTAAATTCTTAAGAAGAAAATTTGAAACACCCTTTAAGGATGATTAGGTTTTTTGTTCTTCTCCCTAGCTGTAGGGTTTCGAATGGGGGATAAATTTAGGGAAGAAACATTTATTCCTATGAAGGAGGAATTCAAAATTCTCACAATTTAAGAGGAAAAAGGTTAAGCCACCCAATTCTCCCCATTGTGTGCCAATCATGCATCACACTCTATCCAAGAAGGAACCTAGATGCACTGTATGGATGGGGCCCCACTTGGTTTGACTAACCATGCTAAGGTAATTAGTTCACCACATCCTAAAGGAATCTCGACCCACACAGTCTACTGGAATCTTCCCTCACTTTTTCCTTAACCTTGAAGCCTTCATCTGTATGCCACATTGTTGAGGCACATGATTTATACTAACCACATGCAACCCATTATATCAGCACAAATTGGGCTCTTTTCCAAATTTACCATTCATCAAACCCCTAGAACCCAAACAAAAACCATTCATACACCTAAGAAGCCTTTAATTATCCCAATGTTTTGAATCGGGACATACCTCATATCAAGGTAAAGATATTATTGGAATTTTGGAAATTTTTTATTCACAAGATGAAATCATAACATTATATTTGTTCACAACATTATAATTTATGTATTCCAATGTTTTTCTAAAGTAATTTCATATGATATTTTCCATGGTGTTGATGAAATTAAATTCCATACGCGTATCATTGTGCCCCATGGATCATGTTTTTCATATCATGATTTCACAATATTTTCCTATGGTATTTGATTGTTCATTTGATATTATATTTCCTTCAATCATGATATATGGAAAACTGTTATTATTAAATATTATTTTTAATAATTATTGTTTCACATTACCATGTAATATTAAATTCTTATTGTGTTACCCTTGATGAAATGTTGAAATGTTTTACCATATTAATCATTAGAGTTTACACCATTAAGATGTTTCTTTTCCCCTAGTTATGAAAAAAATTGTAAAATGTAATAATACTAGAATTGGGTCTATTGGAGATGAATTATAGATAATGTTTCATATGGGTGGTAAAATAAAATTTACTATGAAGCTAGTTAATAAATAAACTAAACTAAAAGGATATATGAGTCATGTGAGATTATTATGTGATGTAATACTAATGTGAAATATATTCATATTTTTTGACAATATCACATCACATAAATGATAATTTTTAGAAGATATTTTTTTATCACTGAACCTTGTATTGTGGGTTTTGGGGAATAAAATATCCAGGTATTTTTTGTATTGAGAATTGTTTATTTATTTATTTTATATTATATGCAAATCTAAATCATATTTCTTAAAATTTTATCATTCAAATGATCTATATCATTATTTTTGTAGTGGATCACAGTGTGAATAGATCATTCACATTTGGAATAGTTCTAGGAAGATAGCATATTTTCAATATACATGGAATTCATTGCATCGATATTAATCCAGGGAAAATATATTTCCTTGTGGAAACCCCACTTATAGTACATGGTTGTTCATAACATGAACCAAATATACATTTCATAAAACATACAATTTGAGTAGATTCAATGTGTGAATTTTATTTTATTTCATGATTAGATCACCCTTGTTCATTAAATTTTAACATTCCATGTGTGTCCTAGGATTAAATGAACCATATAATTTCATTATTTATTATAGATATAAAACTAGCCAGATATCCCTACCATTTATTAAATATATACTTCATTTTTTATAATATTTTAATGTGAATTTATCATTATCATTAAGTAACATCATGTTAGGTGGTTCTCCACAAATTATATTGAACTTTCCCCCTTATCCATAATGATTTCCTTCAACTATAATGTTATGTTTATGATAACCTATAACTTTCTTAAAAAATATTTCATGATTTATTAAATAAGGATACACATAACACAATAGTAAGATATAATTAGGCCTAGTTTATTTGGATAATTAATTACATATAATACTAATGTGAAGTATAAATATAAAGACTTATAATGAAACTCCATAACATGAATTTAAATTTCCATGATCATCTAAAACTCCATTGGATAACTGATTGATTCACATAAGAAAGGTGTGACATATAAAACCTAGTATGGGGTAATCAAATAATGGGATAATTTAAAGTGGTAAATGTGAGCCAATATTCATATAAAGGTAAAATAAGAGGATTGGGAAACACAAATATGAATATCAAATAATGATAGAATATGTTAAAATAAGGGAAATATGGGAATGTGGGATCAACATAAAACATGACATCATAATAATAAGTCAAGTAAAACCTCTGAGACATATTTAAATAGTGAACATAATATTACATATCTATTACCATAGATGGTATATCATAAATTAAAAACATTACCCAATACAATGGAGGCTATTATTATTCTAGGCCCACTCACAACATTCATATTATGAACATGCATAACTATGACAAATAGATCATCCAACATAGGATCATATATCATCTTAGATAATATAATTAAGGAGAAATTTGGTTTATATATATCAATCTACCCAATAATTAATGATTTTTATATCATGTTGAATACCATTGAGTGGAAATATGGATGGTTATTCATTGTACAAAAACGTTTTCCCATCAAAAAATAACTGGATAATATCAATAGCATAAGGATGGTACATAACGGTTAATAAAAAAGGTTTAAATAGTGTTATTATAAGATATATTATCTTTTGAATAGTAAGGGAAGTAATAGGTATGCGTAAAATCATATACCAAAATGAAAAATTTGTAATCAAAAGGCATAATATAAATAAGGTTCTTGAATAAAGAGGATGAGAGGATATCATACCATGAGAGGGTGCTTCTTACCAGTTTCAAGGAGATGTATAAGTTCATAGGTATCCTTGGAAGTGATCCATATAGTAAAGGGAAGAGTATTATCTTTTTGGATGGGTTTTTAGTAAGGAGTAAAGGGAGGTTGGGTGGGTTTTATATAACAATATAGGGGAATTATTTATTAATTTTCAAACATAGGTTTCTCAATCTATATGATAATCTAATGAGGCCAATATACCATAACATCAATTATTTATATGACTTTTACCTAAGAGGATTTCTTTTCAAAATTTTATATGGACAAAATAACTCATTATAATAACATTATTTCTGATTCTGAAGTGAGTCATGTTCATAAATAATTTATTTTCAAAACATAAAATATAACATATGTTATAGAGGATTCATTAAGGGTTCATAAAATAAATAAAATAACTTCAAAAACAAATTATTTTAAAGGGGGAAAATAAATTTCTTCATATATATTGTTTCAATTATATGTCACATCACCTTTTGGGTTTCTATGATGCCATAGTAAATATCGTATAATTTTTCAATGTTTAATTTTTTTAAAAAATTTAGAATTTCTAAATAAATTGTGAAAAATTAACCATTGGATAATGTTAATGTAATTGTTTACAAATTATTATTTATTTTTTCAAAAGTATTCTAAAAAATATTATAAATTATTATTTTAAATCAAAAATACATGTTTATTAAAAAATTCTATTTTTTACAATTGCATTTTTCTAACCCTTACAAAAATTTTATTTGAATTCATAAAACTTCATTATTATTTATATTTTATAAACACGTGATATTAAAATTATTTTTTAAAAATTCAATTTATTTACAATGTTTGTGAATTAAAAAAAGTGTTTTTATTTAATCTATACATATCCTAAAATTACAATTTTAGTTTCATCATATCAAAATCATCATTTCAACAAACTTGATATTTATTCAAATATAAGTACACAATAAAACATGATAAATATTATAATTATTTTAAAAAATAATATAAAAATTTATACTCTTAAGATCTACATACAAAACCCTTTGTTACACAAGAATACACCCTAAGGAAAATTTATATGATGGTGATAATTTCATGGGGTGGTTCGGTGGAAACATTTTGTTCCATATTCTTCATAATCTTGTACTCTTCTCAGAAAATTTTCAGTCAGGTTTTAGATATCGAATCTCAAACGTGGGTTTTTTAAGGTAAATTTCTAGTGATTCTGTGTAGCACATGAGTATTGATAAATGTGCATCACAGGTTATGATCCGACTAGTCGAGGCCATCTCCTCTTCATCCTTTACCATTGTGACATTATCGTAATCCTTAATATAAACTAATCATAACAGTAACTTTTAAATGAAATATTATCAATTGTTATGGTCCATTACAACCTTTTAAATTAGGTTGGATATAAGTTATATCGGTCCAAAATAACCTTAATATTGTTTTTGTTTCCTATAACTACATTACAAAATAAGGAATTTAATCACATGAAATGTGAATTTCATTTATAAAACATTAGGTAATTACATTATTCCCCCTTCATAAAATTCACCCTCAAAATATTTATACAAAAAAATTGTTGTGGCCAATTTTTTTTCATCACCTCTTATTGTTAAAATTTTTTCTCATCAAACATTTCATTCTACCACAACACTTTAACCAGTTGAGTTTTTTTTTCATTATATCTATGATCTATGATATTTTACAACTACTTATAATATGAAATATCATTCTATAATGGAACCAACTTTTAAATCATTACCTGAGAGGGGTCTGGTTTTTTCTTCCTCAATAGGCATATGTGAAACACATTATACACTTGAGATTGGTTGTGTGGGTGTGCTAGTCAGTCTTCCACTTCCCGGATGCAATCAAGATATTGTAGCGGATGGTAAATCAATACAAAAAATTTATCTTCTTCCCAAACCGCATGACTTCCTTCCATGGTGACATATAATAGAACACTTTATCATTGACCTCAAACTCTATGTCTCATCATTGATTGTCGACAAATGATTTATGTCAACAAATTTTAGATTTCAACAACTGATAAATGGTTTAAAATTTCTCTTTAATCTTTTTGATAAGATCAAGTATATAAATGAAAAACCTAATTCAACCAGAACATTCACCAGAGCTATTCATTAAATGACGATTTGAAATAAAGATAACAATAACTATTCCTGAATATAAGAAAAACAAGACATAAAACCAGAGTATATGTGGATGAAAAGGGTATAAAACCAAATTACAAACAATATAATCCCTAAAAGGATAAACCATAAAGTATAAAAAAATATTCATGTAAGGAGAAGTCACGTTAAAACCACCCTATTATGATGGAATAGTCAAAAAGAGAAGATTACATAATTCAAGTATCTATTCCATTTATGTATATCCTATAATAAAACACCACAAAACACCCCTATGAAATAATTGGGTTTGAGGAAAAACCATTTTAGGATACCACAAAAGAGTATTTATAAGGTCTAATATCAATAATGACATACTTCTATCATTTAAAACAAAAATAGTTTTATAAATTATATTCATATAATCCAATCAAAATTTTAGATATTTCATACTTTTGTTTTTCATAATATATATTCATTGTATCTAACAAGAAAAATGATAAGTAAAATTGATAAAATTTGATATCATCTCCATGCATCATAAGATAATTAGGTAAACACATATCCATTGGTTACTACAATATTAATCCATGTTATATAACCACATATAAAAACCAATGAGACAAAATCAATGATTAAATCCATCATGTGATGAAAATTTTAAAATGACATAGAACACAATCATTTGAGATCTAGACTGTAGGACAACATGTACTACACATGACAGATCCAAAATGAGGGAAAAGGTTGGATCCAACAGATATCAAGTCCATACAAACTTTGTTGATATCTCCAATCAAAAAACACTAGTTCCACAAATACTAAGGTTTCCTTTGTCTATTTCCTGGTTCATCTAAGATTCCCAAATATCCATTTGTTTTTTATTAAATTTTAAAATCATTAACACAGTTAAAAAAATGACGATAATACAAACTACTTCAATGATAGGAAAACTCATTTTCAATTTAAATGATTTTCTTTTTAAATTAAAACCACGTAAAAATAATTATCTTTCCATGAATTGAATTAAAAAAATAAATTCTATTAAATGAAAAAAACAAATGAATTTATCAATACATATGAAAAATTCCTTAAATTAAACTATTTATTAGAGGCACCTACATCAAAATGATAAAACATATCGACCTTCAACAATGGTGAATAGAAACTAAGAGATCAAACATCTAAAATAAATAATTTACAAGAAATTAAAATGGGTCTATATAAATACAATATGATCATCAATTTGAACCATAAATGTATCAACCACAATTTCAGTGACCAAAGGGATGTTTAAATTGAAGAAACAAATAAATATATTGTCACACCACAAGAGCAATTATGGTAGATCATAGAATGAACAATCTAGATGGATTAGATATTTCCAAAATAATATATGGTGAAATCTCGGTTGAGATATGGGGGTTATTTATCAAATTAAATGAAAATAAATCATATAGACACTTAATTTTATCCAATACACATAGTGAAATCCAAATACATAACATCTATACTTTACAGCATGAACCACATTCATAGTATCTTCATAGTGAACGTTAAATAGAACATTATAATTTTACACATAATGTATTCTTCAAGGAGATAGTAAACATGCTAGTTCTCACATTAAAATCTCCAAAACATAGGGGATGATATCTGAACATGAGGATAACCCCTAAAATTTATTAACAAAGTTATACTTGGACCCAATTAACGCAAATAATCAAAAACCCCTAATTATTATTTTATTTTCCCAATCAAGTCCTCTCTATCCTAAATAATCACAATAACACAACCAAACAAGAATGATAAAAAAGAAAGAACAAAGGAGTACCTTAAATGGTTACTGGGGTGTTACAATCTCCCAATTATAAACCATTTATACCACCAAAAATACCATAGATTTATAGACTCAATAAAATTGAAGGTCACTAATGCCTCATCAACATTTCCCTCTCCCACATCTTGTGGCTATCTTGTCTACACTTCCATAATACATGGACCAGAGAAATAATTTTACTACATAGAAACTTGTCTTGATAGTCCATAATTTTAGATTTATTGTCAACAATAGATGGGTTGGCCTCAAGATCAACAAACACTCATCTGATCTCATGGGAAGGATCTGGTATATACATCATTTAATAGGAAATGTGAAACACATCATCGATAGATTTCATACCTAGAACCATGTACAACTAGTAGTCCACCTATAGAAATCATAAATTGATATCCAAGAGGGGAATAATCCTTAGTGACAACTTACACATCGTTTCCAATTAAGAATTTCCCATGTGAGTTTAAACTCTATGATAAACTAAACCCCTAACCTCAATCTCCAATAGTCGATGAAAATGATACACATAATATTTTGTATGAATCCGTGTTGTGATCAATCTCATTTGGATCAAATGAACCCTCTTTTCATTTAGTGAACTATACGTGGACCAACAAATGACCACTTTCCCAAATCTACCAAGGATATGGGAGATCTATATGGCCTCCCAAAAAATCCTCAAATAGAACCATCCTAATTGAGGGCTTATAACTATTTTTATTGGAAAATTTCAAGTGTAAAGATATTTTACCAAGATTCTCTATAATAGAAAACACATGACTGGATTATTTCTTTGATATCCTGGATATCCCTCACTATCAAACCATCTATCTATGGATGATATATTATGTTCTATATAATATCTAATATTTTCACCTCCAAAAAACAATTCCAAAACCTATATGGGAACCAAAAAGTCCTTTATAGAGAAAAATATAGAGGGAACCCCATTAATTATCACAATATCATGTATATACATGTCCCCATCATTGTCAACTCGATATAGAGGAAAATTGGTGATTTTAGAAGACTATAATTGATCACCAAAATCACATCATTCCTACTAGTAATCCATTTATATAAAACACTGAAATTCATTTAAATCTCATTCCACATAAATTCTAAAATGCGAAATGGAGGAAACAAACCCTAATATCTATGGTGATCATCATTAATTCTCTAATATGTGAGAGACTACAATAAAAAATCTATAATTGTCCATCTCATCCCCTAAAACTAATGCAGATGTGTAATTTATTGATACATCCTGATAAAAACTAGTTTACTTGACTTAAAAGACAACCCACTATCTATTAAATCCTTTCATATAGAAAATATAACAACCAAGATGATATATAAGAACAAATCTCCACTAGGATACCATGAACGCTCACCCTAGGTCTCCCCACAAAAAAGGATTTTACTCAGGAGTTGGTACTCAGTGTCTGTTACCTACTCAAACAAAACTCACTCATCAAAAAACTATTCAGCATTAATCAAATCCAAGATTACCTTTCCACCAAACTCTACTACTCCAAAAATCATATTTTAAAATAAAATCTTGAGACGACACTCCTCAATTGATTCCTTCATGTCATTTTTTGCAATTTTCTACTCCACACATTGGCATCCACATTTCACTTCCTAGCCATGTAGCCAATTTCAAAACCAAAAGGATGATAATAAATTTTATAGTATCCATATTTCACGTTCATATCCTTCTAAGTAAAAATATATACTTATATGATCAGAATACATAGAATGTTGCTCTGCAAATTAGTAGTGTCTCCATATTTTGATTGCATGAATAACCATTATGAATTCTATATCAAGGGTATGGTATTTATTCTCATGAGGGAGTAACTATAATGAGAAATTTCCCACCACATATTTCCCCGGCATCACGACACATCCAAAACATATTCCAAAATATCATAGAAAACATCATAATATAAACCTTGTTCCAAGAGAATAAAAACTGCTGTTGAAATCAACCTCAACTTTAGCTCCTGAAAAGATCTATGATAGTTATAATCTGATTGACTATTTACAACCTTTTTGGTAGAATCTATCCTTGAAGATGTTATCTTGGATAAATATTGAAAAAAAACCTATAGTAAAAAAGAAAAACCCAATATTCTCCATATCTAAATTACATTCCTTTGATTCTCTCATGTCATAACAACATAAACCTTTTTACAGTCCATTGAGATGATGCTCTAAGATAATACATGACCCAAAAACTAAACTTCCTTTATCCAAAATTCACATATGGAAATCATACCATCCTAAAAATATTATTTTATTTTATAAATAATTATAACAAAATAGACCATGTTTTCCTCCTATGACTAGCGATACAATGAAATATAATACAAAAATACAAACAAAATTGATTCCATGAACAAATGAAATATATGGTTTATCAAATTCGTAAACACCAGAAGATATTTTTTTAGATTTAATGACATAACCAGAAACTCAGAATTCAGATATTGGCTCATAAACACTGTCTTAGTTAAATACTCTTCTTGGACCCCCAACAGGTGGTACCCTGATAGAAGGTTAATCTTTGAAAACCATCATTATTCAGTAAGATGGTCAAAAAGATCACCAATTCTTAAAAAATAATATATTTTTTATTTATGGTCACTTGATTATACTTTCGAGAGATAATAAAAGGTCTATGAATCTTATTTTCCATCTTTGAAAAGTATAAAGGTTAAACCCATGGTGTCCCACTATAAAGAATGAACACGTTTGTTCCTCATAATCATGCTTAAGTTTCTCCAACACAGTAGGATGGGTTCAATAAGATTTCATAGAAATAGGAATCATGCAAGGGGGTTGGTCAATCATAAACTCAACCTCTCCCTATATATATTTTCAGATCCAAATCCACTAGGGTTTTACCTATGACTACCCTAAGCCCACCTCTAATAGGCCATGGTCTGGCCACTATCCCTGATTAGGCATATCCAACATACTGGAGACATTAGCTTAATATACATAAACATATGAAAAAAATCTTCAAGCCTATGGAATGATGAAATATAAATGAACTAAAATGACTGCATTCCTAAAACTATTCTCTCACCACAAGAGTATGATAGAAAAGTACTAAAAGTAGAAAAGGGGTCTAAATACCATCCCATCCAAAACTTGTAAATATTCAAACAATATATACTATAGTAGATTACGATCTAATAAAATATCATGGTAAATGAAGCAATCTATATAGCTCATTCTTCAGGACACCTTCTAAAATTTTTCCATTTTTTTTCAAAAGGGGTTTCATCTCCATAATACATGACACATGTCGGTTGATCCCTTGTAGGTGTGAGTACAAAAACACTCACACGGATATTCCCAAAACATTATCAATTAATGGTCATGTATAGTTAGATAAATAAAATATATAAAAGTCAATATTTAAAAAACACCCTGATATATTCAAGAATGACATCACACCACCAAGTTGTCACATCCAACTCCCACTATAGGATACTAGTTGAATCATTTCCAATTTTATGATAATCAACTACACAATACATTCTATCACTAGAGATACTCAATCAAGAGGTTGAGATGAGTTGGTCCCACTAAGGAAATAAAACTTTCCTCTAATGACCCTAATAATTAGATAGGGTGTCACACCTATAACTTTTGGGGTACATGAAGAACCCAATCTGGATCATCCTACTATATATAAAATTGTATTACAATTATACCATGAAACCTATAATATAAAATTCTATATGAAAGATCAATTCCCTGATCAAGGAGGTCACACCAATTCCACAACCCCTGATAGGGTATGAAGATGATAGAGGGTCACATGTTAGTCTCATGGTGGGAAACCATAATCAGTATCTAAGACTCATACTCAAGAGGGGATCACATTCCTAATATACGGACATAATTCCATAATAAACCCTCTAGGGAAATGAACAAGATGAAAACCACTCAACTGATGTTGGTCTAAACTGATTAGACGAAGTGCTCCAAGCTATCTCTATGGGATTATGTGGCATGCATGTATTGTAAACAACGTGCCTTTCTAAGATTGGATCTACTCAACTAGTGATTACTCACAAGGTATGTATATCACCATGTACATGGCTTATAGGTATGGTACATGACATGTATAGATCATTTGACGCCCTTACCATGTCACCTGGTTATGTCTGTGTACCACTTGTTGTGCTCATGTACCGGTCTGTGTACACCTTACCATGACTGTTCCCAAGAACATGATCTATCTCTATCCATGTAATTATTATTTTTTCCTTATACATTCCAAGGTACATTATGATCCCTCATAGAGGGGTCAAAAATCAAGTGACCATGTCAAATGATGTGTGATACATAACCCATGTTGATAGCATATCACCATAGCAAGGGGTTCCCACGTGACTTGTACCATTAAATTACATTCTATATAGCCAATAATTTTATAGATCATGTGTGTTCTCCTATATGTTTTTCTATGAATAATTAAGACCACTATTTTCATTGGAAATCACAGATCCATCATCATCTTACCCATATCTTTATCACAATCTAGGATTCATGACCTCAGTATTTGCGAAAATCCAATATTGGTTCCATATGTCACCGTTCATCAAAACTAGGTAGAATAGAAACCACAAATCCATCTTAACCACCTCCAATAATCCATATCCATCATCTCGCATCTATTTCACCAACGATTATTAACTGCACTCATGGAATTTATCTATTGTTCTTAATAATGGATATAAATTTATCAAATACTAGGTATTACATCAAACCATTAAACAAAAAGAACCTCCCATGATAAAATTGCGAATAATATGGGAAGAAAATCCTAAAAAAATGGATGTGATGGATAAATAAATGCATTTGGTCATTTGGAATCAATTAATTTACATAGAAGATGACAATTGTAGCAGAATAAATCACAATGGACATATACAAGTACATCAATTTAATTCTTCTGATATTGAACATATCAATTATCTTTGTGGAATTGATATCTGTATGTTCATTATAAATGAATGGGTTATCAAAAAAAATCATCATACTTGTAGTTTGGATCGATTTTTGATGAATAATAGTTCTTTTTTTGGCATCGTTGTCGAGATCCATTAACACTAGTGGTGCAACATTCCACAATCCAATCTTGATCATTCATTGTTCACCAATAAATCTCTCCTGAAATGGCTTCTAGGCCTCTACGGTTTATGGGAAAACCCTGATATAATCTATATAGCTATATAATTGAAGATAATTTAGGGTTACTCATCAAATAAAATATAATAAATCATTTGACTAATTTATTTTATTAATTTCGTGCCCAATACATCTTTTTCGCAAATACTATGTGCTTACAAAGAATATTTTTCACCTGCGGTGTAAATGACATTCTTAAGTCAACATTTCCATCATATTTCTGATCCAAGCCCCCATTCAGTATTTATTCAATATTTTTAGGAAAAAAATTCATCAATGTTACATAAAATATTTTACATATTTAATACATTTATTTAGAACTCATATAGCCTCAGAATAACATATCATCTTAATGCCCAGTCTCATAAATAATCCATATAGTATACAAAAAAATACGTAGAAAATCTAAGTCATTAAATTCCCCCTAGCTAGGGGTTTTTCATCTGGAGAAGAAAAAAAACTACTTAAAATTAAGGGAATGATCTCTAATTTGTTCATCTCACCTCCATGTTCTCTATATAAAATTCCCTTAACTCCACTAGACACACACATGGGGAATCTTCATCCATGAATAATCCTTTTATACTGGTCCTCATCCTCCACTAGGTACTCATTAAAGGTACTTCATTCCTCAATGTACAACTCACCCCAGATGATAACATATAATGGGTCATTATTATATATCCTAATATTTGATAGGTCAAAGACTTCATTTCCTTGACCTAACTATGGTAGTAGTGTTATGCGATATGCCACCTCATACACTCTACACAGTATCTAAAATCATGTAATGAATCATGGATACAACATTCCTCCCCATCCAAATCTCTGAAATTCGTGTCAATTTTAGACACTCCAGAACACATGGTCTCCCTCTTATAACTTCACATGTCTCTGTCATCGGCCCACATAACACTTACGGTGTCTATATGCTATCCCTATTAATTCTTGTATGATCTTTACCTTATCAATAGTGTCCTACACCAACTCCAGACCCATGAGTGAAGATTTTACTAGATCAATCCAATAATTTCTTCACCTCAATGGTCACACAGAAAATTCCTTTAATGGGGTATTTTCAATAGTGTCATGGTAGATATTGTTTTATGAAAATTCCACCAAGGGAAGATAATCCAAAATATACGAACATAGTCCCACATGAAATCCTACAAAATGTCCTCTAAGACCAAAATAGTCTGATTATTCGGGTGATCTATTAGAGGGTGAAACATTATGATCTAGTGTAACTATTTCTCGATATCCTTCTTCAATAATTTCCATAAAAGTGATGAGAATCAAGCATCATTTTTTTGAAATGGTAATCAAGGTAACTCCATGGAGTCAGACTATTTTCGGCACATAGAGGCATCCCATGCTTAATAGTTAACACTACTCTTGAATAGCTATGAATTGGGATTACATGGTGAGTCAGTATATCATCACCTATATTTCATCACGTCTCCTATATATATTTAGAATCCCCATCACAAAGTACATGGATATCCCATACCACATCCAATCTGGGACCTCAAGGGGTTGAGCTAAAGTTGCTAGAAGCAGGTTCACATCCCCCACATACTGACGAGTTTATAATAAATAGGTATCATTTGAAACTCCCTTCATCTGGTGTGGCCACAAAAATTGATTTTAGAGGACCCGTGACATCATTTCCGTACCTTGATATACTAAAAAAGTGGATTTATGAATTTTTTTATCACCTCCTCCTACAATGTCAGTGTTACAATTGTCCATCCTCTGAGTATGACAGTTTTTTCCCACCATCATAATATCTATCTAGAGCATTTATAGTTTGTATTTTATTATATGTGTTCTCATAGTCTCTATATAATGACGAAAATCCCGGAAATTCTATAAAAGCGGTGGGGTAACAACCATTTTTGATGACATGGATAATAATCCTCCTCTATAGAAGAAAGCTACAATTTGGATAACCACTCTAATTCATTGGATAACAACTGAGAATAAGATATCTAGCTGAGAGACTCTTCCACCATGCTACCCTTCCCATGAGTATACACAATCTATAATTAATACTACTAAAAAACTATATCCATCTCCTCATTCTCACATTATGGTCATCCTGAGAGAAGATATACTAGAAACACTTATTTTCAAAGTAAATATAAAGATCTCACACATCTAGTAGTTGCTACACATTTTTAGTGTAAATAATACCCTTTCTCACTTGATATCATTAGTCATGTACTTATTCAATAGTGGTATCAACTAACTTGAACCATTGTCAACAAATTTCTGTTTGTACATCAGAACACAACTATGCCTTGTCCTTGATGCATCGTATAAAACTACGTACACGGCACTCTCATTTGGAAATCTCATGATTGGAGTTCAAATCATCCACTCTCTCATATCTTAAATGAACTTATAGAACCATTATATCCCATGAATCGCTTCCCCTTTAGGTTCAAGGATTTCAAGGTTGCTTTCACTCTAGAGGAATCAGGTAGAAACCTAGGCTTATACACTACCAAAAGAAGGAAAATCCTATCCTTGGTAACCCTCTGGGGTGGTTCCCAATAAAGAACTACCTCAAACTTTTCTAGGTCCTCTGCTACTTTGGTCTCTAAGATTACAATTTCTTGGAGGTGGACCTCTCATATATGAAACTATCATTCCAAAATATTCTCATAAATTGGTTTCTATCAAAGTGTCTTTAAGAACATCATCAAGTGTCTTGTGTGCTCCTCCAATGAAATTGAGTACACAATGAAATTATCAGTGAATACCAGTATGCACCGATCTATGAAAGGATGAAATATCTTGTACATGAGTCCCGTGAACCATATTGAGGCATTCAGGATGCCAAACTTAATTTCCGTGTACTCATTATGACTATAGAAACATCAAAATGACATCATCAGTATATCCTTTTCTCGTACTCATTGGTTTTGATAGCCATACCTGAGGTCAATCATTTAGAACCATCACTCCCCTATCAACTAGTCAAATAGGTCATCAATCCTTGTTAGTGGATACTTGTTCTTCTTGGTTAAATTGTTCAAGTGCCAGTAATCAACACATAAACACATTTTCCCATCCACCTTCATGGAGAAAAATTTTATTATTGCCCATGGGAATACACTAGGTATCAAAAAAACTTCTCCTATAAGTCCTCCAACTATTCACTCATCACATGAATCTCCACGGTATCCATCTAATATATTGGTGTAGATATATGGGTCATCCCAGGGTGTAAGTTGACAAATTAGTATAGCTCTCAATGGGGAGGTAATCCTTCCATGTACTCATGAATAATTTCCTTATACATGGACACTACCATAGGAAACTGATAGTGCATAGAAACCACCGCTTCAATAGACATTATAGTAAACTGGTCTATAATCAGTTTCACTCTCCTATTCCTGGGCTCATCCAACTTCGCTATGGTTTTATTTTCACCCAAAAAGGAATTACTAATCCCATCTATAAGGAAAAAACTCCACCACTAACTTAAACTTTCATTATCATCATGAATTATGCACATTCAATCCATACATAAGTAGACATCACAAGGACTCATCGCTCCTACAATGTGATTCCATAAAAAAACATTCACCTCCATGTGTCATATCACATTATCACCACAAGTGCGCAATTGTTGAATCACCATCTATTGGAGTATCCAACCATAATGGTTGAGTTGATGTCTCTACATTAATAACTGTGTATTGAAATATAGAAGTGGTAAGTAATGAATGAAACACACCAATTTTTATCAATACTAATGATATTATATAAAATTCAAAGACTGTACTTCATATCAGAAATAGAGTATCATGGTCATCGGCCTCCATAGTTTATAGTTGGACTCATTCTATAACACCATCTCCCTGAGCATGTAATGGATAACATAGGGGTGTAGGTGGTAATAGGTGAAACCATCGACCACCTCATGATGCTTCGGCACCCCCTTTTCTACATCCATTGCCTTATTGGCCACTCTTTCCCTATCTCTTCCTCTGTCCAAACTATCCCTTGATCATCTCTCTATAATATGTATGATAGGTTGATAAATAACAAGATAGATTTCCCCAAACAAAATACGATAAACACTACCTCTCTTTATGTTTATTGAAACCATCTTGAGAGCCATTAACCACGAACCCTATTTCTTGGGATCACCTTCAGAGGCTTCTAACCTACTTGGATACCAGTGAATATCTTCATCTATGTTCTATCAAGGTATCAAATATTAGGTGTCTTCTAACATCTCCCAATGTTGGTGCCTTCTCTTCAAATAAGCATTCCACCACCAAGGGCCACTCAATCACCCCAACATAGGTGGTAATGGAAATAGATTCCACCAAATCTATGAATTCCTAAAATAAAACCTACTCAATCGTCAAATTTATGATGAATGGATACCGAACCATATCAATATATTATCATAAGAGATCAAAAAATCTCTCTTAATACATAACCATTGACAAATTGTCCTACTATATATGGATAATCACGTGTATCATCCCTAATAGCAACATGACCCGATATAACAACTCCTGGAAGAGAGGGTCAATGTATGTCCAGGAGGGAGTTGTCTCGTTGTGTGACTGACTCCCTAAGCTATACCATCAACCATAAGATCATCAAAGAAGACTCACCTTGAGGACCTCCATCTGATCTGAAGGTATCCTAATAAACTAATAAACAAAATTGATTGCCTATATCCCATCTTCATCATCCTGGGGTATAGATAACCACAAAACATATGAGGTAACTACCTCTATAACTCATGAAGTTAACTCATACTATGTGAATCACCATCTAAAATTTCCAGAACTATTTACTTCTCAATGTGTGGTGTACAGTTCAAAAACTATGCTGAGGTACTATCTCTGATAATGGACCATTTACAAATGCCTCTTCACTCAGTGGATCATCTACATGATCACGCAGTGGAATCATGGATGGATTTCTTCCTGATGGAATCCTGAAATATAGAAATATGAAATATGGTAAAGGAGTATATTTAGAGATCTGATGTAATAATGATATGGAATACACAACCTATTCCTATGGGATTCTTGAACCAAAATTTTCCATGAAACCATTTTTTACAAGTACCGTGTCCAAAGTCAAGTGATGAGAGTCTTGGTGTTTGGATACGTTAGTTGTCACACTATCACTAGACTAGCTGGCCAGAAAGATGAAGACGGAATACTAAACACATTTTTCAAACCCAATTGAAATAAAATCGTAATTATTGTAGAACTGACTATTATGATTAGTTAATTTTATGACCTAACCGACTGGGGTAAAACCAATGACTACCCCAACCTCACCTCTAATAGGCATGGGGCTAGCGACCAGTGCTAAGTAGGAATATCCCATAAATGGAAGGAATTAGAATAATATACCTATACACACACACACACACACACACATATCCCCAACCCCATAAAATGATGAAGTTTAAAACAAATCGAACCAATGCATGCATAAACCTATAATCCCACACCAAGAGTATGGCAGTAATGTACTGAAGGAGGATAATGGAGAGAAATAAAATCACATCCAAAAACTATAAAGGGTATAACCTGCTTCAAGATAGAGGAGTATAATATAATTAATTATCATTTTAAACACCTTTATCTTCTTACTCAAGCTATGCTTCACCTAATCTACATCCTCTTTGGACACTGTCAAAAGGAGATTAATCTGCACAATACACAACAAGTGTGGGAAGAGAACATGTAAAGGTGAGTATAAAAATTTGTAGTAGGACACCCCAAAAACACTAAACCCTAAGTATAAATTATTATTATCCCAATGAAATATATTGAAATAAATTTATAATATAGAGAACCAAGATATTATCTAGAAGGACGCCACACCACTAGGTGGTCACAACCATCTTCCAACATAGGATTCTTCTCAAAAAAATTCTAATTAGGGATAAATCCACTACACAGGACCTACTATCCCAGAAGACACTCAATAGGGAGTTCAAATCCATTGGGTCTTCCCCAAGATATGTCACTATATTTAGAGGAAATAGATACTCATATAAGGGGTTACTCTCAAACCCCCTATAGGACATGATGAACCCATTCTAGGTTGACCCGCTACATAGGGGATCAAAATGAAATGATACCATGAACCCTTCCAATATGAACTTCTAGCTGGCAATTCAATGAATTCCTCAAGAAGGTCATACCAATTCCAAATAGTACACCAAGGGTGTAAAGATGATAGAGGATCACACTCCACTCTCACAGAGGAACACCAAAAACTCTATTTATGACCCATCCTTGATATGGGATCATAATCCTGAGATATCGATGTAATAAAACAGTATAACCATTACATAAATAACTAAGGATAAAGAGCACTCAACTAAGATTGGTCTAAACTTATGTGATGAAGATATCTAATATGTCACTAAGGGAGTTATAGAATATAATTATATTACATGGAATGACTTGTTCGATACAGATTTTCACATTTCGTATAACCACACATGGTTTGTAAATCTCCATATACACGATTTGTAGGTATGGTAAAAAAAATGTAGAGATAATTCTACACCATGTCGGTGTCATTGGGATGTGCCTATGCACCACTTTCTGTGCCAATGTATCACCATGTATACCCCTAGCCATGTCTGTTTCCGAGTAAATTATGTGACTTTGGCTGTGTAATTCTGGATATGTTCATGCACTCTTTGAGGTACATTATGAGAAATAATAGAGGGTCACATTGTGTGTGAACATGTCACATGGAATTTGAATTCAAACTCAAGCCAAAACCCTAGTTCCTTATCTCAGGGTCCCACACAGAATGTAATTCTAGATTACACATTGTGTGGCCTGAAATTTTCCAGATCTCATACTTTATCCTATGCACTATTCTATACATCATTGGAACTACGATAATCACTAGAAATTTAAGATCTGGGGATGGGAAACCAAAATTGATGTCCCTATCAACGATTCTGGTCCTTAATTTATTAGTAAATCACACTGTCAAACCATCTTTCACCATAAATCATAACCGGGAAGAAAGAAAACCTCAAAACTATCTAATTAACCTCACATCATCCACCTCAATCATCTTACCTTTATCTCAACAGGATCATGAACATCACCCATTGTATTGATCTATTACGTAGAAGAATGGTCAAGAATATATAAAATACTATGTATTTTGTCGAACTATAAGCCCGAATGAAATGTTCATGATGAATGTGGGAAGAACATTGGAAGGAAAACACAATCCATAATATTTGATGAAAAAACATCATAGTTTATTCATGATTCATCCATTAATTGTAGTAGATGAATGTAAATGAAGTGGAATACATCACAATAAACATATATATATCCATCAATTTAAATATACCGATGATGAGTGTGTCAATTATGTTTGTGGAATTGATCTACATTCATATGGGATTAATGAAATGTATGGAAATCCCAAAAAATCATCCTATATAGAGTTTTGATCAATCATTAATGTAGAAAATATATTCATTACTATCATTGATGATATCCACAATCTCTGGTGGCCAAATGATCCCTGATAGGATCTCGAACAATCATCGTTCTCTAAGAACAGTCTTCTCCATCAACTTTAAGGCCTGCAAGGTTTTGTGTACGACTCTGATACAGACACCATACATATATATTTAAAGAGGAAGAATGTTTCTGAGTAGAATAAAATAAGATAATTCATTTAATTAGTTAATTTTATTAATTTTGTTCCACTGACAACATTATCACAAGTTACTTGCACCAAAAAGTTTATGGCGTGCCTTGGGTAATAACTGTGTTTTGATCTCAATGATAGATTCTAATTTTATATCTACGCCCCCATTCAGGATTTATTCTACCTTTTTAGGAAAACTATGAAATAATGTAATTTATTATATTTAAAATATTTATCATGGGCACAATGGGACATGGAATCACACATTATCTCGTCACATAGTCTAAAATATAATTGACAGAAAATATAAATATAATAAATAAAACAGAAGGGTCATTGAAGATTTAAAACCTAAAAATCATCTTGAAAGAGATTTTGGTATTCACATGCCACTACAAGAAGTTAACCAACAAAATAATGGTAAACTACATTAAGAAAAATATCTGAAATCATGAATGATATTACTCCATCATAAGGTAAATATAACCCCTCCCTTCAGGATCATGAGTCCCATTCACCCAGAAAAGACCTGAGTAAATCCATCAGTAGATAAGAACATTACTTGAAGTTGATAATTTTATATCTAATCCTAAGCACTAATTATCTAATTGATGAGAATAATATGGTCAAAGATATCCATATCAATAACTAAAAATTACCTTACCATCTTATATTTGGCTATCATAACTCAACACAATGTACCTTGGGAACCTTTTCAGACCTATTTGTACAAGTTATGAAAAGAACCAATAAGTATGGAATAAGATATAAATTTAATCACAACACTTAATTTAACTTTGATGATATGAAAAAATGAGTATAACTTGTATAAAAAATATAGGACCATAGAAGGAAATGTAAACACTACAGCTTTATAGAAGATGGACATGATTTTGAACCCTCTTTCACATACTGCAATATATAAAGACTTCTAGTCCCATGTACTCACTGATCCTTCATTGACACATGAACATCCTCTATATCTTGAGCATACGACCCCCACCATTGGAAGCATCAAAACATATCTAAAAACCCTGAGAAAATGTAGATCCTACCTTATTGACTTGGGATATTCTTTTACAAAAGTGTTATAGATGGCCAGATCATCCACAAAGAAGACATTTCTACGGCTTCTCTTCACAGTTTGGATCAGTTTTACTCAGTCACCCACACAACTAGAATACAACATGAATCTATCCTTATGAATCTATAAAAACTATTCATGAAGTAAACAATGTACCCATGTTCTTCCATTTATGGTCATAAGATACACCCTGGATAACAACTACACAAACCAAAGCTCTACCCAAATTGTTCTTCCCATCTATGTATTCATCATCGAATAATATTTATTGACTACTTCCAAAAATTTTAGAAGAAAAAAGAAAATCAACATAAACCTAATATCTAGACCCAATCCCAAATCATAAATCTATGCCTTTAAGAACACATTAATGATATGATAAGGTGTCATATGAACCAATGCAACAAAACTGTTATAATACCCCCGAAAGGTATGGTCCTCATTCTCAAAGGATAGAAACTGTGTTTTTTTCAAATATAACATCTCTCGAAAAAATATTAGTCAAATATTTTCTTCAGGGATGCCAATGTATGGTTCTCATAAAACATATCTTTCACAACAGATTCCCAGTATAGTCTTCTAGGTTTCTTGAGAATATATATGGAAAACCCCACCTTATATTGTATTGGATTATTTATGAAATTGAATATCCTCTCAATATGGTCAATAAAATACTTAGATTCATGTGTCCCTTTGTGACCATGAAATATTCAATGATTCTTCTTTGTATATTTAGATCCATTTTCTTCCACAATTCATATGTTATCGATACCCACATGACCTAGATTCTAAATAGTTCAGCTTACAGCTTCTACCAAAGAAGAGTCCACTAGAGGAATTTCCTATGGAAATTCAATAATAGATTACTCTATCATATTTTTAAAATATATTTATGTTTGAAACTTTATAATAAGCACAATTCAATGATTATATCATGAGCACATTTCACCAACTTACGACAATATTCATATTTCAAATAAATGCATTAATTTTTTTTTTTGATAAATTATGAATTCAACCAATGATAGAGATTACATAAATATGAATAGGATAATATGGATAAAGAACTCATAAAATATATTTTAATGAACTAAAACACCATGTATCAAACCTAGTAAAATTCTATAAACACCCATGGTAACTCAGGTTTAGTCATCAAAGTGAGTTGGCTATGTCACTTTTCCACACATACTATCTGAATTATGATAGTCCTGAATATTTTCTACCTAATAAATTGAACAAAACTCATGTATTTTAAAAAAATTTAGGATGATCCAACATCCTTTTTATTATAAATATTAAGATACCAACCCATATCAGCCAAACCATACACCCATGTCTGACGTCAAATGGTGAGGTGAAACAAAGATAATGGAAACATGTCTTCCATACAACCAAAAAAATATAGAAAAAAATAGTACAATATGAAGAAGAAGATATAAAACCAAAAAACATACATTAAAAGACGTAACATGATAAACAAAAAAGTATCAAAAATCTCCATGTGACCAGCAGTATCATCCAAACCACCCCCATAATAAATAATTGATTAATAGAGAAGTCATGATCCTATAATATTCCCTTACATTTTATAGTGCCCTGTAAAAAGAACCTAAAAATTTAAAAAATTAAAAAATTAGGTTGTTAGAATAAAGACCAATAGGATACCACCACATAGACTATATGAGTTCTAATATCACGCTAGTGTTCGTTCTATCTTTAAAAGAAAAATTGTTTTATCAACCATTGGAACAAAAATTTCACTTTGATTTTTCATTGTATATTTTCATATTCTCAAACCAGAAATCAGAACAGGTTAACTACTAAAATAAAAAATCATATCCATGTATGATAAGATAATACAGTGAACAAAAATCAAGGAAATACCAACATCTGAATTCATGTGGTACTACTCTATATAAAACCTAGTGAGGAATAATCCATGATAAAAACCATCTTATGATAATAATATTATATAAATGAAAAATAAAACCATCATTTGGGATCTATGATTCTTGTAAAATATGTAATAGACATAATAGATCATAAACTGGGACATGTGTTGGATCCAACCCATATAGATAAATGACACCGTCTTTTGATATCACCAAACAACAACTAGTGGTGCCACACACAAGAGATTTTCCTATGTCTATTTACCAACATACTAAAGATTAAAAAAGGTCCATAATTCTCCAAATATTTTTTTAAAAATATCTTCCAAATTGATAACTAATATTCCAAAACCATGCCAAACCATTTGGTGTTGGAAAAACCCATTTCAGAATTAGAGAAAATCCATTATTAAAGTAAATCCATTGAAAACACCTTATCTTTCAAATAAATCCTCTAAAAACATAAATCACTACTGTTTAGTGAAATCCCAAAAGGAATATATGAATAATGGTAAGAAATTAATTTATTTAAACCAAATTATAGATACACCTACATCAAAATGGTATAAACTTAGACGCCAAAGACAATAGTGATTGGAAACCAAGATAATAGCCTTCGAAAGGAAAGGCATGACAAAACAATTCAATGGATCGATAGAAAAAACTATTCAATGATGAATCTGGAAAATAAATATATCTAACAAAATAGAATAGATGAAATGAATGAAGACTAAAAAAATTCATACTAAAATACCCACATGGAAACAACTATAATGATTGATCAATGAATGAATAATTATTAAGTAACGGAGATCTCAAAAATTTCCTAGGGTGAGCTATGGATCATGATATAGAGGCTTAATTGTTAAATTCAATTAAAATAACTCATATAAAACCATAAAACCAAAATTTATGAGAATTACATAATGTATAATCTGATTACACATCGTGAATTCCATGAAGGGTGAAGACAACAACAAAATGTGTTTCCTTTTAAAAAAACCCAAATTTTAGCAAATATGTGAAGTGAAACCAAAATAAAAATCTTCTAAAATTTACACCCAGAACCATGATACCATCATTTACCTCAATACCATTAGATTGAGTAAAATACCATGACTTGGTGTTTATTCTCCCTCCATGTAGGAAACATGTCCTTTTTTCAGAAGAAGAGAACCAATGTACCTGGGATATTCTCTAAACATTCATAGAACCCCTCAAAGACATTAACACATTTGTACCGAGACTCCGTTAATTTGAAATAAAATAACCAGAATTGGAGTCTAGATAAATTTCCTCTTCAAAGGATCTCCATCCATGAAAATACCACAACCACATCTAAACATGGACTATAATAAAAGCATGAATTAATGAGTAGCTAAAAAGAGTAATAGTTTGTTAAAATATCCCCACCATAAATGATTTCTTCCAATGTAAATAAATTAGATTCATTGACATGAAAAATTTAATACAATTGCTACCACATCAACAATTACATCTCTAAAATCTCATGGAAATATTTCTTCCACAACCACTATAACAAGACTATAGAAGTCCTTTTATTGTGTAGTACCTCCTCTCGGGAATCCATAATATTTACATTCTACTCAACCATAGAGGTGTAAGTCTCAATACTATCATAATACCATCCAATCACATGATAAAAATCTAGTATATACTTCCCCAACAAGGAAACATGAGATATTTCATGGATATATGTGATACAAAATTGTAAGTCAAACTTATAGGCCATCATACCCAGTCATTCTATTACATCAACGGATCCCACAAACCATAGGGACAAATTAATAAGCCTACTAAACTAATGATGTCTCAATAGAGTATAAACATTATGAATAACCATATCTCCATAATAAAACTCTACTAGATGATGAAGATAGCCCACATAAGATTTATGACAACTCTATTCCATGATCAATTCCTTCTAGATCAATTTCACCCTCGTTATCATCTCCTGGACAAGACTCAGTCTAGCGAAGGGTTGCTCTCCCAATTCTTCCACACAGAAGAGAGATCTATATGGATAATTATATATTTCTGCAAAGTTTTACGTCTTAATTGGGGCTTGATAGCAGTTTTTATAAGAAAAAAACCAATAATGGGAAAATGAGTTTCTTAACATCATGCAAATTCAAGAACACAAGCCTCAATTATATCCTCATGAACCCAGATAGCCCTATCTATCTTTGCATCCATCTATGACTGAAATACCTTGATCTATCGAATTTGGTTACCTATCACCTCATGAAAAACACTCCAAAAGTTAGATGTGAACCTCGATTCCTTTTCATAAATATCCATATGAAGAACCCCATAAACACTCACAATATCTCACATATACAAGTCCCAATGTTATTCTATATTTTTAGTATCATTTATAGAGATTAAATTTGATGATTTCTTAACTCAATTAATGATCACCCAAATTACTTCCTTCCTACAAATTTGTTTTCACACTAATGATAAAATACATGTAAATATCATCTCACTACAATTATATAATGTGTAAGGATGAAACAAACCCACACATCTCTGGTGTTCTTCCTTAATTATTTGAATATAAAGACACCGCGATACAAATTACACAGTCAACCATCTCATCCCCTGACACCAACACTAAAATATATAGTCATGATACTTCTTGGTAGCACCTTTGTGCATGGACCAGCAAGACTTGTGATTACTATCCATCAACTTCTACCATGGGTAAAATGGAACAAAAAACATACAATAAAATCACAATGTTCCATGAGGAGACTGATACCACTCACTAGTGGTCTCTAAACTATAAATACATTTTCCAAATTGTTGGAACTCTATGTTTGTCACATTATCAAGACAATAATTTTCCTCAAACCTTCATCGAATCTAAAAAACCCACTCCACAAACATCTTCTACACATGATCCTTTCATGCAATGTAATATCCTTAAATATCACTCATTAATTGATTCCTTCACATCATGAATCACATATTTTCTTCTTAATGAATCGAAAACAACAATTCACTTCACAAGGCTACACACAATATCAAAATCAAAATTCTGAAGGTACTCCACCAAGAATTTATATCACAAGATATGATACCTCTAGGTAAAAATCTAATTTAGGATATCATGATGATAATACATTGTAAAAAACTCCCCAAAGAGGTATTTTCACCAAATTTTGAGTTAATTCATAAAATCTACAAACTAAAGATCATGGTTACAATACTTCATCACATGAAGGAATAACTGAAATACATCTTAGGTTGCCACTCACTTCCCCTGCATCAAGACACATCCCAAACCCATAATAGAAGCATCCCAAAAATAATCATTATGCATACCCTTTTCCAAATAATCAAAATGGCGATGAAGTAATATAATCCTTAAACTCATCAAGATATCTCTAATAGTTTTCATTATAATGGAAATTCACACCCTTACATGTCAATGAAATCATCAAAGATTAATTATTAGAGAAATACTTAACAAAACATCTATAGTAACCACACAGACAAAGGATTCTTCGGATTTCAAACATGTTTCTAGGATACTCCTTGGATATAACATATTATACCTTTTCTGTATACACTATGATTCTCTTCTCAGATATAACACGACAAACATTTCACTCATGGAACCCAAAAATCACATTTGGAAATCATAACATATATATGATGTTATCTAAAGGTTAAAAGAATGATATACAAATGGTTCTTATGATCCTTGTCTAACATATACTGATACAAAATATCATCTAAAAACACAACAATAATAGATTCCAAGAACCCATAAGTTATCTGGTTTATCATATCTATAATCACCATATGATTTTTAGTCAGAACGAATGACATAACGAGAACTCAAAATTCCCATAAAGTCTCCTAAGCACTATCTTAGTCATATCCTCTTCCCAAACACTCAATTGGAGGTACCCTAACCAATGGTCAATAATTTAAAACTAACATTCATTTCAAAGATGGTAAAAAATATCATCAGTCCCAGGAAAAGGATATTTGTTGTTTATGTTCACAAGATTCAATATATGATAGTCAATACAATGTATAAGACTCACATATGTATTCTTATAAAATGGTATATTATAAGGACATTGTGAAACTCTAGTATAGATAAATCATTTAGCCTCTAGGTCCTGAAGCCGGACCATAAGACTCAACAACTCAATAGGCACCATTTGATTAGATGACATAGAAATGACCATCATGAATGTGATTAATTCAATTGAAAACACAACCTCCATAAATGAAGGAAAATAATATAAATATTCATGAAGGACCTCAATTTATGAACACACCACAATTTAAATTTTACCTCCAAAATAAGTGATGACCACATTAAGAAAAATATCTGATAATGGGCATGAGGTTTTCCTAGCATAACAAAAAGTAGGACATATCATTCTTAATAAAGAGTTCCAACCACAATGAAAGGCATGATAGAACCCATCGATCATTGATAACTATAAATGATAGTGATAATAGTCTATCCAATCCTAACAAATGATCATCCAATCCATGTAGATAATCATCTCAAATATATCAATATCATGAACTGAAAATCACATACCACAAAGTAGTCATCTATCATCACTTGACACGTGGGGAAATTGAAGCCATGTTTGTACCTCTTTCACAAAGGCATAAAAATATTCAACTAGCACATAATGATTTTTTAACAAAAGGATTATATTTAAAACCAAATTTGATGATATAAAAGAATGATTGGAACCTATATCAGAAACATCTAGCACCATAGATGATGAAATAAATTGTGTACCTTTAATAGAAACTTACACTACTTTAGATTCCTCTTAAACATACTCTAATACTTAAATATGTCTAGACAAAGATCCAATTTTATATTTCATAACCTCATAAACAAACCATTATCTTAAGGATAGGACCCACCAATATTGGAAGAATCTTCATGTTCCTATGAACCCTTTTTGAATGTTGACCTTACCTAACTAACTTGGGATATCCTATCACAAAATCATATTAGATGGCCATATTGACTATAAATATTATAATTCATGGGAGTCTCTACAAAATTGTTCTTAGTATGAACATTCCACAAACACTGATAGAATCAAATCTATTGGTGTCCTAAGAAACACTTGAAATTTTTTGTGAAGGATGTTGGCTACCCTTTCACTTCCTTTTATGGATAGAAGTTACACCGTAGATAATGAATACACCAACCAAGGATCCACTAAAATCAATATTCTCAGTTACGTCTTCCTCAACAAAATATGATTTGTAAACTAATTCCACAAAAGATGAATGGAACATGGGAATCAACATAAAATTAATATCATTCCTCAATTGTAACTCAAATATCCTATCCTTTAGGTACTCATTGGTGACGACCTCCAGTTACTAATGAATGAACTCAGAAAAATGAGTTGTATATTCAAGAATGGTACCCCCCTAATTCATGGTACGAAAATCATAAGGCTTATCCACATATCACCTCTTGAAACAGAAATTTAGGTTAAAATATATATTTAAGGAATTTCAAGTAAGGTCCTTGTGAAACTTGTCTTGCAAAATAGTTTCCCACCATCTCCTTTCTAGTCTCTCAAACATGAAAATGGAAAATACCCACCATAGATTCTTTAAGTCTTTATGAAAATAAATATCCTCTCAATCCACTCAATTTACTCCTTATATTCCAATGGTTCTTTTTCCCCTTGGAAGAATAGTGGATTATTAATGCTAAATTTACTACTATTATCCACAAAACATCCTGGTTTCCCAACACCCACTTGATGTAGAGTGGTAATAGTGTAGATTACATCTTAAAAAATGTAGTGCCCACTAGAGGACTTTCCTGGAGAACATGTCTTCAAACATCATCTCTATACTTTAGAAGTGATATTCTTTGAGATTTTCTAATAAACAAATACAATAAACAATTTTATCATGAGCATTTTCCACCATATTTTGAAAACTCTATGAATTAAAATAAATGATTTAAAACAAAATTAATATAATGAAAATAAAAATTATTCCAATGAAAACATTACTAAAAAACTATTTTTATATTTAAATAAACTTCCAATAAATATCATTAAAATGAACTAAAACTCCAAGTTTCAATCATGGATAATGTCCCTGAACAACCAAGGTAACATGGGAAAAGTAACCAATGTTATCATTTGAGGCCCCTTTTCCGCACTTACTATCCATGTTTTAATGGTCTTAAATATAATCTACCCATCAAAATGAACCAAAATCAAGACTTTTAACTCCCTTCAATATTATAAAACCTGTAATGGATACCAAATTGTATTATATCAACCCAATTCAACCAAACCATACACAATATCCAATTATCACATGGTGACGTGAAATACTGGTTATGAAAACTATCATTGAATATAAGAAAATTAATACATAACACCAGTGTAAAATTATAATAAAAAATTTTACACACAAGAAACATATAATCGAAGCTATAACATGTTAAACCAGGATGTATGAAAAATCTCCATTCACAAGGGGAAAATAATGCATTTCATTAAAAAATATCTAAATTTTTAAAGAATCTAAAAATTATATTTTTTAAAAATGGTTATCAAAATAAAATTTGTAAAATTAATCTCTTATTAATACAATTTTAATCATTTTAAATAATTTAATTACAAATTTTGATTAAAAAGTTATTTATAATTCAATTTTTTTTTTAAACTGATTTTTTCATCATGATTATTGGACTAATTTTATATTTCATACACTTACATCTATGAATTGAATTTGAAAAAAAAGTCCATATTTTTATTCATAATAATTAATATTATGTAAAAAATATTGGTTGATTTGTTTTCATGATTAATAGTACAAATAATTAAAAAATTATTGTTGTTGAGGTTAAAACAGATTTTATAAGGGAGTTAAACTAAACACGAAATAATGAAAATTACTGAAAACATGTATAATTACTATTTTCTAGTCATATTTTAACAATATATCATAAAATGTTCGATAATACCCCATTTTGGTATCTTTTTTTATGTGAAGGTGACATGGAATTATTGTGAAATACTGAGAAATTACTTGTATTCCATTCACCTCAATTACAATGTGAATCCATATCCTCTCCTCTTCAAACATCATGATCTTATTGTTTTAACCATGAACGTATAAATCCCATCAATTATTCAATTAAAATGTATTACATTCCATGATTTGATTATAAAAAATCCTAGGGAGTGTTTTGGTGAAATCCTAAAGAGGATATCTAAGGAAGAGTTAATGTTCTCAACTTAGTGTTTTGGTTTTATTTAGTATTACAAAGCCATGAGTTATTCATAAAAAATAGTAAAATAATAAAAGATTTATCTTACATATACTTATATGTTATTTTTTAATGGTATAACCGATATCCATATCAAATTATATCAAAAGATAAATTAAATCATTGATCATTTGTACAACATACTACAACCTCATGAAATTAAATAACTCATTTTCCATCACCACCCCTCATAAAAGATTTAATGATTTATTTAAGGTATATATATGTGAAATTTATGATATAATTAAAACATTTAAATTTTAATATGAAATCTATATTCTTATATTCTGATCCTTTTAATGTAATTATTTTTTTCATGCATGTGTGACTACAACCTTCTCCATAAAGTGATGTGATACATTTCTTAAATTTACTTTAACATGGATGTAAATAATTTTATAATTAATTAGTATATATGATATATATATTTTTAGAAATTATTTTTTGAAGGATAATTAATATTTACCACTATTTTGATCCATCCATGGAAAAATGAAAAAAAATGTTCTTTCTTATGTATGACATACCATATCCATGAATGGAATAATTAATTTTTCAATTTCTACTTTTATGGATCTATGATATTATATATAATAAAATCTCTTTGTTTATATGTATTGTTTATGGTTATTCATCTGATAATGAAATATTATGATATATCACTCAATAAACCGACGAATTTTGTTATCCTATATTTCGTTATGTAGATTACATATTTCCCTAAATTTTTTTATCTTTGTATACTTAATAGTCTAGTATATAGTTTTCAAGGAAAAGAGACATTATTTTACATTTAAGTTGAAATTATTTTTACTTCTTGTTCGATAATTTCTAAAAATATAAAAAATGAATTTAATATTCCTACATTATTTTATAATGTAATTTTATCCCATGATTTAATTTTTAAAAAATTTATTATAAATAATATTTTTTTTTCAAAATGACATAATTTTGACTTTTTTTGAAAATGTGAATTGAATATTTATTTTTCCATAAATGACATTAATTGTATTTTACATCATCATTAACACTAAATTATTTAAAACATACATTAAAATTATTCAATTTTATCTTCATTGATAATTTTTTCCTTACTAATATGTAAATGTTATGATTTTAATGATGTTATTCCAAAATATAAAAAAAAATTAATCAAAAATATTTCAATGATATTTTTAAGAAAACATTTCTTCCATGAAGAAAACATCCTTGGATGTTGATTGTTATTTAATAAGGTTATTTTATACTGGCATCATCCTTATCCACACACTAGATGGTTTATGATTATAATGAGATATGTTTATTAAAAATGTTTCATTCTCATAGGTTATGGAATGATGGAACATTTATGAAACTTGTTTCCTTTAAACACAATATGATATTATGGCTGATTTTTTGGAACACAAATGTTTGATTTTTTTAATGGTGGTACTAAAATAAAAAATCCCCCCAATATATATAATAAAATTAATGTTCTATAAACTCAATAGGGTCCATAGGAGGTTTTCCCAATCCCGAAACATGTGGGTGCAGTGGAGGTTATAATAATATAAAAACAATATGGTATGTGGGTGGTTATCCCAATCCCAAAACAGGGTATATAGAAGGTTATTCTTAGGCCAAAATAGGTACAAGGGTGGTTACACCAAACATATCATTTTAGGAGTGTCTTGGTGGGTATCTTTGACTAATTAGTTTTTATTATTTTTTATGAAATAATTATATATCTTATTCCAATGTTATTCTATCACGACTTATCTTATTTAATATATTTTTTATTAATTCATTTTTTGTATAATTGTTTATTCCATAAAACATGTCAATGATATATGATATGAGATGTATGTTTTTTAAAATTTATATTCTGGTTCTCAAACCATTATGCTCATGTTATGTTGATATCTCCCTTATATATGCTTACAAAAAATTTGATCTCACCCTTAATATTATTTCCTTACCCCGAAGTTATGAATAAAGGTAATATATATGAAATTACTAAAAATTGTTCTGTTTATTAATAAATTACTGTTAGATGATGTAGTTAACTTCTGATTAAATTTTTAGTGTTCCTTAGTTTCTAATAATACTTGATAGATATCATTCTTGTGCTGATTTTTTTATGTAATGAATATTCATACAATGAAATTTAATATATATATATATGAAATCTATTATTTGTTACTATAGACATTGAAAAATATGTATAGGTAGTCTAGAATAAGACAATTAGGTAGAGTGTCACACACGTGGTTCTATTTTGAGGTATTTTCTCTTCTAATTTTGGTATTATATTAATCACATAAGTCATTAGTGAGTTTTTTTTTTGAAAAATGGTGGTTTTGGGAATGGTGGAAGGTGGAACATGTTTGGCACATATTTTGGGGAAACCATGGGTAGCCCAATGAAAACTGTGCACCCTATATAGTGGCACTGCACAAGTTGCACAACCTAGTGCAAGAGTGTGCAGCCCTATATGGATAACCATGAACCCAAGATAGTTTCATTGCCTAACGTGCATATCTAGTAACATTGTAGTATGTCCCTCCATGAAAACTATGCATCTTTTTCCCTCTTAGATAGAGGTGCCGCACAATTGGCACATCATTTGGAAAACCATACGTACAAACCATGCGGTATTTCAAATCATTAAAAAGTATTAAATTCATAAACTATGCCTCCTCAATTTTAGCCTTCAATAACTCCTCAATCTCCCAATTAAACCCATTATACCATATAACCACCTTCCTCTCTTCATCTCATCACTATAGCTTCAATTATTGATAATGTTTTTCTTCTATCCTTAAGAAAACATCCAATAAGATTCTCCTCTCTATTCTTCAGCCCTCTTCTTCATATCATGTCACTTATTTATTATGTTCTCAATTGTAATGTATGGTTGTTAAAATATATTTTTGTTAAATATCTTTATTTTTTGTGTTTTATTTAATCTTTAGGGACTCATTTGGTGTGTATTGTGGTTTCCAACCAATTACATGAGTCTTCAACTGAATTGGTAGTTTGTTCCATTCCATGGCATTAATTGATGATTTTATTATTCTTGAATTAGTTTCTAAATGGGTTCATAAATTGGGAGGGTGGTGTGAATGTTGTTTTACATGGGTTTTTGTGTGTGTTTATGATTTAATTGTGTATTTCCTTTGTAAATAGTTATTTGTAAATTGTGGTTTCAAATATTTAAATTGTGTTCATATGAATGTTGATTAAATTGATATAAAAGTTAGATAGATCACTTGGGAACCTTATACATATTGGGTGGGTTGGTAAGGACTTTTACACCATTAGGGTTGGCTAGGCAATGAACAAGGATCTCTAGAATCTTGACTCTAAAATACTAACTAAACTAATGTTAATGAATTGGGTACTACAAGAACACTAGCTAAGTCATATCTTTTAGATTTTTCATGAGAATGATCTATATGAATTGATCATCGATGTACAAGGATGATAGTTCCTGAAAACATAAGAACTTAGGGTTCTTCCATTGCTGATATGTTTTTGTTTCAAAAATATTATAATTACATTTACAATGTTTACCATTTTTATATAAATAAATCATATTTTAATTTAAGGTTTTTTTCAAAATAGGTATTTTTAAAACTAGAAAGTTAATTTTCCTTTTATTTTCATTTCATGGAATCCTGTTGTGGTATTTTACTGGGAAATTTAACCCATTCCCTACTTACACCATTAGCTGCAAGTATACCCTATTGTATAAGATTTAGGTAACGGAAAGGATCTCTGTGGTGGTGATGGTGGTTATATGTCCAAGCTAGTTTTTTTGTTAGGTGTTGATGGTGGTGGCATGGGATGTGTCATCCCACATGCTATATGGAGTTTTTTTCTTTAGTGGATCCACTTGCATCTTGGTTATATTTTGTTTTAGATTTAAATGTTTAATTCTTAACTCATGATTTTAATGTTTTGGGTCTTAATTTTGAATATGGATGACGGTTGCAACATGAAGTAATCATTTATTATTTTTGGTTAATTATTTCATGGTATAATCTATTCTTAGTGGTGTTACTCAATTCCTATGAACATTTTTACATCCCATGGGGATCTGTAATGATTTTCAAACCATTCCATGCGGCTAGATAGAGTATTGGGTTGTAAGGAAACCTAGGTTGGTTATTGAAAAAATGGAATCAAAGTGAGTTATTTCTCATTTATTTTGATCTATTATTTGGGAGAGAGTCTGTATATAATGGATCTATAATTTTCAAGGTTTTAGGTTCTGGTAGAAAATCTGGTGTATGTCCCACACACCTCTTGATAGATTTTGAGTCACTATGGGATGTTCATGATTTGGTTTGACTCCACCCCTTGGTGCGGTTTACAACATAAAGACTATGCATGGAAATGGAGATAGGTTGTAGTTGGTTAATTTTTTATGATTCTTGTGATGGGATCATATTGATTTTCATATTGGTTTGGAATTTCTTATTGCTTAAAGTTTTTCTATATGATGTATTGAAATTTTATTTGGTCTTGATAATGGATGACTATAATTCCTCTCTGGAGACTTCCATTGAAACTGATGGAAGAGGTTAGATATAATTCTCCATTCTTAGTTGATCATAGATTAATTAAATAATTGGTTTAGGGTTTCAAATCATTAGATCAAGGAGTGGGATTTGGTCATACCAAATCTAAGGAGACCGAATCAGGTCCAGAAAAGAACAATTCATAAGATTTCATCATGAAAAATGATTCGTTTTTCTCGGGTAGTATGGATAACAAGGATGATGATGTGTGGGTTGAAATAGTTGAGGTGATTTATATGATCCTTAGGACTCCTAATCCCATTTATGTGAAATGTGATATGTTTCTTCTAGAAGGGACTAGTCACGAAAGGTGGAAATTAGTGGTCCATGTAGGAATTAATTAGAAGATTCATTAAAAGGGAATTAATATTTACTTCAATGAGTTGTATCACAATAATACTTTGGAATCTTCCTTGAATTGGGAGTTTTTTGGATCCCAATCAGTGTGATTAGACCATGTTGGGGTTTTCCAACCATTTTTCTGAATTTTACTATTTTCACTCTATTTGGTTCCCAATGAGTAGTTTAATGGTTGATATTTTTAGATGGGTTTATTTATAGAAATTTGATCATAGATCTTCTTTTTAAAGTTGTAGAATTGGGATAAGATATTTGACTAACCCCTAATGGCATAGATTGATCACGTTGAAAAATTTGCTTACTCTGGTATAGTCATAATAGTTTGTAATGTCCCAGAAATTCTGTATAATATTTTTAATCATATGGAATTATTTCGAGACCACAAAATTGGACGGTACTAGATTCTGAGGCTCAGAGTGCCCAAAATTATCTATCAATGTTTTGTTAAGCATTAATTTTCACACCTAAAAATTTTTACTAAAAAAGTGGAGTATCTCTTAGACAGTTACTCGGATTAGAAATCTGAGGGTACCGTTGCACTCAGCATGGCGGATTTACCCTAGTCACGACTTAAGATATGCCGGCTTGAGCCTCCTGTGAGAAATCCTAAAAATTCAATAACCGTAAATATAATAATTAAATAAAATTATTTTATTTTTTGAATGACTATAACTCACGAATGGTAAATCAAATTAAAAATTTGAGACCACTATTGAACTCATTAGGGTATTTTCTCTTTAAGCAGATACTAACATTGGCCGGCGCGAGACGCCATTGAATGTTAGTTTTTGGTCATAAATAAAATAATTAAGTTAAAAATAATTTATTGAAAAATACATAACATTTAAATGGTAACTCATATTGGAAATATGAGAGTACCATTGGGTTTTTTTTTGGCATCTTTCACTTAGGTAGATCCTAACCTTGACCAGCGTGGGTCAAGGGTGACTATTAATATTTTTCTGAACTTTTTTTCAGGTACATTCAGTAAACGGGTGAACAACATTTTATAACATTGAACCATTGGTCGGATTAAAAATACAAGGGCACTATTAAATCCATATCATCGGGATTTTCTTAAAGGAGGCATAAATTCGACCATAGTAGGTCCAGTGAAAAAGTTATTTTTTTCGACTTTTGAAATATTAATAAAATAACATGTTTTGTTATTTTATTATCCTTTATTCCTTCAATAGCCGAATGGCTCTGGTAGGACCGATGTCGTGTCAATCCAATAAATGTATTGACTCTTCTTGTCCTGTAACCACATCGTTGGGAATTGGAGAGGTTCATTAATTAAATGAACCTCAATAATTCCCCGAGCTTTGCACACTCTTTCTCCTCTCCTATTTATATGAAGATCGAGCTGGGGTGTTAGCACGACTTCACCAAGTGATGAAGCCTTGGTAATGTATAGTGACCCTAACCACCTAGATGATGAGATTGATTCCCACGAGTGGTGCCGAGCGCCACCGAGTCAGGAACCGATGACAACGTTGAAGGAGGTTTTGTCGACCGTCATCAGAAGATGTCTCTTTCAGGTAGGGTTTATTTTTTTTTTGAATTTTTGATTCCCACTTCCCCATTCATGCAATTATACAAAGAATTTCAATCAACTGACTAATGGGTTCACCCACGATTCATTCATCTTTGTGGGAGGTTATTGCGGGGAATCTTATGGTTTTAATCTTGTGTTCAATACAACTATTTATTGAACTCCCTTAATATCTTCAATATTGAGAGCTAATGCGGAGGGTGCAGGCATAAATATCCCAGCCAAAACCCTCCTCTATCATGATTTCCTTGCGCCACCTCAAAAGACCATGAGCATGTCGACACACATTGCAAGAGGAGGGTCACAGCTCTCTAGCCCCGTTGAACGGGGGAGGCAGACAGCACGACAGCCGGTCATGGGAAGAAAGGCGGTATGATCACCCCGACACCAACGAATGGAAGCCGCAACTGAAGTCGCAGCAGAGGCTGAACCCCCCTTTGGTTGGTTCCTCGGTGACCGAGTGGCACCAACGTGGCACCGCCGCATCGCCAACCGAAAGGCCCCTAGGCCGTTTGGGAATCAGGGTGACCAGGGGGCTACACCCCCAACGTCAGACTGAACCGTGCTACCGCCCTCAGAGTGGGCCACCACCCATGCTCCAGGCCGCCACCCTCATATCGGGGCCCGACCCTCGGACCGGGTCCCCGCCCAAAGAGCGAGCCGCCATCCTTGGACCGGGTTTCTTCCCTTAGACCGGGACAACACCCTCACATGGGGCTGCTACCCTCGGATCAGGCCGCCACCTTCGCACTAGGTCACTCCCTCGGACCAGGTTCCCACCTTTAGAGCGGACCGCCACCATTAGACTGGTCCACTACCCATAAGGGCTACCGCCCAGTTAGTCAATGCCCAAGTAGGCTGCCACCCCTTCCGGCCACCTCCCATGTGGGCCACCTCCCCGGATCGGGCCGCCGCCCTAGCATGCTGCCGCCCCACGTGGGTTAGGCCGCCCCCTTTTTGGAAGTCCTACTCTGGATGGGACACCCCACTTGGGATACCAACCAGACATCGGCCATGTCAGCCAAGTCAACCACAACCCTGACCGAGTCAGGTTGGGTCGGTTGGAACGGGTCAGACCAGACCTGGGCCCAACCAGACCCCGAAACACTTAAAGGAGAATATCTTGAGAATATGATGAATGTTTGAAAAACTATCTGATGTGTTGGTATCCTTGGATCGATATGGTCCTTTTGGTATAATCCACATGAGTTTTTAAGAATTTTGAAGTACATCCGTGTTTGATCGACCCAGAATCCAACCGGGCCCTCAGAGCTAAAACACTTATAACTCACAGACTGGGCGTCTAATTGATATGTCGTTCATCATGTTGGAAACCATACAACGTGGAATTTCTTTGGGTTACTCTTTTATGGTCATTAGAGGTGGTCGATGCATGACCGATATCTCAAGGGGTAGATTCTACGAAACATGAGCGCAATGAGAGCGAGGAAACCTAGGGCAGGCAGCAACGTGAAGAAAAAACATTGATCCAATATGGGTCAGCATCTATCGATCCTCTGTGGGTCATATCTTGTGTGGTTCAACACTCAAAAATCCTATGAGGGTCAGCACATACAGATCCTGTTTGGGTCAAATCCCATGTGGGTCTTTGGTGGTTAGCTACATATCATTCCTATGTGGGTCAGCAGGGGTTAGTTACCTATCGATCCAGTGTGGGACAACAGTAGTTCTTATTAACAGAATAAGATGATCTATTTTAGAACTAATCATCTATACTTCTATACTGAAGTTATACATGATTGTGAGCTGAGTATTTTAACTGTGTGGCACTTCAATCATTATGGTGATACCTTTGTGGTACTTCTATCTTCATAGTGTTTCTTGTGTTGTACTTTTATATTCGTGGTGTTACCTGTGTGGTACTTCTAGATTCGTGTGGTTACCTGTGTTGTACTTCTACTTTTGTGGTATCATCTTTGTGGTGTTACCTGTTTGGTAATTCTATCTTTGTGGTGTTATCTATGTGGTACTTCTATATTCCTGGTGTTTTCTACGTGGTACTTCTATCTTCATTGTTATACCTATGTGGTACTTCTACCTTTGTGGTGTCGTCTTCGTGAGGTTACCTGTGTGGTACTTCTATCTTTGTGGTGTTACTTGTGTGGACCTTCTATCTTCGTGGTGTTAACAAGGTGGTACTTCTATATTTGTGGTGTTACATGTGTGGTACTTCTGCCTTTGTGGTATTTTCTTCATAGTGTTACATGTGTGGTACTTCTATCTTTGTGTTGTTACCCGTGTGGTACTTCTACCTTCGTGGAGTTACCTTCATGGTGTTATCATCATGGTGTTAACTATGTGGTACATCTACCTTCATGGTATTACCTATGTGGTGTCCTTACCTCATGTATGAGATGATAATATCATTATAACTTAGGTATATGTTTGGTCTTATACCTAAGAAGTGTTTATGTCTTTCATTGTGGTTTTTATTTTGTGAAACTCTAGGAGAACTACAGGGGTAATGGGGTCCCTACTGAGTATTGTTACACTAACCCCTACATGGGCTTCGCCAACACATTTTTGTGTTTGGTGAATTCGAGATACACCGTTGATCGAGGCTGAGGGAGTTAGGACTAGATGGTGCTCAGAGGTGGACCATTTGGCATAACGTGATGTGGGAGAGATTGACGGGTGTGGAGTGATGAGGAAGCAATTTGTACCTACCCTACAGGTAGGAACCTCGGAGGATGACCTAGTAGCTATTTTCATTTTTCTTTCATTTGTATTTTACTTCCAGTTGTACTTGTACTTTTACAGTTGGGCATGTATTCCGACCCATTTTTACATTCAGCACTCTTTTACTACAAGAGTATACTTTCTGGTTGTATCTTATTGCATTCTTCATTGTGTGGATGCTTCTTGTTGTGTTCATGGACTGTGTATTTGTATAGGTTAGAAAGGAAATTCCTTTCCATTTAAGGGATACGCCTTTCCGGTTCTATTCGCCAGCCCTTGGCCTATGGAAGGTAGGCTTTGGGTAGTGATGGCATGGGCTGTGAGGGACGGGTCGTGACAAAGTGGTAAAAGAGGAGTTTAGTTCTACCGATGAACTAGGACTCAGATCGTTTCTATGAAGCAATACTGTTAAGTGTTATTAACGTGGTTTTCAGTTCAGGGAGTCCAGTGTTGGTGCGGCGGAAAATGTATCCATACACCAGGACCCTGAATTCTGATTTTCGACTGAGTTCACAAACACACAGATTGCATGTCTTTTTGAAAAGTTTTTCTTTTGATTTTTTTGAGTCAGTTCACCAGGTATAACTTAGTGTCCATGGAACACCTATTCCTTATCAGGATTCTTCCACATAGACAGCCACCCAAGTATCCCGATAGAGTACCTGATCATGACCCACTGAGTGATGAGGCTGTGGTGCAGGGCCCTCTTACTACGTTGGCACCTTTGGGTGGTGTAACAATAGCACCACCACCCATTGGGAAGCAGTTACAATCAGTAGTATAGGTAGAAGAAACATTTAGGCTTAGTGCCTTATGTGAGTTTTAGCATCAGACACCCTCATGTTCCGAGGTGAGCCCGACTAACAGATGATTGAGGAGTGGCTTTAGGAGGTGGCTGAGGATTCCCTAGAGCTTCTATAGGTTCAGATGAAAGATATCTCTGTAGCTTAGTATTCATCGAGGCTTACCGACCATTCTTGGTAATCGATGAATATGATATGATTAGTGGTTTGAGGCTGGAACTTATGAACGCGGTGTGTTTAAGGACGTCCGAGCTAGCACTATTCCTCTATAAAATCCTACCTATGTTTGGGTGCTAGAGAGAAAATTTGTGGTTGAATGTTCTTTGTCTTAGAACCACCCCCCTTTGTTCACCCCACTAGTCTCAGGGAGATAGAGGATAGGGGAAAAGAGTAGTTTCATATGGTCAAGGAGTGCGACCCAAGGGCTCTAGGAATTTTTTGATGAACGGTTTTTGTCTAGTTCTAACTATTGTATTAATAGACATAATTACCAATCATTCCTTCGTTCCATGAATATTGTCCAAATCCTATAGTTTGTAGTTAATCCATAGAAATGATCCTCAATTATAGGTGTACCATTTTCAGTAAAGACAATAATAACACTTATTCTAATGATGGGATCTGACCCTCGATGCGAGAGTTTCGGTTGGAACATCTTGGTGGTACCATCGTGGCCTTACGATGTTAGTTTGGGTATGGACTGGACATCCACAGTTCATACTCATATTTAATGTATTAGGAAAAAAAGGTTGTGGTTTACCTACAATGTTGGAATGGGATTTTTCTTGGTCGTCAAAAAAGGAAACCCTGGCAGCACATGACAATCTCATGCAAAGGAGGGTGCAACCGATCACAATAGAGTCAGCCAACTCTACCCTCGTCGTTGTGAGATTTTTGAGTTTTCAGTTCCCAATAGATGATGAAAAGTGTCCGGCACATCCTTTCAAAATATGTTTCTAGGTTTACCGCCCTCAAGGGGGATGTATCCTTGGAGAGGGAGGCTGAGATCCATGCTCAGTACCCCCATTTGTTTCCTTAGTTGATGTTGTGGATTTTGGGGGTGTAAATACCTAATTTGGGGAGAATGTAATATTCTGTAAATTCTGTATAAATTTTTTAATTGGAAGGAATTATTTCTAGACCACGAAATTTTTCGGCGCGCGATTCTGAGGCCCAGTGTTCCTAGAATGATTCGTCAATATTTTCTTAAACATTAATTATATCATGTAAGCATTTTTCCTGAAAAATGGCATAACACTTAAATGGTTACTCAGATCAGAAATTCAAGGGCACTGTTGTTCTCAAGATAGTGTGTTTACCCTATGCGCAACATAAGTTTAGTCTGTGAATGCCTCCTATGAGAATACCTGAAAATGCCATAACCATAAATAAAATAATTAAATAAAATTATTAAAATTTTAAAATTCTAATAACTCAAGAATGGTAAGTTTGATTTAAATCTGAGACCACCATTAAAATCATGAGGTTATGATCTCCTTTGGCATATACCAACATTGGCCTGCGCAGGCCACCAGAAAAAGTTATTTTTTGGCCGTAAATTAAAAAAATACGTGAAAATTATTTAATTGAGAAATCCATAACATTTAAATGGTAACTAATATTGGGAATTTGAGAGTACCGTTGGGTTCATTGGGGCGTGTCTCACTTAGGAAAAGCCAAATATAGATCGGTGCGGGTCGAGGGTGACTGTTAATATTTTTCCGAATGTTTTTTCTTATATGTTCTACAAACGATTGAGAAGATTTTTCTTACTTTTGAACCATTCCTCGGAATAAAAATCCAACGGTGAAATTGAATCTATAGTGCTTGGATTCACTTAAGGGAGGCATAGCATCATCTATAGTAGGTTGGGTAAAAAGTTATTTTTGTGTGCTTTTGAAAGATTAATTAAATAACATGTTTTGTTATTTTATTTTCCTTTTTTCCTCCAACAGATGAACAATTCTGGTAGGACCGGTGATGTGTCAAGATAAGAAATGGATTGAATCTTCATTTCTTGTAACTGCACCATTAGGAATTCCTGAGGTTCATTAATTAAAAGAACCTCATTAATTCCCCGACCATTGCACACTCTTTCTCCTCTCCTATTTAAATGGAGCTCGGGGAGGGGTGTTGGAATGACTTCACCAAGCGACGAAGCCCTGGAAATGCACCATGACGCCATCCTACTGGAAGACGAGACTAGTGCCAATGAGCGGTGATGAGTGCCACTATGTCATGAACCGATGACAACAATGAAGGAGGTTCTATTGACCGTCGTCAGCAGATGCCTCTTCCAGGTAGGTGGTTATTTTCATTTGTGGGTTTTTGATTCCCTATTCCCCATTCTTGAAATTATATGAAGAATGTGGGTCAACCAACTTATGGGTTGACCAGCGATTCATTTGTCTTTGTGGGAGGTTATTATGGGGAATCTTATGGGGTTAATCTTTTTTTCAATACAATAGTTTATTTAACTCCCTTAATATCCTCCATATTGTGAGATAACGCGGAGGGTGCAGGCCTAATGAACCCGGGCCGAACCCTCCACTATCTCTTTTTCCTTGCGCTACCTTGGAAGACTGTGAGAAGGTCGATGCATGCCGCAAGAGGAGGGTTGTGGCTCGTCATCCACAGAGAACAGAGGAGGCAGCCGACACGATGGCCAACAACGGGAAGGAAGGTGGTGCGACCATTGGGTTGTAGATGAATGGAATCCATGCCAGAATCCATGGTGGAGGCCGAACCCGCCTCTTACAGGTTCTACGAAGATCAAGCAGCAGCCACACAGTGTCTCTGCCTCACCAGATAAACGACCTCTAGGCCGTTCGGGAATCCGAGTGACTAGGGGGTTATACCCCCCATGTCAGACCGAACCGGGACGCTGCCCTCGGAGCGGGCCGCCGCCCTTGGACCGGGCCGCCACCCTCAGACTGGGTCGCTACCCTCGGATCGGGCTGCCACCCTCACAATAGGCTGCCACCATTATACCAGGCTGCTGCCATCGGACAGGGAGTCCGCCCTTAGAGTGGGATACCATCCTCTGACCGGGCTGCTACCCATATAGGTCGCTCCCCAAGCGGGCCGCTGCCCCAACGGGCTCCCCTATTCTAGCTGGGCCGCCCCTCTTGCAGGTGAGAATTGACATAGGCCCAAAGAGCCGAGTACACCCCAGGCCAGCCCAGATTGACTCAGGCCAGGTCGGTCTGACCAGGTCAGACCGGACCCGCACCCAACAGGACCTAGAAACACTTAAAGGGGTATATCATGAGAACCAAACATCTGTTTGCAAACTTTGTATAGATTTGTGATCCTTTTATTGAGATGGTACTTTTGATATACTCCACATGAGTTTTGGAGAATGTTGGAGTGCGACCTGGTTGGATTGAACCCGAATCCAATCGGGCAATCAAAGCTAAAATGCTTATAACTCATAGATCGGGCATCCGAATGACGTACCGTCTTTCATGTTTGAACCATTACGACATGGTGGTCCTTTAGGTTACTTCATTATGGATCATAGTGGTGGTCATGGTTTGACCGATATCTTGAGTGGAAGATTTTATAGAACTCGAGAAAACCAGGTGCAAGGAAACCTGTGGCAGTCTGCGACATGAATAAAGAACGTTGATCATATGTGTGTCAGCATCTATCGATCATGTGTGGGTCAAATCCTGTGTGTGTCAGCACTTATTAATACTATGTGGGTCAATGCAAAATGATCATGTGTGGGTTAGATCCTGTGTGGGTCAGCGGGGGTTAGTTACCTATCGATTCTTTGTGGTTCAGGTGGGGTTAGTTGCTTATCGATCCTATGTGGGTTAGCAGCAGTGCTTCTTAACATAATAAGATGATCTAGTTTATGACTAATCATTTGTAATTCTATATTATGTTATACCTGATTGTGAGATGAGTCCTTTACCTTTTATGTACTTCAAACTTTTTGGTGTTACCTGTGCGGTACTTCTATCTTTGCGGTGTTACCTATGTGGTACCTCTATCTTCATGTTGTTACATGTGTGGTACTTCTAGCTTCTTGGTGTTACCTGTGTGGTACTTGTACGTTTTTGGTCTCGTATTAGTGGATTTACTTTTTTTGTACTTCTATCTTCATGGTGTTACATGTGTGGTACTTCTATCTTTGTGGTGTCACATATGTGTTACTTCTAGCTTCATGGTGTTACCTGTGTGGTAATTCTACCATTGTGGTATCATATTCATGGTGTTACATGTGAGTTACTTCTATCTTCGTGGTGTTACTTGTGTGGTACTTCTATCTTCGCGGTGTTGTGTGTGTGGTAGTTATATCATTCTGGTGTTACCTGGGTGGTACTTCTGCCTTTGGGTATTGCCTTTGTGGTGTTACCTATGTGGTACTTCTATCTTTGTGGTGTTACCTGTGTGGTACTTCTACCTTCGTGGAGTTACCTTCGTGGTGTTATCTTGATGGTGTTACATGTGTGGTACTTCTACCTCTATGGTGTTACCTATGTGGTGTCCTTCCCACATGTATGATATGAGTATATCATGATAACATAGGTATATGTATGTGTATATACCTAAGTATAGTTGATTTCTGGCATTTCAGTTTTTACTTTGCGGAACTCTAGGAGACCTATAGGGGTCATGTGGTCCCTACTGAGTATTGTTATACTCTACCATGCAAGGTCTTTTCCCGTTCCATGTTGTTTCTGGTAAAGACGATGTAAAAAGTTGATCAAGGTTGGGGGAGCTAGGACTGGACGGTGCTTGGAGGTGTACCATTCGGTGTAACGTGATGCGGAGGAGACTAACGGGCGTGGAGTGCTAAGGAGGCAATTTTTACATACCCTATAGGTAGGAACCTCGGAGGACAACCTAATATCTATTTCCTTTGTATTTTAGTTGTATATTACTTCCAGTTTGACTTGTACTTTTACAGTTGGGCTGGTATTCTGGCCCCCTTTGACTTTAAGTACTCTTTTACTATTGCAGTTTACTTTGTGGTATCATTTTATTGCATTTTCCTATATGTGGTTGCTTCTTGTAAAGTTCTAGGATTTTCTGTCTATACAGGTTAAAAGGGAAATGCCTTCCCATTTAAGGGATACGTCTTTCCGGTGATATTCTCCAGCCCCTGGCCTATGGAAGGTAGGCTTGGGGTAGTCACGACACGAGCCTCGAGGTATGAGTTATGACATAATGAGCCATGTGGATAGTGGAATTTTTGATAATAAAATGAATCATTATTAATAGGAAAATAAGCGATGTTTTTTTATTCCTCCCTTCTCGGCCTCCTACATATGTAACCACTAGTGGTGGATCATTCATTTATTATCAGTGTGGAACTCCAAGACATATACTAATAACTTATTATGATCCACCGAAGTACTATCATTATCAAGGAATTACGGGGAACCAACAATGGTTTTATTGGACCTTAATCCAATATAAAAGTGGTGTAGGTTCCTCATCCTTTAGGGGTTGATATCTCAGTTAGAACAATTCAAAATCTAGTGATCCTTCTTTGGAGGACATGGGTGTGGGGATAGAGATAGAACTGTCCTGATTCAACTTAAGGCATAGTCATAAGATTGATGTCATTCCCAGTCCCATATAGTGATGAGGAAATTTAACACTATAGAACAATAAAAAGTGGAATCATATGAATGTCTTGTGAATGTATGAGGTGAAATTTTAATTGAAACCTCCATAGATGTCACCTTATTTGATACAAGTTCTTCTTATTTAGTTAATTTTCAAATCTGGTTGAACAAATGAAATTATCAACAAAGATTATTTCTTATGCAACGGATTTGGTAGAGTTTTTTGGCAAGAAGAGGGAACATGATTTTAGATATCATTCATTCAATCTCACTCTATCAATAGTCGAGTTGTGGTAGAGTTCCTGGTTTTGAAATGGGATACTTTTTATGTGATCCTCTTCATTGACTTTTTGGCTCATTTCTATGTGCACATCGAATGTTATCATCTTCATAGAAAATTTTTGGAAACTGATGGGAGTACTCATATATTTCAACATGAATGGGGTAATTCTTCTAGATGATATGGACCTTCATATCAATATTTAGGAAACCTCATTCACCATTACTCCTTGCACATGCTAGAGGATGTCGATAGTGGTTCCAAGAATGGGTTTCCCACTATGGTAGATGAGTTTCCATATGTTTTTCCAGAATAATTCTCATGTTAACATTCATAATGGGATGTGGTATTTACCATTGACCTGGAATCAGAAACACAACTGCTATCTCAGCACTAATATCATATAGACCTTATTAATTTGAGGGAATTTAAGATACCAATAGTAAATTTGGAATCCAATGAATCCATTTTCCCGAGTGTCTAACCTTAGGTCATCCTAGTTATTTTTTTTTTCATAAAGGCTAATTTAAATGACTTGTTGTTCATTGAGTACTGAAAATTTAATAGGGATAAAAGTATGAATAAATATGCATTCCATATAATTTATGAAATCTTTGATTAGCTTAATTTGAATTCTGGTTTTTCAAAATGAAACTATTCTTTGGGTATCATTCCATCATTGATAGGGAGTAAAAAATTACAAATAATGAATTTCAAGTATGAATAGAAAATTAGAGTATTTTTCCATTCTATTTGGGATGATAATACTCATTTAGGTTTCATGGATCATATGAACCAGTATTTTCACATATTTTTTTGAATATATTGGTTTGGATTTTAATGAAGAAAACATAGTCTACTCCAGAATAGATGATGAACATTGGAAGGAAATAAGGATAATTGTATGAAAACTTCTTGATCATCACCTTTATGATGATATCACTAAGTGCACTTTCTAGATCTCGGATGTCATGTTCCTTTTTCACATGATCTGATACTGTGATGTCATATTAAACCCAATTAAGATCAAAGTGGTAATTTCAAGGGAGTAACTGTGGAATTTCATGAAGATTAGGATCTTCTTGGGATTACAAGGATACTACTAGTGGTTTTATATGGATTTTCCTCATCTAGACTCACCCATGTCTATGATTACTCAAAATGGGGTAATGGTTGAGTGATTCCCAAAATTTTAGGAATATTTTGAAGATATCAAGTAGTGGTTGAACGCCACCACAATTTTGATCCCTCAAAAGCTATAAAGAGATATGTGGTGAACTATTATGATTAAAGTAAATCTCTTGGTTTATTGTTTGTATAGGATGACCATGTGGTGGTGTATGGAAACCACTGACTATGACAACATGAAAGAAAATATCAAACTCTTCACCTCTATTTTGTAACAGTGATTCATTATTTGAAGACATAACACCACTATAACTCGGAGGAAAAATTCATGGTTTACTCAGATTATAAGAGTTTATAATACATTTTCTAACATAACTATTTGAATATGAGGCTACACCGATGGGTTTAGGGCCTCCATGAGTTGGACATTGATATTTTATACACCCCATAGATATGTAATGTTGTTGGGGATAACCAATGTGGGAAGAGGCTAGTGCAATCTACAAGGGCGTTCAGGGATGAGTGGATAGTGATGCATATTTTTCCAAGATGCACCTAGAAACATGGTATCATAGTAGATGCACACTCATGGCCAGAATCAACTGAACATCTTCTCTTTTCATGAAAATATTGGAAGAAAAACCTTACGATGAAGTGTGATAATGATATATGGAGCTTATAAAAAGTGGGGGGGATCCCAGTGAGTGATTTTTGTATTATTAGGTAATCCTTTGTTTTAAGGGTCTTTATTGTGGGGTTGTTAAAATTGTGGAAGGGGGTGATGTAGTAGAGACATCAATCATAGTGGTCTATTCATCCTCAGACCACAAACGTTTTCTATAATGTGTGATGTTGGTTCTAGTGGACATGTATGAGATGTGATATAGATAAAATTGTATTCAAGTCATATTATTGTCATTTGGGTGAGGAAGATCCCAAAAGGTCCTTGGGTTTGCTCCATACACTCCACTTTCTTACCTTGATGTGGGACGAGGTTTCCATGGACATTATTATTGGGTTTCATCACACACCCTAATGAAAAAAAACAATTGGGTGGTTATTGAACACTTAACCAAGTCTATTCAATTTATTTTTGATCCATGATTGGAGCAAAGTAAATGATTCGGTCCAGTTGTATGTTCAGGATATTGTGTGGCTTCAAGGTGTTACATTATCTATTGGTTGAAATAGAGACCCTAGATTTTCATATTAGTTCTTAAAAAGAATTTATAGGGTAATTGGGACACAAGTTAAACATCGTATGATATGTAATAACCAAATAGATGCTCAAACCAAGTGAGTAAATCAAATATTTAAAGATATACTCCATGACTACATGTTAGACTTTCGAGGAATTTGGGAAAACCATTAGGTATTGGTGGAACTTGCATACAATTATAGTAACCAGTGCCCTATTATAATGGATCCCATTGAATAACATTATGGATTATCAGGTTAGTCACCCCTATACAAGATGAAATTGTGTGAGAGTTATTTACTGGGATCGAACCTTTTGATAGTGATGTTTAATGAATATGAATTAATCATTCATTGGTTGTTGACAGTGCCAATCCACCAAAAATCCAATGTTAATTTGCGGCACTGATTCTTGGATTTCTAATTACATGAGTAGGTTATTTTATAAGTGAAAACTCCCCTGGTTCTCCCTCATCTTTGTAAGAAAGGGAAGCTTACATTGAGGAATATTGGGCCTTATTAGATTATGAAAAGAAATTTCAAGGTGAAATACTAGTTAGCACTACCAAATTATTTAAAGTCAATCCAAGATTTTTTCCAGGTCTCAGAACATCATATGTATATTACTAACCCATATCAAATGTTGATATGGGAACAATTGGTTATAGAAAATTGATTGTATTTATTTTTGTGATTAGTGCATATTGTTGATTCCCATGTAATAGTGATATGAGGAAATTCAGTTTTGTGGGTCCCAATTATTTGGTAGAATAAAAATGAGGATAATGGGACTTGGGAATGTAAATAATAGGTGGAATAGAAGTATCATTTCGTGTTCTCTGATCAGTACTCTATTTGACATACGGAGAGAATAAAATTTTTATGGTGGGTAGAATTGTCACATTATCGTTGTTATTTTGAGTTATATTATCTTTCCTTTTTTTCATCTCTTTATCACATGGATTTACAGTGATTTTTCTTGAAAATTTTGTTTTAATGTAAAGAATAATGAGTCTCATGGTTGGTTAATGGATATGAGAAACAATGTTCTAACCAAGTGTTAATCATAAAAAATAGAAAATGGTAATGTCCTGGTAGCATGACCTATAGCATGGGCATGTGGTACTATGAAGCTAACCTAGTTCCCATTATAGTGTCACTATCTGGGTTACATGGATAGGTGCATGATTGTTTTTCCACACCATAAAAAATTTGATTCTTTGCCCTTTTGAAAATTGGATTTACATTGTTGGTGTGAGGTATAGATAATAGTGCATCCAATCTAAGAGGCCTATCAAATGTATAAAAATTATAAAATTTCTAAACTAACATTCCCCAATTTTAACCCTCAATCACCCCTCACTCACCCAATTCAACCACCTCTACAATAAGTTCAAATACCTCTCATCATATCCTCCACAAAGCTTTACTTTTAGTAGATTGTTGAATGGATCATTAAGAATTCAACATGTCATATTCTCCCCTCTTGTCATGTTCCCATTTATCGGTCTTTTCTCCATTATTTATTAGGATCTCATTTCTACAACATGTGGTTTGACTTATCCTTATGTTAAATCTATTTATATTTGGTGTACACTTTCCTCATTAGGGTTTCATTAGGTGTAGATAGTGGATTCCAACTACTGCAAGAAAATTCCAACTAAGGGGTTAGGGGGTTCCATGCCAAAACATTGATTTATGATATTATAATTCATCATGTGGTTTCCAAATCGGATTAATAAATTGTGTGGGTAGTGAAAAGGTTTTTTTATGGGTTTGGTGTGTGTTTCTATGGTTTAATTATGAATATACTTTATAAATTTTTTTTGTCGATTGTGGTGTCAAATATTGAAATTTTGGTTATATGAAAGAGGATTAATTTAATATGGAAATTAGATAGATCACTTCAGAACCCAATGCATACTAGGTGGGTTAACGAGGACTAGTACTCCCTTAGGGTTGTCTAATAAATTACTTGATCACTCGAGAATGTTGATTCTATAACACTAACATTGAAAATGTTAATGACTTGGGGACCTATACAGCATTGGTTGTGACCTCTCTAGTAGATCAAGAAAAATAATATTCTATATAGTTTGACCTCCAAGGTATGAGGATCCTAGGTCCCTATCAACCTCACAACATATGGTGACTCCGATGGTGTTATGGTTTGGTTTTTAATTGTTTAAATTTATATTTCCACTATTTCCCATTTTTATATAAATGAAAACTATTTTTATTTCAAATTCATTCAAATTCATTCTTTTGAAAATTGGAATATAAATTTAACTTTTAATGTAATTTCATGGAATCTTGTGGTTGTATCCTACTAGGAAATTTGTATCACACCCTAAGTACACCCTCATGTGTAAGAGGACCATATTTTATTCGATTCGGGTAAGGTAAAGTCTACCATAGATAGTGATAGTTGTTAAATGTTCTAGCAGTTTCATTTTGTTCAGTGCTGATATTGATGTCATGGAGTGTTGGCCCACATGAAATAAATAGGTTTTGTTCATTTAGTGGATCACCCCCACTTTGGGTTATTTTTTGTTTTAGTTGTAAATGATAAATTCCTTAATCATGTTTATAAGATTTCAATTTATTATTCAACATGGATGTTGGTTATGATATGATGTAAATTCTGATTATTGTCAATTCATTATTTCATTGGAAAAACTGTTATAAACATGTTACTCAATTCCTAGGATGTGGGTGTCATGCTGTATGGATTGGGAAAGCCCTTTAGGCCATGCCACAAGCTGAATAAAATTTTGGGTTGGATAGAAACCCAGTCTAGTTCGTGACATTAAGTTTTATGTGAATTATGATCATGGGATGTGGTTTGAAATGGGTGGATATCACCCCCATGTATTGGTCATAAAGAGGTTCACATCATGAAAAAAATGTAATGGGTTAGCATTGTATTGTAAGAGAGTTAGGTATGTTTTGTTGGGAAATGATTATGATATGTGTTGGAATGTATGTCGATGCTAATAAATGTATTATATATGGTTTAATTATTTGGTAGTTTTAATATAACTAGATCCATACATTATTAACCATTTTAACACTTTATAATCTTATTTTAAATTAAATAATGGTAATAATTTTATTACTATTAATTTAGGACAATCCTTCATTCCAAATTTGGACTTATTGAAGATGATTTTTTCCCCTATCTGAAAAATTTTATTTTATAGATATAATAAAAAAATATTTTTATTCAAACATATCATGTGTTGAAAATATTTTCTGTAGAAAAATATCATATTAATAATTAAGTTCTCTGAATTTTTTTTAACATTTATTATCATTTAAATGACATCATATTTATCTTTATTTATGTTTAAGCACAATAATAGATTTATTATTTTTAAATAGATCAGTTTAATTTAGATGAATAATTTTTATAAAAGTATCATTACATAAAATATGATTTTTTTACAATGGTAAATAATATTTACCTTCCTGACATAATTTTATAGATAAAAATTATATTTAACCGATTATATATTTTTATGAAGATGACTAAAATTAATCAAATAATTTTATCTAAATAAATTGAAAAATGTTTTTAATTTTATTTTTAATAGAATATCTCATAATTCATAAACAAAATTGGAAAACATTTAGTTGTAAGTATAATATAAATTTATTAGACACCTTGAAGTAAAAATAGGATCAATCTTCTCTTATTTTATGGTATATATTTCTAATATTTTCAATTTAAATCATTATATAACCACAAAAAAATAAACATCATTGTGCATGAAAATGAATTTGTTATTGAACATATATTTTCATTCATAAAAGGATTATATTTATTTTCTATCTCTATTAATTTAATTTTTTCAATGAATTGGTATTAAAATGAAATTCATTATTATTACAACATATAATTTATAATTTTATTTCTTCTATATTTACACTCTATAAATATTAATATATTTTACTAGTAATTCCATTTTTTTGTTGTTTTTTTTGTTTGTGTTATTTCTAAAATTATATATTTACCACATTAGGATTTAATAGAAAATATTTATCGTTGAATCTTTATTTTTTATAATTTCCAAGATTAAATAAAATTATTCCTCCAAATTTTAATTATCACAGACTAATAAAATTAGTTAAGGGTATCAAAATAATAAGCATGTATGAACATATATTTTCAAATGATTGAAATATATTAATATCTTATGTATGAATCAGAATAAAATTTCATTACTTTCATGATGTTAAAAAACAGATTCATTTTTTCTTTAGAACCTTTTTCCCATGTTCCCTAATTTTCTATAGATAATGAATCTCTTATTTTTATTGAGAAAATCCCATATCTGCTTCTTTGAATATTCATAACATGAGAACAATTGAACAATCAATACTTTATCATCATTAACAACTATGCTTTCATTAGACACCATTCATATATTATTGTGTCGGAATTTTAATTAAAAAAATTTCCCCAGTTGACATTAATTCATGATAGTTGAATATTAATAATCAAAATGTTTTATTCTTTAGTTATTATATGGTTAGGCTAATTATAAAGACCATTTCTAAATTGTCTATAGAATCCATTGTAAAATTTTATCTATTGAGATTCATCCATTACTAAAACCAAAATATTTTTTTAGAGTGACTTAAAACATATGATAATTATTATAATATTACTATATGAAAAAAAATCCACAAAATAAATTCTCCTCCAAAATATTGGCCTTTAGTTTAAAAAAATGAAATTCTATTTTATTTAGTTTTATTTTGGCTAGGTTCTCTAATATTTCATTACATAATTTAATATATCATATCTAATGTCTTGTGAAGAGAATTTTATCATTCAAATCATATTCTATAGGGGTTTCTACATATATGTGCAATACTAGTCAAACTCAATATTCCTCGGAGTGAATATTGTGTTAATAATAGATTACTCTATAATAAAATTAATACCCCTACGTTCACTTGGGCCACATATACATCCCCTTAGAACTTTCCATATAGAGATGTAATTTTCTAGAGAATCACATTGTCACTACATCACAAAAATACCAAGATGTTTTCCTATATATAGACTTATACCTAGAGTTTTTAATAATTCTTTCTTATCCTAATACATAAAAATATAAAATATTAACCCAACTAACCTATATTATTATCAATAAAAATATGATCATCCTTAACTTATCTACCCACATATTATATTCATCTAACATCAAAACATCTAAATATAACTTGACATAGCTCTGATAAAAAATCCATTTCATTACAATACGATGATATACATTAACTAATATAAAGAAAATATTTCAAACATAGATTCCCTTGACCTTTTATGGTTCATGGTGAAGAGAGTAATTATAAAAAAAATATAACAGAACAGATTCCTTTTTGAACTAATATATACAGTTCCAATTATATAAGCTACTAATTATTCCAAAACAATACTTCAAAGTCACCTAAATATTATCCTAAAGTAATATTATACTATAAATATCCTATAACTCTTAGAAATTATAATATATAATTCTCTCTAAATAAATTTTTTTGAGTCGATATATTTTAATACAGGCAACACTGAATTTAAATTAATTATGATATATATATATTATTATATAACCAGGAAAATTATAATGTATCCACTCAAATAAGTGGTTTGAATATGAATAACACAATTATAAAAAAATTATAAAATTTTTATATGATTTAAATTCATTTATAAATATTTTCTTAAATTTTACAAAATTTATTTTATGATTGAAAAATATATTTTCTATAAAAAAATTTATTAATTTTTTTTGGGAAAATATTATAATTAATTAATACCAATATTAGATTTGTTTTGACCAAAAATATATCATTATTTAATTCGTTAAATCAAAATTATATTTGGCTAATTTTCTTGTTTTTTTATATGATTCATTTGACACTAAATTGTTTAAAAAATTATTTTTAATATAGTTTTTTTCTTATATTTTCAAAATTAATAAAATTTCTTCATTTTACCTAATTTTATTTTTATGATCACTAATTAAATAAGGTTTATTGAAAAAACAATAATACATGATTATGGTTTCCAAAATACCTACACATGAAATTTTTTCTTCATAAAAACCGTTTTTCATCATGTTTTTCTTGATAAATTTGGAAATAAATTCAACCACTAATTTGAATTTTATTTCATAAATGCATTCTATAATTTTAAAAATCATAATTAATTTAAAATATTATGATAAACATAAATTTTGGACATTATGAATCTATATTAAATATTTCCTCCCTTGCTAAAAGTGATATAATTGGGTTAAACAATTGGGTAATGATTTAAAATCTCTATAACAAAATCATATATCATGAAATATGGGTTTTTTAGAAAACGATTTGTTTATGAAATTAAATAAAGTATTTTAAAACAATATTTTACATATTATAACCCTCTCATGACTTTTTTATGATAACTTATATTTTATCCAATTAATAAACATTATTGGGTCTTTAAGTTTAATGTAATGGATGGAAGAATACATTCAGTTCATTCTTACGCCAGAACACTAAAAACCATAATTTTTTATTACTTATAAAAAAATTCATTCAAACATAATTATTACATTATTTCAAGGTGAAAATATTTTTACGCATAAAATTGGATGTTTTCTTAAAACCAATTTTTTATGAATTCCTAATTGTTATATAAAATATAATTTCTTCAACCAATAGAAATTGAAAGTGACAATATGTTTTCACTTTTTTATTCTAAAATTACAAATTTTTATATATGTTCCCACCTAATTTTGATCATATAATTCGATTTTCATTGTAAAATATTAACTTATCATGATTAATGTTTGAATTATATTAAAGTTTTTTTACAAGTATAGAAGTATTTAAAAAATATAATAAAAATGTAAAAACATTATTATTTTGGTTTATTTGGAACATATTATATCTTATTTTCTAATTTTTCGATCATTGGATCCAATTCACATTATTATTTTATATATTATTTAGTATTTTATTTAGTTTTCAATGGTCCATTTACCTCACATATTAATAGATACCATATCTCTTCTCTTATCCACACATCGTGTGATTTTTATAAGAAAAAATTCTCTTTGAAAATCCCCTACTCAATTCCTTATCCATTTTATTTTTCTACTTTTTCTTCCAAAATACCATCCTTTCAGGGCATAATGATTAAGAAAAAGAGATTACTCAACAAGGATATACAAATCATAACTTAGTACTTTCAATTTGATTTTATATTTTTACATTTCTAAATATATGGTATTTGTCATTACATAAAAATATTAATGTAACCTAAATATACTAAAACTAAATTATTATTATTTAACATCCTTTATACTCCATTATTTATATCAAATTGGAAGAAAATGTATTACTCCTATATATGTGTGGACTTGAACCACCATATAGTGTTACAATTCATTTTATAACCCCATCATGTATGGATAATTATTACGTTAGATTTAATATTTTTAGAAAATATTTTTTATATTATTATAGTTATTTATTGATAAAATATTTTTTACCTTTAATATATTATTTTTTATTAAATAAAAATAGTTTCCATGTGTATGTACGACCTTCCATCTCTATGATCAATGAAAATATTATATATATATATATATATCATTAATAGATTATTATATATATCTTTATAATTAAAAAATGAATTATTTATATATTTATTAAGATTTTTGGTATTTTGGAACTAATATCATAGTATAATTATGGGAACTAATAAATCGAAACATGAATAATAAGTGAAGCAGTTATCACCAAGAAAAGTGATTTAAATAAATTATTATTAATAAAGAAATGATGAAATTTTATAAGAACATAATATATGATATGATATATTTGATTATTCTTTTATAATATATTTATAATAAATATATATTTACTATATATGAGAATAATGTATGTGTGATGAAAAACGAGTCTCGAGGTAAGATATTTAGGTTTCAATACCATTTTTCTATGACTGTTTTTAATGAATTTATATTAAGGAAATTATTTTAAGAATGTCTAATAAAACCATTCATTTTCTCATGCCCTGTCACAATTTATAGAAAAATAATATTTCAATACCATTCTCTTCTCTTTGGTATTCTAAATAGTTTTAAAATATTTTATGAAAATCCATTCGTATTTCTACTCTTTTAATCGAAAAACCTATTTCTCTTATATACATGTTTTCAAGAATTTGGTTAAAATTTTAATTTATTATTATTAAATTATTGTTTAATTATTTTTTAAATAATTTTTTAAGTCTAAAAAATGTTTAAAAATATTCTCATTTTTTTAACAATGTACATATTAGTGAATGTGTAAACACAATCACTATTTTAATGATTATGGAATAAATGGAATTTCCCACTATCACGACTGCTCTAATTATTTAACCTCAAATTAATATTATCTCTAATTATTTTTAAATAAATTTTTTTCATTTCTGTTATATAATTTTTTTTAATTTAAATAAGTAATTTAAAATTGAAAAACAAAATTTCCCAAAGAAATATTACAATGATTTTGTATTAGTAATTTTTATCTACAATAAGATCATTTGATATTAATTTTACTTTTCTGAAGATATGATACAATATTATCATCCTTTTTCGTTCTCTTTATGGTTTATGATTGTGGTAATGAAATTATTAGAAAACCAATTTAATTTCCACAGTTTACGATATGATCATATGATCAATGTTTTAGGATCCTTTAGAATTCATAGGGATGGATTATGATTTTTTGATTAGTGGGCCCAAATTTATATGGCCTCTAATTACTTGGGTAATGATATTTATCTCATGAGAAAATTATAACTATAGTTGGGAGTTAACCAGGTTCAACAAGGGACTATGTCCACATTGATATTTTCGGTAGTGCACATTGACTAAGGATACAATGGAATGGGGTGTGTAGCCAATACAATATGATAGTATTGGTAATGATACTAATCTTAGGAAATAAATTTATATCCTTATGTGAATACCAATACCATAATCCTTATGATTATGATGTGTTCATAAAGATTATGAGTAATTATTAATGATTCTACACACTAATCAATGTAATGAAAAATTATTATGAAATTATTTATGATTTAGGTTATTTTTCTAATTAGGTATTATTATTGTAAGTCATTATCTTATTATAATACCCTTAAAATATCATATGATCCTTTATGATCATTTATTGATATCTACTCTTTACCCACACTAAGAATACAAGATCATCATTTCTTATGTTTCCATTCCCCATGATATCAGAAATGGTTTTTTATAGGGTATGTATAAGTAGAGTGGGATGTGGGGAATTTTTTTTTGGAAATTTTGAATATATTTTATTAAATAAAAAAATTACTATCTTTCCTCAAAAAACACAAACATTTTGTGGTTTTATGATGTATCATAATGTTATGTAATGAAAATTCTTCTAATAAGATGTAATATCATTGTGAAAATTGTATTGTTTCATATAGAAGGAATTCATTATAGTATAAGTTAATATAATGATATTATAATTATAGAACTATGTTTAAAACCCATCAGATATGTCTTGCTATATGATAGAATCCAATAGTTTTGGTAAAGTTTAAAATATGTTATTTTCCTAGAAATATATCACTGTCTGAAAAGTAAAAGTGGACGTAGTTTTAGGATAGATGAATCTTGGGGTAACTACATCAAAAAGAGTTGGTCGATTTTATGTTTTCCATCATTCTAGTGCATGGTAAATACTACCTTATTATTCACCTAGTTTGAAACTCTTATAGGATATGCAAGGGTTAACACATAGTTTCTCTATAATCAATTTTTAGAGATTTAAATAGATATTGACCATGAATGAGTACATTTAAGATATATTGATCCTATATTTAAAAGATGTTGTCAATGTATAGATATCACATAAACTATTTTTCATGATTATATGGTTTCACCTGATAAATAGCCTTCTCTCTATATTATTTTTATTTTTTTTCAATTGATGGAACAAAGGGGAACAGTGATAATTATGAATGTGTTGGGAAATGTAATGATTTCATTTTATCTTATCAAATTCTATGGGTGATGGAATGTAAAATTTTGTTCTGATTCTTGATCTACTTTCTCAGGCAATGGTTCTACAAGTCCATAATAAAAAAGAGGGAAGAAATTCTTGTGAGTCCTTTTAGAGGGAACATCCTCCATTATTTAATGGGTATGATGGTCCTCTACTTACTGAGTGATTGATCAGTACCATTGAAAAATATTATCATTTCTCTAGTTATCAAATCATGATAAATTAAAATTATATGTTTATTAATGGGAATGATAAGCAGATCAATGGTGGATACATATTAATAACATAAGGAAACCTGATGAAATTTACACTATAAAGTGGTATTATTTTACAATATGTTATTACAATAAAAAAATACTTTTATTCTTAGTATGATATAGTTTAAAAATTTATTTATTGTTAAAAAAATTAATGATTACTCCATTAGTACCTATTTGGAAAAAAGTTATAATACGTTTAAGGTTTTCTTCAGGTATTATCATTTAACTAGAGAAAAATATTGATGGAGACTTCCATGGAATAAAACCAAGTGTTTTATGTGCTTAACCCATGAGTTACATAAATAGTTTTGAAGAATTCATTAAATGTTTTTGTAAGTTATAAGTAGATATTTTTTACCCATAAATATCATGGTTTTGATTAGTAAATAAATATGGAACTTAAAGGAAATTATAATAATAAATTCCCTTGAGAGAAGAAGACGAGATTTCTTGTATGCTCTATGTATGGAAGGAATCATGGAGTAAATTTTCATAAGGGGGATATTATATTTTTCATTTGTGGAAAAAATGTTCATCGAGTAAGCGTAAGATGAACTGATTTGAAGAATCTAGTAAATGGATAAAATTAATAAAATGTTCAAAAAAAGGAACCACTAACACACTAATGTTTAAAATGCATCATTTATGTGAATTATTATAACTAGTATTCAAATACAATGGGTATTGATGATAATCTACATCATAAAACTCTTATGTCAAGAGAAAATATAATATATCATTCAATCACTACTGAAAAAGTAGTTCACAAGAATATTGAGGGAAAAGATAAATTAATATCCACTCTATAAATGAATTTTCTTACATATTTATAGATCATTATAATACTTAATATACAATGAATTTGATAAAGGTTTTACATCACCACATCAATGATTATATTTTGAGTTATAAGTAAAAACATTTAAAGTAATTATATTTTTATTAAATGTTTATCCCTAAACTTTATCAAAATCTTATTGGAATAGTATTCTTTTACATATTTTTATTCAACCCCTAGTTGAATTTTATATGATTTAAGGATTTCATTGGCTCTCCTAATATATAAAACATATCAATTTGTAAGGCCTAGAAGACAACATTTTAATTCAGAACCACCCCATGATCATCTTTAAAATGATGAATATAAATATCCAAAATAAGTTACATCTTCTTGTTGTAGAGAAATACAGAGCCAACATATATGGATATTACATCGTTTTAGATGAATATTCAGCGCATTACAAAAATACATTCCTAGTGATTGTAAAATATTGTTTTGTTTGGAATCATGGATAAAAATCTTCTAAACCAGTGAAATATCTTCAATGATTTCTAAAAAAGTATTCCCCTATAGTACTTATACCTAAAACATTTACTCATAACTTGGGTAAAAAATCATAAAAAAAGATGTTAGCTCATATTCTCAGTAAGGGGAAAGTAGATACATAATCATAACATAATAATATCGGTATAAGAACATGAGAATGAAATATGAAGACCTTGACCTACACAATAATGACAATTGACATGTGTCATGGCACAAATATTGGATATTCATAAGACATGAATTATAACGTAATCAGGAGAATAATCTATGAGAACATAACATAGTAAAAAGATAGTGAATTTTTGGAAGATACATATGAATTCAAAATAATTTTTATAGTTATCCATTCATCACTACCAAAGCCATTTTGGTAGTATGGAATCACTCCCCATACAATCGTGTTATTCATGGATCACTCCCTCAACCATCTTAATAGTCATGGTTCACTTCAAATACCATCTTAACTGAAGAACTCCTTCCCTAAACCACATTCACTCCCCATTCCATACATGTTTATCTCATGTGATATAAATATTTAACCAATGATTTGGAGGGAGATAAATGTCCCACCCATATCATCATTAAATCATACATATATGTGCCCCAAAATCATAAATAATAATATCATTACCCATGAACTGAAATGGGTTTCATAAACATGTAATCCTATATGAACTTACAGTAAACGACATGTTTTATAATAATTTAATAAAAAGAAGAACAAGGGAAAATTAGCGGTTTCATATGTATATAAACCACGAAAAAGAAATAGGTTTCATGAATATCATGTTATAACCATTTAAAGGTATAATATGAATGGTATTATTGGATCATACCCCCAATAAATCATAAACTATTAAAATTTTCTTTATAATAGATGGAGAATTATTTTGAAAGGCCACATGAAACATTTATTAAGGTTAATCAAAATTCATTGAAAATAATTTTTATAAAACCATTTCAAAATAATTTTCTTAAAAATAAAGCTTCATAATTTAAAATAAACAAATAATTAAGGAAAATATATATTTCTCTAAGAACAAAACATTTTAGAACATAATAAATTTTGAAAACCATTTTCTATTATAATTTATTTTGAAACTTAAAATAGAATATTTAAATCGTTTAAATCATTTTCCTTGAAAATAACATTGTGAAAACATATTATAGTTTCATTGAAAATAATTTAAAATACCATAAAGGTTATAAGTTATATGAGGAATAAATTATATGTTTTTATGAATCCATAGTGACCATATTTATAATGTTTAAGACTTCCATCATTTGGAAGGGTTATAAGGATAACAATTTATGGAATGGTTTAAGATAAACTCAGAATTTGTTTTTAGAGATTAAATTTTTATATCTCATTTTTGGGGATTTATGCATATTTGATAACATGTCCTAACCATATCATTTTGATTACTAATAAATTTATATGTAGTGACATTTCATTCTACCTCATGATATGTTAGTACATAAGGAATGTTACATTCACCTTTATTTTTTAGAATAAGAGATTAATAAGAAATTGATCAGGGAATGAGAAATGGTGGGATTGTGATGGAATCAAGTAAGTATACATTTTCATTAAAATTATTCAACATTAGGAAAAGGGTCTGGAAAGATATTTTTGACCTATTATAATTATTATTTATGGTATCAATGCACTATTTCATTCTTCTTCGGTTTATGGTTTTTTATTTTTTATATTTCTCAGGATCACCAGCATTCTTGTGATTATGGATCGTTATCATTCTCTGTGATTATTTATGATTTTCATCTATTTCCTTATATTCACTTACAACCTATGTTCTCATATGTGGAAAAATATTTATTTGTTACTTTGGATAACTATTATTTTTCCAACATTCCTTTCTTAATGAATTTTTGGTATTCATTTTTACGATGTTGGTTTTTATGAATAGATCATTCATGTATTAAAAATTTGACAACCTAGATGCAGTTATAGGGATATATTAATTTGAAGGGGGGTGGTAAATTGTAAATCCAAGTTATTTTAGGAAATATTGTTTTTGAAATAATTTAATTTTTTGGATATTTTTCATTTTAGGAAACATTGAATAGGGTTATGCATAAGGTCATGTTTTACCAAATATCATGATAATATTAAAATACTTATTAAAATATTATTATAGTTACTACCTAGCCATTGGAATAGAAGTTATGAATGATATTTACTAAATTATGAAAATAATATTTACTTATGTATATAAAATTAATCATTTGTATATCAATAATTATAATTTAATAAAATAACTATTTGAGAATAATGAAATTAATTTTCAAAGAAAACTACTTTTTTATGTAGAATTTTTTTTATCTAAAAAGACTAAACCAACCAATTTTGAATTATTTTTTCAAAAAAAATTATATATAATATATTGAATAAATATTTCTTGATACTCACCTAGAATAATTTATTGGTAAAATGTATGAAAAAAATCCAATTTAATGAATAAAAAGATGTATTTTTAAAAAAGATAATTTTACCACCATTTAATGAAGAACCCATTTTAAATCTATGTTTTAAAAATTAAATTTTTTTTACCTGGAAAAATAAAAATATTTTTTGGAATAGAAATATCATAATATACATTGGTTTTATATTTTTGTATTTTCCTGTAATGTTTATTTTTTAATGAATCGTAAAAAACACTAAATTTTAATTCAAAATTTATTTTCATATAATTTATTTGAATAGTTAAATTATATTTTAGACTGGTTTTACTACTTAATTTCATCAATTTTAAAACAATTATTTTAATTTAGTTAATTTCAATTAATTTCACATTTAAATTAGATATAAAAATATTTCAAATATGTGAAATTGTTTACTTTAAAGAGACGCTTGGACATACTATCTACAAGTTTAAATTAAAATTAATTTATCCCATTTACATGATATTAATTTTAAAAACTGGATTCTGTGTTTGGAATAATTATAATTTAAAATATATAATATGGTAAAATTATTTTTTGATGAAATTAATATATGCCACTTGATGAATTTATTTCTTGGTGTTTATGGTTAAAAAGTTACCAAATTAGTAAAGTAATTTCTCTCTCAACATTCCTTTGAGATAATGGAATGTTATGCACCCATATTTTTCTAATCAGTGTATATAATCCCTATTTACATGTTATATTATAAATATCAATTTTAAGTATATATTAATCTTCCTATAGTGGTTGTATGTACGTTTCCTGGAAATGTAGTGGTGGTGGTACTATAGTAGGTTCTGTAGCAGCCTAGTTACTGTAGATACACAATTCACAAGTGGGACTTTGGGATAAAGATTATGGGTTTGATGTCCACTTTTCCTAAGGTTTATGTGATGGGAGTCATTATCACTGGGGCTTTGAGCAATGTAATGAATAAATAAATATGGATGGGTGGGATATCAACTTGGGGGGGCTATGTCCAACATTTCCAGTCGATGTGTCAAGTGTACATGTGGTTAAATGTAATTGTAACCCCAACCACCTAATTTATTTATATATAAAAGGTTATTTTTTAAGAAATATGTTCCCTAATATTTTAGAAAATCAATGTTTTTAGGGTTATTCAACAAAAATGATATCAATAAAAATTTATGTTTAAAATATTTTTTAAATGATTTTCAAAGAAACTGTATTATGTTTTGATAATGGTATTTTAAAGGAAAATTATTTAAATGATTTACATATTCTGTAATAAATTTCAAATTACATTTTAATATAACATGGTTTTCAAAATTTATTACGTTCTAAAATGTGTTTTTCTTAGAGAAAAATATATTTTCTATAAAAAAGGGTTTAATTAAAATTTTAATGCTATATTTTTAAGAAATATATTTTGAAATGGGTTTATATAAATTATTTTCAACGAATATTGATTATCCTAATGAAATGTTTCATGTGGTATTTCAAAATACTTATCCCTATATGATGAAAAACATTTTTACAGTTTATGATTTACTGGGGATATGACCCCAGAATACAGTTCATATTCTATCACTAAATGGTTATAACATGATATTTATGAAACCTATTTCTTTTTCATGGGTTATATACATAAAATACTGATTATTTTACATGGTTATTCTTTTTATTAAATTCTTATAAAACATGTCTTTTACCATAGGTAAATATATTATTACATATTTATAACACCCATTTCATTTCATGGGTTATGATATGACTGTTTATGATTTCGGAGCACATATATGTATGATTTAATTATTATATGGGTGGGACCTATATCTCCTCCAATTCATTCGGTAAATATTTATATCACATGAGATAGACATGTATGGAATGGGGAATGAACTAGGTTTAGGGAAGGAGTTTTTCAGTTAATATTTTATTTGAGGTTAACCATGACTATTAAGATGGTCATGGGAGTTAACCATTAATAACAAGATTGTATGGGGTGTGATTCCATTCTACCAAGATGGCCATGATAGTGATGAATTGAATACTAAAAATATACTTTTCAATGCATATTTTTCTACCAAAAATTCAATGTCTTATCAATATGTTATGTTTTCATAGATTATTCTCTTGATTACCTTATGATTTATGTCTTACGAACTTCCAACATTTGTGCCATCACTCAAGTTAATTATTATTAATGTGTTTGTTATGACCTTCAAATTTCATTATCAAGTTATTATACCCCTATTCTCATGTTTTTAATATGAATATACTTTTACCTTACTGAGAATATGAGCTAAGATCTTTCTTATATTCTTTTACCCAGGTTAAGAATAATGGTTTTAGGTATAAGTACTGAAGGGGAATATCTTTGTGGGAGTCAATGAAGTTATTTCACCGATTTAGAAGATTTTGTTACCTGATTCCAAACACACTAATCTTTTACAATCCCCAAGAATGTATTTTTGTAATGTTCTTAATATTTATCTAAAATGATGTAATATCCATGTATGTTGGCCATCGAGTTCTATAAAACAAAAGTATTTAACTTATATTGGATGCTTATATCCATCCTTTGAAAGATGATCATGGGGAGGTTCCAAATAAAAATTGTGTCTTCCATGCCTTACAAATTGTTATGTTTTATATATTATGAGAACCAATGGAATACTTAAATCATATAAAATTAAACTAGATGTCAAATAAAAATATGTACAAGAATATTATTACTATAAGATTCTAATAAATTTGAGTTATAAACATTTGATAAAAATATCATACCATTAAATATTTTTTACTTATAACTAAAAATCCAATCATTGATGTGGTGATGTGAAACAATTATCAAATTCATTATATATAAAGGATTATAATGATCTAGAATAATATAATAATTTTCATTTATAGATTGGATATTAAGTGTATCTTTCACATCATTCTTCTTGTGAAATACATTTTCAGTAGTGATTGAATGATATATTAAATTTTCTCTTGACATAAGAGTTTAATGATATTGATAATAATTATTACCCTTTGTATTTGAATTATTGTTAGAATAATTCCCATAATTGATGCATTTTAAACATTAGTGTGTTAGTGGTTCCTTTTTGGAACGTTTTATTCATTCCGTCCATTTACTTGATTCATCACATCACTTTAGCTTACGCTTACTTGATGAAATTCTTTTCCAAAATTAAAACTTTAATAGCCCCCTTAAGAAAATTTACTCCATCATTCCTTCCACATAGAGAGCATAAAAAAAATTCACATATACATTTCTCTAGAACTTTTATTATTATAATTTCCTTTAAGTTTTGGATTTATTTAGTTATCCAAACCATGATATTTATGGGTAAAACCAATATCCATTTATACCTTACTAAAACATTGAATGATTTCTTCAAAACAATTGTTGTAACTCCTGGGTATTACACAGCAGAAACTTGGGTTTAGGCCATGGAAGTATCTACCAATCTTTTTCTCTAATTCAACGATAATACCAGAAGAAAACCATAAAATTACATTAATAAATTTCCAAATAGGTACTAACGGATTCATAATTAATTTTCATAATAATAAATAATTCTCTCAACTATTTCATAATAACAATATAATATATGGTTTTATAGTAATACCATATTGTAAAATAATCCAACATTATAGTGTAAATTGCATCATGTTTCCTTGTGTTCTTGATATGTGTCCAACATTGATCTGTTTCTGGATCCCATTGATAAACATCTAATTTAACTTTATCACGATTTGAGAACTAGAGAAAAGAAAATATTTTTCAATTGTATTGATAAATCACTAAGTAAGTAGAGGATCATCATACCCATTAAAATTTTGATTATGATTCCTTTAGAAGAACTCACTATAATTTTTTTCCTCTCTTTTAGTATGGAATCATAGAACCATTTCATAATAATGTTGTTCAAGAATCAGAATTACATTTTACATTCCATCAAAAATAGAATTTGATTAGATAAAAGTAAATCATTAATTTTTCCATCACCTACATAATTAACATTGTTCCATTTTGTTCAATCAGTTGAGAAAAACAAAAATAATTGTGAGAGAAGACTATTTATAGCGTGATAACATATACTCAAAAAAATATGTGATATCTATCTATTGACACTGTTTTTCAATATATGATCAACATATCATATCCCTAGTCACTCATGGTCAATATCTATTCAAATCGATAAAATGGTTTGTATAGAAACTATGTGTCAACCCATGCATATCCAATAGGAGTTTCAAACTGTGTGAACAGTAAGGTAATATTCACCATGCACTAAAATGATGGCATGTAAAATGATATAAGGATGGGTGCTTGCTAATTTTAATGTATATATTACTAATATTTTCAGTTTAAATCAATATGTAACCATAATATAATAAATACTACAGTGTAAGAAAATAAATTTCTTATTGAACATATATTTTGATTCATAAAAGGATTTTTTTATTTCATATCTATACTAATTAAATTTTGTCAATTAATTAGTATTAAAATGAAATTCATTATTACTTAATCATATACTGCATAATTTTATTACTTCTATATTTACACTCTATAAATATTAATAAATTTTTCTAGTTACACCTTTTTTTACGTTGTTTTAGGTTGTGTTAATTGTAAATTAATATATTAACCACATTAGGTTTAAAAGAAAATATTTAACATTTAATCTTTGGTTATTATATTTTCTCAGTTTAAATAATTTTTTCCCCCCATAATGTAATTATCACACATTAATTAAATTTTTTAAGGGTACCAAAATGATAAGAATGAATGAACATATATTATCAAATGAGTAGTCTATATTTATATCTTATGTGTTACTAGGAATAAGATTTTATTACTTTCATGATGTTATCAAACTGATTCATTTTTCCTTGGAAATATTTTCCTCTATTCCCTCATTATCTCTACATAAATAATATCTTATTCAATTAATACAATCCCATATCTACTTCTTCAAATATTCAGAACATGACAATAATTGAACATTCAGTACTTTATCATCATTAACAACTGAGTTTTCATGAGACACCATCCATATCTTCTTTTCTCATATTTATTATCAAACAAAATTCCCATAGTTGACATTAACTCGTCATAGTTTAATATTAGTAATCCAAATGTATTATTCTTTAGTTCATATATGGTTAGGATACTTATCAGGACAATTTCTAAATTGTATATTACATGCATTTTAAATCTTCATCTATTGAGATTCATCCATTACAAAAACCAAAATATTTTTTAAGAGTGATGTAAAACATATGATAATTATTATAATATAACTAAATGAACTAAATTAATCCACAAAATGAATTCTCCTCCAAAATTATTCACCTTTAGTTTAACAAAAATCACATTCAATTCTATTTAGTTTTATTTTGGCTAGGTTCTCTAATATTTAATAACCAAATTTAATATATCATATCTATTGTCTTGTGAAGATAATTTGACCAACCAAAGCATATGATAAAGGGGTTTCTACATAATGTGAAATATTAGTCAAACTCAACATTCCTCAGAGTGAATATTATGTTAATAATAGATTTTTACCTTTTAAAATTATTACCCATATGTTCACTTGGGCCATAGAGGCATCCCCTTAGTACCATCCAGATAGAGATTTAATTTTCTAGAGAACCACAATGTTACTACTTCTCAACAACACCAATATGATTTCCTATATATAGACTTATTCCTAGGTCTTTTAATAATTTTTTCTTATCCAAATCCATAAAAATATTAAATATTACCCCAAAAACCCTATATTATTATCAATAAAAAATTGATCAACCTTAACATATCTACCTACATATTATATTCATTTATCATCTAAAAATCTAGATTTATCGTGACGTAGCTAGGATACAAAATATAATTCCTTGCAATATGATAATATAAATTAAATAATATAAAGAAAATATTTTATGAATATATTCTCATGAACTATTAGGTTTCCTGGTGTAGAGAGTTATTATAAAATATAATCTAATAGAACACATTCTATTTTGAACTAATGTATATATTTTCAATCATATATTCTACTACATATTTTAATAAAATACCTCTAAGTCACCCAAAAATTTCCTAAAATAATACTATGCTATAAATATCATATAACACATAGAAATTATAATATATTATTCTCTCTAAATAAATTTTATTAAGTTAATATATTTCAATACATGCAACATTGAATTTATAAGAATTTTGAATTAAATATTATTACATTAACATAAAAATTATAACATATCCACTAAAATTTGTGGTATGAATAGGAATAACACTAATATAAAAAAATTACAAAATATTTATATAATTTAAATTCACTTATAAATATTTTCTTAAGTTTTATCAAATTCATTTTATGATTCAAAAATATATTCTCTATAAAATGATTTTTATAAATTTTTGTGAGAAAATATTAAAATTAATTTTACCACTTGTAGAAATTTATTTGGAAAAAATGTTATCATTATTTAATTCATTATATAAAAATTATGTTTGGATAAATTTCTTTCTTTTTTACAGGATTCATTTTACACTGAATTTTAACAAAATTAATCAAATTTTTTTTCATGTATATTCAAAATTATTTAAATTTTCACATTTAACTAATGTTTATTTTTATTTTCAATAATTAAATAAGGTTTATTGAAAAACATTATGCCTGATTATGGTTTCAAAACTATTTACACATATGAAGAACTTTCTTCATAAAAGCCAATTTTCATCATGTTTTTCTTGATAAATTTTGAAATAAATTCAACCACTAATTTGAATTTTATTTCATAAATGAATTATATATTTTTAATCATCATAATTATTTTATTATAATATAATAAATATAATTTTTGGTCATTATGAATCTATATTAAATATTTTTCCCCTTGGTAAAAGTTATATAACTTGGTTAAACAAAGGGGTAATAATTTAAAATCTCTTAAACGAAATATTGTATCATGAAATAGGGTTATTTTGGAAAAAGATATGTTTAAGGAATTAAAAATGTATTTTAAAACAATATTTTACATATTATAAACCATTCATATCTTCTTAAATGATTTCTTATATTTTATCTAATTAATAAATATTATTGGGTCTTTATATTTAATGGCATGGATTGAAGAATACGTTCGGTTCATTCATACGCCAAAACATGAAAAACCATAATTTTTTATTATTTATACAAATAAAATTCATTCCAACAGATTTATTACTTTATTTCATGGTGAAAATATTTTAACTCTTAAAATTAGATGTTTTCTTAATACAAATTTTTCATAAATTTTCTATTCTTATATAAAATTTAATTTTAACCACTAATAGAAATTGAAAATGATAACTCGGTTTCCCTATTTTTTATCTAAATGTCCAAATTTGGTTAAATGTTCTCACTTAATTTTGTTTATATAATTCGATTTTAATGGTAAAAGATTAAATTATCACGATTAATTTTTAAATTATATTAAAGTTGTTTTAGCAGTAGAGAAGGATTACAAAATATTAAAAACATGTAAAAATGTGATTATTTGGGTTTATTTAGATTATAATATATCTTATATTCTAATTTTGTGTTCCTTGGATCAATTTCATATGATTATTTTATATGTTATTTAATATTTTATTTAGTTATAAATGGTTCATTTCCCTCACATATAAATGGATACCATATCTCCTATCTTATACACACATCATGTGATTTATATAACAAACAATCTCTTCGATAATACCTTACTCTATTCTTTAACCATTTTATTTTGCTACTTTCCCTTCCAAAATACCATCCTTTCAAGGAATAATGATTAATAAAAATATATTAGTCAAAAAGGAGATACAACTCATAACCAAGTACTTTCAATTTGATTTTGTATTCCTAATTTTCTAAATATATGGTATTTTCCATTAGATAAAACAATTTTTGTATCACAAATATACTAAAAAGTAATTATTAATACTTAACCACCCTTATCCTCCATTATTTAAATCAAATTGGAAGCGAATGTATTACTCCTATATATTTGTGGACTTGCACCACTATATAACGTTACAATTCATTTTCTAACCCCATCAAGTATGGATAATTATTATGTTAGATTTAATATTTTTTGTAATATTTTTTATATTAATTTATTAATTTATTTATAAAATATTATTTACCATTATTCTATTATTTTTTTCAAAAATGAAAAAAGTTTCCATCTATAGGTACAACCTTCAATCTCTATGATCAATGAAAATCATTTTTCTACATATACCATAAATGGATGATTATAAATATATTTATAATTAAACTATAAATTATTTATTTATTTATATAAATTATTTTGATTTTGGAACCAATATCATAGTATAATTATGGGGACTACTAAATAAAAATATGAATAAATATAGAAGCAGTTTTCACCGAGAAAATTGATTTATATAAATGATTATTAATAAAAAATGATGAAATTTTAAAAGAACATAATATATGATAAGATATATTTGATTATTATTATGAAGTATATTTATAATAAATATATATTTATTATATATAAGAATAAAATATGTATGAAGAAAGATGAGTGTTAAGGTAAGATATTTATATTTCAATACAATTTTTTCAAGATTTTTTTTTCGTGAATTTATATTCAGGAAATTATTTTAGGAATATTTGATAAAACTGTTCATTTTTTCATGACCTATCACAATTTAAATAAAATATAAATTTCAATACCATTCTCCTCTCATTGGTATTCCAAATTGTTCAGAAATATTATATGAAAATCCATTCATATTTCTAGTCATTTAATTGATAAACTTATTTCTCTCATATACACGTTTTCAAGAATTTGATTAAAAATGTAATTTATTATTATTAATCTATTTTTTAATAATTATTTAAAAAAACCAATTTGTAAAAAAAATGTTTAAAAATATTCTCATTTTCTTTTTCTGAACTATGAACATTTTATTGAATGTGTACACAAAATCATTATTTTAGTGATTATAGAATAAATGGAATTTCCAACTATTATAACCACTCTATTTTTTAACCTCAAATTAAAATTATCTCTAGTTATTTTTAAATAAAATTATTTCTCTTAGGTTTTGTAAAAAAATTTAATTTAAATAGGTAATTTCAAATTGAAAAACCAAATTTTCCCAATTAAATATTAAAGTGATCTTTTAATGATGATTTTTATTTCCTATAAGATCCTTTGATATTAATTTTACTTTACTCAAGATATGATACAATAATAACATACTTTATCATTATCATTATGGTTTATGATTGTGGTAATGAAATTATTATGAAACCCATTTAATTTCCACGGTTTATGATATGATCATATGATAAATATTTTATGATCTTGTGGAAAGCATATGAATTGATTATGATTTTTTTATTAGTGGGAAAAAATTTATATGGCCTCCAATTACTTGGGTAATTATATTTGTCTCATGAGATAATTATAAATAAAATTGGGAGTTAACCAAGTTCTACAAGGGACTGTATTCAATATGATATTTTTGGTTGTGCACATTGACTATGTATACAATGGAATGGGGTGTGCAGCCAATCCACTATGATGTTTTTTGTAATGATACTTAACTAAGTAAATATATTTATATCCTTATGTGAATACCAACAGAAAAATCCATATTATTATTATATGTTCATAAGGATTACAAGTTATTATTAATGATTCTACAGATAGATGAATGTAATGAAAAATTATTATGAAATTGTTTATGATTTAGGATATTTTACTGATTTGGTATTATTATGGTCTGTCATTATCATATTATCATACCCTTAAAATATCATACGATCCCTTATGATCATTAATTTATATATACTATTTACCAATACTAATAATACAAGATCAATATTTCACATGTTTCTTTTCCCCAGGATATTAGAAATGGTTTTTTATAAGGTATGTATAAGTAGAGTGTGACATGGGACTATTTTTTGACAATTTTAAAATATTTTATTAAATAAATAAATTTCCTATCTAGCCTCAAAAAACAAAAACCTTTTATGGTTTCATCATGTGTGATAATGTTATATAATGAAAATCCATCTAATAAGATGTAATGTTATTGTGAAAATAGTATAGTTTTATATAGAAGGAATACATGCTAAGATTAGTTAATATATAGAGACTAGAATTATATAACTATTTTGAAAACACGTGGGATAAGACTTGATATATGATATAATCCAAACGTTTTGTTAAGGTATAGAATATGTTATATTCCTAGATATACATCATTGTATGAATATTAAATGTGGGCGTTGTTTAAGGATAGATGAATCTTGGGGCACCTATATCCAAAAGAGTTGTTCGAGTTTATCTTATCCATCATTACGGTGCATGGTGATTATTACCTTACTATTCACCTAGTTTAAATATCCTATGGTATATGCATGGGTTAACACATTGTTTCTCTCTAAACCATTTTTATGGATTTGAATAGATATTGAACTTGAATGATTAGGTTTATGCTATATTGATCATATATTTAAAACAATGTGTCAATATATAGATAACACATAAATTTTTTCATGATTATATGGTTTCACAATATAAATAGTCTTATCTCACTATGATTTTTTATCAATTGATGAAACATAATTGAAAAGTGCTAATTATGAATGTGATGGACAGTGTAATGATTTCCTTTTATCTAATGAAGTTCTATGTGTGATGGACTGTAAAATGTTATTTTGATTTTTGAACAACATTCACATTCCATGGTTCTATGATTCTATACTAAAAATGTGGAAAAAGCATTCTTCTGAGTCCTTCTAGAGGAAACATCCTCCATTAATTAATTGGTATGATGATCCTATGATTAATGAGGGATTGATCAGTACTATTAAAAAATATTTTCATTTCTCTTGTTCTCAAATTATGATAAAGTTAAATTAAATGTTTATAAATGGGAATGAGAAGTAGATCAATGGTTGACACAAATCAAGAACACAAGGAAACATGATAAAATTTACACTCCAAAGTGGGATTATTTTACAATCTATTATTTTAGTAAAAAAATATCTTTTATTCATAATATTAAATAGTTGAGAGGATTATTTAATATTATGAAAATTAATAGTGAATCCATTAGTACTTATTTGGAATATTATTAAAAAGATTTTAGGGGTTTATTCTGGTATTATCGTTGAACTAGATAAAAATATTGATAGAGACTTATATGGCATAAACCCAAGGGTTTGATGTTCTCTACCAATGAGTAACATCAATATTTTTTAATAAATCATTCAATGTGTTAGTATGATGTAAATGAATATTGGTTTTACCCATAAATACCTTGGTTTTGATAACTAAATAAATATAGAACGTAAAGGAAATTATAACAACAAAATTACTAGGGATAAGAAGATGATATATCATGTATTCTCTATGTTTGTACGAAATCATGAAGGTCATTTTCTTAAGGGGGCTATTAAATTATTTATTTCTGGAAAAGAAGTTCATCGAGTAAGAGTAAGCTGGATTTTTGTGAAGAATCCCTTAAATGGATGGAATGATTAAAATATTCAAAAAAATGAACCACAAACACATTAATGTTTAAAATGCATCAATTATTTGAATTATTCTAACTAGTATTCAAAAACAATGGGTAATTATGATGATCAGCATCATAAAACTCTTATGTCAAGATAACATTTAATGTATCATTCAATCACTACTGAAAAAGTTGTTCCCAATAATAATGAGGTGAAAGATACACTTAATATCCACTCTATAATTAAAATTTATTATATTATTCTATATCATTATAATCCTTAATATATAATGAAATTGATACAGGTTTTATATCACCACATCAACGATTAGATGCTATGTTAAAAGTAGAAATATTTAAAGGTATGATATTTTTTTCAAATGATTATCACTCAACTTTGTTAGAATCTTAGAGTAATAGTATTATTTTACATATTTTTGTTCAACCTCTTGTTGAATTTTATTTGATTCATGTATTCCATTAGCACTCCTAATATAAAAAACATATCAATTCATACGGCGTTGAAGCCAAAATTTTAATTTGGAACCACCCTATGATTATCTTTCAAAGGATGAATATAAATATCCAATATAAGTCACATCCTTCTTGTGTATAGAAATCCCGGTCCAACATACATCGATATTACATTGTTTTAGATGAATATTCAGGATATTAAAAAAACTACATGCTAGTGGATTGTTAAAGATTCGTGTTTTGGGAATCATGGAACAAAATCTTCTAAATCGGCGAAATATATTAAATTTTTTGCACAATGATATTCCCTTTTAGTACTTACACCTAAAACCATTATTTATAACCGAGGTAAAAACATAAGAAAGAGGTTATCTCATATTCTTAGAAATGGAAAAGTTGATACATAATCATAACATGAGAATAAGGGTATAATAACTTGAGAATGAAATTTGAATATCATAACCTACACATTAATGGTAATTGAATTGAGTCATGGCAAAAATATTGGAAGTTATTAAGACATGAATCATAAGGTAATCAAGAGAATAATCTATAAGAACATAACAAAGTAATAACATAGTGAATTTTTGGTAGAAACATATTCATTGAAAATTATTTGTATAGTAGTCAATTCATCACTACCAAGGTTATTTTGGTAGTAAAGAATCAATCCCCATACAATCTTGTTATTCATGTTTTACTTTCATGGCCATCTTAATAGTCATGGTTCACTTAAAATACCATCTTAACAGAAAAACTCCTTCTATAAACATAGTTCACTCCCCATTCCATAGATGTCTTTCTCGTGTGATATAAATATTTATCCAATAATTTGGAGGGAGATATAGGTCCCATCCTTATAATAATGATATCATACATATATGTTCCCCAAATTCACAAACAATTATATCATAACCCATGAAATAAAATGGGTGTTATAAACTTGTAATAATATCATGACCTATGGTAAAAGACGTGTTTTATAAAAAAATTATAAACAGAACAAAAAGGGAAAATAAGAAGCTTCATCTGTATATAAAGCATGAAAAAGAAATATTTTTCATAAATATCATGTTATAAACATTAAGATATAGAATATGAATGGTATTCTGGGATCATATCCCCAGTAAATCAAAAATTATAAAAATGTTTTTTTATCATAGATGGGGATGAATTTTGAAAGACCACATGAATAATTTCTTAATGATAATCAATATTAATTGAAAATAATTTTTTATAAAACCATTTCAAAATAATTTTCACAAAATTAAAGCTTTAAAATTTCAATAAAACATTTTCTTAAGGAAAATACATTTTTCTCTAAGAAAAACAATTTTTATAACTTAATTAATTTTGAAAACCATTTTCTATTTAAATGTATCTTGAAACTTATAACATAATATTTATATCATTTAAATCATTTTCCATGAAATTAACATTTTTAAAACATATTACAATTTCATTGAAAATCATTTAAAAACTTTTTTAAACATAAATTTTTATTGATAGCGTTTTTATTTGAAACCCCCTTTAAAAACATTGATTTTATGAAATATTAAAGAAAATATTTGTAAAAAAATATCCTTATATATATATGGGGCGGTTGGGGGTACAATTACATTCAAACACATGCACACCAGACAAAATGGCTGGAAATGTAGGTCATAGCCCCCCAAGGGGATATCCCACCCATCCATCCTTGTTTATTCATTACATTGCCCGAAGCCCCAGGGAGAATGAAGCCCATTACATGGATCGTAGGCCCAATGGACATCAAATGTATATTTTTTAGCCCAAATTCCCATTGGTGAGTAGTGTTGTTACTGTACCAGGGATGCTAGAGTAGTTACTAGAATACCACCACCACAACATTTTCAGCAACCGTGCACACCACCGCTATTGGAAGATTAAAATATCCTTAAAAAGGATATTCATAATATAACATTTTAATAGGAATTGTATAAACCCAATAGAAAAATATGGGTATATAACATTCCATTATCTCAAAGAAGTAAAATTGTGAGAATAATTTCTTTACTAATTTGGTAACTTTTGAGCCATAAACCCCATGTAATAAATTCATCAAATGGGATAAATTAATTTCATCAAAAACTAATTTTAACATATTTGATATTATAAATTATTCTTATTCCAAATATAGAATCCACTTTTCAAAATTATTGTCACGTAAATGGGATATATTAATTTAAATTTAATCCTATGGATAGTACGTCCAAGCCTCTCTTTAAAGTAAAAAATTTCACAAGTTTGAAATGTTTTTAAATCCAATTTCAAGATGAAATTAATTTTAATTAACTATTTTAAAATAATTGATTTAAAATTAATAAAATTAAATATTAAACCCAAACTAGAATATTATTTTTTTATTAAAATAGATTAGATGAAAATCAGTTTTGAATTTAAATTTAGTGTTTTTGACGATTCATTTAAAAGTAAAACTTTACAGAAAAATACCAAAAATCAAACCAATGTATATTATGATATTAGTATTTTAATTTTTATATTATTTTTTCAATTACAAAAATTTAACGATCAAAGGTTATATTTAAATTGGGTTCTCTATTAAATAAACGTAAATTAGCTTTTATAAAAATAATTCTTTTTATTCATAGAATTAAATTTTTTTTCTTACATTGTACCAATTAGTTATAATATATAAGTATCAGAAAATATTTATTCAATCTGTAATATATAAAAAATCTTTGAAAAAATTATTCAAAAATGGTTGTTTTACTTTTTTTAGATAAAACAATTTCTATATTGAAAAATAGTTAATTAGAATAGTAATTTCTTTATTTTCAAATTGTTATTTCAATAAATTATACTAATTGATATCCAAATGATTAATTTTATATACATAGGTAAATATTATTTTCAAAATATAGTAAATAACATTCATAACATCCATTACAATGGCTTGGTGGTAGCTATAATAATATTTTAATTATAATTTTAATAGTATCAAGTAGTTTGGTAAAACATGACCTTGTCTGTAACCCAATTAATCAAATGGACTCAGTATTGTGTTAAATATAATCAAAAAATTAAGTTACATGTATCCGAATCTACACTATTTGTTACATGTAAAACACGTTTGACTTGGTGTAGTGTATAATGCAAGGCACACATACAGCTTTCAGATAACAATTTCAATATTCAATGTTGCATGAAATAAAAAAATATAGAAAATGTTAAATTATTTCAAAAAAACTAATTCCTATAATATTAATGTTTTACATTTTACCACCCCCTTAAAATTAATATATCCTTATAAATTCAGTAGGTTGTCAAATTTTTAGTACAAGAAAGATCCATTCATAAAACCTAACATCATAAAAATGAATAATAAAACTTCCACATGAAAGGAATTTTGGAAACATAATAGTTATCCAAAGTAGAAAATAAATAGGTTTCCACATATGAAGCATATAGGTGGTAAGTGAAAACATTGAAATGGATGGAAATCATAAATAATCACAGAGATTGATAAAGATCAATAATCAAAAGAATTTGGGTGATCCATAGAAAGTTAAAAATAAAAAACCATAGACTAAAGAAGAATGAAATAGTGCATTGATACCATAAAGAATAATTATAATTGGTCAAAATTTCATTCATGACCCTTTTCCTAATATTGAAGAATTTTAGTAAAACTGTATACTTACTTGATTTCATTACAATCTCACCATTTCTTATTACCTGGTGAATTTTTTATTCATCTCTTAGGCAAAGAAATAATGGTAAATGTATCATTCCCGATGTACTAACAGATCAGGATGTATAATGTAAAGACATTACATATATATTTAGAAGTAATCACAACAATATGGTTAGGACATGTTATCCAATATGCATAAATCCTCAAATTGATATATAATATTTTTATCCCTAAAACCTCATTCTGAGTTTATATAAAAAAACATCCATAAATTGTTATCCTTATAACCCTTACAAATGATGGAATTCTAAATCATTAGAAATAAGGTCACTAAATAATGATAAATACATACCATTTATTTATTATATTATTTAATATAGAACTTGTTTTTAACATACCAAACATGTGAATACCTTTATCTTGTATTCCATTGTAACATGGTAAAATACTAAATTACCAAAAATACGCATTGAAAATTTTCATTTATCATTATTCCACAGTTTATTTTATATATTCTTTAAATTTAAAAATATTTTTTAAACATCATCAATGATAGCATAAACCACTTGTCAAAAAAGTACATAATTTTTTCCGAGGTAATCTGTACCATCGAATTTACTTATTCCCATCCGACATATCATTATCCAAACATCATTATCTCAACATCACCAATAAACTAAGGGTTATATTCAATTATTCAAAATGTAACCTTGACATTGAATTACTTTTCTAGTCCATCAGAACCATTCAAAAAATTCCTATAAATCCTTATCAAAAAACATAAACTAAACAATCCTTATATATTTATAAATTCATAATTATTGAATCCAGTTACATGAACACTTAGATTTTTATACATCATCCTTAATACATTAACATGTATAACATTTCCCATTACTTAATACCACTTTAACCATACATTTCATCTGTAGTATCTTCATTATCTTCAATATAACCATTACTCATAAAACATTACTAATTCTCTTTTTGACCGTTCCACATTGGAATTTGATTTTCATAATTACCATTCATTATACATGTAATGAATTTAAAATTTTATAATGACTTAATGAGGACAATAATCCCATATATTTAATTAACCAAACTTTCGATTTTTTATTTTCAGTTACATTCTTTGTATCCTTCTTTTCCACAGTAAAAACATCTTCATGTGTCTTTGATAAATTAACTAGGGATTTTCTTCGAACATTTTTAAATTCTTATAAAATTAATCTTATTTCCTCCATGGGAACCCATTAACAAAATTCATAGAATATTTTTTTCATCTCTTATGTGGTGAGTTTGAAATTTTATTAAGGTACAACTTTTTAATCTTTTTCTACGAAAACTGATTAGGAATGAACATAACTTCGTTCACTCCAATTGTCATCACTTTTGTCTGGAAATTAGAATATTATTCATCGCATTCAATGTTAACCATGTTTATTTTGGTTCCCTATATTAACTAAAAATAGAAATCATAGTTAGAGAAACATTTTTCATAGTATACAACCTCATAATCAAGAAAAATAACATATAGGATGTCTAAATCATGACACAAAGCGTACTTAATCTACGAAACCTTAGGTTTATCATATGTTATTAATATTCATACATTATTAAGATCTATAGATATAGTTCATAATTTTATTTAATTCCCAAAGCATAACCCCCAGGAATTTCAATATATTTGTGCAATAAAGATCATATTCATGCACTAGTTCCCGATTGAGTCTACCTCATTACATTTTTTTAGGTTATTAGCCATATTTATATATCTTCCATATACATATCCACGTCTAGTATCCATACAAGAATGAATTTTTAATAAACAACTAACTCTATCCACTATCAAAATTGCTGGAAATTTTCTATACATTTACTCATCCTTATATTCATCCTCAGATGCATATCTAGAAATATTTTTAGAAATAACCCTATAGATCTCAATAATGTTTTCTCTGCATAGTTGTCAATGTTTGAATAAAACATTATTTTGATTGAAACAATATAAACTCATGATTAAAATACATGTTTATTTCACGATTTCAGAAGAATATTCAAAAAAATTAAAAAATACATTCATGAGGATCATAATAAAATAGTGTCTTGGGAGACTAGGAACAAAATATTATAACATGGTGAATGATCTACAATGTTTACAACAAGGATATTCCACTTTAGCAATTCTACATAAAACCAAAATTCATAACCTGTGGAAAATAAATCATAAGAAGTGGGTGATCTCAGATTCATAGTAAGGGTGAAAGGGAGACACCTAATCATAACCTACGAATAAGGGTATGTGGCCATTAGAATGACAATTGATGATCATGTCATTCATGTCAAATATCATACACATAATTAATGTAATAAATATTCGTAGTTTGAAAGGAATGAATCGTAAGGGGATCAAGAGCATAATCCATGAGACCATAACATAGGAATAAGCTATATAATTTGTGGTATACAGATAATCATATAAATTAATTCAAAATTTAGTCAAGGAATCTCTTACAAGTCCATCATGATAGTATGGGTTCACTCCCCATACCATCTTTGTAGTCAACTTTCACTCCCATGCCCATCTAAGAAGTCAAGGTTCATTCCCAAAACCATTTTAATGGACACATTCCATTACTGAATTGAGTTCACTTCCCATTCCATCCATGTTTATCTCAACAGATATAAATATTCCCCCATTGTATTGGATAGAGATATTTCTCCCACCCATATCATAACTATATCATACATACTTGTTCAAAAAACTCATATACAATCAAATCATATCTCATTAAATGAAATGGGTTACCTAAACATATAATAATATATTATCATATCGAAAATGATATTTTTGATAATCATTTCATCACATAATAACCCTTGTAAAAACTGTTTTTCATAATAATATTACCATTAAAAGAGATACTAGTTTCATAAAAATCATTCCACAAAAGCATAAACCATTCAGAGAATGAATATTAATGAAATTCTTAGATCATATCCCCAATAAAGAATAAAAAATAATAAATTACTTAATCAATGATACAAAAGGATATTAAAATACCACACGAAATAATTCATATTGAAAATATGATTTTATTTAAAATCATTTTTATAAACCATTTCAAATTATTTTTCTTATAATGAGTTCTTTATAATTTCATTTCAAATTTTGTTTGCAGAAAATATCTTTTCTATAATGGAAGAAATTAAACTTAAATAATTTTGAAAAACTTTTTCATTTAAAATGGGTTTTGAAACATAAAATGGAATAATGAAAATATTTAAATCATTTTCCATGAATGTAAAATTTTGATAACATATAATAGAATTTTTAAAAATCATTTAATAAAATTTTAAGTGAAAACAATTTCCTTTATAAATATTTATATTTAAAAATACCTTTAAAAAATTTAATTTACAGAATATTAGGAAAATCATTTTTCTTAAAATCGTTACAACGAAAACATACAAAGTAATATTCAAGGAAATGATTGTAATGCCAGCAACTATGTCTATATGTGCCAAATATTCATTTATCACCATAAATCTATAGAAATGGTCCTTAATCAGAAAATTACCAGAAGAACACTTTTAAAATCATTTATTAAATATCAAAAACTTTTTAATAATTTACTTTAAACATTATAGGATAATTTTAAAACGTTTTCATAAATAATGTTTTGAAATAACACATGTTTTCAACTGAAAGTATAAAAAATCAGATTTTTATAAAAAATATTTCTTATTTATCATATGTACCAAAGAGTGTAAAAATAGCACTAAATCATGAAGATATCATGCGTAACCAATAGAGAAGTAAGGTTAATATTTTTTTGAGATATGGATCCTAATGTTTCATCAATGTAAGTATAATCCTAATAAATCCTAATAAATGATGATATTGTTAAAAAAACTATTTACACTTTGGCAATAGATAATAATAATAGATATGGAAGACTAATATTACATATGGAAGATTAATATTACAGGAAGCATAAAATATATTGAAAATAATTATATTTATGATATAACTTTTCAATGGTCATTATATTTACCCCATATAAAAAATATAGGTTTATAACATGGCATGTATCTCGATAAAGGAAAACTGGGACAAAATTATTTTATGTATTTGATAACATTTGAGAGATAAACCCTATAAATGAATGTTTATAAAATGGATATGTAAATACCCATAAATTTAATTATATTAATCATATAATAAAATCATTATAATTATATACAAAATATAAGAAAATCGGTGGTGAAAATGGCTTCTGTTTCACAAAATAATAGTTGGATGAGAAAACTCGTACCTTATAACTTGACATTCCTTGTACATATAAAATCTTATGGTATAATAAACATAAGTTTATTATACATATACTACAGAACCATATTTTTATATCTAATACCATATATTATCTTTTTCTGACATTATATTACCCATTTATTAACAACTCCAGGTTAATGTTATGTTTTTGGTAATATCTACTTGGTTTTGTGTATCTGTTTTGGCCTATTATTTTTTACCCTCATAAATTGGTAAAGATATAATTATTTCCAAAATTTAAATTATTATTTAATTTTCATATATATACAGTATATATGTATTTATAATAATATATAAAAATCATAAACATGATATTGAATACATTGTTTTTGGGGATAGTAAGTCTTATGTACACAATAACATTATTTCAATAAAATTATATATTTAAAAGAAAGAAAATTAAATTACATATATATATATATATATTATCATTAATATATAATTAGTTTTTCATATATATCATATAAATTTACAACAACCATCCATAATACATTCCATGTAAATTGTGATTGAATCACATCACTTGTGGGAGGCAGTAGTCCAGACATTCATAAAAGAAGTTATTGTTTTTAAAAAAAATGAAAATCATGAATGTATGTATTATATAATAATTCAGTAAGAATAAATAGATAATATATATATTATATATCATAAAAAATATTTTTCTTCATAATCCCCATCAATGACAGGTGGAAATGAAAATACAAACTACATCCTTTCTGGACGCAGTAGTTCACCATATACAAGAATGTTAAGTTTGTTACCACTTGGGTGGATTGGTTTGTAATTTTAGGGTTACAACTCTGAATAAAAACATATCATGCTATTTATGATACTAATTTTATGTTATAATAATTATATAATAATACTGTAGTGGGTGGAAAATGAAAATAAATCAAAGGATCATGAGTATGGATGTTACCTCTTCTTTGTGTAACTCTTATTCGTTTTCACCAAATTGTTCCCTTTGATTGAATTTTACAAAAATTGAGGCTTATATAATGAAGGAAGGTATTTTGGGTTCTTTTTTTATCATATTTTTAGTGAGACAAATGTATTTAGAGTTCTGAATAAGTGTGAGGGGCCAATTTCTTTTTATAATAGAGAAGTGGCATTATTCTAAATTTCTTAATAGAGAATTACACCCTTGTTTTTCCATTTTAAATTGGTCCCAAAAATAGTATAATTCAATTATAAATGAGAATATGGTACAAATACGTACATAAAATGACTTCTTAACAAATTTATATATCATTTTGGGGCATATGTTTAATGTTCAGTCATTTATTCAAAAAAAAATATTTAGTCAGTGTAGTTAATTTTAATCACCTTCACTAATATTTTTTCTAAAAATCTAAATTTATAGTATTATAAATTATAAAATATTCTTATTATATATTTTGAATCCATTTTTTCAAATTATAATCACATAAGTTTCAAAAATAAATTTAAATTTAATTTAGGTAACGAGATGACAAAGCGTGGTTTTATTGTAAAAATGTTCGAAAGGTTGAAATGTTTTTCTATACAATTTCAATTTAAAATTGATTCCAAATAAAAAAATTGGATTAAATTATTTAAACATTATATAGTTAAACTTTAAAAGAAAACTAGCTTATAACATTACTATTTAATTTAATTATGTAAAAAATATGTTTTGCTTTACAACTCAATGTTTTTCATTATTGATCAAAAAATAAAACTTCTCATAAAAATAAAAAAAAATCACAAAATGTAAATTTTTATATTCCACTTCCAAAAATTATGTAAATAATGTAAAATTAAAATTTTAATTTATTCAAAATTCATATTTGATAACAAATATGCATTTAAATGTGGTAAATTTCTTTTTAGAAAAATACATTTTTTATAAATAAAATTGGATTTATTATTACATTATATATATATATAATCATTTGGATGAGTATAATAAATATATAATTATTATATAATATATAAAATTATCAAAAAAATTAATTAAAATTGGTTTATTTAATTTATTTAGATAATATTTTTTAACAATGAAATATATTTCCCTTATAAAAGTAATTTATTTATTTTCAAATAGTAATTACATTCCCTACTAATAATTAATCGTCGAATTATTAATATTATATACGTTTTAAATAATACTTTTTAATTTAGTCAATATTATACGTAAATTCAATTCCAAAAACAAGGTTGTGTCTATAATAAAATATTAATAATAATTTTTATAGTTTCGAGTTATTCAGTAACAGTCAACCTTGCGTGTAACACAAGATATTGAAGGGACATGGTATTGGGTGTTATAAAATCCAAATATAGTGTTGTGTGTACCGCATGCTAATCTATGTTTTGTGTGTAGTGAAATATTGGTGTGATGTTGAGTATAATGAAATCCACACTTATTGATTTTATATATCAAAAGAAACATTCATGCTTGGGTGAAATGAAATATATATAAACAATAAATTAATTCAATAAAATATTTCAAAAAATATTCGGGTGTCACAGGGTGGGTCTTATAATATATTCATTTGGGATTTTTTTCCAAATAGTTAGGGGTAAAACATAAAATATATTATATATCTATTGTATAAGAATATTCGTCTGTATTTATTGAAGACTTTTCTAGTCATCCATTGAATCGTGAAGTTGTGTTTTCAATAGAACTCATACCTAATGTGACACATAATTCAACAACCCCACATAGAATGAAGGGAGATTACATGAGGTAATTAAAGAGGTGACTCAAGAATAATCATGATATGGGATTCATATTCCTTAGTGTGTCACTATGTGGTACATAATTCTTAATAAGAAAGATGCTTCAATGGACCTTCATGTTAATTTTTGAGATCACAACAATATCACTATTAAGAAAAACTATCCTCTACTTTGTATTGATAAAATATTTTTTCAAATTTGAGGATACAGATACTCTTCCACGATTGACTATTATTATATATATATAATCAATTGAGAGACAAAAAGGAAGATATACTGAATATTACCATTCATATAAGATATAATCAACATAAACTTATAGTATGTCCATTTAGACTTACCAATTATCATGTTATCTTCATGGTTTTAATGGATAAATTCTTCAACAGTTATCTAGATTATTTTTTGGTTGTATTTATAGAAGATATTCTTATATAATTGAACACTAAAGAATAACATGATGAAAATAAAAGGATTGTGTTAATGACCATGAGAAGGATAATATTTAAGATAAATTTACCATGAATGAATTTAGGATATAGAGTGTCATAATATTAGGTCATACAATCTCATATGGGGGTGCAATAGTAGATCATTCAAAGAATGAATTTGTTAAAGATTTTTCCAAAACTACCCTGGTAATCGAGATATGTAGTTTTCCTAGGTTGGTAGTGTACTACCTATGCTTTGTGGGATATTTCTCATTTCTATTAAATCCATCATCAAAGATGAAATGGAAGTGAGTAATGTTCCTTTGGGAAGATGACTGCTAGTAAAATTTCATAGAGCTAAAAATTAGGTTGGTTGGGATAGATATATAAACACTACACTATAGTGGAGAAGGGTTTGTAATTTATAATCATTCATAAAAGAAGGTATTGTGATGTGTTGTCATGAAAAATTCTATCTAGATAGCTTATTCCTCACATAAATTGAATATTCATGGGAAATGTTACCCATTTAAAGATTTGAAGTTGGTTTTAGTAATTGTTTTAATTTAAAATATGAAGAAATTTTATTTATGGATGGCAATATGATATATATATTTTTAATGGTCATAAAAGAATGATGTATATATTCACACATAAATATCAGAATATGTTTCAGAGGATATTGTTAGATTTTGATAATGATTAATACTACTCAATACATTAACACCACAAGAATGTGAACAAAGTTGTCCATGCACTATGTCGTGAAACCATAATGGTTTGTACATGATGAGGATTAATAGAGATCCAATATTTATAGATTTATTTCATATGGATATTTAAATCATGATCAATGGTGACTTATCAAATCTCTATTAAATAAATGATCTATATAGACATTAAAATTGCATGTAATTTTTTTAATTAAATGAAATTATTACGAGTCTACAAAAAATGGTGTCACCTGATTCCGAAGGCCAGAGAGCCCTAAAAGGATTTTTGAACTTTTCTTAAGGTACGTTCAGTAAATTTTTGGGCAGTGAATTCTATATTTTGAATAGGTTCTTGGATTAAAAATATTTGGGAATCCTTGAAACCATAGTGTCATGATTCTCTTAAGGGAATCTTAACTTCTACCGGAATGGTTTGGATGAAATTGTTATTTTTTAGACTTTACAAAAAGAATATTAAAATATCAATGAGTTATTTTATTTATTTCTGTAACTGATGGGTAGTGGTGGTGAGACCACTGGGTTATAAGTCCATTATATGGCCATTTACACAAGGTTATGTAACACACCATTAGAAGAATTAATAGGTTCATTAATTAAATTTATTAATGAACCTCATTAATTGTTTGGTGGGTTGATCTCCTCTTTTCATCAATTTAAATGAAACTTGGGCATGGGTTTTGGCATGCAAAAGAGGAACCTCTTATTAAGTGTCATGGTGTATTCCACCAATCTAGAACGAGGCTTTGGTGACCGTTGGAGGATTCCATGATGAGCGCCAAAGGACGTGAAACTTCTCCTTCATCCAGACCAGCCTCAAATGTGGGCACTCCATCTTCATCCGTAGCGACTTCCAATGAACTCGAGGAAGTGGATTTTGTTTTATGAGAGTAATTATAACATCTCATTTGATGATGTTTAACCCCTCCCATGTCATATTTCTAACACAGAGGGTGTGGGCTAAATGAATAAGGCTCAGACCCTCCGCCAATCTCGGTAATGGTTGCGTTCATCAGGGGTGACTGAAAGCTATGGCAGAAAAGTAGAACCAAGGGCTGTATAGTGTAGGAACCATCCCGGGAAGCCCGTATCCACATGTGAGAATAAAATTTCACCACCGGAGCTTCACTAGTGGCCCACAGAAGCTCCTCTGGAACAACCGTGATAACAACTGAGGGAGGCGGTGGCCAGCAATCGCTAGTCTCGAAGAGGAGGTAGTGCCCGAGGGCACTGTGGTGGATGAAAGGGGCAGTCGGCCATCTTCTTCTACATTGTTGATGGTGGAGTGCCGCAGAACCATAATGTGGCGGAGGGTCGTGCCTCCGAGCCATTGAAGACGAAAGGGGTGGCTGACCATTGCTCTCCGCGTTGATGATGGGTGATGCACCGTGGGGGAAGGTCGCTACTTCGAGCTACGGTGGAGGGTGGACCCATGCCCCAAGGATCCCGTAGGTGACTGGTCCGATCAAACCAGCTAGGTGGTCCGGCGCCATCCAGTGCCACATCTTTGAAGACTCGAACAGCCATGCTATTCTGGAGGGAAGCGGGCCCCCGGGCCTGGCCAGCCGGCCATGCAATTCCACGACCCGGTGGGCTGTGCCAGACAGGGTAATCCAGGATGAACTTGCAGCCCAATGGGCCAAACCAATCCAAACCAAATCTTCTTGAGCCCACCCACTTCGGACCGAGACCAACGGGTCGGTTCGGGTCGGTCTGATCGGGACGGACCAGACCCAAACCTTTTTTCCTCCTAGTTACACTTAAATGGGTGTATCTTCTAAAATGAATATATGTTTGATTAACTGTCTATGGTTCCATAACTCTAGGGACGTGGTGGACCATTTGTGATACTCCACTTGAGTTTTGGAGGAAGTTGGAGAACGACCGGGTTGAATCGACCCTGAATCTGACTGGGCCCTCGGCACTAAAATGCATATAACTAACAGAACGAGCATTCGATTAACGCGTCATCTCAGGCATGAGAACCCTTATGACATGGAGGTTCCTCATCTTACTTCATTGTGGGACTTAGTGGTGGTTGAGGTACAACCAATTTCTTGAGGAGAGGATTCATATGGAATCAAGCAAGCTTCGTATGGGAATCCAGTGGTTGGGTGTGAGGTGGAGAATAAAGGGTGATCTTGTGGGGATTAGTACCTATCAATCCTATGTGGGTTAGATAATTTGTGGGTTTGCGCTCAGCGATCATGTATGTGTTAGGGCATATCGATCCTGTATGGGTCAGATCCTGTGTGGCTCAGTGCTCATCGATCCTGTGTGGGTCAACGAATACCTATCCTATGTCGGTCGGCGCTTAGCATTTCTGTGTGGGTTAAATCATAACGATCCTATGTGGGTCAGATCATATGTGGGTCAGCAGTAGATCCCTCTATAAATAATAAGATGATCTAGATTTAGGACTAATCATCTGAAATTAGGTATTTATGTTATTCCTGGTTTGAGCTGAGTCATTTCTTCAGCTTTGTGATTGGGATCATACATTGTGGTTTTTCCTTTATGTAATTCTGAGAGACCTTCGGGGGTCTCAGGGTCCCAAATGGGTGTTGTTACAGTCACCCCTCTATGGGATTTTCTCGCACCTTGTTGTATCTTTTGTTGATGACAGAGAGCTTTGACTGAGGTTTGGGGAGCTTGGGCTAGGAGTTGCACGGAGGTGACCGGTTGATGTGGAGAGTTGTGGTGATGAGCTGTACCAACCCTTCAAGTACGATCCTGGGAAGATGATATTATTTTATACTTTATATCTTTTGTTGTATTGTCTCTTTCAGTTGGTCTGGTGTAGGGGCCCCTTATTTTTGGTTCACACTTTTACTTTAGTAGTTTTACTACGTGGTTTACATTTTTTGGGTACTGAGTATATGTATGTAAAGTTTAAAGGCAATTTCTTCTCATTTTAAGGATACACCTTTTCAGTGCTAGTTGCCAACCCATGGCCTATGGAAAGATGGATATGGGTAGTCAACACATGGGCACCGGGGGATGGGTCGTGACAAAGATGTATCAAATGGGTCAGTTCTAACAGAAGAACTAAGAGTCTCTGATTTTAATATTGCAATAGTTTTACGTGTCTTGTGTTGGGGTATTAGTTTGGGGAGTCCAATGTTGGTGTGGAGACTGACGTTTCCATGCACCAGGACTCTAAATTCTGATTTTCGAAATGATACACGAAAACCCTTTTTGCTTGTATTTTGAAAATGCTGTTTTTTAATCTCTTTGAGTCAGCTCACTAGTTATAACTTATTGACTGTGGTGCAACAGTTTTATTTTAGGATGTCGTTGCATAGAAATCCATCCAGTATTCTAGAGAGTGATCATGATGAAGGAACACTAAGAGATAAGTCATCGTTGCAGGGGCCCCTTATGGTGATGGCACCTTCGAGTGGTGTACTAGTAGAACCACCACTCGTAGGGATGTAGCTTCCACCAGCCCCACAAGAAAATTATGCACACCGACTGAGCACATTGCATAAATTCCAAAGTAATATTCCTCCAAGGTTTTTAGGTGAGACATATCCCGAGGTAGCTGAGGACTCGCTAGAGGTAGTGGCATGGGTTTTTTCACAATGTTGAAACACCATAAGATCAGACGGTGGTCCTTATTTATACCCTCTTCCAGGGAACATCTGGGAGACGGTGGAGTCTGATTCTCCATACGCCTGAGGAGGCGATACTATCCTAGTGAGACTTAGAGACCTTTTTCAAGGTGTAGTTCATACCAATGACATTATGCTCAGTACGTATCCAGGACCTACTTCACTTACAGTAGTGCATCCTGATAGTGGCCTAGTACTCAGTGAGATTCACTGACATCTCTCGATACTCCACCGACATGGTACATGACCCTTTCTTCAAGGCCCGAACCTTTGAGAAGGGTCTTTGAATGGAGATCAGAGTGTCGAGGATATCACTCAATATACTGACATAGGTTGGGGTTTTTGAGAGAAAACTATTTGTGGAGTGATGCTTAGATAAGTAGGCACCGATGGTGAGAGCCACCACCAGACGATAGGTAGTTGAGTCATCTATAGTAGGCAGTAGGAAGATGAAGCAGAAGTCCAAGCTGTCCAGACCTTCCAAAGGGTGACACTAGGATGTAGGGTCAGATGTGTAGAGTCCACGAGACAAAGGGGTTAGTAAAGGAGTAGACTGTGCTTCACATGCGGTGAGTAGAGTCACATGGATCTCGATTGGCCGACCCGCCATACTAATGATCAGTAGACGGTCGAGGGACCACCGATACAGTGGATGAGTTTCGAGAAAGGAGGTCTGTGGGGAAATGGAGGTGGAAGATGATAAGGCCATGGAGCAAGTGATGGGAGATGGTTTGAGGTACTACCATCACCATCTCCAGGTGATCCACCCCGACCAGAGGGAGAAGGTGGACAAGGGAGAGCTCAGATTCAGGTAATAGAGGCCTACGACCAAGGCACTCCATAGATGATTTGAGGTGAGATATGTGTCTCATCCACCTTAGCTTCTGTACTTATAGACATAGGTTCCAGTAACTATTTCATTTCCAAGACACTCATTCAGAGCTCAAATATTCCAATGGAGCTATTGTCTAGATCCTTACGATTAGAGACTCCTACGTGAGAGGGTTTTATGATTACTCACTTGTGCCGGAAGTATGAGATTACTCTAGGAGGTGAGAGCTTCTGCTATGATCTCGTAGCAGCAGCGTCAAGGAATTATGATTTCATCTTTTTTATTGACTGGTTATCTATAGTCTATGCATAGATCGACTATTTTATGCATAATGTGTGGTGTGACCATGAGAATGGGATCGGGTACACTTTCACCAGCGAGAAGGGAACCTTGGCAGCTCAGGATGGACTTTCTCAGAGGAGGGTCTAGCTGATCACTCATCAATTGGCTAGCCTTACCCTCAGAGCAGTTGACATGAGGAGTCTAAGTAATCATGTAATGGTGGACTAGTATGCTAATGTCTTTCATGATGATTATCTGGGACTAAAACCTTTCTTAAAGGTAGACTTCTACATCAACATGTACCCCGGGATGACACTGATATCTACACCAACATTTTAGATGGAAACCATAGATCTTCATGAGTTGAGGGTATAGCTGGAGGGCCTGTAAGGTAAATGGTTCCTAAAGCCCAGTGTTTCCCCATGCGTAGCCATGATTTTGTACGCCAAGATGGTAGATGGGAGTTTGAGGATTTGGGTGGACTATCAGCGCCTGAACCAGGTGATCATGAAGAACAAGTATCCACTTCTGAGGATTGATGATATCTTATATTAGCTGAAGAGAGTTCAAAGGTTTTCAAAGTTAGACCTCATATCATGCTATAATCAGCTCAATGTATGAGATGAGGATGTACTGAAGATAGCCTTCAGATGCTAGTATGGCCACTACGAGTTCTCGGTGATGCCTTTTAGTATGACCAATACTTTAGAATTTTTCATGGGGTTCTTGAATTGAATCATACAGCCTTACCTAAATCCCTTCGTGGTGGTTTTCATTGATGACATCTTGGTACACTCAGTGTTGGAGGAGGAGCCCGCTACTCATTTGCAGATAGTTCTGGATATACTCCGAGGGAACCCGTGTTTTGTTAAGCTCCCAAAGTGCCAGTTTTGGATATGGGAGGTCCCCTTTCAGGGATACATTATCTCATTGGCTGGAGTTGCAGTGGATCCAGGGAATATAGAGGTTGTGATTTCTTGGGAGCCACCCAAGACTATGAATGAGGTGCGGATTTTCCTAGGATTGGCTCTGTACTACAGAAGATGTGTACCTGTATTTTCTAGAGTAGCAGCACCATTATCATATTTGACATATAAGGGGAAGCATTTATTGTGGATAGAGAGATGCCAATATATTTTTCAGGAGTTGAGGCGAAGACTGACGAGTTCCCCTATCTTGAGGCTACTCGAAGAGGGCATTGGGTATGTAGTCTTCAATGATTCATCTTGGACCAGATCGGGATGTGTCCTGAAGCAGGAGAGAGGAGTGATCACTTAAATCTCAAGACAACCGAGGAAACATGATTAGGACTATGTTTCCCATGACCTGGAGTTAGAAGCAGTGGTCTTTTCCTTGAAGATGTGGTGGAACTACGAGATGGGTAAAGATTTTACTGTCTACTATGATCACAAGTGTCTCAAGAATATCTCCTCACATAAGGACCTAAACCTGAGACAATGGTTATGGCTGGAGTTCCTCTAGAATTATGACTTTGAGATAGTCTAAACCCCTAAGAGGGTAAAGGTGGTGGCAGACACACTCAGCAGGAGGTCTATTTTATAGTTGCTGAGTGAGGGGGCATACCAGCTAGTCGCGTTGCAGATATCCTTTTGTGGGTAGTGATAGAGCAGCTTACCTCTAATATATGATAGTTACTTCCCCACTTCATCAGTTAGATAGGGAGGCATATATTGAGGATGTTAACTGTGAGGCCTGACATGCTAAGATATCCTTAAGAAGGGCTCCGGAAGGATTTTCTATTGGTGGGCAGCACTTCATCAATTTCATGGGATTTAGAATGGTACTAGTGACACTACGAGAGGATGTGTTGAGGGAGATCCATACATCCCATTTGGAATTACATCCTAATGTGATGAATATGTACCTGGACCTCCAACGTCTATACTAGTGTCTACGTATAATGAAAGTAGTGGAATATTTTGTTTCGTGGTTCTTCACTTGTCAGAAAGTGAAGGCTAAGAACCAGGTCTTGATAAGAATGACTCAGCCACTTGAGGATCCAGAGTAGAAGTGGTATGGAATTTCAATGGGCATCATGACAGGGCTACCATGTACGTCTAGGGGCCAAAATTCCATCTGGGTGATCATTGATCGACTCAGCAAGTCAACCCACTTCCTACCCATCTGAGAGTATAGATCAGTTGAGGGAATGGGACAACTCTACATATAAGATATTGTACGGATTCATGTGTTACCATCACTGATCATTTTAGATCATGAATCTCATTTCTCATATTGGTTATGGATGGGATTTCAAGTGGTTTTTGGGACTCAGCTACGCATGAGCACCACCTTTCACCCTCAAACAAGTGGTCAGATGGAACAGACTATACACACACTCGAGGACATGTTTCGATCTTGCATCCTAGATTTTGGCCGTTGTTGGGAGGACCACCAGCCACTGGTGGAGTTCGCATACAACAACAGTTATTCCTCAACCCTTAGCATGGCGCCATTTGAGGCCCTATATGGGAAACCTTATAGATCACCTCTATTCTAGAAAGATCCAGGGGAGTAAGCACTTATGGGTCAAGAGTTGGTATGAGCTACCATTGAGAAGGTATAGATCATCTAGGAGAGGATGGAGACTGCATAGAGCCAGTAGAAGTCTTATGATGAGAAGAGATGGAGACCCTTGGAGTTTGAGGAGGGATACCATGTATTCCTACAGTTCACACATCGACGAGGATTACAGGGGTTTGGTTATGGCCAAAATTTATCTCTAGGGTTCATTGGACCTTTCCAAATCCTCAGAAAAGTAGGCAAGGTGGAATACCATCTAGCTCATTGCGTAGAGATGCACTGGGTTCGTAATGTTTTCCATGTGTTGCATCTGAGTAGTTATGTGCATGATCCATCATAGGTTATCGATTGGGGCATGCTGGACATCAACGATGGGGTGACGTTTGTGGAGTCATTGGTGGAGATAGAGGATCGACCGGAGGGGGTCCGTCATGGGTGTCTGATTCCTCTAGTGTGAGTCTGTTGGCAACACATGAATCTCCAGGAGAACACATGGGAGAGGGAGGCTCATATATGTTCTCATTGCCCCATATTTTACTAGTTTTTTTATAGATGTTGGGAATGAAAATCTCTACGGTGGGGAGAATGTAAAGACCCAGAAAAACTATATAATTTTTTTAATTAAATGGAATTATTACGAGTATACTAAAATTAGAGACACATGAATCCGAGGCCACTAGAGTCTGAAAAAGAATTTTGATATTTCTTATGGTATGTTCAGTAAACATGCAGGCTGCGAATTCTATCCTTCGAACCATTTATCAGATTAAAAATTTGAGGGAACAGTTGAATTCGAAAAACAGGGATTTTCTTATGGCAAGATTAACTATGATCGGCATGGGTCATACAAAAAAGATAATTTTTGGAATTTAGAAAAATAAATATAAAATAACTCAATGAGTTATTTTATTTCATTCATGTAACTGTTTAGTGGTTCTGGAAGGACCGCTGGTTTATTCTACCAATTAATGGTTAGATACACATGGTTGTGTAACCGTACCGTTGGGATAATTAATTGGTTCATTAATTAAATTTATTAAAGAACCTCATTAATTGTGTGGTGGGTTGATCTCCTCTTTTATTCTATTTAAATGATGATCGGGCATGGGATTTCTTCACTCATGAGGGGAACCTCTTATGAAGTGTCGTGGAGTCTTCTGTCAACCTAGAACGAGGATTTGACGATCGTTGGAGGATCCGATGATGAGCACCAAAGGACATAAACCTTCCCCTTAATCTTCAACACCCTTGAACATGGACACTCCTTCCTCATCCATAGTGAAATCCAACATACTCGAGGTAGGGGTTATTGTTTTATGAGTTAAATATTTCCATCCCCTCTGATGATGTTGAACCCTTCCAATGTTATAATGCTAACGTGGAGGGCATGGGTCAAACGATCAATGCTCAGACCCTCTTTCGATCTCAGTAATGGTTGCTTTCTTCGTGAGAGACTAAAATATATGAAGGAAAGGTGGAAATAAGGGTCTTGCATTGTATTTACCATCTTTGGAAGCCTGTAGGCACATGAACGAATAAAATCGGACCACTGGAGCTTCACTGGTGTCCAAAATAATCTCCTTCGACGCGACGGTCGGCAACCGCTGGTCACGAAGAGGAGGCGGTGCCCGAAGGCGCCACAGTAGATGAAAGGGGTGGTCAGACATCATTGGCCATGTTGAAAATGGCGGCGAGCTGCAGTAGCATGCCGCGGAGGAGGTTCAAGGTTTTGAGCCACGATGGACAAAAGGGGAAGACGACCATCACCATTTGCATTGACATCAGGTGACGCACCGTGGCAGCACACTGTGAAGGATGTTTGTGGCTTCGACCCCCGACGGAGGGTGGACCCCCTCCCTGTGGGTGTCATGGGTGACTAGTCTGAGTGAACCGGATAGGTGGTGTGGTGCCATCCGGAACCCCTACATTAAAAAAAAGAACGGCTGAGCCGTTTTGGTGGGGAGTAGACCCTCGCACCCAGCCAGCGGGCCTGGTAATTCTGCAGCCTAACGAGCCCCACCCACCCGGGTGAGCTGAGATGAACCTGCGGCCCAATTTTCTGGACTAGGACCAACTGAACCAGGTTGAGCCCAGGCCCTTCGGAACAGGCCCTGAGGGTTGGGTCGGGCCGGTCTGACTAGGTGGGACCAGACCCAGACCCTTTTTCAGCATAGTTACACTTAAATGTGCGTATCTACTAAACCAGAATTACATTTGAGGAAACGTCTAGGGAACCTTAACCCTTATGAAAAGGATAAACTTTTGTGATATTACACTTATGTTTGGGAAGATGTTGGAGAATGGCCGGGTTGGATCGACCCCAAATCCAACCGGGCCTTCGGCCCTAAAATACCTATAACTCATAGACTATTTGTTCGGTTGACACACCGTCTGATTTGTGGGAACAATTATGATATGGAATTTCATCAGGTCACTTCTTCATGGGACTTCGAGGTGGTTGAGCTATGACTGGTGGCTTGAAGAGAATATCCTCCCAGAATCAAGCATGCTTCGTGCGGGAATCCAATGGTTGGCTGTGAGGTGGATAAGGAAGGGTGATCTTATGGGGGTGAGTACCTAATGATCCATTGTGGGTTAGATCCTATGTTGTTCAGCATTCAGCAATCCTATGTGGGTCAGCACATATCGATCTTGTGTGGGTTAGCTCCTGTGTGGTTTAGTGCTCACCAATCCTATGTGGGTCAGCGCATACCGATCTAGTGTGGGTCAGATCCTGTGTGGGTGAGTACTCAGCGATCTTGTGTGGGTCCACTCATACCAATCATGTATGGGTTAGATCAGGTGTGGGTCAGTAGTAGATACCCCTGGGTAGAATAAGATTAAATAGCTTTATGACTAATCATTTGTACTTCTGTATTTAAGTTATTGATGGTCTGAGCTTATTTTTTCCGTGTTATTTGTAATTGATGTCATAATTTATGGTTTTTCCTTTGTGGAATTCTGAGAGACCTTCGAGGGTCTCAAGGACCCTACTAGGTATTGTTATACTCAACACTGCATCAGATTTTCCCACAACTTGTTATGTCTTGTGAAGACCATGGACATCTTTGGCCAAGGATTGGGGATCTGGGACTAGAGGGTACACAGAGGTGACCAGTTGACGTGGAGAGCTATGATGATGAGATGTACCTACCCTTTAGGTAGGATACATGGAAGATGATATCATGAGTTTTTTTTATTTATGTTGTATTGTCTCATTCAGTTGGGCTTCTGTTCTGGCCCCTTACTTTCAGTTCACACTTTTACTTCAGTAGTTTTACTACGTGGTTTACTTTTGTTGTGTACCTAGTCTATGTTTGTACTAGTTTAAAGGCAATGCCTTCCCATTTTAGGGATGCGACTTTATGGTTATAGTTGCCAACCCCTGGCCTATGGAAGGCGGGATTTGGGTTGTCACGACATTGGCCCTGGGGGACGGGTCGTGACATGATCAACCATACATCCATGTGTGGATTAAAGAGGTGTGTATGGAGAATGAGGAAGTATAAAAGAAGTTCAAAAATAATAATTAATTCCATCGTGATCTTAATGGAATGATACAGTTTTAGAACTAGGTATGTCTCACATCAGTAAAAGATCTAATGAATGTGTGTTTGGGTGGATCTCAATGTTCATCAATCTGTATTCATCCTAGATGTATAAAGATGTAATGAGATCAGGAAGAGTATTTTTTTTCTGGAAAACATAAGAATAGGTATTTTAGAGTATGTATCGCAGGTCTTGGAAAATCTATAAGTTATGTATGATAGTAATAAAACTTTCTAGATATTACAACCATTACCGATACTAGAATGTAAATGTAAAAACATCACAACGTATTTTATTTCAAACTCCCAAAAATATTTAAATGAAACATTTCTATCTGAGTTTTATTCAATCAAATCATGAATTTAACTCACACTATTTCCATTAGATTGTATTTTTATCTTTATCATCTTTCTAGGATATAAATTAAAGAAGTGGTATGTATTTAACAGGCATCAAATTATACTATATATTATTGGGATCCATGGTTTACCTAAATTTTTTGAACATCTATACATCATTATTCATATATAGATTTGATTTTCAATAGTGCATATCTTCCATACATAAATATTCACTATGAGATTACCATTTAGACTCTACAAGACATGTTGAGAGATTACTATATAGATTTCACTAGGGGTATAGACCAACACCTTCTATTGTTTTAATTTTCATACAATAATTTCATTCACCGAAGACATCAAAGAACACATTATGATGCCCTCTACAGATATACGTGAATAACTCCAACATGATGGTATGAAGTTGAAGAAAAAGAATTATTGGGAATGGAGATAACTAAGGAGATGATATATAATGTAAGATCTATTTATCATACGTTAAGGTTACATCAAAGTTATATAACAGTTATGTTTACATCCATAAATGAGAATCTAGATTTCAATGTTAGTGACATGTTATTCCTATGAATATATCCTTGGATAATGTGATGAGATTTGGAATGAATGGAAAGATGATCTTCATATATATATATATATGTCCATATTAATTTCTTATTCATATTAGATATCATTATGTTGATAGGAACATCCACTAAATCACTCTAGCATTCATGATGTATTTCAGGTATCTCTCCTACGGAAGAGTATACATGATCTTATACATTAACTAAACTGAAACGTCATATTGGAACACGGATATAACAATTATTAGAAATAACCTTAGGATGTTTGGGTCCTATAGGTAAATTTCTATTAAAAAATCACTCTCCTAGTTTTTGTGTTTGGGAAAACTATAAATTAGATGAAGCTATGTGGAAACCTAATGATGTGATAAGGTATATGTCTCTTTTATTTTTTATATTACTATGATATAATTTTGAGTGATAATTTATTGTTTGTATTTATAAATTAAAACTATGAGATTATATGATATATTTCCCTTAATATAAATGTTATTTATATGTCATCTTTCATCTAATGAAACACATAGTTTATAGGAATCGGGATATCAATATTATTATTTAAACATGAACATTATAACCTATTAATTTAAATTATGGGTATGACTAGGACAATCCATATTAAGAAAAAAACATATAAAGGCTTTATATAATATAAAATTATTTTTAAAAAGTACTACTTTTTTTAAACTCGTTTTATAATTCAAAAATACATTTTCCCCAACAGTTTTTTTTTATTTTTAAAATAAATATTCTAATTAATTTTTAGAAATTTTTTATTTTATATATGTTAAAATAGAAATCAATTTTTATAAAATCATATTCTATTTATATTTCGGAAAAATTTTGTATTTTTTTTAAATATTGATTTTACAATGAATGGTAAAAAATACAGCTTTTATGGACAACTGCCTTTTCTATTTTATTAATTTGAAATGGCCTATTTTATTTTAAAATGGTTCCAATGTAAATTTTTTTTATATATTTTGTTAATAATAAAATTGAGTCTATTTTATTTTTTAATATGTGACTTATTTGTAAAATAGTTTTTAACTAAGAAGTCATTTTTCATGGAAACCCAATTTTCTACATGTTTTACTGATTTAATTTGAAATTAAATTACAAACTTATTTAAATATAATTTTCCATAAGGGATTCAATGACTGGTAGTAGAGAAATTCATAAAATTTAAATGGTTTATCATAATATTTTTAAATTATATATATTAACAATATTAAATATTTTTATCCTTAGTTAAAGAGATAGAATTCAGTCACACCCATGGGGTAAAGCGGCGAAATATATCTATGTTTTTACATTATCCAGTTTTGTGTCTTTTTTTGAAATATATGCATATTTTATTAAATAATAAATTTTTAAACATTAAACATAATTTCAGAACACAAGAATTTATTTTTTGAAAAAAGGTCATATTATATTCAAATTACAAATCTATTTTGGGGTATTTACATTTAATTTCATAATTGGATGATTTGATTTAGATTTCTGAGTAAAAAAGATTAAAAACAATTATTTATTTATTATTTAATAATAATAAAAATTTTAAACCAATTTACTAATTTTTACCAACGTGAAAATATTTTAAAACATAAAATCCCGAATTTTTATAAAAAACTGTTTTTCATCAAATTTGAGTTTTTATATTAAATTTAATTTCATACAACTATAGAAATTAAAATTAATAAAATATCTTCAAATATTTTAATAAAAGGAAAAAAAATATATAATTCCTTCTTTATTTTTTCACATATAATTTTTTTATCATCTTATAAAGTTATGTTATAACGGTTGATGCTAAATTGAGTTCACTGTGGTTTAAATTTAAGATAAGGCTTAGAATGCAGAAAAAACATGCCCAATTTTGATTAGTTTAGTTCTTTTAAAGATTATTCCTTATGATCACTAAATTTTTGTTGGCTTGGTTCTATTTTTTATTATCAAATATATATACTATTTAGTCTTCCAATTTATTCCAAATGTCCTTTTTTCCATCCCTTGAAACATGTTACCACCTATCCTCTCTTATTCACAACCCAATACCCCTTAGTATTATCTAATAAATACATTAATACCATTCTATATTACATATATGGATCTAATATGTGTTGGTAAAATCTTTATAATGGATAATCTATAAGATAAAAGTGGATTCTCAAAAAATATATATAACTCTTAACAAAGTAAATTTAATTTTATTACATCTTATATGTTCTCCAAATATGTGTTATTTTTCATTAAATAATTTCAAAAAAATACTAAAAACACTAAAATATTATATTAATCATGTAAATTGCATTGTCCCCCAACATTTCATTCAAATGAGAAATTAAAATATCACTCGTGCATATATGTTGACTACTACATTTAAGTGGTGATATAAATCATTTTCATCCATCATCATTAATGGATTATTATTATGATGGATTTAATATTTATATACTATATTCATGATATGGTTGGGTTCTATAATATTAATGTATTTTTTACCATTATTTGATTCTTTTCCTTAGAAAATGAAAACAATGCTTATGAATATCTACAGTTTATTCCCTCCATGAATGGTGTAAACCAATTATCTATTAATTACTTTTTATGGATAGTTTTAAAGAAATATATAATGAACATAAATATAATTTTTTCTTGAATAAATAAATTTATATGATGTAACCATGATCAATTTATTTGTAAAAAACTACTAAACTGAAACATGATTTAAAAATGAAGCAATTTTCAGCAAGAATTGTCCTTTAAATAAAAAATGGTTCATAAATGGGTAATAATATGTTATTTGTAAAAAATAAATGGTATGATGGGTATTATTATTCTATAAAATAATTATAATAAATCTATTTGTGTTATAAAATATATTTTATCATGTATAATCCAAGATAAGACATGAGGTAATGGATTTTTGTTTCAATCCAAAATTATTAGGGATTTTTTATACATGAATTTCCATTGAGGAAATTGTATGAATATTACCGGATAAAATAAATTAATATTTTTGTATCATTGGGATAATTGTATAACTTTGATATTTTGTTACCATTTTATGCTCTTTGGTACTTTAAACGGTTTAGTAAATATTTTTTAGAAAATCATATCTTATTTTTACTATTTAATTTGGAAAACAATTTTATTCCATTACAGTGTTTTAAATATAATAATACATAATGATTTTTAATAAAATTTATTGATTAATTAAATTATTTTATACCCATGTTTGAATTTTGAGAAAAAATTGAAAAAAATCCTCTTTTTTTGAAAAAGGTACTTTTATTGAAGGTGTGGAAAAAGTGTTTAATGATTATGAAATGAATGGAGTTTACCTACTTCATAAATTTTCAATTATTTGAATCTTACAGGAAAATTTTCAATGACTAGTTTTCAATAAAATTATTTTCTTATATTTTAAAAATATTTTTATTTTAAATAAGGTGTTTCAAATTCAAAATGTTACATCCCCATGAAATATTCCAATAATCAATTAAACAAAATTGTTATCAATCATAATATCCTTTATTGTTAATTATTATTTTCAATTGAGATGGTATAATGATATCATTGTTATTCATTAATTGTAAGGATTTATGATTATAGTGATGAAATGTTTATGAAACATGTTTCCTTTCATGGATAGTTAAATGTTGATATAATTATTGTTTTATGATCTTATCGCACAAATTTGAATTGATTATGGTTAAGTGGAAGGTGGTATTCGAATAATATATCCCAACAATGCATTGTTTATAGATTGTTATCTTAGGACATATTTATAACTAGAATTGGGAGTGAAATCATTTGATTAACATGACTTTCTCCACTATAATAATATTGAGAGTGAGCTTTGAATATTGATGAAACGGATTGAGGAATGATCTGAATCCACAATGATAGACATGGAAATGATCCTAGGTTGAGAAATAATTTTATGTAATTATTATTATGAAAAAAAAACTTATTTCTTATTTATATAATGTGTTTTTAAAGCTTATGATTTATTATTGATGATTCCACACACTAATTACATTTGTCTTTTATTATAACAAATACATATTACACGATTTATTATTAATTCACATCGATTACATGGGTATTATTATTATAGGTTATGATCATGTTTAAATACCCTTATAAATATCTTATGAAAAATTATGATTATTGAATCATATATCTTATGTTTTACATTTCTAAGAGTTGAGCTCACCCTTTCTTATGTTATCATTCCCCATGTTATCAAGAATTTTTTTATGTTGGGTTTTTCAGAGAATAGTACTATATGAGAGGATCTGTGTGGGATATATTTAATATTATTCTTGAAATAAATTTTGTTTATTCTCAAAAACACTAAACTATTTTGGTTATGTAATGTATCACACTTTTTTGTAATTAATATTCATATAATATTTATAACTTATATGTGTAATGTTTTTTGGCTATTTCACATCAGAAATATTACTTTTCATCATATCCTAATGAAATGGAAGCATAAGAACTAGGTGACCTCAAATGCTCAGTAAGTGATAAAAAATGAAATTGAAACATATCCTTGGAAACACTATGTTCGTAACAAAATAATTTAATCAGGTTATCATAAATACATATACAAAATGAATTAAATGATGGTATGTTCATGACGCATAACATAAAAAAGTAGCTAATTTATAGATATTATGAATTGTTAATAATATCACCAAATCTCATTAATGATTTTGCAAAAAAGATTATTTCCCATGTTATAACCTAAGAAATCATGATTTAATACTAGTTTATGATGTCATTGAATCGTGAAGAAGTCATATGTATAGACTAATTAATTACCTAATATATTGGAGAATTATCCTAGAACAGCCTTATTATATCCAGTATTATATGTGCCACATAATGAAATTAAAAATAATTATATCAAAGTATAATTTTACAAAGAAAGAAATGGGATATATGAATATTCAAATCATGGGCTTAATATATCAATAGAATGAAGTTGGGTGGAATCATAAGATATATTATAGTAAGGAATAAAGTATATTTTAGTAGTTGGAAAATAAAATTTTTATAAAATTGGTTAATTAACATTGAAAATTAATGTGAAAAACCAAACTTATTTATGAAATCATACTGATTTTTCATTATCTAGAAGAATATTTTAAGATATATAGAGGATTATTCTTTGAATGTAATGACTGTAATGGTGGATGGGTTTTTTCTCATGTTTGAAGAACATAAAAACATTTTATATAAAAATTAACTTTATCATAATAATATTATGTTAATGGTCGCATTCAAAATCTATTTCCAATATGGCTATTTAAAACTTCTGAAAAAAATTCATTTAATTACATTTAAACATTATTAATGGGCCCTTGAAAAAAAATATGAGAATACCAAATAAATTTGGTCTCTAAGATAAAAAAACAATAATGTAATGGAAAATATTTTGTTTTTTTAAATATTGTTTTTGATATCACACATCATACAAATAGTAAAAATATATTTTAAAAAATAATAAATGAGATATATTATGTTCACATGTGAAATTTTATAATTTTTTCCAAATATATTGGAGAACAGAAGTGGGAATGAAAATATGCACAAGGAGAGGGAATCATCCATAAAGAGGATAAGTATTATTCTCTAGAGTGATATATAATTGAAAAATAATTCGAAAATTGAAAAACAATAGATTAAAATGGATTTATCCATAAATAGTTTCATTAGTTAAAATTTCATAATATATTATTTTGGAAGAACCCAATCAAATAATAAATAATAACAAAATGAGGCATTGAAACTCAAAAAGGATATTTTGAGTTATGAAGATCACACACATCTTTAGTAACACATGATTGATGTAAGGAACTTGATTTACTATTTTATATCACATAAATTTTAAAGACTTGTAAATTTAAAGAAATTTTTTATTTCTTAAATTAGTTAGAATTTTACGAGTACACAGTTTCTGATGGCACCTTATTTCGACGCCCGTTGTGCCCGGAATAATTTCTTGCTTTTTAGCTCGGGTACGTTCAGTGAACGAATGAGTGGGTTTTTCTATCTTTTGAAGCGGTGCTCGAAATTGAAATATGAGAGTACCGATGAACTCGTAGCGCTGGTATTTTCTTAAGGTAACCTTTACCGAAGTTGCATTTTGTGCGGGTCGAAAGTTAATTTTTGGGGCTTAATCTTAAACTAAATAAAATTTTGTGGTACATAATTATATTTGTGAATTGGTTAATTCCTCCCAAGTGTGAATATTTGTGAGGTGGGGACCGCACAAGCCCCAACCATAACCCCCCAATAACTCTCCTCAAACTCCCCATTAATTCCCTGCTATTTACTTTGAAAACTCCATATATTCATTATGGTGGAGCCTTCCTATAACCCTCATCCTATTAAATGTGTCAACATATTAATTTAATATCAGTGTTAAATTAATTTTCACTACTTTGGAATTAATATGAATTGAATAACAATTCTATTAATTGGAGAGCCTCTAATTTTCTTTTGTTGGCAAATCACTTTTGTAAAATACTCGGGAGAGGTGATCATTCATCAACGAAGAACACCATTCTTCAACAAAGAACACCCTCGACGAAGAACGCGAAGAACTTCTTCCAATGATGCATCTTCCTTAGACGCACCTCGATGTCAAGGAGCCTATGTCGCCTACGACAATGAACCTTCCCCCATCATTGATAGAATGACACTATTCTTCCGTGACGCCCATCTACAGTGACGCTCGTCATCCGCATATCGACGACGTACGACAACAACTTTGAGGTAGGGGGATTTGTATATTTCATATATGTGTTTCACACTCTCGAACATGGAATTTATTTGTTGGGTAATTATTTGAACCACTAACACGGTGGGTACAGACTACCGAACAAGTTCGGACCCACTAGAATTTTGTTCTTGATGTGCGGGGTGTTTGGTAATGACGAAAAGGGACAGTAACAGCGATTTGGGGCCTTCGTAGTGGATTTCAGATCTCGAGACGACCGTAGGTGTAGACGGAAGCAAAAACCAACCACCGGAATGACTCCGGTGGCCCGCGGAAGACCCCGGCGGCATGGGGCGCTGGCATGGCGGCGACGGCGGCCGGAGGTAGCGGCGCTCTGGTGCACCGCCGCCAAGATCCCACCGTCACACCCCCCGCAGCGGTGAGCTGCGGATCCCGCAGCCGCACGGGATCATGGGAGACAAGTAGCGCCAGCCTGGTGCCGTGTTCCTAGAACAGGGGGTTGTGCCCCCCGCTCGGCCAGCTGGACGAGCCAGCACACCCCCTCGGCCAGGCCGAGATGGGTCATGTGGACCGGGCCACACCAGTCGGGTCGGGTTGTGCCCATCCGGGCCGGACCCAGACCCAGTTTGGGCTGAACCAAGGTGGGTGGGGCTGGGTCGGACCAGGCCCAGACCCCCACTTCGGACCGTTTTTCGGTCGTTTTGCCCATAACCTGAACTACGGACCTCCGATTGATGCAACATGAGTTTCATAGGATTCTTAGGATCGAGTCGGTCATTTCGGTATATTACACTCGAGGTTTTGCGAAGTTTGGGTATGGCCATGTTGGTTCAAACCCAAAACCAATCGGGCCCTTGGAGATGAAACGCTTATAACTTAAGGATCGAACGTCTGATTGACGTGTCGTCAACAATGTTGAATTCCTTTTGATGAGACGGTTATTTGGAATACTCCACATGAGATTTGGTCAAAGGTGGAGTATGTCCGGTTTGGTTTTAACTTAAAAACCAACCGGGGCCCTAGAACGGAAAGGCCAATAACTCTCAGACCGGGCGTCTGATTGACGCACCGTCTGTCGCGTTGGGTTTCTTTTGACGAGACAGAACATTGAGATACATAAACTCTGGACTTTATTAGTGTTGATGTATCAACCCCCCTTGGCTCAAGGAGCGGACCCTCGTAGAATCGAGCTTGTTGTGTGCGGGAACCCTAGAGCTGGTTGCGACTGCATCGACTACTATACTGGAATCCTCTGTGGGTTCGACAGTGACGACTACCGTACTAAAATCCTCCGTGGGTTCGACGGTGATGACTACTGTTCTTGTATCCTATGTGGGTCTGGCAGTATTTACCTTTGTACTTGTATCCTGTGTGGGTCCGGTAGAGTAGCTGGTCTTGTATCCTGTGTGGGTCCGACAGCTTAGCTGTACTTGTATCCTGTGTGGGTCTTACAACTTAGATGAATCAGTGACTACATCTTATCATCTCTATCACTATACAAAAGATGTATACCTGTGTGTGCTGAGTCTTGATTTTCAATCATTATCATCAACGTGATTGACTTCTTTCCTGTGTGGACTGGGTTATACTTGGGCTCGGGTGCTGGTGCCGAACTATGATTGATAACTTAGGTATATGTATGGGCATATACCTAAGTAGAGTTGGTTGATAATTCGTGATTGTATATTTCCTTTGTGTTTTATCCTTTTTGTATTCTGGGAGACCTTCGAGGGTCTCAGGGTCCTTACTGAGTATTGTATACTCACCCATGCATGGGATATGCCCACACTACGTTGTGTTGGATGCAGACGACAGACATCACTGATCGTGGAAGAGTCTTGTGGATCTGGACATTTCCTGGAGGTGGACAACCTAGTGAGGCATGAACGGAGCGGACAGACGGACCCGAGGTGTCGAGGAGACCATCTGTACCCACCCTATCAGTGGGATTCCCGGATAATGACTCGGTGGTTTTGGCATTACTTTACTGCTGTTGTACATTATTTTTTAGTTGTACTGTAATTTCTATTGGGCTTGTATACTGGCCCATTTACTTTTCAGCACTTACTTTTGTACTCAGTTTTACTTAGTGCATACTTCCCATGCGTACTCTATTGTGTTGCTAATTCATTACCATTTTTTATCAGGATTTATGCCTTTGGTTCTAGTCGCCAACCCCTGGCCTATAGAAGGTGGGCTTGGGGTAGTAACGGTAGGGTCCCCGAGGACGGGTCGTGAAAAATTGGTATTAGAGGAGTCAATTCTACCGCAAAACTCAAAACTCTGATCTTTCCCTTCTGTGAAGCAATAGTGTATAGATTATTGAGTGTGGTTTTCAGTCTAGGGAGTCCATTGTTGGTGCGGCGGCCGACATATCCCTTCACCAGGACACTGACCTCTGAATTTCAACTCAATGCACGAAAACACTAATTGTGTGTGTGTATTTCAAAATTATTCTTTGTGATTACATTGTGTCAGCTCACCAGGTATACCGTTTAACCATGGCGCACCTGTTTCTTTTGAGGATGCCCATGAAGGCAGCCTACCAGGGTTCCGAGTTACGTGTGAGATGGAAGCCCACCAAGCTATGAGGCCTCGGTGTAGGGCCCCATCACAGTGGAGGCACCAGCAGTACCACTACCCGATGAGCCACCGATGCTACCAGCCCCAGCAGTGGAGGGTACATGCAACCTGAGTGCATTTCACGAGTATCAACGACAGAGGCCGCTCATGTTCCCCAGGGAGATAGACCCTCAGGACGTCTAGGATTGGCTGGAGGCTATCGTCAGAGTCTTCAGGTTGGTAGGGACACCAGCTAGCCTTATGGTGATCCTTGCCACGATTCTACTGCACACAGCAGCAGGTAGATGGTGTAGCCTGATTCTCAAGGTGCACGATGAGGCATATCTACTTTGGACAGACTTAGAGGGTCTCTTCCACTCGTAGTTTGTTCCAGACACCCTCTGTGTGGTGTGCATCCATGAGTTACTTCATATGCAGTAGGGTAGTATGGCAGTATCTCAGTACTCGACGAGGTTTACATACCTCTCACGCAACTCCACGAATATGGTACGGGGCAAATTCTTCAGGGCTCGGACCTTCGAACAGGGACTAAGGCACGACATCAGGGCTTCGATGATTCCCCTCAGCATCCCGATGCATGCAGGGGTGCTGGAGCGAGCCCTTTTAGTGGAGAGATTCCTCGCTGATCAGCCACCAGCAACGAGACCCACCGATGGGCGACACATAGCAGAGTCTTCTACAGATGGTAGTAGGCAGATGCCACAGGGGTCCAAGAGGACCAGGCCATCAGGTGGGAGACCTCGGGATATAGGTTCGGTTGTGCGGGCCACACGAAACAAATCCAGCCTTGCGGGGAGAATAAAGTGCTATGAATGCGGCGGGCAGGGCCACATGGCTCGTGGCTGCCCGACCCACCATGCAAACGAGTAGCAGACAGTGGAGGGACCTCCCAGGAAGAGGCATATGTTCAACCATGGCGGTCCGCAGGGAGCAGGTGGACAAGGCAGAGGAGCTGGCGGAGCAGCGGGTGGTGGATGACATTTCAAGGCTCTACCACCACCACCCCTAGGAGGTCCACCCCGACCATAGGGACCTGGAGGGCAGAGGCAGGCTCAACTCCAGGCAGTGGAGGCATATAACCAGGCACACCTTAGATGATTCGAGGTACTATATGTGTCTACTCCACCCTTGCTGTAGTTCTTATAGACACAAGTTTGAGTCATTATTTTATTTCCACTGCCCTTGTTCAGAGCTCAGAGATTCCGATGGAGTCGTTGTCTCGATCCTTATGTCTAGAGACTCCTATGGGAGAAGACTCGACGATTACGCACTGTTGCCGGTAGTGTGACCTTACTCTAGGATGCGAGAGCTTTAGCTGGGATCTTGTTGTAGTGGCGTCGAACCCTTATGACATCATCTTGGGTATAGACTGGTTATCTACAGTCCATGCCCAGATCGAATGTAATTGGGGAAAAGTGCGGTGTGTCCACACAGATGGGACCAGGTTCACCTTCACCAGTGATAAAGAAGACTTTGCAGTGTAGAATGGACTTACGCAAAGGAGAGGGCGGCCAATCACACATCATTTGGCTAGTCTCATCCTCAGATCAGTTGATGTGTGGAGTCCGAGTTTTCTTATTGTGGTGGATCAGTATGTGGACATTTTCCCCGATGACGTTCCAGAACTACCTCCTCCAAGAGAGGTATACTGCTACATAGACATGTACCCTGGGACATAACTTATATCTACTCCATCATATCGGATGGCTCCCACCGAGCGTCATGAGCTGCGGGTACTGCTGGAGGACTTGCAGGGAAAGGGATTCATCCGACCCAATGTTTAACCCTGGTCTTCTCAGATTTTGTTCGCCAAGAAGGTGGATGGGAGCTTGCAGCTGTGTGTCGACTACCGTCACTTGAATCAGGCGACCGTAAAGAACAATTACCCACTTCCGAGGATTGACGACCTCTTCGATCATCTCAAGGGAGGACTATCGTTCTCAAAGATAGACCTCAGGTCAGGCTATCACCAGCTCAGAGTTCGAGACGAGGATGTGCAGATTATGGCCTTCAGGTGTCGGTATGGTCACTATGAGTTCCTCATTATTCCCTTCAACATGACCAATTCTCCAGCAGTGTTCATGAGTCTCATGAATAGGATCTTCCAGCCCTACCTCGACCGGTTTGTCATAGTCTTAATTGAAAACATACTGATTTACTCGGCTACTGAGGAGGATCACACCTACCACATGTAGGTTGTACTGGATACACTCCGAGAGCACTAGATTTATGGTATGCTCTCGAAGTTCTAGTTCTGGATTCGAGAGGTTCTCTTCTTGGGGCACGTCATCTCGGAGGTGGGAGTTGCTGTGGATCCTGCGAAGATCGAGGCAGTACTTCCTTGGGAGCCACCCAGGAGCGTGACGGAGGTCCGAAGTTTCCTAGATCTGGCTGGGTACTACCGGAGATTTGTGCCACACTTCTCTAGAATTGCAGAACCGCTTTCAGCTTTGACGAACATGGGTAAACCCTTCATGTGGTCAGATAGATTCCACCAGAGATTTCAAAAGTTGAGTAATAGATTGACCAGTGTACACATCTTAAGGCTACCAGAGGAGGGTTTAGGGTATGTCGTTTACTGCGACGCATCAGGGACCGCACTCGGGTGTGTCCTGATGCAGGAGCGCGTAATGATCGCTTATGGGTCACGGAAGTTGAGATAGCATGAGCAGAACTACGCTACCCATGACCTGGAGTTAGCAACAATGGTCTTTGCCTTGAAGATGTGGTGGCACTATCTGATGGGTGAGAGCTTTACATTCTACTATGACCACCATAGTATCAGGTTCATCTTCTCAGAGATGGACCTGAACCTGAGACATCGGCGATGGCTCGAGTTCCTCCAGGACTATGACTTTGAGATTGTCTATACTCCTGGGAAGGCGAATGTTGTGGTTGATGCTCTCAGCAGGAGATTGGGAATTCAGCTACTAGGCGAGGCGATGGAGTAGCTAGCTGCGTTGCAGATATCATTTGTTGATATAGATGGAGCATGCTCTCTTAAGTCTCTCATGATCAATCCTCTACTTCTTCAGTGGGACAGAGAGGCACAGCGTGGGGATGTTGACTGTGAGACACGACGTGCTCATATTTCCACAGGGCAGGCACCTGATGGATTTTCTGAAGGAGGAGAGCACGTCATCCTCTTCAGGGGACGTACCATGTTACATGTTTTACTATAGGAGGAAGTGTTGAGGGAGTTACACACTTCCCCTCTAGAGGTATATCCTGGAGTGGTGAAGATGTACCAGGACCTCAGACGACAGCACTAGTGGCTGGGTATGAAGATGGTTGTAGCAATGTTTGGTTCACGATGCCTCACTTGTCAGCAAGTGGAGGTGGAGAACCAGGTACCAGCATGCTTAGTACAACACTTAGAGGTCCCGGAGTGGATGTGGGATGGGATCTCCATGTTTTTCTTGATGGGGCTTCTACGTAATTCAAGAGGACACGACTCCATCTGGGTGATCGTAGACAGACTCACTATGTCGGCCCACTTCCTACCGATCAGAGAGCAGGGCTCGGTAGAGAGCATGGGACGCCTCTATGTTCACGAGATCAAAGGTCTTCATGGTGTGCCATCGCCTATCTTCTCCGATCGAGATGATCACTTTACTTCCTGGCATTGGAAGGGGTTACAGGAGGCATTTGGGACGTAGTTGGGCCTGATCACTGCCTTTCATCCTCAGATGGATGGAATAATTGAGAGTACCATTCATACTCTCTAGGACATGCGTCGTGCATGTGTCCTCGACTTTGGTCGTAGCTGGGAGGATCATTTTCCCTTGGTGAAGTTTGCGTACAACACCAGCTAACACTCCACCATCGGGATGGCACCATACGAGGAACTATACAACTGACCATTTAGATCACCTCTATGCTGGACTGGCCCTAGAGAGTCAGCACTTGTAGGACCAGAGATGGTTCAGGCTACGATTGAGAAGGTGGAGATCATCCCGGAGCAGATGAAGACTGCACAGAATAGAAAGAAGTCCTATGCTGATAGGAGACGGAGACCACTGGAGTTCAAGGATGGAGACCAAATTTTTTTACGGTTCTCACCTTGATGAAAACTATGGGGATTTGGCCGTGGAGGAATGTTTTCTCCAAGATTCATCAGACCTTTCCAGGTCCTCAATAGAGTATGTGAGGTGGAATATCTCCTTGCCCTTCCACCTCAGTTTCACCGGGTGCATGATGTCTTCCACGTATCTCAGCTGAGGAGATACGTGCACGACCCGACCCACATCATCGATCACGGGGAGCTGGCCATCGACAATGCGGTGACATTATCAGAGGTTCCTGTAGAGATCGAGGATTCACAATAGCAGGTCCTTCGTGGATGGTTGATTCCTCTGGTGCGTGTTCACTGGCATCACTAAAACCTTCAAGAGAGCACATCATAGAGGAAGGCTCAGACGCGTGCTCAGTACCCCTTTTTGTTTCCCTACTGTATATTTTAGCATTACGAGGATGTAAATCCCTGAGGTGGGAGTAATGTAAAGACCCATGAAATTCAACAAAATTATTCTTTCATCAATTCTTTGTAATTTTACAAGTATGCAGTTTCTAACGGAACTTGATTCTGAGGCCCGGTGTGCCCGGAATAATTTTCTGAAGTTTCGCTCGGGTAAGTTCAGTGAACAAACAAGCAGGTATTTCTATCATTTGAAGTGGTGCTCGGAATTGAAATCTGAAGGCACTGATGAAATTGCAGCGCTAGTTTTTTCTTAAGTGAACCTTTAACGCAGTTGCGTTTTCTGCGGGTCAAAAGTTAATTTTTGGGGCTTAATCTTAAACTAAATAAAATTGTGTGGTACATGATTTTATTTGTGAATTGGTTATTTCCTACCAAGTGTGGATATTTGTGAGGTGGTGCCTACATGAGCCCTAACCTTCACCCCCCAATAACACTCCTCAAACTCCCCATTAATTCCCTGCTATTTACTTTGAGATCTCCACATATTCATTATGGTGGAGCCTTCCTACCTTCATAATCCCATTAAATGTTCCAACCTATTAATTTAATATTAGTGTTAAATTAATTGGCACCGCTTTGTAATTAATATGAATTGAATTAAAATTCTATTAATTGGAGATCCTCTTATTTCACTTTGTTGGCAAATATCTTTGGGAAAAGACTCGGGAGAGGTGATCCTTGATCGACGAAGACCACCATTCTTCAACGAAGAACACCCCCGGCGATGAACACAAAGAACTTGTTCCAATGTCGCATATTCCTCGGACACACCTCGACATCAAGGAACATACCTCACCTACGACAACGACCCTTCCCACTTCATTGACAGAACGACACCGTTCTTCCATGACGCATGTCTACCGCGACGCTCATCTTTGGCGGATCGACGACGTATGACAACAACTTCGAGATATGAGGGATTTTTATATTTTTTATGTGTGTTTTATACTCTCAAACATGGTATTTAATTGTTGGGTGATGATTTGAACCACTAACGTGGTGGGTACGGACTAACGAACAAGTCCGGACCCACCGATATTTTTTCTTGATGCGCGGGGTGTTTGGAGATGAAAAAACTGGACCGTAATGGTGATTTGGGGCCTTTGCAGTGGAGTTTGGATCCCGAGACGACCACAGGTGCAGACTGAAGAAAAAACAGACTACCGAAATGACTCCAGTGGCCCGTGGAAGACCCCGGCGGTGCCCCGGTGCACCGCCGGCAGGAGCTCGATGCAGCACCGGCCGCAGTGGGGAGCAACGGATCTCATGGCCACGCGTGATCCAGGGAGACCAGCGGTGCGAGCCTGGCCCAGCGTTCACGGAACAGGGGGCCGCACCCCCCGCTCGGCCAGCTGGCCGAGCCGGCACACCCCCCTGACCGGGCCGGGGTGGGTCACGCGGACCGGGCCAGGCCGCGCCCCGCCCGGTCGGGCCAGGGCCAGCTGGGTCAGGCCACGCCCAGCCGGGCAGGACCCAGACCCGGGTCGGGTCCACCCAGTTCGGGCCGACCCCGGGTGGGTTGGGCCGGGTTGGACCGGGCCCAGACCCCCCCACTTCGGACCAATTTTCGGTCTTTTGACCATAACCTGGGCTACAGACCTCCAATCAATGCACCGTCAGTTTCATACGAATCCTTGGATCGAGATGATCTTTTCAGTATATTACACTCGAGGTTTTGGAAAATTTTAGTTATGGCCAGGTTGGTTTGAACCTGAAACCAACCGGGCCCTTAGAGAGAAAATGCTTATAACTTAAGGACCGGACGTCCGATTGACGTGTCATCAACTAAGATGAATTCCGTTTGATGAGACGGTTCTTTTGTCATACTCCACATGAGATTTGGACGCAGCTGGAGTACAATCGGGTTGGTTTTAGCTTAAAAACCAACTAGGCCCCTGGAACGGAAAAGCAAATAACTCTCAGACCGGGTGTCCGATTGACGCACCGTCTGTCACGTTGGGTTTCTTTTGATGAGACCGAACTTTGGGATACATCATATCTAGAATTTGTTAATGTTGATGTATCGACCCTTATGGCTCGAGGAGAAAACCCTCCCAGAATTGAGCGTGCTGTGTGCGGGAACCCTAGAGCTAGCTGCAATTGCTTCGACTACTGTACTAGAATCCTCCAAGGCTTCGACAGTAACGAGTACCGTACTAGAATCCTCCATGGGTTCGATGATGATGACAACTGTTCTTGTATCCTATGTGCATCTGTCAGTATTGACCTCTATACTTGTATCATGTGTGGGTCTGGCAGAGTAGCTGGTCTTGTATCCGGTGTGGGTCTGACAGCTTAGCTGGACTTGTATCCAGTGTGGGTCCGGTAGCTTAGATGAATCCGTGACTACATCTGATCATCTCTATCGCTATACGAAAGATGTATACCTGTGTGAGATGAATCTTGATTTTCAATCATTATCATCGATATGATTTTCTTATTTCCTATGTGGACTGGGTTGTACTTGGTCTCAGAAGATGGAGCCGAACTTTGATTGATAACTTAGGTATACGTATGGGCATATACCTAAGTAGAGTTGGTTGATACTTCGTGATTGTATCTTTTCATTGCGATTTTTCCTTTGTGGATTCTGGGAGACCTTCAGGGGTATCGAGGTCCCTACTGAGTATCGTATACTCACCCACGCATGGGCTATTCCCGCACTACGTTGTGTTGGATGCAGACAACAGACATCACTGATCGTGGAGGAGTCTTGTGGAGATGGACGATACCCGGAGGTGGACGACCTAGTGAGGCCTGCATGGAGCGGACGGACGAACCCGAGGTGCCGAGGAGACCATCTGTACCCACCCTATAGGTGGGATTCCCGGAGGATGACTCGGTGGTTGCATCTTTACTTTACTGCTGTTGTACAATCCTTTTTATTTGTACTATACTTTCAGTTGGGTTTGTATACTGGTCAATTTACATTTCAGCAATTACTTTTGTACTCAGTTTTTCTTAGTGCATACTTCTCTTGCATACTCTATTGTGTTGTTTAATTATATAAAATGCAATGCCTTCCCTTTTTTATTCGGATTTACCCCTTTGGTGCTAGTCACCAGCCCCTGGCCCATGGAAGGCGGGCTTGGGGTAGTCACGGCACGGGCCCCGAGGACAGGTCGTGACATGAATTATGTATTAATGTAATTTAATTAGGTATTAATCACACCATATCAATTATATAATGGATCACAACATGAAAATTTTATTATGAAATTACATCTATAACAAAGAAATCATTATAAAGATTTCTGAAATCCAATAATGCATATGAATCTGTTGTATAAAAAAACTAAATATCATAATAGCCTTTTTTTATAAAATTTTTCATATATATAAACCATTATCATGTTCAATTATATTTATAATATACATATTTGTTAGTTAGTTAGTGTATATTTTGTATATCGGTTGTGAGTAAACTTAATTATTTTAATCTAGTCTCCAAATACAAATTTTGTAATTCTTTCATCTCCCAAAGTTCATCAATACAAAAAATGAGAAGGTGATATAATTTAATATTTATAATTATTTATAAATTTATACTTTTATTTCTGAAGTACTTCACCAATAATTTATTTGTTTAAGAATTATGTGATGTGCATTTCTTTAGAGTTTATAAAGGAATAATATTATTGTCTTATTTAATATATTAAATTCTTATATTACCATTAAAATACCAAGAAAACGGGTATTTATATATTGATATCCAAAATAATGGTTCAAAATCTATCCTAGATATAAATATATAACATTGTTCATGTATTTGGTTAAATCCGACCAATAATAACATGTTACAACTTATGTGTGAGTATGGCTACGGAAGAGATTATTTTTTTATAATATAATTATGAAAAATGAATATTTACATTATTTGTATTTTATTATGGTACAATTAAATATTGTTATGATTTATAATAATTATGTAGATGAAAAATATATGTCACCTATAAATAAGTTTCTTTTTATCTTGGTATGATTTTTTGGTTGTTAGGATAACAATGATAGCATAATTCCAATATTAGTTATAAAATGCCTAATTTAATTTTTCCAGATTATGAATCTAGAAATATATAATATATCTATTCTCTAAACCCATTTCATGAAACATCCCTGATTTTTAATGATGAGAAATGAATTGTTTTTTCGTGGTGGCAGTAGTCCACGCACACAAATGAAAAATATTTTTATTTTTTATATTGAATGAGAGTGGAATATATAGCTGTTATAAAATAAATATAATATTTTTGTATATAATATTTATATATTTCATTATATACATTTATTTAGAAGTTGGAAGATATATGATGATAAGGATAAGTAATAGAAGGAGGTTAACGAGTAAGTAATACTTAAGTTGGGAGTTTTTTTCTTATCATAAAGTATCATTTTTCAATGATGGGATTCATGAACTTTTTGAGGCTAGTGTAATAAAAATGTGTAGATATCATATATCATAAGAAAATTCAGTATAATTTCAAGGTAATTTAGAACAAATGGGGTGGATGGAATGGGTCTAAGTGATATCCAATTATTAGTGATAAAATAGGGATAAGTCCATGAAAAATAATATTAGGTAAGTGGGAAAATTGGAATTTCATGAGTGTTAATTGATTTTTGTGGGTACAAATTGGTGATATATAGAGATATATATTTTTATCCAAATAAATTTCTTCAATATTATTTATTTTTTTGAATTTGTTTAGTAAAATTAAATCCACATTAGATTTCCTATTTTATCACTTATTAATCTTGATTAAAATTTATATATGGTATTTATTTTATTTTTAAAAAAATAGTAATACAATTCATGATAAATATAATAATTATGAATCTTGTATAAGATTACATATAATCTATTTTTTTCTTAGTAAAATATAATTTACTATTAAATGAAAACATATAATGTGATAAGAAAATTATTCAAAAAATTCATTTTAATTAGTTGGTGTTACTCATAACATTTAACGTTACATATAAATTAAATGAGTATTACTTTAGTTTTATTTTTATTTAAACATATTTTTAGTTACATTATTCTAAAATAGATCAATTTAATTTAAAATTTTCATATTTATTGAAGTCTCATTCCTTTAAAAAAATTACAATTAAAACTAATAATTACCATGGGAACATAATTATATTCCTAAAAGTAAAATTGAGCTCGTTACATAAATTTAACAGGATAATTAAAAATAATCAGATCATTTTATCCATTTATATTTATAAAAGTGGTCACAATTAATTTTAAAATAATTTGGTATAATGTATAATATAATTTTAGAAAAACTTTATCTTCTAGAAATAAAATAAATTTATTACTTTCATAGTAATAACACATAGAAAGAAGTTGACTTATTTTTTGTATATATATTAAATATTTCTAATTTAATCCATTATTGAAACATATTGTAATAAAATTCACAGTGTATGAAAAATGAACTTTCTAGAAGAATAAATTTTTAAGTATAAAATCATTTTATGTATTATGTACCAATATCAAATTAAATTTATCAATGCATTAATATTAAAAATATTAATTTATTTTTATTTTTAAATATATTTAATAATTTCATAACTTCTATATTTTTCCACTCATCCAATAACTAAATTATTTTCATTGATATAATGTTATACGGTTTTTATGATATGATGATTCATCTCTTATAAACAAAAGTCTTATACCAAACATAATTTTATCCAATCAATGAAATTGGACTAAATGATAGTGACATTCCTATACAAAGACATTTATTATATTTTAATGTTTTATTATTCACAAGGGTGCTACTCCCCACACTTCTACAATGATACATCATCTACCAAATTATCAAAAACACTTTATCATGTTACATCCTGGATGATATATCTAAATATATTTCCAAAATTCCTTCCCATAACATATATGATTTGGTTATTAAAAAAAACCATTATGTGTTTTTCAAATGATATTATCCTTGGTAGAGGTATATGTTCTTACCATCCTTTTTAAAGATTTATTCCTATTTGACCGCTTATTATTATTATTATATAACCATATTATAATACCTAAATTAGTATATTTATTGTAATAAAATGATTTTATGTTATTTTTAAAACCATTTTCTATCTATTTTCTGTATAATGGAATATTTAATCTTCACTAATACATATGTGTGGGCTAACACCTCCATGAATAGATGCAATTCAATTTTAATAACCATGTCCCTATGATTTTTATATACATAGATATAATAAATATATATTATATTTATAAAATAATTTTAAATTTTCATAGATGCATTATTATTTAAATTTATTCTTTCCAATCATTTAAAATTGAAAACATTACCCATGGGGATGAACGAACTACGATTTCCAAATAGTGATGAGATTCTATTTTCCAGATAACATTACATGGAGGATTCTAAATATGACTATAATGAATAGATAAGATATATATGAAATTATAATGATTCTATAAAAGTTTTTATTATGATTATACAATAACATTTAACTTAATCATTCAATCATTATAATGTGTTTTTGCTTTGTTTTATATTTCAACATATAGTAACATTTTAATAAATTTCATGTCGCAAATAAAAAAGGAAATTCAATATACTTATAATATTAAGTAATATTGTTTAATTTAACATGTTTTCATAATTATATACTTATAATAGTCAAATTTTTATTTAATTATAAATTTAATTCATGTTTTAAAAAAAAAAGTTGAATTTATAAGCATTTCATGTATACTTTTTAAATAAGTTCCACAAAGTGATTATTAAAATACAAAACAATTTCAAAATAATGACTATTTAGTTAACATATAAATATTTATTTAAACAAATAATTAATAAAATGTGGGTAATAATAAATTATAAGGGAATAATTAACAATAAGATAAAATTGTAAATGGTATTTCTATAGATGTACAATATTTCATTATATATCATATTAGATGTTATAACAAAGTCAACCAAGTGGAATTATAAGGTAGGGTTTCATTTACTCAAGGTATTTTCATGGGTTATATTTCATCCTTGAGGATTATGTTATGCTGACATCCTGTCATTTATTACCTATTATTGTTTATGTTGTATATCCCCTTGGTTTATGGGTGTTTTTATTTTTTCTACATAATTTTCATATGGATGGATTAATATATAAAACGCAATGAATTTGTTTAAGGGTTTCCTCATCTCAATTTTCATTCATTGAGATATGTTATATAATAACAACCTTTAATATCTTGTGTAGTGTATATAATGATAATAATTTTACTTTAAGAATATTTTATTTAAAATTGTTTTTATTTAAAAATATATAAAAATTTATTTTTTGCATTAGGTTTGGAATCCTAAATTAACTAATCTTTATAAAATTATGATGAAAATATTGTTTTTAAATTTACATTTCTCATGTTTAAGTTTAATTTGGATAAATAATATGACCTCCCTCTCATAAATCTCATACATTTTCATCTTCTATAATTTTTCTGGGTTTTTTCATTTTTAAGTACCATTTTCACTCTCTTTAGTTGTCAAAAATACATAAAGAATTTTTTTTTGAAAAGAAAATATTCATTGTATTCATTTTATTGGGAATATTTCTACTATTTTTCCTTTTTCTAAAAATTCAATATGAGATTATACATTACATCACAGATTTCAAAATTTCATTTAAACTACCTATGATTATAATAACCCCAGACCCGAACTGTCTGATCCAGTGTTAATAACATAAAATTTACATTGCATGATTTGATACTAATAAATGAAACACAATTTTTTCCCTCCAAAACATTCGACATTAAATTATTTTATTAGGTAACATACATTCCAAAGGACCTTTTAGGTGAATATATTAAGTGAATTAGTTCAACCCCTCACATAAACATCACAAATGTATTCAAGTGAGTGTTGTTCCAATTAATCCCGGATTTTATTATTTTTTATTAATCCATCACTACAATCAACATAAATCCTATATTAAAATAATTTATTTTACATAATTCTTTATAAAATATAGAAGATTTAAAAAATGAGCATAAATTTTCATTAAGGGTAAATATTAGCATTAAAAATTGAATATCAATAGTGATCATAAGAGGATCGTAAGGGTATGATGATATAATCAAAGATCAAAATATAATTATATTTATACCCATAAATACAAGGATAATAAATCATGAATCAAGGAATTGTGATTTAACAACCAAAAGAGTGATAGTAATTAATAATCATGTCACATTTATTGTACATTTTAATGATATGAAACAATTATATCTTGTAGATGGAATAAATAAAATCTTTTGGTATCTTTGGATATCATCTTCCTTGCTCATTTAAATCATGTTTTAAAAATAACTATACCCTAGTAAATACATATGATAAACCCTCTGGTAAATCCATTTATATTTATTCTAAATATATGGAACATTAACCATAGAATCATTATTATATTTGGGTGGACCCATGTTTTAAGCTATATTAGGCTCACCCATTATTATCTGAGTGCAGCCATTTTATAAGATATATTGAGCTCATCTAGTGCTGTCCGGGGACAACCTTCATATAAGTTATATTGATCACACCTGTGACCATAATAAATTCCCATGTACCATTAATGAATAAGAATTTGGATTAATTCACTTTTCTACACAACAATAATAAATTTTATTTTATTTCCTGATTCAACCAGGGTAAATAAATTGGTTCCATGTCAATCTCATAATATATCCATAGAAATAACATGCATGGTATGAAAACAACATATTTCTTGTGTAATGTTTCTATAATTATGGGATGATGATGTTCATGTTTATAAATAGCTTCAAAATATTATTAATAACAGTATTAATGAAATTAACCTTTTCACATTGATTAAAAAAAGGATGTCATATTAGACACAAAATGATTTTTTTAGATCACTGGTAATTTTATTTGAGGGAAATACATTTTCCATTTTGAAAATATTTATTTAAAATATAAAATATTATCAATCATTAATTAAATCAATTTTTAAAAAAAATTGAAAATAAAAAAAATTCCATAAAAAATTTAGTGTTCATGATGGAATAAAATATCATTTATTCAATACACATTAAATCGATGATTCATTTGATATATTTGATAAGATTAAAAATTAAATTGTCTAAAAATTGATTGGAAGATTTCTATTATAATATTTTTTTTAAAGAAATTATGGGTAAAAATAAATTCAAAAAAAATAGTAAAATATTTTTGAAAACATTTTTTGAAACAATGATTTTGGAAAAAATAGGATTTATGACTGAAGAGAGAAATGAAGATAGGATTTCTTAAAAATGGCTTCTTAAATTATTTTAAGTTCCACTGAGAGGAAACTGGTTATACTACATGAAACCTTCATTAATTGACATAGGATAATAAAAATCAGTGGAATTAATAGACAATGATCAAAAAAATTCATTCAGTTGGAGTTAAATCATAAATAATTTCGATTAAAATGAGATTTTAATATTAAACCATTTCCATTTTGGTATCTTTTCAATCATAATACCCTCGAAGAATTATATTAAATTAAAATTTAAAATCATGGTCAAAGAAAAATTTATGATATAACATATCAAAGGGGTTTTTTATACACCTCATAAAAAAAATATCAGTGTATAACATAACATATATCACAAAGAATCCAATCCTAGATAAGAATCCCTTAAAATTATTATAACAATATATACATAATTAATCAATGAGTTGATTATGAACATAAAATGTCTATCCACATAAAACATGTGTATATACAAAATAATATTACCAGGATTCATTATATACATAATATTATAATATCATAGATAGTGAGGATGTAATGTAACCAAATGAAAATAAATTGAGTTATGATATTCTTTACAACATGGTGAATTTAAATTCAAGTCCCCTTTGATCAAATAATTCAAATTGAACCATAAAATACCTTGATATGTGAAGTATTAATGAAATTACATATAAATGGGGTAGTACATACACAATAAAAATGAAATTATTTCATTAAATAGTTTTTTCTTCAATTCATCCCAACACCTAATCCAATCTATGGCATATCCTTAAGGGATTTCCTAATCCCCATAAACTGGAAACTAGTGCCTGGGCCCCTAAAAATTCCTTTGAGATGGTTTGACCAAAATTTCATACTTATAATTAAAACTAAATGTGATAAAATAATATTAAATTTTATAACAAATATAAACAACACTAAACAATATATGTGAAAGAAAATAAAAGTTACATTTACATATTTATGAATAATAACCAAAACATAAAAATAGATAATAGTATAAAAAGCATATAGAAAACATTTTTTTAGACGTGGAGATCATCTTCCACCATTCCACCACTAAATATTATACCAAAAATGAATTTATTAATGGGTACACCAGATATCCTCCAAATGGAAGGCATTGACTTTACTTCTTTTAGACAAAACATTATCTCCCTATACACATTGGGTATATGTATGGTGTGATCTAACGTTTCCAAAATGATACCACCAACGGTTATATGAAATAAAATTAAAAGTAAAATTAACATAATTGTTTGAAAATAAATAATAAATGATATTAAAATAATAATCAGTCTTTATTTTAGTAAGAAATGTAAAAAATGAATTGATAAGTGAAAATAGGTCAAAATAGTTTAGACACTATGGGATGTCCAATTTAAGCTAGGTTATTTAGGTGTTCTAGGATCCTTTAACAATTTTTTTTTTCAAACCCTAAAATTCATTATCATTTATGATCCATTAGAGAAGTCTAATATATTGTTTTAGCAGTCCCCAAAGCATCATCATTTATTCATTTTCTGTTATGGAATCATCCTTCAAGGGAGCACGGGTTATATCCCTATGGGATCCACTAGTGCACTAGTCATTAGAATCCCTCCTTTTTAATAAAGTTAACAAGTTTCCTATCCCTTTTCGACACCATTAAAAGACTCTTTTTTTAATCATAAATCGATTAATCATAACTTATACATGAATTAATCAAACAATCATATAGGTGTAAATCCCATCGATGTACTATACACACAAAAATAACTATTAAGACACCATTTTCACCCAAATGAATAATATGATAAAACTTTTTAAAACTAAGGGAAGAAAATTAAATTTATAAAATAGTGGAATGGGATGGAATGAGATTCCCTTTATATGATATCATAAAAATTGGGTTCAAAATTACAAGATGAAACTAGAGAAAAATACAAAAAATGGAATAAAACACAAAAACCATCAAGATAAAACACAGTTAAATGATATTAAACCCACATCATGTCATAATTACCACTAGATAAGAGTGAACCTATGAAAAAATTAAGGAGAGGTCACGAGAATATAAGATAATGAAGTATGAAGGGGTTTACTTGTAGTTTCTTTGAGATATCCAAAAAACCCCTATCCAATTAGTAATGAAAGATGATGTGGATGGAGAGTATATGTGTTCCCGGAGTGGGATAGTGTTAAATGGAGTGATATAGGGTCCTTAAAGGCTTAATACTAGTGATGGGTGGAATTGAAATTTCGAAATTTTTCAATAATCTCATAGGATGCATCTTTTAGCCACATAGTCATTCTGACCATACCCAAAATCTATATAACCTATGACTAAGAGGACTAGAAATCCACACAGTTTACCTAAATGTATGCACAATCATTTACATGGTCATGAATCCCAGATAGTTCCACTTTCTGGGTCACATGATTTTCACTGTGCTAGCGGATGATTTTTGTTAACCATATACCAATCGCGTGCATCCTCTTATCCCCCCAGAAACCAAATATTTCCATGGAAAACATCCAAAAACTGGTAGAATATATATAAGTCCGTAAAAGATATATTAACTCAATTTAAATTTAGATGTGTGATAATTATCCCCTCCATGAAAATATTCAACCCAATGAAATAAAAAGTATAGTGTGATCAGAGAATAAATATAGATACTTCTCCTCCACCCAAGATCTCTATTTACATGTATCATTATCATTATTTTCATGCATTAAATTGACTTAGAATAGTGAAATATATTTTATTCTAATAAACATTACATATGAATCCCTAATCTTTACAAATTTCTTGGTCAAAGATAGTATACATTTAAACTCAAGCACTTCCCAATTCAGTTTGTTATATGTGTCCATGTTATACTTATTGAATTGAAATACATGGAAAACATCATCAATCATAATCAATAGGGTAATAAAATAAAAGTGACATTCAAACACACATATCCTTTTGGTAATCTTGAAAGGAATGACATACCTAAATGTATGTTTCCCCTTAAAACCAAGATTATGATAACCCAAATTATGTGTCAACTTTAGAAACACTTGGTCACCAAGTATAAAAAAAATAATTTAATGGAATTAATTTTTAAATAATCTCATCCATTGATATCACGCACTACACACTACACTATGGTAATCTTGTGGTAAAAACTACACCAGCTTAATATGTGTAACACACAACACAGATTTATGATGAAACATCATTTTATTGTTGTAATTATGTATTCAAGATAATTATAACCAACGAGTTAGAATAGAATTTATTAATAGGAATAACTAAATTACAAAAATCGGTTTTTACATTTATGTATTTATAATTATTTTGTTACCAAAAAATTATAAACAAAAATGAAGTACTTTTTATAATAAAGGGAATTGTTTTTATGAAAAAACTATTTAAATGATTAAAAGCGTGTTTTATACAAAAAAATAAACAAATAAAACTATACAGGTTATTTAAATGATATAAATATATATATAATATTTAAAAAAAAATTGACATTTTTTATATTCATTTTCTAGAAAAGAAATAATTACAAATCCAATTTTATACATAAAAGAAATTTTTTCCTAAAATGGTTATTTTGTCACCTTTTGATGGTGAACCTGTTTAAATCAATTTTGAAAATTTTATAAATTATATTTTTAATATTTAACATATTTCTTGTAATAGGGATTTAAAAATTAAAATTACTTAATTGTTTGGAATGTTTTTGATAAGTTTTAAGTTTTATGAATAGTGAAAAATGCTGAATTTTAGATTAAAACAAAATTTCCATTGAAATAATTTATATATTAATATTATATTTCATATTGGTTTTATATTGTAATTAGATATATTTTTAATCGTTTAATATAATTTAATTCATTGGAATAAATTTCACATTGATTTTGGACATACAAACATATCAACCTGTTGAACGTTTTCACTTTAAATCTGTGTTGCCTCATCCCCTACTTGAAATTAATTTTAAAAAAATTTGTGAAAATTATATGAATTTTATTTGTATGATTGGATTCCATATTTGGAATACTATGGTATAAATTAATTATGTAGGTCCCTTTTATTTTGGGATAATATGAATAGTATCATTAGTAATTTTTATTACCACGGTTAAGGGTAAATCTGGTGAATTGAGGTCAAAAATAATATTATAAATTTTATTAAACTACCCTAACACTTACCAAAATTTTATTGGGTAACATTAATTTTACCCTTAACCCATAATGATCTATATTAAATAATCTAATTGATACATCCCCATGAAAAATAATTAGATATTATTAAAATCAATGAGAGAGACCAAATGACACACTCTTTATTTCAATAAGATTAATATTTTTAATTTGTGGTTAAATATAATATATTAATTAATATATATATTCATTTGATATATAATATGTCTATATACATCAGGAAAATTTATTTAACATTTTTAGTGAATAAATAATTTTCCTAAATAATTACATAATGATGATGTCATAATTATTCAGTTAATGTGAACCCAAAATTATGTTGTAATAAAAATATAAATATAAATATTATTTTAATTACATAATTTACTATAAGAATTTTATAGGCGAATATAACATATTGTGGGTGTATTAAATGAATTTTCTTATTATATCTTACTGGATTGATTTTCTCAAAGTCAATGTAATTAATATTGTCAAATTTGAAATTTATCAAATTGTATGAAGACCATATTTTATTTTATTTGTTAAAATTATAATAATCAAAAATAAAGAAAAAGAAGATAAATTATTGTCTAAAAGATTATAAATTGACCATTTATGGTTCAATTGACACCTCATAAGTAAAAATCTCGACGTTTTAATATTCAAAACCTTGTTACCATTATTAAAATTAAAATATGTTAACAAATGGTGAATAAAAAAGATAAGGTTTAAAATTACCACAAAATGTCAAAAATATATGGTTTTATAGGATTACATCCAGCTTTAAATTATCATCTAATTCATTTCAATTTTAAGGTATATGGATTGATATTTAATTAATTATAATTTAATCTTTTTAAAAATGCCCCAAGTGCCCCTCACATTCATTTTTAAAGGACACCTCGCCCCTCATCAAATTTAACCACAATGAGCCTTCTAGCTAGACCAATATCTTATAAAATCTCTTCTTTGATTTCATGGCCACAATATAGAGGTTCTTTTCTTCCCAAAATAAAAACTCTAGAATCCTTTAGCGGAGATCTAAAGTGCTATTGTAAAGATGAGGTAATCAATCTAACCGATCACTCTCTTTTTATTCAGTTATATACCTTCTATAAATCTATATTATATATTGTAATATAATAAAAAAGTTATCCTCAGTAGGATAAAAATTTATTATGACTATGAACACACCACTATACATGTATCAACCCAAAATATTATCAATGGAAACTCTCTACTTATAATTATTTAGTATATTATAACTCACATAAAATCACATATTGGACACAATAATAACATTATAAATTAATACTGAATAGAATAAGAGGTATTTCTAGAAGATAAGGAACCTATAACAATGGAGTAATAACATGACCTTTGGATTAGTAATGTGATCATTATTAATAATAATCAAGCCAATATAATAGAAACCTCTCCAATGAAAGAATAAATATAATTTAGGTATCTTATTAATGAAAATAAAATATATTTATTTCATGGTATAGGTAAAAAATATTTTCAAAATAATAAATTATGTTCTATTATTTTTTTTAATTTATAAATATTAAATTACAATTTGATAATTAATATCATTATTTAAAATAAATTTTATTTTCATAAAATGTATTTTCATAAAATATACTCCTAAATTATTATTTTGTTTCTATATGATTATAATATAATTTTATTAGACCTTAAGTAATTTTTCAAAGGGACGTAATTTTATTTATAATTTTAAAATTAGTATTTTCTAAAAAAATTATGATATTATTTTAAAAAATAAATTTATCAAATTTATTAATTTATTTTCATAAAATGGATAACATTTTAAAAATTTACACATCAAAAAATAATTTTTTTAAATCATTGGGATTTTTCTAAAATAGTGAATTTTTTATAAATAGTAAAATATGATAATTTATAATAGAAGTTAAATACATGAATTTTAGAGTCATTGATGATATAAGGCTGATTTAGGCCAAAATTTTCAATCACTCCTTACATATTCTAATATATTTACTGAAAGGTTCAAACTATTCATTGTCTTTGAGTAAAAATATTAAAATTATTATAAAAATAATGATAAAATCCATCTCCCCACAACTATAAATACCACCCATTCTTGTCACACCTCCAAAGGAACGAATCTTGTGATATTTCTACCCAAACCTCTTCCCAAGACCCTTACCCACGTCTAAGATCTATTGGTCATAATAATTTACCAAACATAATTTCTTAAGGTGGTTCTGAAGGAGAAACATTCAAGATATAAAATCCACTTTCTTTTCTTTAATTTCTTTTATATTACTTTTATTTTCTTATTATATCCTCAAATATCATAATATAAGTGGAATTATAAATATTGTATCTAATATGTATTGTAATTTTATTATTTTAATGTAATAATCCATCATCAATAATCATCTCCTCTCCCATTAATTCTAAAAATTGAAACATCATCCGTGAGGTGTCATTCTATCACCTTCAAAGGTGAAAAGATTTAATTTTTTGTTACATCCTTTCAAGTGATTATTAAAACCATTATAGTGGTTTTAAAATATTTTAAAATATATTTTATAACTTTTTCTATGTTTTGCAAAAAAATATATACATAATTTTAAATAATAAAACAAAATGAGTTTGCTGTGCTTGGAAGCCTCTAAAATTAATCTAAATGATTATTAGTAACTATTTTTCTAATTATTCATCCTCATACCATATAAAAATGAAATATAAGATCATTTAATCATATTTATGTTCATTAATAAATTATAATCTCAATTTTCGATAGTTATCTTCATTTTACATGAACTTCGATACATGTATACAAGTGAACCGATCATTAAAACCATGAAACAAACACTCTCAATTGACTAAATTGCACACTATAATTCATAACAATAGCTATAAAAGATCATAATTAAATTATAATATATAATATAAATATATAATAAGTTATTTATTCTCTAATTAATGAATCTAATTTGATTATCTTTGATATTAATTTGGATAATGTATTCTGACATAAGGTAAGGGGATTCCCGAACCCAATTTCATATCCTTGGGTTATTAGAAATTCATAAAAAATTAAAATATTTATGTTAATTTAATATTAATAAAACATAATTTCATTATTCATCTATTTTCATTTTTGGTATATATATTATTCTAATATGATTTTATGACAAATCAAAATATAAATTTTCAAAAGAACACATCTTCTTAAAAAACATGCTTTACTTCTCTTGGGATTGTTTCTTATTCACTCATGATTAATGATTATTATAGAAATTAATTTATTCCCTATTTTATTTTTGGAACCCTAATGTTTATTCAGAAATCTGTTATCAACGAAATTCACTTGAAACCCATTTCCTTTCCATGTATTATTTTAATGAAAATGTTGTTATATGTTCTATGTGGCATGCATGATTATGAAAATATTATGATGTGATGGGTGTACATAGAATGATATTGAGCTACAATAAAGTGGGTAATGTTATGTGTCTCGTGATATAATGTTAAGTATTCGTGAACATGATGGTTTCTTTTTTCATAATGATGATTTTATGGTTATTCACATACGTTATGTGTGAACATGATGTTAGCTTTATTCGCAACATTTTGTGGTAGATAACCACTATGAAATATGTTTCATTTTTATTAATTTCCACATTCCATGAATTTATCTAGTAGTAACTCTCATGAATATGATTATGATCCCATGCTTATGATATGAATATGATGATTTTTCTCACCCTTGGTATATTTATTGATGTAATTATTTATCCTCTTACCGGGATTTTGGTTCACCCCTTTCAATGTTTTATATCCACAAGAAACTAATTGAACTAAGAAGAAAATGAGTGGCACTATGAAGCTTTATAATAAATAATTAAAGAAAATTATATTTTTAAAATTTAATTTTATGTTTGTTCCTAATTTTTTCTATGACACTAAATCTTTGTATCCTGTTTGTTTAATAATATTACATTCTTTATATTTAAACAGATGTAATAGTATTGTAAGAAAATTAGGGTTTCTATAGTTCGAATAAGAAAATGGGTTTGTTTAATTTTTTATTAGGATTATATAATATGATTGAAAAACCTTTGTATAAGACTAAGTATATGAAAGAACCCAATAAAATAATTTTTTAAAAAATACTAATCATATAGATCCCACAAGATATGAATTAAGAGATAATTTTAGAAGGGAATAAGTTAATTATTCACGACTCGTTGAATTATGATTTTTTAAAACCTTTCATATTTTAGAAAAATGTGGGAACTAGGATAAACCAAGCCAACAACCTGTGCGAGGGACAATGCAGTGATTGCTCGAATGAAACCCCCAGTGCCTTTGGATTTGGTGTTTCAAATTTCAATGTGATTTATAACCAATTGTCTGAGCCTATAAAAAATAATTTGAATATTGTAAAATTTTCTCATTCACCTAAGAGTGAGATACAATATATCGATTATTTTTTGTGATAGAATCCATTTAAATTTAATGGATCTTCCAATTCACCAATTTTAGAATAGTGTGGGTCAACCCAATAAATAATATATTTTCTTTTCTTCATTATTATGAGATTTAGAAGGTGACTCTATCCAGGTTATGTTTGTATAGAGAGGTTGATCAATGATGGGTGTTGAATAAGAACACCCAGAAAAAGGATGAAATTGATGATATGGAGTGGTATGACATAAAAAATATCTCTTAAATGGTATTTCCCTATAACTCTTTATATAATGATAAAGAGATAATTTATTGAGCTTAAGAAAAATGAATGTTAATCTATCATGGATTTTGAAGTAAATTTAAAAAGTATTGAGAGGTACAAATCTAGTATTATTATCAATAATAGTATAAAAATAGATAGATTATTTAGAGGATTAAAACCACACCATAGAAAGGCTCTAGGAATAAAATACCTTGGGATTTATGAGGAATTTGTTTGGTTTGATCTCTAAGTGGAAATAGAGTTTGGAAAATGGTCCCATGGATGTAGGGTTAAAAAAATAAATATGTTTTTTCAAGATGGTTTATCCACTAAAAATGTGAAAATAAAACTAAACCACTCATATGTCAAATAATTGGGAATAATCTTCATGAGAATTTCCAAAAAGGGATAGGAAAATATCACAAGTGTGGGAGAGAAGGCCATGAATCTCATGAATGTCGAACACACATGAAGAATATGGAAAATGTTGTGGATGAAAGGAGATAACAACCTATGTTTAAATGCTTCAATTGTAAGGAGAAGTGGAACTATGGAAGCCAATAGAGTAAAATCTGAGTCATTAAGCGTAATCAGCATCAAAAGCCACCAAATCCAAAGGAGAACTGGAAATTTTAGGCCACCACTACTATTGGGGTGCATCCATAAAATGATGTGTTGATAGTTATATTTTTCATTCATTAAATAATAGAAAACATACTATTTGATTCTGGTTTTATTCATTCATTCATAACTTGAAAGTCTAGTATATTTATTCAAACAAAAAATCAAAATATAAAGGTTGAGTAATTATCCAGAATAAAAAATCGGGAAATTATTTCATCCAATGTATATAACACCTCCCTAATTAAATTTTGTGGACTAATCCTCCTTGTAAATCTTGACTTACTTCCTCTGGTGGATCTAGATGCTATTTTGTGCATGCATTGGATATTTTTTATAAAGCCAACATCCACTATTGGGAAAGGGATATCACTCTTAACATCATGAGGAATCATCCTATTCTGTATAAGTGTAGTTATGAGGATGAATCTCTTTTGGAATCATCATCCCATGCGTGGGTAGTATTTTCTTTTTAGCAAGAATATCTCGCACAAATTATTGATAAAAAGATAGAATCCGAATTAATGTCATGCCTATTGTGAGAGACTACACTGTTTTATGCCCTAAATAATTTTCTAGTCTTAATCATAATAAAGAGGATGATTTCTCAATTGAAATTTTTCCTCAATATCTAACTATATCAAACACACCTTTCAGAATATCCCCCATTGAGTTGAAATAACTGAATGATCTATTACCAGAGAATCTAGACAAGGGTTTTATACACTCGAGTTCTTATATTTGTGGTGGACCAGCCCTCTTCAACAATAATAATGATTGATTGATCAATATATTTATTGATTATCATGTTCTCAACAAAATCCTGAAAAAAACAAATATCCCCTCCCAGGGAGAGATGATATGTTTGATCAGCTATGTGGGGAAAAGTATTTATATAATGTTTTTATTCACTCAGGATACCACAAATTAATCTTGGGGAAGGAATATATTCCCATGATTGCCATTCCAATGATTTATAGACCCTATAAGTTCATATTTATTCCTTTTGGACTAAGAAATTCACTATTAGTATTCATGGAAATAATTAATTGAGTCTTTAGAGATTACATCAAAAAACTTTGGGGGTCATTATTGATGATATTTTGATATACGCAATAAGAAAGGAGGAACCTGTGGAGAATTTTAATACAATGAAAAATACATTGTGAAGGTATAAAATTTATGAAATGTATTATAAATGTGAGTTCTGGATGAAATAAATATAATTATTGGATCATGTCATACCCGAAAAAAGAATATCTATAAAACCTTCCATGAAAAGGGAAATAGAAGATTGGCCCAGTCCAACATATGTAACAGAGATCTATTGATTTCATTGTATGATGGGTATTACATATGATTTATTATAAACATATAACGATTCTCAAACCCACTAACCAATCTAACTTAGATGGGTGAAATGTTCATCTAGACTAGTAAATGTGATTACTACTTTAATGAGTAAAAAAAGAGCTTATGATCATACTTGTACTCACACTTTCAAAATGTGGGAACAATTTTTGGTATTTAGTGCTCCTTAAAAGAAGTTATTAGGTTTTTTAATGATAAAAAATGATAAATTGATATCCTACACCTTAGGATATTTTAAAATTCAAGAGAGAAACTATTATATTCATGGTATACAGTTGGCAGCTATGATCATCATGTTTAAAATCCATTAGCATTATATCTATTTTATGAAGCGTAATTTATATATTGATCATAAAATTTTAATCTATTTATTCATACCAAAGTATATTAATATGAACCAGCAATGATGGTTGGGGCTCATCATTGATTATGACTACACGATCCACTACCATACCATTAAGGAAACTAAATTGGTTGATGCTCTAAGTAAAATAGATCCTACAACATTATCAATGATGAGAATTAAAAAGTGTACAATATTTTTAGATTTGTAAAGGATATACATGGGAATCATTAAGGATTGAACATTATCAATCCTTTCTTAAATTATTTCTCAACCATACCCCATTGATAAAAAAAATATGTTCAAATAAATGATGTGGAAATTTATAATAATATGGAAGCATAAGATTGGGGAGATCCTCAGTGTTAAGAATTAATGAGGAAGAAATTGTAGGATTGGGTTTATAAATATGTGTTCCATAAAATCAAAGTACAAATAAATACCTTTTAATTGACTCTTAAAGCTCAGCCATCTAAATTCAACTAGGTAGCACCAAGATGTATTGATATCTCCAAGAGAACTATTAGTGGGGCAATGTGAAGCAGGAGATTACTAAAAATACATCAATATACCTAGTATTTTAGAAATTTAAGGATGAAAGGAAAAATATTTAAGGGGTGATACAACCATTACCCATACTAACAAGGAAATGGGAAAACATCACTGTGCACTTTGTCACCGGACATCTGAAGACATCCAAATGAAACAATTATCTATGGGTTGTTGTGGATTATTTAAAAATGATTGCTCACATTATCACAATTTGTGGGGGATTACTATTGGATCAATGTCAATGGATATAAATTATAGAAATGGTAGGGCTGAATAGAAAACCACTACAGATTGTATCCAATCGAGATCCAAGATTCAACACACATTTTTACAATGGTCTCTAACATGATTAAACCACTAAGGTGAACTTTTGTACAGATTATCCACCTCAAAATGATGTCCAATCATAGTAGAATATTTATAAACTATAAGAAATATTTATATCATGTTATATTGAATTCAACGTTGTATAGGACCAACATCTTTCATTACATTAAGTCTCTTACAATAACATTTTCCACACAAGAATCTATATGGATCTGTATAAATATCTTACGGAAAATGATGTATAATAACAACATACTATGATGATGTTTGTGAACATAAGATACTAGGAAATAAAATTGTCAATGAAATGGTAGAAAAGGTGAAAACCATTCAGTAGGTTATCATGTTGGCCCAAATTATATAGAATATATATGCAGAGGATCATTAATGGGACTTATAGTCAGAGGTTGGAGGCCTGTTATTCCTCCACATATCTCTATGGAATAGGATCTTGAGATTTTGGAAGAATAGAAATATGTGTCCCATGTAAATCAACCACTTTGAGATTATTGATCATCTAAGAGTTGTGACCTATCGAATAGAACATATACCAACCATGTCTGAAATACATAAGGTATTCCATTAACCCCTCTTGTGGAAGCACAAACTATATCCCTCACATCTACTGAATCCATAGGTGGTAGAGTTGGAAAATGATATCTATTATATTCAAAAACCAGTTGAGATCTTGGATTATAGAGATAATGTTATATGTAATAATACTTTTATTTGGGTCAAAGTACTATGGTGAAACCAAAAGTCCGAAGAGAAAACATGGGAACTAGAGGAAGTGATGAAAGAGATGTACCCTCACTTGTTTTCACCATAGTATGTAAAACAAAATTTCAAAGGAAAAATTTAATATGGGGGGGAGAATGTAACAACCCATAATTTAATCAATGGAAGATCCCTTCTTATAATTATTATATATATTATTAATCAAATAAAGTCACATAGAGGACACCATACCAACACTATAAAAAGAATTAATGGAATAAGTGGAATTTCTAGAAGTTAAAAAACCAATTCCAATTGAATAATAACATGATATTTTGAATAGTAATGTGAATACTAGGAATAGTATTCTGAAAAATATAATAGTAACCTCACATATTAATGTATAAATAAAATTTAGGTATGTTATTAACAAAAATATGATATATTTATTTCATGGTGTAAGTAAATAAACATTTTCTAGATGATAAATAAATTGTTTGTATTTTTGTAAGTCATAAATATTTAACATCAATTTCATAATTAATATAATGATTTAAAAGAGAATTTATTTTCCTAAAATATATTAATAAATTAGTATTTTTATAATGTTTATAAGATAATTTTATAATACCTTATGTAATTTTTCGAAGTGTCATAAAATTATCTATAATTTTTAAATCGGTATTTTCCAAATGAATGGTGAATTTATTTAAAAATTTATCATATTTATAAAATTATTTCAATAAAATAGATCCATTTTTGAATTCCAGATGTTGAAAAATAGTTAGGGTTATGTTTTGGTGTTTTTCTAATATAGTATAATTTTCTGTGTAACACCCCTAAATTTTATGAGAAATATTCTTTTTATTTTCATTGATGTCTTCTATTTTATGCTACACCAATATTAGATTGCACTATATGAAACACCGTATTATCTTGTAGTATATGCAAAACTATTCTTGGCTTGTGTTGCACGCAAGAGCAACCTTCCTCGATAGCGTGTGTTGTACGCAATACCATGTTTCACTAAATAATGATATATTGTTACAATTTTATTAAAAACTAGCCGTTATGAATATTATTAACCAGATTTTGAATATTATAACATTATAATTCATATTACACATTTTCTAGAATGTGGTATGAGAACAAAATCATTTTTTCAGATAAAGAAGTATTTTTAAAAAAAAATGCAGTTTTCTACCTTTTGATGGTGCACCCATTTTAAATCTAATTTTTGACAAATTTATAAGTTAAATTTTACAAAATAAACTTCTTCTTTTGAATCGGGATATAAAAATTTACATTGGATAAAGTTTTGAATTTTTTCTAACAACGTTCTTATTTTGAAGAATAGTAAAAACAAGCAAACTTTTACTTAAAAACAACTTTTTTCATTGAGATAATTTATATGGTTAAATTATAATAGAAAATTGTTTAAAAGTACAAATAGAGTATATTTTTTCATTTAATATAATATATGAAATTAGCATTAATTTTACATTGAATTCATAGGTAAAATCAATTCAATCTTTTGCAATGTTTTAACCAAAAACCTTTTTTCGACAACGGGATTAATTTTAAATTCACTATTGAAACTTCTATGTTTAGAATTTGGAAAATTGAATTCCATATTTTGAATTAGTAGGTTCAAGTTATGTTAATAGGTTACTTTTTATTTTTGGGCATTATGAATAGTAACTATGGTAAATTTTATTTACCATAGTTGAAGGTAAATTCGGTAATTAAGGGTAAAATGAATATTATAAAATTATCCTAACACTTGTATTAATATAATTGTATGATTATATATCATCCTAAAATATACTTGGTTCTAAATGGTATCTATTATAACCCTCTTGTATTTGATTAAGACCTTTAATTTATTTTATTTAAATTAAAGTGAAATATGACTCACTCTAACTTTAATAATAAAATTATTTTTAATATAAGGTTATACAGAATATAAATTCGGTTATAAATACTCATTTTAAATTGAAAATGTTTTTATTTATCATGGTAATTTATTTTTAATTTTTAACAAATATATAATTTCTTTTATAGCTTATACATTAATGATGCAAGAATTATTTATTTAGTAAAAAATCAATAATATAGTTTTTATTAAACTAATAATACCCATTAAAGGCCCAAAAACCTGACCAAAACTTATTAGTCATGTAAATATAAACCAAAATCATCAAAGTTCTAATTTTTTACCATTTGGATCCTTATAAAAGTGATTATTACAGTTATATTATTTTATTTTAAATGATGTCAAAGTTGTCACCTTCATAATTTAATAAACATAAAATTTTAAAAGTATCGTTTTTTAGAAGAAAAATTCGACAAAAAGTATTCTTATGGAATATATTAGATTTATCGGAATTATAGTATTTTATTTTTAATTTTTATGCAACAAATAATCACATTAAATAATTATACAACAATGTTGTAGTAATTATTTTATTATGGGAAATATCATATAAATGGTTTTAAATTATTAAAATTAATGTTATCTAAACAAATTAATGCTCTCCATGAAATTTTTAGATTAATATGACAAGTTAGGGATCTACTAAATATATTTGGTCAAATATATCCTCTCTGTGTATTTTATTTAAATTCAAATAAATTAATAGTGTCAAAATTGACACAATTGGTGTTTTATAAAAATAACATATTATTAAATTTTTTAAAAATCACAAAAATATTTACAAATTATAAATTGAAATTTATATGGTCTAAAATTTCCTAAAGTATCCAATTATGGACAATTCACAACACATAAGTATTATTTATAATAATTTAAAATTTAGAATATTATTATCACAAATAAAATTATATAGATTAAATAAGGATAAATCAAGTTTATATGGATTGAAATAAATTCCCAACATGTATAAATTTTATTGGCTGATGATATTAAAACCCTATATCATCTGATATTAGAATTTGAGTGATTTTTTTAATGTTTTTAAGTGGGGTTTGAGTTTATTATAAATTCAAATTTTAGAGGTTTCCAAAAGTGCCCCTCTCCTCTCTTATAAAAGGGCACCACCTTCCTCTCCTCTTCACAACATATTGAGCCTTCCAGCTCAGTCAAACCCTGTCCATTTCTCTTCTCCACTTCCCTAGAAACCTACTGGAGGTACTGGTATTCTTTAAAGTCCAACATTAGTTCCCTAAGAGGAGGTTTAGAAGAGGCCCGTCGAAGAAGAGATAATATCCTTTACCGATTCTTTCAAATGTATTTCTTCTTCTACTTCTTATTCTTTATTTGTTTCATTATAATGTAATAACATCCTTATCACTAATATAATGATATATTATTATAAATATTAAACAACCCTATTTCACCTTCTATCCATCCTACAGAAAACGAAATCACCACGCGTGCGTACGTACGGCTTACCGTCTCCACGTCGTGGTGTAATATATTTTTCCAACACCACTTTACTTGGATGGGTAAAATGGTAGAAATAATAACTATATATGATTATTATAACATTATACAAATTCTGGGATATTATATTGTCCACTCCAATTCCATTCAATAATTTTGGGAATGATATCATCGCTCGTGCTTACGTACGGATTACCGTCTCCACGACGCGATGAGATTCATTCTCCATATTATCCATTCAAGAATGATTATTATGTATATATAATGAATAATAATGAAATATATGAAATAATAATGCTACTGGATTTATGTATATATATATTTATGTCATATACTTACTTATATTCAATTCAATAATGAAATGAAAACAACGTTCATTCGTACGTACGACCTACCGTCTCCATGAACGTTGTATTTCATTTCATTTATCTATCTATTATAAATATATATACTGAATAAATATGATATATAAATAATTTTTTACATTCTAAAAGTAATTAAATCATGATATAAGTAATAATAATATCAGGAACAACATGTCCAAACACATACGATAAATGATACAATTATTACCCAAAACGCTGCTTTAACATGGAATTGAAAAAAGAACGGGTAATATAAAGTGGTAAGCGAATCATATATTATATCATAAATATTATTATGGTTCTGTTACAAGTTAATAATATTTTTAAACCCACTATACAAGAGTATCAGACACATACTTAAGAAATTGGACCTAAGTTAAGGGATTATTTTGGCTCACTTTTATTTCTAGGATACATATGCCTTAATCACCAACTATTTCATTTTTTTGGTGTTTAAGATTCCCATGATTGTTTTATGATTTTTATTATTAAGGATATGATATTTAAATATGCCTGTATTTTTATTTATTTTATAACATGTATGATTCCACCGATTATAAATGGTATGAGATAATTATTCCAATCTCGTTCTTATCCGAGAGTGTTTATTCATAAGTCTTTATTGGGGTTATGTTTTTCATCCATGCCCATGTTTTCTAAAAATGCTTTCATAAAATTTTTACAATTATTCTCTTTATTTTTAAAGTCATGTTTACCTTTTTTTTACTTTTACTATAGGGTATGTAGGTAATCTTTCTTTTGTTTACCTTACGAGGTGCTTTTTGACTTTTTCGGTAAAAGTACGAGGAGAATGTTTTTTTAACTTATATGATATGAACGTATATTTACGGTTTCATAACACCTTTTATTCATGAATCTTACTCTACAAGATTTCATGATTATTTTCAATAAAATTATTTTCTATTAAAATTGTGTGGCATTTGGCGAAAAGAAGATGATTTTGATGAAGATAGGATATTTTCCTCAAGAATTCATTTCAAGTGTTTTATCAAAACTATGTTCCTTATAAGATGACATTATTTATCATGTTTATGTTTCAAGTATAATGTCTCTATTATTTACTTGGTTTGATTTTTATTATGATGAAATGATATCCATTTGTTTTATATGGATTATGTCACCATGGGATGGTGTTTATGAAACCCATTTTATTCTTTGAGTTATGATGAATGATGTATGATTGTTTTGTGGCACACGTAATAATGATTTCAATATGAGATGGGTGGGACCTATATCTCCCTCCAATTCATTAGGTAATGATTTATATCGCATGAGATCAATATGGCTGGAACATCAAGTGAATCCAATTCAGTAATACGGGGCTGGAACGGCAAGTAAACTTGGTTTAGTAACGGGCTTTGTCCACTATGATGGTCTTGCAAGAAATGACTTGGCTAACATGGAAATCATATCATGTGATTAATGGTTTTCCACAATTACATGTCTTATTCCCATGATATTTTATCATGATTAATGGTCCTTTATGATCTATTCCTTATGTGCTGCCTTGTTTTATGTCATTTCTCATGATTTTGATGTTTAGATTTTATACTTATGTTTTTACGTTCAAATGTTTATGGATTGTTTTATGTTCTCCATGTTTATCCTTACTGATCATTTTACCTCACCCTTTTTATGTTTTATTCTCCCTAGGATATAAATATTGGTTTTAGGTAAAAAAGGGGAAGAACTTTAAGGGAGATGTTAAAGATCTTTTACCATGATTAAAAGATTTCGTTACAAGTTTCCAAAGACACTAAACTAATAAGGTCTTTGGGTGTCTGCTTTTTGTCATGTATTTTGTTTTATGAAAAATTAAGGTAATTCCCCTGTACGTCCAGCTTTGGGTCTCTACAGTTGGTATCAGAGTGAAGGTTTATTCAACATTTGGAAACTAGGATGCAGACACTTTAGTGAGATCCCTAGAGATATTTCTAAGGTATGTCTAGGGATGTACCTAAGGATAAGTAAACATATAGGTTATATTCCTAGAATTACGTAACGATCTTATAATTAAACCTAAGATGTTATATATTGAAGGTACTCCTCCTTTATTATGTTTTTTTCCTAGTATTATTTGTGTCTCTCACGCTATTCTTTTTGGGTTTTAGATGATGGCTAGAACCCGAAGGAACTGTGTTGATCAATGTAATGGACAATGTAATGATTTTCCTCCTGAACAAACCAATGTTATGGTAGTTGGAGTGAAAAATATTATTGCGATACTTACACAATCTATGAATCATTATGGCTTCCAAATTAGCAGAGAAGGGAACAATATTCTATTGAGTCTGTCACGAGGCAACATCCACCTTCTTTCAGTGGGTCTTCTGATCCAGTTGTTGCTGAAAAATGGATCAGTACCATTGAAAAGATATTTTCCATACTTCACTGTTCAGAGAATGAAAAAGTCATTTTGGCTATTTATCGGTTAAAAGGTGAAGCAGGCCGGTGGTGGACTCTAATTAAGAATACAAGTCCCCAAGATGAAATTGAATCCATGGAATGGGACGAGTTCGAGAACATGTTTTTCAATATGTAGTTCCCTTTTATTCTTCTTACAATGATGGAAAAGGAGTTCCTTGAGCTCAAGCAAAAGGATGTTTAATCTGATGGTATATACGAGGAAAATTTTACAAGGCTTACAAGGTATGCATCTGGCTTTATCATCCAACATGAATGTAAAGTTGATAAAAACTTCAGTGGCTTAAAACCTAGTCTTCGAAGAGAATTATCTATAAGAGACATCAGTAGCTATGTAAAAATTGTGAATTGTACAATCAAGGTAGAACTTGAATTTGGTGTTACATCTCCATCTCATGGTTTCGACATGAAATGAAAGATAGAGTTCAAGGAAAAATCTCAAACCAATGGTAAAAAGAAGTCGAATGTTTCTTTATGCTCAAAGTGTGGAAAGAAGCATGGTGGAGATTGTCTAAAAGGGACTATAAAATGTTTTAAGTGTGGAAAATAAGGTCATCGAGCAGCTGAGTGTCGAAGTAATGGGAAAAAGGTAGCTAATGATGTGAATAGAGAAAAGACTAAAGAGAACGCACTGCTAACACTTCAGTGCTGCAAGTGCAAGGAAATAGGGCATTATTCTAATCAATTCCCTAATCCAAGGGTTAATGTTGATCGACGTGAGCAACCTCTTAAGGAAAAGGACAACAAGAAGTCACATGAGATTACTATTTGTGATGTTTAGTATGACAATGATGTTGTCGAATGATTAAGTGTTTATGCAATAGGATTTCAAAATAGTTTCATTGAATCTCTTTTATAGTATTATCAATTCTTGGAATATCTATGTATGGGTTAATTATGGTTTTCAATAATTATATGGTACCATTAACTATGAAAAGTGATTGAAATATTTTTGGAAAGTAGATGATATTCAAATAATGAAGGGATAAAGTGAAAATAATATGTTTGATAGTATTCATGAGCTATTGACTGATATAAGGACAAAGTGATATCATGGTTTGAGTATATAGAAATTTTGGGATTTTGGTTAACTTTTCACAGCATTCATGTTTTCACTAAGGTTCTATAGTAATTCATATTTCAAGAGAATACATGATTATGGTATTCACATGTTTGGAATGCGATCAACATGATATATATTATGATAGATGGGGGATAAATGATTTTATTCACATGCTTGGTATATGACCTCTCTAGTAGTCTTTTTCATTATAATATGAGATTCGACAGAAGTATTTTGGATAAGCGAAAATATTGGAATGAATTATGTTATACATTAGATAGTATTTTTTAAGGTTAGATATTTTTGATATTATTTTTGAAATGTTATAATAGTATTGTTTATGAAAAATGATAACCCATAGGATGGGCGACAACCCGTCGCATCAAACAAGGATGTGGGAATCAAACCCACAGTCAATGTGTGACATGCCTTTCTAGGTTACCACTGGCCTACAAGAAGTCCCAGGCTAGTATAGAATAATTTTATTTTATTTAGCGGTATGATAGATGATTTCTAAGTCAATTTTTGGAACCATATACGATTAATCTAAGCATAGATAGACACATGTATATTTAATAACTTTTGCTAACCTTATGTTTGAGACAGATGGAATGACCTATCATTCTATCGCATGATCTGCTAATACGTCAAGAATGAAAATTTTGACATGATTTCATTAAATAAGAGATTAAGGGGAAATTGTTCATGTAATGACCGACAATGATATTACACTGAAATCAAGTATGTATTTCTCCTTATGAAAAAATTCATCAACTTTTGGAAAATGATCATGAAAACCAAAAATGTTGTCCTAGTACTCTCATATCCGATGAATTAGATGGTAACATAGATCATCAAAAATTTATGGCTTTGTGATTGTTGTCTTTGTCATAGCCATGTTCTCTACCACTCTCCATCAGAATGTGATGGTTATATTTCTCTTCTATATCCATGTTTTCACCTATGTTCTCCTATGTGGAAACCCAGTGATGAGTTAATTTGGTTAACTGTTACATTTCATACTTTAACTTTAAAATTTATTTTTTAGTATTACTTTTTACTATGTGGGTTTCTATAAAAGAAACTTTCAAGTAGTAAACGATTTATTACCCCAACGAATTTCGAGGGCGAAATACATTTTAAGGGGGGTAGAATGTAACACCCTGAAATTTTATGAGAAATATTATTTTTAATTTATTTGATGTCTTGTTTTGTATGATACAACAAGATTATCATGCGCTATACACAACATTGTATTAGCTTGTAGTATACGCAACACTATTCTTGGCTTGTGTTGCACGCAAAAGAGACCTTCCTCGATAGCATGTGTTGTACGCAATACCGAGTTTCACTAAATAACTCTATATTGTTATAATATTATTATCAACTAGTCATTGTGAATATTATTAACCGCATTTTGAATTTTATAACATTATAATTCGTCCTACACATTTTTTTCAATGAGGTATGAGAACAAAATCAATTTTACAGATAAAAGAAGTATTTTTCAAAAAATGTTTTTTTCCACCTTTTGATGGTGCAACCATTTTAAATTTATTTTTTGACAAGTTCATAAGATCAATTTTACAAAATAAACTTCTTCTTTTGAATTAGGGTATAATTTTTTAGATTGGATAATGTTTTGATTTTTTTCTGACAACGTTCTTATTTTGATGAATAGTAAAAACACGCTAAATTTTCCTTAAAAACAACTTTTTTTATTGAGATAATTTATATGGTTAAATTATTATATTAAATTGTTTTAAAGTATAAATAAAATATATTTTTACTATTTAATATAATTTATGTCATTAGCATTAATTTTACATTGAATTCCTTGGTAAAATCAATTCGATCTTTTGCAATGTTTTAACCAAAAATCATTTTTTCGACAATGGGATTAATTTTCAATTAATTACCGCAACTTCTATTGTAAAAACCCGAAATTTTTTAAATAAATTTTGTTTCCTAATTTTATGTGTTATTGTTATACTCAACAAAAATGTTTTATTGGATAAACATGATTATATTTAAAATGATATCAGTGGGTTTTTACTATTATATAACCATCGGTCAACATGACCGCTGTGAACAAAATGTTTTGATTATTGTCTCTAAATATAAGTAATCTTGGTTAATTATTATAGAAAGAAGATTCGATGGCCTCACCTAGTAGTCTTGGACCGATCGAAGCCCATCTAACAGAGCTTGGGAAGGAGGTAGCACCACTGGGCTTTGCTCTGGATCAAATCCAAGCCGAACTTCATCATGTGAAGCTGGAACGAAATCGCCTTCGTGAGAAGTTCAAACTGATAGAAATTACTACTCGGGCAATGTTGACTGAGCCGCCCCAAGCTTCTATCACCCTAGCACACCTTACTCTTAGGTCCTATGCTGGTATTATAAGGGGTTATGTAACGAGACCGTAACTACCTTGTGTAATCCTTGTTTTAAATAAAAATTGGGATTTCTTATTATGATGAAGTTTATGAATTTTTAAATGACCGGATAAATATAGTATGCATATTTTGATGAATTTTAGAAAAAGGTTATTTTAAATATGTTTATGTAAACCCTAAATAATTTAAAATGTGTAATGATTTTCAAAAAATAGTCTTCTGCAATTATGTTCAGTACTAAATTTAGAGTCTAATAAGATCAACTTGATTTTTGATGAATAGTAAATTATGAATAGTGATTTTATGATTAGGATTAGTAATATGACCAAATGGATTAGTAATCTCACTTAAAGAAAGTTTTAAAATAATCTAGGCACCTTGATTAAGTAACGTGATTCAATAAAATAGTTAAATAACGGTTTCATTAATTATTATTCAAGTATTAGTTTTTTCAGGTGAATAGTGTTTTTTAATTAAAAATTTAATTAAAAATAAATAGAAAATTATTTTTATAAAAATGACTTCATTTTTGAACTCAGAGCATCGATATTATGTTATGGTAATTTTTGGGGTTTTTTCTGAAAAAAATGAATTTTTGATGAATAGTGTTTTTATTTAAAAATTAAATTAAAAATATTTAGAAAATTATTTTTATAAAATGGATTTTATTTTTGAAATCAGAGCATTGATATTTGGTTAATGTGAAATTTTGGGTTTTTTCTGAGAAAGTTGAATTTTCAGTGAATAGTAAAAATACAGTTTTAGGGTTTCGGTATGTTTAATGACATCATAACGGTGTCATGATGATGTCATGAGATCTTTTGAGGGTTGGCCGGCCAGGGGTGATGAATTATTGGTTTGGGGGCCCCATGTGGCCTAACTCCATGATAAATGGCAAGGGAGAGCACATGGGTTTGAGAAAAGCACATGTGAGGTGTCCCTTGGCCATTAATGCCTTGTCCCCTCACTTTCCCTATAAATACCAAGCCCTCCTCTCATCCATTCGACTCCCCACTCATTCCCAACGAATTTCTGGTCTCTTTACCTCCCAAGGAGTCCTCCCAAGGTTCCCCCAAGCCCTCAAGGTCCCAACCTTTGAGGTTTAAGAGTGACATTTTAAGGTAAGGGATCCGACCTCTCTCTTTCTTTTCAAGTAATCTCTTTTATGTCATTTCTTTTATACTCCATGTTCTTATTTGGGAGGATGTTCTTTTATATTAATCCTACTGCCTATTTCATGTTCATATAATGAGAGACCCCCCCTTGCTCTAATCAATTCGTTTTATGAATGTTTAAGTGGCGCCGTTAGGCTGCCGAATTTTTAAGGGATTCTTTCACCTTTCTCGTTTTCAAGTTCTATTTTCATTCAAGTCTTTCATGTTCATTTTTATTATGTTGGGGTATGATCTCTAAATTTATCATACTTATCTTTTATGATCATATGATGAGAGACCCCATTTGATCACTTCAATTCAGTATTTTGAAGTTTTACGTGGCGCCGTTAGGCTGCCGAATTTTTAAGTGGTTCTTCACCCTTCTCGTTTTGAAGTTCTACTTTCATGACAATTATTTCAAGTTCCTTTTTGTTATATTGGGGTATGATCTCTATATATATCATACTGGACTCTTATTTTCATATGATGAGAGACCCCATTTTATCTCTTCAATTCAGTATTTTGATGTTTTAAGCGGCGCCGTTAGGCTGCCGAATTTTTAAGTGGTTCTTCACCCTTCTCGTTTTGAAGTTCTACTTTCATGTCAATTCCTTCAAGTTCCTTTTTGTTATGTTGGGGTATGACTTCTATACCTATCATACTGTACTCTTATGTTCATATGATGAGAGACCCCATTTGATCTCTTTAATTCAGTATTTTGAAGTTTAAGTAACGCCGTTAGGCTGCCGAACTTTCATAAGAGAAATCAAACTTTTGTCTTCCTTCCATGTTTTTCATTTCAAATGGTATGTCCTTGATATTGCACCACCATGTCCATATATACTTCTTATTCTGTCCCTCTACTATTTTATGGGTCAATTATGATTGTTCAACCCATGTTCCCTCTCTTTTCAAAGTTTCTAAAACCTTGTAACATAACCGTTATGCTGCAGAATTTTCGTCTCAAAATGCCTCTCTCTTTTCTCAAAAATTATTTTATGTTATAAAGTGAATACTAAAAGCTCTTATTTCTACAAGGGTATTCACATATATATCAAAATGTTCCATTTTAAATTCTGGGATTTACATACATGAGACTTGCTTCCCTTTCCGTGGGTTTAAAGTGCCGTAAAGATCATGTCTTTAAAGCAGTTTTTGAAACGTTATGATTATAAAATGAAACCCATTTGTTTTATGCTATATGGGTTATTTATGAAATGTTTGATGATTATATATGTGGCTCACATGAAAATAAAGACAAATTTAAGGGTGCGCCCTGATAGCGCTCCAATGCATTGTGTAAAGACTTAATCTCTAGAGATGACCATTTTAACGACGCCTTGGTGAATAACATTGGTAATTTTTAACGACACCTTGGGGATGGACCTTGGTGAAACGAAACAATTGTCAATATTAAATGTTGTAGCCACATCTTCCAGTTATGAAAAATGATTATTTTTATTACGATGTATCTCATAATTTCTTTCTCATGCCTTAAAGTTCTTTTCATGTCTTTATTGAAGTATCTCAAGTTCACTTGTAAAATGTTTCTCTTGTTTCCCTTACTGGGCCTTCTGCTCACCCTTTCTTTTGCTGTATGTCCCCAGGTTATGAGATGCATAATGAACATAGGATGAACTAAAGGAGAATCCTTTCAAGTGTTTAAGAAGAATGTTTTTATGTTTTTTTTATGTATTATGATCCTTGTTTCCAAGACACTAAACCTTAACGATCCTCAGTTCCGTGTAATGAAATGAAAGTTTATGTTATAAAATGGTGGGATGTTATAGTTGGTATCAAAGGATGGTTTAGTTATTTGTGGAAATTAGGATATGAAAACTCTAGGAGGAACCCTATAGAAAAGTTTAATATAGGAATTCTTCCTGGTATTTTGGTGAGTATTGAGTAAGGGGTTGCCAAGCAAATACATCCCTGTCTGGATACGAGCAGGTAGAGGTGGCTCTGGCATAGATGTACATAGGGGTAAAACCCGAAAACACCACTTTGAGAAAGACTCGAACGGGAACTGTTACATGACAACGGGCCTTGCTGCACTCTTGGTTACGACACTCCCGGGGGATATGCTTTGGTAAATTCATAAGCTTGGTATGAACCATTGTTAAAGGAACAAAGATAAAATAAAATAAAGGTTCACATAAGAATATATGATCATTCATAACCTAGATGGGAACCTAGGAGATCACAAGTTAGGGTATACCTTTCATATACAAGTTATCCTTATATGCTTTCAGTTCCTTTTCATGATTATTAGCTAAGTACTTAAGCCCCTAATTATGCTTTCTCTTCTTAGTTAATGGTGTGAAATGGAAGAACATGTTCCGACAACCAATGTGATAGGAAATGCGACGATTTTCGTATTAATATGACAGGGATGATTAGGGGATTAAAATATGATTATTATTTTGGAAGACGTTCATTATTTTGGGAACCATATTTGATCGAGGTAAATAGATTACTACGGTATTTTCATTGAGGAGTAAGGTTGACTTATATTTTGAAGAATCGATGAATTTAAGGTGAACTTATAGTAATTTAGGTTACATATGGGAATGACTAACCTATCTTGGGTAAAATATGTTTAGGTTAGCTACTTTTTTATAAGATGTTAGGAGTGGTTGATGTTGTCTGGAGATGAACAATGAAGTTGTTTTGGAAGACTATGTTATCAAATCCTTATTGTATTTGGGTTTCAATCTTAGTTTGGTTTGTTTTGAGGAATTTTAAGGACCGTTATTTATGGAATGGTCTATGATGAACTTTGGGTAGTACCATGGAACTTTGATGGTTTAAAAGTAATTTCCATTCCTATGGGATTCTTTCTTTTTGAAGAGTTGTTTTACCTTAACCTTTCTGTTTTTGGGATAATGTTTAAAGATAGAAGAAATAGATAGTTAATCTTTTGTAGATTATGTGATTCTATAGAAGATGATTCTTGTGCTTTTATGAGACCAAGGGTTTTTGAATTCTCATAATTTGGAGAAAAGATTAGTGTTGGTAGGGACTTGTTAAAGGATGAAACTCTACTTTAAGGTAGGTATATTTTCTTATGTTTTTGTTCTATGTAGTAAATGAAATCCTCAAAATTATGAAAAGAAACGTAAAACAAAAATGTTGTTGGTTTACGTTTCCTACTAGGTAATCAAAGACCGTTTACACACATCATAAGTTTGTGATTTTCTCATGGTTAACTTTCTCCTAATCATGTTCTCTATCACTCTCCCTCAGAACGTGACCCTTTGTTTTTTACTCCATGTCCATGTTTTCCTACATGGAACCCTAGTGTGGGTTAACTCGGGTGACCATTGTACTTCCCTTTCTTTATTTTAAAGTAATAGTTTTACTGACTCCTTTTCCGATGTGGGACTTTCAATGAAATTTCAAAACCCAATTTTAAAATTGCGAGGACGCAATTTCTTAAGGGGGGAAGATTGTAACAACCCGAAATTTTTTAAATAAATTTTGTTTCCTAATTTTATGTGTTATTGTTATACTCAACAAAAATGTTTTATTGGATAAACATGATTATAATTAAAATAATATCAGTGGGTTTTTACTATTATATAACCATCGGTCAACATGACCACTGTGAACAAAATGTTTTGATTATTGTCTCTAAATATAAGTAATCTTGGTTAATTATTATAGAAAGAAGATTCGATGGCCTCACCTAGTAGTCTTGGACCGATCGAAGCCCATCTAACAGAGCTTGGGAAGGAGGTAGCACCACTGGGCTTTGCTCTGGATCAAATCCAAGCCGAACTTCATCATGTGAAGCTAGAACGAAATCGCCTTCGTGAGAAGTTCAAACTGATAGAAATTACTACTCGGGCAATGTTGACTGAGCCGCCCCAAGCTTCTATCACCCTAGCACACCTTACTCTTAGGTCCTATGCTGGTATTATAAGGGGTTATGTAACGAGACCGTAACTACCTTGTGTAATCCTTGTTTTAAATAAAAATTGGGATTTCTTCTTATGATGAAGTTTATGAATTTTGAAATGACCGGATAAATATAGTATGCATATTTTGATGAATTTTAGAAAAAGGTTATTTTAAATATGTTTATGTAAACCCTAAATAATTTAAAATGTGTAATGATTTTCAAAAAATGGTCTTCTTCAATTATGTTCAGTACTAAATTTAGAGTCTAATAAGATCAACTTGATTTTTGATGAATAGTAAATTATGAATAGTGATTTTATGATTAGGATTAGTAATATGACCAAATGAATTAGTAATCTCACTTAAAGAAAGTTTTAAAATAATCTAGGCACCTTGATTAAGTAATGTGATTCAATAAAATAGTTAAATAACGGTTTCATTAATTATTATTCAAGTATTAGTTTTTTCAGGTGAATAGTGTTTTTTAATTAAAAATTTAATTAAAAATAATTAGAAAATTATTTTTATAAAAATGACTTTATTTTTGAACTCAGAGCATCGATATTATGTTATGGTAATTTTTGAGTTTTTTTCTGAAAAAAATGAATTTTTGATGAATAGTGTTTTTATTTAAAAATTAAATTAAAAATATTTAGAAAATTATTTTTATAAAATGGATTTCATTTTTGAAATCAGAGCATTGATATTTGGTTAATGTGAAATTTTGGGTTTTTTCTGAGAAAGTTGAATTTTCAGTGAATAGTAAAAATACAGTTTTAGGGTTTCGGTATGTTTAATGACATCATAACGGTGTCATGATGATGTCATGAGATCTTTTGAGGGTTGGCCGGCCAAGGGTGATGAATTATTGTTTTGGGGGCCCCATGTGGCCTAACTCCATGATAAATGACAAGGGAGAGCACATGGGTTTGAGAAAAGCACATGTGAGGTGTCCCTTGGCCATTAATGCCTTGTCCCCTCACTTTCCCTATAAATACCAAGCCCTCCTCTCATCCATTCGACTCCCCACTCATTCCCAACGAATTTCTGGTCTCTTTACCTCCCAAGGAGTCCTCCCAAGGTTCCCCCAAGCCCTCAAGGTCCCAACCTTTGAGGTTTAAGAGTGACATTTTAAGGTAAGGGATCCGACCTCTCTCTTTCTTTTCAAGTAATCTCTTTTATGTCATTTCTTTTATACTCCACGTTCTTATTTGGGAGGATGTTCTTTTATATTCATCCTACTGCCTATTTCATGTTCATATGATGAGAGACCCCCCTTGCTCTCATCAATTCGTTTTATGAATGTTTAAGTGGTGCTGTTAGGCTGCCGAATTTTTAAGGGATTCTTTCACCTTCCTCGTTTTCAAGTTCTATTTTCATTCAAGTCTTTCATGTTCCTTTTTATTATGTTGGGGTATGATCTCTAAATTTATCATACTGATCTTTTATGATCATTTGATGAGAGACCCCATTTGATCACTTCAATTCAGTATTTTGAAGTTTTACGTGGCGCCGTTAGGCTGCCGAATTTTTAAGTGGTTCTTCACCCTTCTCGTTTTGAAGTTCTACTTTCATGACAATTATTTCAAGTTCCTTTTTGTTATATTGGGGTATGATCTCTATATATATCATACTGGACTCTTATTTTCATATGATGAGAGACCCCATTTTATCTCTTCAATTCAGTATTTTGAAGTTTTAAGCGGCGCCGTTAGGCTGCCAAATTTTTAAGTGGTTCTTCACCCTTCTCGTTTTGAAGTTCTACTTTCATGTCAATTCCTTCAAGTTCCTTTTTGTTATGTTGGTGTATGATCTCTATACCTATCATACTGGACTCTTATGTTCATATGATGAGAGACCCCATTTGATCTCTTTAATTCAGTATTTTGAAGTTTAAGTAACGCCGTTAGGCTGCCGAACTTTCATAAGAGAAATCAAACTTTTGTCTTCCTTCCATGTTTTTCATTTCAAATGGTATGTCCTTGAAATTTCACCACCATGTCCATATATACTTCTTATTCTGTCCCTCTACTATTTTATGGGTCAATTATTATTGTTCAACCCATGTTCCCTCTCTTTTCAAAGTTTCTAAAACCTTGTAACATAGCCGTTATGCTGCAGAATTTTCGTCTCAAAATGCCTCTCTCTTTTCTCAAAAATTATTTTATGTTATAAAGTGAATACTCAAAGCTCTTATTTCTACAAGGGTATTCACATATATATCAAAATGTTCCATTTTAAATTCTTGGATTTACATACATGAGACCCACTTCCCTTTCCGTGGGTTTAAAGTGCCGTAAAGATCATGTCTTTAAAGCAGTTTTTGAAACGTTATGATTATAAAATGAAACCCATTTGTTTTATGCTATATGGGATATTTATGAAATGTTTGATGATTATATATGTGTCTCACATGAAAATAAAGACAAATTTAAGGGTGCGCCCTGATAGCGCTCCAATGCATTGCGTAAAGACTTAATCTCTAGAGATGACCATTTTAACGACGCCTTGGTGAATAACCTTGGTAATTTTTAACGACACCTTGGGGATGGACCTTGGTGAAACGAAACGATTGTCAATATTAAATGTTGTAGCCACATCTTCCAGTTATGAAAAATGATTATTTTTATTACGATGTATCTCATGATTTCTTTCTCATGCCTTAAATTTCTTTTCATGTCTTTATTGAAGTATCTCAAGTTCACTTGTAAAATGTTTCTCTTGTTTCCCTTACTGGGCCTTCTGCTCACCCTTTCTTTTGATGTATGTCCCCAGGTTATGAGATGCATAATGAAAATAGGATGAACTAAAGTAGAAGCCTTTCAAGTGTTTAAGAAGAATGTTTTTATGTTTTTTTATGTATTATGATCCTTGTTTCCAAGACACTAAACCTTAACGATCCTCAGTTCCGTGTAATGAAATGAAAGTTTATGTTATAAAATGGCGGGATGTTATATCTATGTTGTGAATTTGGAAAAATGTATTCAATATTTTGAATAATTAGGTTCAAAATCATGTTAATAGTCTAATTTTTATTTTTGGGCATTATGAATAGTAACTACGGTAAATTTTATTTACCACAGTTGACGGTAAATTAGGTAATTAAGGGTAAAAATAATATTATAAAATTATCCTAACACATGTCTTAATATAATTGGATGATTATATTTCGTCCTAAAATATTCTTGGGTCGAAATAGTATCTATTAGAACCCACTTGTGTGTGATTAAGACCTTTAATTTATTTTATTTAAATGAAAGTGAAATATGTCTCACTCAAACTTTAATAATTGAATTATTTTAAATATAAGGATATACCGAATATAAATTCTGTTATAAATACTCATATGAAAAATAAATTTTTTTTATTTATCATGGTAATTTATTTTTAATCTTTAACATATATATAATTACCTTTATAGCTTATACATTAATGATGCAGAAATTATTTATTTAGTGAAAATCATTGATATCGTTTTTTTAAACTAATAATACCCATTAAAGGCACAAAAACCTGACCAAAAATTATTGGTCATGTACATATAATCCATAATCATCCAAAAGTTTAATATTTTACCATTTTGATCCTTATAAAAGAGATTATGACACTTATATTATTTTATTTTTAATGATATCAATGTTTTCACCATCATAAATTAATAAACATAACATTTTAAAAGTTGGGTGTTTTAGAAGATAAATTCGACTAAAAGTATTCTTATGGAATATATTAGATTTATCGGAATCATATTATTTATTTTTAATTTTTATGGAACAAATACGTATATTAAATAATTGTACAAAATGTTGTAGTAATTAGTTTATTAAGGGAAATATAAAATAAATGTTTTTAAAATATTAAAATAAATGTTGTATGAACAAATTAATGTGATCAATGAATTGTTTTGATGAATATAACAAGTTAGGAATCTATTAAATGTTTTTTTTAAAATATATACTCTTTGTGTATTTTATTTAAATTCAAATAAATGAATAGTTTCAAAATTGACACTATTGTTATTTTGTAAAAATAACATATTTATAAATTTTTTAAAAATCACACAAATATTTAAAAATTATAAATTTTTATTTATACTGTCTAAAATTTCAAAAATTATTAAATTATGTTCAATGCACAATAGATAAGTAAATATTTATATCAATTTTAAATTTTATAATATTATTGCCACAAATAAATTTAAATAGATTAAATAAGGATAAATCAAGTTGATAAGGTTTAAAATAAATTTTCAACATGTATAAATTTTATTGGCTGATGATATTACGATCCTATATAATCTTATCATCGAGTTTGAGCCATTTTTGGATGTTTTTATGAGGGGTTTGAGTTTATTATAAATTAATATTTTAGAGGTTTACAAAAGTGCACCTCTCCTCTCTTATAAAAGGGCACCCCCTCCCTCTCCTCTTCACAACATTTTGATCCTTCAAACTCAGCCAAACATTGTCCATTTCTCTTTTAAACTTCCCTTGAAACGTACTAGATGTCCTGGTCTTCTTTAAAGTATAACATTAGTGCCCTAAGAGGAGGTTTAGATGAGGCGTGTCGAAGAAGAGGTAATATCCTTTACCGATTCTTTCAAATTTATTTCGTCTTCTACTTCCTCTTATTTATTTGTTTCATTATAATGTAATAACATAATTTTCACTCATATACTGATATGTTATTATTAATATGAAACATCCTTATTTCACCTTCTATCCATCCTATGGAAAATGAAATCACCGCGCGTGCGTACGTAGGGCTTACTGTCTCCATGTTGTGGTGTTATCTGTTTTTCCAACACTAGTTTACATGGATGTGTAAAATGGTGGTAATAATAACTATATATAATTTTTATAACATGATACTAATTCTGAGATAATATATCATCCACTCCAATTCCATTCATTAATTATGGGAACGATATCAACGCTCGTGCGTACGAACGGATTACCGTCTCCACGACGCGATGAGATTTATTCTCCATGTTTACCATTCAAAATGATTATAAAGTATATATAATGTATAATAATGAAATATGTTTCCAAATAATGATAATTTATTTATATATTTATTTATTTATTTCATATACTTACTTCCATTCAATTCAATAAGGAAATGAAAACAACGTTCATGAATACATACGACCTACCGTCTCCATGAACGGTGTATTTCATTTCATTTATATATCTATTATAAATTTATATACTGAATATATAAGATATATAAATCATTTTTTACATTTTGAAAGTAATTTAATCACACTATGAGAAATCTCACCTTTCCCAACACTCCCATACCAATGGATTGTAAAAACAGTTGGTATAGGTCCCCTTTCCCAATGGTTTGGCTAAACCGTTGGGAAATCCCACTTTGAGGTCACTTTTCCCATGGTTTTGTCAAAACCATTGGGAAAGGGTATGGCATTCCCAAATTTTTGGCCAAACCTTTGGGAAAAGTCCACTTTGTGGCCACTTTTCCCAACGAATTGGCCAAACTGATAGGAAAGGGTACGACTTTCCCAACGGTTTGGCCAAACCATTGGCAAAGTGTACTTTGTGGCCACTTTGCCAATGGTTTGGCCAAACTATTGGGGAAGGGTATGGCTTTCCCAATAGTTTATTATGATAATATATATATATATATATATATATATATATGAAATTATGTTCAAAAAATTAATGTTATGTTAGTGTTTAGGTCTTTGAAAGATAAACTAGAGGTCCTGGGATCAAATCCCATCGAATGTTTTTTTTGAAATACTTATACCAATCGTTTTATGGAACCGTTGATATATATTTTCATCTTACTTATACCAACGGTTTTCAAAACCATTGGGTATAGGTCTATACCAACGGTTTTCCCAAAACCGTTGTTATAGAGCTATCCCAACAGCTTGCTTGCCCACGGTTCTCCAAACCGTTGGTATAGGCTATAACAACGGTTTGGAGTCCTATACCAATGGTTCCAAACTGTAGGTAAAGGGTATTTTTCCATTAGTTTCATGATATATGTAATAATAATATCATGAACAAAAAGTCCAAACACGTACGATAATTGATACGATTATTACCCAAAACGCTGCTTTAACATGGAAATGACAAAATAACGGGTAATATAAAGTCGTAAGTGAATCATATATGATAAAATAAATATTATTATGGTTATTTTACAAGTTAATAATATGTTTAAACCCACTATACATGATTTTCGGACACGTACGGAAGAAATTGGACTGAAGGTAAGGGATTATTTCGTCTCACTTTTATTTTTGTGAGACATATGCCTTAATCACCAACTATTTCTTTTTTATAGAGTTTAAGCTTCCCATGAATGTTTTATGATTTTTAGTATGAAGGATATGATATTTAAATATATATGTAATTTTATTTATTTTATTACATTTATGATTCCATCAATTATAAATGGTAAGGGATAATTATTCCAATCTCTTTCTTATCCAAGATTGTTTATTCATAAGTATTTACTGGGGTTATGTTTATCATCCATGCCCATGTTTTCTAAAAATTCATTCATAAAATGTTTACTATTCTTCCATGTATGTTTAATTTCATCTTTACCCTTTTTTACTATTACTAAATGGTATGTAGGTAATCCTTCTTTTGTTTACCATACGAGGTACTTTTTGAACTTTTCTGTAAAAATGTGAGGAGAATGTTTTATTAACGTATATGGAATGAATGGATTTTTAAGGTTTTATAATGCCTTTTCTTCCTGAAGATTACTCTATATGATTTCCTGATTATTTTGAATAAAATAATTTTCTTTTAAAATTGTGGGGCATTTTGTAAAAGGAAAATTATTTTGAAGAAGGAAGGATATTTTCCTCAAGAATTCATTTCAAGTGTTTTACCAAAACTATTTTCCATTTAAGATGACATTATTTAGAATATTTATGTTTCCAGTATAATGTCTCTATTAGTTTCATGCTTTAATATTTTTTATGATGAAATGATATCCATTTTTTATATAGATTATTTCACGATGGGATGATGTTTATGAAACCCATTTTTTTCTTTGGGATATGATGAATGATTTATGATTGTTTTGTGGCACACGTAAGAATTATTTCAATATGACATGGTTGGGACCTATATCTCCCTCCAATTGTCACGACCCAACCCTACCAGATTGGTGCCGCAGCTACCCCAATCCCGCCTCCATAGGCCCAGGGATGGCGACAAGCGCCGAAGGCTAAACAACTCGGGGAGGCCTTTTCATGAGTAAACGTACTGACACACGCAGCCGACTCAATGTATAAGTGAAGAGTAAAAGAAAAGACATGTAAATTAAAGTACTAACTTCTATAAACAACCACAATAGTGCATCAACCTCTAAACAATACAAAGTAAAAGTTGGAGGTAAACTGTAAAGGAAAAGGGGAAAACACCTGCCCGACCAGAAAAGGTGCCACAACCCAACAACAGGTAAACAAAAGAAAAATAGATGGAAGGGTCCCCCACCTAGAACCTGACTCCAACCACCATACTTGGTCTATGCTCCCAAACTCCTAATCTCCTTTGATGTCACGACCAACCTGTACGTCGTCTGTTAGGGCACACCAAGCGCGAGCAAAGACCAAGTAGGGGTGAGCATAAAAATACTCAGTAGGATACCCGAAGGCTCGAGGGATCAAAAAAAGAAGGTACTGAAGAGCTGAGCAGAAGATCGAATAGGTAATATTAAAGGAGTACAACAGAGAGTGCAGTAAAGTGTATAGCTCAACCCAACAAGAGTAAATAATTAGACTCGTCCAAACACAATGAGATAGAAGTGGTGAGAAGATGAACTTCTCATCGAGTCTTCGCTACCTATAACAGGAGAGTAGACTCGTCCAACCATGAGAAGCTAGACACTGAAATCATGTGGCATACCCCACGCGTCTTCGCCTCTCCTAGAGGAATAGTAACCAAGCCCATGAAGTGGGTACTAAAACAAGGTATATACATATTCATATGCTCTGTCAAGAAACCTGAACAAGCTCGTAAGGGGATCTCCATCCCATAGCTCAGTCCAAGAAAGTGAGTAGCCAACAGTCCCAAAAAACACCATCGATGCCCAGCATCCTGTACGTCTTCCCCGAACTGCATGTCATGGTGCTCAAATCACTACACCTCAACACTATGTTCTTTGGGCGGCACTGACTCACCCACATGATTTTAGGTCGCATCACAAGGACGTGTATTGGTGGGGAAAGTGCCCCTCATACTTGAGAGTTCTGGGGGAATGTCAAACCACACCTCATCACTGTCACACAATCGAGAGGTCCTCGAAGTCAACTTATCACATCACTAACCCATACAACCAAGGGTCCCGCTCTAGTAATCACAGATAAAAGTCACCGACAAGCCTCAAAAGAAGGCCTGAGTCTGAAATGCCAACGAGTGACCCACTGCCCAGCCCTACTGGGGGGTAAACCCTAATACATCATCAGGCGACCCACTACCCAGCCCTGTTGGAGGGTAAACTCTAATACATCATTAGGAAACACACTACCCAACCCTGCGGGGGGTAGACCTGGAAGAAGTCGACAGGAGACCCACTGCCCAGTCTCTACTGGAGGGCAGACCTGGAAGAAGTTGATGACCAACCCACTACCCAGCCCCGCTGAAGGGTAAACCTTGAAGAAGTCGACAGGTGACCCACTTCCCATCCCTACTGGAGGGTAAACCTCAAAGATTTTGACCGGAAACCCACTTCCCAGTCTCTGCTGGAGGGTAGACCTTAAAGAAGTCGACATGCGACCCACTGCCCAGTCTCTACTGGGGGGTAGACCTGAAACACGTCGACAGGAAACCCACTGCCCAGTCTTTACTAGAGGGTAGACCTGAAAGAAGTTGACAGAAGACCCACGACCCAGCCCTACTAGTGGGTAGACTTGGAAATGGGTCTGATAACTCAGCATTGTAACTGACATCACCGGGTATTACCCATATCGCTACCGTGCGTTGGTTTGGAGTGCATCAAAGGGACCTCCATCCAAAACCCTTTCATGTTTCCACATTTAATAGGATCTCAAGAGAGGATCCACATGCCAAAACGGATCACATCGTTGCAATCCTCATGAAAAAACATTCAAAATGGACCATTTACTCACCCGAAACGGTCAACCGGTGAATATGGAACTATTCACAATAGCTAGCCCATGTGGGGCCCACACTAAGATCCCGAAACTGAAAAAACGGATCACACCACTGCAATACCCTCAAAAAACATAGGGGATTTACTACTTGATCACCCACAGTGGACACCCGGTGAAAAATATATTATTCACCGTAGTCATCTCGGGTGGGACCCACACCACAATCCTGAAAACAAAAGTCCGGAAAACTGCGCCATCACGATGCTCTCAGAAAAACACGTCAAAATGACTATTCATTCACCTTGAATGGACATCTGAAGAAAAATTCACAGTACACTGCACACAGCTCAAAAGACAGCCCATGGGGCCCACACCTCATCTCCGACTTCATCGCCTGAAACCACCCTGGTCAACCTTGTCTCGATGTCAAGGTCACAACGCCGTTGACGGCACCTAAAACAGAATCTGGATGCAGAGGTTGCAACTTCTTCTGTTATATGCAAATGGGGCCCTTTGGGGACCACACCTCGAGCCCGAAATTAGGTAGGCTGATTGCGCCGTTGCAATCCCTTCGGAAAAACACTAAAAAACAAGTACTCAAACACCCCAAATGGATGTCGGGTGAAAAATTGGCATTTCACCATAAAACGCGTGAAGTAGGCCATGTGGGGCCCGCACCATGTCTCCAACTCGAATGCTTCCGAAAGCATCACAAAAAATCCGGACGAGGACTGGGGTCACATTTCCACTGACGGTGCGTCAATCATACATCCCAAGAAAGAGTTAGGTCCGACGCAAAAATTAATTAATTAATTAATTAGTTAATTAATTACTCACATTGTGTTTCATGCTGCCGAGCAATGTAACCAACCTGCAAAAGCTCTAAAAAAACCTTGGAAGGATCGTCTCGGCTCTGGGGCCATCGCGCCTCTGACGGCGGGTCAAACGGACCTCCGGCTCGCGAGCCACATCCGTCGCAACTTTAATAATAATTTTTTATTATTAAAATAAAATTCCTTGGGTCACCCGCCTTCAGGAACAGAACCCCAAAACTCCAAAACTCACATTAAAAGTAGTGCCTCGCCAATACGATTCTGTACCCATAGAAGGCGCGTCAAACGAACTCGCCATTTAAAAGAGACCCCCCCCCCCCCCCCCCCGAATGCAAGGGGGCCTAACCGGGCCGGTTCACCCCGGCCGGCCCAGACCGAACCACCGGCCCGCGGCCCAGCCGAGGGTCCGGCCTGAACCGCCATGACCCACATGCCTCTACCCACCCATCATCACCGGAACCACCTTTGGTCCGATATTCACAAACAGACCGGCCCTTTGGCCGGTCTTCTTTGCGTCGCCAGTAGGACACGCGAAGCGCGGGTCCTGGCCTCCTCCGCACTTCCAAGGCGCTGACCGCCTTGGGGTTCTGCCGGTAGACCGCGACAGTCCGTGGTTGGCCTCCTGCTCTCCTAAATCCCCCTCCCCTTCCTGGCTCCGCCGGTCGACACCGCGCCCCGCCGTCGTCTCATCTAGCTCGACCTCCGTCGGCTCCTCCTTCAACCGCAATGGCCAGTTGGATGCCAGCTCCTCCTTCGACCGCCGCACCACCGCACTACCCCATGGCTGCCGCGTCCCATCGCCATCTCGGCCTACACCACACCGCCGCACCGGACTGACCCAGCTCCTCTGGCCGCCGCGCTCCTCTGGACTCCTCCAGCTCGACCTCTGGCCACCGCCCTCGCCGGAGCCGAGCCTTCGACCCCCCCCCCGACCACTCTGGTGGTCAGAAAAATTATCTGACCCCAGTTTCGGGATCCTCGGGGTCGGGGCTTCACAACGACATCCCTCACTCGACGATTCGTCAACGATTTGTGCGTCCGTGAATTTGGACGAAGAGCGTCCAGGAACGGAATGTAGAACGGGGCTCGGATAATGGCCGTGTTCGTTTGGCCATCGTCCCAAGTCTAGAATCATATAATTAAAACGACGAAATTGAAAGAACTCCAGAAATTAATGATGGTGCGAAATTTTAACAATAATCCTACCTCGCTGGTTCCGTTCGTCGTTGGCGACGCGTCCGCTCGATCCTGCTTTGATCTGCCGGAGTCCAGTCCTCATTCCGGCGAAGAACAACGAAGAACACTGAAGAACGGTGAAGAACTCTAGAGAGAGAGAGGGAGAGAAGGAGAGAGAGAGAGAGTGGGGAGGAAAAAAATGGGTCTTCTCTCAACACTTAGTGAATTTATAAAAGTTCACTAAAACTCTCGCGAATGGCACAGATTCTGAATCCTCCGCGCCCGCCTATGTTATATCACGCCTAGGAAAAACACCCCATTTCGAACTCAACAGAAGTCTTAGATTTCTATTCCGATACTAGTTTTAAATGTTATTCGAAAATATCATCAGTGATAAAAACCACTAAGTCATTATTTTAAAATGACATTTTTCCCCTGGGGACATTTTCCCCAAAAGGGACACGCCCGTGAAAATTACACCTCTCCCAGGGTAAACGGCTTGCTACGGACTCAACGGTGCCCTCGGTTTTCAAATCCGAGCTAAAGTTTAAGAGATACTTTAGTTTAACTATTAAAGGAATAAATTATTTATTTATTTATTTATTTAATGTTCCGCTACCAGACGAGGGGTCCCAACGTCCCGCACCAGCTCACATTATGTCATTCCTGGGGTAAGCACCCCATTTCGGACCCATCCATACACTCGGATTTTTAATCTGAAACACTATTTTGGAGTTATTCCATTTATCCGGCGTCCCTAGTGTTAACGCACTGAAAATTTAATTCTGGCCACACCGGGGCTTGGAATCACACGTCGTCTGAAGGCGCTGCTCTCGAATAACAACAAGAATATTATAAAGTCTTTTATAGAAAAAACCGGGTTCTTACATAATTCCCTCCTTCAAGATTTTTGTCCCCAAAAAGAAAAACTAGGGAACAACTCAAGGTACTAAGCCCACACCCAGCTCTTCTGTACCCAGAAGAACTCTTGCACAGTCCTGCGACACCGCACACAGACCAATGGATTGGTTTTGTTCACGCAAGGTCAGCCCTTGCCGATGACGTGCATAAGAGCATGCACACTTCTTCTCGGGTGAGTCATGTGGGAGACGTCATGCACCCACTCCAGACCTTGGGGTTTGGGGAATGTGGTAAGGGACCTCTCCATTCACCTACACGGTCTGAAATGGCCCGAAGGCCCTCGGGGGTATCACACCTCCCTAGACGAACTCCTACATTCAACGCCGCGACTGAAATCACCGTTTGGACCTAGGACAAAGCCCGGTGATTCCATCCTTCAGAATATGCATATGGTGAAACACCCAAGGATATCTGGTCACGCAATATTTCATAGTCGATGTCTCACGACCAAGACTCTCTTACACACTCGGTGAGCAATGGAGTCGACACCATCGACTAACAGAAAAGGTCCCACCCCTTCTATTCCACCAACACATGGTTACACTGACGCCCCACGTCACCCTGGTAACAACTCAAGCAAGGAGCAGGTAGAAATTCACTTCACACGCATAGTCTAACAATTCTACTAAACAAAGTATAAGAGTTGTAGGGCGTAACTCCTACAACCTCATGCTCCGCATGATTGTAGACATCCAAAGCTCGCGGCTGTCTATGGTCCCAACTGTTAGCTCCCAGATCCTGACGTGGACCACCTGATGGGAAGTACTCATAAAGTCATCACCCACTACCAGCTCCCCCCGCTCCTCTGCTAGCACCACCTCTCTGGGTGCTACTCAGATCATGACGTTGCCTCTGCCGCGGTGGCTCACCTGCTGCCTGCCTGATATTCTCAGCATGCCTGGTCAAGCAGTCCCTTGCCAAGTGACCTTGCTCATCGCAAACACATCATCGACTCCCTTCGGGTTTCACTAGTGCCCTCCGGTGCTACTATGGTGTACGACCATGCCCCTGAGTCCAGTTATCGGAATTCCACCTACGTCAAGGTTCTTTCAGCCGACACCTACTAATTGCGGCAAACATCCCACCACTATCGAGTCTGCTGCCACCACCAACTACAGAACACGACAAGAATCTCTCTATCACCAGCACCTGCTCTAGCACCCCGACATATGTGGAAATGCTCAAGGTTACTATGACATCACGAATCTCTCGGTGGAGACCCTTCTAAAACTCTCGCGCTCAGAAGTTTCCGTCATGGACCAAGTCTGGGTAAACGTGTGCACGGTCTGCAAAACTAGTCGCATACTCGGCCACCGTTATCCCTCCCTGTTAAAACTTTTGATGCTCCTAAATCCAAACGGAGCATAAGTAGAAGTGGAAAAATACTCATGAAAAAACAACTAAAAATTTCCTCGTGAAAGCGACGAGTCGTCATGAAACTGAGTCACCAGACTCCACCAACGCTAAGCTGCACTGTGGAAAAGGTCGATGGACAATTCCACCATAAGATCCGTCAGCGTCTGCACAAGCCTGAAAAGGCGAACCACTATCTTGAGCCAAACCTCTTCTACCTGAGCATCAGGATCACCACTAAACCCCAGCGGTCTCTACCGCTGGAACTCATGGTTCACGCTCAACCTACGCTCACGCCCCGTTTTCTATGCTAGAGTTTTCTGTTGATCACTAGGTGGGGCTGCTGCTACCGGCCCACCAAAAGAATGGGGCTCACATGATGGTTCCTGGACTGCGGCCTCGTAGCTCACAGGGTCGTCATCACAAACCAAAGCTGGTATCCTGGCTGGCCATATTTGTGGAGACATCCCGAATATTATCAAGGAGTGTCATGATCAGATTAGCATATATGTATACAAAAATATCAACAATGTGGAGCTGACTCAAGAAGGACAGTTAGAGACTCAATCCTATGTGATGCACAACCAATTATTCCTACAACAAGTCTCTCAGCATGCTGAATCAACAAGCGGGTTGTCAAGGTCCTAGTGAATGGATACGTCGATCGCCGCACCATCACTGGACTCCCTCACCTGAGAGCCGCTCTTGAGACACGTTGACACTGTTTCCATAAATCCCACCCAAATTCTTTTTAGGGACGTCCTCACAACATCCCAAGGAATGAACCACCTTTGATACCACCTTGTCATTACCCGACCCTACCCGGGTTCAAGCCGCAACTACCCAAAGCCCGCCTCCATAGGCCAGGGGATGGAAACAAGCGTTGAAGGCTAAAAAACTCGGGGAGGCTTTTTCCTGAGTATCTGTACACACACACGTGGCCAACTCAACACATAAGTGCAGAGTGAAGGAATAGACAAGTAAAGTAAAGTACTAACTGCTATAAACAACCACAATAGTGAATCGACCTCTAAAGAGTACAAAGTAAAAGGTGGATGTAAAATGAAATGGAACAGGGGAAAAACGTGCCCTACTAGAAAAGGTGACACAACCCGACAACAGGTAAACAAAAGAAAAACAGCTGGAAGGGTCCCCTACCTGGAACAAGACTCCGACCACCGTACCTGGTCCAAGCTCCCGAACTCCTAAGCTCCTCTGACGTCACGACCAAACTGTCCATGGTCTGCAAGGGCACACCAAGAGCGGGAAAATCCCAAGTAGGGGTGAGTATAACAATACTTAGTAGGATACCCCGAAGGCCCGATGGAGCAACAAAAGAGGTATTGAAGAGGTGAGCAGTAGATCGAATAGGGAATAGTAAAGGAGTACAATAGAGAGTGCAGTAAATAGTACAGCTCAACCAAACAAGAGTAAGGAAGTAGGCTCATCCAAACACAAGGATCTAGAAGCGGTGAGAATATTAACATCAAGTTGAGTCTTCGATACCTATAGCAGGAGAGTAGACTCATCCAACCACGAGAAGCTAGACACGGAAAGCACGTGGCATACCTCGCGCATCTTCGCCTCTACTGGAGGCAGAGTAACCAAGCCCAATAAGTGTGTACTAAAACAAGTTATATATATATTTATATACTCTATCAGGAAACCCGAACAATCTCGTAAGGGGATCTCCATCCCATTGCTCAGCCCAAGAATGTGAGTAGCCAACAATCCTAGAAAACACCATCGATGCCCAACATCCCGCATGTCTGCCCCGAACTGCAAGTCAAGTGGATCAAATCACCGAACCTCGACACTATCCGCTTTGGGAGACACTAACTCGCCCGCACGGTTTTAGGTCGTGTCACAAAGACGCGTCTTGGTGGGGAAAGCGCCCCTCGTACTTGAGAGTTCTCGGGGAAAGTCAAACCACACCTCATCATTGTCATACAGTCGAGTGGTTATCAAAGTCAAGTTGTCACATCACTGACCCGTACAACCAAGTGTCCCGCTCCGGTAGTCACAGATAAAAGTCACCAACTAGCCTCATAAGAAGTCCTGAGTCTGAAATGCCAATGAGTGACTCACTGCCCAGCCCTGCTTGAGGGTAAACCCTAATAAATCATCAGGTGACCCACTGCCCAGCCCTGCTGGAGGGTAATCACTAATACATCATCTGGCGACCCACTGCCCAGCCCTGCTGGAGGGTAGACCAGGAAGAAGTCGACAGGAGACCCACATCCCAGTCTCTAATGGAGGGTATACCTGGAAGAAGTCGATGGGCAACCCACTTCCCAGCCCTGCTGAAGGGTAAAACTCGAAGAACTCGACAGGTGACCCACTGCCCAACCCTGCTGGAAGGTAAACCTTGTAGAGGGTGACAGGTGACCCACTACCCAGTCTCTACTAGAGGGTAGACCTCGAAGAAGTCGACAGGCGACCCACTTCCCAGTCTCTGTTGGAGGGTAGACCTGAAACACGTCGACAGGCAACCCACTGCCCAGTCTCTACTAGAGGGTAGACTTGAAAGAAGTTTATAGGTGACCCACTGCCCAGCCCTGTTGGAGGGTAGACCTGAAAATGAATCTGATAACTCAGCACTACAACTGACATCACCGGGTATTACCAACATCGCTATCGTGCGTTGGTTCGGAGTGCATGAAAGAGACCTCCATCCAACACCCTTTCAAGTTTCCACATTTAATAAGATCTCAAACAAGGCTCCACATGCCCAAACGGAACACACCATTGCAAACCTCGCGGGAAAACACGCGAGATAGACCATTTACTCGCCCGAAACGGTCGACCGGTGAATATGGTACTATTCACTATAGCCATCCCATGTGGGGCACACACTAAGATCCCGAAACTGAATAAACGGATCCCACCACTATGATCCCCTCGAAAAAAAACACGAGAATGACTACTCGATCGCCCAAAACAGACACCCGGTGAAAAAGATACTATTCACCGTAGTCAGCTCAAGTGGGACCCACACCACGATCCTGAAAAAATTTGGGTGAACTGCGTCATCGCGATGCTCTTGGAAAAACAGGTCAAAAAGACTATTCATTCGCCCCGAATGGACATCTGATGAAAAGGTTGCAGTATGCTGCACACAGCTCAAAAGACGCCCCGTGGGGCCCACGCCTCAACTCTGGCTTCATCGCCTGAAACCACCCTGGTCAACCTCGTCTCGATGTCAGGGTCACAAAGCAGCTGACGACGCCTAAAATGGACTCCAGATGACGAGGCTGCAACTTCCCGCGTTATACACAAACGGGGCCCTATGGGGCCCACAACTCAAGCCCGAAATTAGGCATGCGGATTGCACCGTTGTAATCCCCTCGGAAAAACACTCAAAAACGAGTACTCAAACACCCCAAACGGATGTCGGGTGAAAAAGTGGTGTTTCACCGTAAAACGAGCGAAGTAGTCCCTGTGGGGGCCGCACAAAGTCCCCAACTCGAACGCTTCATAAAGCATCTCAAATAGTCCGCATGAGGACTGGGGTCACGCTGCCGTTGATGGCGCGTCAATCAGACACCCCAAGCAAGAGTTAGGTCCGACGCAAAAATTAATTAATTAGTTAATTAGTTAATTAATTACTCACATTGCGTTTTGTGCTGTCGAGCAACGAAACCAACACGCAAAGGCTCTGAACAAACCTTGGAAATACCGTCCTACTCCGTGGCCATCACGCCTCTAACGACGCTTCAAACGAACGTCTAGATCGCGAGCCACGTTCGTCGCAACTTTAATAATAATTTATTATTATTAAAATAAAACTCCTCGGGTCACCCTCCGTCGGGCACAGAACCCCAAAAACTATTAAACTCGATTTAAAAGAAGCGCCTCACCGATACGATGCCGCAGCCGCAGAGAGAACGTCAAACGGAAACGCTTTTTAAAAGATACGGTCTTTCGAATGCAAGAGGGCCTAACAGGGCTGGTTCACCCCGGCCGGCCCGGACCGAGCCGCTTGCCCGCGGGCCAGCTGTGGGTCTGGCCTGAACCACCGCGGCCCGCCCATCAGCACCAAACCCGGCTTTGGTCCGGTTTTCACAAACAGACCGGCCCTTTGGACGGTCTTCATTGCATCACCAGCAGGACCCACGAAGCGTGGGTCCTGGCCTCCTCCACACTCTCGAGGCACTGACCGCCTCGGGGTTCCACCTGCCGACCGCAATAGGCCGCGGTCGACCGCCTGCTCCACTGAAGCCCCCTCCCCTACATGGCTTCGCCGCTCGACACCACGCCCCGCCGCCGGCTAATCCGGCTCGACCTCTGTCGGCTCCTCCTTCAATCGCGACAGCCCGCTGGACGCCGACTCCTCCTTCGATCGTTGCACCGTCGCACTACGTCGAGGCCGCCGCGCCCCATCGCCACCACTGCCTACACTGCACCGCCGCACCGGACCGACCCGGCTCCTCTGGCTGGCGCGCTTTGCCGGACTCCTCCGGCTCGACCTCCGACCGCCGCCCTCGCTGGAGCCGAGCCTTCGACCGGTCCCTCCCCGACCACTCCGGTGGTCGGAAAAATTATTCAACCATGGTTTTCGGATCCTTGGGGTCGGGGCTTCACAACGGCATCCCTCACTCGACGATCCGTCAACGATTTTCACATCTGAGAATTTGGACGAAGAGCGCCCAAGAACGGATTGTGGAATGGGGCTCGGACGATGGTCGTGTTCGTTTGGCCATCGTCCCAAGTCTAGTATCATAGAATTAAAAGGACGAAATTGAAAGAACTCTAGAAATTAACGAAGGTGTGGAAATTCAACAAGAATCCTACCTCATTGGTTTTGTTCGTCGTTGGCGACACGTCTGCTCGATCCTGCTTCGATCCGCTGGAGTCCACTCCTCATTCCGACGAAGAACAACGAAAAATGCCGAAGAACGGTGAAGAACGCTAGAGAGGGAGAGAGAGGGAGAGGGGGGGGGGGGGATGGGTCTTCTCTCAATCCGTGACCGCCTCATTTATATCATGCCTAGCCAAAATACCCCATTTTGAACTCAACGGAAGTCTCTGATTTCCATTCCGAGACAAGGTTTAAAATTTATTCGAAAAGATCTCCAGGGATAAAAAACACTAAGTCATTATTTTAAAATGACGTTTTTTCCACTGGGGCCATTTTTCACAAAGGGCCGCGCCCGCGAAAATTACACCCCTCCTAGGGTAAACATCTTTCTCTAGACTCAACGGTGCGCTCAGTTTTCTGATCCGATCTACCATTTAATTGATACCTGAGTTTATCCATTAAAGGAATAAATTAAATAATTATTTATCCATTTAGTGTTCCGCTAACGGGCGAGGGGTCCCAACGTCCCGCGCCGGCTCACTTTATGTCATTCATGGGGTAATCACCCCATTTTTGACCCATCCATACACTCAGATTTCTAATCTGAAACACCATTTAGGAGTTATCCCATTTATCTGGCGTTCCCAATGTGAACGCACTGAAAATTTAATTCCGGCAACACCGGGGCTTGGAATCGTACGTCATCTGAAGGCGCTGCTCTGGAATAACAATAAGTATATTCCAAAGACTTTTATAGAAAAAACCACATTATTACACCAATTCATTGGGAAATGATTTATATCTCATGAGATAGAAATGGATGGAAGGGAAAGTGAATCTAGTTCAGTAATACAGGGCTGGAATGAAAAGTAATCCCAGTTTAGTAATGGACATTGTCCACTATGCTGGTCTTGACAGCAATGCCTTGGTTGCTATGGAAATCATATCATGTGATTAATGGTTTTCCACAATTACATTTCTTATTCCCATGATATTTTATCATGATTAATGTTCCTTTATGATCTATGTCTTATGTACTGCCATGTTTTATGTCAATACTCAAGATTTTGATGTTTAGATTTTATGCTCATGTTTTTACGTTCAAATGTTTATGGATTGTTTTATGTTCTCCATGTTTACCCTTACTGAGCATTTGAGCTCACCCTTTTTATGTTTTCTTTTCCCCTGGATATAAATAAAGGTTTTAGGTAAAAAAAGGGGAAGAAATTTATTGGAGATGTTGAAGATCCTTCACCATGATTTGAAGATTTTGTTCCAAGTTTCCAAAGACACTGAACTAATACGGTCTGTGGGCGTCTGTTTTAGTCAAGTATTATGTTTTCAGCAAAACCAATGTAATATCCATGTACATCAAGCTTTGGGTCTCTACATTCTATGAATAGTAAAATATGATAATTTACGATAAAAGCTAAATACATGAATTTTTGGGTAATTGATAATTAATGACGACATAAGAGTATTATCTCAAAAATATCCTTTATTATTTTATTATTTTTAGTGAAAATATTCAATTTATTTATATTATTGATCTGAAATAAAAAAATAATCAAAAAACCCCCCAACTCCTCCCTATAAATACCACCCCTCGCCACCCATTCTCCTCACACATCTAAAGCCTTGAATCTTGTCAAATTTCAACCCAATCCTCTACCCAATACCGTAACCCATGTATATGATCCTTTATTATCAATACAATACCAAACCTAATTTTATAATGTGGTTCTCAAGGAGATGAATTGAAGAGGTAAATGCCTCTTTCTTTTTCTTAAATTTCTTTTTAATTTATTTTCTTTTCCTATTCTCTCATCAACATGACCCGTCAATGTGGAATGATAACTCTAATATCTTATATATAGTATAATTTTATTATTTTAATTTAATAATCCATCATTAATTTTATTCTCTTCTCCCTTTTATTCTGTAAATCGAAACATCATCCGTGAGGAGTTGTTTTATCTCCATCAAGGATGAATAGTTTAAATTTCCCTTTACTTCCTTCAAGGATTGTCTTGAAACCATTATAATGGCTGAACCATATTGTAAAATGTATGTTAAAAATGTCCATCTGTTATTCAACCTTCATATATATGTAATATTAAATTATAAAAAATAGAGTTTGGTGTTATCAAAACCCTCCCAAATTAATCTAAAAGATTATCATTAACTATTTATTTAATGATTCATCCTCATAACATATAAATAAATGATATATAATATCATTCAATCTTCTATAATTTCAAAAATAAGAAGTTGTATTAATTTTGGATAATTTTAAGCATTTTACATGAGCTTCCAGACATGTATATAAGTAAACAGATAATTAAAACAATGAATCGAACAATCATGAATGATGAAATTGAAAACTATAACTCATTATATTGTACATAAAAGTACTCAATAAAATAATACTGAATAAAATAAATGTATAACTAGTTCGGGATTTAAAAGTAAATTGGTCTAATTTTATTATGAAGTATATTAATGTAAATAAACCTTTCAAACATAAGATAAGGGGATTCTTGAAAAAAAAAATTGGATTATTACTCTTTAATTCCAAATTTTAGAATGTATATTGTTCTAATATTGATAAAATATAATTCAATTTCCCTTCCCTTTTCATGTCTAGGTTATACATGCTTCCAATCTCTTTTTATGATAAATAAAAAAATTCCAAAATAACTCTCCCTTTAAAAACACATGTTTTAATTCTCTTGAGATTGTTTCTTCTTTACTAAATATTAATGATTCATATATCAAGTATCATATTCCATTTTTTTGGTAAAACTATTTTTTATTCATGAAAGTATTCTTTATGAAATCATTAGGGAACCTATTCCCTTTCTATGGCTTATTTTATGGAAAATATTGTTAAATTTTCTATACATGTTGCATGATTATGAAAATTCTATGATCCGACTAGTGCACCTTGAATTATATAGCTCTCAAATACATTTGGTAATGTGATGTATCTTGTGAGATGACGTGCAATATGCAAGAACACGATTCTAGCTCAGTTCACAATAATGAGGTTATGGTTAGTCCCATATGTTATGTGTGAACATGATGCTAGCAATATTCACAAGAACGTTCTTTAGTTTACCACTAATACATGAAATTTAATTTTAATGCATTTCCACATTCAATTCCTCTATCTAAAACTTACTATCATGGTTTTTAGGATGATTACATGCTTAAGCTATGATGATTAAGATTATGATAACCCATGTTATATTGATTCATGTTCTTATCTATCATATTACAAGGATATTAGCTCACCCCTATCTTTGATATATTTCATAAGGTTACTACTTTAATAACAGTAAAAATTAGGTCCACTAATAAAGTAGATAACGAGGAATTAAATAATTTTTCTGTTTTATTATGTAAATTTATATTTTATCCTAATTTCTTCCAACACACTAAACCTTTGGATCCTATTTTTATAACCCAAATATATTTAATATATTTAAAATGATGTAATAGAAATGTAATAAAATTAAGGACGCCATAAAACCACCCATTTTACATCGATTAAGAATTGGATGTATTGCTCATTCGTATGTATGGGTTACCATATCCACGTAGTGATATAAGTCATTTTCCCCAACCATATTTTTTGAGTGGGGTTATGATGGGTTGAATATTGATATATGATATTTATCACATGATTATACTTCTATTATGGTAATATCATATACAAATTTTCATCACGTAATCTTTTGGGAAACTATAATGTCTCTCATGTGTATGTATTACTTACCATCTCCATGATGTGATGTGACTAATTTTCTTATATATAATACATGGGTTGTAATAAGTATGAATTTTGTTAATATATATGATATATATAAAATAAAATTTATTCTATAATTATAATATATTTGATACATTCTCTCTTTTTAATATGCAAATAAAATTGTAACAGTTTTCATGTGTACGAATGGCCTAACGTCTCCATTAATTGTGCATTTTATTTTTTTCTCTAGATTATATGAATAATCATGAATACATATATAATAAATATATATATTATATTTAAACCATTGTTATAATTTGAGAAATGATTAAATCATGATCTCTATAAGTGGACCAATGATAACAAGTCAATACATAAATGAATAACAAATCAGTTAATACCAGAAACATAACATTAACATGGAATTATTAATAAGATAATAATGAGAAGTTATAAGTATATCTAATATGGTACTATATATATGAATATGGTTATGTGGTACATTTAAAAAAATGTGTATTATATATGAGGTTTTAACAAATATGATGTAATTCAAGACTAATGGTATGGGATTTATGTCTTACTTTTATTTTTGTGGCTAACATGCCTTTTACAATATTTTTTTATCCACCATGGTTTATATACTAACCATGAATTTATTTTATGAGACTTATTCTGAATATTATGGTATTTTCATATACATATAATTTTCTTTCTTACATGTTTCAAATGATTCTACTGATTATAATGTTTTAAGGGTTTATTTGATAATCTAATAAACATTCCGGGTTATTTCGTTTTAAATCTCTGTAAGGGAATATTTAACTTCCACATCAATGTTTTCTAGAAAGGGGTTAATTTTTTTTTACTATTATCCTATGAATATTTAATGATATTTTTTCACTTGTTTGACTTTTTACTAAATGGTTTGAAAGTAATTTTTTTCACTTTCCAAATGATGTACATTGTAACTATTGTTGAAATTTTTTGGAAGGAATGATTTTTGTAACATATACAAGATGAAAAGATTTCTACATCATCATGATGACTTAATTCCTTGAATTTTCCCCTAAAATATTATAAGTTTATTTATAGAAATTATTTTTTCCCATTAAAATTGTGAGGCTTTTTAATAAATGATTTCATAAAGGGAATGATATTTTAATCAAGATTTAACTCATGTAATCTGTCAAAAGCTATTTTTCATATAAGATGACATTATATAATGTTATATATTCTTTTTTGGGATATAACCCAGTGATTCCATTGTTATTATTTCTCTGAATGGTTTATGGTCATGATTAGATTCCATTTATGAAACCCATTCCATTTCCATGGGGTATGTTATGATTGAAGGATTTTTTATGAAACTCATTTCATTCCATGATTTCTGAAATTACGAATGATATATGTTCTTGTGGAACAAAAATATATCATTTTAATTATGTGATTTTTGTGGAATATATCTACCCCCAAAGCATTTGGTAATGAAAATTTTTATATGAGTTCAAAATGGAACACGAGAGGTCAACCATAGCCTGCAATGGGAGGGTATATGGGAGGTCATCCTGTGACCACAAAAAAAGAGTACACGGAAGGTCATCCAAATCCCACAAGAGGAGGGTACACCGGCGGTCATATAAAGCCCGAAACTATAAGGTACACCAGAAGCCATACCAAGACCTATGTAGGTATACAGTTGATTAACCCAATCCTAATATACTATGAATTTCTTTTTAGTAATCATTGGTATAAGATATTTTATGCTTTTTTGTTTTCCATGATTAACATTTCTGATGACACTGTTATAATAACAAGGTTTGTGTGAATTTATTTTATTATGATTCATGCCTTAGGATATGACAATACATATATCATGAATCATGTATATGATAATTTATATGATTTTTGTGACCTTAAATTATTTTGTTAATGATTTTATACCATTTTTCTCTTGTTATGCATATGTATCTTCCATGTTTACCCTTATTGAGCATCTAATCTCCCCCTTAACTGTGTTACCATTCCTCTAGATATAGGTAAGTGTTTTAAGTTGGAGTAATAAATTGGAAGATCATTATGTGGGATATTGATGATATTTCGCTATATTAGGATAATGTGTTTTATGTTTCGAAAGTAAATAAAATATTATGATCCTCAGGCATGTGTTTGTGAAGTTTCAAGAATGTTCATATAAATTGATGTAATATCCATGTAGAAAAATACTAGGATGTTATAGTTGGTATCAAAAGAAAGTTTTATTTCACCATTTAAAATTTGGATGTGAAATATTTATTGAGACCCCAAGAGATATTTCTATGGATATTTCTAGACATATCTCTACAGATAATCCTAATGTGTCAGAGATTAATGAAAGTTTTATAATTTAAAAAACATAAATGTTATTTTTTATAGTAATGTGGTTTTCTCTTATGATAATTTTTTAATGCAATGCTTTCAGTTTTTAGTCAATAGTGGTTACTAGAATGTACTAGGTTAATGTTTAAAGTGATAGACAATGTTTTTTTATAATAAGTCAAAAGGTTTAATGATTTCAGTGAAGGAAATTGCGATTATTATGAAAAAAAATCTTATATTATGATCAAAATATCAACATTGATGAGATTCCTAAAACATCAAATAAGAGGAAGATGTAATTTCATGAATTTTCATATGGTTTTAGGAATTGTGAAAAGAAGATACTGATTCCTAAATTCCAAGACGGTGCGAGAAAGAACTCGGAGGATTATCTCAAATGGAGGGGAAGATTCTATCTGTGTGGAAAATAAATTCAGAGAGTGATAAATTGTAAAGGATTTAAATGTATTCTATGTGGGGAACATGTTCATTATGAACATAAATTCCATGACTCAATAGTTAACTTCTATACAGAGGAAGTACCTATTGCATGCCTATCATTTAAGTGTCTGGATTGAATTGTTTCTTTATTTGGATCCAAGAATAATGTTTTAGAATTATGTTTATGGTATTATATAATAAGGAAAAATCTATGTATTGGCCCACTGTTGTTTTTCATTATTTATTTAAGAGAACATGATGAATGGTTCTACTATCTATAAAATGTGATTCAGGTGGTTATGGGATAATTTTGTGATTAAGGGAAGGACACCCATTAATTTTTTCATGTTATTGCGATAATGAGATAAATAGATTTTTCATTGAGATAAAATAAACAAGATAGTATTGATGATAATTGAATTGATAAGATGACCAGATGTTTTATAATATCCTGGATTGAGTTTGTTGAATTATTGGATTTATGGTATGAGGAAGGAGTTAATTTTTTAAAGCATGAATGTTTCCACTATAGGTTTTTGGTAATTCAGGTTATTACCATGTATCTAGAGAATACATGATAATGGTATTCACATGTTTGGAATGTGACAACCCCGAGCTACTTTATGGTATACGGTAATCAGTGATATGCTAATTTTGATAAATTTAGTTACTTCCCTTCCAAATTATTGGACATTCAACTTTGATATGCGTTAAAAGGTAAACCATTTTTGAAATATCTACTATTTGATTTTTAAGGACGATTTATAGATTATAGTATTATCATTCCATATTAGGATTTATTCATATTGGATAATATGTGCTAATAATTTTTTGTGATAAGATAGATGGAATGACCTATCATTTTATTTATGGATATCATGATATGATAATGCTTCAAAATAAAAAATTCAACTTCATTTCATTGAATATGATATGAAGTGGAAATTGATCAAGGAAAACCCCAAGTATGAGATTGTTCTTATGAAATGTTATGAAATCAAGTAAGTTTATATTCTCATGAAAAATACACAACAATAGGGAAAGGATCAAGAAACCATTTTTTTTAACCAAGTTCCTTATTTTAATCAATATAAAATGGTCCCTCATATCATCACATATATGTGGCCTTGTAATTGTTAACTTTTTCATGACCATGTTCACTATCACCCCCATTAGAACAAGATAGTTATATTTCTATTCTATGTCCATGTTTTCACATTATACCTATGTTATCTTATGTGGAAACATAGTTATGAGATACATTGGGAAAACTTTTTGTTTCTAAATTTCTATTTTTAAATGGTTCGTCAATATTAATTTTAATAATGTGGCATTATATGAAGGAAATGTTCAACTATTAAATATTTGATAACACTTAAGAATTTTGAGGAAAAAATCATATTTACTAGGTAGAATGTAACACCCAATGATTTTTATAAGAAATGATTTTTAAGAAATTTATTTATTTTATATTTTACATTTCAGGCTACACCACGATATGCTTTCACTAAATGCATAACTTTCTTAACCTGTGTTACATGAAAAACTGAGTTTCAATGAAACATCATCTCATTATTTTAAATATTTAGAAATAAAATTATAACGTAGTTTTTATAATGGTAGGTGTGAACATGATTAACTCAATTATAAAAAATTATTTATAAATTTATGGATAATTAATTCATTATTGACAATTTAATTATAAATGGATATAAAATCCTTTTTAAAATAAAATGAAATACATTTAAGATAAACTATTTAAATGGGACAAGTATGTTTTATAACAATAAATCAAAATATACATTTTGGGTTATATTAATGAAATAGATATATATATATATAATATTGAAAATATTATTTAAAATTAACCATGTGTGTTTTCTAGATGACATATAAGAACAAATCAAATTTTACTCATAAAAGAAGTATTTTTATAAAATGATAGTTTGGCCACATTTGGATGGAACACCTCATTTAAATCTATTTGGACAATTTTATAAATTATATTTTACAAAATAATATATTTTTTGAAATGGGGGTTAACAAATTTATATTGGTTGAGCTTTTCTAATTTTTTTAATAAGTTTCATGTTTTTATAAATAGTGAAAAATATTTAATTTCAATTTAAAAAACATTTTCATTGAAATAATTCATATCGATAATTTAAAATTAGATCAATTTATTAACAGTTAATCAGATTTAGGTCATCATAATCAAATGTTTAATGAATTTGGAGCAAAAACATATCAATCTTTTGAAAATTTTCACTTTGAAAATTTGTTGTTTCATCCCTTATAAATGATTAATTTTTAATAAATTTCATAATTTTTTATGAATTGAATTGGATAAATAGATTCCATATTTAGAATCATGAGGTAAAAATTTATTAATTAGATCCCTTTTATTTTTGGACAATATGAATAGTATCTTTAGTAATGATTATCACCACAATTAAGGGTAAATTGGGTAAATCGAGGGTAAATATAATATTATAAATATTATGAAACTACCATAAAACATTCTAAAATATTAATTGATGAATTTAGTTAAAACAAATGACCCATAATTTTTAAAATTTAATAATTTTAGGGAAACTTTTACTAGAAAAATACATAGATATTATTAAAATCAAAGAGAGTGAAAAAATGTCGCACTCTTACTTTTAATAATTATTATATTTTTAATATATAAATAAAAATAATATATTATAGACTATATATATTATTAAGAAATATAAGACGTTTATCTATGCTGTTGAAGTTTATTTTCAATTTTTAGTGAATATATAATCCTCATAAATAATTATACTGTGATGATGTAGTAATTATTCAATTAATGAAAAACAAAATTATGTGGTATTAAAAATATTAAAATTAATATAATTTGAATTATTTATGGTCATAAAAAAATTTTATTGGTGTATATGACATATTATGAGTGTATTAAATAGATATTTTCAACGTTATCGTTCTTTATTGGGTTTCTTAAATTCAATGCAATGAATAGTGTCAAAATTTACACTAATGATATTTTATGAAACTAATATTTTATTAAAGTAGTTAAAAATAATAATAATTATAAATGGGAATAAAGAGGAAAAATTAAGTTATAATATATCATAAATTTACCATTTAATGTTTAATTTAAACCTTATAAGTAAATATCTCTACCATTTAATATTGAAAATTTCGTTACCATAGTTAAAATTAAAATAGGCTAACAAAGGCTTAATAAAAATGGAAATATTTAAAATTAAAACAAACATATATAAAATATATTGGTTGATTTATATTACACCCAATCAAATATTAAATTCTAATTACTTACCATTTGGAGGTATTTGAATTGACATCCAACATGCCCTACACCTTCATTATAAAAGCACACATCCTCTATCATCCCATTTCACTACATTGAGCATTGTAGATGAACCTATATATAAAAATTTATCTTCTCAAATTCCAAATAAAGATTATATAGGTTCATTTATTACTCATAGGAAAACTCTAGAGTCCATTAAAGGATATCTAAAGGAACTATTTTGAAGTAGAGGTAATCTATCTCATTGATCACTCTCTTTTTCTACCATTCCACACCTCTTATAAATATATGATATATATCATAATATAATAAATTAATCCTCCAAAATAATCAATAATTTTATTATTATTTTGAACACACCATTATAAATCTCCTTTCCCATTTAACTAGAATTGAATGTATCACTCATGTGTTCGTACAGATTACAATTTCCATGTATAGATATAATTCATTTTCTATCACCATCATTTCGGATTGGGAATTAGGATGGGGTTCATGTATTTATATTATACATTTTTCATGATTGTACTTATGGAACAATAATATCATATATACCTTTTTACCACCTAATATTTTGGGACATGATAACATCACTTGTGCGAATGAATGGCTTACCATCTCCATGATGTGATGTGATTCATTTTTCATCTATATTTATCATTGGTGGTGATAAGGATAAATTTTATGAATTTATGATATATATAACTTAAAATGATTTTTTAATTAATATATATCATATAATTTATTTTATTTTAATATGAAAACAAAATGAATACATCATTCAGGTGTATGTACGTCCAACCATCTTCTGGAACGGTGTATTTTATTTTATTTCATTATATCATTATATTATGAACCACAATGAATAAATATATAATAAATATATGTATTATTTTAAAATTATTTTTATCATTATTTAGATTACGAAATCATGTTCTATTTATGAGGACCAATGATAACAATTCAGAAGACAAATAAAAAACTACAGTAGTAACTACATAAAACAAAACATTAATGTGGAATTTTTAATAAAAGAGTTATATTAGGATATAAGTAAATATTTTATTGAATTATATATATATGAAAATAGATCATTAGTAGATGAATAATAATGTTCTATTTATTATAAATTGGGTTTGAACATATATAAAGATATTCAATAATTAAGGTATTGTATTTATGTATCAATTATATTTATTTGGGATACTTTCCTTAGACACTACTTGATTCTTTTATGCGGTGTATATAATATGCATGAATTCATTATGAGTCTTATAATAATTATTATGTTATTTTTTATGTATCTTATGTTTTTTATTACAGGGTTCATAAGTTTCTATTGATTATTAATTTGTATGGGTTTAGTTCCCAATCTCATCAGTATTTGAAATTCATTAGTTTTAAACATCCATTTGTGAACATTTATCTTCCACATCGATGATTTTTAAGAATGTTTTGAAAAATGGTTTCACTATTCTCTTATGAATATTTAATATTTTTTTACAATTATTGAATTTTTACTAAATGGTTTGGAAGGATTTTTTTTCATTTTCAAAATGATGTACTTTGTAACTTTTCCAACAAAAATATAGATGGACTATTTTATAACTTATAAGTCTTGAATTGATTTATCCATATTCATGAAACCTTAATTACTTGATGTTTCCATTAAAATATTATAAGGATATTTTCATAGAATATTTTTTCCATTAAAATTGTGTGGAATTTTAACAAATAATTTTAAATAATAATTGACATTTTCAGCAAGAATTATTTAATGTTATAATTCAAAAATTGTTTTCCATATAAGATGACATTACATGATATTAAATATTCTTTACTAGGTATATAACCCATGGATACCATTAGTATTATTCCTCTGAATGTTTTATGTTTAGGATGTTATGATATTTATGAAACTTGTTTCTTTTATATGGTTTGTGTTTTAATTGAATGATTTTTACAAAACACAATTCATTCCATGGGTTCTAATATAAAGAAGTATTTATATTATTTTGGAAATAATATGTATGGTTTTTATTATGTGATGGGTGGAACCTATATTCTCTTCAATGCAATGGGTAATAATAAATGTATTATGACCTCAAAAGGTTACATGGGAGGTCATCCTAATCCCACAATAATATAGGTGCTTGAGAGGTCAAACTATTCATGTATCAAAATGGTACAAATGAGGAAATCATATGACATCTATAAGAGGGTTCAAGGGAGGCCATATGAAGCTCAAAACTACAATAAAAATGAGATTCAATTCTAAGAGTTATGTAGGTACATGGGTGATTAACCCAAGCCTAACATACTATGAATATCTAGGTATAAATCATTAACATAATATATTCTATGCTTATGTGTACGAAAAAATTTCCTTATCGAATTCTATTTTTGTACTCCCGAGGATCCTAGTCTTTTATTTATTATTATTCATGTCTTATGATCTTGTAATTTTTTTTTCAGGACTCGTATATATGATCTTGGATATGTAGTGTATGATCGTCAAATGTTATGCTCAAGTTCTCACACCCTTTTTCACAGGTTGTTCTTCTGTATCTTCTAGGTTCACCCTTATTGATCATATATGCTTTTCATTTCTTTATTTTCCTTTCCTTAAGTTATAGGGAATATTTTTCAATAAGATTACTAAAGGGGATGATCATTATTGGATATGTGGAACATCTTTCACCAAATTAAAAGAATGTGTTCTGTAGTTCCAATGGATCTAAACTATTACAGTCCATTAGCATGTGTTTGTTAAATATAATTAATATTCATTTAAAAATATATAATATCCATGTATGAAAATACTGGGAGATTATACCCACAAATAAATACATGTTCTGGATCTTTTGATCAAAATAGGACTCAAAACAGCTATGTGTTATCAAAAACCACAATATGATCATTTGAATGTTACCAAATGTCTCAAACACATGGCTGAGGCCTAGTAAAGAACTCTCACCGACATATATCACATACACAGGTGATTAACATTGATCCATATGGATTTGGTATTGCTAATTATTATTGTAAGAACATTATATCAACCCAAGATACTTATCACACAATCCTATGAAGCTAAACATGAACCTACAGAGCTTTTCCTCGATATAATAATTTTTCTACTCTACCTGAAAATCCATATGAGGATGGAATTTCTTAATAAACATAACCTATTTCCCGATTTCCGTTTGAAATCATTACCAGAATCAAAAGGAAAAATGGGGGTCCCTATAAGAAACTGAGGTCGGCACCACACAATGAGTCCTCAATATCTTTTCAATATACAACCTTCCCAATTCATCCTGCTTCGTCAAATCCTATGTATGGATTATATAGGAATAATTTTTCATGAATTCAATCTCCACCCAAATATCATTCCATGCATTGGGTGTATTATTCAAAAAAATAATAAAATACATATGGACCTCATCCAACTTTTACATAGGAATATAGAGTTGTTGTAGTAAACATGAAGGTATCTAGTGATCATCTTTTATCCACTAATACATATATCATCGAGATAGAAAATTTTCTAAATCAGGATTCATACATGGACACCAAAAAAATTATTGGTGGTACCAATATGAATTTCCCACTAATTTTGGGTTATATCCATAATCCCCTCCTAACACCAAGACAAAACCCCCATTAAGATACCCTTGAAGAAATGAATTTCCTTAAAATACATTGACCTTTAATCAGGTCCCTTCCTAAAATTTAAATTTTTTTGTGCTCTGTAACTTCTCAAATTTAGGATATTCTTAGATGAATATTTGAGAAGAGAATGTGTCAACTGAATGGGAAAAAATAATATACCCATACAATTCTCCTTAGTTTCAATTTGAATCTTCGAAAAAAATTTCCATCAGAGTCCACTCATTAGAAGAATCCTTCAAGTCCTAGGTCGAGATCATACTTCTAATGAAATTAGATACTAGATTCCATTTTCCCTGAGTATAAAAATATAAATTTCAACCCCCAAAATTTACTCAATCTATCATATTTGTTTCTTATTTGGATCGTTATGTGTGAAAATGTAGTCCATTATTTTTTATTCTTAGTAGATGAAGAATTTCTCTCAGAAAATAAAGTGACTCCATGATATAAATGAATGAATCAGCACCTCAGTTCATGGTTATGGGTTTGGTAAATTTTTTAGTTGTTTGGAGTTAGCTTATGGCTTGTTCCACTATATAGTCACCCTATATCAATACACATTCCATACCTCTAGATGAAGTGTCCTAATAAAAATGCACCACTTTCCGGCATCCAGAAAAATAAATATGGTTCTAGTATTCAACCACCTATAGATCTCCTGAATGGGATCCTAGAATTTTGGACTCCAAACAGACATTATTCCTTTTTTAGATGAGATCCATCATTAGTGAAACAATAATATATAAATCTATGACATATCTCATGTAATATCATACAATATGAAAGAATATTATAATTTCAAAGTATTTCCTCAAATAATCCCATAACATCATTTCCATGATCTAATCTATATCAAATTAAATTCCATTCTCTATGATAAGATTTCCCAAGAAATTATCATCACAGATATAGAAGTTTCACACTGATATATTTGCATAATGAAGGTTGTACTAAAACATCCCAAAAACAATAAATAGATACTAAACATTCTCCTCTGCTATCCCTGATTAAACACGGATGTCATCTATAGATACCATGAAAATTTATTAAATGTATTTAGAAAACACATGGTTCATATTTTTCATATGGATGGCAGAAGTGGTTGTCATCCCAAATGGAATAACTAAATATTTGAAGTGTTAATGCATGTTTTAAGATGTTATATTAGAAATTTCATTTTCCCTAACATATACATGATGATAGTAAAAGCATCGGACGATGTCATAAAACTATATTTTCCCCTTAAACTAATCAAATAGGTCATCAATGTGGGGAAATGGGTATTTATTTTTTAAGTTGTCCCTATTAAATTTTTAGTACTCAATTAAAAACTAGATAAATTCATCGACCTTCTTAGCTAATTGTACTAGTGTGATCCAATGCGACACACTCTAGTGAATGAACCTAGTGGATTCTAAATGTCTAGTTATATATATATATTTACCTCAACTTGGTGGGGGTTTATCAAATTAGAGAAAATATATCGTATGTGATATAAAAGAAAATTTGGTGGTAAGATTCACATAACATTTTCAAGGTAACTCAAAAATTTCCAATCAAAATACCTCTAGTAATTCATTCACTACAGAAGGAAATCCAACATTAGAACTTGTACCATTACCCTTCAGCATAGGAGAAAATTCTTTGATTACAAGGATGCCTAACTATAGGAGTGATGGTCTAGCTCGACTTCACCATGGATCACATTCACCTTAGAATACCACAGTGCTACTATTAGGGACCATGAAAGTCACCCACTAATTATATCAATCGAACTAATCCTCTAATCATGACATCCAATACATTCATAACCTCAAATTGAATATGTACATTTCTAGATAAAGGAACTCTCATTCCAACTTGACCTCTGATAAGGTAATATCACATGACGGACATCTAAAACCCCGCACCATTTACATTCACGTAAGAATATTAAAATCCATTAAATATAGAATAAGATCCATCATTTGTTTTATAGAGTCCATATGTTCTCTATAGTTGAATGAATTGTAACAACCCCTATAAAATAATAAAACTATTATGAATGATTTAATGAGAATTGTACCCCTCATAGTTTTGTGAGAATAATATCAAAAAACACTATCATTTGATCTAAACCATGAAGGTTCCCCATCCTTGTCTGAACGTAAGGGTGAATAATGACATTCATCTATGCCTTAAGCTGAAATTTCCTCATAATGGATCCTACCATACACCCAAAACCACAAAATTTGGATCCCTCTTATTTATGAAGGAGCTATAACTAACCCTTGAAGGAGAAGAGCCTACAAAATAGTAGGATGTGGACATATTTTTGAAAAACTTTTGTAAGTATCCCAAGTGTCCACATTAGTGGAACATCCTAGGTAGAGCTACACATCTTTTCTATAGGTGTCCAAGGGTCCCACACTAATTTTACATGATTGACCCACTACTCACAAATGTGGAAAAATATAGTTGAGATGAAAATCATGTTCTACTAAAACCACTTTCTCCTTATCATATCAATACATAGTCTCCTTATACATTCCAAATACACTATGTCCCATAGCTTGAACTATTCCCAAAATAATGTATTTATCTAGCTAGTAAAATTCCACTATCCGGGCCCGATCAACCCTTAGTCATTACTATTAAATGTAAATAAGATGATCAAATATATAATATCTAGTCATAACCCCATTTCAATAAATATATCCCTCAAAAATTCATTAGAAACAACCTCATATGAGAAACTGGTATCTTTGTAAAATGGTTGTCATTTTCCTACAAACAACATTATCTATAATGGTGGTCTAAAAACTAATAGGAATTATAAAGGAATGTAGTGTCAAGGAATTCCTGCTGGTTAAAAGATGACATGAAGTCATTTTATCCCATTGTATTATGTTATCTTTCCTAAACAAATCATTACCACTTCTAGTGACTATGCCCTTCCAATATTAATGAGGAACATTTTACTTTAATATCCTCCAGAGTCCCAAGGTACCAAAACATTCACCTTATCTTTTTTAATGAATATTTAACGTCATCGGTATCTATACATCCTCGAATAAAATATGGTTTATTATTGATACACCCCTATGATATATTCTTATATGGAATTGTTCTGTTTTCATTAGGATGATTATAACTAAAGATCACTCCTTGATCCAGATCATGGACATCCCAAACCACTATCAAATCTATGATCAATGTTTGAGGGATAACTCTCTTTATATTCATCTTGAAGTTACATGGGGGGTCTTTGGGGAGGTATGATACTACAAAAATCAATAAATAAAATAAAATCAATACCTCATACCATTGAAAATAAAGAGGTAAAATAATTTAAACACTTCTTCATAATCAAATTTCCAACCAAAATAATATGAAACACAAATTTAAACAACTGCACCCATCCTCGGTGTCTATTATAAGTATAAATCCTATAAAAAACCTAATGAATCTTTCAATACAATACCCAAACAACCCATGGTGACACATGTTCGATTATGAGGTGTGCTTTATAGACACCCCACTCATAACTACATCAGAAATCCCAGACAATCCTAGCTTCTATCTGTCTGTAAATCCTAAATTACATATTCAAAATGTTGGGAAAACAAGGATCTGATACCATTTTTTTATGATTCAGTATATTATAAATTATAACCTAAATATTGACCAGGCTTATGGAATAAACAAAAGAGAATTCCTTGTCCCCACAGGATGGAAACTTGTGAATTTCCATCTAAGAAATCCTATGTTAATGGTTCTCCTAAAATATCTTACTAACAAAAAACATACAACAAGATAAAAAAATAAAAAATATCATGAGCAACATAAACCACACTAAATAATGGTTACATGAAAGATAAATTTACTTTTAATAATTTATAAACAAAGACCAAAACATCAAAGTTAGTGGAACATGAAAAAACCATGTAGAGAAAGATTCACATGACATGGATAACATCCATAACCATTCTACCACGAAAACTCCATAAAAATGATTTTCTTTTTGGTACACTTATAATAATCTCCAAGGAAGGACATTACTTTACCTATGTCAAAAAAGTAGGTTTATATATACTCATTGAGTATATATGGGGTGTGAGATCTCATTAACAATAGGACACCACCCAAAATCCATATAATTGCATTATAAGATAAATTGAGAAGGTTATTTGAAAAGAATGAATTTATTAAATTTAAATTCGAATCAATGTTTATTTTCTTATGAAAGGTAAAAAAAATCATATTGAAATAAAAACATGTTCAAAATAATTAATGTACTATGGGAAATCTCTAAGAAACATGGTTATTATGCCCCTAGTAACCTCAGACTCTCATTGATTGAACCATATTATCTTTTCTCATGAACCAACTTGAGGTGATATCAAATCCATGTTCCATAAGTTTCCAAATTATTATCATTTTTTATTTAGTATTGTAGTATAATCCTTATAGGGATCACAGGTCATTTCCCTTCGGACTAAAAAACTATATTAGTCCATTGAATCTCGCCTATTTTATAGGGTTCCTATATTCATGATCCCATTTCCACACCATGAAATGACTCCTTTGTGCTTTATAAATACATTCATAATAATCCTCAATTTAATGAATCAACCAATCACAAAGGGTAATCCACTTCCATCCCCAATACTCTAACCAAAACCTTTGAAAACACTATTTCCACACCCACATACAATTTGAAAAAACATTTAAAATAATGGAAAAATATATATATCATCAAATAATTTTGTTTCAAGGACCTACATACCTTTTAAATGAAATAATCTAAATAAATTTGGAAATTGAATAATAAAATAATAAAAGATCCTATGGAAGAATGAACACACAAAAACCATCAATATCCAATAAAATTTTTAACACGCATTAAGTCAAATTTACTACTAGAGAAGTGAGAATCCACAAAATCTGTAAGGATATGTCATGAAAATGGACGACTAATAAGAATGAAGAGGCTTACATTGAGTTTCATGGAGAAATCATGAAAAAAAACACAAAAATAAATGAATCATGGTTTTGGAATGGGGAGGGTGTTTTTATCTAATGAGAAGGTAAAATGGGGTGAAACATGGTGTTAGGAGAGTTAGTGTTAGTTAGGTTTAGAATTGGAATTTCAAAACAATTAAGAATCTGGAAGGCCACATAGTTTGGACACATTGTCTTGTAGAACATATGCCATCCATGCTGTAACACTATCAAATATGAGGGATAAAAGAAACTTTTTTACTTAATGGGCACATGTTTTTTCACATATCCATGCACCCATCATAGTTCCAATGAAATATTTATGTAGTTTTCACTCGGCCGGTGCGTGGTTTCCCTAAATCAAGCACTAACCATGTTCCTCCTTATGTGAACCCAAAAAACAAATTTTTTCATGGAAAAAACCATAAAAAGTAATTTATTAAAAAAATACTAAAATATAATATCATTATAACGAATAACTAATTAATAAATATTGCAATATTTTTTATTGAATGGAATTTGGGACAAAATTTTTTAACATGACTCATGTCATTCCATTCATGTCCCTCAACTCTTGTACAATATGATTATAGAAATTATAGGATTTTATAAGAAATATATATAGGTTAAATAAAATATAATTAAATAATTTATTTTTTTTCTATTTAATAATATATTTAAAAACATAATCATTTTAGTCCTCATAAGGCTTTTTGAGGACATTTGGTTCATTGTTTCAATACGATTTCAATGTGTTGAACGAGGTCAAAGTGGTCGTAATTTGAATATCTAAATATTAATAATCATTAAATAATAATTAAATTTATATATAATTTATAGTTTTAAAACCAATAATGAAATAAGATTATGATAAATGAACTATGTTATGATCATGGATATGGTAGATCATATGTACACATGAGAAACATTTTCATTTTTTATTCATCACTATAAAAAGAAGTTATGTATTTTTTACCATTCCAAAATGACAATAACAACATAAATAACTTATTATTTGATTTAATAAACTTATATATATCATCCATGTGATGTGGTGAGGAAATAATAATCGCATTTCTTTATAGAGAAGATAGTCCAACCATATGCATGAACGACTTTATAATTTTTCAGTGAGTGGAAAGGTAAAATTAAAATATACAGATATATATAATCATTTAATATTGAATAATAATTCACTAATATCATAATTATTTCATATATATAACATTAATTCATTAAATATATCACCATAATGTTCTACGTAAAGTGTATGTAAAATCTGAATCACATCACTTTGCGAGGCCGTGGTATGTTGTACAAATGAGAAAAGTTATCGTATCCCCCATAAAATAGAAAGTTGGATGGTTTATGAGAAATAATAATTAGATAGTAAAATTATTTTGAATATATATATATATACTTTAAATCCATCATTACAACATGTTGTGAGAGGTGATGCTCAAAAGAGCATTATATCAGCTCGCCGGGTGGTTGTCTTTTTTACACATGAATTGTCAATTTTCATCCCATTTTATAAAATATGAGATGTATTTTGGTTTTTCCATAAACATAATAAAATTGAAGTATATGTTAAATACCAGTTTTAATATATCATATTAATTAAAGAACATTTTATGGAGTTAGAAAAAGAAATAAAATAAAATGGTCAGTAAAGAAGGATACGTGTTCTTCTGAAAACCCCCTTAATTACGCACCAGAATCTTTCATAGTATTTATTTATGATAAAAATTGGGACTAGGAAATTTGGAGGGATGTTAGTATAGTTGTTGGGAAGTTATTTTTTTTATTCATTGTGCATTGATGCTGGGAATCCGAGAGGGGAGAAGATGACCTTTTACAAGTGTGTTGAGTGGTACAATATAAATTTTTTAAAATAAAAATTTATATGCAATTTTTTCACATTTCATAAGGATCCAAAATATACCATAACCAATAAATATACGGTATAAGGTTAAAATAAGTCAAATTAATAGAATATAAAAAATATTTGAGTTCATTTTAATCATTTTCATCTTATTTTAACCCCTTCTGATGAATTATTATTGTTTTAACTATTCATCTTTAAAAAAGTAATTTGACCTTATTAAAAAATAAAAATTATTATTTTTAAAAATATTTAATTAATTTTATAAAATTAAATCAACATAATTCGGTGAATTTAATTTAAAAATTATATCCGTGTACACTACAAAAATTAGTTTTTCAACCAATATATTTTTCATGAAAAAAGATGATTTTGTATTAAATATATAACTAGTAGGAATAAAACTATAAAATTAAAATAATATTTCGTAATATAAAACCTATAAATTAAATTTATATAATTATTAACATGTGGATTATATAATGAGTTAAAATTTGGAATAGTTATGTATTTTAAACCAATGTTTCAAAAAATCCCATTTTGAATACAAAAATAAACATATAATAAATTCCAATATAAATATGATTAAAATATAATTAAGTGTATTAAATTTAAAAAAAATAACTATTATGTTACTTTAAATCATATTAAAATCATAATGGTACTTTTAAATTAATTAATATTTTGAAATGAAATGACCTCTTTTAAAAAAACTATATTTTCCTCTATTCGCAATAAAATCAATATTTTATGAAAAACACGAGAATTTTACCTTATGTTAACTTTGATATGTCGATTAAAAAAATGAATATTATTTATTAATATTACTTTTTTGAAAATCTCTAAAAATAAATTATTCTATTTTCTCACAAAAAAATATATATACTTTTTTTGAAAATACACATAGTTTTTAGGAATAAAATTACTTTACTAAAAATTAATATACTAATTACTATGAATTTATCTATAAAATTATATTTAGTATGAAATGTATATAAATGTATATATATCATAATTTGGTTAATATTATTCATACCTGTCAATTTAATTTTTAGTTTATAGTAGTCATATAATTTAGAGTTTGTTAAAGCTTAGTGTTTCAACCCAAATATGATATCGAACATAATGTTATTTTTTAAAAATATTAGGGAATTAATTATGCCCCCATTTAATGAATTTAACCCATAAAATGTTAACATTATCTTAGAAATAGAATCTTTGGATATTTTAAAATACCTTTCTTGAAGTCCCATAATTTTTAAATGGTTAAGAAAACATCATCATGATAAGAGATAAAAGGAATCTTGAAGGTCATTAGGAATAACACAGACTAAGTTTTCAAATAGGAAAAAATTGGTAGAATTTGAATATTAAAGAATGGAATAAAATATTAAATAAATATAAGGAATAGTATATTTAATTGGTCCTATGAAATTTAATGATTAAGGAAAAATATAAGGACAACAAAACCATAATTATGTGATGAGTTAAGATAACATTGATTCATTGGATATGAAGGTAATATGATATCGTTTCTGTTTCAAGAACATTTTCCTAGATTTGTGGGATTATTTTAATATTTGGACTAATAACAATGTAAATATTCATAATTTATAATAATAATTTCATCCTTTAATCAATTTCTACCACAATCTCATCTTAGGATCAAAATGATTACTATTAATGATTAATATTTCATGACTGAATTACTAAAATAAAAAACAAATGTATTAATAAACAATTAAATTATATGAATCTATTCCTCTCATAATTAGAGATTAAACTAACCTAAATGGTCAGAATACGGAAATATTTTCTTCAAATAGAATGAATTTTTATATCAAGAAGTAATATGTTCATCTCTAAAATTCAATAGTAATTAGAAATTTCCATACTAAAACATTCAACAATTAAGTAACCCTTTATCTTAAACAACCTGAAAAACCACACCAATAAATATTGTTTGAACCGAAATTTTAATATCATAACTTTCAATATAAAATACCAAAAATATATTGATTTTCTTTTAAAATAACATTAATCAGTTATTCACCAAATAACTTTTCAATCGCATGGTTATCTATGTGATAAAACATGTTTTCCCCTAACTACATAAATATCTAAGATCTAATATATCCTTAATGTTATCAATACCTTAATACTTAGGATAAAAAAATTAAATGGAATAATTCCCCTTAAACTGATGAATTACATATAACATGTCCCAATAAAACGTCTCCAAGTGTTTCATTTGTTCTTTTGATATATCATCACATAAATTCGTAATACGAGTGTCTAAGAATTTAACTTTTGATCAAAATTAATCTCACAAGATCATGATGGTATCTATATCTCTTAAGGAACCTCTCAAAAAAACATCATAGTCACCAAATGTATTTAAACACTACTCTTATACCAACTATATTAGCCTTGAACCTACACTCTTCGATCAGGTGCTAAAATAAAGACATTAAATTTGTTGATTTTATACCCTTAAATGTGACCCAATTCCTTTCCATATATAACATAAAACATCAAATAAAATTGTTGGATCACACACATACTAATGGATCTTTTTAGATTAGAGTTTTAGAGAATTAAAAAACCTCTCATGAAAAGAATACCCAAGTATTCATGTGAGTGTTCCTCCCACCAAATCCAACATTAATTATTTCACAATAACTCATCATCACCATCTATATTGAGGTGTCCAAGGATCTCTAGCGTACCACTAAGAGGGGTTTCAATCATTGGTACCAAATTTTTAAAAAATATTTTTTTTAATCCAATGTCTATTACTTATTAATGTATCAATCCAATGTATTTAATTATTTACTTCTCCCTATAATCAATAATAAAATACAATAACAATCCACATGGATTTTCCACAAGGTTAAATAGTAAGAAATACACATTGTTTTTAGCGATTATGCTCTCTAGTTAAAGATTAGTCACTATATGTAGGTGGTTATAATGAGGTAAAGTTTCATTCCCTTACTGAGTCCCATAGTGTTAAAATATAGAGTATAACTAGACGTTACATGTTCCCACCTACAGTAGAAACTCTTTCTTCCAATACGATGATATTTATATTGCACCCCATAATGTTACTTGCATCCTACTAGCCTACTCTATAGTCTCATTAGATACTTCTTATTCATCAATGTCCCAATAAAGATTCCACAATATTTCTTCACACAATATATGATCCATTGATAAAAATATCATTATTGGCTCCCAAATACATCCACCCTACCACATGATTAATTTTTTCCCCAAAAACAAATAGGATCACTTGATATGCTCATGTACAATCTTCAAGAACTTCTTCATATTATAAAAAACATCACATTTTTTATCATTGGTCACTAATCTTAAAATGATCTAAAAAATAATCAATTCACTGACAACATGGGTATATTTATTCTGAATTAATGCCTATCTTTTATATTAAAAAATACTACACACCATACATATTATATTTCATCTTTATTTATTCAAACATCACACAATTAAATAATATGTGTCATGGTCTTCTAAACACAATATATGTGACTATAAAAATAAAGAAAACATCACACATTCATGCATGAATCATTTTATCTTTTTGAAAGTATTTAATAATTCGAGAATATTTCATTAGAACATAGCATTCTCAACTCATGTACTTTTCACATGTAATTTTAACAACTAGTGTACATTAATTCTACACAAATATCCCCACTTCTATTTTTCAAACAATAGGAGGAGACAATAATGCTTCTTTAAACAACTAATGTATATGAGGACTCTCCCTAAAATTTCACTTATGATACTTCCTTCATGCATGAATATAATTTCATGAATTATTTTCAAAGTCATTAAATTATAAAAATATGTATTACCAATAATTTTATTGTGTAACTATTTTACGTGTATTATTTTTCCCATTCAAAAATAATATTTTGGTTATTTACACTATTTCACATAATCTCAATCTATCTTCATGTGATCATGAGACAAGAAACACAAAATATATCAATGGAATGTTCTCACAAATACAGATCACTTTAGGACACTATTTTCTTCTTTATCTCTCAAGAATCACCGTCAAATTTGAGATAATATCTTAGTAACAAATGATTCACTTTGAGGTATTTACAGAAATGTTTCTGTCAACTCAAATCATGTGCATCACATCAATTATTCTTGTGCACCCTCTCAGTTTACAGGAAACAAAAATCATTACCATCATAAAAATAGATCATCTTCATTTAGACATCGATTTTATCTTCATTAAAAATTTTAAAATAATTTTCATCTAGATTAGATAATTTTAGAATCATGGGGATTAAGATATGTTTCTTGAAGGCTTGGCCTTATGAAATGGATATGTAGCCGACAGAAAAAAAAAACTAACACAAGCATGAGCCTTCGAATGAAGGAAGAAGATGATAATGGAATTGATCAAATGGCTAATATCATTCTGAACTAAATGTATTTAACCTATAAATATATTTTTAAATGGATGAAATGATACTAGAGACATGAGTCACACATTGTTTTTTCATTTTTTTTAGCACTTCCTTTTATAACAATATACACCCACTACCTTACGAAATTGGATACTTCTATACATTCCCAACGAAAACTAGCATTATCTTGTATCAGCACCCTATTCCACTATCATTCCTCCCTTACATGTATGTGGCCATGGCTATACTAATTCACCTATATAGTCATGCTTCACACACCCATTGTTTCTATTATATCCCGATAGTGGTTGACCTGCCCAATATAGAATTATTTGTGCATCCCTCATGTATGCTTCTAGGGTTGGCCATAATTTTCAATATACTATCTATTAATATACTCCATTTATCTTATAGTTAAATTATTTAATAATTAACTTCATCCAAAATATTTTTTGAGAATAATTTATCATCCTAAGTGATTATTGAAAGATGACTTTTTGAACATAAGATTAGTTCTAAAATCAACACAATAATGTTTCAGAATATTTTTCATAAATATCCTCATCATCACATCATTTCTGACATATTGACGTCAACTCCACATCAATCCAATCAAAATTGTTTTAAAAAAATAAACTCAACTGAAATGGCACTTCAATCTCCCCCATTTAATTTTTTTTCAAACCTACTAAATAACATCAATCTCAATATGTATGCTTTATTTTCTCCCCCACATTGAAATGAATAAAAAGGTCATATCGAGGGAATTATTTTTCCTAAAACATATTATACTCTCTTAAAGATAACAATAAAGATTTTGTTTTTCATGGTGATTTTAGCCAAAAAAAACTCTTAGTCTATGTGGGCTAACCAAGATTAGAAAACAAGTGTGTATAACCAAGGTGATCAATGTTGTCCACGAAGATTCAGACATGTGATACCATTCTTATACAAATCTCAGTTCAAACATGGGATATTCTTCAACAACATATTTATAATATTATATTTATTCTAAAATCATATAAAAAACACATAATTTATTTAATGTAAAAATAATATATCTCCCCACTCAATATCGAGTCTTTTTAAATATATATTTTCAAAAATATTCATAATTTGAATTTGTGATTGATTTTCAGATTCAGAAGACTTGTTAATATTTTACAGAATAAAATAATTTATGCTCCCTCTCAATGGATTCATCAATCTCTTTATATTCACTACATTTTATAAATTAAATATATATATATTTGTGTGAAGAAGGAGGAACCCATTTATTTCAAAAATATCCCTCAAGCTTAGAATTTCATCTCAATCTTCCCTTTTCCCTCTTCACTTTGATATCAAATTTTTATTAGTTCACATTATCATAAATTTATTCTTCATGGGGAGATCTTTTCTCCACCTTTGTATGTAAATATATTTTCTCTTCTTCTAATTTTATAGGTTTATTATTGTCCTATCATACTTCTTCCCCATGATTCATTTGATTCTCCATAACATCATAATTAGTTAAATCCCTATCATATTCTATATCTTTATATAAAATAATGTTTTATCCCACAATAATATAATCAATTTTAAATTTCTCTATTTTATCCATTTTCATTTTATCTGGTCTTATAATCAAACATTATTCTATATATGGTTATCGTATTTTGGTGTCTCACACTGATTATCTGATGTACATGACTTCATATCATGTGCCTTTTTCTTTTTCTTCTTATTTATATCATAAGAATAATATCTAGGTAATTATGTCGCCCATACAATACATCTATGTCCTTTTATTCAACATCTTCCAAACATTTCTTTTAAAAATTTATACCTTATATTTTATTCACACATTTGACGGATTTATTTGATAGTATTTTCTCATGTATTCATTATAATCATCCCTTGGTTCTTACCTGATTTCTAGAATTGACATGGTCTTCTAGTAAAATTAAGATTAATTCTTGTATTTTCCACAACACCAGAAAAATAAATTGAATAGTGAACTTATATTTCTTTCATGAAAATGCTCAGAAACTTAATGATTTTTCTTATTTTAAGATATGATTTCTTTTTATTAGGTACAAATGGTATTCATTCCATATTCCATTCACTACAAGATGTGGTAAAATGAAATTTTCATGACTTCTTGGTCCTCATAGATTCACCATCTTGATATGAATAATATTTTACCTCAAAATACTTATGGAAGTCATCTCCCCTCTTCTCCAAATCTTGTTGGACTATTTGATACATTTATTTTTTCTTAGAAAACTCTTCATCCTTGTGATCCAGTTTCTCTTCAAGACCACATTCCATATTTTCAAACTCCTCTATATATAATATGTACTTATTATTTTCATCAACACGCTCTGTTTCACTTCTATCATGCTCTTCCTTTTTAGAGGCTAATTATTTATTTCCATTATCAATGTTTATCTTCTCTTTCTTGAGTTGAGTGTTTTTCTCAAGGGAATATTCCAAGTAATCTTTTAGCATCCATTCTAGCTCTTTTATGAAATAAAAATTATAATCACTAAATTTATAATTTTATCCTTTTAAATCAAAGGAAAATAAATTGATTTCATCATATGAGGCACAACTATATGATGAAAACTCATCTGTATGGTTTCTCATAAAATTATTTTTTCTCTTAATAGAATACTTCTTCTTCTTCTTCTTATCCTTTTTCTATTTATGAGTTATCTCACTTTTATCATCACATTCATATTGATCAATTTTTATTGGGAAAATTACTTAAAATATCCCAATATAAATACATCATATGGAATTGAATATATTCTTACCTTTGACATTCTATTTTCCCTTTTTGAAACCTCATATAATATGATTAGAAATTTTACTTAGGTAATCGTCATATTCATCGCCATCAAAATAACATTATTCCTCAAATTCCACATCATTTAACGTTCCTTTCATATAGTATCTATAGTCATATTTCCATTTAACATATTTCTGAAATTGTGTTCCTTTCTCATTTCAAAATTTATTAGCATATTATGTAACTCATACAATAAAATGTATTACCAATATTCCAAGGGTGAAATAGTTTCGTCAGTCAACAAGAGAAATTTCTCATACATTTATCACAATTTTTTTAGTTTCCCATATTCCCTCTAAATTCAAAAATATAATTTACAATTTCATTTACTCTAATTAAATTTTACATATTCAGTTATTCATCTATGATTTTAATAAAAAAAATATTCTCCATATTTTCATCTTAGCATCCTTCACATTAAGCTTTCCTTCTTAAATTCTTTTCATTTTATCCTATATCCCCTTTGATGTTTGTAACCCATCACTTTAGTTTAGAGTTTTTTTATAAATCCATCAATATTCCATTTTAGTACATTCCATCAACTTATTTATTTATATTTTTATCACCATTTCTTGTAACAACATTGACAATATGAGGGACGCCCACAATTTCTACGTCTCTCACATCTATTCCAAAAAATTGAAGAAAATCAAGCATCATATTCCACAATATTTGGTACTTTATTCCACGAAAATTAGGTATTCATTATATATTCAAAAAATTATGAATCATTTTTTTCATAATGTAACCATACCATTAGTTGGGACCTTCTCTCTGATACCAATTAAAGTATCCAAGGATCAGTTACGTACCACTAAGAGGGGGAATCAGTGGATCACTTTTTTCAAAAATTCCTCTGTTTTAATCCAAGATTTATGATGGATTAATATATTGATCTTCCATCTTTAATTATATTTCTATCTAAGAAGGAATTAATTAAAATCAAACACCAAACATAATGATATTTTACATGGTTATGTACTAATACATACTCCCTTATGCAACATGTTATACTCCCTAGTTATAGCCTCTTCACTATATTTAGATGGTTACAACCAAGTAAATTCATATTACCATAAACAATGATTCCCATGGTGTTCCACTATAGATTTTAACATGAAATTAAAAGTTCTCAAATACACTAGAAACGCTTATGTCCCACAGGATGATCTTTAAACTTCATCCCAACATGTTACCATGATCCCACTGTCCTCCTCCAAAGTACTACTAGATACTTATTCTACTTTAGATTCCAATATAATACATCCAAAATATTTAGAAACACAAGATATGATCATCTGATATAAATATATGTGCATCCTTTATATGGATTTTACACTACCATGTGAGAATGTATTTCTCTATAAACAAACTAGATCACCTGATCTTCTCATGTAAAATCTTCAAGAATATGAGTGATTGATAAACAACTTCATAGTATTTCTAACTATTCAATGGAATTCAAATGATATGAATATAACTCAATTCATGTAAAATTCAATTATATAACATCCAAAATAATTCCCATATTTACTCTCAAAAGTCACTACACAGTGTACAAAATAAATTGTTGTGTATTTCTTTAAATATCATGAATATATATAATAAAATGCATGGTCTTATTAATGCACTATGTGGAACATTACAAATTCACAAACATCACACATTCATAAATGAATTATTTCATGTGGATTCATCTGTTCAATATTTTAAGAACATGTTATTTGTAAACTTAATTCTAAACTCAAGTCCTTCACACATAAAATATGTACAATCACTGTGAAATATTTATGTGAAAATTGAAATGCTTCTCTTTTCACAATATTATCATGTGACTTAATTGTTTCTTCACACCACTAATGTATATGAGGTATCTTCCTCAAGTGATATATGTTATTATAACTTAATTCATGAATATCATTTCATGCATTACTCTCAAACTCTTCACATAACTCAAATACTTTCTGCCTTTAATTTAGTTTTGTAACTATTTTACACATTTTCTTCTTTCCCACTTGAAAAAATAGAGTGGTTGTTTACACTGGTTCATGGAAAATAAACCTACCATTATGTGATCATGAGACCAAAAAGAAACAAAAAAATTATGGAATATTATCGTGAATACAGGCAGTTTCAATACAATGTTTCAATATTTCTATCTCAAGAATCAATCTTAGATATTTGATAATATCCTATTATAAAATTTCCTACTTAGTGAAATTTATAAAAAATATATATAGTGTCTCAACTCATGTGAACCACTTCAACCTTTCATGTGCACCGCCTCATCCTATGCGATAACAAAAATCATCATAATTATAAAAATATGTAGGCCTTATTTTTTTTGTTTTTCTTCGTTTTTATCATCATTAAAACATAAAAATGAAGATCCATGTTGTTTTAAACATTTACAAATCATCAGTATCAAAAAAAGTTCTTGAAGTCTTATCTTAATAAAATGGAGATGAGACCAAAAGAAAAATACATGACACATACTTGCTCCTTCAAAATAAAGAATAAGTCAATCCTAACAATGATCAAACAGATCATAACATACAGATAAAATGGTCTTCCATCAATCCTTATATTATAAATTTTTTAATAGAGATCAGTGATCTGAGTCTCACATCATTTTTAAATTCTATTTTTAGCTTCCTTTTATAAAAATACATTCCTACTACTATCCAGTATTTTTAACCATTATACACTCCAATAAAAAACTACCATTGACCAATTCCATCACCCACATTTTCACATTTCCACCCCTGTATGATGGTAGATCCTCCAATTTGCATTAACCATTGTGGGTGCGCTTCATACACCCTCTTCTTCCAGGCTAGTCTAGCTGAGGTTGACCTACCCACCCCGTTGGGGAATGTGGGTCCCACATGATGGATCGTGTGGTTTGTCTTACTTTTTTATATAAACATTATTATAATACTCATTTTTCTATATAGTTCAATTCTTAAATTGGACACTTCCTAAAAACATTTTCTTGATAAACACATCATTTTTTAAATTTAGAATTATTCTATGATCATCACACCAAATGTTTTGAATATTATGATAACTACCATCAATATAACTTCCTTAATGACATATTTCAATCCACTCTACTTCAATTCAATCATCTTTATTGACAACACCTGCAATTCAACTCCAATGGAACTTAATATAATATATATATATAAATATAATTCAATTAATTTCATTTTTGATAACCTAGCATAGAAGAAACATAATAAGAGTGAGATAAAATTCCCATTAAGGGAGAAATAATCATTAATAGTTAAATATTATAAGTGAGAATAATAGGATAATTAGAGTATGATGACCTAATCAATGTTTATAACATAAGTATATCCATACCAATCAATTAATTGAGCATCAATCATAAAACATGACATAAAAATTTAACAATGATGATAGACCTAGAAGTAAAAAATCATAATCCATCTGTTTCCAATCATGATCAAATAAAACATTTTTAAACCACACAAATAATAAATAAAATGTTATGGTATCTTAGAAAATCATCACCATAACCCATTTTAAATCAGTTCCTGAAATAACATGAGCACAATTAAATCTATAAGGGAAAACCATCAGAAACTCCCTATTTCTTTCCTATAAATACAAGAAATAATACCCTACACAATGAATAACTATCTAGGAACATCCATCTTATATTCTATATCAGTCTCACCTAGATCTATCTAGGTGCACCCATTATATAATCGACATCTGTCTCACCTGATGCTATTTGGGAGCACCCATTTTATAATCTATATTGGGCTCACCTGTGTTCTTAAATAATGTCGAAGTACCATTCATGAATAATACATTTAAAATTATTATCATTTTATTATAACAAATATTGTTCATTATTTATTTATTGATTTACCTATGGTAGAGAAATATGTTCCATTTTAATCTCATAATCCATTCATATAATTCATAAGGTTGGTATCAATTACACATATCATTATTGATGTTTATGTAAAATAAATTTTTTTAACATTGATGAATTGAAGTACCAAAATTTTATCATTAAAAAAATTATTGAAAAAAATAATATTATCACTTTGAGTAACATAAAAGGATTTCATCATAGCTGGAAAATGGATTTTAATCTTTTTAAGGAAAATTTAATGAGGAAAATATCCTTTCTATTTTGAAAACACTTTTATAATATAAAATATTTTAAAAAATTAAATAAATATTTTTTTTAAAAAATAAACTTTAAAAAAAATGAAACTTTATAACATTTAGTGGTCATGAATACTGAAAGTATTTTTCATGTCTTTCATGTTAAAAGAATGATTACATTCTAATTTTTAGTTAATTTCAAAGTTAACTTGTTCAGAAAATGTCATGAAGTTTACTTTTAAAAAATTATGGGGAAATAATATTATGGAAAAAAATTAATTTAATAAATATTAGTAAGTAATTTTATAATACAATTTTTGAAAACATGGATTTGGAATAAAATGTTTTTTGGACCAAAGAGACAAATGTAGTTGTATTTTCAATAAATAAAGGATCATTCATTATCAAAGATAGTAAAATGGTACTATAACATGACAACAACATGAATAAATAGTGGAGAATAAAATGGAAGGGTTTATTATAAAATGATCAGAAAAATCTCTTCAATGAAAATTTATGGAAAATAAATACCAATTAAAATGAGATTGAAACGTAATACCATTTCCATTTTGGAAACTATTAAGTTGTCAGTATATTGAAAGAAAAATATCAAATGAATCATTAAATATCATTAAAATATGGATATTAATGATATATTATATAAACTTGTAAGTATATACACCTCATAAATGATTATAGAAGTATATTATAACATATGACCTGGAGAAGACAATTCGAGACGAGCCACCCCTACAATAATCATACTGTTAAAGTGCGAATTAATTAATTAATTGACTTTGTCTATAAAATATAAATAAACATGGAACATAGAAAATAAAATAAAATAAAATATTTAGTTTTTACATAAAAAATATTTTAATATCATATACTATGAAGTAATATAACCTAATGAAACGAAATTGGGTTATGAAATTCCTTACCACTTGGTAAGATTCATTTAAAATACCTAGGAAAAAAATAATTCAAATTGAAACCTAAAATACCATGAAATGTTAATTATACATGATGTTAAATTTATAAAGTTTAGATAATACACAATATTAAATAAGGTAAGTTCATAACATTAAAATATTCTTAAATGAAAAATATTGAAACAAAATCAGGTTCCTGAAGTCTAGACATTACATGCATGACCATTGACTGGTATATGATATGTTTTTATCAATTATTTGATTTAAAGTAACTTTTAAATTTTAAAAACCTTATAAATAAATTATTTATTTTTATTCTTTAGATTATATATTTAAATACATGATTAGTTAAGTCAACCTCATTTATTTTATAGATGTTTGGTTTGTTGTTTCAAAGTGGATTCAATATGTCTAACGATGTCATATAGGTCATCATATAAACATTTTAAGAATAATAATACATAAATAATATTTATATTTATTTATAAATTTAATTTTTAAAACCATAAAATAAATATTTTTTCGAAAAATTAACTATGTTACGATCATGCAGTTGGTAGGCCATACATACGTATGAGTAACATTCGATTTTTAAATGATCATTAAATAAAGAAAGTATAGATTTTTTATCATTACATAATGAAAATAATATCATAAATATTATATTAAATAATTAAATTTACATTTATATATCATCCATTTCATGGGGTGATAAAAATATATTCATATCGCTTCGTAGAGGTGGTATTCCACACATACGCACGAACGACATTGTCATTTTTTAATGGGTAGAATGGTTAAAGTAAATGATATATTTATTATATTTTAAGTGTGAAATTTTTTTTCATTAATATGATAATTATTTTATAATATATATATATATATATATATACTAAATTAATATGAATTACCTTCCATGTATATCAGTTTTGAAAAATGAATCACATCGCTTCGTGAGGTGGTAATCTTCCGTACACACGAGAAACATTATTTTATCCCCTAAAAATGGAATGTAAGATGGTATATGTGATATCATAATTCCAGGAATTCAATAATTTTTAAAATATCATAAATATTTATATATTCATTAAATATATCATTACAACTTTCCATGATATGCAATGATGAAAAAAAAATTACATAGGTTCATGATGAGGTAGTCTTCTATATACAACAATGATGATTTTGTTTCCCATTTCATGAAAGGGTATATGGATTTTGGTTTTACCACTAACATAATATCATCTCATTATATTGGATATAATATTGTTATTATAACATAATAATGGAATAAAATTTTAAGGATGTGGAATAACAAAAATTATAAAAACGCTCAGTTAAGCATGTTGCCTCTTCTTCAAAGAACCACCATTTCTAAGAATCAAAATAAATTAAATGATTGATTTATGACTAAAAAAGGAGTAATTGGTAATCGGTAAGGAATTTAGGATGGTATTTGTTTTCTATATATTCATATCCACAAATATTTGAATGTGTATATGGGATATGAGGGGGAGTCCTTTTATAAGTGAGGTGAGTGGCACAATTGTAATTTTTGAAAAGAAAAATAGATACCCACATTTTTCACATTAAATATGGATCCAAAATAGACTATTATTAGGAAATATATATGATAATGTCTAGATATTTCTATATTAATGAATTTATTCTAATATTTATCTCATTCTATCCTTTTTAAATTTAACCCCTTGGTAAGCATGTTTTCACCATTACCATGGTAAACATTTTATACTGTTGTCAATATTCATTAAGAAAATAGTTTTTATGGACATAAGAGATATTATAAATTTCCCATATTCCAAATATGGAATCCATTTTATCAAATTCAACTCACATAAGTGGAGGAGTGTAATTTAAAATTAACCTCACAAATTGTAATTACCCAGTTTTTCAATCAAGTATGGATCCTTTATTTTATATTATAATCTTCACTTTGGACCTAATATGGAATCCTAAGGGTTTGAAAAGGTCTTAGGGGTGTCTGGGGAATTTTTTGTGCCTAGAACCCATCTTTTTGGGAAAATTGGCTTCTTCCACAATTTAGAGTAAACTGTGCATGAATTCTTCAGGGATTGGCAAACCATGCGAATTGTGTTTTTTCAGACATATCCACATCATGGAGTCTGTGCACTATTGTGTGACCTAACCATGCAACATCCTTTTGTCCCAAGGAACTCAGGCATGGTTTGCGCACATTCTATCTAACCGTACAGAAAATCCATGCACAGTCTCTTTTAAGGGTAAATTTTCCTTTTTCCCTTAATGATATAATTAACCTTACTCCTTCCCTAATTCAAGTATAGGTGAAATTATCCTATGTCTATCTGAATTTGGGGCTTTTAAATATCTAAACTTGGAATAAAGGGATCCCCTTCCTCTGAAATCTAACCAAGCTTCTGTTCATCACCTTGGATGCGCAACGTTAAGTACTCAAGTCCTCCGGAGCTGTTCTCCTTCTCTTTTATCTCGATCAAAATATCATGGTAAGATTATTTTTCTATTTTTATTTTATCAACTCTGATCTAAGTAAAATCAACTGAAAATACTAGAGGAGAAATATTGTGCAATCCTAAGGTAGGTGTTATAGAATTTATCCCTAAAGTTATTCAATTTTGGAATATAAGTGTGGGGCCCACTAATTTCATCGGGTGTCATATCTTACATTTATATAACATGATTATATTATTTAGAATGATATGGTTATTATCATTCCCAATATGTGATTATTCATTAGCAGTTACACCCACAACTCAATCCTCTCTATATTGAAGGTGATTCCATATTGTGGTTTTTTGTGTTTTGACATGTTTGAGCCACCATTCAGGTGTGCCTTCACTTGACCTATCTATGGGTAAGCTTTTTATTTTAAAAGAAATTTTTAGAATGTGAATTTAATAATTGAAAGTACCATATATGTTTAACACTTGACCCGCCTAAGGTATGTGCATTTATTTTACAATGAAAGGTGAAATGTGAATTGCCAAGTATACTAAATATGAGACTTGGCCCTAAATGTAAATGAATTGCATGTTTCATATCCATAGAACCCCATAACACATTAATGGAAAGTATTTTAATGGAAATTTATTATAAAATATGCTTAAATGGATTAAATGAATGGTTGCATACAACTTGGTCTAGTCGCACTAAAGAAAGGTAAGGCTTTAACCAAATGAATTGATTAAACGATTGAAAGATACTTGACCTTATCACACAAATTAAAGGAGATGATTCAACCAATTGAATTATTATATGACTTAATTATCAAATAAGAGTGTACTAACTCAATATCTCCTTGGATTCTGATCAGAGGATATCATGATCACTCGGGAACCCCATTCTGATTCAATGATACAACCTGCTTAGGTTGAGACCCGTCAAGAACCTGATCCTACTGTATCCTTTAGATGACCAGTATGATACCAACGGATACATCATGTATTACTACAATATTCCTGGGATACACTCCATGGTTCCATGATACCTTAGATTCACTCCTTGGATTATACTCCTTCCCCTTATCTAGACTCTAATAGTACTAAGTTAGCATCCCTTGACGCTTTAACGATGGCACCTAATTTTCAATGATGGATCCATATAGTGAATACAAGGAATCCTATAGTACTACATGAGAAATCCTACGATATCATACTGAGTATCAAAATGTTAGACAAGTATTGGGTTTTAGGTGGGTCTAAACTAAATCCAGTTGTATCCTGGAATCAGAATAGGGTTCCCAAGTGCTCATTCTATCCTATGATTAGATTCCAAGGAGGGATTGTGTCAGGCCATTACTATTTGATAATGATTTCATATAATAATTCAATTCTTTCAATCTTTTCCTTTCATTAGTGTGATATGTTCATGTAGCTTGCAACTATTTAATCAGGTCACTTGGTTCGAGCCTTGCCTTTCATTAGTGTAATGAGGCCAAGTAGCATGTCACTATTCCTTTAATCCATTTAAGCATATTCTATATTCAAGGATCATTCTACTAACTTATATTAATGTGGTATGGGGTTCTATGGATATGAAAACTTCTATTCATTTACATTTTATTCCATGTCACATACATAGTATACTAGCCATTTCCCATTTCACATTTCAATATTAAATTGAAGAAATTACCTTCTGTGGGTCATGTGGTAAGAATAATTTGTTCATTACATTATATAATTCACATAAAAAAATTCAATTTAATATTGAAATAATACACTTAGATAGTTCAAGTGATGGAACACCTGAATGGTGGCTCAAATTTATCAAAACACCAAAAACCCAAATATGGCATAGCCTTCAACATGGGGCATATTGAGTTAGGGGGTGTAATCGCTAACGAATAATCACATATTCAGAATGAGCATAACCATATAGTTCTAATTAGTGTAATCATGTAATAAAAATTTAATAAAAGGAAACCGAAGAAATCGGTGGGCCCCACATGTGTATTCTAGAATTAACGAACTTTAGGGATAAATTATAGACCATCCACCTTAGCATTGTATGATCGTTATCCTCCGGTATTGAACCATGATTTGGCTTGGATTGGAATAGATATATGAAAAATAAAAAAAACTATCACAACCCCGATATCTCTGTAAAGAGAAAAATATAAGGAGAATATCTCTAGAGGACTCTAGTACTTACTGTTGTGCATCCAATGTGATGAATGGAAGCTCGATCAGTTGCTGGATGAAGTAGATCCCTTGATTCTATGGAAATATGTTCTAAATGTAAAAAATTGAGAGAGAAATAGTTTAATCCCATATAAACATATATTATGGAATAATACGAGAGGTTAATAATATCATTAAGGGAAAAAGGAAAATTTACCCTTAAAATAGAATGTTCATGGTTTGTCTGCACGATTTTACCAACCTTGGGCAAACCATGAACATGTAATTGGGAAAAGGGGGGAATACATGGTTTGGTATAACGGCCATGTTCCAACCATGTGAGGTATATCTATCTAGAAATATAAAATTCGCACGTTTTTTCAAACAATCCAGAATTCAACACAATTTACTCTAAACCATGGGCCAAGGATATTTTTTCCAAAAAGATGGGATTTTGGATTTGAAATTGTCTCAGAAACCCCGAAAACCATTTCTATACCCTCACACATCCATATTAGGTCCAAACTAAATATTAGACTGAAAAAAATAAAGGATCCATACCTGATTGAATAACATGGTTCCTACAGTCTTCAACGCATAAAATAACTCATCCTTGAGTTCACCTTCTATGTGTGGAGAAACACTATCTGAGAATAGATCTAGCCATTGGGTACATATGTTGGCTTCCCTCTCCAATATCTCGTCATATAATCATCCTTTTTTCCATATCACTTGTACTAGAAGGATAGATTGGCCTCAAAGTACCATCATGCTACGATAACCGATGTGTACTAGATACTCCTCAATGGTAGCATCAGCATCTAACTGAACATATTCATGATCAAAAGTATGGGATGGGTTGACATGATATTGGTGAAGCTGTGAAACAAAAAAGGCATTGGTCATCGAATAGTACCTATAATGTATACAAAACCAATAGGATATCATCCTGACTCACCTTATAATTTAAAAAGGCCCTACAGAACTTGGTAACAGCTTTCCTGGATTCTGTAATAGTCTATCCCCTATCTTAAGAGATACCAAAAAAAACACGATACCCCAACTCGAACTATAGAGGTCATCGATGGTGATTGGAATAATATTTTTTCTAGACTAAGAATTATTCATAAGCTTTATGATTAGTGGAACCTACTCTGAATTCTCTTGAATAATATAAGGACCTATTATGGTTTCCTCACATACCTCCAACTAGCATAGGGGTGAACGACATGTCCTACCATACAAAGCATCAAACAAAGCCATCTGAATTGTGTCATGAAAGTTGTTATTATATGAGAACTCTATGAGAGGGATATGATTATCCCATGAACTACTAAAATCAAGGACACAAGCCTAGATCATATTCTATAAAACCTGTATCATCTGTTCTAATTGTCCATTGGTTTCAGGGTGAAGAGTTGTGCTTAGAAGAAGGTGAGTTCCCATATCTTTCTACAAACCCTTCCAGAAACGTGATGTGAAATGATAATCCCAATATGAACTGATAGTATGAGGTACCCCAGGTAGTTATATCATCTCGTAGAAATATATATTTACTAGCTTATTGACTAAGTAAGTAACCCATATAGGAATGATGTGGGATGATTTTGTTAGTTGGTAAATGAATACCCAGATAGCATCACTGCACCATGGTGTCCTAGGAAATATGACCATGAAATCCATGGAAACATCAACCCATTTCCATTCCCGAACAGAAAATGACTGTAATAGGCCTATAGGTCTCTGGTGCTCCACCTTAAGATAATGGATGGTGTATCAACAAGTGATAAATCCTGTTATCTGACATTTCATCCTTGTACAGCAACACTGGCATCTCATTTCTCCATACATATTGAAGATTCCAAGATTAATTTCCCACAAAGAGTCATGGGGATCTTTCATAAACTACCCATTCAAATATGTAGAACCTAGATACGTCCATGTAGATGTAGTATTAAATATTTATCTACAGAAAAATCAAGATGTGGGTAATCTCTTAATATACTCAGAAGTAGTACCAAGCCTTCCAGATCATAAAATTTTCTACACTTCACCTTCTCAAGGAGGGAAGAGGTAACTGTCAAGGAAGAGAGGTAATACTTTTTGTGACTATCATGAATCTCAAGATGCAGAAAAGAAAATTAGTTCATTAACTTTCATTCATCAATAGCTTCTCATATGACCTGTGTCTGTGTTTTTCGACTCGATGCATCAGCAACTATGTTTCTTTTTCCAGGCATATAGGCAAGCTCAAAATCGGCAGATTGTAGATATTTGACCTATCCCAATGGTCTAAGGTTCAATTTAGGATGTGAAAATTTATGTTTGAGGCTCATGTGGTCTATGTACACCATAAAGCACCCACCAATCAGGTATTGTATCCAGCAACGTAAGGCATTTAAAACTAATCCATGATCAAGGGTGTAAATCGAGTAGTTTCTTTCGTGAGGTCTCAACCACCAAGATCCATAGAAAATAAATCTATCTTCCTATATCAGCATCACTCATAGTTTTATGAATGATACATAATATAAGATGGTATAACCTATACCTTGATCCAAAGGGGTCAGAATATGTGTAGATACAAGCCTTCCTTTTAGCTCTACAAAGGCTTTCTCACATGCTATTTACCATATGTACTTGAATCCCATCATTGTAAGATCAATATAGGGTGAATCAAGGTGTGGTAAGTCTTATATGAAATTCCTATAATATCCATCCTGCGCTAAGAAACTCCATATATCAAACATGTTCTTGCGATGCTACCATGAAAATGAGACACTAAAATTTTCTAGGTTAGTAGATACACATGATTATGATATAATATGACCTAAGAAGTGAAATTTGTCATTCCATAAGTGCAACTTAGATATATTGGTGTAAATATTATTCTCTCACAGTGTACTCTGAATGATTTGAATACGTTTTTCATAGTCTCTATAAGTGTTAGTATACACCAAGTTTCATCCACAAGGACCATGAAAAAAGAATCCAAATAGGGGTGTTACACGATATTCATCAACACCATAAAAATAGTTTTTGGGATAGTAAGACCAAATGGAATAACAAGGTACTCATAAAGAACATTCCTTATGTGAAATGTTTTATAAGGTATGGTTGATGGTCTGACTCACACCTAATGATAACCCAATCTCAGGTTGATCTTAGAGAATACCATTTCTCCGATGAGATGGTCAAATATATCATCTATTTGATGTATTAGATACTAGTTCTTGACCATAAGCTAGTTCATCCATCTATAATTCAAGTGTAGACATATGGTTCCGTCTACATTCTTGAAAAAAAACATGGGTGAACCCCGAGAGGATGTATTGAGATGTATACACCCTTTGGCCTCTAAATCATCTAACAGCTTCTTGAGCTCATAAAACTCTATAGTTTCCATCATGTACAGAGTAATGGACACTATATCTCCTCCTAGAACAAGATAGATCGTAAACTCTACCTCTCTTTTATGAGGTAATCTAAAAAAATCATCAAGGAACACATCCCTGAAATGATCCACTACTAGATGGAAATCAGTTTGGTGAAAAACCAGATCCTCCATGAAGATATTTGAGATCTGTGTGGTAACTCCACCTAGAACACGATGTTTTTGTCTAGATATACCATCCTAGATATGACACTCACCCATATATAGAAAACTGCTACCCTCTGGTGACATAAAAATACTATGGGGTGATAGCAGTATACAAAAGTATGATAGTGAACCAACCAGTCCATTCCAAGAATGACTTCGAAGCTCAGTATCATTAGGAAAAAGGTGTTTCATAAGAAAGGGTAACTTCATACCCCTAATGATGCATCAAGGGTCATTACACAATAGTGATATAGTATCTCTAGTCAAAGACACTGTGCAATTGATATAGAGATAAAAGAGTTTTAAGTACCTATATCGAATAAAGAATGTACTAGAGTAGAGGATACTATAATAGTACATCATAATATTGATGTTCATGTAGCCTGATTCTCATGGATTGGCTTTAGTGCATGGAACTGACCTAATCCATGGCCCTATGTGACTAAATTACTACCACGATCATAACTTCTCTTTTTGTGATGATGATGACTAGAGGTATGGCTTCCATAGCCATGGCCTTCTCCTCTAAAAAACCTACTTGTTATATTCTAACTCCCCACCTATCATGTCTTAAAATAACTCACTTATGAAGATGGATCAAGTGAAAATCCTTTTCAAATCAAAGATTGTGGATAGGTCCTACAAAAACACTAGATATTTCCCATACAGATGCTAGCCCAACATCCTGGTTGGTTTCTATCACACTGAGGCCTCAAATTCCCCTATCATCCACACTGATGAAACAATTTAGATCTATCAAAATAGATACTATTGTTGTCACTGATATGATGAAAACATTGAGAGAATGCATCCTGCCCATAGAAGAACTATAGGCCCGACATGGAACTGGCTCTCTACACCTGGTACAAATGCAATCCCTCATCTTACACATAGTGATAAGAGCCTAATATACTATTTCATAAATGTTTGGAAGGAGAAATACATTTACCATCATAAGAATATCGTACTGGATCTCAAGCTCAATGTGTCTAGTACGCAAAAGCTCATCACCAACTAGAAGCGGTGCAAAGCACTGTAACTCCATGAAAAGCATTGAATATTCCATAACTGACAAAGTACCCTTACTAATATGCATGAAATCTCAAGATCTATCCGGTCATACTATTTATTAAATGAACTTATCATAGAATAAAGTATTGAAGCTAGACCATATCATGCATTGATGGTGATCATCCTGGGTAACCACATCCCCCCAACTCTAGGCTAAATCCTGAAGCAAGTATGTTAAAAGATTTACTCTCCACTCAGTAGTAGTTTCAAGATGACCAATGATAAATATGATGTCCTATAGACAAGAATCACCAGCCAGTGGACCTCCATCCCCTACGAAAGTAGGAGGATGTTGCAGTTGGAACTCACAAAGTCTGATCAGCCATCGTAGGTACAAGCTAGTGAGCACCATGCATGGACTGTATCAGATGTAGGAAAAAATCATGAACATGCACATCAGTTCACAAATCATGTATAGAATGTGATGCCTGTGGAGGCACTCTTATAGGTATGACTGGCATATCAGGTCCCACAATGTCTGGAGCATGGCTGTCAACACCCTCTAGGCATACGCTACAAGGACATCATGGAGGAATTGTTCTACAATATCCCATCACATGCCTTAAAACAAGATTAGAAGCAAAAAAAAATAGCATCTATAGTTGATTATGAACGTTGGAAAACTCACAACCCAAGGAATACTACCCCAACTTCCCACTTAGACCATTAGGAATCGATATGTACTCAATTATATGTTTCATTTCACTTTACATTTAATTTCCAGGTTCACTCCATTAACTTTCATAAACATGAAAAGGCCGGATAAGGATGTGCAACCATTTCACTATAGGTTTCATGGTTCACTTTATAATGGTTAAACATTTCCAATGAATCAGTTCCAATAAACCTATAACCAAAAACAACACCCATTTATATATAGTATAATGGCTTGACTCGATAAATTACTCATCTGAACCCATGATGTCCCATACAACTCATGAATTAATACATGCAATCATTCAATCTTATCCAAGAGTAATACAAGCATAAGATAACTATCACAAAATCACTCATCAATCATAGTCATATCATGTAGTGAAATGCACTTATAAGAAATGGAAATATGCTTAACTTATGAAATCTAGGTGCCTAATATGGTTCATGTAATGATGCTCCTTTCCCTCATATCATCTGGCCTAGGATGAAAGAAAATCGACAATCAGAGTAATAATCAACAACCCCACACGACATGTGCCTCACCTAATGGAGAAATAATATCAACTGTAATAGGAAAAAGTAGAATGATAATTATAATTTAGGCAACATGTATTTTATACAAAACATGCATTAACAACACCCATGCAAGGCTTGTGAACATGTCCCGTGAATTTTTAATCTCCAATCTATTATCACCAAATAGTAAATAAATAAAAGAACCCGAATTTGATTCAACTTTGTTACATGTTGGACCCAGGCTCCACTCAATGGGTGCCCTAAGGCCGGTGGGCCACATGGACTCAAACGCATCTCCCTGAATTCCAGAAGAGACCAACTAGAAGTTAGGGCCTAGGGTGTGTTCATGGAGAGACCATTCCCTTATTTCAAAAGTGTAGTTCAACAGATGAGAATAAACAAATGTAAATAGTGGAAGCAATATAAGTAAATAGAAGGCACAGTGGAAAATATAGGCAACATTAAAAACAACTGAGACAACTATAATAAAATTAAACAACATATGACGATATTCCATATACTAGAAATCTAGAAAACATAGATACAATCAACAGGCATAACATGTTCCACAATTTATAAAGTAGTCAAAATCATATCCTAAGGATCTCGATCCCAAATCGGTCCTCTACTCTCAATATCCCTAACAACTAACATGCAATCAAGTTTTCGTAGCTGTATGCTTCCCTTTATCAACACTTAAAACTATTTAATCTACTTTGGGTACCAAAAACACCTAGAGAGGGTGTGAGACAAGTCTCAATAGGCCACCACCAATGGTTTCAATAACATCTGGCCCATGCAATAAAATATAACAGTGTGAAGGCATGTATATATAATTTAAAGTAGTAAATTGTAACTAAATACCCAAGTACTTGCTTCATCCCTTGGCTGGTTTCTAAACATGTTTCCATCTCATTACATGATTGTTACCAATTTTTCAATATGTCACTTGTCATTAATAGTAATGGTTCCAAGTTGTAACAAGGTGACCTCCAATGATATTTAATAATGAAGTTCCAATGTAGTAATGAAGGCAATATAAGCCTCAAGGACCACTAACTCAGTAGTATCTATGACTAAATAAAGGGTAAGAGTATAATCCAAGGAGCATATTCAATGGAAAAAATTCAATGAGATGCTTACCAAGTCCAAGGAGTGCATCAAAGGTAAAACATGGCTAAGAAAAGACTGGGCTCAATGGGCTTCAACCATGGCACCTACATATCAATGATGGATCCAAGGTGTGTGTACAAGGAATTCTAGATCCAAGGTGTGTACCCAAGGAATCCTGTAGAAATACATGAGGGATCCTACATTATCATACCGAGCATCTAGAGTTTAGAGAAGGATTGGGTTTTAGGTGTGTCTCTACCTAATCAAGTTGTATACTTGAATTAGAATGAGGTTCTCGGGTGGTTATGGTATTCTCCGATCAGAATTTGAGTAGATCTTGAGTCAGACCATTCTTATTTGATAATTAATTCATATATTGATTCAATTGGTTCAAGCCATTCCTTTTATTAGTGTGATAAGGTCATGTAGCTTGCAACCATTTATTCAAGTCATTTGGTTCCAGCATTTCCTTTCATTAGTGTCATAAGGCCTAGTAGCATGAAACCATTCATTTAATACATTTAATTATATTACATATTCAATATTTATTTAGCTACCTTCCATTAATGTAGTATGTGTTGCAATGGATATGAATCCTTCTCTTCATTTCCATTTAAGTCCATGTCACATTTTTAGTATACTTTCCAATTGATATTTCATTCTCAAATTTAAGCACTTACCTTAGTTGCGTCAAGTGGTAAACATACAAGGTAATTTCCATTATTCAATTAACAACATAATAATTCCATTTAAAATAGAAAAATTACCCTTTGATTGGTCTAGCGAAGGCATGCCCGAATAGGGCTAAAACATGAAAAAACACTAAAAACCCATATATAGAATAACCTTTGATATGGGGATGATTGATTTGTGGGTCTAACCACTAATGACTAATCACATATTTGGAATGAGCGGAACCATATAGTTCTCACGAGTATAATCTTGGAATATAACTTTAATAAATGCCACCAGACGAAATCAGTGGGCCCCACAAGAATATTCCAAAATTGAAGAACATTAAGGATAAATTATATTCCTCGCGCCTTAGGGTAGAACAATCATTATCCTCCATTATTTTCGCTTAATTTTCCATGTATTAGATTAGATCTATGGAAAAGTGAAAAATGCTCATACCCAGATATCATGGTCGAGATAAAAAGATAAGAAGAACAGCTCAAGAGGACTCAAGTACATATTGTTGCACATCCAACATGATGAACGCAAGCTCAATCGGTTGTTGGATAAAGGATATCCCTTGATTCCAATGTAATATCTTCCAAATTCTCCAAATTGATAATAAAATAGGTTAATCCCTCATAAAATAGAATTAGGGAATAAGGGGAGAGGTTAATTAGATCATTAAGGTAAAAAGGAAAATTTTACCTTCAAATAGCGTGGGTGTGGTTTTTCTGCATGGTTTGACAGACCATGCACAAGTAACTAGGTAAAAGGAAATCATTCATGGTTAGGTCACATGATCATGCACCAACTGTGCAAGGTGTCTCTGTCTGTAAAAACAAAATCCACACTGTTTTTTCAAACCACATGGAATTCCTACATGGTTTACTCTAAACCATGCACCAAACCTGTTTTCCCCCAAGATATGGGTTCCAGGCTCTGAAATTTCCCTGGACACCCCTTAGAAATTTTATAACCCCATACGAATCCATATTATGTTCAAATTAATGATTTGATTGTAATTATAAAAGATAAATTCCTAAGTGAAAAACTAGGTTCTTAGAGTCTTCCCCCTTAAAAGAACATGTCTATGAGATCACCTTACAAGGGTGGAGAAACACTTTTTGAGAACAACTTTGGCCATTAGGTGCATATGTCTGCTTCCCTCTCCCAAGTATCATCGTATACTCGACCATGCTACCATATCACCCATACTAGAGGGACATACCTACCTCAGAGAGCCGTCGTGCTCTGATCATTGATGCATACGAGACACTCCTCAAAGGCAGAATAAGCATCTAACTCAACTTCATCGAGGTCAAAAGTATGGGACGGTTTGGTATGATACTGTAGAATTTGTGAAACATGAATGAAATCGTGAAATGCATTGTACCTATAAGGTAAAATCAACTTATAGGATACTGACTTAACACTCTCTATAATTTCAAAAGGCCCTAAAAAATGAGTCGATAGATTTCCATTCATTTGAAACCATCTAGTTCAAAGCCTAGTAGATACCCCATGTGAAAAAAATACCCAACCGTGAACTCTATAGGTCTTCGATGATGATTCAAATAATTGTTTTTTCAAAACTGAGCATTAGTCATACACTTTATGGTCAGCTGAACCTGCTATAAAGTCTCCTGAACAAGATAAGGACCTAATACAGTTGTCTCACCTATCTCTAACCCGCACAGGGGTGAATTTCATGGCTTACCATACAAAGCCTAAAATGGATCAGACAAAATTGTTTCTAGAATGTTGTTATTATAATAGAACATGAAAATGGGGATATGCTTTTCCCATGAGCCGCTCATTTCAAGGAAACATGCCTGGAGCATATCCTCTAGAACCTGCATCTTCCTTTCTGATTTCCCATTGGCATTAGGGTGAAAATATATTATTATAATCACTATTAATCCCATTTAATTCTAAAAAATTCAATTACCATGAAGTTAAAAAAGAATCCCTATCTAAAAGGATAGTATGTGGGAACCCAGGTACATATATGATCACACAAACATATAGTCTTCCTATCTAAATGACTGAGAAAGTCTCTCGTATTGGAATGAAGTGGGATTATTTTGTTAGTTGGTAAATAACTACCTAGATAACATCGCTACCTCTCGTGGACCAAGGTAATCAAACCAAAATATCCATGGAATCATCTTCCCATTTCTATTAGGGGAAAAGAAGTGGATGTAAGAATCCTATAGGTCCTTGTTGCTTCTACTTCTCCTACTAATAGGTTGAATGCCTAGTGATAAATCCTAGTATCTGATGTTTCATCCCATGAAACCAATACTGGCGTCACATATCATCAAACATCTTGGAGATTCCTAGATGAATTTCCCACTAAGAAGTGTGGGACTCTTTCATCAACTACTCCCTCATATCTGTAGGAACCCAGGTATGTCCATGTAAACAAAAGATTTCGTCACTATACATAGACCAATATGGAGGTTGGTTATCACCTGATATACTCTCACAAAGCACCAAGCCTTCTTGATATAAAAACTACCTTCTCTTCACCTTCACATGGATGAAAGAGGATAATATCAAGAGTGGGAGGTAATACATCTTGAGACTATCATGAAACTCCAAATGCATCTCAGAAAAGAGGGCCCTTAACTTCCATTTAACATTGGAATCTCATACAGCCTATGTCTCTGTTTTTGAACTCCAGACATCAGCAACAACGTTACCTTTTCCTGGCGTATAAGAATGCTCAAAATCAAAGAACTGTAGATATTCGACCCATATCCACTATCTGAGGTTCAAGTCACACTATGAAAAGATATATTTATGGTTGCTATGGTCTATTAACACCAGAAAGCACTCAACCATTTAGTAATGTCTCCAAAAACGTAAGCCATGGACAACTGCTGCTAGATCAAGGTCATGTTTCGGACAGTTTCTCTTGTGATGTGTCAATGGATGAGATTTGTATGCAATGACTCTGTCTTCCTATATCATCAGTACTCCTAGGTCAATATCCAATGCATCACAGAAGATGGTACATCATATACATAGATCTGGAAGATTCAGAATAGTTGTCGATAGAATCCTTCCAAGCATCCCCTAAATGTCTTTCTCACTTGATTCTGACTATAATAACTTGAAACAATTATTTTTTAACTACAAAAGTGGTCATATAAGGTGTGATAAGTCCTATATGAAATTCATGTAATATCCATCCTACCAAATGAAACTCCTTATATAATACACATTCACAGGATTCTCCCAGCAAACTATACCACTAACCTTTTACAGGTCGATAGATACTTCTGATTCAAATATAACCTGACCTAGGAAGTGAACTTTGTGGATCTAGAAGTGGCACTTAGAAAGCATGGCATAAAGATGCTTCTCTATTAGTGTACTCTAAACGATCTCAAGATGTCTATCATGGTCTCTACGAGTGTGAGAATACACAAAGATGTCACCCACATAGACCATGTCAAAATAATCCAAATTGGGGTTGAACACCATATTAATTAGAGCCATGAAAACGATGGGCTTGTTTGTATGACTAAATGACATAACAAGGTACTCATACAATCCACACCTACATTGAAAAGATTAATGATTTATGTCTGATGTTATGAATCACACATGATGATAACTCGTTCTTTGGTCAATCTTAGAGAACACCTTTTATCCTCAAAGGTAGTCGAATAGATCATCTATTTGAGGTAGGGGATAATGGTTCTTGACCTTAAGCTGGTTTAGCCTTCTGTAATCCATGCATGGATGTGAGGTTCCATCTACCATCTTAGAAAAAAGAATGGTTGAACCCCAAGAGAATGTATTGGTTCATATAAAAACTTTGGCCACTAAATCCTCTAACTTCCTCTTGACATCTTGAAGCTCTGTAGGTGCTATCCTGTATGGAGGAATGGTCACTAGAGATTCTCCTAGAACAAGCTCGATCATAAACACTACCTCTATTTATGGAGGTAAGATAGAAAAATCATCAGGGAATACATCCCTGAAACAATGTAATACACGAGAAAAATTGGTTTGGTGAAAAACCTGATCCCCCATGAAGAGATTTGAAATCTTTCCGGTCACTCCACCTATCCCATGATGCTTTTTTCCACCTCTACCCACATGGAAATCCCACTCACCCTTATGTAGATAACAGATTCCCTCTAGTGATGTGAAATATATATGTGGGGATATAAGCCTAAAAAAGAAATATAGTGAACCAAACCCTCAATTTTGATAATGATATCGAATACCATATTCATGAGGAAAATGAGATTCCATAAGAAATGGTAACTATATAACTCGAAGGGAAGGTCCCGACACTGGCATGTGCCATCTTTTTGTAACGCTAATGGCTTCTATAGAGTCATTACACCATAGTGATAATGTACCACTAGTCCAATACATTCCAAAATGGATATAGAGATAAAAGACTTTGATGCACAATTATCAAATAAAGAAGATAATATAGTAAAGGCTTCTATAATATTACATCATACACCAGATAGTCCCATAGCCTGATCCTTGTGCATTAGTTGTGGTACATGCAGCTGACCAGATCCCCGACCCTATGCCACAGATGGACTACCATGATCATAACTACTTTTTTAGTGCTACTGGTAATTAGGGGTATGGATGTCATGCCCATGACCACCGCCTCGGAAAAACCTACCAGTGATATTCCAACTCTCCACCTGAAGTGGTGTAAAAGACCTTGCTCCGGAAGGTGGAGCTAGTGCAGATGATTTTCAACTCGAAGCTGGTGGAAATGATGGAGATTCCCATTATAGATACAAGATGGGCACTCCAGTGGGTCTCTATCACACTAAGGATTTTAATTCCCCCATAATTCACACTAATGAAACACTATAGAGTTATCAATATAGATACTCTGGTTGTCAGTTCTCTAAAGAGAAATGTTGATAGAATTTTTCCGGAAACCAGAGAACTACTGGTCTGATGTGGCACTGGTCCTCTATGCCCAATAATATTTTCATCCCATAGGGGTGCGATCAATGATAAGATCTTGATCAACTATTGTAGAAAACATTGGAAGGAAAAGGAAATTAACCTACATATGGATGGCGTACTAGAGAACATCGTCAAAGCATCAATCATGTGAAATCTTTTCACCATCTAGAAGACGTGCAAGGCACTGAAACTCTATGAAATGTGCTGAATATTCCATAACTGGACTAGAATCCTTCTCTAGATGCATGAAATATGTGTATTTACATGCTCTTAGTGTCTAACAAAATAACTGATCATAGAATATAGTCTTTATATCAACTGATATCATGCCTTGATTGTGATAGACCTGCGTAACCACATCCCACCAATGTTTGGCCGAATAAAAAATAACGTATATAAAAATCTAGAATATATATTGTAGAGGCATCTCCATATGCTCAATGATAGAAAGGATGGATTCTATCCATGACATAGCCGCCTTTGGACGACCATACCCTAAGAAAGAAGGAGGATGTTGTTGTTTGAACTAATGAGTCAGATCATCCACCAAAGATGAAAGCTACGGAGCACCATGCATGGATTGCATCAGACATAGGAAACTATCATGAACATGGTCATCAGTTTCCAAATCCAGTACAAAATACATTGCCACAGGTGGTACTCTTTGTGGTATGTCTTGTGGCTCAGGTCCCACCATGTCTTGAGCATGGTCATCACCACCCTATTGTCATATGATATGAAGATTTCATGGCGGCATTTTTCTACAATATCCAAGCACATGCCTCAAAACACGCTTATAATAAGAATGATAGCATCACTAGGAGAAGCTGAATGTAGGAAAACTGACTACCCCAACCATAATAACCCAACTACTCACTTAGACTGTTAGGTATCAGTATGTTCTCAAGTATAAGTCTCATTTCACATTACATTTAATTTCCAGGTTCACTCCTTTACCTTTGATAAACATGATAATGTGGGAAAAGGATGTGAAACCATTTCATTTAAGATATCATGAATCACTTTATAATGTATATCTATTTCCCATGAATTAGTTCCCATGAACCTATTTCTAGAAAGGATACCCATTTATTTATAGTATAATGGCTCGACGTGGAAAATTACTTATCCCAACCCATGGTGGCCCATAAAACTAATGAATTTAGATGGGAAATTTCTTAATCAAAGCCACGAGTAAAACAATAATAAGCTAAATATCATTGTATCACTCATAAATCATAGGCATATCAAGAAATTTAAATCATGGAAATGCACCTATATGGAATGGAAATATGCATGACATGTGAAATCTAGGTGACTAATATAATTAATATAACAATGATCCTTTCCCTCATATCATAGGTCCAAGGATTAAATAAAATTCTCAATCAATGTAATAATCATCAACTCTCCACAACATGTGCATCATCCAATGGTGAAATAATATCAACTATAATGATAAATAGTAGAACATTAATTATAATTTATAAAACATGGATTTTACACCTAACATGTGTTTTGGATTCCCAAGCATAGATTAGGACCATGCCCCAAGAATTCAAAATCTTCAATCCATTATCTATAAATATTGAAGACAGAAAAGAACCATTCCTTGATACCACTTGGTGACATTCTATTCCTGGATGCCACTCAATGGGTGCACCAAGCATGGTGGGCCACATGGCCTCAAGCATATCTCCCTGAATGCTAGAGGCTGCCAACTAGCTGTGAGGGCCTAGGATGTTTCCATGGGGATACTACTACTTCATTACCAACGTGTATTGCAGCAGATGGGATTAAACATAGGTAAATAGAGGAAGCATTATATTTAAAAAAAATGCACAGTGGAACATAGAGACAATTGTAATAATAACTAAAACAACAATAATAACATTTAACAATAGATGATGATATTTCATGAACTAGAAAGCTATAATACATGGATAAAGACAACATGCATAACATGTTCTACAAACTATAAAGGAATCAAAAGACTTTCCCATGTATCTCAAGTTCCAACTCATTCCTCTACTATCAAGATCCATACTAAACATAAGACAATCAAGTGTTCAAATTTTTATCCATCCCTCAATCATCACCTTCAACCATGTAATATACTATTGGTACGAAACAGTTCTGATAAAGGCTATGAGATAAATCTCAATTTTCCACCACAAATGGTGCCAATAACATCTGGGCCATGTAAGAGAATATAAAAATGTGGAGGCATGTATATATAAAGTAAAGTAGTACAATGTAACTAAATAATCAAGTACCATCTTCAACACTGGGAAGGTGTCAGAGCATGTAACCAATTAATTACTTGAATGTTAATAATTTATCAATAAGTCTCCTGTTATTAATATTAAAGGTTCCAAGATGTAACAAGGTAACCTACAATGATATTTAATAATGATGTTCCAAGGTATTAACCAAGTCATCATAAGCAACAAGGGTTACTAACTCAGTAGTATCTGAGTCTACAAAAGGGGTAAGAGTGAAATAAAAGGTAAATAGTCCAAGTCATTCCACCATGTTATGCCTATGGAGTCCAAGGATGGAATCAAAGGTAAATCATGGCTAAGAAAAGACTATGCCTGATGGGATTTATCCATGACACCAACTTGTAAATAATGGATCCAAGGATTGTATCCAAGGAATCTTGGATCCAAAAAGAGTACCCAAGAATCTTGTAGTACTATATGAGGGTTCCTACATTATCACATAGGGAATACAATGGTTAGAAAAGTATTGGGTTCTATGTGGGTCTCAGCCTAAGGATGTTGTATCCTTGAATCAAAATAGAGTCCTCGAGTGCTCATGGTATCCTACAATCGAAATCCAATGAGAGATCAAGTGAGGTAATTACTATTTTATAATGAAGTCATATAATAATTCAATTAGTTAATTCCATTCCTTTCAATAGTGTGATAAGGTAATATATCTTCTAATCATTTAATCTAATCATTTTGTTCAAGCCTTGCTTTTCATTAGTGTGACAAGTCCAAGTAGCAAGCATCCATTCATTTAATACATTTAAGAATCTTCCATACTCAAGTCTCATTATTCTACCTTCCCTAAATGTGGTAAGGGGTACTAAGTATATGAAACCTGCTATTCATTAATATTTAAGTCCAAGTCACATTCTTATTATACTTTCCAACTCACATTTCACATTTCATTGTCAAATAGAATAACATACATTATGCGGGTAATGTGGTAAGAATACATGGTACATGACATTAAGAAATGTAAATCATAAACATGCCATTTAATATAGAAATATTACCCTTAGATATGTTATGAAAAGGCACACCTGAACAATGGCCCAAACATGTTAAAACACTAAAAACCCAAATATGGAATAACCTTTGACAAGGGGTCGATTAAGTTGTGGGTGTAACCACTAATTAATAATAACATATTTGGAATGAGAATAACCATACAGTTATAAAGAGTATAATTATGGAATATTAATTTAAGAAAGGGAACCCAATGAAATCATTGGTCCCCACATGTATATTCCAAAATTGAAAAACAATCGGGATCAATTATAGACCACCCACCTTATGATTATACAATCATTATCCTGTGGTATTGGCCATTGATTTGGCTCGAATCAGAGTAGATATATGAAAAAGTGAAAAACAATCATACCCTGAAATCTCGGTTGAGAGAAAAAGATAATGAGAATGGCTCAAGGGGACTCGATTACTTATAGTTGCACATCCAATGTGATCAATCGAAGCTTGATCAGTTTCTGGATGAAATAGATCCCTTGATTCCAAGTTTAGATCTTCCAAAAGCCAAAAATTTCGAGAGAAATAGGTTAATAATACATAAACTCAAATTAGGTAAGAAAGAGTGAGGTTAATTAAATCATTAAAGGAAAAAAGGACAATTTACCCTTAAAATAACATGTACACAGTTTGTCTGCACCATTTGACCAATCCTGTGCAAACCACGCACAGGTACCTAGGAAAAAGGGCACGTACATAGTTTGTTGTCATAGCTGGGTCCCAACTGAATTTGTTGGATCTTTCTAGAAAAACATAATCTCTACGGTTTTCCAAACTATCTATAACACATGCACAATTTACTCTAAACTATACACCACGATTATTTTCCAAAAAAATATGGGTTTTGTGCTCTGAACATGCCCTAGACTAGCCTGATACATTTTTAAGGCCTTGAGGAATCCATATTAGGTCCAAATTAAAAATTAAAATGAAAATCTAAATTATCCATACCTGTGTGAAAAATCGGGGTCTTAAACAAACATGATGAAAATAAAGGATTTCAAGAAGTGTATTTTTTGAGAAAAAGATAACATTTTATTAAGCATATGACTACAAATAATCATTATATGAAAATAAAATTTATATTAATTGATATATTACAAAAACATTTATTTTAAATAATTCATAATTATGTATTTTTAAGTTTAATTAAAATGGAGTAACATTATACCCTTTAAAAATATTTTTAGAAAAAATATCTTTCATAAAACCAAAAAAAACATCCACTATAATTCAATATAAAGATGATTAAAATGTAATTAAATGGATTAATTATAATTAAATGAAAATTATTTTAATTTAGTAATACACATAACAATATTTTACTTTTCTATTACTTAATTTATTTAAAGGAACTGAAATGATTACAAAAACATGTATTTTTCACTATTCTCAAAAACAAATTTCTAAAAAAACCAAAAATCTCACCATATGTTAATTATTATTTAATAATTTAAAAAAATATTTTTATTTTATCAAATGAATTTTATAAAATCTATATGTATTAATTATAAAATATTCTCACAAAAATATTAATAAAATCATTTTTCAAGAATACTTATTTTTTTAAGAAAAAAATTACTTTTCTAAAAATTGATTGATTATTTTCCAAGGATTTTTTAGTAATTTTAAATTTACTTTGATATGTATTAATATATTTCATAAGGTAATTAATACTATTTGTACACATTAATTTAACATCATAGTTATAATGGACATATACATCATTGGTCTTTTACATTTGGTTTTGTGTTTCAAATCCACTATAAAAAATAATGTTCTTATATTAAAATATCATGGGGCTATATTGAATATTTTTTAAATAGATTATAATTAATCTTTACCAATGTATAAAGTTAGAACCAATTTTTAATTTTTTAAAAAGTGTGAAATTAATGGTTACGTTTTATCATATACAACATGAGTAGATTTTACCAATTTTATGTAATTTATTTGTAATAAATATACCATTAAAAGTTATTGTGGAATTTCATATAAAATAATAATCTAATTGTTTTGGGAAAATTTAGTTTTGAAAAGATTCTGAAATAAAAAAGTTTATTTTAATTGTTTTTAATATAAATTTCAATTTTTTTATAAAATTATATTTTTTCAATGTCAAAAATCATTGTGGAATGAAATTCATTTCTAAGGATAATCACTAATGATATCAAAAACCAAATTTCAATTGATGGATTTTAACTATTCATTCTGAAATTTCACTTAAACCCCACTTCAATCCATGAGTAATTTAAGTGGTTATAGTATCATAAAGTTTATAATCTTACAAACAAAATATGTATGGATTATCATTCTATGATGGGTGGATCTTTTCTATTTACCCAATTAATTGTGTAAAAGTATTGAATCTAATTTTATTATTAATGGATTGTGGTAAAAATTTATAAACTAATATAATATGTATTTCTAGTAATAATTCACGATCCAATATACTAAGTAATGCTATTAATAATGGGTGTTTCATTATATAAATTGGTTGTGGTGATACTTCCTAATCTACTATGATATTGGATACTGTGGATGGCTTATGATCCTTGTTTTTGGTATTCTAGTAGTCATTCCTGAGCTACAATGTCATTATTTCCTATAATTATGTTTATGGAATATTTTCTTGTAATTTAAAAATATTATGTAATGTTTTTCATATTTCACTACAATATTTTTGTTAAAATACTATTGCTTCATGTTATGAGGAAGTTTATGCCATGAACCTTGTGTTGTGGGTGATGTTTATTTGAGCATGATTCTACTATGATATAAAATTTATTATATTATCATAACCATATGATCATTGTATTCTCAGTTATGATCTATTATTAAAAATTACTATTTTTATAGTTTCTAAGCATTTGATCTCAGTCCACTTCTTAGATTTATACTAAATGATGTTATCTAAGGTAATCTATAAGGTATCATGTGTAGAGAATTAATTGGGATATATTGATGTATTATTATGAGACAAAAATTTCTTGGAATAATTGGAAAACCCCATTAAGGAGTAAGACACAAGTTTCATTATATTAATAGTTTTATTAATTCACTAATATTGTAAATCAAAAAAATTCATGAATAAGAATGTTACATAGTATTTATAATTGAAATTTTTATTATTGATGTTTATCTCTAGGTGACAAATTTATGCATAAAATATATTATATAAAGAGGAATTTTTTTATCACCATATCCTGGTATTTTAGTATGGAGCATATAAGGTAGGGTAAATTTCAATTGATTGTTTCTAAATAGATTTTACATTTTTCTTCAAAAATTACAAATTAGGATTCCAATAGTCAAAGATTTGATCAAAATATATTGTTAATGATGATATGAGTTAGCTAGGTGAATTAATATGTTTTTTACCCACTAAACTCACAAATCTAGAGAAGGATTAAAATTTTCTTTTTCATTTTTGAATTTTCAATTGATCATGAAAAATGAAATACATGTAGGAGAAGGGAAAAATAAAAGTAAAAGTTGAAAAAAAAAGTTATTTCCCAAAAAAAATATTTATCATATAACCATGTTTGAAACATCTTTTAAATTATAGTTTATAGTAGTAATATAAATGAAGATAAAGAAAATGTGGATATTATTAATCTATCCAAATCTCTGATTTGATATATGTTCTAAACACTAATGATTTGATTCCATTTTTCATGCCTACTACTTACTTCATATTCCTATTCTCCAGAATAGTAATTCAATACTCTATTTTATTTACCAAATACTAACACTATCCAAATTTTAATGCATCAATTATTCTTCATGAAATAAATATCTTTTTGGCAAATCACTGTCATATCCTCATGTTTAATAGTTCATCTCCACATGGTTTGGTTCATTATTGATATCCTTATTTATTATAAATCAAAAAAATGTTCCCTAAATAATTTCATAGCCTTACATGTCTTCTTTGATTATCTTTCAAATTCATCGTCTACATGATTAAAAAGAATAACAATATTCTACATTCCAGACTCAATCATGATCCATCTGTTGATTTAAAATTTATTTTAGATTTTAGGGGTTCCCACATTAAATAAATTCGTTTTAAATTTATTTTTTAAATAATTTTTTCCCTTTCATTGGTCTTAAAATTATAAAGTTACCCACAAATATCTAGATTTAGTAGGAAGGTACACTAATGTAGCTTAGTTAAAAATATGTGTAAGCCCTACGCAAGTTCCTAAACACAAATGTTCCTTTAAAAATCCTTTAAAATTATTGAAGTAAAGATTTATAGTCCTTTAGAAGAATCAGGTTACCCTTATGTGATCTTCCTCTTACTTTTATTATGGTTTTTAAGGCATCGTGTGAACTTTACATGGAACTCAAATGAAGTTATACCCTAAAACAGCTCCCATCTGACCATTACACAATACCCCCAGTGAAATAATGAATTTAAATTGGTCTATATCGATGAAATATGGACACTAACATTATTCCCATTATATCGTCATGAAAATACTACATTCAAAATAGATTTTACCATTTCGGAGATTTTCCCATTAAAATACAAAATTAACATAATGGAAAAATATTCAATGACTTCTATAATTCAAAATTAAAATCAAAAATAAATTAAAACAATTGATATGAAAGATAAAAACATTGAAAATTTAGTGTATTATTTCTATTTTTTTAGTAAAATCACATTTAAACTAATATTTAAATTAAAATCTCACAGAAATAAACAAAAAAAAAAGGAAAATAAAACATATAAAATTAATAAAAATAACAACCAAACACTTTAACACTGAAATCAAATTCATAAAGAATAATCATAGAATTTCAATTTTAATAAAACATTAAACAATATTCAATAATTTTTCATTATATGATTATTTTTCTATTACAAACATTATTTTATACCAAAATACATGTGTAAAACATGTACAAAATCAAGTCCCATCAATTACCAATCATATTTTTCATTTATAAAAAGTAAACTCTAGATGTAATTAAACCTAAATCCCTTTATCCTCAAAAAAATTTTACATAATGATTTTTTCCTTTGAAAATCATTTAATCTAAATACATTTTGTCAAAAATATTTTCTTTGTTATAAAATATTTTCATATATGTGTCCAAATTACACATATCATATTATTTAGGTTAGTAAGAGATGAAAATACAAAATAATTTTTTTGAAAAAAATGTTAGTATTTTATTTAATACTTATATTTTAAATAGTAGTTTCAAAAAAAGAATCCTAATTAATTATAATTTTATAATATTTAAATTCGTATTCTAAGGGTGTTCCTTTTTTATGATTAGATCTTTACCAGATTACCCACATAATATACTACTAGTTCATGAAAGTTGTTATCTTTATCATGCAAAACACTTTGTTTAGATAGTAATTAATTATACTTGTATTGTGTTTATACTATATCACATGTTTGATATGACTTGTTACTGGAACATCACTAAAAATATATTGTCCCACAATTGTTTCCATGTCTTGTTAATATAATTTCTTCATGTTTGGTTTTAAAAATTTAGTACCTATGGATTTCCTATGTAATTTTCCATGATTTTTGTAACATTGGGTCATTAAATGTTCTGTGTGTTAGTTAATGTACCCTAAAAATCATTTATATTTTTGTAACTTGATCATGATAATTTTAATTACTATATTTTGTCATGAACATGGATACTTATTAGATTCATTGAACATGATATTATTTATTTTTATTGAGAATATTAAAATATATTGTTTGTTCTATTATATAATATTATTTTATTATTATAAATTTCAAAAGTTGGTACATCGTAGGAGAATGGTTTTAGTCCCCTGACTAAGTATACCCATGATATATTCCAATTATATTGGCTAATATTTCCCCAACCCTAGTATACATTATCCCCTTAAAATTTATTGATTATTATTACGTGGATTCCTGGTGTTATATTATCTAGGTTAGAGAACACGGTTTCCCGGACTAGTTTTCTCAGATTCTATGTGCTAAGATTGGAGATGTTTTGCTTGGTAGAAATCCACATGGTATAAGGATTTAATTTTTCATTTCATTATATATCTATAAGATGTTATCAATCAATTTTGTTATATTGAATTTTCCAAAATAATTACTATATTTATGTAATTGTGTAGAAATATTAACGTATTAAAATTTTTATTTACAATTTTCTTAAAATAGAGTTGGTGTTCCCCTATTTTAAATTTATTCCCACACCTTCCATGGAATATATAGTAGACATATAGAGTCATTTTCCACATTTTAGGTTTGAGTTGGTATATATACATCTATTATATATTGTGTGGGGTAACTCAGTTTTCAAATAGGATTGTGTAATTATATTTCACAAATATTTTGTGTAATATTTTATTTTTGGTAGGAGTAGTACTAAAAATTATCATTCATAATGATTATCTCGACAATATTTTTTATATATATTTTACTAAATTTAGGTTTTCATGTAAACTTATTTATATATTTTAATGCATAAATGTAAAAATAAATTTTATTTTTTTTTTATTTCTGGTGGGATTTCCAATCCATATATTATAGGAACATCTATCATATGGATTAGTCATGTTTCATCATTGGAGAATCCAATTATCCAACATTAGTTTATCCAATATGGGTAAATCATTCACAAATATTGGCTCAATTCATAATTTTCAAATACCTAACCCCTAGGGTCAAGAAATTGTCATGGGGTCAGTAAATACATGATTACAATGTGGTTCAGATATCTAGGTCAGGGTTATTACACAAATAGTCTTTAATATAGTTATGAATAATTCGTGATTTATAATGCCCATATTGAAACATGGACATATACCTTGATTCAATTAACTACATTACTTAAGAAAAAATTTACTCTCACTAGATTTTATAAAATAGTACTAAGGGTTTACTAAATATTTAGTGTGAAAATTCCCTCAATTTTTTTTAAAATTAAATAAATTATTTAAATAATGACAAGAATATAAATAATTACATGAATAAAAACCTAATAAATTTAAATATAAGATTCAATTTCAATAATATATTGAAAACCCAAAATTGCTTCCATGTAACATATATATATATAATTAGTCACATAATATTAAAAAAAAAATCCAGTGGGTTGAACATGAATAAATGTCAAAGAAACCTATGAATCTCAAAATTGTTTGGGATATTTATATTCAAGATGGAATTAATTTATCACCTTCATAATATGATACCATACTATATACTACACAATTATAGACCACATTCATCATAAGACAATGATTTTATGTAATCTACATCGTAGATGAAAATATAAATACTGATAAATAAGATGTGTGAATAGGGTTTGATTATAATATACTTAATTAGGAGTCACGGACTTTACAAAAACCATTATTGTCATATCATTATATATAATTATTCTTTAAAATAGATATATTATCAATGATTACCTAATCACCCATACATGTCCCATTTATAAAAAAAATATTTTATCAAGTCATAACAACATTGGTAATGAAGTGATCATGACGATATTTTAAAGTAATAAAAAGAGATTACAGAACTAAAGTGAGATTAAAATCCCATAGATTAATTATGTCTTATTTTCTCTCTTAATATAATACAGTTTAGTTTGCAATGATATTATTAATATCACATAATATACTCATAGTTTAATCTATACTTCAAAAATTTATAAGAGTCCAAGAGATTTTAAATAATTCATAAGTATAACAAGAATCCATGAGTAGATGTATATATTTATATTTGATTATATGATGTTTTGAGAAAAATGAGTGTCAGAAAATTTCTATTAATCTTAAAATTCCTTATACATTTAGATCTACTATAAATTCTCTTAGAATAAAAGTGGTTATAATGATTGATACTTATATGATTACCAATTTTTTCTTAAACACTATTCATTTAACATGTTAAAAATTTTCCTAAAAATATATTTATAAGGTTGATTAATATTTTTTAATCTTACTATAAATCATTGATATATTTAGAATTGTACTGAATAAAAATTTGGTACTAAAATAGAATTTTTTATTGTATTTCGTAAAATGAATAAATGTTTTTCGATATTGATGAATAGAATAGTTGATTGATTGTAAAAAATTAGTTCTATGTAACTGATAAAATTAATAAATTATAAGGTGTTTATGAAATATTTTTAGTGAAATTATTCATATTAATTGAAAACCAATGTTCATTGTTTTTTTATTTTTTAATCTCAACATTATTAGAAAATGATCTACAATAAATTCTTTGACATCCTAAATGTTAAATAAAAAAATCATTATGTCCTCTAATATTAATTAAATATAGCATAAATTCTTGTATTAATGTAAAGAAAAAATTATTAGGTAAATAGTGGAATCTTATAATGCTTGAATTCACTTTATTATATTATTTAGTCATTATGATATATATCTCCCCAATAATAGCAATATCATAGTCACCAACCATGGGGAACCATTCAAAATACAAGCGTTCTTTCAGTTAATGGTTTTGTTTTTATGTATGGATGAGGTTGAATTTTGTTTAGGGTAGGATTTATACATTAAAAAGTAAAAAATGTTCAGTTAAAATGAGTATATGAAAAACCATTTAATGACCCCCAAATTAGTTCTTAGGGTTTTATTTAACCATTTTGGGACAAAATAATTGTTATCATGCATTTCAAGTTCATCATTTATTGGATCAATCAATGTCATATTTTAATTTATTATTTTAATTTTTCTATATAACTATTGATCCGCTTGATGGAATATGAATAGTGTAAATTATATAAGTAGTATTTAAATTATTTCCATTAATATTGAAAAATTTCATGTCAAAATCTATAAAAAGTATTTCATACCTTCTGTTTCATAGTATAAAAGTACATGATTCTCCTATTATTTGTTTTATAGTACTTAAAAGGGGATAAATAAAAAATTTTAATAATATGAATAATAGTTTTATGATGGAAATTCAAGGACTAAAATTTTTCACTCTCATACTAATTGAGTTTCGAAAATTAATATCATTATGGACTTCTAAATCTATATTGTATAAATAAGAGTACATGTATAGTGGTAGTAAAATGTAAATTTTAATAATGAATAATCTTATAGGGAATTTTTTTTAATATTATAGAAAGTAAAAAAAGAAAACTAATAATTATTTATTCACCATATTAAATTAATTTTTTACTATTATTAGTGGTTTTGTTAAGATGATTCTCTGGATGAAATAGTACAAATAGTGATATTTATTTAATTTTTAGTATTTTTAACAAAAAAAATTATTTTATGACATTTTATATAACTTGAAAGGAATAATAATATTCATGTTCATTTAGATAATGTTATTTTTATTTTTCAATGATATTTTAGGATTACGAGTGAACCACTATTTAGTTACGGTTTTCCATTATTAGAGAAAATTTCATGAACCTCCGATAAATACTTTATCTATTATTGATAGTGCTTTAAACACATGGTTTGTGTTATTCTTTGCTATTATGTAGTGCTTATTAAAATTCAACTAATTTTTTTATAGAGATTTTGGAAACTGAAGAATAATACTTTCAAATTCATTAGTATGGACCATACATAGGGATGGTTAAAATCATCAATAATTAATGGGAGAAACCATTTACATGAAAATTCTAATGATATTTTCTATAAAATAAATAAATTATAAATACATTTTTAAAATATATCTATAAAATAATTCAATAAAAAGTTTAATAACAGCCAATGGATTTTCTATAAAATAAATGGTTTTCACACAAAAAATGAAGTGGTACAACAAATAAGTTCGATGAATGTAATCATGTGTAATGTTTTTTGTATTAAATGATGTATAGTTTTTATATATAATTCAAAGATAAAAATCCTGATCTTAAAATAATATATAAATTTAAATAATGGTTGGGATTTAAATTTGAATAAATGATATAAAAACTGAATTAATCTGTTTTTCTTCTTAGCAATATAGACACATATATCACTGTTGTAAGTCAAGAATATTTCCATTTTAAAATATGGAAACATTATCAATGTAATTTTGGATAGAATAAAAATTATATTATAATTGGTGGATGATAATGATAACCAATATAATACATTAATTATAAAAAATACTATCTATTTTTCAAATAAGAATAAATCAATGATATCCAGGAAAATGGACCACTACATCAAGCAAGGAGGAGTCACACAATATTCATATATAATAAATGATGATTATAAAATGGAATTACTACTATTTATTAAACCTATATTCTATTTTTTTGAATCATTAATGGAGAAAATTAACTATAAATAATGATCCAAGAGATATATAATTAATGAATAATAATGGATTTTATATAGGGTTTAGGTAATTCTGTATTTGTTGAATACCTATTCATTGAGTAATAAGATCATGTCATCCATAATTTATTGAAATATGGATCATAAAAATATATTAATGAAGTATTTTGTTAAATAATACTACCAAAAGCTGTAGGGATCTAGAAGAAATGTATCCACATCCAGTTGATAGGTTAAAGACTATTTGGAGAAAATATAAATAACTTATTAGAATAATTTTTTTAACTCTTAAAAACATAATAATATACACATCCCTTATAATGTAAGTTAATTATATTTATTTCCAATATTCAGGGAAGTATATTTCCCTCAACCTATTTTATACTCTTTCCTAATATTGTGAAAATAATTATCTCAAAATTTAACTTGAACAAAATATGGATAGGGTACCAACATTGGGGCACAAAATTATAAAATATTGCATACTATTATATTTTGTTTAATTTCATCATTTCATGTGGTGTTGGGTATTAAAATAACCTTAAAATATCTATACATCATCACTAAGACATTATTTCGAATATTAGTAGGGGAAAAAGAGAAATTGAAATTTGATAAAATATCTTAACACTATTTCATCCCTTATCTCAGTGTTCCTGTACAGTCTTCTGAAAAACATAAATTATTATTAGAGGTCATGGTTTCCTCTATTTGGATCTAATATTTCATTACTAGTTGCTTTTATTATATATAAATGAAATATATATTTGATGAAAATTAGAATTTTCCTTATATGTAAAATTCACTTCGTATCCATGTTGATGGAAACATGGAGGTCTTTTCCAAAACTAGAAAGAAAAATAAGAAACAAGAAGCTGATAAGGTGAAAAAAACTCCACAGTAAAATATGTTTTTTCCACCAAGGTAATGTAATTCAGGTGGGGTTTTATCTAGAAAATATAATTATTATAATCCCCAATAAAAAAATCTATATATATGGAGTTTTTTTGATGAAGATACTATTAAAATAGTTAATGACATCTAGTCTGAATTTAAGGATTACCTAAATAATGTTATTATTGATGAAATCATATAGATATTTAGTTTTAAATAGGGAATATATGAAAAAATCACATTTGGAGTAGTAACTGATGAGACATTGAATGTATTTGCTATAAAATTTCAGTAGTGAACCACTCTCACTATGCACATTGAAGAAAATAGGGAATCTGAATTACTTTTAATGTGATATCATTACATAGTTATAAAAGTGTAAAAATAAATTTTCATGAGAACCTGATGAATAATAAATATATTTTTCAAAATATTGATGTTTTAGAAGATTCCAACAAGGATATTATTTATGTTAATTGTTCCCAATTTAAGATCAAATACACAAAGATTAAAGACATTTACAATTCTTAGTATAATAGTATATAAATCAAGAAGATTGTATTGAGAAACAGAATATAAATTTGGAATAATTTTTCATACCATTTTAAGATAGGATGAATAATATCAACATTATGTTTCTTGATCTTGAGATGAAATTGAGACATCTAGAATCAACAAAATATGAAACATCAAAAAATGATGAGAATAATGGTGCAACCACAAATGGTTCTAAAAAGTTTTTTAATTCTATAAATCCTAATTTGGATTATAAGAAGTTCCCAGGATCATCCATGATTTTATCAATGATAATATCTTTATAAAAGGAAATTATTTTCTTTGATATTTTATTTTTTTCTAATGGAGTTTAATATACTGTTATATGATTAAAATAAAAAACTATACAGAAAGTTAAATAAATCCCCTAAAATCCACTTCCAATTCAAGTGTATATGTTGGTGTATGCATGATGAAAAAATACCCAAGAAGAATCCAAATGGTTTTTGTTTGTGTCCTAAAATATATTTGTGTAAAATATGACAAACTATAACTAAAGATAACAAGAGAAGTTTTAATAGTTAATGATGGTGTTGGTAGAGTTTTAGAGATAAGGATATTAAATATTGGAATAATATGTTAACTTGTAGATATTTTAAAAGGCCTTTATTTTGGGGTAGTATATTTGAAGAGGATGGAAAAACATTTTTCTTGAGATATGGTCAGATTAAAAAAAATTGTTCAATCCTAATATATTTTGCTGTCTTGACAAATTTTTTGACTATTGCACTAAATATAGTCACATCGGTATGTAGTTCTGGTATAAATCTGCTAATATTGTAAATCTCTCGGTAAACGTTATCCATGAATGAATTACTCATAGAAATAAGGAAAAATAAACATTTCTACCATCAGTTCTAGTAAAAAGAGGAAATATGAAAAAATCAACACTTCAATAAAGAAAAAAAACATTCCTCAATAACAAGGAAAATATTAATCAATAAATGTAAAAAATGAATTAGTATAGATGATTTCATATTAGCTTCATACATTACTATTTAATAAACTAATCTAAAACAATGAATATATTCATCCCATGAAATGAAAATGTGCATTTTCTTAGGGGAATCCATCAATAATGAATATCTAGAGAATTTATCCAAAATTGATAAAAAAGTTATGAAGAAAAAATGTGTAAAATTAAATAAATCTATGCATGTTAAGAAACAATTCATGACTATTTTTTAATATCAATTACATATGGTTATACTAATGAGTAATATACAAGAAAGTGTGAGTTATAATGGGAAATGGGTCATTCCACATGATGAAGAACTTGAATTTTATTAGAGTTTGCCTAATATATATTACCCAAGAATTATTAAAGATCTATAAGAGAGGTTCAAAGAATTATTTCATTCTTAAAAGGAATGTATGATTATCCTATTGGATCAAAAATAAATTCTGATTAATTTCTTGATCATATTAGGAGATTAATGCACATTGATCATTCGTGTTATAATGATAATCCAACACATGGAACCTACTAAAAATGTGATAAACTAGTGTTTACCAACGATGTACATATTTTAAAAATCAAGGGTGCTGATATAATAAATAGATCTCTCCATTTTATATCATTTATTATAGATATGAAACTATTATATGTAACTTTTTTTAAAAAGAGTTCATACAAGATTAGATGCTAATAAGATTATGCACCTCATCGTAGACAATTACGAACTCTTCTCCTCATGGGTAGGCTATACAGAATATATCTGGCATGAACCAATTGCCATGTGACACAAACACAATTCCTAGAGCCAGCTGACTATATTGTCTCAATACAAATGGTGTTTAGGGCCTTGTCCATGCCACCACCTTGGTCGGAATGACCAGTATTTCCTTATCCCCCATCCTTTCATAGAGCCATGAAACATTCTAAAAAATATAGTTTCGGATATAGTCACCAAACATTGAATACTAAAGGGTAAGTCCTATAAAAATGATTTATGAGGGCCATCTAAAAGTAATCTCGACACTGTAATGGGTCATGATCACAATGATTACTCATATATCCCCATCTTCCACACGGATGATAAAAAATAGAGGTGCTATCACTAACCTCTAGGTGGGTACTCACCTCATGTGAATACTCAAAACATCTATTCCCACCTCTAGAAGAAAAAACACTGGGTACATAGGATAATCTATCACTCTCTTTAGCCTGAAATACCATTAGGATATACTCTTTAATCAGCACCAGATTAACTATTTCACTAATAGTCATCAACCTCGACACTTTGAACTATAGTCAAAAGCCATGTCTGAGACCTCCCATGAAGCTTCTCTCCCTTCATAGCTCATTAGTAATGTATATTGGATTAGAATGATGAAGCTCTATAAAACATGTAAAATATTCCATAAGAATCAAAGTGCCATACTCTAGATGCATAAACTCACTGGCCTACTCTCCTATATTATTATCATGGAAAATGTAGTAAAACATTTGTTTGGATATAACCCCAAACCATTTCTCACACCCCTTAAAACGATTTCAAAACATCTAAATAGCTCTTTGATTATCCTCGAATCATATAATTTTTTATCTTGACTCTCTTCTCAAATGGTGATTCAATATACTATTAGATAAAAAATGAAGCCTCAAGTCATAGATCAATATCTTGTGGACTGTCATCCCCAAAAAACATGGGTGGATTATGCATCTAGAACACAATTTTTTCACATCCATAGATGGGGAATGCTACGATGCTCTAGGAAAATTCATTTTCTTTCTTAAAAACCCCTCGTGCAATTTTTCCTGAGCACATGTGTTCGGTAAAACTGATAATGCCTCATTTTGAACTATAGAAGGATAAATTGGTACCTCATTTCCCACTACCTCCAGAGTATGGTCTTCACCTCCCTCATGGTATTCAATCAGTGGTCTTCATGGTTCCATGTTTCCATAATTCCAAACACATGCCTCCAAAAAGATCGATAACCAATGTTCATAGCTAAAAGCATAGGACTGGTCAAAACCTTCCTATAAATAATTCATACAGCTCTTCCTACTCCAAATGTCGGGATTAGGTAAAACGAAATTGTCATCATCACAAGAGACACCACCTAATGCCCTCTCAAAATCAAATACATGATCAAGTTCTATGTTCCACAATTTAAATTTTCATTTAAATTCATATTCATTTTACAATTATCTTTAAATGGTTTAACCAAATGGTTCACCACATGTGGTCTATAATGGTCTATACACCCCATGAACCGAAATATAGTGTCCACTTATTCCACACCATAACATATTCCATTACATGTGACCACTATTCCATTAGAGAACATGGAATAGTTGACTGTTTAGAGTGTCTTATATATCCTAATGTGGAAAAACGATTTTGGTTATGGTAGGAACTCTAGGTGCCAACCATTTTTCTCAATTACCAGTATAAGTCATCCATCATAAAAGAAGGTATATCACACAAAGAATATAAGGCCCCAGCCTTAAAACTTACTTAATCTTGAGTTATTACAAGATTACACATTGAGGATCTTTTCAGGTTTAGAGTTTTAGAGAATTAGATCATCAAACTTGCATTACATTCCACATTTAAACAAAGTGGATTACATAAAAGACAATATTCATTCTTCCCATCAACGAGAACATATTTAAAATAAAATATGGATTCTCTCTTAACACATCCTTGACTCTAACGTCTTATCATGTACCTTTCCTCTTGACCTGAAAAACATTTCAGAAACTTGGGATGAGCATAAAAAGCTCAGTAAGGGACATAAAAATATGGAAAGGAAACATGAGTTCATGTATACATAAAGATGAAATCATAATTTACCCATAAAACATAGGCACTTTAACCTAACTCCTCAAAACATGAATAAATCATAGAAATCATAAGACATAAAGGTAACTTGAGGCATTCATAACATTCTTACGTAGGGAGTAACCCTCTTGGTTACGTTTGGAATACCCATCACAGTATATTCCCTAAAATCTCTTCGGAGAAACCTTAACGTTTCACTCCTTCGCGTTACCCAATGCATTGGAGAGCTATAACGGGCTCACCCGCCCTTAGTTTATCACGGAACCACCCGTTCTTCATAACAATGCCCAAGAACCATAACATACACGTATCACATAAAATATTCATAAAGGAAACAAAACATTTCCACATTTCAAACACAACATAACATTTTAGTATTTTGAAATAATGAATCCATATAAAAAGAAACCATTTCCAAAACCATTTAAAACATTTAATAAAGATATTTTTGAATCAAAGTGTCCCATACCACCTTGAAGCTTTTAAAATTCTAAACCATTAATATCCATATAAATAAATCCTTAAAACCACTTTGAAAACATGGATATTAATAAGAACGAATAATTAAAACATTTAAAATGATATTTTGGTTAAAGGGGTTTTACCAAAATTAGAGACACTTGAATACAATAATTGAGGAATAACGTTTAGTCAGAACTTTATAATATCATGAGAATAAATGGATTCATGATATAATACTCCAAAGGACAGTATATACACCATATAAGAGTGAATTGGTGCATAACAACAATGAACCCTCAATAGAAATGTCAAATGTGATGAAATCCCTTATAAAGAAGGTATCCTTAAATTAAGGACAAATCAATCTCAAAAATATGTGTGAAGAATATAAATACACCCAATATAAGTGGATATTAAGTGTAAAACAATAAAATGTCATTCACACATATTGAATGGATGACATATTCAATGACTACATGTCGAACCCAAAGAAATCGAAATTGGGTTAAGAAGTTCCCTTGACAGCCTAACGACGTCACATCAAAATGAGTTGATGAGAGATAAAAAGAGTATCTCATCACTTGGACACAAAATTTACATCATTAAGGATACATGAGAACATATCCCAATGTAACAATATGTAAATTAAAAGACCCAATAAAAGAAGTCTTTTAAAAAGAGGGGGGTGAAAGGTTCCCTTACCGACTTGGGTATCTTTCAAAAAATACACCCCATGAAAGAGGGACAATAGATCATTGATGTAAATACTCATAAACGAAAGTATTTTACACAAAGTGTAGAATAATGGGCAGTACATACACCACTCAATGAAATTTGTGGCAAAAGTAGCGTAAATCTCACGAGAATAAAAGTGAGATGAAAAATCCCTTACGAGAACTCGGCAGCCTAACGGCGCCACATAAAACTTCCAAAATGGATTGATGAGAGAGAATAGGGTCTCTAATCACACGAACATAAAAATTACAGTAGGATTAATATAAAATAACATCCCAATCATCAGAAAGATGAGCTTAAAAGAAATGACATAAAAGAGTGTACTTAAAGAGAAAGAGAGTTGCAGGATCCCTTACCTCGGGTCCGACTTGACTCGATCGTTCTTTAACGTCCTGAATAATAAACTTGAGTTAATTTCTATTTTCTTAAGAACCTTTTCCAAGTTCATTATTCCTTTTATATCAATTATTGACATGTTGTGAACATTATGTAATCATTTAAGTTAATAATGTTCATTTTGTCGGTATTTGGTTCTTAAGTCGAAAGTGGACTTCTTACAATTACATGTTGTTCATGTGGCCAAATGTTTATTATATCCAGAATTGTATTCATGTTGTAGTTATAATATATGTCATATATATCCAGTACATTCATGCATTTATAACATTACATAATCATTTAGAGGTAAGAAATGAAATGCACCGTTCATGGAGACGGTAAGCCGTACGTACGCATGAACGCTACTTTCATTTCTATTCGTATTTTATAGAATGGAATAATAATGATATAAAGGTATATTATAATTCCAGTATAATATCATATTTAATATCATAGTTCCATCCTTTATATGTCCCACATATGGTATTTAACGAATCAAATCACTTTGAGGGGGCGGTAGTCCGCGCTTCCTTAAATGAAGATATCGTGTTTACCCCTAATGGGAACCATAAAGGTTTGACCAAAATGTAAAAAAACAGAATCTTAAGGAAAACATAAACATACTATATATCATATATAAAAATAGTGACATCATAATGGCCACCTTTGAAGGTGTTAAATGAGTATTGAACAATCATCGTTTCGGGAGGCAGAATTTCACCATCCACGGAAACCGTATGTTCTTTAACCATTTGATGTAGTTGTGTGAGAGTGCAGCTCAAATAAATATTATAACAACATCCTAGTATATTCAAGATACTGTTGTTGTTACAAAAGAAGTAAATAAAAAGATATTAGGGGGTTGGAGAAGCAAAATAAAACAAATGAATATGAGAGAAACAATTACCTTTAAAAGTGTAACTCTTTTTGATTTGAGCCTAAAGTCTTCCTTTGAAAGGATTCTGCCCAAGGTAAATCCTCTAGGATGAGGAGAGGGATGTGGAGAGAGCAAATGGGCAGGGGTTGGCCGAGCCAAAGGCTTTTGAAGTGTGTGAAATAAGGTGGAGGTGGGGGCCTTTTATAAGAGAAGAGGAGGGGCACTTTTGGAAAGCAAAGAAATATTACTTTATTTGAAAATGCTTTTCGGTTTTAAAGGGTCCCACATTGGTAGAATTCGTGGATAAGGTGATAAGGCATCGAAATCCACTCATCCAATTGGTTTTGTCCATGTTTATATTGTAGATTTTTCATTATCTTTCCATTTTAATTAAATTGTCAAATAATGATGTCATCGCTGCATCATTATTATGTCATAAATAATTTAATTTATTTAATGTCTAAAAATTATAAAAAAAATACTATGATATAGGAAATCTTTTTATCTTTCCAATGACTATTTATAATCAAAATTTGGACTTGTATAACCCCACTTAAAAATTGTTTTAGTAAAACATACTATGTTAGTGTCATTTTCACTTTAACATTAAATAAAAAGTATTTTATGTTATTTCCCAACAAAAGTGGATCCATGGGGTCCCCAAGTTAGGCCATGGCTTGTCTTGGTCGGCCATGACACAACCAATAGGGTTGTGACATGTGTCTAGGTCATTTCATTTTTTTAAAGTATTATTTATACCTTAAACTACACTAATTATCACTAATCGCGATTAAAAACTTAATAAGTTACTATTCACCAAAAAATTATTATAATCTCATTGAACCACATTTTACTTCTTAATGACAACCATGTATGTCGGATTTTCAAAATTCAATACACATTAGTGGTAAACTTTCATTTAACTGAAAAATCAGTTTGCTTGATTATCACTTAGTGGTTTCACTATTCATCAAAAATTGAAGTTTTTCAGAAAATTACCAAAAATTCACCCTAAGCTATATTTGATATTCTGAATTCAAAAATGAAGTCCGTTTTACAAAATTCAAAACATATTATTCACATTAATTAATTTAATAATTAATTCCCGCTGTCAGAGCAAATAGCGTGTTTTTATAAAACAATAAGTATCAAAAGATTGACACCAGTTTAAGTCCGATTTCAAAGTGAAATTAATTCCAACCACCACTATTGGATTAAATGGTAAAAATATTTCCTAATTTCACTTTAAAACCAATTCAAAAGATAATCTAATCATATAAATAAATTAGATTAAAAAGTGGTTTTGAATTAAAATACAACATTTTACACTATTCCTTAAAAAAATGAACTTTATCGGAAAGATACCAAAAATTTACACAAAGTAAATTTTGATGTCCCGATTCTTAATAAGAGTTTTATTTGGTCCAAAAGAATGTTTAAGAGTGAACAAAACTATATTTAATGATGGTTCAACATCAAAAGGTGATAAGTGAACCTTTAGTGAAAACTAGGGCATATACGCCTAAAATTGTATTCTTTCCGTATTTTAAGCCTCTATTCTTTATTGGATAAATGTAAAAACAATTAAAAACATATGAAATCATATTTTAGTTATTTCTATCCATTCCCGCCAATACAACGGCTACATGTTAACTATCATTTAAAATAATATTATTTTATTATTAGAGTGCAACGTAAGATTCCCAAGAAACTCGTTGTTGCGTGTTGGGTACACCATCGAGCATAGCGTCCCCTTTAAAGTCATATTAATATTTTATTCACAAATATGGATAAATACAAAAATGTCGTATTCTTTATTTACCTGGGGTGTTACATCCTTCCCCCCTTTTGGGAATTGCGTCCGCGCAATTTTAAAATTGGACTTGGAAACATCCTTGGAAGTCCCACATCGGAACAAGAGTTGGTAAAACAATCACTTTAAAATAAAGAAAGATAAGTACAAAGGTCACCCGAGTTAACCCATACTAGGACTCCAAGTATGAAAATATGGACATGGAGGAAAAAACAAAGGGTCATGTTCTGATGGATAGTGTTAGAAAACATGTTTAGGAGAAAGTTAACCACGAGAAAATCACAAACTTGTGATGGGTTAAACGGTATTCGATTCCCTAGTAGAAAAAGTTAATAGACAACATTTTTGTTTTAAGTTACATTTTATTGAGGAATTTTATTCATAAGGAAACATAATCACTTATCATGTTGACCTTCAACTTTTACTAGATTCCTTAATCAAACTCATATTTTTTTCAAAAGACGAGTATTTAGGGAGACTTGTTCGCATTCAGAGTACCATAATCAACTTCTAGAGAATCACCTAATCCACAAAAGAGAGCTATATACTTCCCATGTCTTTAGACTTTATCCAAAAACAAAACCAAAAAGGCTAGTACAAGATCGGATAATCCAGAAAAGGATAACCCTTTATAAAAATAAAATCTATTCTTAACATCCAAAATTTGTCAAACAAAACCCAATGTTCAACAAGGATCATTCGATAAACAATTTGTCCATAAAATTCTTCAAAGTAAACCAATATAAGATCGAAACCCAAATATTTGAAAGATTTAGTCACATAGTCTTCCAAGTTAAATCGTAACATTTATCTCCAAACAACATCAGTTGCTCCTAAAGTCACGCATTGAAAAGTAATTATCCCAATCACATATCCTCCATGATAGGGTAATCATTTTAATAAATAACCCAAAATCAACTTACTCTTAATTCATAAAATCATATAACCAAAAGAATCAGTCAAACTAACCAGGGACTTCACGTAGTCCAGTGGTAGGCGATAAATACCAGTCGCACTTTGGTTGTGGGTTCGATTCCCGCAGCTTTGTCCGACGCGACGGGATGTCACACGGTCTGCGTGTTGTCCTTTTTCCAAAACTATATAATTCTTAAAACATTCCCCAAAACGAGATAAAATCTTCAAAATAATCATAACACATTTTAACCTCAATTTCATCTCATGCCCTCCACTTCAATCATAACCTTTAGTAACCCATAATTACCTCAAAAGTAAGGATCATATAAACCCAAGTGGTTCTTTATAACTATGTCCACAAAAGAAAAGGTAACTATTCCTTGGATAAAATTTGCCTATATTAATCATCAGGGTTACACATAATATAAAAAGTCTTCTAATGTAACCCCATCATCAAAAGAGACATAATACTCTTAAGAATTTCACCATAACTCTTGAAGCCCTTATATGTTGACATCTTACTCATTCAACATTCTTCATGATCCATTATCCATTCCTTTCCAACCTATTCCGAAATACCTCTTTCCTACAAACAAAATCATGAATCATATCCTAAGATTTCAAAATAGGAAAACAACAGTCATGAAATAGTACATACCTTTGATTGGTCATTGTCAGTTTCTTCATCCTCAATAGGAATGGCATTAGGTATTGGTAAACGAACATTTGTACGCTCTTGGTGACCCCATTCACGATACTTCTTCATAGAACATGTGTTTGCATAATGACCATGCACACCACATTTAAAACATTCAATTGATCCCTCAGAAAGAACTTCTTTCTCTTTCCTCGAGTCAACGGGATGCTTCCTTTTTCCATTACAGGTTCTTGCTTTATGACCTTCATTTCCACATCTATAGCATATTTCTGTCCCTTTGAAACATTTCCCTAGGTGTTTCTTTCCACATCTCTGACACATAGGTTTTTGAACACTCATACCTTTATGATTATTACCTGCACTTCCGTAGGGATTTGTTTCTTGCATATTTGATGCCTTAGAGAAAACTCCAAGGTTTAGGTGGTCAATCATGACTCCAGATAGTTGGTTGAGGATAATCAGAAGAGTTCTCATTGCAGCTCCCATATCATTCAGTTGCTTGCTCAAAAGACTATCACAATTTCCTTCACATCCACTGTTACTTTGGTGCCTGCTAGATCCAGCCATTTACTAAAACCAAAAAGGTCAGTGTGAGTATATCAACAAAACCATCATGTACTAATGAGGAAGATAAACACTAATATACACTTACTCATTCACTTTATCTAAAACTAGGACTCTTTCTGAAATCCTAACCATTATGGTAATGTCACTTATGCTTAAGGAATACCCTAACCTCTAAAGTTATCTAAACCGACCTTTGATACCAACTATAAGGCCCCAGCCTTAAAACTTACTTAATCTTGAGTTATTACAAGATTACACATTGAGGATCTTTTCAGGTTTAGAGTTTTAGAGAATTAGATCATGAAACTTGCATTACATTCCACATTTAAACAAAGTGGATTACATAAAAGACAATATTCATTCTTCCCATCAACGAGAACATATTTAAAATAAAATATGGATTCTCTCTTAACACATCCTTGACTCTAACGTCTTATCATGTACCTTTCCTCTTGACCTGAAAAACATTTCAGAAACTTGGGATGAGCATAAAAAGCTCAGTAAGGGACATAAAAATATGGAAAGGAAACATGAGTTCATGTATACATAAAGATGAAATCATAATTTACCCATAAAACATAGGCACTTTAACCTAACTCCTCAAAACATGAATAAATCATAGAAATCATAAGACATAAAGGTAACTTGAGGCATTCATAACATTCTTACGTAGGGAGTAACCCTCTTGGTTACGTTTGGAATACCCATCACAGTATATTCCCTAAAATCTCTTCGGAGAAACCTTAACGTTTCACTCCTTCGCGTTACCCAATGCATTGGAGAGCTATAACGGGCTCACCCGCCCTTAGTTTATCACGGAACCACCCGTTCTTCATAACAATGCCCAAGAACCATAACATACACGTATCACATAAAATATTCATAAAGGAAACAAAACATTTCCACATTTCAAACACAACATAACATTTTAGTATTTTGAAATAATGAATCCATATAAAAAGAAACCATTTCCAAAACCATTTAAAACATTTAATAAAGATATTTTTGAATCAAAGTGTCCCATACCACCTTGAAGCTTTTAAAATTTTAAACCATTAATATCCATATAAATAAATCCTTAAAACCACTTTGAAAACATGGATATTAATAAGAACGAATAATTAAAACATTTAAAATGATATTTTGGTTAAAGGGGTTTTACCAAAATTAGAGACACTTGAATACAATAATTGAGGAATAACGTTTAGTCAGAACTTTATAATATCATGAGAATAAATGGATTCATGATATAATACTCCAAAGGACAGTATATACACCATATAAGAGTGAATTGGTGCATAACAACAATGAACCCTCAATAGAAATGTCAAATGTGATGAAATCCCTTATAAAGAAGGTATCCTTAAATTAAGGACAAATCAATCTCAAAAATATGTGTGAAGAATATAAATACACCCAATATAAGTGGATATTAAGTGTAAAACAATAAAATGTCATTCACACATATTGAATGGATGACATATTCAATGACTACATGTCGAACCCAAAGAAATCGAAATTGGGTTAAGAAGTTCCCTTGACAGCCTAACGACGTCACATCAAAATGAGTTGATGAGAGATAAAAAGAGTATCTCATCACTTGGACACAAAATTTACATCATTAAGGATACATGAGAACATATCCCAATGTAACAATATGTAAATTAAAAGACCCAATAAAAGAAGTCTTTTAAAAAGAGGGGGGTGAAAGGTTCCCTTACCGACTTGGGTATCTTTCAAAAAATACACCCCATGAAAGAGGGACAATAGATCATTGATGTAAATACTCATAAACGAAAGTATTTTACACAAAGTGTAGAATAATGGGCAGTACATACACCACTCAATGAAATTTGTGGCAAAAGTAGCGTAAATCTCACGAGAATAAAAGTGAGATGAAAAATCCCTTACGAGAACTCGGCAGCCTAACGGCGCCACATAAAACTTCCAAAATGGATTGATGAGAGAGAATAGGGTCTCTCATCACACGAACATAAAAATTACAGTAGGATTAATATAAAATAACATCCCAATCATCAGAAAGATGAGCTTAAAAGAAATGACATAAAAGAGTGTACTTAAAGAGAAAGAGAGTTGCAGGATCCCTTACCTCGGGTCCGACTTGACTCGATCGTTCTTTAACGTCCTGAATAATAAACTTGAGTTAATTTCTATTTTCTTAAGAACCTTTTCCAAGTTCATTATTCCTTTTATATCAATTATTGACATGTTGTGAACATTATGTAATCATTTAAGTTAATAATGTTCATTTTGTCGGTATTTGGTTCTTAAGTCGAAAGTGGACTTCTTACAATTACATGTTGTTCATGTGGCCAAATGTTTATTATATCCAGAATTGTATTCATGTTGTAGTTATAATATATGTCATATATATCCAGTACATTCATGCATTTATAACATTACATAATCATTTAGAGGTAAGAAATGAAATGCACCGTTCATGGAGACGGTAAGCCGTACGTACGCATGAACGCTACTTTCATTTCTATTCGTATTTTATAGAATGGAATAATAATGATATAAAGGTATATTATAATTCCAGTATAATATCATATTTAATATCATAGTTCCATCCTTTATATGTCCCACATATGGTATTTAACGAATCAAATCACTTTGAGGGGGCGGTAGTCCGCGCTTCCTTAAATGAAGATATCGTGTTTACCCATAATGGGAACCATAAAGGTTTGACCAAAATGTAAAAAAACAGAATCTTAAGGAAAACATAAACATACTATATATCATATATAAAAATAGTGACATCATAATGTCCACCTTTGAAGGTGTTAAATGAGTATTGAACAATCATCGTTTCGGGAGGCAGAATTTCACCATCCACGGAAACCGTATGTTCTTTAACCATTTGATGTAGTTGTGTGAGAGTGCAGCTCAAATAAATATTATAACAACATCCTAGTATATTCAAGATACTGTTGTTGTTACAAAAGAAGTAAATAAAAAGATATTAGGGGGTTGGAGAAGCAAAATAAAACAAATGAATATGAGAGAAACAATTACCTTTAAAAGTGTAACTCTTTTTGATTTGAGCCTAAAGTCTTCCTTTGAAAGGATTCTGCCCAAGGTAAATCCTCTAGGATGAGGAGAGGGATGTGGAGAGAGCAAATGGGCAGGGGTTGGCCGAGCCAAAGGCTTTTGAAGTGTGTGAAATAAGGTGGAGGTGGGGGCCTTTTATAAGAGAAGAGGAGGGGCACTTTTGGAAAGCAAAGAAATATTACTTTATTTGAAAATGCTTTTCGGTTTTAAAGGGTCCCACATTGGTAGAATTCGTGGATAAGGTGATAAGGCATCGAAATCCACTCATCCAATTGGTTTTGTCCATGTGTATATTGTAGATTTTTCATTATCTTTCCATTTTAATTAAATTGTCAAATAATGATGTCATCGCTGCATCATTATTATGTCATAAATAATTTAATTTATTTAATGTCTAAAAATTATAAAAAAAATACTATGATATAGGAAATCTTTTTATCTTTCCAATGACTATTTATAATCAAAATTTGGACTTGTATAACCCCACTTAAAAATTGTTTTAGTAAAACATACTATGTTAGTGTCATTTTCACTTTAACATTAAATAAAAAGTATTTTATGTTATTTCCCAACAAAAGTGGATCCATGGGGTCCCCAAGTTAGGCCATGGCTTGTCTTGGTCGGCCATGACACAACCAATAGGGTTGTGACATGTGTCTAGGTCATTTCATTTTTTTAAAGTATTATTTATACCTTAAACTACACTAATTATCACTAATCGCGATTAAAAACTTAATAAGTTACTATTCACCAAAAAATTATTATAATCTCATTGAACCACATTTTACTTCTTAATGACAACCATGTATGTCGGATTTTCAAAATTCAATACACATTAGTGGTAAACTTTCATTTAACTGAAAAATCAGTTTGCTTGATTATCACTTAGTGGTTTCACTATTCATCAAAAATTGAAGTTTTTCAGAAAATTACCAAAAATTCACCCTAAGCTATATTTGATATTCTGAATTCAAAAATGAAGTCCGTTTTACAAAATTCAAAACATATTAGTCACATTAATTAATTTAATAATTAATTCCCGCTGTCAGAGCAAATAGCGTGTTTTTATAAAACAATAAGTATCAAAAGATTGACACCAGTTTAAGTCCGATTTCAAAGTGAAATTAATTCCAACCACCACTATTGGATTAAATGGTAAAAATATTTCCTAATTTCACTTTAAAACCAATTCAAAAGATAATCTAATCATATAAATAAATTAGATTAAAAAGTGGTTTTGAATTAAAATACAACATTTTACACTATTCCTTAAAAAAATGAACTTTATCGGAAAGATACCAAAAATTTACACAAAGTAAATTTTGATGTCCCGATTCTTAATAAGAGTTTTATTTGGTCCAAAAGAATGTTTAAGAGTGAAAAAAACTATATTTAATGATGGTTCAACATCAAAAGGTGATAAGTGAACCTTTAGTGAAAACTAGGGCATATACGCCTAAAATTGTATTCTTTCCGTATTTTAAGCCTCTATTCTTTATTGGATAAATGTAAAAACAATTAAAAACATATGAAATCATATTTTAGTTATTTCTATCCATTCCCGCCAATACAACGGCTACATGTTAACTATCATTTAAAATAATATTATTTTATTATTAGAGTGCAACGTAAGATTCCCAAGAAACTCGTTGTTGCGTGTTGGGTACGCCATCGAGCATAGCGTCCCCTTTAAAGTCATATTAATATTTTATTCACAAATATGGATAAATACAAAAATGTCGTATTCTTTATTTACCTGGGGTGTTACAAAGAACATTTCACAAAGTCATGCAGTCAATAAATACATCCTATATAGAATATGAAATTTTGAATGTTCTTTAAATGATGCATGTGATGTATAGAATAATATCATCAGGAAATAGTAAAATAGATACTCAATCATATAAATAATAACATTAAAAATCTATTGAATCACCCAATGGCAGAATTAAACTAACTATAATATCAAAAAAAATTAGTAAATAGAAATTTTCTCCTTTGAACTTTGGATTTTACATATACGTTTGTTTTGTAATCCAAAGAATAGCTCATTATCAAATTCCAATATATTTCTATCTCCTAGAGATTATAAAAACATTGAATTTTGTAAAATAAAAAAATATCTAATACAACTTTGTAATTCACCATATTGGATACCAATAAACGGTTATCCTATCCAGTGGATGACATGGCCTCAAGTATGTCTCCTAGTACATCGGAGGACGCCAAACAGAAGCGAGGACATAGGGTGTGTCTGTACGATGACTACTCCCCCCATGTTAGAGTGTAAAATAGTAATTGAAATCATATATATCAATATCGTAAGTAGGTACAAAAACTAAAAATATTTTAACTATCCAAGATATGAATATATAAATAATTCCAAAACCAATATCATATACAATGATGATAATGTCATGTATCTAAAAAATCCAAAAATTTATACAATCATCTAGTACAATACATGTTTCAAATACCAAAATGATCAAAATGAAATGACCTGGAAATCATAACGAGCCTCGACTATTTCTTATTCTCACATGCTCCTAAGCATAGAACAAATAAGGACATGTACTATAGTACCTTTCCGTAGTCCCTACCCATATCAATATAGTTTGTTTGGGTTCCCAAATATGGTCCAAACAAGGTGTGAGGTAACACTCAGTATTCCACAACCAATGATGTCTTTGAAAAAATTAGGTTATGTATATAAGATAAGTAGTGTGAAATATATACTACTAGTAAAGTATTAGTAAAAGTTAAATGATAATTTATGATGTAATAAAGGTAAACTTAAACTATATATCCAAACATGCCTCCACATAAACATCATTTAGTCTCCCATATCGAGGATAGTGGTGTAAATTAGAAATAAATAATTAATTTTATCTGGTCTACCTAGTGGAGCCAAATACCCATAAAAGGGATATTTGTAAACATTCCAAAAGATCCACCATATCTTTGATATACAAAAAATTATAAATTATAATCATGGTCACACTATATAATCCAAAAAAAAATTTATCACATCCTCACCATATAAACAATTCATACACAATGGCCTCACAATGTAATCAAAATTTTCAAACCATAAAGGGTCAGATCCAAGGTGTAGAAGACCATGGAGTCTACGTAGATTCCCCGGAGAATTTTGGATGAAAAATCATTAAGGAAAAGGTTGGATTCCAAGGAGCATGTCAATAGTGATTGTAAAATGTTATGCTATGAATGTAAAATCCAATGGTTAATAAGACCCGATGCATCCTGTGGAATCAAGACCCAATGAGAAAACAAGTCCACAGAATCCACTACCATACCAAATATCCATGAAAGAAAGGTATATGAAAACTAATGGAATCTGGATACAAGGTATACCAACAAATGAATAAACTAATAATTCATCACATCACTTCATTTCATTCATCTATTCACATTTCACGAGTTTACCCATTCATATAACAATTCCCTGTAAATAATCAAAAAAAGTATCTAAATTAAAAGGATCAAACACCAATCTCGTATTCAATTTAATTATATAAAATCTATTGATAAGGCATCCTCTAACTATGAAGGATCACATGAACCCCATTGGTGGTATTACCATAGGAAAAGTAAATGTAACACTCAAAGGGTGTCCCAGTTTTGGGTAATATCCTCCAATAAACTCAAACGAAAAAGTGTGCATCCATAAAAGGTTCCAATAAATTCAATTAAAAATTTTAATTAATTTATTTTGAATCAATATAATGTACACAATGAATCATAATAGAATATATTATTTTAAAACAGAAAACTTTGAGGTAATGGTGCATACCACTGATTTTAGGTCATGAGTGGAGAACTCGTCTAAAATCAGCTTCTGATTCAATCCAGATCAAATGAAAAACAAATAATACATCAAAAACCTGAAGAAAAGTAAAGTTATATTTTAACTAAATAACTTCATCCATGATAATTAAAACAAAAAACAAAAAAGGAATGAGTAATTCATTGGTTCAAATCTAATGAGACCAACGATATTCGATTCTGAGTTAGGATGGAGAAACATTATCAATTCCAGTCAACTTATCTTAAAACGTGATCTAAAGAGTGAGACACTATCCAATAAAGAAATAAAAGAATGGGGTTTCAAAATATAAACTCATTAAGTTCATTTTGTAAATTTCTCCCCAAAACACTAGGTCTCATGGTTTTCCCTCACATTTGGACAAACTATACACCCTTCAATATGTTAAGGGGGAACCTTGCACGGTTCATGTACACAGTTTGAGTAACCATGCATGTGACCATAGCCCAAGGTAAGAATCATTTTATATGGGTATGAGGCTCTTTCTACATGGTTTCACCAAAAATTTTAGGCTCATTCTTCTCACTTCTTAGGCCTGACACTATTAGAATAATCATGTGTCATTCCCCCGCATAGTTTCGTATAACCATGAGGCCTACCTTTTTTTCAAAAAGGTGATATTCAGAATTCAAAAAAGCCCAAGAACCCCACGATACACCAATGGAATCATTATATTTATTTAATAGGTCATAAAATGCATTTAAACTGAAAAACACAATATCTATACAACATTGAAAAACACGAGATCTTACATTATTCTGTTTATTTTATGTTTAAGTGATGATTGTGATGTAAATGTGAGAAAATAGATGAAATATTTCCCCTCAGTCATTGGATAATGGTGTAAATTTAAATATATGTTTTTAGTTAACTAATTCCTCCACCAATCATGTTATTTTGGGGAGACATTGTAAATAAATATTTAGTTTATTCCACGAGGTTTTTTCAAGGATAATGTATTATAATTAGGTGACACTGTTATTCTATATTCAGGAAATGTGTAAGTTATTAATAATTAATATTTAATTTAATTTTATATATTGAATTAAATGTTTAATTAAATTTTGAGATCATTTTTGATTGATGTTAATGAATCAAATATTTATGGTTTAAAATAATGAATTATTTTGGGATGAACTTGACAATGTTAGATGGGGAAATGTTGAATCCGTATGCTTGATAGAACCTTTTTTGGATGGAACTCATTCAAATCAAATATATATATGACAATTAGTATATATAAATACTCAATATCTATGTTTTAAAAACATTATAAAATCTTTGTAGTGGACAAAAAGGTGAAATAAGATGAACATAAATTATTGAATAATAAATTTAATGATCTTTGTATTATTCTAGGTGGGAGTGTTAATGATTCTTTTAAATAGGATAATTAATTTGGTTTGAAATTTTAGAATACTTTGATAGAATATTGTATATTCAAATATTATATATGAGGTTTTGATAAATATTTCACAATTATAATATGTAATGGAATATTTTTTTAATAAAGTTACTTCAATCAATTCTCTCTTCATGATTTGAAATGTTTTGTGTTGTCTTATGTGACGAGAGTTAATGGAGAATGTTATTTTCTTTATTAAATAAACTTGTAGAGTTAAAAGATACAAAAAAATTAAAGCTAAATAAAAATAATAATCGGGAAGAGATCAAAAAATATTTCATTTCTCACAAATCAAGAATATCAATGAATGGTAAATAGTGATTTTAAATCACTACACATTTTTCTTACATTAAATATATTATGGTAGGGTTTTGTTTTACTAAGAGTGAATGAAATAAAAAAAGTAATTAGACAATGATTCCTTAAAAGGATGTTGAAATAGATTTTCTTTAAAATAATAAAAAAAATCATAATTCATAAGTTAAAATTAAATTTTAGAGGAGAAAAATATATATAAAATAATTGTGATGAATATCCATTAAAATTAAAGAAAAATTTTATTTAATCCAATAAAATAAATTTTTATATTATAGATGACTATGTTATATGGAAATATGGTTCTTTTCATCTAAAACGTGAGAATTAAGCTTTTTTGAATAATTATTTGGAAAAATAAATTAGAATATAAAAATTACATGTGTATTGAAGTAATATAAGGATTTTGTGGATATATTTGGAGAAAAAAATTAAAGTATTGAATAATTAATTAAATTGTAAAAAAAATTATTCATTACATGTTGAATATAAAAAAAAGATAATATAATTGATTCTAATACTTCTTATGTTGAATAAAAATTAATTTCAATTGAATCTTTGAATGAAGAAGAAGTTGTGGGTGTGAACATATAGTTTGATACTAAAATTAATCTAGTAATATTGGGTTGAAATTATAATACAATTGAAATTTTATTTACTGAAGAACTCTTGAATACTTGAAAAAAGTGTTTGATAACTTGTTTGTACAAAATACTACATTGGTGGAAAAATTGAAACATAATTATCTGTAAAAAAATGTCATTTTCTTCCATTAACATTAAAATAGAATGATTCAATGAATGAATTTTGAGAAAGGGTGATAATTTTTTTCATGTTAAAATAATGAGAAATAATAATAAATATATAAGTTTTATATAGGAAAAGAAAGAAAATACAAAAGGATATATCCATTGATTAATTTTCATATTTTTTTATTATCTTTTCCGCAAGACATTATATAGGTGTACAATGAGTGATTTATATGGTGAATCTAGGATTTGTAGGAAAAAAGAAAAACTTTATTTACCCTTATGAAAAAAAATCATTCAATTTGTATGACATTGATTTTTCTAATTATAGCCATAAATATTAAATTCATATAATGAAAATGGTAGATTTTGAAGATGGAAATAACCAAATAATAAGTATATAGTAGATATTTAAAATCTATCAAATGGGGGAATAATGTCTTATTACTTAGAGAGGTCAGTGGTGATAGTAAGAATGTTATTTAATGTCATATAAATAATAAAAACATAAAAAGAAAATTGGATTTTTCTAATAGAAAAAAATAATAAATAATAAATGAAGGCATAGAAGAAATATTGTTAAATGTTTTCAAAATAAATAACACTTGAATTATTCGTAGTGGGTGTTTATAAAATAAGATTGGAAATTTAGAGTTATTTAAATATATGAAGAAAAAAAATATTTGAATTCTTATATTGTGGAATAATAAAATATTTTGAAACCAAAGGATGTGGAGGGATACAACTTCTAAGATAATAACTTAAAAATGTTGATATGTTTATAATTGGTGGAATATGAAAAAATGTTCTATATGTGAGAAAGATTCATCAATCATGTATAAATTTTTTAAATAATAGAAGGGTTTTATTTTAAAATAATATATATATATTATTTAATATAATGATCAGAAACACATTGAAATAATTATCATGTTGATAGTAAGGAAAACACTTACATGTTAAAATTTGATGAGCTAAAGATGTTATTTTATTGATTATTAATCCTAATACACCTGAAGAATTTGGAGTAACATTCAATTTTTCACGCTATTATTGGTATTGCTTTTTTGGTATCAAAGTGACAAGACTTATCATACATGTATGAATGAGAATATTTTGAAAATCCTTAAAAATAAAAAATAATCACTAAATATTTAATTGATATTGTACACATTGATATCTGTGATTTTATATTTCAAAATGAGGTCAAAGGTGAATGATATTGTATAATTTTTTATATTATTACAATATAATGGAAATTATATTTATATAATATTATAAGAAATATTAAATGGTCAAAATTATGAAACAAAATAGGATGGTTAAAATTATCATAGATGAACAATAAATGATTTGTATCCATATAATAGAACAAAAGTCACTTTAATTTATGTAGGATATTATAATAATAAAATTTAAATTAAATATGATGTCTCATTTATGAGTAATCCATTTTAAAATTAAGTCCTATAATGGGTAAATAAGACTATAAATATAATAGAAAATACTTTTAAATTTTTATGTGAATTATTAATACGTAAATTGGAATATAATTATCTTGGTTTTAAAATTTCAAAGAATTTTTTACTCTATCCAAGAAAGTAAGTGATGGGATATGATATATTTCATGGAAATAATCAAAATTTAATAGAGATTATAGTGTATGGTAAAAATTATTTCATTAAAAATAGTAAACGGGATCAATGAAATATTAGTGAAATAACAGATGAATTCTGTTTAATGGGATATTTAATGAAAAATAATTCATATAAATTACTAAATCAATGTATGAATAAAATTATTTGAAGTAACATTTTTATGATCATTGAATAAGAATAAGTCAAAATTTCTTTCATGAATCAATTGGAACATTTTCATGAAAATGATAATGAATCATAATTTAAGGGGTACAATCAAAGATTTCATGAGGATGATTCTCAAGATGAGGTAGAGGATAATGAAAATAATGATTAAGAAACAACATAACATAAAAATAAAATAAATAGGTTTGAAGTTGTTATACTAAATATTTTAGGAGAAAAAAATAGAACCCATTAAATATACCGTTGAAATGAACCATCCTGGTTCATCCTAGCCTATCAGCTGAGCAATCTCACCGATAATTTTATTTTCAGGTACAAAACCACATACTTATTAGTTTTTTGATATAATATTTTTATTTTTATTTATTTTGGTGTGTGTATCTTTTCTATAGTCTATAAGTCTAACAAGAAGTTGGTCACTCAATGGAGGGGGTGTGTTGTGGCATAGGGAGGGGATCTAGGTTGAGGTTCTTCTATGGATGAGGCCCTCCATACTATATAGATCAAGACCTAGGGTCCTCATTCTCCCACCTAGAGGTGTTCCCTAGGGTATCCCCTTAGGCATTACCATAGGGGTGTCCGGGGTGGGAAAACACGCCGTAAATAGTAAGGGTAAGTAATGGTTTTCCTCTCTACAATTTTTCTAAAAAATTAAATACTAAATTTTATAAAATAACCTTGCCTAATTTATCACCCCATAACCCTATATTTCTTCCAATTTAAAATTCACAAGTTCCTCTAATTTTTTGATCCACCACCTCCCCCCATATTTATCAAATTTATAGGGTAAATTTTATGGAATCACCAAGAACATTGTATGTAAGTTACTATGTTATTCTCTCTTATCCCTTATCTCCCATTTTTCATAGATTTATCTCTACCTCAAATACATGGTAGACATTGGTTTTCTCTATTAAAATTGAAATGGTGTAGGTTCTTATGTTATAGATTCCTCTGGATCATTATGGGTCTTTAACCTTCACAATTAGTGGATTCAAATAAGTTTATTATGATTTTGGTGGTAAACATCAGTGCTTATGTATCCCCAATTTAATTGAACCTTTTATGAAGGTATTTCTAAGACCTTATTTAAAAATGAAAATAATGGTTTCTATAGGTGATTTATGTGCAAAATCTTGTGCATAGTGAAACTATTGTTTCATCATTTAGTATTGAAATATAAAAGTGATTTTAATGTTTGTATCAATTGAAATGAATTATTTTTATGAATTTCTTATGTTGAGTACCCCTTTAAAATAATTTCTTATGTAGTTTAACCTTATGGGAACCCCTGAGTTTTTTGATTAAAAATCGTAAATTGGGTGAATATCTATCTCCCTAGTCAGGTAATAGATCCTAACAAGTGAAGTAATTTCAGACAAATATCTACTAGACAATGAAGATATAGTATATATTCCATTAGATAACTAGTGTAATTTTTAAATACAATATTCCAACATATGTAACAATATGATGTTCTTCTATGTTTTTAATTTCACAAATGACTACTATAATTATTATTTTTTTCATCAATTTCATTTCATAAAATATATCATTGATACTGCTTATTTTATTTCATAAAACTATTTAAAAACAACATCTAGATAATTATTTTAAAACTATAATGATTCTGTTTTTTCTATATAGTGTTATATAAGGAACACATGGAGGGATCCTACTAGGGTTTTTATGCTCTCACCCTTCATAAAATAATGGGTGCATGATAACATTCTTTTATCAGATAGAGTAAATGGAGATGATCCACTTAGAGGTAAAAATTATTAATTATTAGCTTCCCTTGGAATATAAAAATGACATGTGGGGATTATTCCCTTATGTCACATGGTGACACATAGTAATTTATTTTTTTATTTTTTTATAGGATGCATATATAATAATTTTTATCACCTATTTTAATCTATATCCCACCCCTTTATAAATTTTTAACTAATGATTCACCATGTATATTTTAGTATTCTTGTAACATGTTCTATTATATTAATTTATGTTTTCACTATAATTGTGTTATATGTTTGAGTTACCTTTCTTGTGACATGTAGTGGGTCACACGAACTTCCAATGTATGTTATCTTAATGTATGGTTCCTTGTTGGGAATCCTTTGATACACTTATTATTATTTTGGTGAAACCATTCCTAACGAAATATTTCTCAATGGTAATGCACTAGATTACGACCCCTTTGGATACGGAACAACCATCAATCCATGTAAGAGACTAGTATATGTTGATGGTTATAGGGTATCTCTAGTGTGTTTATGAAATTTTTTATCTAATATAGATTATTTTAATGTTATTTGGGATTTTATAGTATTGATGTAATTGAACATAGAGGATAAATAGAGTGTCCCAAAAACCCTTTTAATACATGTCCCTCAACATCTTGGGTATTTTCAGGATGAGGTTTTTATTATTGATATGAATTTACCTTTATTTTTATTGGGTTCATTAGTTGTAGATCATTCTCACAAACCATTTCATATTGGTGGAATTGTTTTTCATATTCCTATATTTATGATTTAATTTGTTATTTAATGAATTTTTTGTATTTTTTTGATAAATATTTATCTGTTTTGATGATTTTCATTTTATTATTGAATCTGTATATTATTATTCCTTATTAGGAATCCCAAATGAACACTCCAAAGGGATGTATTAATAAATTTTCATGGAAAACCGCACTTATTGATTAGAATCATGTTGAAATAGTTGTGAAGACACCTCAATCCATGGATTAGTGAATGAAAACAGGTCTAGCCCTACCTTGGGAGGCGGTTATAGATCCCAAATTAATATAAGTACTGATCTTAATACATTTTCACATATAAAAAAATAAATTTCAATTTAGTAATTATCTTAATTAATTGGAAACTAATGTTGAGAAAATAGAGTAGATTTTGAAATTTTTCAAGAATATTAAGATAGTAAACGTGAAATGTGATTTTTTTCTTTCTTATAGACCCTAGTAAGAAATGATGGCAATTGGTGGCCCAAGATAAAATAAATTATTACATATAATGTATGGACATCATGTTCATATTCACTATGAAGTTTTACTTGAACACTATGTATCTTACTAGATTTAGATAGTTTTTAACCCTTCTATAAGGTAATCAAAACATCATGGAATACACCATTTTCCTTTTCAAGATTATTATTTTTTCTCACAAATTAGTTTCTTATGATGAGTTGATGGTTTTTTTATTATAAATGTATAATTAATTATATATTAAGACTTGATGTTTTCTATTGAATTATTAATCACATAAGAATGTAGGTGGTCAACATATGATGTTAGAGATCGATATAGTAGGGTTTTCTAGTTTATTTCACACATCCATCATTCTTGTAGGTAGTGATAGATGTTTTCTAGAATAAATACAAAGTGTAGTTATCCAAGGAGAGATAATAGAAAAAACCCTATTTCATTTTCCCAACGAGTTGACTCTTTTATTATTGAAGGAAAGGATCATAAATACCGCCATGTGGAAAGGTAGCTCACATGAAGGCTTGTTGTCTAGAGACACAAAAGGCATTCCACATGTGTGTTTGTATGGAGAACCTTTAAAGATTATAAATAAATAATCTCCCAAAAAGTAGTGGTACATGATCCTTGTCTCTTAGGCAATCCCATGTTTAGTCAAATTCTTTGAAAGTAATTGGGTATTGTTATTAAATACATAGATGTAGAGGAATTCCATCATCTAGGAAGATAATATTAAAGAAAAATCCATAGATCTGTATAAGTATGTAAACATATGAGGAATTTATAAATATCCATGCAGAAGATAAATCCTCGATATAACTGATTGTAGGACCAACTAAAACGAGAGATATGATTTTGATTACCTCATCAATAATTGTTTCTATACTTAGTACTAGTCCTTCAAAGTCATTTATCTCTCTACATACTATAAAATCATATAAAATTTCATTAGAACGTAATCCTTATATAAAGGGAATATCAACTCCTCTCAAGAAGAAGAAGGGTCATGGATTTCAAAGACCTTATAATGTAGTTATTATATCTAATTTGTAATTATATTGGGATTATGTTTTCCTTAAGATGAACCTTTTTGACATAGTTATTTGAATCGATTTGATAATTATCTATATGTTCTACAATGATTTTTATCATAAATTGGTGTCATTCATTTACCATAATGGCATAATTCATCAAATTGTGTGAATGGGATCCAAATATGGGTTGGGCAGGTCCAATTTTTATAGAAGTTAGTATATATGTATGTCAGGTTTTAACTATAATGCTAGAGACCGGTGATGGGAATTATGTATTTGTGTTACCTCGACTAGTTTGATACTTCCTCAAGATACTTCCAGTAAATCTATTCCTTTTAAACCAAAGTATGTGATATAATTATCTATTTATAATGTTCTAAAAAAGAAACCTATATCATATACATATTATCATATGGAGCCAATATAATTGAAGTAATTTGAAATATAATTATATGATGAGGACATTGGTGAACGGTTCACCGGCGGCCTACTCTAATGGGATGATGGTGACGTGTGACGTTAGGGGTGAGAAACGAGGGGAACGTGTGGCATGCGGGGTTGGTTCTATCATGATTTACGATGAAGTTTTAAATTTGAAAATCTAAATTGTAATCTGGAAGCTTCGGATACCGCACCGTGGTTCTGGTTTGAATTTGGACATTTTGTTTGTACGGTTACCGGTTACCCTTAAACCGGCTATTTAGAAAATTTAAAAAATGGATTTGGATGGTGGATGGGGGTTATGGTTCCATTGAACAAAATATTTCGTAGGTATCATGATTCTATCATTACCGTATTCATTTTTAACATTTATATTTGGTTTAAATTAGAGGAGAATGAAAAAAATAGGATTGTCTTGGGGGTTTTGGATCATTTGATCACTTCTACACTGTGTTAATGGATCTTATCTAAGAGGTTATGTTTTTGGGGGACATGGTTTCTAAACAATGAATATTTTTCAATATTTCTAGGGTGAATTATATTATTTCATATGAGGTCCCCAAATCTTATCATGATATGAATAATAATAGGATTAGTTTGATATTATTAGTTTTTTATAATGTATTTATCCATATAGGAATCATTTTTGACTATATTCACTCCAAAAGGAATGATGTTTTTATAGAACATAGGAAGGAAATAATTATCCATTAATCTAAACCAGTGGCTGAACTCAGCTCCTATATCAATTCATCCAAAGTCTACTATGGAATCTATGGTCTTTTATGAATCATATGGTGTGATTATGGATGTTTTACTCATACAGTGAGACCATCTAGTGGCATATGGCTCCCGGAAACATCATTCTCATGAGAGGAATTATCCCAGCCATGACCTTGAAATTGTTTCTTTCTTGAAATCACGTAATTCTTGGAGGCATTATTTATATAGAAATTTATTTTATATAATGATGATAAAAATCACGAGGAATATTTTTTCTCAAAATGATCTATGAATCTAGATGATGTGGTAGGAATAAATACTTAAAAAAATTTCTTTTGAGATCAAATATATGAAAGGTAGCGGTAATTTTTGTTTTCAATTCTAAATGCATAAAATTAAATTATTATTCATCAATATAATGTACTATGGAGATTAATTTTACTATTATTTTAGAGGACATTCATTTTGAGTTCAAGGAAGAGAATGAGTTTTTGTTCTATATTAATATTGCATTGACTCAGTCTATCCTTGATATCATTTCACAATAGTAGTTAAAGAATTGAATGTTCTAGAATATTAGAGGAAAATACTTTTTGGGGAGAAAACCACTGAGTGGCCTTAGTCTTAAAAAGAAAATTATTTAAATCATAAATGGTTTTATGGTTTCAATTTTTCTGAGAAAGATCTAGCAAGAATATTGAAACTGATATGAGTACTTTTCTTATCCCAAATATGAAAAATTGTATTTTGATATGAGGCATTAGTAATAGTGTTTTGGTATGATATAGTCAAAAAATAATATCATTTATTGATTTTATAAATATGATAAAGTTAATCCTGAACAACAAAACAAATATATTTTACTTTATCCCCTTCATTTTACTATATATAAAAGGGATAAGGTATCTGTATACATTATTTTCAGGATTCCTCATACAACTCAGGTATGGAATTATATATGTGTTATCAATGATTGTATGACTAAATATTCCCATTTCATACCAATCATGGATATTGTAAAATTAGATGAACCTATGAAACAATCCATACATTTGATTGTAGGACAATATACTGTAACCTCTTCCATTACATTTGATAGAGATCTTTGTTTTATTTAAAAAATTTGGTAGGTCCTCCAAGATATTATGGGAACTTAGGTGATGTTAAGTAAAACATACCACCTAAAAATATATAGTCATATAGATAAAGGATATTTAGATTATTGAAGGTATGCAATGAGACTAATATTTTTATTTTTTTCAGGTGTGGGATATCCATTTTTCACTAATATATTTTTATTATAATAATAGTTATCAGTAATCTATTTATATATATTTGTTGAAATTTCCTTTTAAATGACCATTTTTCACCTTTATACAAGATTGAAGTGTGTGAAACCTATCTAGTTGTACATAGTATAGTCCATGATATAACCAAAATGTTTTAGGATATTCTACATTATCTAGTGATGGATAAAAGCCATTATAAATTTTATGTCGATGTATACCATCATCAATTGAAATTTTAGGGGTGATTGGGTGTTCTAAATGGTATTACCACAGTTGTGATACTGGATGTTAGTAATGAAATGGATGATTTACCTCAGGATTGTGGCCCCCTTAAATATATCAAAGTAGATTAGGATTATTCCATTCAATCTATTATTTCCACATTAGTTAATGAAAAAAAATAACATTATTCATGTCTATTAACTTAAGATGTTTCAATTAGATTTATCTCATGTTCTAAATTGTGAAGAGTGAAAGTTAGAGAGGGATGGCCCTATGACCATGAAACGAATTTGAAATTATGACTCCCATGTCAAAGTGTTTCAAGGAAAGTCCATTTGTTTGGTTCATGTGTTTTTGTATCACAGTGCTGATTCACATAGTTATTGGGAGCATGAATCATATATCAGGGAGAAATGGAATATTTTATTCTTTCATCATGTGTTGGGTGAAGTTTGGGTGGAAAAAAGGGTTATGATTGTGAGAACTGTCACACTCAATATATCATTTTAAGGAAAAGTAAGTTTTATTTATTAAATTTTTATAATATATTTTGGGTAATTTTTTTTATTTCATATATATTAACATATTTTTGTACGAAGGTCTAAGATAAATATGTTCATGAGATGGAGGGGGTCTTGTATAGTGTATCCATGGTATTTTAGTTGGTGATGAACCTTGGGGTATTTTCAATGTATTGTGGATCCAAAAACTCATGGTCATGGTTCTAAATAATGGATGCACACCATGGTGCTGCACTAGAGGATATCTTGTATAGGTGTCTAGGGATGGACACCATGTTATATCCAGTAGGGTTATGTAGTAGTGTGCCTCTTTACAGTTTTTTTAAATTAAAAATTCATTTATTCAAACTACCCCTACCTAAATTATCACCCATTTACTCTATTATTCTCCTCATTTTAAATTATATATATATATATATCATATGCATTAACTACTCCTCCACCTTCCATATTTATAATATATATGTTGGGAAACACCTTAAATCACCATGAAAACATCATGTATGTAACTCTATTTTCTTCCTTAACCTTTATCTCATTTTTTATTATATTTCTCTCCACCCTAAATATATAGTGGAGTATGGTTTTCAATACCCAAATTAAAATTATGTGGATTCATATTTAAGGGATTAAAATCTGTATTAAATCTTAATTACACTACAAAAAAACGTGTATTAGCCTAGTTTTCTTTTAATTTAGATGGTAATGTTAGGTTATTCTCTATCACCATTTTTTAGTTAATCCTTTGATGCATGGATTTATAAAACCAAATTTGGAAAATACTACTAATGGATTCTATTGGTGATTTAAGGAATAATTATTGTTCATAGTGATGCTCTTGGTTATTATTTTAATTTTTAGTGATAAAAGTTATTGAAAAAAATCATTTATATTGGATGATGATTATGAAATTCTTATATGGAATCCCATTTTTTGAATAACTGCATCAACGGTTAAACCTCATGGTATCCCTTACGTACTTAGGTATAAAAATACTAAATATAGTGAATGTACATCCCCACTAGTTAGGTTTGAAATCCTATCTTATGAGGTAAAATCATACATTTTTTCATTGTCATGTGTTTTAATGTTATTTTATCACATCTTCTATATGGACAAAGATGTTATTTAATAGGTGATCCTAAAATATGTAACAATAGGGTTCGTTGCAATATTGTTTATTTTAGAATGGAATGTTATGTTTATATATTTTTCATTAGTTTTATTTCATAAATGATTTTGTTGATACTACTTGTTTTAATTATTATGGCTATTTAAAAACATCTTCCATGTATTTATTTACAAACATGGATTAATATATTTTCTCTAATGAATGTGATATATAAAACATTAGGTGTGATATTTCTAGGCTAGTTGTGCTCAAACCCTACATACACAAATGGGTGTGCGTATAAATTTTTTATGTGATGAATGATAGGGATAGTTTCCACTTTAATATAGTGAGTATTTATGATATGATTTTTTTATTGAGGTGAATTGGTGGGATGATTCCATCATTACACATATTTATGTGTCATGATCTATCATGTTTATATTTATCTTAGTATGTGTATACCTATATTTGTATCATATATTCGACTTCCCATCCAATTACCTTTTTTATTTTGGACTTACGATCCACATTGTATTGTTTTTTATTCTAGTTGAATTTTCAGTTAATTTTCATTGATCATTCATTGTGGCTATCCTGTGTATTTAAGATTCCTTTTTTATGATTTTTAGCTAGAAAGATTACACTTAAATTTATTTAGATTTTATTCTTGTTTATTGGTAAGGATTCCATTGATATTCATGGTATTCCTTCGTTGAAACTGTTTTTAAAGGTATACTACTTATTTCAATGACACATATTTCCATCCATTGGAGATCAAGAATTAATTTCCAAACATTTCAAGGATTAATTTTGGTTCCTATTTAGGGGTGACCTAGATGGGTTTTTTAGATGATCCAATCATTGAGATGGACGGAGGCATATTTCACATTTTTCTAGACTAGAAAAGAATACCATGGTATCAGGATACAACCATTAGAAAAAATATCACCCTCAAATAACATTAAATAAGCTACAAAAAGAAACAATAAATCTCGAATATTCCATCTATACAATGGATTCCCTTAAAAATTTAAATAATAGTTAGAAATAAAATATTATAACAAATAAAAATAATATAAATAATTAAACTAAAAACATAATGCTCAATATAATGCCCAAATAACTTAAAAAAATAAAACATCAGTGTAATACATAGAATTTTGGGTTAATTCACTTCCACTATAAGGAAATTCAAAAAACACTTCGAAAAAACATTTTGAATATTCCAACTTCCATTAAAAAAAATATAATACCCTGAAGGTCATTAGGCTTCAAAAAAATTATTTATGGTCAAAATTCACACCCTTTTTTAAAAAAAACCTTTTTCAAATATAAAACATCCTCTTTAAAGTCAAGATAATTTCCCACACCTATCCTATATATAAAATTAATTTGAAAATACCCTTGGGTATGCACACCGACACTTGGAATACATACCTGTTTATTTAAAAAATCAACACTGGAAATCCATAAATAAGATCATTTATTCAAATAATAGAATACATTTAATTTAATTAGAAAATATAAATGGTGTTATTTATGATCCAAACATTATAATTAATAATTTTATATTAATATAATTATTTCATAATATGTATGACAAAATAGATTCATAAAACCCCTTACCTCAATTAGGGAGAACCAAATGGTCTACGAGTTCAAGATACAAATCATACAACAGGATAACTTCTATGAGCCATTAATAAAAAATACCCATTTTCAATTGAACAATAATTATAGATTCATCCTTCCCATTAATTATGTTCTATGAGGGAATGGAAAACTTAAATTTAATTAATGTTGTATGGATAGGAGAAGAATAACGAAGGAAAGAAATATATTTACAACTGAAAAGTTTTTTTTTAAATCTCATGAAATAAATATTTCATGTAGTGGTAATGCTGTATGAATGATCCAAGAGATCTATTATGGTCCAAACTACTGGAATTAAAGAGTTGGTAATGATAAAAATAGTTTAATCAAGTATGATGAAAATGGAAAATTTACATTTTAATAAATATACGAAAATTTCATGTTTTTTTCACAATTTACCAAACCATCCTCAAATTATTAAAATCCCTATAGAATGAAACCTCACATTTTCCAAAGTCTGGACATATATTTTAATAAACTTTCTACCAACCATTTTGGTTCATCCTACACAAATTGTTTCCTATATGGTTTGGTAACATGGAAAGGGAAATCGTGGGAAATTTGTGCACACTAAACTATAAATTAAACCCCTTCCCTATATATCCTAGCTAAATAGTTAAAAATAACCATTCCATTAACCCATTTCTCACCATTTTCAGAATCTAGATTATCCAAAATATCAAAACATTAAAACATTCAAAAAATTACATATAACTAAATAATACGAAATACAATAGTGATATTGGGCTGTTATAATTCTCCCCACCATTCTACATTATTCATAAATCAATTCTAGGTAAAAATAAATAAAAACAAAAAACAAAAACCTCAACAGCCATCACAATATGTGATAGGGTTGGGAAAAAATTCAAATAGTTATAGTGATGGCGGATCAATAGATATTAAAAAAAATCCTAAAAATAAATAAAACTAAATTTTCAACAATTGAAAGACATACACAAATACAGCTCAAATATTCATCAAAAGGTACAAAGCCTAAAGATGATGATAACCTGTCATAGGTCTCCAAAGCATTTATAATTAATTTAAAATGGAATTTAAGTGTAAAAAATACTAATTTGTGAAAATAATCACAAATGAGATATTCATGTCTATAAAATACTAAATGAATGATGAGTATTAACCAATCACAAAAAACATCTGAGAAACTGGTTCAGAATTTGAATAATAAAATAACTCTTTTAAATTTTCAAAATTTACAAAAAATTTCTTCAATCAATCCATCTTAATCCAATATAACAACGAAAAAATGGATTCATCCATAGAAAACATTCCTCAACAAGGAACAACATGGTCTCTAACATCAGGTATAAATATGAAATAGAGGTTATCTTGGGACCTTGATATATAATAAATGACACATAGTGAACCCGATACAAAAAATTTGGAATTAGTAATTGAATAACCTATGTTGTCGAAGCACTCATCCTAGTTACTCAAAAGCACAACACCAAGGCTTCACATGATAAGATTAATAAAATCTAAATTATATCACTAGGTTAGCATCATATAGAAACTAAAAATATAAATTTGATTGATGTCATATGATCATAACCAAATAGACCCAATATCTCATAATGGATACACATGGAGATACCCTAATAGTATATTAATAAATAATTTCATAAATACTCAATCTTTATCAAACTCATCAAGTGTAAATACCAAAAAAAATTATTTTAATCCAATCCTAGATTACACCTGATGAATATTTCAATAGATTACTGAAAATATATATAAATATAACCTAATTTAGATAGGGAATAAAATTCCAAAAATATTTTTAATAATATTGTTTACAATTTTTAGGTTTCCCACTCTTGAAATAGAAAATAAATCTCTTCTTCTCACATGGAACAATAAGGGTTTTTAAATACTATATCTAAATGATAGATCTGATGCGTAGATAATGACTTCTATAAATAAAATGATCTTTTATAATTTTTTGAGAGGATAGTTATAGATCAAAGAACCCAAACACTAAAAAACCAATAATTAATTTCATTTAATATGTTTCATGACATCGGGAAAAATTGATGTTTCCCTCAATCCCCATTAACCAGCCCATCACCTAATATAGATGTTGATCACCATAGAAGGTAGATAGCTTATTATTCAATAATTTTTAGAGAAAAAAATCTTCCAACTCTAAAAAATCTATTTAGATATTTGGAATTATCATCAACCAAAATTGTTTCATCGATGCATTTAAAGAAATAAACCTATGGATCATCCCAAAACAATGACTTTCTAAATTCCATTGAGACATTTAGGGGAGGCATATCATAATATCATGAAACATGAACTCCATGAATTCATTATTCTCAAATTTTACTAAATAATCCCAATACCAGTAAAGGGATAAAACCAAAAACAATAATTCACAAAAACTACCACATTGTAAAAAAACACCTTTTTCTTTAAGGGCACATACATTAGAAAAGAGTCTAAAACCCCATTTTTGTAGATAAATTCTCACCATGATATAATTATAATTAATTAAAAAAATTAAATAAATTCATTTTCAAAATAATCTTATGATTTAAATTACTACGTCTTATTCTAGGGAATCAAAACCTTTTAAATAAATCACATTTTAATTTCAATTTTTTAAAATTCCACAATAAAATCTACTAATTTTATAAAAAATTATAAAATGTATAATTTCATCAAAAAAATGTATAAAAATTTATATTTTAAAAACTATATTCCTTAAAACTAATATATTTCAATAAATCAATAGAACTAAATTTAAAATCAAGTCATTTCAAGAAATATTTCTTTACACAAAGTAGGCCCTCAAAAGACAAGTCCGAACAACAAAATTTATTAAATGATCAACATAATTCGAATCAATGAATGTCCATGCATTAAAACCCATATCAAATATTTTCTAACAAGTAAATATCACATTATATTCAATTAGAAATATTAATACAAATAAAAACAATAATGGCAGATCATAAATCTTATGATTCCAAACTCCAAATCTTCCATTCGAAGATTCAAAAGATACCCTGGAAGGCGATGTCGATCTCTACAGTCCCTCCCTCATCTGAGGAGGGTACTCCCTTTACCTTATGATGTATCCTACATACCTCCTTTCTCCCCTTTATCTAACCCATAGTTCCTCCATCCCTTCCTAGAAATCAATCTTCTCCCTAAATTTGTTGACCTCTTCATTGGCTTTCCTCATCATTCAGTCTCAAATGCAGAGTTCATGTAGGATTCATCCATTCATAACATGACCTTGGATACTCATTTTATTTGACATCAGTCATCGGTGGATTCACTTTATAGATTTATATGTTTTTTGAGTTTTTATGATTCTATGATTGTGTTTCATATCAATAAGTACCACATAATTATTTCTTTCCATCATAGGAGGATCTAATTATGTTCGGGTCCAAATCTCATCGTTGTTTCGACAAATCAAATTTCATCTCTTCTAAAGGTGTCATGATTTACACATGAATAAATATTATCTGATGATGGAAATATTGGTAAGTGTCCAAGAAAATTATCTAACATTTTCAAATTCATCTATAATTAATATTATGGGGGACATGGTTAACCACTTATTGTGCTCAAATAGTAGAACAAATTCTATTTTCCATCATATATCTCTATGGTTATCAATTAAGGTTTATGTTTCCAAACCACTGATTTATTACATATGGATTATTATTGTAATTTAATTAAATTATAATTGTATGGTGGTATTTTATTACTAAACAATGATCTATTATACATATAGGATTTTGTATATTTATTCGCTATCCTATCAATGGGGGCACCCTCATGGGGTGCCTTCCCTCGACCAGCCTACTGAGTAAACACCAAAATATCTTCTTATTAGTGATTTGGTCCCCTACCATACTCTAATTATGGATCCTCTTATTTTGAAGTAAAATATAGTGATTCCTAACCCTAAATTTGAAGATATCTTGACATTTTTTGAAACAAGATTTGGGTGTTTCTAATAATAAAGAACCATCCCCAAGAGAGACCGGTACCATTAGAGCCCCCTCCTTCACTGATACAATTATGGATGGTGGTCTCGGTAATTAAATGACTATGAAATACACTACTAGTAGTGGAGACAACACCCTTGTTGATTAAAGGGTACTTGTAGAGAAATATGATACTACATATCTAAATATTGTTTTCATATAAATCAAGGGGTGGCCGATCATAATGAATCATCAAAAAAAATTATGATATAAAGTAATTTCTACACATTTATTAGAGATATAAAAGATAATTTGGATCCAGAAGGATGAAAAACATGAATTCCAAGATATAAGTGGAAAGTGGCTGGGTCAAGTTCTCTGAAAGATAATGATACCAATGATAGAAAAGTGTACTCCAAACCAATGATGGATTATGAGAAAGACTCTCAATGGGACAGAGAGGTAGGGTATGACTCAAGGATGGGAAATTAAGGATTTATTCTTTCATGGAAATTCCTAGTCCACAAAAGCGGAAAGAAATACCTCATAAAGACTACTCAAACACTCCAAAAACAATAGATACCAGTTCCTCATCTAAGGAACAGAGAAAAGAGAAAAAAAGAAAAACTAGGAACAATTTAATGGGTATAGTAGGTCTCTAGAAAGATGGGAAATCATACTCCAATAGCAGATAGAAAGGTACCAAATGATGAAACCATGGTGAAGGACTAGGTGGCATAGAAAAATTATAATAGAGTGATTGAATGAGAATCAATTGTGTTGGACCATTGATCAGTGATTAAAGGATAACTATGTATAATAGAAAGATAATTAGAAGTAGAAAAGGTGAGTATCTAGATATTATTCTTCACTATATGGATGAAATAATAGAAGTATTCATATGAATCAAATAATTAATAGAGAAGGTTTCTATAATTTAGGAGAAAATTCTTCGAATTGATGCCAATGAGGTTAAAAGATGGTGGATTAATAACCAATACCGAATTCTTGTTAGAGGATTCAATGAACATAAAATCAATTTGGAAAATTTATACATTCATGGGATATAATGGGAAATAATTTTGTAGATATTCTCAATGATGACATAGATATCTTGTCAACTACATTTCATTGGGAATTATATAGGGTGTCTAATTCTGTCAATCTTAGTCTTGTTTTGAAAAAATATATGAGTTCCTTTGTTACATTGTGTACCATTTATTACCTTGTATGGTTCCCAATGTCTCCCTCAAAGTGGATTTTAAATAAAAATTATCTTTCTTGGGGTATAAAGAAATTCCTAGTTGAATGAAAAAAAATCATAGTTAGGATGAAAAATTTGGAAAACTATGTTACAACACCTATATATATTGCATAAAAAATATTCATGGTCTCCTCGTGGTTTTCATGACTACTCCTAATATTCATTCATTGATGGGTTTTCCACAAATATTTCCCCAATACTCATGAAACATTGAAAGTATATGACATAACTTACTAAGGATAAAAATATAAAAAATTAAATAACCTGACAAAAATTTCAAGCCTTGTGTCCTGACTACATATTGAAAATTAAGATTCTTTATGAAAGGAGCTGATCAATAACATACTAATGACTAGGATCTTATTTTCTAATATTCATATATAATTATTTCAATTTCAAAACCATCTGAAAATTGGTTTATTTGATAACATTATATAAAGAAACATCCGAGTTCGACATGACCCATCTCCTAAGCTGATTTTCATCATGGCCCAATGTACCTTACCGGTCACTCTATGCTAGCAACTATTATTGGGGTACCACACTGTAACTAGTGGGAATGGATTCACCTGAAAATTACTTTATATGTTCCGCATAATCCAATAAAAAAATTTATATGGTGCGTATATACATTGGGATTACATATAAATGAAATAAACAATTAAAATTAATAATCCAACCAATCATGTCATGATTTAAATAAATAGAAAAAAGTTTGATAATCTATACAAGAAACAAATAACACCCCATATAAAAGATTAGAGTAATACAGAAGCAGATAAAAATATAAAGGTAACCGAAATATTTTAAAAATATAGTTGAATGATTTGATGTATGAACATCCCAAAAATAAAAAAAAATGACCCAATCCACTGCTCAAAAACATGAGGGAAACATATGAAAATAATGGTTTGTATATAGTTTGTAACATAAATGATCCTAGAAATATTTAAATAAATAGTCAATGCAATTCCATTTATAAATTATTTTAATAATAATTTTGAAAACATTATTTAGAATTTAGGATTCATATAGAAAAAAAGATTATAGAAAACCCAATAATCTGGAATATCCACAATAAGGAAAACATCATATTTTTAAATGAAATAATTAAACGATAAATAAAGTATATCATAATTATTTGTAATGAAAATATAGTATCATTGATTTTATAATTAAAAAATTGTTATTTCAAATCAATCATAAAACCCCATTATGATTACATGAGGTTAAACCATTTGAAAATGGAACACATAAACCATTAAAATAATTGATTAAAAATATATTTTATATCTATTTTAATAGTAAAAAACACTCTGAATGAAAGGAAAAAAAACTCAGTAAGGCTACATCGTATCAAATAATCATTAAAAAAGTAAACAAAAATAAAGTTAGGGTGCTAAAAATATCAAATAGGTTCTAGGGGATACAATTGAGAATAATATTGGATGTTTTTAAGAATTATCCATTAGTAGATAATAATTATGGGAAACACACTATATCATAACCCATAAAAGACACTGGATGTCGCTTTTCAAACCCTTAAGATAGATTCAACTCATCTATGGTGATCATGACTAAATAACCCATAGAATGTTGATGAAGAAGTTTTTAATTTTAGTCAATCATAATTTTCACCTGAAGTGAATTGTATTTTGATAATAGGAGGTTGAAGATTATTATGAGTTTTTTAGATGTAATTTAAGTGGAAGTTCAATGTAAACCCACTAAAATTTAATACACCTAGTGATTGAAAAAATCAGAAGCCAGAGAACCATATATTCATGTTTTATAATTGGAAGATAATAGTAAGGGAGGACCAAATAAGTTCATTATAACATTGAAGGCACATTGAAACTAGAAATAGAATATAGAATATAAGTTTAATGGTACTAATGTTTGTAAAAAAATTCATTATTGTTAAGATATGTAATATATAAATCAATATTTCATTGAATAGGTCTTTAGTGAAATAAAATAAATTTTAGGTATAATTTGAATGCACAGAATATAGAAATGTTGTATAAATATTAATAGAAACTTTAGTGTATAATTTCATTGTGCCTTGTTATTTTTAAATAATAAGATGTTTTCATTCTTTGGTGGGAAATATTTCTCTATGATATATATTTTTTAATGGAGAATAAATTTTATAAGTATTTTTAACAAAAAAATATTTTTAACTAACTCTCGAAATTGTTTCTTATATAGGAATAATGAGATGTGGAAGTTCCCATGAAGGGAGAAAAGGTAAATTAATTCACCATAAATAATGATTGAATTGTTTTTATCACCATCATGGGGATTGAAACTATTATCATAGGACACCACTATGTCAATAAAGATTTCATCAAGCAGTCTAAAGAGTGAAATGACTTATTAAGTGATAATCTTAAATTTTTGAAAATGATGTGCAATTTCATAATAGATGGAAACTATTCAGTCATCATCAACAGAAATGAAATAGTGAAATGATTTAATTTAGGATACAAAATATTCCACTACAATATAAGTTACGTAGGGTTTTTACTTGCCCATTTTACCTCTAGAAGTATGAGATGTTCCATTATAATATTATATTCTATAGGGGAAAGAATGTCTGAAAACTCTATGTTTTCTGTATCAAAAATTTTCATATGATCTTAACATCATGAACACCACAGTTGATGAGATATTCATACCATGAAAATCGCATATTCAAATATGTGCATAATGTGCATAAGAAGACAGAAAACCAATGAAATATCATTAATAATGAATAATCAACTATGAAAACCTCAAAAATCTCTATAAAATGATAGTTAATGAGTTATAAGACAAACATTTGGTATAAACAAATGATTTATTAGGTGAATCAAATGTATTTCAATTAACGCTGAATTAAATAAAGAAAAAAGAATAATAATGACATACACTAATTGAAAAAGATGTTCATAAAGATGAAAGATTAAGGAAGTATAATATGAAAATGAAAATATGAGAGTATATTGAAAAAAATAATAAAAATATTATTAATATAAGAATATCTTCTGCAGCACTATTATGTGAAATTTTGAATATTATAAAATAATGATATGTTTTTTTGAATAATCATGAATTATTTCTTTTTATTACAAATATAGTGAAAATATACTACATAAAATAGTTATTGATTTGATCTAGAATATGTTAAAAACAACTTAGTGTATTAGTAGTAGAAGTAGTCATCATATCAAAAGATTAAATTATCATTGATTAATGAAAGGCTATAAAATAAAAAAATAGTAGTCATGAATAAATTTCCATTCATGATGTTAAAATAGTAAGTGGATTATATGACAATGACTATGTATTTGGGAATGATTTTTCCATTGATCTGATGTAATATGAGATTACATTATAGGTTAAATGTATCATTCATGATGAGTGTTGAGTATGCTGAAAAAATGAATAGTGTGTGTTGAAGATTATTCAACCATTTTCCATGATCTACCAATTCATATAGAAGATTTGAGATAAAAATATAAAATATGATCAATTCATGAATGGATGTGCTTAATGAATGTTATTTTATTTAAATTATGTAGAGGATTAGAGTAAAATGGAATTTAAACTAGTGAGTTACATTATTATCATCAAATAAACCTCATGAATATGAATTATAGAGAATTTCATTAAGGGTTTTCTAAGCATTTTAATGAAATCACAAGAAATTAATGTTGAAACTTGAAGCTATTATAGTAATATTGTCACAAGATGTAATGATGTGCATATTCAGTCAAACGTTTTAAAGAAACTCTATTTTAGAGTCTCATTGACATACAGAAGAAAAGGTATGTGTATAATATAAGTAAATAATGATAAATGCATCCATGAAAAAGCACATATGATACATCAGAATGAATATTTTTAAGAAATATTGGAGTCTTACAAAGTTTGAATATAGGAGTATATCCTTGTATTTATCCATGTCTTATTCAATAACCATAATTAAATTCATGTGCTAAGTTATTAAAATATGTGGAATATATACCTCAAATATTGTTGAGGCACATATCATTTATGAAAAGTTAAATTAACAATGATGATGCTAAAATTGATGTCCAAATTATGATATTAATGAAATAAGATTTATGATTCTTGTTTAAATTTATGGAAATTTTGAAATAAGTGTTTATGGAAATAAAATTTATAGATCTTACTTGACTCTAAGATTTTATAATATTTTTAAGGAATTAAAAATGGAATGGAATAAAGTATTACAGTTCAATTATTTCAAATCATTGATCTTATTAGGGAATGTCTAGAATATAAAATGAGTTGACCCTATTCGAAAAAAGGTATTTTTTATTTATTGAAAACAAGAAACTGAACTACAAGTGATAAGAGAATAATGAAAAAATAATTTATAAATTGAAGTTATAAGAAGATTAGATTGTTCAATGATTTTATAAGACTTAAACAGGGAGTTCTAAGGAGACTTCGTAAGATCACCAGATTATGTTGATAATAAATTTTTAGTGGGACCAAATTTAAGTGTAACCAATATACATTATTGATATGGATGATTAATTAATTTTTAGATATCAAACAATTTAGTTAATGAGAATTAGCGGATATTTCATCTTAGATTTTAAGTTCAATATAATATATAAAAGAGCTAAATTTTATTATGTAAGGAATATAGTATTGAGTCATTGTATACTAGTTGTTCTATTATAAACAATTCCACTATTTCAACTAAGAGGTAAAATTATATTTTTATAGGATACCTCACCACATGAACAATATTTTGGTTTTAGGTTCCATGATAATAAATATACTCTTGGGTAAAGGATAATAACATGATCCATTTTAATACTTATGAGTATAATGGAAAAACAACATGTAATACTAATATAACAATCAAGGGATTTGATTTCCCAAACTGGGATAAAGCCATGTAAAAACAAATGAATATAGTTTTATTTTATTTTTCCATATTAATTGAGATATTGAGTGTTGATTGTGTATATCATTGATCTATATATACTTACTTGTGATAGTGGTTCAATCATCACAATGGTTGAAAAAAAAATTATGTTGAATATAATCAATGAAAAGTTGGTCACCCCTGATTCATCCCCTCCATCAGGATAACTACATTACCCTATAGAAGAAACAAGTTTTATCATATGGTATGTCCTATATTGTTAGATATAAATGTTTCCTACCTTTTGTGTTTAATTTATTTATATTAGGTGATTTTTTTTAGATATTTATGAAAAAAATTATTATAGCTAATAAATAAGTTACTGAGAATCCTACTCTTGAATATTAGATGGTTATGAATTTAAGTTAATGTAAGATGCTCATGATTGAAGTATTGAAGTATCTTACAAATCAATGAAGATTTTAATAAGAAATAAGCATAGGAAGAAGAACACTATATCTCAAATTCTGTAGAATGAGGATACAAAAATTTTAGAAGGTAAATATTTTATGACTTTGAGTGAAAAATAAATCATAATTAGTCCTTGAGAATATCAATGTACAAGCTATAGTGATTATGATTCCATAGAAATTATGGAAGACTATATATCTAAAATAAAATATTACATAAATAATTTTTATTTTGAGAATTTCATATATATATTTTTATTTTTATTTTTATTGGTATAATAATAATAATGGAAAGTGTTAGAAATGAAATCCAATGTGATTTAAAATGAATTAATCATGAATGTACATGTGTATGATGTATTCCCAAAACATGAATATTTATTGGATCAATGGGATTGAATTTTCAATGAAAAATTGTCTGTGTTGTTGAAGAGTTTAAAATGAGTTATTTTGAAAATTTTATGTTTAAGAATGTTAGTGAACAACAACTCCATGCATAAGATTCTGTTAAATACGTCAAGAACTCTAAGTTGAAGGTATAATATAGGAGAATAGAAGATCAAATAAATATTTATTAAATTATAGGAGGTTATTAAAGAAAATATTATGAAGTTAAATTTTGAATGTGAAGGTAATGTGAAATCCCTTGATAATAAAATACATATTACGTATAATGTATCTTCATTTTGAAATGAAAATGTGAAACTTGGAAGCTTCTTAAGTTAAATATTCACATGAATTGAATAGATTATATATTATAGGTATCCATAATTAAAGTCATGAATTATGGATTACATTGTCATGTGTCATGAATAATGTGAATTTAATATATTTAACATCATAATATAACCAAAAGAGGATAATAAACTCATATTATGATCAGTTTTAATGAACTAATTTCAATAAATTGTGTATTTTATCTTGTTGTTCTAGAATAATATGGATAAGTATTGGTATGGAGAAAACCACTATGAAAAACCCATATTTAATCATATTTATCTTTTTAAACATATTCATTTTATTTTATGGAAAATGTTTTACACTACACTTAGCTGAAACGAACTGTGATATATTATTAAATATTAACATAACTATTGGAAGAGTAATGTGACAATTAGGAATAGTGATGTGGTCATTAGAAAAATAACCTTCCCTAAAAATTCAACATAAAATTTACGTGTCTAATAGATAAAAATATGATATATTTATATCATTTAATACAGAAATAAATGTCTTAAAATTTATAAATTATGTTCTTTTATTTTTGTGAAACGTAATATTTCATACAATTTTATAATTAAAATAATTATTTTGAAAAAAAGTTTTTTTCCTAAAAAATATTCATAATTTAATATTTTTTTTATTATAATTATAATATAATTTTATTAGTCCATAGTTAATTTTTCAATTTCCTGTAAAATAGATTATAGTATTAAAATCCATTTTTATCGAATATGTGTTGATTTTATTTAAAAATTAAAGTTCTCATATTTATAGATTTATAATCATAAAATGGATTAAATTTTTTAATATTTCATGCTGAAAATGGTGGGGGTTAATATTTTGGAAATTTCCAAAACAGTTGAATTTTTTGAATAGTGAAATATCGTATTTTACAATATTGAACTTTATAAGTAAATAAATGAATAATTGAGTGATGGATGATATATCGATGAGGTAATCACCCATTAATTCGAACTATCATTCATGGGTATTTTACTTTTTCATAAGAATCAATACTTTTGATATTCATGAGCCAAAATATTAAACTATTGAATAAAATGATAAAAAAAAACACCTCTCTCGTAACCTATAAATACCACCCCTCATCATCCTTTCTACTCACACAATATATACCTTCTATATTGTCTAAATTCATTCCAATTCCCTTAACAAGACTATTCATCACATCCAATACCTTCTAGTCTTACCAAAATACTAAATTGAAGGGTCTTAATGGGGTTCCCAATGAGATGATATTCATGAGGTAAAATCCTACATCTTTCTATTTTAATTTGTTTTATTTTATTATCCTATCCTGATCTACCCAATAAGAAGTTGCATGGTTACTATAGTATCTTATATATACTTTAATTTTATTTTGATTCTGTAATATCTATCATCAATTCATTTTTCTTCTCCTTTATTATAAAAATGAAAACACCTTATGTGATGTGTCGGTTCACCATCTTTATGAAAGAAGAGTTTTCATTTTCCTTTTATACATTAAAGTATGTTCATAAAACAATTATTATGGATAAATAAGTATATATTTTATAAATTAGTACATTATTTATGTTTTGAAGCTCATATATATAAATATTAAATAAGAAATAAATAATAGTTTATGATTGTCGAAAAAACCAACAAAAAATAAACCAAACATTTATTGTCAAAGGTATATCTTATGAATGAACCTTTTAAAATATTAAAAAATTGATATATGATACCATTTAGATTAATGTAATTTAATTAGTACTAAATAATTTTATTTTTTTAGTTTTTTTCCATTTGGTAAGAACTCCCAAAATTATAAACAAGGGAGTTGACCATAAAACCATCAAACAAATGTTACCGAAACAACAAAATTAAACATTGTGACTCAGGTAAATATACATAAATTAACATAATAAAAATATAATAAATATATATATGTAATTAATTTTCTTAATTAAATAATTCATGAATCTAATTTGATTGTCCATGAAATAAATTATAAGCGTGGAATGCTTTCTGACAAAACAAAAATGGTTTCTCTTCTAAATTATATTTCTGTGAGATATGCCTTATTCACCAGTTGTTTTTTGTAGTCTATGTATTCTTCCCTTTTTATATATTATATAATTAACATCTTTATATGCATGGTATTTAATTATTAATTTGATAATAATTAATTTTTGGGGAATATAATTCTATTGATTACTAGTGGAAAGGGATTTCTCATATCACATTTATTTATATGGGATACACCCTATTAACCACTTATTTCTTGTGTGTGGTGTATTTAAACTAAAAATTTCTATATAATATCATGGGTTTCATTATATTCATGGTATTAAAAGTTTCATTTAATTATTATTAATTTTATGGTGCATATGATTCAACTGATTACAAAGTGGTGAGGGATTTCTTAACACAATTTAAATTCATTGGGTTAAACATCTATGTAATTTGTTATGTTATACCAAAAATATGTGTGAAATGAACTCCAGTTTTTCTATAGTATCTTTGAATTTTTCTATTTACATTTTCACGCATAATTATTTCATTTATTTATCCTCTGTCAAATGACATGATCATTTAAAGGGCTTTGTCATCTCACTTTTATTTATATGATATATGCATTATTCACCACTTATTTATTTTATTATGGTGTATTTATACTACAATTTGATATATCATTTCTTTTTTTCATTTTTTTTCATTGTATTCAATCATTCATTTGATGATTATTAATTTTATTGGGAATACGATTTTATTGATTACAAAGTGTTAAGGGATTTCATAACTCAATTTTCATTCATTGGGTTATACATATATTCCATTGATTATTTCATGATATGGTTATGTGTAAAATAAATTTTGGTTATATTATGTTTTTTATACTTTTTTATGTCTATTTTTATTGAATAAACATAATCAATTCATTTGATTAATGAAATGACCAATGTATATGACTTAATTTAAATTTTCTTTCATTTTTCCATATTTTTTATGTTATGTAGCTATTTTATTTTCCATTGTATATATAATAAACAATTTATTTATGATCATAAATCATTGAATATTTCATTAAAAATAAATATTTTTTTGTATCATGGATTTGACTATTTTCTATGATGTATACCATTTTTACATACAGTGTTTACATTGAATGTTGTTTTAAGAGTGGAAATATTGATAAATGTGTATCTCTACTCAATAAAAATATTTTTATAATGAATATTGTTAATAAATTAAATCTATATATGAATAATTCATTGTACTCTTAGTTATGGGTGGGGCCAAGAATTATATATCCCCTCAATGCATTGAAGGGTCTCATGAGACAAAACAATTGGCAACATACCCTTCATGATTATTTCCAAGTAAAATGAGGAGAGTTTTTACCCACATATTCAAAACATCTTGTGAAAGGTATTGATTGTATATTTTTCATGTTCCTAATACATGACTTGAAATAATTAATCATAACCTTCATAAATTATTTATTTATTATTATCCATGTGATTGTATCCATGAAAAAATCAATGGATGCATTTTCATTCTCAATTGTTTGATTAAATGGCATGTTTTTTCATCTATTGACCAGGCCATAGAGATTATACCTTGTTGATTATGTTGTACTTATTATTGATTCATGTTTCTTCAATATATAACCCTCACTGATCATTAGTTCAAACACTTTTATTTTTTCCCTTCCCCATGTTATAAAGATGAAATATTTTAATAAGTTTCAAGGAAGCCATTTATATTACTTTATTATGTTCTCTGTTTAACTAGAATTTAATAAGGGAACCATGTATGCATCTAGTTTTTCAAGACTACTAAACTAGAAATCCCTTGTTGATGTGTTCTCTAGTATCAATTCCGCTGAAATAAAATAATCACCAACTCTAAACTACTGGAAATCCCATTTTTACCAACGCTTATATCCCAACGGTTTATCAAACCGTTGGGAATGGTTATGTATACCAACAGTTTTAGAAAACCGTTGGTATAGAGGATTTAATGAATAATTTTACCAACGGTTTATAAACCCATTGGTATAGGCCTTAATTAAGACACTTTTACCAATGATTATACACTAACTGTTGGTATATGTTGGAATCTATACACAAACCATTGGTATAGGCCTTAGGTAAACATACATTCCCAACAGTTTTTAAAAACCGTTGGGAATGTTTTCCCCTAAATCCAGTTCGGGTGTCTATTAGCCCCTCCGCTCGATTGCAGTCCCCCTCCGCTCGACCGTAGCCCTAAATTGAAGCTCTCCTGACTCACTCTCATTACCCAGTCTCCGAAACTCCATCCATCGTCTTCAATCAAAAAATTTTTCTGTTCTACACTTCAAATCTGTAAGTTCTAATGTTCTTCATCTATTTTTTTATTTTCTATTTTGGTTTGACCTAAACGTCTGGGATCTCTCTATACAAGGACTCAGAAACTCATTCCACTCATAGATAGTTCTTAAATCAAACAATTTTGTAGTTCTACACTCTAAATATGTAAGTAATACCGTAGTTTTAATGTTTTTCATCTATTATATTTGTTTTCTGTTTTCGTTTGGTATAAACTAGGTTGTGTTGTTTATGGAATGTGAAGGTTAGTGATATTGAGGATGAATTGGATGTTGGTTGGGTGATGGATTGGAATTGTGATGTTTTTTGTATTAAGTTTAGTTAATTTTCAATGAATTATTTGGGTATTTCGTCCCTTTAACAGAGCCCCCACTCCTCATGGACCCTGGACACCCCCCTCTTGGACCCTGGATAGTCCCCCCCTCCTGGAACATGGACAACCTGGACCCCCTCTTTCCTGAAACATGGACATCCCCCCTCCTGGACCCTGGACAACCACCCTCCACCCTCCTCCCAGGACCTTGTATAGTCCCCCTCATTCCTTGACCCTAGGAAGCCCCCCACCCTCCAACCTGGACCCTGGATAGCCCCCCTCCTCGATGGACCCTGGACAGCCCCCCTCCTTCCGGGACCATGGACAGCCCCTTCTCCCCTTCTCCTTGACCCTGGACAGCCATGAACCCCCTTCCTAGACCCTGGACAGCCCCCCACCCTTCCTCCTAGACCTTGGACTTCCCCCTAACTCCCCTCCTCAACCACCAAATACCCCCCCAGACTTCAAAACATTGACCGCCAAACATAGACATGCTGGATATTCTCTAAGATGATAGATTTATCCTCAAACAACCTCAATAATATCCTAAACAATGCTTATAATGTGGTTTTCACCACATTGCATCCAATTGTATTTCAAGTCACTAGTCTATCCTCCCTTGGCTAGATTTTACAAAAATCATTCAACCTTAAGGATCCAAATAAATATAAATTGATATAATACATTTCATAATGGATTAAATTTTCAAATTGGGATCCAATGAGGAATATTTGAGATATTATGCATCATGTCCATGAGTAAATCCATTTTTATATATCCGATAAGTTATTTTTCACAATTTTTACACATTAATTGTTTGTAAAAATGGGAAAAACATTTATAAAGGTTCTAATATATAAAAATGAATCTATTTGTGGATGCAGCTTAACCAACAATGTCTAGCTTGTCTACCTCTTCCATGATCATCGATGTGCACGTCCTATCTCCATCTGACCTCGCACAACGGGTGACATAGCGTCTGGCTGATGAAGAGCGCCAGATTCTCTTACTTCCACACCAGATTCTCCCCCGCTACGCTCCTGAAGTGATCAATCCCACTAAGCATCTCTATGAACTTGATGACACGGCCACCAGTTCTTGTAAGAGGCAGCGGAGTTCTAAGCTGATGGACCAAGACGATTGACTAGTGTCCATCTATCTGGCTGAAGACATAAAACTTAGTGCTTCTTGGGAGACAACCCATATTCTAGAGTTTCATCATTTTTATTTTTTTACTTTGTTTTAGGAAATAAACATGGCATGTATGCAATAATGTTTTAGCTGCTTCTGATCTGTATGTGCACTTGTCATTACTCTGCATAACTGCTTCTATTTTGTCTGATCCTTGGTGTTATTTTTTATTATATGATGCATATATGTGCTGTCTATGTGTAGATTTTACAGGTACATCAGTATGTACACTTTTCATTATTCCATTCTTTCAGTGCTTAGGCCGATGGTACGAGGGAGGTTCATACTATAGGTAGACGAGCATCTCCGCGTACCCGACTAGACCCTTCCCCTCTGACCAAACGCATTAGGATTCTATTGAAACATAAGGGAAACGATCCATGGGTCAAATGTGATGTGTATAAGTCAACCCCACCTCAATAAAAGGCACGGTGTGGCCAGGATCACTCAAACTGCCTCTCTTTTGTTCAAAATTGACTTATTTTGAAGTGAAATCAACAACTAACATATGGGAAACCGAACAAAAGCCATCGGATTGTGTTGAAACTTTATTAAAAAGATCCATGGATCATATGTGACATGTAAAAGTCAATTCTGCATCAATCCGATGCGCGGTGTGGCTGGTATCACTCCAGGTGTATGTATTTTGTTTACAATGGAGAATATTTTACATACATACACCAATCTAATCAAACAGCTTTTGATCATGTTGATACTTTTTCACAATGATCCATGACTCATATGTGACATGTAAGAGTCAACCCCGCCTCAATTCGAGTCCCGGTGTGGTCGATACCACTCAAAGTGCCTCTGTTTTGTTAAAAATGGACTTAATCTTAAGTGAAATCAACAACTGACATACGGAAAACCGACCAAATGCATTTGTATTCTATTAAAACTTAATTAAAATGATCCATGAGTCAAATGTGACGTGTATTAGTCAACTTCGCCTCAATACGAGGCTCAGTGTGGCCGACACCACTCAAAATGCCTCTGTTTTGTTAAAAATGGACTTAATTTTAAGTGAAATCAACAATTGACATATGGTAAACTAACCAAACGCATTTGGATTCTATTTATATGATAGGAAAAAGATCCATGGGTCATATGTGACATGTATGAGTTAACCCCGCCTCAATCCAAGGTGTGGTGTGGACGGTACCATTCAAAATGTATCTTTTTTGTTCAAAATGACTTTAATTTTAAGTGAAAACAACAACTGGCATACGGAAAACTGACCAAATGCGTTCCAAATCTGTTGAAACTTTAGGAAAATGATACATGGGTCATATGTGACGCGTAGAAGTCAACCCCGCCTCAATCCAAAGCACGTTGTGGCTGGAACCACCCAAATTGTCCCTCTTTTGTTTGAAATGGACAATATTTTACGTACATACGCCAAACAGATCAAACGGAATATGATTGTGTTGATACTTTTGCACAATGATCCATGACTCCAATGTGATGTGTACGAGTCAACCCCGCCTCAATTCGAGGCCTTGTGTGGCTGACACCACTCAAAGTGCCTCTGTTTTGTAAAAAATGAACTTAATTTTAAGTGAAATCAACAACTGACATACAGCAAACCGACCAAATGCATTTGGATTATATTGAAACTTAAGGAAAACAATCCATGAGTTAAATTTGATGTGTACGAGAAAACCCCACCTCAATACGAGGCCCGGTGTGGCCGACACCACTCAAAGAGCCTCTTTTTTTTAATGTACTTAATTTTAAGTGAAAACAACAACTCTCATACGGAAAACTGACCAAATGCCTTCGGATTCTATTGAAACTTTAGGATAATGATCCATGGGTCATATGTGACGTGTACGAGTCAATCCCACCTCAATCTGAGGCACCGTGGGGCCGGGACCACCCAAACCGCCTCTCTTTTGATGAAAATGGACTAAATTATAAGTGAAAACAAGAACTGTCATACGGGGAAACTGACCAAATGCATTCCGAATATATTGAAACATTAGGAAAACGATCCATGGATCATATGGGATGTGTAAGAGTCAATCCCGCCTCATTCCGAGGCGTGGTGTGGCCGACACCACCCAAACTGTCTCTCTTATGTTTAAAATGGACAATATTTTACATACATACGTCAAACTGATCAAACGGATTCTGATTTTGTTGATACTTTTGAACAACGATCCATGACTCATATGTGATGTGTAAGAGTCAACCCCACCTCAATCTGAGGCCCAGTGTGGCCGACACCACTCAGAGTGCCTCTGTTTTGTTAAAAATGGTCTTAATTTTAAGTGAAAACAACAACTGACATACGCCAAACCAACCAAACGCCTTCGGATTCTATTGAGACATTAGTTAAACGATCCATGGGTCATATTTGATGTGTATGAGTCAACCCTACCTCAATCTGAGCCACGGTGTGGCCGGGACCACTCATAATGTCTCTCTTTTGTTCAAAATTGACTAAATTGTAAGTGATATCAACAAATGACATACGAGAAACCTACCAAACGCCTTTGGATTCAGTTTACACTTTAGTACAACGATCCATGGGTCATATGTGATGTGTAAAATTCAACCCCGCCTCAATACAAGGCGTCGTGTGGCCAGGACCACCCAAACTGCCTCTCTTTTGTTCAAAATGGATAATATTTTATGTACATACGCCAAACCGATCAAACGGATTCTGATTATGTTGAAACTTTAGGAAAATGATCCATGGATCATATGTGATGTGTACGAGTCAACCCCACCTCAATCTAATGCCCGGTGTGGCCGACACCACTCAAAGTTCCTCTCTTTTTTTTAAAATGAACTTAATTTTTAGTGAAAACAACAACTGACATAAGCCAAACTGACCAAACACCTTCAGATTCTGTTGAAACTTTAAGAAAACGATCCATGGGTCATATGTGACATGTAATAGTCAACTCCTCAATCCGAGCCATGGTGGGGCTGAGACCACTCAAACTGTCTCTCTTTTGTTGAATATGGACTAAATTGTAAGTGAAATCAACAACGGTCATACGAGAAATCAACCAAACGCCTTCGGATTTTGTTGAAACTTTAGAAAAACGTTCCATGGGTCATATGTTACGTATACGAGTCAATAATGCCTCAATCCATGGCGTGGTGTGGCCGACACCACCCGAACTGTCTCTCTTATGTTAAAAATGGACAATATTTTACGTACATATGCTAAACCGATCAAACGGATTCTGATTGTATTGAAACTTTAGGAAAATGATCCATGGATCATATGTGACGTGTAAAAGTAAACCCCCCCTAAATACTAGGCCCGGCGTGGATGACACCACTCAAATTGCCTCTCTTTTTTTTAAAGAGACTTAATTTTAAGTGAAAACAACAACTGACATAAGCCAAAACGACCAAACGCCTTCGGATTCTGTTGAAACTTTAGGAAAATGATACATGGGACATATGTGACATGTACGAGTCAACCCTACCTAAATTCGAGCCGCGGTGTGGCTGGGACCACTCAAACTGTCTCTCTTTTGTTGAAAATGGATATAATTTTATGTGAAAACAACAACTGACATACGCCAAACCAACCAAAAGACTTCTGATTCTGTTGAAACATTAGAAAAACTATCCATGGCTCATATGTGACATGTACGAGTCAACCCCACCTCAACCTGAGCCGTGGTGTGATCGGGACCACTCAAATTGTCTCTCTTTTGTTCAAAATGGACTAAATTATAAGTGAAATCAACAACTGACATACGGGAAACTGACCAAATGCCTTTGGAATCTGTTGACATTTTAGGAAAATGATCCATGGGTAATATTTGATGTGTAAGATTCATCCCCGCCTCAATCCGAGACATCGTGTGGTCGGGACCACCCAAACTGCCTCTCTTTTGTTAAAAATGGAAAATATTTTACGCACATACGCCAAACCGATCAAATGGATTCTTATTGTGTTGAAACTTTATCAAAATGATCCTTGTCTCATATGTGACGTGTACGAGTCAACCCCACCACAATACGAGTCCCGGTGTGGCCGACACCACTCAAAGTGCCTCTGTTTTGTTTAAAATGGACATAATTTTTAGTGAAAACAACAACTGACATACGCCAAACAAACCAAACGCCTACGGATTCAGTTGAAACTTTTGGAAAATGATCCATGGGTCATATGTGATGTGTATGAGTCAACCCCGCCTCAATATGATCTGCGGTGTGACCGGGTCCACTCAAACTGTCTCTCTTTTGTTTTAAATGGACTAAATTGTAAGTGAAATCAACCACTGACATACGGGAAACCGACCAAACACCTTTGTATTCTATTGAAACTTTAGGAAAAAAGATCCCTAGGTCATATAAGACGTGTACGAGTCAACCCCGCCTTAATCTGAGGCACCATGGGACCGGGACCACCCAAACTGCCTCTCTTTTGTTCCAAATGGACAATATTTTATGTACATATGCCAAACTGATCAAACGGATTATAGTTGTGTTGAAACATTAGGAAAATGATCTAAGGATCATATGTGATGTGTACGAGTCAACCCCGCCTCAATCGGAGTCCTAGTGTGGCCGACACCACTCAAAGTGCCACTTTTTTTTAAATGTACTTAATTTTAAGTGAAAACAACAACTGTCATACAGAAAACTAACCAAACTCCTACGTATTCTGTTGAAACATTAGGACAATGATCCATGGTTCATATGTGACGTGTATGAGTCAACCCCGCCTCAATCCAAGCCGCGGTGTGGCTGGAACCACTACAACTTTCTCTCTTTTGTTGAAAATGGACTAAATTATAAGTGAAATCAACAATTTTCATACGAGAAACTGACCAAACGCCTTCTGATTCTATTGAAACTTTTGGAAAATGATCCATGTGTCATATGTGATTTGTACGAGTCAATCCCACCTCAATCCTAGGCGCGGTGTGACTGACACCACCCAAACTGTCTCTCTTATGTTAAAAATGGACAATATTTTATGTACATACGCCACACTGATCAAACGGATTATGATTGTGTTGAAACATTAGGAAAACGATCCATGGCTAATATGTGACGTGTACGAGTCAACCCTGCCTCAATACGAGGTCCATTGTGGCCATCACCACTCAAAGTTTCTCTCTCTTTTTTAAAATGGACTTAATTTTAAGTGAAAACAAAAACTAACATACGCCAAACCAACCAAATGCATCTAGATTCTATTGAAACTATAGGAAAATGATCCATGGGTCATGTTTGACGTGTAAGAGTCAACTCCGCCTCAATCCGAGCCACGGTGTGGCCAGGACCACTCAAACTGTCTCTCTTTTTTCAAAATGGACTAAATTGTAAGTGATATCAACAACTGACATACGGGAAATGGACCAAACGCTTTCTAATTCTGTTTAAACTTTAAGAAAACTATCCATGGGTCATATGTGACATGTACGAGTCAACCCCGCCTCAATTAGAGTAACTGGGGGGCCGTAACCACCCAAACATCCTCTCTTTTGTTTATAATGGAAAATATTTTACGTACATACGCCAAACCGATCAAACGGATTCTGATTGTGTCGAAACTTTAGGAAAATTATTCATGGATCATATGTGACATGTACCAGTCAACCCCGCCTCAATCCGAGGCCCGGTGTGGAACTTATGGAGTCACAATTGATGAGACTCCTAAGAAAATACATTTTCACCATATATTAGAAAAGTGGTTGTCATATGAAGATTGAAAAGGGTGTAAATAATATATATTAGAGATATTGAAACTCTCATTAAACTATACTGGATGATTGTTTTCATATGAAGATTAAAATGGGGAATTATTCACCATGTCTCTAATCAATGAGGTGGTGTTTTTTTTGTTGTATTCAGTTTGTCCCTATTTTAAGTCTTATTTTGTATGTAGGTGTATGTAGTGGAGGGGCTACTAGAGGGACTACTGTGAAACAATTCTAGAAATACACAATACCAAGGGTTTACAACCGTTGGTATACTTTGAGAAATCATTATACCAATGGTTCAATAAACTGTTGGTAAAGAAACTATCCCAAAGGTTACAAACCGTTGGTATAGTATTTTTTATTGAACAAATGCCAATGGTTTCATTGAAACCATTGGAAAAAAAAACTATACCCACGGTTGTAAACCATTGGTATAATATAAAAATAATATAATTCTCAGCGGTTCTAAACCATTGGGTAAACCTATACCAACAGTTCAACAAGAACCGTTGGAAAATCAATACACAGAGTGGGCTATTCCAGCGGTTTAGTTCAAACCGTTGGTATAGATCTTTCCCCACGCCTTACTTCCCTACGGTTTGTACAACCGTTGGTATAGAATATACCAATGGTTTTCTAGCCTATACAAACGGTTTAGAACCGTTGTTTTATCCTCGATTTCCAGTAGTGCTAGTCTACTGGGTTCGAGCTTGTCACACCCACATCATTTGTTAATGTGAAAGAAAGAAATGAAAATTAAAGGTGATTCTCTCAAGATGTTTGGAAGGAAAATTTCTAAAAATTCACATAAATCTTTTGATTTTGAACACAATATAAGAATATGAGTTTTTTCTATTATTTATGTTACATAACATAGGGAAAATTAGGTATCAATTTTTCATTAAATATTCTAATGTTTGAAAATTAGATTAGGACTATACCTTAATGGAGATAAATGAAAGTTGAGAGGAATTCAACTAAATTTTTCTTATTAATGGATTTTTATTAAATAAAAAGAAATGGTACAAGAAAAAATATACAATCAAGGAACACCCAACAACCATAATGAAAGAGTTATGGTGATGGTGTTCATAAGCCCAAATTTCAAATTAAAAGCATCAAGAACCTCTTAATAAAGATGGGGTGAACTCTGGATGTCAATCAATATGATCATACTCACTTTTCAAATCATAAAGACACTCCAGGAAATCTAGGTACACTGATTTCATTCCATTTTCTTCAATGAATCATGACACTCCAAATGTATCAAAGAAGTATAAAAGTATGCCACTCTAGGTGCATCAAAGAAGTAGCAATCTCTATGCAGCTACTGTTGTCTCAGATTTAAGCACCACGAGGATAATTCTTCACCTCTAGCACTACCTGAAGTTCTTTATCAATAGATTAGACAACTTGAATAATGTTTTCACTATTTTTATCCTTATAAGACTCCAACCAATCCATGAATGCAAATGTATTAAGGAAGTTGAAACTCATTGAGTTATAGGTGTAGAAATTATCAACAATGATCGAAAACTAGGACACTCTATTCTTGTGGAAAAAGTGTAGAGAATAACTCTAAACAAGCTACTCAATAGAAGCTGAAAAAGTAATACTAACTCCAAATAGGCCCAAAGGACATATAAAAAACTCAAGAATATAAAAATACTTATATTTCAGCATCAACCAGAGATGAGCATAAATGAAAAAATGATAAAAGTTAAGGGCATAAAAATAGAAAAAAAAATTGTAGCCAAAGAAAAATGAATGAGAATGTGACATGATGATCACTATTAGCAATCAAGGAAATATTAGTTAAGGAACAATGATCCTCCAATGTTAGGAAAAAAATTTCTAGTGTATACAAAACAAATAAAAATAAAATAAAGTTCCATGGATTTTGATATAATGAAATGATCTATGATTTTTTGAAGAATGGGTCATTTTTATCATTATTATTGGTTTATAAATACCAATCCTAACTCAGTTACATCCAACATATTAATGACACGAAATATGAATAAAAATAAATGTGGGAGAATGAATAAGTCTTACATGAATTAAAATGAAAAATAATTTACAAAGAATATTTCATACAAGAATAAAGTAATAAAAACTGTGAAACTATGTAAAAGATGAATATTTCAGGTAAGGAAGTGTTATATGATATATAATTACAAAATATCTATGAATAAAAATTTTACAAGAATATAGATCTACCATAAAATAGAATCAATCTGAGAAATACACTAGTGAATCAGAATTATGGACGAAAATGATGACAAAAAAGATTAGGTCCATCATATGTTACCTTTGATGACTAAGTTAAATGAAATTAAGTATCTGAATAAGATTTTTATTTTAGCCGAACATAGTTTAGAGATGTTTATGTCACAGTCACTTGGATTTTATATGTCAGAGAAAAAGTTACATAATTCAAAAATTAAAATCTTTTTCTATTTATTAAAACCAGTCCTAAATAAAAGTTTCAAAATATTTTGAAAGTATATATATATGTGTGGTCTATATAGTTAAAATCTGAGAAGATGATGGAAAAAGGGGGGAAAATAATTTATGTCCCTTTTAGTGTTTGAAAATTAAAATCCCCAAAAATAATAAAAACTAAAATTATTGGAAAGAAAATATTTTAGTAAAATAAGTTGTTAGATGGAAAAATAATGATAATAGTGTAATAAAAAAAATATTATTAATTTGAATGAGGATTTCATGTTGAGACAGATTTCTCAACCCTATTTCTCTAATATATGAGAAAAGAAAATTTCATAATATATATAAAATGGAATATAAGTTCATGCAATTTTAAAGAATAATTTGATTAAAAATGAAACTAGTTTTCCCACAAAAGTGTTAAATTGAAGTAAAATAGTTAAATTCTTGACAACCAATAAATTATAACATTATTTGGTGAAATGAAAGAGGATTGAATATTGAAATAAATAGAGGATAAAATGTTAGATTCTGATGGTGATGTTCTGGATACTAAAAATAATGAAAAATTATGATTATATAGACATGAACTATATTGATATTTTTTATCTAACCTTATGTAAAAATTAATTCTGAGATTCAGAGGGATAATTTTTATTTTTGATTCAAAAATAATTACATAAACAAGTTGAGTAACCATTTTATATGAATTTAATATTTTTTATTCATTCATCAAAATAGATATATGAAAAAAAAATCCAACAAACATAATTTGGTTTTCTCCTAGAATAAGTACAATTAAGTGGTAGTGTTTATTGAAAATTATATTGACAACTATAATTTCTATGTTAATCACTCTTGTTTTAGGCACCAAAATTTTTTTATATTTACTTATGGTTGTTTGATTTGTGGCTCATTGATTGAGGGAAGTGATAGTAAATGTCACTTAAAAAATCATGGTTGGATTTCTATTTAATGAAATATATGGGAATAATAATGAAATGATAGTTCCCTTAAAAATTAAGGAATTTAATTTATTTTCAATAATGTGGAGTAGAAATCATTTAGAGAAAAAGTAGTTAGTACTGAAAAAAAAATTCAAGGTGGAGATTGAATAACCAATCTTATAATAATGATGATGTTTTGTATTTATGGATGAAAACTATTTTCAATTAAAGTCAATGACATTCTAAGAATTTGATGTTGAAGATACCTTTTGGTTTTCTAGATTCCTCTTCACTATAATATCAAATTAAATATATTATAATTTCATTCTCTTATTCAATGAAATTATCATAGGTTAAAGAACCTTTCAAGCATGTTGTACTATTGTAATCTGACATTAATTTAAGACTAAATAAGTTCGCTAAAATATTTATGGCTTATATCCCCATTAGTAATTGAGATAAGTGAGTTTTAATGATCCTAAAGGTTGAATGAAATTTATTCATGTTATCAGAAGAATCAGATAATTAGGTGATTTCATCTACTAATATTTAGAGAAATAAATTGGAGTGTGGAAATAAGTTAAATCTGATGACTATAATATTATATTTATGTTTAAAGAGACATTGGATTATAATTTTGATATTTCATGAGAGTTTTATAAGTCTTAAAGTTTTTATTCTTGGTGAATTTTTTATTTACTATTTCATTGAGTCTTCAATGTATAATAAATTTTATAATTATTTTTAATATGAAATTATTCCAAAAAAATACTAAATTTTTCATTTAATTAATTAGATAGAATATGTAGATGGAAATAATAGAGAATATATAATGTTTTCCTATATATATAAGGAAAGAATAGTGGTTCTCACCTCCATAGAGAAAGTCCTAAAAAAATTTAGAGCCATAAAATGATGATAGATTTCAAAAAGCTGTCTAAGGATTGCAGTGACTTATTAAGGTATATTGTTTGGTTTTACTAATCTATATGGGATATCATCAAATAGGTACACTCTTAATAATTCCTTAAAAATATGGATATATTAAAACTATCTTACATGAGGTATGTGGGAGTCATTTTCTACCTTACCCTACTGTTTGTTTTTTCTTATCATTCCACCAGAATAAATTATCATGCAAAGAGAAGAAGCCAATCCACATGAGACAGACTCTCCCATATGTTTAGATATTCTGTCATTAAACGTTTCATAAGATATTTTTAGCTTGAATAATATTGATAAAGTGAATATTTTACAATTACTGTAATAAATTAAATAATGTTCATGAAGAAAATGAAAAGCTGCAAACAAAATGAAATCTCATGAGATAGTTAGAAGATGAAAGATTAAAACTAAAAAACTCAAGAACTTTTAGATTAGGAATTGAAATATAGATCATAGGTATTAAAGAATGTTGTGGAAATAGAATAAAAACTAGTTCAGTTAATGGTTATTGAAATAAAATAATGAACTATCGTATGATGATTCAATAAGTGCAGTGGAAGTTGAGAAAAATGGAATATGATGTTTGAAGAGTAAAAGAAGGGAAAATATGAGGGTATATAACAATGAAGAATAATGGGTTTTATAATAAAAGGAGGTTCTATATAAACCTTTTTTATGATTGTATGAGTATTAAACATTATTATAATATGTTCCATGAAAAACCATGTATTAATGAGTTGTGTTTTAATGGTTTTATAAGTTATAACATGAAACAATTTGATAGATATGTTTAGATGAGTTCACTAGAAAAAAATTTATTATAAGTAAATTCATGGGACTATCATAATATAAAATCATCTTCAATGTACGGATGGTTTCACAATAATACAATTGTAATTTTCTATGACTAAATCATAATAGATTAAGTGAATGGAGTGAGCAGATGATATGACTGGATGTTTTTATTTTAGAATAATAATTTTTATTGGTACAGGTTTAGGATAAAATAGATTCCATATGGATCATGAATTTTTAAATAAGTATGAGTATACTGAATGTAAACATAATTTGTTTAGGGTATTGATAGAACAATTTATATGTAGTGACCATTAATATAGAATATTTCTGATCATATTTTCAAGAATGATCAGTGCATTCATATAGGATATTTGATCATTTGAATATATTTAAACAAAACATATGTGAAGAGAAAAAATAACTGATTAAAATGAATTACTTTATAATCATACATTAAAATTCAGTGACATTATGTATATATTATGATGTTGTATTGTTATTGAACCAAAAATATGAAGGGGTGAAAAATATGTTTCAAATATTCATGTAAAATTTAGTTGAAGATATTGGTTAAATTTAAATAAATAAAAACAAATGAAATATAATTGTTAAATATATATGAGTCAAATGATGAAAAGAGTAGAAGATGATATGCTAAAAATAGGATTTTAGAAGCATTTGTGTTTTTTAGGGTCTCAATATCATGTAAAATGATAAATTAATGATGAAATATTTTTACATAAATTAATTTTTATAATATATCATAATGAATATTTTTAATAAAAGTTTTGTTATACTGAAGTGAAAAACAATTAGTGAATGGATGTAGGAATACATGTCTGATATAATAAGACATAAATTATGTGAGAAATTATTCAAATTAGTTGATATAGTACATCAGACAATGATAGAAAAAATTTCATTTATGAGAAGTCATATTAATTTTGAAGTTTATTATTAGGATGTTCGTAATTTGATATTCATGTAAGGAAGATCAAAATTTTTGGATTAATTGAGAGAGTAGTTGATGTCATATTTTTAAAATATTTATCCTGAATATGATATTTTATAATTTTTGTGAAGGAATAAAAAATCAAATGGTAAAAATCATTGAATTTGGAATATTTAAAATCATTGATATTATCCTAAAAATATGATCCGATAAAACGATGTGAGATCAATACTACTAAGAACAGATGTTGTGTAGAGGGAGTTACATCCTCGTGTTTTAAAAAGTATGGTTCGATAGGCCTTTTTACAAGACTGGAAGTTGACGTTTTGCGGAATGTGAATTTGATCGTTGGATCCAATTAGAACAATATTTAGAGCTAGAAAAACTTCATGTGCACCCAATAGATGTTTTGGATGATGGATTTCATGACAGTTTGAGTGATCCAATTTTTTTTACCAATAGTATATGGTAGTCTGATGTTTATTCCATTTTAATAAAATATTATAGATAACTAATTTTCTATCCATGAGGAATTTTTTAAATAATATTTGAATGTTGGTGATTCCAATGTACATAAGTCCACCATTCTAATAAACAAGTAGAAGGAAAATTTTAGGATATTTCTCATCACCAGCATAATATTATGGTTCTGGGGCTCAATATTATAATTTTTTTCTTGGGTTGTAGATAATAACTTTCCTTATTTTGACACTTATGTTAATAGTGACAAATAATAACCAAATATATTTAGGAGTAGGATTATCACACTAAGGTAAAACCTCGTAAAAGCCCTTTTTTAATATTTCCTTTTATTTAAGTATGTTTCATAAGAGAATAATTATTAGGATAACATAATAATTATCACTAAATCCTAACTAATGACAGTGGTTTGATATAATTAATGTATGAAAATAAATTTAGTTTACTTTGATCTGTAAAAATTTGGTAACCCAAATTTAACCACCCCACCCTCTTAGAGTGATAGCATGGTCCTCTAAGACTAACATTTAAGAATATAAAACCCAAGTTTGAACTCTTGAACTAACTAAGTTACCTCTTTCCCTTATGTGAGAATAAGAGGACTATGGAACTGACTGGTATGTAATTTATTCTAGTGTAGAGCACATACAGATCATCTACCTAGTTACCAATTATATAACCCCATGATTTTGGGACATTTTTTTCCAAATTAAATTGATATTTTATATATTTCTAATTTCACACTACACTAAATGTATCTTGTGTTCATCTATTATTGAATTCTATACCATGTTAATCTTTCTCTACACTCAATACTAAGATATATTTATTTACATGCAACACTGAGTCCCTATGAAACATCATTTTATTATAATAATTATTTAAATAATAAAATTTTAACCTAACCATTAGAGTGAATGGTATTAATAGGATTTACTAAATTGTGAAATTATTCTTTACACATGTATATATAATTATTTTACTAAGTAATTATAAATTTATGTAAAACCTTTTCTAAAATGAAAGAAAATGTTTTCCTGAAAAAACAATGCACAATTTTTTTTAATATAAACAAAATAAAACAAATTATATTATATATATGATATATATATATATTCAATATATGGTATAAAATACAATTTTATGTGTTTTCTATACGTGATATAGTAACTAATCTATTTTTTTAGAAAAGAAGTATTTCCCTAAAAAGGTAGTTTTACCACGTTTTGAAGGAACACTTTTTTTAAATATTTTTTTGGGACCTTTATAAGTTATATTTTACAAAATAAGATTCTTAATTTAAATAAATATATCAAAATTTACTTTGGATTAATTTTAGGTTTTTTCTGATAAGTTTCATATTTTCATGAATAATGAAAAATTCTAAATTTTAATTGAATGTAGTGTTTTTCAAGAAAATAATTTATATTTTTAAATTTTATATTTGATTAGTTTTATTGTATAATTATATCACTTTTTTATAATTTAATAAAATTATGTTAATTTGAATATTTTTAATTTTTAATTTTGATATAATAAGATTTCAGCCTTTCCAACGTTTTCACTTTAAAACCCTATTTTCTTGTTCTATAAAAGAGATTAATTTTAAATTATTCAAATGAAATTAAATTTTTTTAATTTTGAAATATGGATTCCATATTTATATTCAGAAGTTAAAAATTTAGTAAATATTTCCCTTTTATTTCTAAACAATATAAATCATAATTTTAATCATTTTTATTACAACTATGAAGGATAAATTTGACAATTAAGGATAAAAATAATATTATAAATATTATAAAAATAACATACCACTTTCCCAAATGTTATTGGATAAATTAAATTCAACCCTTTACACCTCAAATTTTTGTATTTAATAATTTAATTGACACGTTTCCCTGAAATTGACTTGGATATTATGAAAATCAAAAGAGTTACAAAATGTTAAACTCTTACTTTTAATTAGTATAATACTTTTAATTTTTCATTAAGTTAAAGATATCGATAACTATGTATATTATTCTAAATTATAAAAGGTTTATCTACATCATGGTATTTTATTTTAATATTTTTATTAAAAAAATAAGTTTCGTAAATAATTACACAATGATGATGGAGAAATTATTCAATTAATGAAACAATCAATTAGATGGTTTTATAAAAACTAAAAGAAAAAATATTGTTTGTAATTAAGGTTATACGTAAATTTTATAGGTAAATATGACATGTTAGGGGTGTATTTATGTAATTTATTCAATGTTATCATTTGGGATAGATTTTCATAATGTCAATGTAATAAATAGTTTCAAAATTGACACTAATGATATTTTATAAAAATAATACATTACTAAATTATTTAAAATCATAAAATTAGAAAATAAAGACAAATGGGAAGTTATATCATAGAAATTATAATAAATGTCCATTTATGGTTCAATTTACTCCTTATAAATAAAAATATAAACCATTTAATATTGAAAATTGTATTATCATCGATAAAAAATAATTAGGTTGACTATAGTTTAATAAAAATATAATGTTTAAAATTACACCAAAACCTATCTAAAATATATATTTTTATGTTATTATCACCATATACTACATTTTAATTGAATTATATTCCATTTGAAGGTATTTGTATTGAGATTTAATTTATTTTAAATTAATCCTTTGAGGAATTTTAAAAGGGCCCCCTCCCTCTCTTATAAAAGGGAACCTTTCTTCTCATTTATTTTCACTTAATAACCTATTTAGATCATCCAAAAAATATATAAATATCTTAAATAATCCCCTCAATTTGTAATAGAATCGTCAAATTTGGTAAAAATACAACCAAAGATGTCTTTTTTCACAAATCAAAAGTAGACACCAAAATAAGAGGTCATGTTCATCAGTGAACATTTTTTTCGTTCAATACTTAATACACTTAAATTATATTTATTTACTATTTATATAATAACCTAAGTATGAAAAATAAAATAATATGTTCTTATATTATGCTATATTCCTACCCTCACACACACTTTCATCAAATGAGATAGACAATCATCATTCATGTGTACACGGGATTACCACCTCGCAAACTGATATCATGTTAATTTTCTATTATAACATTTCAAGATTCAGAATAATGATGATACTTCTATTTTTATATCATATATATGATATTAAAGATTTATTTATGCTTTTGGAATTATTATATAAGTCGTACCTTCATGCTTTCCATTTTTTAAATATGAAAACTTTGTTTGTAGACATGTAGACTATCACCTCCTCAAAGCGATGTGATTCATTCACACATTATGTGGAATGTATTATGGATGGGTTTACTAAACGTATATGATAAATATAAAATAATAATTCTACTATAATGATAATATATATATCATTTACTTTATTTATAATAATACGTTGTGAAAATGGAAACATCGTTCGTATGTAAAGCATACCATCTATGTGAACGGTGTATTTCATTTTCTATTTCTATATATTATAGATTACTAAAAATACTAAAAAATATATAATCTTTATATCATGGTTATCATTATAGATATAATAAAATCATGATAGAACTAAGAGGACCAAAAATAAAAACACATGATAAAAACAAAGCGAATATTACCTAAAGTGTAACATTAACATTGAATTGTTAATAAATGGGTTATATAATGTAATAATAAAATAATATATTCTATTAGATATAATAATATTTTTTGGTGATAGATTGATTATAAAAAAAATTTATGAGTACGATGAGATTCAGGACTTGAGGAACAGGATTTTTGTCTCACTTTTATTTCTATGGGACACAAGCCTTTTACACTACTTGTTTATTTTGTGTGGTGTATATAATGACCATGAATGTATTTTATGAGTATTATTCTGAATATTATTGTATTTTAATATCCATATAATTTTATTTCTTTATTGGGTCATATGATTCTATTAATTATATTGTGATAAATGATTATTTCACAATCACATCAATAATCTGGATACTTTCATTTTAAATCGCCATTATAGAATATTTATCATCCACATCCATATATTCTAAAAATATTTTTATTTTATTTATTTTATCCAATGAATTTTAATTTTTATTTTTACCCATGATTTATTTTTTATGAAATAGTATGAAACAAATATTTTATTCATTTTCTAAACAAATTTCTCAGTAACATTAGTGAAAAACAATTTATAGAATATTTTTTTAACTTATATGGCATGAATGGAATCTTCCACCATCATGATAACTTATTTATTAGAAGCATCCTGTAAAATAATAGAATTAAATTTTCAAATAGAATTTTTTTCTTTATAAATGTTTTTTATTTTATGAAAATAAAATGTTTTGAAATATGAAAATATATTTTTCTCAAGGATTTTCTCAAATGATATCATAAAATCGTTTTACATTTAAAACAATGTTATTTGATTTTACTTATGTTTCAATAGGGATATTATAAAATGATATCATTATTATTATTTTTCAGAATAGTTATATGTTTAGGAATTATAATTCATTCCCATGAGTTATGTTATGATGAAATGTTTTTTAAATCAATTTTTATGGGTTCTATTATGAATATGTTTTTACAGAAAAAATGTGTATTGTTTCCATTGTGTGATGGGTGGGACCTATATATACCTTTAATACATTGGGTAAATATTGAAAACTCTTTTGGTATATATTATATGAGTTGACCTGATTTCATGTTCATAATTTTATGCATTGACAATGTTTTTATTTACATAATTTTATGTGTGGATCTTGTTTTCATGTCTATATATTTATGAAAGGCCCTGATTTCATGTCCTTAATTTTATGAGAGAACCTCTTATAATGTATACATGTTTAAATAGTTACAATTTTATTTTTATTCCACAATTCCATCTCTTATTTCAATGTTATGATCTCATGTATTATGTTAATTGATTAAATTATGAATCAGACCTCATGAACATACAATCATTAATTAAATGATTTCATGATTATGATATTTGATATGCATGGATTTCTTATCAATGTTATGACCCTGTTTTTATAGGATTATGCTCCACATATTCTTATATATCTTCCATGTTTAACTTTACTAAGCATATGAGATCACCTTTTCTTATATATCACTTCACTAGTTTATAACGACATTTTTTATGTAGTAGTAGTAAAGGGTAAGATCATTATGAGAGATGTTGAATATCATTCACCAAATTAGAAGAATGTTTTTTATGTTTCCAAACTAACCAAACTATTAGGGTCCTAAGTCATGTGGTTTTTTAGTGTAATGAATATTAATTTAAAAATAAAAAATATCCATCTATGAAAATCATGGTATTTATATATATATGGTTACCATGAAATAAATATATTTTAGGTGAGAATGAAATTGAATAAAATAATCCATGAGGGGATTATTTATAAAATCCAAAAAATAAATCACACATATCACCTATAATAATCTATCATGAAAAATAATATTTTAAGACCATTCCAACATCGCATAATAATAAATCTGTATCCCAAAAGCTAGAAAAATCACATATATATATATAGAATGTCCAAAATGAAATAGGGATAAATTATAGGGTATCACGACATTAATAGTCATTTCCACATAGTTCCTATGGATCCTTAAAATATGAAGATGTTATCCATGTTTCTAAACATCATTCATAATAATATTCATAAAACAACTTGTAAAACTAATTTTAAAAAGACCTTATTCTTCTAAAACCTTATAAAATCCAATAAAGGGACATCAAGTGGAAAATAAATTAAACAAGGTCTAAAAAAACCCCCTTTTTGAAAAACGGTCCCTTTTTAAAATATAAAAAAATCAGTTTGAAATCAAAACTACATCCCACTACACTATTCCATTTGATATTAATTTTAAAATAACCCATGGAATATAAACAAAAACATTAAATGCATAAATATTATAATACCCCTTATGAAAATTATAAATTATTTTGAAAAAATTAACTAAGCAAACAAGATGATTATATATAACATTTAATTAATAAAAAATAATATTTGAAACAATTAATATTTTCATGATATTTTGATGAATGGAATTTTATAAAATCCTAACCACAATAAAGTGGAAAAAAGTCTCTTTCAGTTGTGAAAACTAAACCACACAAGAGTAAATCCTCTAAAATACTAAAAACTGTAATGACCTAAATTTGAACCATGCCTTACCTTAGATTCATTCCATGTAACCATTAAAGCACAAGAGATAAAAGAACATTTCGGGATATGGAAGTAGAGAGGAGTGTTAAAGAATAAGAAATAAAAGAGTGTATTTTCCTTTAAAACCCACTTCAAATCCATAGAGAGAAAACACTAATGAAATGTGGAATATGGGAGAAGAATATAATATCTCTTATCCAGCGCAAATGAATGAAATGATGTATTAGGGGAAGAAAAAATGAGTTAAATTATGTTTACTTAAAAATATATATTCATATTATAAAGGATTTGGGTAGCTTTCAATGATTGGTTACATGATTCTGTATAATCAATCAGTTATGTATCTTAAAATAAAATAGTGTTGAACCTATCTTATAGTCTTCTTATCAATTTTACTAGAAAATTTACCAATATTTAATGTTCATCCTATACATAACTTTTCCCACATGGTCAGTTTATATATATTTTAAACCATGTCCCAACCAAGTACACTATAATAGAAATGTATCCCCTCCCCCACACATTTTATCTACATAGTTAGAACTAATAATTAACTACCTTTTTCACCATCCAAGTTCACCACATATTCAAAATATGTTGCCTAAAACATTTGAAATCCCCAAAATTAAAAAAAAAACTACCAATAATTTAATCACGTTTAACACTACAGTGGCATGAGAATATCAAAATTTGAATGAATTGAATTAAAATAACTCCCTTATTATCACATGTAGAGCCTAATTCATTTATAATGGGGTAATTGAACAATCTAGCGTAAAATTCAATATTTCATATTATAAATAAGTGAAAATAATGAAAAATTGTACTTGTATGCATACCTAATAGACATAATTTTATTGGATCCAAATTAAAAATTAGTAATAAGATTGATCAATATGAAAATAAATTGGGAAAAATGAAAAACTTATTTCCAAGGGTATATTCAAGTGGAAGTCATTAACATAGAGGATAATTATTATCCTATCATACAAATTAAATAAATAAATTTATTCATGGATATTTCTCTCACAAGAAGGTATTAAATATTTCCAATGAATGTAATGATAACATTTTTCAATGGGTCTATTAATGTAAAGGTATGTATATAATAAATTAGTTATTTCTAAAAGAAAAATAATAAAATCATTGTTTTCCATTAAACATGCCCTTATATTGGAAAAATGGAGTTTTTTATTCTTTGTATGCCACACTTGATCGTTTTTTTAGGAAACTAAAATTCAAAAGATTCTTTTTTGATTTATGTATACATTTTAAAATTATATGTGATAACATTCCATGCTTTTGTGTATGTTGAAAAAATATTTTGGAAATAAAACTGATTCTTATAATAATCTAACAAAACTGAAGAAAGGTGAATTTCAAATTTCCATGACAATATAACTCATATATTTTAAAATATTACATATTATTAAACATGATTTCATATTTATCCCACAAATAATTTATTATGTTAAATGTTTCTAAAATATTTCTAGAAGGACATCATGTAGGTATCAACACTCATCATGATTGGTACCAAAGTTAGTAAAAATTAATATGGAAAACAATGTACTCGATAAATTATTAAATAATCTGTAGTAATGTTTTTTTTAACTTTTACAAAACCTAATATTGTATGTGGATGATGCTCTAATGTAGTATTTAAATTTTATCCTATATATTAAACCTAAAGTTGAAATTTTTTTACTGAGATATATAAAAAGAACCACAAACTATGATTAGTGGTATAAAATAAGAAAAAATAATGATTTAATATACTATATTAATTTTTATTAGGATGTAAATATATTCTATAGGATTATAATAAGTTAAGAATACTTTTAGCTATTAGACAATTGAATAAGTTGACTGAGCAAGAAGTGAGAAATTATATCACATAGAACAAAAGAATCTAAATATATACTTCTTATTAAGTCGTTTATTGAATTTATTTAGATTAAAATGTAACTATATAATAGTGGTGAATATGTGAAATGGATAACAGTGGTTTGGTGTGATAATCAGAATGTGATTAATTTCCCTAAAAATAATGTTTGACACTTAAGAAATATATATATATATATTTAAATCATGTATCATTTCATATTTAATATGGTAGAATAAAGAGTGGTAAATGTATATAATTTTGGAACAAGTTATCTTGTGGTTGTTATATTCACTAAAAACACTAGTTAATTTAGGATTTGAGAAACACAATTATAACCATAGTGTATAACCATATCCCTCCTTCTGATGAGATTTATAAGGTACCCCGATTACCATTTGTATTTTATTATGGCTCATATGGTTGTTCTTGTTTTATGATTTATGAGGAGATACATTGTATGATGTTATTAACTATAAAATACAAGTTAGGAATGGTGGAATTTGAAATATTAAAAATGAATTAATATAAAAACATTTGTGAAATGATCTAATAATGTGGAAATAAGATTTGTTTTGAATGTTTGAGATATTTTGAAATAATATTTTTCTATTTATAAATTATATAATTGACTAATGTGAGATTTTATATATGGATGTATATACCTTATCATTGAATATTTAATACCAAATATAAATCTATAAATCTCACCTTTATATTTATTAATTAAAAGAGGAGGAATTTATTTTGTTTCAGAAGTAGAAGGAAAAATCTCAGAAATCAGTGGAATATTTTAAGGGGTATAATATCATAGATTTAATTATCTAATGGTATGGTGGGTTTGATTTTTTATTAATTGGAATCAAAAAATGTGTAATGAGTCTTTATGAATACTAAGTACTTGATGTTTTTTGTTATTACGTGTTGAAAAAATATATATGGGGGATAATTGGGACCATTTGATCATTGGATGATTCATTTGTTTTATTTTTTATCAATATTAATTATTATTTTATTTTTATATTTTTAGGGGAATAATTTGTTTCTGTGATTTTATGAAGTTTTTGGGAAAAAATTGAAATGTGATTAATTGTGATTTTATGTAATATTAAATTTAATATTTTAAAGGTTAAATAAGAGTTAATTAAAAAATCAAACAGCTACACAAGAATAGAAATCATGAAAATAATTAAGATATATATGATTAATGAGGATTTTTTAAATCCAATGTCTGATTCATTCAATTCTATGAAATATAAAATGAAAGTGTTGGAAGATTCTGTATGATTATATTTCATGTATTTTGAGCATTCATAAGTGAAAATGAAAAACTCTATTGGTCATGCTAGATTAACTTGTACATTTAGTGGGAGATGTGTGAGTATGATAAATATTCTGTTTATGATTATAGAAGCTATATAAAGTTTTTACATGCACCAAACAAGTTATTTCTTGTTGAGTTCATATGAAAATTAAAATGAAAATTACTACAATAATCTTAAGTATTTTTAAAAGAAGAAATCCAATATAGAATAAGGGTGATTATTAACTATGAAATATTTATGATTAATATAATACTTTCATTTAATTATTTGAAGTTTAAATATGAATGTTTTTTTCGGGAACTATAATTTTAAGAATCTTGATTAATTATGAAAGGGAATTTAAAATTATTTTATAGATTACTATATAATTCAATATATATGACAAAATTCTTGGATATTAATAGATATTATTATATGAATATTCAATAGATTGATAGGTAGTTATATGAAGGGAAATCGTATATTTATAAATATTAAAGAACAATGGATAATCAAAATGTCTTGCTGAAGAGAAAAAATACAGGTTTTTAGGGAGTAGTTTTTTAGAAGAGGTATTTATTAATATTTATGGCCTATAACCAGTATCATGAAGGGTTTTCTCAAATAAGTGAGTAAAGGGATTAATGGAGAATGAATCCTTGATTATCAATGCACAAGTACAATATTTGTAATGGTAGTGAGGTTATGCAAGTGTTTCCCTTCTATAAACATTATAATCACTAAAAAGTATGTGAATTTTTTTATAATAATACATTTATTAGTATATAATCATTAGATATAGCCTTGGTGAACTATGTAATTTTGGAGCACTCCATGTGATCATTCTCATTATTTCAGGTTGATATGATTCAGATGAGTTTAGGGTGATATGTGGTAGAACAAGTGGATCCTCTAACATGGGATTAATATCAAACTTCTAATAAGTTAGTACCATTATTCAACCCCCAAGGTATTCTGTTCAGACATTGGAATTAACAGAATAGGTTATGGACTATAATATTAGAATATTATCCCAAAAGGAGTAAGATAGAAATGAAAGATAAAGAGGTTCCGGTGCATTGTGAAAAAAAGTGTGAAATATATCTTAATTTTAAAATATTCCATAAAATGGAAGATGGTTCAAGGAACCCATGTGAAATTTTATATATAATAAAATGAGAAACATGGGAAACTAAATTCTAATTTTTCATTGATTATGATAAATTAGTTAACAAAAGGATAATTTTACATGATTACAATCATTCCTGAGTTCATTAGGATGAAAAACAAGTGTCTAATGATTTATAATTTATATGTAGTTGATATTTTGATGTTATTTATATGAGAAGATGAAAAAAATAGGGTTTTTTTATCATGAAATGTGTTATAAAAAAATAAAATGGAATACATACTGAATTAATTTCATTTTTATTTTATAAAACATATAATAAAACATGACTAAATTTCTATGTAAATATCTAATAGGAATGTAGTATCTGGGAGAGAAACTAAAATCATAGTGGAAATTCCCAAACCCATTCCTGTTGAGTATAAAATTATATTATTAATTTTTACATTATATGTTTACCCATCTATCAATATTTAGATTAAAATCTTAATAAGTAATAATTCTTATAAAAAAATTTAGCAATGATAAAATAATTATTCATATATAATACCTTCAATTTATTTTGATACTAATTTTTAATTACATATATTTAAATATTATAGATACATTTGATTATGGTTCTATTTTTGGGTTTTTAACACATTAAAAAAGATATAGGTGTTATAATAAGATGTCACAAAAAACAATAGACTGCTATTATGTAAAATATAATAAAATCAAACCCATTTTAATAGAGTTAAATGTTTTGAAAATGTATAAATAATATATAGTAATGTTCAAAATAGTATGGAAGTTAAGGAAGAATAATCATTGGTTGAAAAACTGCCGAATAACCAATTTGTACCAATATTGATGAAACTACTAGAATGAAACAAAATATATACATAGAGAGGTTGAATATGAAGTTATATTTTAAAAACAAAAATATATAATGTAGAAAAAAGTGAAATTTAAATTAACTCAATAAACAACAGAAATATCACAAGATAAACCATAATATTTTAATAAAAATATTGAATATATAAAATGATTATGTACCGGGAATGAAGAACTATATTAGATTGAGAAAATATCAACATGGGAAATTATTACTATAATTCAATAAAATACATAATTACAACCAAGAATATTTTTAGATACAACTTTAATGTCAAAGGTAAAGTAGTAAAAGAATATGGTCAAATTATTATACAAGTATTAATTATATTTTGAGTTTATTTTTTTTAAATAATCAATACAAAAAAATTCATTTCATTTATGTTATTTTAGTGTTGTTTTCCTAAAACGTTAATAATTTTTAAATTTTAAAAACATTTTCTAGAAATGAACCTAATTTAATGATGTTTCTAGAAAAAAATCACCAATTTAGTGATATTTCTAGAAAAATGTTGCTAATTTAGAAATTGTTCTTAAAAAACATTACAAATTTATTGATGTTTCATGTGGAATGTTATTGATTTATTGGTGTTTGCTGTAAAACATCCCTATTTTATTGATGTTTCCTTAATGTTCACCAATTTAGTGAGGTTTCTTGAAAAACATAGATAATTTAATGTCATTTATTTAAATTAATAACTAATTTAATAAAATTTCCGAAAAACATTGTGAATTCATTTATTTTTTTCTAAAAACATAGATAATTTAGGGACAATTGAGGAAAAACATTTCCAAATTACAAACATTTCTTATAAAACATCACTAAAATTATATATATTTATATAGATCATTTCCCCATATTATTGTAAATATATATATAGTCATATATGAACACATACACATATATATAAACATTTATATATATATAAAAACACACACATATATTAACTCATTTATTATTCGTATTTTGTTTTCAAAAGGGATATAATAGTTAAAATTTCTTGATCTAGTTTATCATTAAACTTATATTTGGGGGTTTCATGATTTTAAATACATTTATCTTCGATGTGTTTTTCCATACACCTTTTCCATCATTAGATATTCATGTTATGGAATGAAACATGGGAATAGTAAATTTAAGACTGGTTATTCTTTGAATTCATGAATGGAGTTTAATATTTTACTTTAATGAGTTTAAAGACACCCACACACAATTATATATCAAAATAGATGGCCTTAATTGGGTATTATAGCATCCAAAAATCCAATATGATATTTTTTTAGAAATAGGTAGTCCAATCAGTGTAGATTTTACTACTAAATAAGTTAATTTTGGGCACTATTATAGGGTTCTAGTTGATGTGGATATTAGTTCAACCATGATTGAAAATATAGTTCTTTCAAAACAATAGGAAGAAATAAACCATATAATTGAGTTTGAAAATATGTCTTTGTATTGTGAATGTTGTAAAATTTTAGGGCACTCTAAGAATAATTTCATAGGGGCTCCTTTTTGTTTTAAATTTCATTTGAATGTCCATGAACATCTCCAATGTCATTGGTGGGATAACAATGTGAGTATATAGTTTCACCAACTTCGGATCAGTCCACAAGTGTTGATGTTCTACTCACTATATCCAAGAATATTGATAATAAACATAATGAGATTCCTATAGACATTGATAGCTCTGTGCAAGGAAATAAAGTTTTAGATTTAGGTTATATGACTAATAATTAATTCTTATATGATGTTTCTCCATTTTGTGATAAATATAGTCTTGTATCCCCTGTTTAAATTCCTAAAAAACCTAGGTATTTATCGGATGATATTTCAAATGGTGACCCTTCGGTTTTTGGTTAATTAACATTAAACTATCTAAAACTTGTAGATTTGTGCACTGAGTCTACAGAAATGGATTCGGTGGACAGTCAAAAATAAAATGAATCTTTGGTTCAAGCCAGTGAAAAGTTCATCTTACGGTAGGAAGTGATAATGATTACATCCAATAATCACAAAGGAAATGCTAATATTCATGTCCAAATCTAGAATAAAAAGTATCATAATCAAGAATAAGGTATGTATGCTCCTTTTTTATTAATGATAAATTCACCACAACACAAAGAGTGTCCAACTCATATATAAATTCTACAAAATTTACTTATATTATACTGGATTCTTGTCCTAATAAGACTATGAAAAGGGATTTTATGGCCTTAGGAAAACTAGATGGCCTAAAAAATATTGGCAATGAGATGTTGTTCACTCCCTAATGTGGTTCTATCGAAGACTCTACTGATGCTTCTTCAAATTAGAATTCTAAATGAGTGGTAGGGGAATGGGAACACACCCCAATTGATCAAATTCATAGGTCTTCAAATTCCTAGAGACATGGGGTGTCTTAACATCCTGCCCCCGAAAAAATAGAAGGGGTGGTAGGAGTTACGGATAATTCCCCTACTGTGGACTTACAAACTCCATCTGATCATATTTTTTTAATGAAAAAATCATTATGATCTAAATTTTTTGGACTTCATATCAAAGGAAAATCATTTGATTCAGAAATGGTTCCAATATTCCCAACTATTGGTGTTTAGACTATTACGGTTGTTTCAACTCTTAAGACTCCCATTCATTCAAAATATTGTATTTGATCTAATTTTTTCTGTCCTGTGATTGTTAAAATATCACTGATGGTTCTTAATCACAACTCCATCAAGATACTTTCATTATGTAGTTAGAAAGAAAATAAAAGAAAGGAGGTCCTAACAGGTTCTCGAGCAGAAGACGCAATGGGTAGTGTTGACGCTGGATTTTCGAATGATGAAGGTGGGCTATGGTTTCAAGCCAAAGCATGGGGCGAGGTCGACATCCTCATGGTTGGTGTGGTTGTGCCTAACACCATAGTTTGTGTACACCCACTCGAGCTACTTATATTCTTATATCATTGGTTTTTTCTGGTTATCTATGCCCCTCCATGTACTTTGGTTTTTTTACTATTCAATTATGGGACCGCATAACCTCAAAATTTAAAAAATATTTATATACAAATATTTTTGTATAGAAATATATATATTATAAATTTAGTCATGATTTGTTTGAAAATGTGTCTATTTTAGTGATATTTTTACTAGTGTTTTAAAATATGACTAATTATATATATATATATATAATTATCATTATAATTATATATGTGTATACAAGCACATATATATAAATATATATATATAATTTAAAATATATATATAATAATATAAACATATGATATATATAATATAAAAATATATTATATATAAAATATAAATAAATACTATATATATAATATAAACATATATTATATATTATATATTATATAATCATACATATAAACAGAATATATATATAACATAAACATATATATATATAATATGAAATAATAACATATGTATACAAACATAAAATATAAACTTATATATATGTATATTAATATATATATTATTTTTAATTTTTGAAATACAGATACATTTATAAACATATATAAACAAAGACACATATATTTAGATATATATATATATTAAAATATATAAACATGGAAAAAAAATATGTAATTTTATATAGATATAAACACACAAATCACACATATAAATATTTACATATACGTATATTTATATATAAGTACACCTATATATTTTAAATTTACACATGTTTTTAAGAAAACCTAATTTTTTTTTTGAAATTTTTACCTGTATTTCAAAACATAGAGAATTATATATATCTATACATATACATATATATTTATACACAAAACACACACACATATATATACATACAAACATATATGTATAAACATATATATATTTATAATCATAACATATATATAATATAAACATGTATATATATTTATATAATATAAAAATATATATTAACATCAAATATAAACATCAAATATAAACATAAATACATATATAATATAAAATATAAACATATATATATATAAACATTAAATAAAATATTTAAACATATATATATATGTATATTAATATATAAAACTATATATATCTATATGTAATATATTAGTTTTAAAAATAGTGAAATATATTTTTATTTATAAATATAATAGAATATAAATTTATATTAACAATTTGAATAGGTGAGGTGTCCCAGTATTTATGTATAATCCTCTAAATTTTGGTTTTAATTCCTTATGGAGGTAGATTTGCTTCCTAAGCAGGGGAGAAATGTGTTTAGTATGTAGGAAGCATGGATAGAAGGGAGGAGGTTGGGAGGTCGTGGTATGCAGTGTGCTTCTGCAATTCAATGTGGAAGGTGGTAGGATGGGAGTCGGGGCATGCAGCAACCTCATAGAGGTAAGGTTTTGGAGGTTAGGGTGGGTAGTGTCTCTGGTGGGTGGAGTGTTGCAGTGGGAAGCGTTCAAGGTGAGATGTTTTCTAGAAACTTCAGTAAACGATATGTAATTTACCAATATTTCTGAAAAACATTGGTAATTGAAGTGTTAGTAAATATAAATTTTTATAAAAATATCAATAGAAAACCACAAATTATTTTTTAGAAACATCCGCAAATGAAAATTCATTTACCGAACTTTCTAAAAAAATTGGTAAATGAGTTGTCTCTAAAAAGTGACGTTTATAAATGTTGTTAATATATCTCTGTTTATAAACGTCACAAATTTGTGAGGTTTATAAATGTCACTAATTAGTGATGTTTATAAAAATACCTAAATCCTCTATTTTGTGAATTTATCCAAATTAGTGGCACCACATTTAATGATGTTTTGTAGAAATGTTAGTAAATGAATTATAGTCGTTTTAAAATTTCTATAATGAAAAAGAAAAGTTTCTAATTTATTTATTTTTCAGGTGAATATTTTTTTCCTACTATAAAACTAAAATCTATTATATTATTCTTTTTATTTTATTCTCATATAAAATATATGGTATTCAAAATAGAAATTTATTATGAATTAAAAAATGGTGTGTTCTTATATAATGTTTTAAATTGATAATGTCGAAGGTTTTTTCCTTGATAAATAGGTAAAAAGGTTTTCAAGATGAAGAAATCACATTATAAAAAAATAAGATTAATTGGTGTGGTATTCGATACATGATTTCTATTTCATAAATATAAACATGATAAAATGTGTTTTTGATAATAAAGTGCCATGTGTATTGTGTTGTTACACTAAGAGGGTTGTGGTGAATCAATATTGAAAAATTTTACCAAATTAATCTATCCAAAATTTTTACCCCTTTTTATTTAAACTTATACTACCTATTAAGATTACTAGATCTCATATTTTCTCAAATACAACAACTACAACAAAAGTATGAATGGAATGTGAAGGGAATAACATGGTATTTATAATGTTCATTCTCTATGTGGGTACTTAATACTTTTTGCGTTTTATTGTAATCTTAAGAAACATATTTTTGGGATATAACATAAGTGAATAATAGTGGGTAATAATCACCATTTATCCTTTTTAATTTTTCCTCCTAATCTAAATCTTCACATTTTTATTCAAGTAAAGATTTCCATAAATTATATCCAACAATCTTATGTTTATCGAGTACAATGATGGTATTGATTAAACATTAACTACTAGTCATAAACGGTCCACCTCAAACAAAATAAGGACAATATTTTCCTTTAGACTCTGAATTTCATTTGGTCAACTCTAAGATATTCTTCACCAACATTTTCCTTTTCCTTCCACTATGTCAACAAATTCAACCCTATATAAGTCAACCATGTACTCTAATTTTCAGAAACATAAATTTTGGTGTATAAAATCCTCTAAGGTCATTAGAATATAGAATATATACACAAAATTCTATTAGAAAAATTAATTTCACTATATTGACCTTTATTAACATTTGGAAACCACTTCTGGAAGTATTTGTATCTTAAATCTCGATTACCTCAATTGTTCAACCCAGAGAATGATTTTGTATAAAATAAGGGCCAACTTATCTTTTATCACCTCTCAATACAACATCACTAGAATAATGTTGTGACTGATACACCATTTATATAACTAGAATCAATAAGAGATATAATGAGACTATATACCTATAATTTCAAATAAATATTTACTCAAATATAATTTTTATCATCATCAATGCATTTGAATATGTTTATATCATACTTTTTATGATGTCTTAAAAACACCACTATAAAAATATCTAAATCGCTCATAAATCATTTTTAGAAAAAAATTCCCCTAGTTAATTGGGTATCTTTAAAATCCACTTAATAATCATCAAATTTTCTTTGACTTCACATAAATTTTAAGTGAAATCATCTATAATCTTTCCAAATTCTAAATTTGGATATTTTTTCTTACAGTTCATCAAATATCATTATAAAAACTCAAACACCCATAATATTTAAATATTTAAACAAATTCTGTTATCCATTGTTAGAATAGGATATTCTAACATGTGTTTCGTGAATATCTGTTCAAAATTGTGAATCTAATATCCCATCTTCATAAATTCCCATCTTTTTTTATTCTGATAAGTACTACTTCATCTCATATGAACTCCTTCAATATTCACTCTTTGTAATCAATGTTCTTTTGGAATTTAGTGATTTTAAATCATGAATTTCATTCGAGTATCATCTCAAATTTTATATTCAATGAACCTGAATTATACAAAGTGTTTCTTTCACATTATTGAATCCATCAGATTACAGACCTTCTTTTATTTATCTTTTAGTTCTCAAATTATAATGTTATCTATTTTCATACATCTATAATTCCTAATAATTTTTCGTCTTTTATCCTCTCGATCATTCAATTTTAGATTCATTTCTTTTAAAACATTGGATTTACCTTATCCTATTAATTTATCTGTATTATTGACTCATTTATTTTTTGGTACTTGGTGACTCCCTTCATTGTTTCAACTTTTGTTATAAACATATATATTTTGACGAATAATATTTTTAAATAAGCCTTAACATTTGTTTATTCATCTTCTAGATTCATCTTCCAGAATCTCATTAGATTAGTTATCTGATTTTTTTAGTTCTCAATCACCCCAATCATCATCTTGCTTATACTTAAAAAATATTTTCACCCAGTAGTTTCCATAGGAAAACATCCAAATCTTTTAAATCCATAACATCGGATGTTCCAACATCCATTGACTTAAATAATCCTTCATGCTCCCAAGAGAATCGTTGACATCGGATGCTCAATAAATTATGGAATATCAACTAGATTCAGAATTAACCCTTAAATCATTCGATACACTTTCCAATGAATCGAAAATATAGAATCATCTTACCTAATCTCTTATAACATTCTCTATCTTCTGAGAATCTCCCACCACACAAATATTTCTGTTCTGAAAATGTCCCTCATAATGTACATTATATTTTGAGTGAGAGGAAAATACATATATCAATTTTAAATATAGATTCTATTTTTTATGATTAATTCAACATTATGTAATTATATGGAATCGTATTAGGTTCCTCTTTTATCCTTATATAATTTTGAATCATCCTTAAAAATATTATTCCCTTTAAATTTTCTCATAATTCCTTCATAGATTTTCTAATACTCAAACTCCTTAGCATCTACTCATTTGATCTCAACTACATCACGTAACATATAAATTCCTAACATCGTATAACAATAAACATTCCCTTGATAGTTAATTCGGTAAAATTCGTGAGTGATTCTAAAAAAACATATCCTCTAGCATTTTATTTTTCCTAAGTTAAAGTTTTATAAATGAATCTTATGAATTCACGTCATCTTAGACATCACTAAATCTCAAAAAATTTACTCTTTAATATGATTCATACCTATAAATATTTATTCAAAAATTACCTCAGTAGACAATACAAATTCTCATTTATTACCACATAAAATCAGCTCAACTAGTTTGTGTATTTGAATGATCCTATTCTTTTCACCTATATAATATCTCCCCAATAATATTTTCAAAAATCTAACAAATATCCTCATGTATCATCAAGTATTAGATCTGTAATCTTCTTGTATTTATTAATTTAAAGTATTAACATTCAGTGTAAGAACCCGGTTTTTTCTGTGAAGACTTTGGAATATTCTTGATGATATTCCAGAGCAGCGTCTTCAGACGGTGTGTGATTCTGAGCCCTGGAGTGGCCGCAATTAAATTTTCAGTGTGTTCCCACTGAGAACGCAAAATAAATGGGATAAATCCTAAATGGTGATCCGGATCAGAGATCTGAGTGTCTGGATGGGTCCGCGATGGGGTGTTTACCCTAGGAATGACATAAAACATGTCGTCGCGGGACGTTTGGACCCCTCGCTCGCTATCAGAGCATGGAACGGATAAATTAAATAATTAATTTATTCATTTAATGGTTAAACACATGTATCTCTTAAACGGTGGCTCTGATGGGGAAATCAATGGCATCGTTGAGTTCAGAGCATACTATTTACCCTAATAGGGGTGTAAGTTTCGCGGGCGCAGGCCGTCTGTGAAAAATGGCCCCAGGGGCATTTTCATAATTTGTAAGTCACGGGTGTTGAGTTCAATAACTTTTGAACGGGGCCTCGGATTAAAATTACGAGAACTCTGTTGTGCTCGGGAGGTGGTGTTTGGCCTAGGGGATGCTTAACCTTGACCATGCTGGAGGTTCGTGTTCGGGCCGACGGGCAGGTGGTTAAGAGTGTTTCAATTTAAACATTTAACCCCCCCCCCCCCCCCGCTCTCCCCCTTTCTTCATCTCCTGGAAGGAGCTCCTCCTCCATCCTCTCCTCCTCCACTCCGGTGAGAAGGCTCCGACAAGGCGGCGGTTCGACGGCGAAGCTCCGGGCAACGCCCACGAGGTAGGGTTTTGTTGCGTTTTTCATTCCCGAACCTCTTTTGAACCTAAATTATAACCTCGATTTGTTGTTTGACTTTCGAACGAACCACATGAATGGGTAGTACAATTTATTATCTTTCCAACGCATCCTTCGGAATTGAAATCCGAATTGAGAGTTGATCGCAAACGCCCGCCGAAGTTTGTGGCTCTTCAGTTTCCAACGGGTTCGAGCGGAGGCACGGTGACCTTAGAAGGCGGCGGCGCATGGGTGGCTTCGGCAGCGGCTGGCTTCAGGGCAAGGCAAGGGAGGCCGGGGGATTCGGTGTCGGCCGGGGATCGCGGACGGCGAGTGGTGCCAGGCGGCTTCGGTGGAGCCAGGCGGGGAGGCAGCATCGGCAGAGCCAGGCGGAGAGGCGGCGCGGACCAGGCGGAGCCTTTAGGCATAGGGGTGGAGCCGGGTGCGGCCGGCGGCAGATCGAGGATGAGGCGGTTGTGGCCCGGCTTCGGCCTGTTGCCCTCAGCAGAGGAACCCGAGGCACCGCTCCTCGGGTGTGCGGCGTGGACAAGGACCCGCCGAACGCGGGTCCAGAGGGAGGCGATGAAGACAAGCCTTTTGGTCAGTCTGCTAGGGAGAACCGGACCCGAGGGGTCCGGTGCGGCTGGAGTGAGCCGCGGCGGTCTGGACCGGGCCGGCGGTCCGGACCGGGCCGGCGGTCCGGACCGGGCCGGCCGATCTAGACCGGCCCACTTGGGGTCCCCCTTGCATTCGGGGGGGGGACGTAAGTTACAAACAGCGTGTTCGTTTGACGCACCGTCTGTGGCAGTGAGTTCGTATCAGCGAGGCACTCTTTTTAAGGTGGGTTTTGGGATTTTTTGATTCCGTGCCCGAAGACGGGTGACCCGAGGAGCTTAAAATTAATGATAATAAATTATTATTAAGGTTGCGACGGATGTGGCTCGTGAGTCGGACGTCCGGTTTGCGTGTCGTTTGCGGCAGCGCTGAACTCGTGTCAAGGCAGACTATTTTGAGATGGTATCGGGGATTTTTAATTCCTGAGACGAGGGGCCTCGGAGGCGTGACACGTCTTTAAGTGGTTTGACGTTTTTCCGGGGATCTTGTTTTTGATGGTGCAGACGTGTCTGATGTCCGTTTTGAGCACCGTCAGCAGCGTTGGGACCCTCGCGTCGGGGTAAAGATTTCCAGGGTGGTTTTGGGTGTTGGGGCCGAAGTTGAGGCATGGGCCCCACGGCCCGTCTTTCGAGCTGCGTGCAACATTTCACAACTTTTTCATCGGACGTCTTCTCGGGGTGTGCGAGCAGTCGTTTCTAGATGTTTTTCCAAGGGGATTGCAATTGTACAATTCACCCGCTCTATTTCGGCACGATGGTGCGGGCCCCATGAGGGCCGTTTGGGCGTTGATGGTGAGTTTTTTCCATCTCTACCACCGGGAAACCATTCTGGACAAGTTAATAGTCCATCTTGTGTACTTTTTCGAGAGGATTGCAACAGTGTGATCTGTTGGCGGCGCTTCGGGACCGGGGTTCGGGTCCTGCGTGGAAACGCTCGTGCGCGGAAATCCTAAATGTACCTTTTTCTCTGGATATCTATTCCACTCAAATGAGTAGTGGTTTTGACGAGTTTTCATGAGATCATTGTGATGGCATAGTTCGCCCGACCTTTTTCGGGGACATGGTGTGGGTCCCACCCGACCCGGCTACGGTGAATAGTACCTTTTTCACCGGGTGTCCATTTTGGGCGATTGAGTATTCAATCCCGTGTATTTTTCTGAGGGGATCGCAGTGGTGTGATCCATTTGTTCATTTTTAGGATCTTGTGGTGGGCACCAAAAAAGTTTGGTTACGGTGAATAGTACCTTTTTCACCGGTTGACCGTTTCGGGTGAGTAAGTAGTCTCTCTCGCGAGTTTTTTCGTGGGGATTACAATGGAGTAATCTGTTCAGGCGAGCAGAGCCTCATACGCGATCTTATTAAATGTGGAAATACGAATGGTGCCCCGGTGGCGGTTCTTCTACCGTGTTTGTAGTGTTCCTTTGGCATATGATAGTGTGCACTCATGGGAGAGTGAGGTTGGTGTTTAAAGAGATGTGGTTGGTTGTGCCTCAGCCGTTGAGGTAGTAGGTTGGAGTTGTTACGTTCACGCCTTTGCGTTGACGTTGGGTGTCGGGTGCACGTTAGCCTTTGGGCTGGAGATGTGGTATACTCTGGGAGTATATGGGAACGCTGGGAGATACACGTGGATGTTGGTACCTAAGAATGTTTGTGCGCTTGGTCGGGGTTGACTTGGTCCACACGTCGTGTGGGCCCTATGTGCATTTCTTGTTCTTCTTTATGTCCTGTTGACCTCTCGTGGCATAGAGGGTCCCTTTGTTCTCGTTTGTTTCCAGCAGGGCTGAGGTTGTTTCGAGCAAAGCTCGCCAGCAGTGCCATCCAGTGGAGATGACCAGAGTAGTTCCGGTTTACCGTCCAGGAGAGACTGGGAAGTGTGTTGCTCACTGACTTCTAGGGACTACCCTCTAGAAGAGACTGGGTAGTGGGTCACCTGACGTTGTCTTAGGGTCTACCCTCTAGAAAATATTGGGCAGTGGGTCACCCAACGACCTCTTAGGGTCTACCCTCCAGCAGGGCTGGGCAGTGGGTCGCCCGTCATCGAGTTCCAGGTCTACCCTCCAGCAAGGCTGGTTAGTGGGTCGCCTGTCGACTTATTCCAGGTCTACCCTCCAGCGGGGCTGGGCAATGGGTTGCCTGATGATGTATTAGGGTTTACCCTCCAGTAGAGTTGGGTAGTGGGTCACCCGATATCTGGTTAGGGTCTACCCTCCAGCAAGGCAAGGCACTGGGTCGCCTGATGATGTATTATGGTTTACCCTCCAGCAGAGCTGGCCAGTGGGTCACCTGATATCTTATTATGAATTACCCTCTAGCCGGGCTGGGCAGTGGGACACCCGTTTCTAGACAGTCCTTTCTACTAGGCTAGTCTATAGCTTTCCTCCGTGATTACCGGAGCGGGACCCAATGTTGTACGGGTCAGTGATGGAACGACCTTGAATTTAAGGAGACCTCTCGACTGTAGGGCAGTGACGAGGTGTGGTTTGACTTAACCCAGAACACTCAAGTACGAGGGGTGCTTTCCCCACCGAGATGCATCCTTGGGACGCGACCTAAAACCTTGCGGGAGAGTCAGTGCCGCCCAAAGTGGATAGTGTCAAGGTGCGGTGATTTGGGCCCCTTGACTTGCAGTTCGGGGCAGACATCCGGGATGTTGGGCATCAATGATGGTTTACTAATGGGACTGTTGGCTACTCACTTTCTTGGGCTGAGATATGGGATAGAGATCCCCTTACGATCTTGTTTGGGTTTCTTGACAGAGCATATATGTAAGTATCCCTTGTTTTGGTACCCACTTCTTGGGCTTGGATACTCTCCCTCCAGGAAAGGCAAAGACACGCGAGGTATGCCACATTTTTTCTGTGTCTAGCTTCCCGTGGTTGGACGAGTCTACTCTCCTGCTATAGGCAGCGAAGACTCGACAAAAAGTTCTTCTTCTCACCGTTTCCTGCTCCTTGTGTCTGGACGAGTCTACCTCCTTTCTCTTGTTCGGTTGAGATGTACCCTTTACTGCACCCTCTATTGTACTCCTTCGTTTTTCCATGTTCGATCTACCGCTCACCTCTTCAGTAACTGTTTTCTTGCTCCCTGGAGCATTCGGGGCATCTTACTGAGTATCTTAATACTCACCACTGCTTGGGATTTGCCCACACTTGGTGTGCCCTTACAGATGATAGACATGTTAGTTGTGACATCAGTGGAGCATAGGAGATCAGGATCTTGGACCACGTATAGTGGTCAAAGTTGGGTTCCAGGTGGGGGACCCTTCTAGATGTTTTTCTTTTGTTTACCTATTGTCGAGTTATGACACTTTTCTGGTTGGGCGTGTGTTTTGCCCTTTTCTTTTCAGTTTACCTTCAGCTTTCACTTTTTACTGATTAGAGTTCGATGCACATTCGTGGTTTATTTATAGTTGTTTCCCATATTTCCTTAATTTTATTTTCTTTTACTCTGCACTTTTTCATTGTGTGTGCTGCGTGTGTGTGTGTACAGGTACTCAGGTAAAGGCCTCCCTGAGTTGTTTAGCCTTCGGTGCTTGTCGCCAGCCCCTGTCCTATGGGGGCGGCCTTGGGGTAGTTGCGGCTCGAGCCCGGGTAGGGTTGGGTCGTGACAAAGTGGTATCAGATGTGGTTCATTCCTTGGGACATTGTTCGAACATCCCTAAAGAGTAATTGGTTGGGATTTAGGGAAATGGTGTCAACGTGTCTCGAGAGTGGCTCTAAGGCCAGGGAATCCAGTGATGTTGTGGCGGCCGACGTATCCATTTACCAGGACCTTGATAACCTGCTTGTCGACTCGTCTTGCTGAGACACCCGTTGCAGGGAAAATTGGTTTGTGCATCACATAGGATTGAGTCTTTGACAGTCCTTCTTGAGTCATCTCCCCATTTTTGTTATTGGTATATATATATTCTCATTTTATCACAACACTCCTTGATAATATTTAGGATGTCTTTGCAAAGACAGCCATCCAAGATACCATCTCTGGTTCGTGAAAACGACCATGTGATCTACGAGGCCACAAACCAGGACCCATCATGCGAGCCCCTTTCTCTGGGTGGGCTGGTAGCAGCACCCCCACCTGTTGAGTGGCGGAAAGCTTCAGTAGAGCAGGCTGAGCTTGGGCGCAGGTTTAGCGTGTTCCGAGATTTCCAGTGGCAGAGACCGCTGAGGTTCAGGGGTGAGCCAGACCCTCAGGCAGCATAGGATTGGCTAGAGACAGTGGTTCTCCTTTTCAGGCTTGTGGAGACACTGATAGATCAGAGAGTGGCCATGGCAGCCAACCTTTTTCATGGAGCTGTTTGGCATTGGTGGAGTCTGGTGACTCAGTTTCTTGATGGGTTATCATTTTCGTGGGGCGACTTTATTTTGTTGCTTCATGAGGATTTTTCCCGTCCTTCTTACACTCCGTTTCGAATTCAGGAGCCCCTTCAGTTTCAGCAGGGAGGGATGACAGTGGCCAAGTAAGCGGCTAGTTTTTCAGACCGTGCATACTTTTACCCGGAAATGGTCCACGACGGTAACTCCTGAGCACGGAATATTGAGCAGGGTCTCCACTGGGATATTCATGATGTCATAGTGCCCTTGGGCATTTCCACATATGCCGGGGTTCTAGAGCAGGCGCTGGTGACAGAGAGATTCCTGTCACGTTTTAGAGTTGGTGGTGGCAGCAGGCACATTAGAGCCTAGACATCTGTCACAGTTAGCGGGCATCAGCAAGAAGAACCTCGACACAGGTGGATTTCTGACAACTGGAATCAGGAGTGTGGTCGTACACCACAGTTGCACCTGAGGGCACCAGTGCGGCCCGAAGAGAGTCGGTGCTATGCTTGGTATGGGTGAGGTCACCTGGCACGAGACTGCCCGACCAGTCATGTAGAGAGCTTTGGGCAGGCAGCAGGTGCACCACCACGACAGAGGCAGTGCTGTGATCAGAGTAGTACCCATGGAGGGTGTGCTAGCAGAGGAGTGGGAGGAGCTGGTAGTTGGGATGACTTTATGAGGTCTTCCCATCAATACTAGGCAGTCCACATCAGGCTTCAGGAGCTGACAGTTGGGACCACAGACAGCCACAAGCTTTGGATGTCTATGACCCTGCAGAGCATGAGATGATAAGAGGTACGCTATGAAACTCTTCTACTTTTTGCAGTAGAATTGTTGGACTCCATGTGTGAAATTGTTTTCTCCCTACTCCTTTCTTGTGTTGTTACTAGGGTGATGCGGGGCATCGGCGTGGCCCTGTGTTGGAAAGGTAAAAAGGAGTAGGACTTTTCTTTAGTCGATGATGTTAACTCCTTCACTTTTGAGCATGTAAGAGGGTGTTGGTTGAGATACATCGACTATAAAATCTTGTGTGACCAGATATCCTTGTGTGTTAAACCATATGGATATTCTGAAGGAGGGAATCAGCGGGCCTTGTTCCAGGTGTATGGGTGATTCCAGTCGCGGCGTGCGACGTGGAGATTCGGTCGGGGAGGTGAGCTGCCCCCGAGAGCCTTCAGGCCGTTTGAGACAGTGCATATGGATGGTAAGGTTCCCTATCGCCTTTCCCTAACCCAAGGGTCGGGTGTGGGTGCACGACGTATCCTGTATGGCTTACCTGAGGAGATGTGTGCTTTCTCCTATGCACGTCATCGGCAAGGGCAGACCTCGCGTGAACGGATCAGTCCTTTGGTCTGTGTGCGGTGGCGCAGAGCTGTGCAAGAGATGTTCTAGGTACGAGAGAGTCGGGTGAGGGCTTATTACCCTGGGTTTCTCCCTGGTTTTGCTTTTCGGGGACGAAAATCTTGAAGGATGGAATGATGTAAGAACCCGGTTTTTACTGTGAAGACTTTGAAATATTCTTGATGACATTCCAGAGCAGCGCCTTCAGGCGGCGTGCGATTCCGAGCCCCGGAGTGGCCGGAATTAAATTTTCAGTGCGTTCATACTGAGGATGCCAAATAAATGGGATAACTCCTAAACAGTGATCTGGATCAGAGATCTGAGTGTCCGGATGATTCCGGAATGGGGTGTTTACTCTAGGACGACATAAAACATGTCGGCGTGGGATGTTTGGACCCCTCGTTCGCTATCAGAGCGTGGAATGGATAAATTAAATAATTAATTTATTCATTTAATGGTTAAATGCATGTATCTATTAAACGATGGCCTGGATGGGGAAACTGAGGGCACCGTTGAGTTTGGAGCATTCTTTTTACCCTAGGAGGGGTGTTAGTTTCGCGGGCCCGGGCTCTTTGTGAAAAATGACCCCAGGGGCGTTTTTGTAATTTGGCAGCCACGGGTGTTGAGTTTAATAACTTTTTAATGGGGTCTCGGATTAAAATTTTGATCCCGCCGTTGTGGTCAGGAGGTGGTGTTTGGACTAGGGGATGCTTAACCTCGACCCCGCCGGAGGTTCGGGTTTGAGCTGACGGGCGGGTGGTTAAGAGTGTTTTTATTTAAACACATAACCCCCCCCCCCCTCTCCCCCTTTATTCATCTCCTAGCAGAAGCTCCTCCTCCATCCTCTCCTCCTTCATTCCGGCAAGGCGGATTCGGCAAGGAGGCGGTTCGGCGGGAAAGCTCCGGGAAACGCCCACGAGGTAAGGTTTTGTTGCGTTTTTCTTTCCCGCACCTCCTTTGAACCTAAATTATATCCTCGAATTGTTGTTTGATTTTCAAACGAACCACATGAATGCGTAGTAGATTTTATTATCTTTCCAACGCATCCTTCGGAATCGAAATCTGAGTTCAGAGTTGATCACAAACACCCGCTGAAATTTGCGGGTCTTCAGTTTCTGGCGGGTTTGAGCGGCGGCGCGGTGACCTTAGAAGGCGGCGGCGCGCGGGTGGCTTTGGCAGCGGCTGGCTTCGGGGCAAGGTGAGGGAAGCCGGGGCCTTCGGTGTCGGCCGGAGCTTGTGGATGGTGAGCGGCGCCAGGCGGCTCCGGTGGAGCCAGGCGCGGAGGCGGCTTCGGCGGAGCCAGGTGGAGAGGCGGCGTGGACCAGGCGGAGCCGTCGGGCAGAGAGGAGGATCCGGGTGCAGCCGGCGGAAGATCGGGGACGAGGCGGCCGTGGCGCGGCTTCGTCCTTTCGCCCTCAGTGGAGGAACCCGAGGCGCCGCGCCTCGGGTGTGCGGCGTGGACAAGGACCCGCCAAACGCAGGTCCTGTGAAGGGCAACGAAGACCAGCCTTTTTGTCGGTCTGCTAGGGAGAACCAGACCCGAGGGGTCCGGGGCAGCTGGAGTGAGCCGCGGCCAGTGGGCCGCGGCAGTCTGGACCGGGTCGGTGGTCCGAACCGGGCCGGCCGGTCTAGACCGGACCCCTTTGGGTCCCCCTTGCATTCGGGGCTGACGTAAGTTCCAAACGGCGTGTCTGTTTGATGCGCTGTCTGCGGCGGTGAGTTTGTATTGGTGGGGAGCTCGTTTTATGGTGGGTTTCGGGATTTTTGGATTCCGTGCCCGAAGACGGGCGACCCGACGAGCTTAAAATTAATAATAATAAATTATTATTGAGGTTGCGACGGACGTGTCTAGTGAGATGGATGTCCGTTTTGCATACCGTCTGCGGCAGCGCGGAGCTCGTTTCAAGGTGGACTATTTTGAGATGGTTTCAAGAATTTTTAATTCCCTAAACGGGGGGCCTCGGAGGCGCGATGCGTCTTTAAGTGGTTTGAGGTTTTTTTCGGGGATCTTGTTTTGGACGGCGCGGACGCGTCTGACATCCGTTTTGAGCGCCGTTAGCAGCGTTGGGACCCTGGCGCTGGGGCAAAGCTTTTCAGGGTGGTTTCGAGCGTTGGGACTGAAGGTGAGGCGCGGGCCCCATGGCCCTTATTTCGAGTTGCATGCAGCGTTTCACGACTTTTTCATCGGACGTCTACTCGGGGAATGCGAGCAGTCGTTTCGGAATGTTTTTCCAAGGGGGTTGCAATGGTACAAGCCGCTCACCCTATTTCAGCACGATGGTGCGGGCCCCACGAGGGCCGTTTGGGCATTGACAGTGATTGTTTTCCATCTCTACCACCGGGAAACCGTTCTGGAAAAGTGAATAGTCCATCTTGTGTACTTTTTCGAGAGGATCGCAACAATGTGATCCATTGGCGGCACTTCGGGACCAGGGTGCAGGTCCTGCGTGGAACCGCCCGTGCGCGGTAAGCTGGAATGTACCTATTTCTCCGGATATCCATTCCACTCAAGTGAGTAGTGCTTTTGAAGTGTTTTTCTGAGATCATTGTGATGGCGCAGTTCACTCGACCTTTTTCGGGGATGTGGTGTGGGTCCCACCCGACCCGGCTACGGTGAATAGTACCTTTTTCACCGGGTGTCCATTTTGGGCGATTGAGTATTCAATCCTGTGTGTTTTTTCAAGGGGATCAGAGTGGTGTAATCCGTTTGTTCAGTTTAAGGATCTTGGGGTGGGCCCCACACATGTTTGGTTACAGTGAATAGTACCTTTTTCACTGGTTGATCGTTTCGGGCGAGTAAGTAGTCTACTCGTGATTTTTTCTGCGGGGATTACAACGGAGTAATCTGTTCAGGCAAGCGGAGCATCATACGCGATCTTATTAAATGTGGAAACATGAAAGGTACCCCGGTGGCGGTTCTTATACCGTGTTTGTAGCGGACCTTTGGCGTATGATCGTGTGCACTCCTAGGAGAGTGAGGTTGGTGTGTAAAGAGATGTGGTTGGTTGTGCCATAGGCATCGAGGTAGCAGGTTGGAGTTGTTACGTTCATGCCTTCGCGTTGACATTGGGTGCCGGGTGCACGTTAGCCTTTGGGCTGGAGACGTGGTATACTCTAGAAGTATATGGGAATGCTGGGAGATACATGTGGATGTTGGTACCTAAGAATTTTTGTGTGCTTGGTCGGGGTTGACTTGGGGCCACACATCGTGTGGGACCCATGTGCGTGCAGTGTTCTACTTTACGTACTGTTGACCTATTGTGACGTAGAGGGTCCCTTTGTTCTCTTTTGTTTCCAGCAGGGCTGAGGTTGTTTCGAGCAAGGCTCGCCAGCCGTGCCATCCAGTGGAGATGGCCAGAGTAGTTCAGGATTACCCTCCAGGAGAGACTGGGCAGTGGGTTGCTCACTGACTTCTAGGGTCTACCCTCCAGCAGAGACTGGGCAGTGGGTCACCCGATGACTTCTTAGAGTCTACCCTTTAGCAGATACTAGGCAGTGGGTCACCCGACAACCTCTTAGGGTCTACCTTCCAACAAGGATGGGTAGTGGGTCGCCCGTCGTCTAGTTTCAGGTCTACCCTCCATCAAAGTTGGGAAATGGGTCGCCTGTCGACTTATTCCAAGTCTTCCCTCCAGCGGGGCTGGGCAGTGGGTCGCCTGATGATGTATTAGGTTTTACCCTCCAGCAGGGCTGGGCAGTGGGTCACCTAATATCTGGTTAGGGTCTACCATCCAGCAGGGCTGGGAAGTGGGTCTCCTGATGATGTATTAGGGTTTACCCTCCAGCAGGGCTCGGTAGTGGGTCACCCGATATCTTATTATGAATTACCCTCTAGCTGGGCTGGCCAGTGGGACACTCGTTGACATTCCAGACAGTCCTTTCTACTAGGCTAGTCGGTGGCTTTCCTCCATGATTACCGGAGTGAGACCCTTTGTTGTACGGGTCAGTGGTGGAACGACCTTGAGTTTAAGGAGACCTCTCTACTGCAGGGCAGTGAAAAGGTGTGGTTTTACTTAACCCGGAACTCTCATGTATGATGGGCTCTTTCCCCACCGAGACGCGTCCTTATGACGCGCCCTAAAACCGTGTGGGTGAGTTAGTGTCGCCCAAATCGTATAGTGTCGAGGTGCGGTGATTTGGGCCCCTTGACTTGCAGTTCGGGGCAGAAGTGCGGGATGTTGTGCATCGATGATGGTTTACTTCTAGGACTGTTGGCTACACACTTTCCTGGGCTGAGCCACGGGACAGAGATCCCCTTACAATCTTGTTTGGGTTTCTTGACAGAGCATATATGTAAGTATCCCTTATTTTGGTACCCACTTCTTGGGCTTGGTTACTCTCCCTCCAGGAGAGGTGAAGACGCACGGGGTATGCCATGTGCTTTCCGTGTATAGCTTTTTGTGGTTGGAATAGTCTACTCTCCTGCTATAGGTAGCGAAGACTCGACGAGAAGTTCATCTTCTCACTGTTTCCAGCTCCTTGTGTTTGGACGAGTCTACCTCCTTTATATTGTTGGGTTGAGTTGTACCTTTTACTACACCGTCTGTTGTACTCCTTTGTTCTTCCCTGTTCAATCCATTGTTCACCTCTTCAGTACCTCCATTGTTTCTCCCACAAGCCTCTGTGGCATCCTACTGAGTATCTTTATCCTCACCCCTACTTGGAATTTTCCCGCACTTGGTGTGCCCTTGTAGATGATGGACAGCTTGGTTGTGACGTCAGTGGATCTTAAAAGATTGGGAGCCTGGACCACGTACGGTGGTTGGAGTTGGGTTCCAGGTGGGGGATCCTTCCAGCTTTTTTTCTTTTGTTTACCTGTTGCTGGGTTGTGACACTTTTCTGGTTGGGCATGTGTTTTTCCCCTTTCTTTTCAGTTTACCTTCATCTTTCACTTTATACTGATTAAAGGTCGATGCACATTCATGGTTTATTTATAGCAGTTTCCCTTTTTCCTTACTTGTCTTTTCTTTTACTCCGCACTTTTGCGTTGAGTGTGCAGTGTGTGTGTACAGGTACTCAGGAAAAGGCCTTCCCATGTTTTTTAGCCTTTTTTGCTTGTCTCCAGCCCCTGGCCTATGGATGCGGGCGTGGGGTAGTTGCAGCTGGAGCTCGGGTAGGGTCGGGTCATGACATTCAGAACACCAAAAGGAATCAATATATTCATATTCACTCTTTTACTTCAATTTTTTTATATATTATCTTTACATCACATTGAATTCTCATTAATAAAAAATAAAAAAAATATAATCACATTCCATTTGGGGTATCTAGTATCACCCTTTGTATTATTTTCTATAATATCTTCAATTCTCATGTCTATATTCTTCTACCAAATACAGACAATAAATACAGTGTTTTTATTTTGAGGAAATGCATAACTCTTTCTATTTACCTATCATGTTCGTCTCCCCTTTTCTTCGATTATGCTAAAACTATACTCTGAATCCTTCATGATAATGATTTTATCACTTTTATTAAGTAATTACTCATATATTAATCAACTATACATCTATATGATCCATTATTGGAGTTAAAAATATGAGCGAGTAAATTATACCCCATGACTGTCAATATATTTTTATACCTAGTAAAAAATATAATTTTAGGCATAATTCCAATTTATTTTGTTCATTTAAACTTATTTCGTGCAACTATCCCAAAAATTTGAATATGAATATTCAACCCATGGTATGTTACTCAACTTTAAGGAATTTTTTCATGTCATGAAAAATCCATTTCTCTTCATATTAAAAATTTATTTATCATAAAAATATGTGGGTATAGTCAATGTACCTAAACATTTATTAAATGTATTGTTTTTCAAATTTCAATTTTAGATCATTCTTATCATCCTATTCATGTACATATAAACTCCTTATATTTTTCATGGTAATATATGGATCTATAACCATGAATAGAATGTAATTTAGCTCTTCCAATTTAACATATCATGTCTCTAGAATCACTAGAACATGCTTTACTCCCCCTTAAATGGTAAACTCCATAATCTTCACCCCAATTGATGACACATAAAGTGTGTCACAGAGACAAAACTATAATAATTGAAGTAATATATTCCCATGTTAAAATATTTTTAATTTTTAGGGTTTTTATATCATTAATCACTTCAGGTCTCCCTATGGATTGCTTCACCATTAATTAACAACTCCATTAAATTGATCAGAAGATATAATGGAATATTTTGGATCTTTCAATGTTAATTTCCAAGAGAAATAAGTTTAATAGAGATTTCTCAACCAGGAATATCCTTTCTTCTCAAATATCTTTTTCTATAATCTTGATTATATATTCTTGAACATACTTGGGTAGAGTAAAATTATTCTTTCCTTATACTATTCTTATATATAGAAAGTTATATTTTATATTTTTCTCAAGGAATATTAATTATCTATATTTTACTCAATCTCTAATGATAAATTTATATCCTCTAGACAAAAATCCATTCAAACATTCAGAATAATTTCAACATTATTCTTATGCTATGATTTCTTCTTTAAAACAATCTTTGAATTATATGTGTCTTTCGATGCTTGGTTCCTTTTTCTCACCAACTTATACAATTATTTTATTTTTATATTCATTTTTAATGAATATGAATGAACTATTTGCATAATCCATAAATATTATTAACTTCTATTACATTATCCTTATATGAAAAACACACAAGAAATTTGAACTCTTTATTTGAGATGTCTTCCAACCAACCAATATGCTTGTTTCTTTCATGGAATTAATTATTATTATTTTCAAAAAATCTTATATTATATTTAACAATAATGGATTTCTAACACCTATCCCAGATGTGTATTTCCTTCAACAAAAGGAATTCTTCTCTATGGTGTGACATCTTCCATTACATTCTTCATTAGTTTTACATGTTTTATATATTTATCCTATATACACCCCAAGGAATCCTTAGTTTTTTATCATCATTATGTTTTTATACAAACATTATAGACTAATTTTATTTCTAATATTTCAATATTTCTTGGTTTAGGTAAATGATTATTATTTTTTTAATAACCACTTTCATCAAAATTTTCCCATAAGTTGTCATGATCCTTAAATATATTAGTATTCAATAGATTTACCATATTTTTTATAAATATTATAAATTAAATAGTATTTTTACTTAATTATATTCTCATTTACCTTAATGTAGACCGTATTTTTTGACATGTTTTTACAGAATTAAATTCCCCTATATCTGATCATTTCATGACACCAATGGTGGAAAAAATGTCTTGATTTCTACCTTTTATTTGTATATAAGACATTTTAAACAACTTACTTATTTAGAATATAAAATACTATCATTTAAACAACATACATGAATCTTTGTTTTCCTTTAATCCATTTGTACATCTTTAATTTAGTGTTAAGTGCCTTATTTATTTTCTCCACCTGTGATTTCATGGAACAGATGTTGTATCCTTCAATTTTCAGTAGATTAAAATTATTAGAATCATAATTAAAATAACTTATGGTCACATTATTTTTGTAAGATTTATCCTTAAATAGATCCATATTCATTATACAACTAAAGCAAGTATTCCTAAAAGTAAGAATCTATTTGAAAACTTCACCAGTGGAAGCCCTTTTCTCGGCTTCATATAATGATTTATCTTCAATTACTTCTATGTTTTTCTATTATAATTTCAAAATAAGACACATTATATGTATTGTGTTTTTATAATCATCAAGTGATTTAATTTTATCTTTACATTCAACATTCATATTATTAACCTTTTCTCTATGAATATTCCTTTCACATAGTATATAACCACAAAAATATTGTATTAAATTATTTTTAACCTTTAATGATTATTTCTTATCAACTAACATAGCTTTTAATGCATCAATTTTATATTTAGAAATTTATTTAATCTCATAATTTTCACAACTTTTCTTATTTAATTATTCTTACACCATGTTGAACATTTCTTCAAAATTTTATATTTATTTTTTCCGTCAATTAAATTAGTTTAGTGAGACTATTATACTTATATAACATCATTGTTGATTCATTTTATATATATTAAACTTTACATTCTAGATGAGTATTCTTTCCATGTATGTGTTCAAAAAACATACATATTTATAAGCTAACAACAAAAGGAAATTTACATATGAAACCCTAGACTTTAGAATTGTGAATTCTAATATATTTAATAGTCCCACATTTCTCATAATCTTCATAACTAGAATCATACTACTCCTAATGATCAAAATAAATATATTTAGTGAGTGATCAACTACCATTTTAAATATTGGTTTTCCTTCTTCCTCTTTATTTAAAGAATTTATATTCTTTAACTTCATAACTACATTCCTTTACCTATTTTTCAATATTCTCAATGAAATATTCATGATGGAACTACGAGAAGTAAATTCCATTTCTTCTTAGTAAAGTATATATAATAATTCTGAAAATATTATCTTCATGTAAAAATAATTATAACAACTTTGAAAATTCTTGATCAAACCGATCTTTTATCCTTTTATACAAATTGAGGTGCCCAATTGATTATGCAGTCACACTTATATGTCCATTTAATCTATGTTTCAAATCTCACCAAATTATTCAAACATAATATATTTACCCCCTTTTTTATTCTAAACTATACCATGTATTAGGTTGTGTTTCAATGAACACCAACCACCTAAAATAATTGAAGGAATATATTAATTAACACACTATATTTATAAGTTTTGGTCCCAATGTGGGTAGCTAATATTTGATATATCTATTAATTATCCTAAGTCATAGATATCCACTATATATTATTCATATGAATTCCAGAAGGAAGGAATATCCATTAGCCCTTGAGTATTTTTCATTATAACCCAAATCATTAATATATTACATTAGTGCCAACGAGCCTGTACCGAAGTGTTAAAGGCTCCTGCATGGCATCCAAAAGACCCAGGATAAAATCTAGACCAAGATTAATTTCTGGGTACTATAGCTACATAGTAGCAGGTCATTGTAGTAGTACTATAGCAGCGGCGACTGTAGCAGTGGTAGTACTATAGCGGCAGATGCACTGTAACGGGAACTATTGCAGCAGTGGTACTATAGCAGGTACTATAATAGCCTAGGTAATGTATTAGTACTATTCACCGAAGGGTTCTTTGGGCCAAAATGGGATTTTGGGCCTTGTATTCAGACCACTCGGTCTTAGGCCTTCAGGCTCTATAATGGATCTCCCTCTACCCAATTTGAAAGAGTTATTTACTTTAAAAATAATAAATGAGGCTTCAACCCCAACCTTTTAAAAATATATATATATTATATTAGTTAAGAGGAAGTTATACTGTCTCTCATCATATTTAGTGTCCCAAATAAAATGATGGGATTTTTTATATTAGGACCACTTGATATCAATATTCATCCTCAAATAACACAAGAATAATATTTTTCATTAGCTGATAGATGTACCTATATCAAATGTAAGATATTGTTTCTCAATAATAATCTTCATCTTCAGTATTATAAATAAATGGAAATTTTTTAAGGTATAATTAATATTTGGATACTTAATTTATGATTCTATTAATCATTAAAACTATTTCATGTCTTGAAAAAATTCTGGATGACCCTAGACAGTGATATTGATCTAGATGTATAATGTCCAAAAATATCCCCTTTATATCTTTATATCTTAAAACTTCAACCCATTAATTATTCAATGTGAAGAATGATCATGTGGAATATACTAGTCAGATTTCTATTTATTTCATCTAAATATATCATCAGTAGCACAAAGCACTAAATGAGGTTTATCTTTATACAATCAAATTCACTTTGATAAATTAAGGGAACACAGGCTTCCACATTTGATGTTACCTCTAACTAGAATCTGAGTTTGATAACATAAAATTTTATGGAATATATCAGAAAATCAAATTTTCAATCATCCTATAAAAAATGGAAATTAAAATACACAATACGCTTACAAATCCAATCTAGAATCATGATAATATTTTCTTGAATTTTTTATCTTCGGAATCAATCCTAGTATAATTACTATGAATTTTACATCACATAATTATTAAGTGAAATATTATAGAATAATATATTTTTAAAAAATAAAATACATTTATTTTCTAAATATGGATCTTTTGTTAGAATAACTCATACTTCTATAGACTTTGGATATTTGAAGAAAACTCAATCTTTTTATATGAGAATGTAATTGTTAAACTTTAATACCTCTAACAAATGTTCAAAATAAGTCTTCCAATATCTCATCTTCTAATAATATCATCTTCTCATCTTTTAATCTGAACAAAAATTACTCATCTAAAGACTCTAAACATACACACTTTATAATCAATATTTTTTTTGAAATTAATTGAATTCATTGTTCGAAACAACATCGAATATTTACTCAGAATTTGAATTTTGGGGTTTTGAATTTTCTATATAATTACATCAAATAGTACAATTTGTTGAACTTCACTCCCTATCTGCTTTAAATTCTGGTATTTATCTTTTAATATTCTCCATTTCCATATATATATACACTTCTCCAGTTTTTTTCTTCATTGATCATATATATTAATAAATTGTACATTCAATTATACTAAAACATTTTATTTCCATTAACCAAATATTATCATCAATATTTACTCATTTAATATCTAGTACTCAACAAATTCTCTCTTGATTTCCGCTTATTCTTCTATCATATAACTTATTGTGAAAATTTCTCATTGATGATCCTAAATTATGGGTTCTATAGTCTCTGACTTCATTTTCTAAACACTCACATTTTTTTTCATCCTAGTATTTTTCTTTTTTAGTTCTTATTCTACACAAACTTCTTCTTAATAATGATTCTTAAAAGGATTTAACTCTATATTTCTCAATTCAAAAACATTTAACGCATTCAACATAATAATTTTTAATTGTGTAGTTTCCATTGATATTAGTAATATTTGATGCTTCCAAGAAAATCCTTGATTTTTTGTGTCGAATCCTTTATTGGGTATATTTTAGATTCTTAGTTCACTTTAACTGACGATGATTTGTTTTCTATTTAAATAAAAGCTTAAAATAATCTTAAATAATCATCTTAATCTCTTCATATCATTTATATTTATTCCAAATTATTGATCATTCAATTAATCAAACGAACATTTTCAAGTCCATGATATTCATATTGAGCGGACAATGCCTATGTCAATTTATACTCTATCATATATTTTATAAGGTTCATTATAGCTTAAAAACATTGTGGGAACCATACAATGCTCCTTAATGAAATTTACAGAATAATAAATCTTCATTATGAAGTATATGACTATTTCATTGGCATTAAATAACTACTTCGTTAGTATGATATTCGAAATCCATAACATCAGAACACCTAATTAGAACTACATCATGTAACCAATAGATTATAAACATCTCACAACCACTAGTTACCTACGATAAACTCATGTAGTATCATTCATGATTTCAACTACTTTGAATCATATACTTCAGCAATTTATCTACCATAAGTTCACCTTCTTTGGGTGTATATTTTCAATGGATTCTGTAATTACATCATCAAAATCTAAACATGTTTCTATTGAACATGTTTCATCCATCATCCAAGTATAGTGGATAATGCTCTCAATAACCTCCAGTAATAGAAATATATTAAGGCCTAATAACATAAATAATTATAATTACACTTTTCATTACATATAGGGATCATCACTCCATTCATCTAGGTAAACCAATTGGACATTATAAGTTAGAATTATCCAGTATTAAAGCTAAATTATACCCATATTTCATCTAGTAATATTATAACTTCTAGAACACCAATGGTAAATACTAAATGATTTATTATTCTTATTATTCTATTTTAGTACATATTGACATTACTTAACATTGACTTATCATTATTAAAATAATAAACAATTATCCCAATAATCAATTTGGAATCTTCATATACTAATCTCTTTGTAAAGTAAATTAATTATTGTATTCTTATGGTAATTCCATATATTGATAATGTTTTAAATTTCAAGTGATAGTAGGTATATTTTATTTTTTTTAACATGTAATGAAAATATTTGGTATTTCAATGATGTGAGATATTAAATTATTTAAATGAATGAAATTATTATAAGGTAACAATTATATATTTATATCCAAAATGAAATATTTATGAAATTTTTTGACTAATTTTCATGTGGATAGATTCATGTAGTAATCAACACCTATCAAAAAGGGTGTAAAACTAATAAAAGATAATATTATCCAATGTATTCATTCAACATTATTCATATTGAGGATTGGGGGTTTATTATTTCTTAAAACATTTAGACCAATCATTTTTTATGATAATTAATTCTATAATATTTTAATGTGATCTAGTCAAATCACAAATTAATGTTTTAAAAAAAAAATTATACGCCCAAGGAACATTATATTTTGGGATTATATATATAAGAGAAACTATAAATGATTCTTTTTTCTATAATAATACTAACTAGGTAGTAAATATAAATAATATAAATTCTAAACCTATTAGTATTCATTATTGGATAAAAAAATATGATTTGGAATTTCAAAATGATAAATTTTATCACATTGAGTATTGTTGCTGTAGAGTATTTGTTTTCTGCTTGACAATTCTTATAGATTATTTGGATAATAGAAATACTAGTTAATGAGAATGTAAAAAAAATTCTATTGTTAATTGGTTCTGATAAACAAATATTTTTATTTTTAAATGTATTCAAAACAACATAAGACTCACAATCCAAGATTTTGTGCTATGAAAATTTTAATTATTTTGTTTTGTTTTTTTTACGAAATAAGTTACCAGATAACAATTAAGAATTTAATATCACCAAAACTTATACACCTCCATCATTGTTACTTTTTGGTCTAGATATTTTAAGGATTAAAAGAACGTAATAAAAACTTTTTATAAAAAAAATTTATGACTATTATTTTTTTAAAATTAATCAATTGTTATCTTAGAAATACTCACAAAAAAAATTAAATCAAGTATTCAATATGAAATAACATTTACTCATCAATATGACCTATGGAAAAATTTTAAAAAAATGGGATAAGTAAATTTTTTTTAATAATGAGATATAAAACCATCTGATAAACACCTTTTAATAATTCTTGAAAATGATTTAAAATGATTTTTAAATATTTTATCTTAATATATCATCTTATGAAATATAAAATTAAAATTAAAATAGAGAGTTCTATACATAAAATTTTTATTTTTTAAAACGTTCATTTAGAAAATATTACCATTAAATTCTTTCAAACTCAAAAATTTACTTTCTATGACAATGTAACATTTTATTTGAAATATAGCAATATTTTATTAAGAAATAAAAGTTATATTCAGTAAGTTTAGAAAAATCCTTAAGATTCCATGAACATTAAAAATCTATATAACTCACACCATTCACATAATTGTACAAAATCACCATGAGGGTATGGGTTCACTCACCATTTGTCATCACCATTTTAAATTTAAAAGTAATATATTTTAATAAAAAAAATTTATAGATTTACTTTATCACTCCCAATTCCATTAAAATTTTACTCTTAAAATTAATTAACTTGGAATAAAAATTATTTTCATAAATGCATAATTATTCATATTAAAAAATATATATGTTTTGTGATAAATAAAAATTTTAAACAAATAAAAGTATTATCTACAGGAAACATTAATTTTTTGGAGAACTCCTTTAAATAAAACATTAAATTTATACATGAAAATAAATTTCATATAAAAAATATGAACGGATCCTTAATAAATTATGCGTTAAAAAATATCTTTTCCATGGCATGTTTCGAACATATATGATAATAATGAATTAATCAAACCCATAAAGGCATTCTTTTTAAATAAAATCATTGTTTAACCAAAATATATATAATGATATTTTTTAAAAGAAAAAATATAAATAAAATAGACTTACTTTTAGAAATAATTTAATATAAATATGAAATTTCCATAGAAATTTTAAAATTAATAATTTTAAATTATTCCATTAAATTTTAAATAAATAATATTTTAAATGAAAAGAATTTATTAAAAAAAATATTACCTATAATATTTAGAAAATAATTTGAATGTGTAATATTAAGAAAACTCTTATTATATGAAAATTACATAAAACTAACATTTTGAAACATCAAAAAAACACTCCTTATAAAATTGTATTAATACACTAGACTTATCTATTGGTGGTTTTCTTCAAGGAAATACTAAGGCCTCAATCAATATTATTTTCTCAAATAACTATTTTTTATAATCCAAAAATAGAATCTTAACGAAATATTTGAGGGGGCATTACCCATATCAGAATGATTGGTATATATCCAACCATATTCTTATATGTGATCTAAATTTAAATTAAATTAATGGTAAGTGATTCCTTCTTCAGCTCCAATAATAATATCTATCCAAATCTCTTATGAAATGATGTCTACATAATTTATTGTTTAGTATTGTAATTATTTTTTAAAATGATTTATTTTAAACCCTGAAATCTTGGTGTTTGAAATGCATGGACGTATGAATTAGAATCCAATACGTTAATAATAATTTATTTTTCATTATACTTCTATGATTTAATAAAATGTTCTATAATCACTGAATATGCATCATTCATGTAGTATTGGTACTCAATACTTTATAGTATAAGTTATAACTATGCCAGTAAATGTGGATTGATTTGACCAAAGAAGGAAAAGTCTTTGATATCTGCAAATAATTATAGTGGGTAAAATATTAGGCATGTAAACTTAGCGGTGAATGGGTTAACATATACAGAAAAAATAATATTTAAAATATTTTGTTTTCCAAACATGCACTTAATTTCCATGAATAAAATTTGACTATTTTAATTATATATATATATATATATTACACATTAATGTTATCTTTTTCATGGTTCATGAAGTTACCAAAAAATATTTCTGAATATGAAAACACTCGATAATAATTGTCACATTAAAAATGAAAAAGTATATAAAAATGATTATGGCGGATTAATGGGAACACATATGATATGCTACGATGTTTGATTGCATGTTGAACTAGTTTTATAACTATATATGTAGGGGAAAACAATGATTGATATTCCTTGTATTATTAAAGGATTGTAGGATGAGAGATCGTCATGAATAGGGTTCATCTTTACTATTTTGTATCTCAAGGACTATGGGCCTATTGCTGAATAAAAAAATGATAGTATAAAATTAATATGGAATTTATATGGGAATTTTATATGCCATGTATGTAGGGATAGAGATTATCTCTTGTGTTTTTATAAGAAGAATAAGAGGAAGAAAGCTATGGGGTTACTAGTTTTAGTGTTTGAGGGTGAAAATGGACACTAGAATTGATTAAATTATCAACATCAATTTCATAGAACAACACTTCGTATACCCATATGTTTTTAAATCGATGAAAAGTACTATAAATTATTCAATATCACATCAATGATACTTTTTTTGGATTTATGTCTTAAAATATTGCGCGTCCCATCTATATCTCGAATTAAGTATCCTAGAGCCCAATCATAGAATAAAACTACACACACTAGGCGTCACTGGCTTCACCTCCTCGCATAGGCCCACATTCCCACCAACTCATGTGGATGTTATTCACCCTTTATTCTTTCTTTATTCCAATATCTTTACCCCAACTTCTATAAAATCTACTCGGACTGTATCTACCTTGTGTTTGAGCTTTGTCTCACAATAAGGTAGATTGTGGTGTCCATTGTGACTTGTGTGGTTGGCTATATATTTTTAATAGACTCTGTAAAAAGTGTTACTAAAATCATCAATAATTAATTCTATTTCATTAACTAATTATCATATTACCCATTATTTTGATACCAAATAAATATAAATATGATTGAAAATTTTAATAACTATATATTTTGAGAAATTTCTATGTATATTTTAATCCTTTGATAGTAATTATATATTTAAAAAAATGAAGTTGCATTAATTCATAAGTTTTTTTTATCAAAACTATAAATTAAAAATAATATAATTGTACTTTCAAGTAATTAATAACTAATTCCGTTTTAAATAAATATTTTTTAAGAATCAGCTATAATTTATGGAATAAAATAAAATGATCTTATTATTTACCTATATATATTTATTTTGAATGAATTAAATATTTTAAAATAATTTATTTAAAATCAAAACATATATTAATTATGTTATATATTTATAAAGTTATTTTTTTCATCTATTGAAAGCTTGTTTAATTATATCATCTATTTATTTTACATAAATATATTAAAATTTTCTGATGTCACATTATACCAACATTGAATGAATTTTTACCTCATAATTATTTTATTATAGTTTCGTAAACCCTAAATGTCACTTCCATAGCATCAATATTTACATTAATAATACCTGGAAAAATGTCATTATTTCATTTAATGATCATTAAAATTATATTTAATTTTTTTAAAATATCTCATACCATAAACCATATAAAATAAAACCTCATAATCCTAAAAAAAATGTTTCCGACTTCTAAATTATCCTCAATTGACATCATATGGAATATTAAATATTTTATAAACCCTACTCTTATATAAATTGTGATATTGAAAGACTTTTAGTCTTGGATCCGGTGATAAAAACATTATAATTTTATTTCTATTATTATATTGTTTTTATGAAAATTATGTGACCTAATATTGATAATTCATTATTTAATATATTTAAAATTAAGTCAATACCAACATGGGGATATTTCAGGTCTATAAATTTGGAGGTTTAATACCAGATAATAAATACTCATTACATAAAAAATTGAAAACTATTATTTTTATAAACTTATTCACAAGATGTCTCACAAAGAATTGAATTAAATTCATAATTGATGCCTTAATCTGAAATAGATTATACTCATTTGTAAGGCCTATTAAAATTCTTTAAAAACATGGGATGAGAAAAAATGTTCTAATTACATTCTTTAAAAATCAATGGTGAATTTTTTTAAAAAAATATTGACATATCTTTGAAAGGATTCTCATAAAAAGTGAACTTAATAAATCATCTGATCAAACATAAAATTTTCATTGAAATCATAGACTATTTAATATTTAAATGTGATACTTTTTAAAAAAATACATTATAAAATAGAACCTTCAAATCCATTCATTCCCAAGGATTTTCGTTCAAATATAATGTTACATTTGTTGTAAAATATAGAAATATTTTTTATGAAATCCATGAGATATTTAGAAAACTCAAATAATATGTTTGGATAGCTAGAACATAAAAACAATATATAGGGAACATCCATAACAATATTGTATGACATCCCCTTGAAGTTATTAGTCTAATCCCTATCCCTTTTCATCATTTTCATTTCTCATGAACTATATTTTAATAACACATTTTTGTATCTTTGTTTTCCCATTCAAAATTCCATTATAAAATCACCTCTAAAATTAATTTCTATAGAAGGAAAGTTATTTTAATAAATGATTCATTAATCATTTAAAACGAAAAAATATGTTCCTGGATAAATACATAATTTAAAAACATATAATTATTTTTCATAAAAAATTAATTTTATGGATAAATCCATTAAATATAATAAGAAATTGAATCATGTAGAGAAATTCAATAAAAACATGATTTGATCATTGGTGAATTATGTATTGAAAACCAATAATTTTTTATAGAATTTTTCAAAACCTGTATGATAATAATAAATTATGTAATCTCATAAAGACATTATTTTCATACAACATCATTATTTAACAAAAATATAAAGGGAGATATTTTATAAAATAAAACAAGAAAATAAAATTATATCCTTGCAACTAATAATCATTTAACAAAAATGGTTATCATCCAAAGAAAATTTAAAATAGATATTTTAATATTATTCTAATAAATTTAGAATAAAACAATATTTTAAATGAAAATAACCAATTAATATTGTTTTCCCAATAATTATTATAAAAAAATATTTTACAGTGTAAATAATAATCTAAATATTTGAAATGAACATAAAACTAGAATTTAAAAAAATAAAAAAATAAATCACTCCTTACCTTAAATAACTAATGAATTGGACTTCTCTATTAAAGGCCATCTTGGAGGTTATTTTACAGAATTACTCACCCTTACATTCCCAAATACCTATTTTGTATAATCTAGGAAGGGAATACTAATAACATACATGGGGGTGAATTACTGGTATTTGAATACACATTATATAACCAAATTTATTTGCATAAGTGGTCTATAAATAAATAAAAATACTAGCACATGAATACATCATTTCTTCAATAAGGACATTTAACCTAATATATTGTGACTCGATCTTGGTATAAAAGTTTATATTTATACTTCTATAATTTTCCAATAAGGAATTTTTATAGAATAATTATTATTTTTTTGAGATATTCATAGAAATATTCATATGAATTTAGTATTTTTATATTATTTCATTTTTCATTGTAATATTGGTTTTTAGTTAAATATTCAATATACTAAAAATATAAATATTTTATAGATCATTGGTTCTTGATATATTATAGTTTAAGATGGAAAAATTCCACTAAATGTGGATTGATATGGCCATCGAAATATATCTATATAATTTATATCATTAACATTCCCAAATAAAATAATAGACACATGGCCTTTTGGTGAGTGAGTTGACTTATACTGATTTTTTTAAAAATATGTCGTTCTCAAGAATTCCCATAACATCCATGATTTAAATTCAATTATTATAGTTATATATATATAACTCACTCATATTTTCTTCATCTTGTGTTATAAAGTTCTCGTGAATATATATTTCAATACAACTATACCCTATGATAATATTGACATCGTAACTTCCAATGTTTGTAAAACCAATTGTAAAACCTTTGTATAATACCGTATTGTATGCTATGATTTCAATGTGAATAGTCAAATGGTTTTATAACTGTTGGTTAGGGATAAATATTTATAAAGACAAACATGATTAACAAAGTTATACAATCATATAGATCTTCATGAATATGGTTCAACTTCAATGTTCTGTAGCTCATGTTATATTGGCCTATTGTTGAAGAAACAATAATGGTTTAGGAAAGAAGATATAATTGATTTAACCCATGAATAGGTCATGATTAAATGGAATAAAATGATTCCTTATGTTAAAAGAAGAATATGAATGCAATGGGGTTGTGAGGATTAGCATGTGTGGGTGAAGAGAGTCTATTGGGTTGATTAGATGACCTACATCAATTAGGTCAAATAACCCTTGTAATGTCCATATGTTTTTAGTGTGTGAATAGTACCATGATTTTTTACATCCCACATCTATGATCCTTTTGATGGATTGCATCCTTATAATATTTTTTTCTATAAGTAGTTTGATTCAATAATATTGGGGTATTCTCTTGAAACAAAACTATAAACACTAGGCTTTAAAGGTCGTTCATCTCAATTTAGGTTTACCTTCACACACACTCATTGGAGCACCATGTCCCCTCCTTTCTTGCCCAGTTGAAAGCAGTTCACCCCTAACACTATGTGAACTGCTCGGGTTATCTTTCCCTTGTGATTGATCTTTCTCCCACAGTATGGTAGATTGATTTTTCTACTTTATATTATGGGGTTAGACATATTATTTTTCAAAACACAATAAATAGTGTTATTAAAATATTGAAAAACTAATTATAATTCATTAGTCAATTTTCATATTAACCATCCGTTGGTTATAGTATAAAAACAAATATGATAAAAATTTTGTAATGACTATATGTTTTATAAACTTATATATATGTTGTACTCATTGTATAATAATTATACATTCAAAAATAGTTCATGTAGTATTAAAACATAAGCTTTTTTATCAAAACAAGAAATTTCATATCAAATTATTCTTCCTTTTATGTAATTAATATTTATCTACACATAAAATAAACTTTTATTTAGAATAAAATATAATTTATGAAATAAATTTAAAAGGGATTATTATTTCTCTATATATATTGATATAGAATAAATATTATCTTTCAAAAATATTGGTAGAATAGCTAAATATGTTTTTATAATGTTATATTTTAATATATATTACATTTTTTGAATTATAGAAAGCTTTTTTAATTACAATATTTATTTATAAGTCATTAATTTATTAAATGTATAGGATGTTACATGATTTATTGAAAAAAATGATTTCATTACACATTGATATCTAATATAATTTCTTTAAAGATATATTTCATAGTGGTCTAGTGATGTTGGTGCATATTCACCCTAGTGACATATTATAGCTTTTTTTCAATGGTTTAACTAAAGATATGTTTCAAAATTAATGTATAGAAAGTAATACTTTCCCTTCATCATTAAAAATTTATGTATGTTTATTAATATTAAATCAATATATACCTATTCAACTTTTTACTATCATAGGAGAAGAAAATATAAAAAAATTACATTTATTTTTATCCAAAGACACATATACATTGATTAGTATCTAATTGTTTTATTAAAATTGGTTGATTTAATGGGGTATTTCATATGATTTTAATTATTATAAGTTGGAATAATTCTGAATTAGGGGAAATTTGTTTTTCAAATTATAAATTTTTAATAAGTTCACAACATGTTTGGATGACTAGTTCAAATTATTTTTATTTTTATTAGTGTTATATATAATATATTAGATAATTTATGATGAATTAGTGATTTTAATAAATGTTAAATGATTTATGATATTGATAGTCAATTTGAATTTAGGGCTTGTGGTCCCTACAATTTTATTACTAGAGGTTTAAGAGAGCTAAAGGGTTTAATTGACAATAATGTTTTCATGTATTTATTTTGTTATTTTTTTTCAATATATTATGATTACTTAGACTATATAGTGACTTGTTTCCAACAATATTCTTGTAAATTAGTCGAAACTTCTAGATAATTATAATTACAAAATGGACTATAAATAAATATTTGAATTTTAAGGAAACTAAAAGCATATCATCAAATTTTAAAAAGAGAAAATAATTTTTTTCATATCTTAGTGTTCCAAAATTGGTATCCATAATATAATTTTTCTTTTAGTAAAATTAATTCTTGATTTTCTCAAAGTCCCTAAAGATATAAATTGAGGTTATAATGTGTTTTCCAATATTTTTTCTAAAATACGGTTCATCAAACAATCACAAGGATTCCCCTAAATATATGTGGATAAGGTGTTATAAATTATTTTAAATAATTGAAAACAAAATGAGTAAGTAATGAGGCAAGGTCCTCCATTTAGAAAAAATAAATAGATTGTGTAATATTAAATCTGCAAAGTACAAATATATTATTGATAAAATATTATCTAATCATAAATAAGGCCATTCAGTAATATATAATAAAAAATTTCTAATGAAGTTAAATTCAAATTTAAAAACACGTATTGATGTAATTATTGATACTTATATATATTTATATATATATTATAATTTTTAGGGAATAATTAAACTATTTTCAAAATGTTTCTTATTATATTGGGATTCAATTATAAGTTGATAATCGGTTTTTAAGGTCATAAGAAGACACTAATCATAAGAGTTTTCCAAATATTGATTTCACTAAATTAATTCATTTTTTAATGTAGATATCTAATTTCCTAATATTATTATAAATAAAAATATTATTTTGTGATTATAAGATAATTTCATATTGATATTTAATTTTCAATACCTAAAAAATTTACTGAATACTTTTAAATAGAATATCTATTTCAAAAACTTGATTGAGACTCATTATGTTTTAAAAATTAAAATAAGTTGTAACAACGTTTACATTCACTTAATTTAATTAATTAGTGAATTCTAAATTAATTATAAAATAATTAGATTCAATGATTCATGTATATTTTTATATTAATATTTATTCTTTTTATGATTTGATATTAGATAAAATTTTATTAATTTAAATGATATATTTAATCGGTGATATTTTTTTATTATTCAATGATTAAGAACTCTATGAGTAATGGAGATGTTTTAAATATTTTCCCATGAAATTACGATGAACTTTTATTTTGGATGGCCGCAATTTGAACAACCATATGATGATGAATAAATTATAATTGAGAGTATATATGTAAAAGGTGGACAAATGTACATTGGTTTTAAATATTGTAACTCTAAAACCAATAGAAAATGATATAAAATAGATTTTTTTTCTATATTAGACATAAAGGATGGGATTTTAATATTTTTCATGGAAATTTAATGTAAATAAGAGGTACTCTTGTAATTATGACATGATATATTGATTGGGTCATAGAAGATGCCTTCAAAGAATTATATTCAAATTATCTTTTTTATCCATTATCTATAACTCTACATACTCAATTAAAATTATTGATATTATCACCAACCTTTATTGTGTAAAATGTAAAAATTATTTATCATTATATCATTTAATTATTTATACATATTGGTGGGGGTGAGTTTGATGAAGAAGTGTATTTTTAATCTAAGAATTATTATTTGTTGAGTTCAAAATAATAATAATAATAAATTAATTAATTAATTAATAAAAATCATTGATTCACCCCCCCACATCTCAGTGTTACATCAAATATTTATTTGGAATCATTAATAAAAAATAAGTTACTAACATACTGTAAACATGTGTATAAAGTAATACAACATGGGTATCATTAAACATTATTAGGATTATAATAGGGTCTTCATATTATGGTGGCAATTTTCATTATCTCTTATCATGGGAAAATGTTATATGATTTATCTTCATTGGTTCTACCTCAAGAGATGAAAAGAATTCATCATGAGTTCAGTCATCATACTGTGGGTCTATAGGTAGAGGGAAAATATCATTGAGAAATTTTTATGCCCATAGTGAAATTAAATTCATTACACTTTTGAAAATCCTTGATAATCATACCATGAGAGAAATACCACTTGTAAAATTATTGTTAATAATATATCAATACATTGAGATTGTACTTCCCTTATTCATAAAAAAATTTACATCACCTAATTTTGAATAATAATATAATAATATCTTAAGAAGGAATATAAATTCCAAAATATTTCAATTTCCTTATTATGTATTAAAAATATTTATCATATTCATATTTATTTATAATGAATCATCATAGGTACAATCATAAAAAAATAAATAATTAAATAATTATTACATTAGTTTAATAATATCCATACATGTTGACACCCATGATAATACATGGGCATCATAAGAGTCCATGAGATATAGACTGATCAATTATTATGGCCATATAAGGTTGCCCGGTTTTAAAAAATATAGGATAATTATATATTTTGTATGAAGGGCCTATAAATTTTTAGATATTTATAAAGTGTTGTCAGACAATACATTTTAAAAAAATATTATCCCACTATGAGGTAGAACTACACTTTTTGGGTAATGTGAGGCATGTTCCAATTATTCCTTAAGTGTGTTTGTTTGATGAGGATTTGTAAAACCCTATTACATAACATAACAAAACTAATATGGATTTTTCTATATTCTTTTCAATTATATTTATTATCAATAAATAAATTATAACATCTAATATCTCATTGTCTAGGATTATTTATGGTATAGAGGTTATTCATTAATAAAACTAACTCGTAAAATGGTAGAATACGAAATCATATCAAATTATATATAATAGTGTTGGTATAAAAATGTATTTTTTAAATAATAACAAAAAATCTATATGTTAATTGTAAATATATATTATTTGGAATCTTTATGATTATGGTAAAAACATGGAGATGTTTACTACATTTTTATGGATTTTCGGATGTCAATTTTTGAAGGAGATATGAAACCACTAAGCGACTATGTTGGTTATGCTTTAATTTTTTATGCAGACTTGAAAAAATTAGTGAACTCAATACAATACCATGATAACATAATTGCATAGTGAAATTTTTTATTCAAAAGTTCATATATTGAATAAGTTTTTAACAATAGATTGATGATCACACAATAGTTTTTCGAATTTCCTCATAACATCGGAAACTACACTGTCAGGGATGGTGTATAATATTTAAGTGTTAGTGCTATAATTTTCTATCATAATGTGAAGAATTTATTCAAGTTAAAATGATATAAATATCTAAAATTTTTGAGAGATTCGTGTTGATAATTCTATGAAGTAAAAAAGGATATTTGTCCTGAGATTTTTAGGATTGTTTTTTACTGAAGTTTATCACATAAGTACATATTTTATATTGTAGTGCATTTTTTGGGAGATAATTACAACATAATAAAAAAATGACAATGATATTGTGTATCAATGAAAATTTTGTTTTTTAAGTATTTTTTGTCACAAACCAGTCTGGGCTGACCCTAAACCGGTCACCCGAGCCAGTCCACAACATGTCCTGAGGTGGGTTCCTGATCCCCCTGAGATGAAAACTAGTTCCAGACATCAAAAAATATACATGGATGTTATTTCAACCCAATAAAAACTCAGATCAAATATATAAAAACCCAAACTAAAAACACAGAAAATATTGAACAACTGAGTCACAATAAAAAAACTACTGCTCCAGATAGAAAAATAAAACTAAAAGGTAACCAAAACTAGAAAGAAGTCCCCACTACGATGATCTCGTTATGACCCATTCGAAGCCACCATCCATAGACCGAGACTACTCCAAATAAAATAACCTGTTAGGGAGAACCTGATAAACACTTACCCTACAACTGGAATGATAATATTGGCATGAGCACAAAAATGCTCTATTGGGATGCCAAAAGTTAACCACCGAATCCATGTTTATCCATTCTTAAAGAAGACCAATGAAACTAGTTTTAAATATAATTACAAATATAAGTTTATCCATGTTTTATAAAAAAATACCCAACACATTTCATTTCCTAACCTGAAATCCATGTTTTTATTATCAAATTCCAAATTAAGGAAAACCAAGGTAGTGTCAAAAGAAAATAGGGAAACAATGTACTTATAGAACTAGTGCATCCAAAAGAATACAGGAAATATAAATAAGAATGATGGGTGATCCTAAAAATCCCTAGAAAATTCATGGATGTAATCAATTCAGAACTTCCTGTTGGAATAAGGTGAATCCCCATAGTCTATAACCCACTAAATACGCTAACAACAAAATTAGTGGAAAATACCACCTGGCCTCTATATATACTAGGGGAACCAACCCTTCTATTCGGGGCTGGTGATTAACTATCATTTGATAATCTAAAAGACACCTAGAAACCCATGGTGGTTATATTAATACTGAGTATGTAGGAGGCCCTCGTATGTGTGAATCATCTCACCACACTTGCCTACCCCAAACACGGACACCAATTTACGATTACACAAAAAAGGGAAATCACCCTATAAAGGATCCCTATATACAAACAAATATATTTCATAAAAATGATATGACTCAATAGGGGTGGTGAATGTAGCATTATAAAATGATAAAGGGTTAAATTACTAAATGATATGACTCATGTAAACAAGGTCTTCCTTCCTTATCGATAGCCTATCTGATTAGAACTATACTATTTAACATGCTTGGTCTGGATTTGTGATTAGGATGGGTGTCCTTCTGGGATGTTTCCTAGGGTCTGTGTGAGTGAGGACAAATGTACACTGGAAAGGACATGTGTTGGCCTATGGGGACTACCATTAGTCAAATTACCTGTTTTGGCACGTGGGGGCAGATATCTACCGGCCAACTGGAGGTACCTAATGGGATCAGACCCAATGGTTATGTTAAAGGTGGGGTGTATGTGTTTTCACATAGACCCAGTTGTCAAAAATAGTATCAGATGAGGTTCTTGTTATTTGGGGTGTCTGGTAGATTGAGATTAAGACTATCGGGACTCAGGAGGTAGGTTCAGGAAGGGTATCATAAACCCTTGCTTATTCTAAACCACGAGTCCTGATGGGTAGTATGGGATTTGAGAATTTTAATTTGGGTTGTTTTGTATTTAGGGGTGACAATAGAGGACATATGGTTCATGTTCTGGCCTCACATAGGGTGGTGACACATGTGGAGTCCAAGTGCCCGATTCAAATTCAACATAGTGTTATTCCTTAAATAGGGTGTAACACACCACCATGTTGTCGAGATAGGCATAGACACTAGTCCCTCATTCTCGTATATCTCTTTTTGTTGTATTTTATTTTTGATTCGAATGGTGTAAGCGTGTGTTGAAAATGAAAGTGGATTTTGAAACAAAAAATTATTTTAAAATGGAATTGGTTTCCCTCAAATGGTTTTAAATAATTAATTTTGGTTTTGAAACATTGAAAATGATTTGGGTAGGAGAATTTGGATTGGAAGTGTCCCTTTTTATTCCATACGAATGTTTACATGTGTGTGGGTATCTGTGGAACATGTGTGTGGGAATGTGAGGAGGGAAACTGATAGATGCACATTTAACGGTTCATAAGATACCATTAGTTGGGTTTTGAAATCAAAGGTTTTTCATGGTTTCCAAAAAGTGGATTGGAATTCATAAATGGTTATTCTTTGAAAATGGTGGTTTTGAAAAAGTATGTTTGGTTGTGTTTACATTTGGTTGGCCTTTGAGCTAGTTGTTTTGGCTCACGGTATTATTTTTGATTATGCCTTAGTTTGATGTTGGTTTTGGATTAAATCAATCCCTTTTTTTATGTGATTCATTTTGATGTTGGATTTGGTTTTTATTTTATGTGTTTCTTTGTAAATACCACCGAGAAAGGTCCCTACGGTCTCTAATGATTCATGCTTGAATCCTGGTCCTTCTCATGTGTTGCCCATTTTTCATGGTGGTCGTGGTCCACGTGAGGCTGTGGAGTGGCCTAAGGAAGTCTAGACTATTTTCAGGTTATTGGTAACTCCTGAGGCTGTTATATTCTTTGCAGTTCGGAGGTTGTTTGAGGGTCCAGCAATGGACCAGTGGGAGTTGGATACCCCATCATCAATGAAAGGTGAGATGACGTGGGATATTTTTAATTCCACATTTTTCCAATGGTATATACCAGAGTATGGAAGCTAAATAAATTAAAAGAGCTGTCAAATGTTCAAGAGGGTTAGTATTCAGTAGGGTGTTATGTTGACAATTTCAAGGAGTCAGTTCCCTATTCCATGGAAGTAGCCTCAAAGGATTAATTGAAATCTCCTATTTTTTGCAAGGGTCTTCATCCTAAAATGGAAAAAAAGTGATCTCATCTGGTGAAACTTGTTTCAACATGTTGGTGGATGAGGCATTCATAGCTAATCTGGTTTTTGGGGTGCAGTTAGTGGTTGTTGGATCTTGTGAATGTTTCCCATCTAGCGAGCGGGGTGTGCTAGAGGAATCGGTTTCTGAAAAACATCATTTTTCAACTCCAGCTTCCAATTTTTCGGACCACTCACATGTATGTTTCTAGTGAAGCTGGTTTGGTCAATCGAGGCCATATTGTCGTATTCGTATGATGACCTTCTATCATTGTGTCCATTTGGGTCATTTGGAGAAGTTCTGCAAGAAGTGCTACCTGAAAAGGATGTCTTGATTGGAAGATTTTTTGCCTTACTGGGAGGTAGGAAATGCTTCATCCTTCAGAGCCCTAGCGATGGGTCTTGGGTTGATGCTCTTAGACAATCAGAAGTTTCCTGGGGTACTAGTAGCTTGGTTCTAGTCTTCTATTTCCTAACTATTGTTCTTATTTTGTTTTATGTTCATCTATTATTGTAATGGTTTGATGGACATATCCTGCCATAATGTAAGAATCTTCATTAATTCTAAATGTGGATTTTGGAATCATTTGTTTCCCCTAATTGTTGATAACATATGGATACATTAGTTTTATTCATTTTGGTTTTCAACTCTTCGATGCTGATTTTGGAAATACCACGGTTTTGAGAAGAGGATGAGTGGTAGGGTTGATCCACTATTTAGTTTTGGATTGAACTGTTCTCATGATTATTTGCTGGTGCTAGAGGAATATTGGTTGGTTTTGTGTATTTTTTTAGTTCCAGTGGTGTTGTTGATCCATGTTGTATAGAAGGTTGTAGGATCTTGTGGGGGTTTTTACATTCAGGTGACTGGTATGTCAGGTTGTTATGTATTAGGTTCTCTATTTGGGTCCTTGAGGTTGAGTTAATTTTTTCAAGAAATATGTTTTGTAATTCTTAGTCGGGAGATTCCCTGGTTACCCCCCCCCCCCCAGAGGTAGTGTGTTGGGGTTTTGAGGTTTTAAAGCTAGTTTTTTTTGTTGGGTAGAACCCTATCATATTCTCCCTTAGTCTTGGGATTCATTTTCTGATTGAATCAGTTAGGTGTGATCTATGGCGAGTAATTCCACCCCTAGATTCTTATTTTTATTCAGTATTTTTTTCAATGGACTTGAACCTTGATCGGATTTTGGATTGGTGACTCTATGGGGGTAGAAAGCGTCGTTGGTGGGGATAATTTTCACACACCGACCTCGGATACTCCTTCAATTTATTTATTTCTCGATGTTGGATCTTTTGGTTGAGGTTCGGCTTCAGTTTCCTATAAAAGTATTTTTTTTTTGGTGGTTTTGGTTTTCTTAAAATAATATTCATGGTTATCATGAGTGTTATTGGGAGAAAATGGAATGGTGGAGAGTTTGGGACACACATAACATCACTATATTGTGTTTTAATCATTGAAGGATCATTTAGTTGATCTTCCCTAGTGTTTGGTGTGTAATTTGAGGGTTTTTGAAAAAAATTTGGGGTTACACAGTTTGGGAACGGTTTTCCTAAACCGTGAAACTTAATCAAAAAAAAGTTGAATATTTTTCATGTAGACCATGCATGGTTTGCACACGGTTTACAAAACCCTGCAGTAAAACCATGCAGCATATTACGGTCTCAATAACTTTTGACGTGGAAACCATTTTTGGGTAATTCCACCTCTAAAATGAATCCCTACTAGTTATACATTGACCATAGGATCTTCCCCAATCATCCTTAATCGTTTTGGGGCTCTTTAAGGATTAATTCTCAAGAAATTTTGGTTATTATTCATGTTTTCTCTATCAATTTCATCCCTTGCCACTTCTACTCTATTTCCTCTATCTGTTTCTTGGTTTTCTTTCAGATTTCCAACCTTGAAAAAACACTAGGGTTAGTTTTGGCTCATGTGGTTCGTTTTTATTATGTCTATGGTATGAATATCATTTGTGGAGATTAGATCTCCCTCTCCTTGAAGTTTTAATCCAATCGCACAAGGTTTCGGTAGGTGGTTCCAATATTTTCTTTCCTAAAGCCTTTCCTCGATTCGTGGAAATTTAAATACATCTATTATGTTTATTCTCACCTCTATGGAACACTTGTTAAACATATTTTGATATTTTAGAATTGATTTGGTTTGATAAAAATAGGTCTGAAATGAGTTTTCTGTAAATTTCCTAGGTCTATGGTTATTAAGAATCTTGTTTGAATTGGATTTTCTCTTTTAAGGAGGAATTGGGTCCTTTATGAAATGTATAGCCATTATTATTTTGTAACGTAATTATTTTTTGATGAACTTGGTTTGGTGTGGTTTATGTGGTTATGTAATGGCTTGGTTATTGTGTTAAAACACATTGTTAAGAATTTAATGGCATCATTTTTGTGGTTTGTGTTCCTTTAAAATAAAGTTGGTGAGTGGTGATGGTTTTATGGAAAGCAATGTTTTATGGATATTGTTTTTGGGTAAAGCTATGAATGCATAAGGTAACAATAGATGATGACACATCAAGGGTCGAACTAGGTGCACACATGGATGTGCCCTCAAATGAAGGTGGTTCTTTAAATATGTTTTTTCTTGGAAACCTTGATTTCATAAATGGTTCTTATTTTCCAAACTATTTTTGTCTCTTCATGTGGTTCATTAAAATTATTTAAAAGGAAACCTTTGAGAATATGCCTGTTTGGATTTTGGGTGTGTTTTGGTGGATGTGATCTCAAATGATAATAGAACCATTAAAATGGTGTTTCATTAATCCCTTGTTTTTCTTAATGATTCTCATTTTCCAAAAAAGATTTGTCTTTAGTGTGGTACGCATAAATGATTTCAAATTTACTCATCAAGGATTTGACCCATTTACCCTTGAAAATTTCTTTGGTGTGAATTTTGAAAGGATAAAGACCCGTTTAACAATAATGAAATGTTTTTGTGTGATTGGTATTATAGGGCTTGTTTGGAACATTGAACATAAGGGTGATGTTGATTAAGATTTTAGTTAAGGATTCGGTTTAGAAATTACGTGTGACCGATTTGTGCTAATGAATTTTATGAAAACGATTTCGGTATTGACTTGATGTGGTGACCCAGTTAGAACCTTTGCTGGATATGAAATTTATGTGTATGTATATGGGTCACCATTATAGGGGGATTTATCTTTTTTGGATTATCCTATATTGGGGTCCATGTTTGTAGTAGGAAAGTGTGGTGAGATGAGTCACATGTGCGAGGGCCTCCTACTAACACAATATAACTATAAACACTGTGGGTTCTTGACCATATTATAGATTATCGAGTGAGGGTTACTCACCAGCCCTAATTAGATGGGTCAGTTCCCCTAGTAGATATAGAGGCTAGGTGGGAGTTGTCGCTGATTTTGTTGCACGAGAAATCAGTGGTTTATAGACTATGGTGATTCATCATACGCCGGTAGGTGGTTATGAACCGAGTAAGTCTATGGGTTATCTAGGGATTCTTAGGTTCACCCATGGTTATTACTATATTTTTTTATTAATTTTATACTACAATGGTTTAGTTTTATCTTGTACTATTTACTTGTTTTCTTTTTTTCACATCACTAATATTACCTGTTTGGTTTTTTTATAAAATGGAAAACTATTTTGAAAATTATATATAGAATGAATTAGATTTCAATGTGGTAAAAAGGTGTTGTTTGTTTAAATGGAAAACCATATTTTTATAGTTTTATTTTTCAAACTTGTGTCATTGGACAACTCTGTGTGAGGATATACCTACATTTAGTGGTTATCTTTTTTCTCATCCCTGCTAAGAAATTTTGTGATCATGCATATACTATCATTTCAATTTTAGTATTAGTGTTTCTTAGGTTCTCCCTAGTTAATACTCATCTTTGTAGAAGTCTCGGTCTAATGGTTGGTGGTGACTAATGGGAAACATAGAGATTGTTGTCTCATGGTCTTGTTTTTAGATTGGTTACTCTTCAGTTTTATTTTTCATTTCGATCAATTGTTGGTTTATTTATATTTAGTTATTTATCTTTGCTGCATTTTCAGTTTTTTATATTTTTATCCAATTTGTTCGGGCTAAATCATTCCCACATGGATTATATTGATGCCTGACACAAGTTGGCCGCCCATGTGGATCGGGAATTCCCATTGGGATATGTTGTTGGCTGGCTCGGGTGACCGTTTTAGGGTTTACTCAAACGATTTCGTGACATTTTTTATTTTTTATGTCATACATGGTATTTAGTGGATTTAATTCTAATATGACATATTTTTTTAAAATGAAAAATGACACTGACATAGTGGATTCAAAACAATATAGCCATGGATAGTAAAATTAAATCATTTATTACAGTAATATTTTTGAAATTGTGGAAAATAACAATTATTGATAACATTGTTTACATTTAGAATTTTGTGGGAGTGTAACCTATAAATCTTGATTCCTCGTGAATGATCTAGTTTCCATATACGAGTGAAAAAAAGGAAACACCCTTTCTTTTTTTCATTGAATAATAAAAATATATTAATTGTGAGAAACTTATTAATTATACATTATCATTATACTATATAAATCATTTCATGTATAAGAATATAGAGGAAAAGGAAATTTTTATGGTGTTAAGATTTACCTACACCATATATCACATATAGTGTATAGTGATCTTCTAAGAAGATTGGCACATTATTGATGTAAGCGCCTTCTATTTTCCCAAGGAGGTTTACTATGTCAAATAACAATACCAATAGAGTTAATTTAGAAATTTGTATTTAATTTATGTGTACATAATCCTAAAATTTCAATTATTTTATTCAAACAGTGGAAAAAGATCCATTTTGGGTTGGATGAAAAATATCACACCATAATTCACCAAATATTAGCATATCTTTAGGTTTTTGGTTACAACTAATGGTGTTATAAGAAAAAAGTTATCATTTGATTACTTTCTCATAGAAATAGTGTTTAGATGAATAATATAATAAATGTGAAATTGGGTTAGGAATACCCTTACCTTGGGATCTTCTTTCTTCAAAGTTGTGTGAACCTACTCTATAATATTTAATAGGGTGTTGGTAGTATATTATATAAGCCTAATCATTTTTATAACACTGTATATGATATTTTTGTAACATCATTCCACCCATTCATTAATAATATTTTGTTATTTACATTGTTTCTGGTGCATTCTTTACAAGGATTTCATTGTTGATTCGTAATGGATTTTCTTATCGAAAGTAAAAGAAACTCCAAAAGTAGAACTAAATAGTGTTAATATGTTTACAGAATATAAAATTATTCAATAAATCATTTTTATTATATCATATGAAGAGGAATTATTTGAAAAATCATTAGTGATTTTCGTTTAGATCATTTTGGTTGTTCTTTGATAATCACAAACTTGTTTCATCATACACCTATAATAATACGTGTATACATTAATTTTAGAATATAAGAGAGGTCATATATTAAAATTTAAAAACTATTTTAACCATTAAATGGGTTTTCAAATAGCATAGAAGGATGTAAAGGAAATTTAAGACACATCATCCATGATGTCGGTAAATCGACACATCACAGGCAGTGTCTTTATATTTAGAATAAAAATAAGAGGAGCAGAAGTAAATTGAAGAATTTTTACACAAACATGATAAAATTAATCATATATAATATTATTTATCTTTCATTCCTCTTGTAAAATTAGAGCATAAGAAAGTATAATAAGAGAAAGGGATTGAAAAGAAAATCTCAAGAAATGAAAGAGGATATTTACCTCTTCATATCTTCTCCAAAAGACCATCCTTAAGGCCTTTGGTTTTGGCATTTTGGTGAGACCAGTAGATCTTGGACGTGTGGAAGAGACTTGGGAAGAGAATTGGGTAGAATATATAAATTTATCAAAGCTTTATAGGTGTGAGAGAAAAAGGGGGTGAGGGTGGTATTTATAGTTATACTGAGGTAGTTTTTAATTAATTTCAAAGGACACCTCATTAGTGGTATTTTCAAAACCATGATCATGCCCAAGATCTCTCTACATGATATTGGAAACATGGGACACCTCATATCATATATTAATCTTAAATATTATAATATAATGATTACATCATTTTTACATCATTATTATGTCATTAAACACCCGAAAACATGAAACTATATGTTTTTACTATTCGCCATAAATTCAATTATCTCAGAAAAATAAAAAAAACCTAACCATTTTTTGACATGTAGAATTCAAAAATGAACTCAATTTTTTGAAAATATTTTTCTAAGTATAACTAATTTAATTTGTAAATAAAATCAAAATTTATACAAAAAAATAAAAAATTTAAACCTATAACTCATTTTTTATCACCTTGAATAATTAATAAAGATATCATTATTTCATAACCATATGAAAATAAAATTTTAATACAATTTACTATTAAAAATAGTTATATTTATATTAATATTATTATTCATATGGGTATGGTACTATTTACCAGAAACAAGTTGGTTCTATCAGACACTAAATAACATATTGATCGCAAATTCTGATGTCTATTTATTAAAATTCAAATCATATAAGTAGTAAAATTTTGCCTAACTGGTAGTTTGTAATATTGAGTTTAAAAATTATTCATTATTTAGAGACTCATTTTTTTATGTATTTCAATTTATTTTTTAAATCATTGGGGTGTTACATTCTCCTTGCCTTATGTAAATAGTGTCCTCAGAATTTTATTTAATTTTTAAATAATTGAGGGTATCTTTTCCTCCTAGAATTTTCATATTCCCCTATAGCTTCTTGAACCATGTTGTTTCTCAAAAAACCTTTAACTGGTGGATTACCTTATTTCACAATAAGTTTTCGCTTTGATCAAATATAAAAATAGGTTTCTCTTCATAAGAAGACTACTCTTCCAATTGAACTGCTTCTTCGCTCAAAATAAGAGATGAATCAGTCACATACTTTCTCAACATCAAAATATGAAAAACATTTTTCACCTAAGATAAACATAAATTCAGAGCAACTAGATAGGAATAGTTCCTAACTTTCTCTATGATTTCATAAGGTCCAATGAACTATCGAATTAGCTTCCCTTTCTTACCAAAATGCATAAAACTTTTCCTTGCTGAGATTCTAAGAAAAACATAATCACCTACCTCAAGAGAAAGGTCATTCCTCTTATTATCTTCATAACTTATTTGACTACTTTTAGTTTTCCTCATGTGTTCCTAGATCATCGTCACTTTCTCATTTACTTCCTCTACTAATTCAGGTCCCATTACCTTCCTTTCCCCAACTACATCCCAAAAAGTGGGAGTTTGACACGGTTTCCCATATAATTCTTCAAAACCTTACATATATATACTAGAAGGAAAAATATTATTAAAAAATCAACTAATAAAATATGTTGATCCCAACTACAATATTCATCAATCGAACTAGCTTTAATCATATGCTCTAAAGGTTGAATCGCGTATTCTAACTACACATCTTATTGAGGATGAAAAGCTATACTAAAATTTATTTCTCTTTTGAATGATACGAAGGTCTTTCCAATAGTTTGAAGTCAACCTAGGATCATTGTTAGATATAATGGAAAGATGAACTCTATCTAACCTGAAAATCTCTTTCAGATATATTTGAGAAAGCTCATTTAAATACATAGTATCTTGAATAGGAAGGAAATGAGAATATTTAGTCAATCGATAAACAATAACCAAAATTGCATTATTATGTTGAGATGTATTTGTTTGTCCCACAATAAAATACATGGATATATTTTCCCATTTCCACTATTGAACTAGTAATGGATAAAACATCCCCATTGGTTACTATATTCACATGTCAAGAATTTCACATTAAAATCCACAATATCTCTTTTCATTCCATCCAACTAGTAATACTCCAGAAGGTCTCTTTACATCTTGCTGCTACCAGGATGAAATAAACATGGAGAACTATGATCTTCACACAAACATTATTTCTTTAGCTGAAAATCTCATGGCATAGACAATCTTTTTCAAAGTCTTAAAACATAATCTTTATCAATGATAAATTTTGGAAACATACTCTTTTTAACCGATTATAACTTTTTATGTAGCTCCCTATCTGCCTTCTACGCTTTATTAATTCTTTCTAACAAAGATGACTACACTAACACCTGAATCAAAATAGAGGAATTTCATTAACCAACAACTTCCAGCCGTAACATAGTTAATAATTCATGATGTTTTAGACTCAATGAATCTAAAACTTTGTTTTTTTCTAGGATGGTAATTCATCATGAAAACAAAATATTTTATCAATGCAATCTATCTTATCCGCCTCATGTTTAATTATTTTTGAGTGAATATATAAATAAAACTTTTGGGGTCAGTATATATTTCACATTTTCCTCTGTATAAATGATACCTCTAAATTTTTAAATAAAAAACCACAACATCCAATTCGAAATAATGTGTGGGGTAATTTAACTCATTAAATTTTAGTTGTATTGAAGTATAAGAAATTACATGATCAGTCTGCAACAAAAAACAACCAAGTCCTCTTAATGATGCATATGTATAGATTACAAACTCACTATTTCTAGAAGTTAGGGTCAAAAATAGAGCAATCACCAATCATATTTTCAATTCCTGAAAACAATTATCACATTCTTTTATCCAGATGAATTTATCTCCATTTCGAGTTACCTTAGTCAGGGGACTAGATAACCATGAAATGTATTAAACAAACCTCCAGTAATAGCCTTTCAAACCAAGAAACCCATAAATCTCTGTTATATTTTTGGGTCTTTGACATTCTTCAACAACTTTAATTTTAGTATGATCAAGAGTTATGCAAAATTTATAAATAATGTGACCAAGGAAATAAATTTTTTTCAACCCAAATTCACACTTTCTGAATTTCCCATACAGTCTCATTACATTTAATGTTTGTAAAATGACCCTTAGATGTTTTCCATGTTCCTCTTTTCTTCTGGAATATACCATAATGTCATTAATAAACGTAACTAAAAACTTATCCAATAACTCATTAAATATTCTATTCATAATACCCATGAATACAGTAGGTCAATTAGTTGACCCAAAATGAATAACAACAAATTCATAATGACCATATCTAATATGAAAATATATTTTTGGAATATCAGCATCCATCACCTTCAACTGATGGTACCCAGATCTAAAGTCAATCATTGAAAAATATAGAGATCCCTAGAGATGGTCAAACAATTTGTCAATGTGAGAAAAATTATACTTAATCTTAACAGTATTGTTATTTAATGCACTATAATCCATGCGATGTCTCATGAAACCATTATTATTTTTAATGAGAATAACAGGAGATCTATATGGTTAAGTGCTTGGTTGAATAAATCATGTATCAAGTAACTGCTAAAACTAATTTTTCAATTCAAAGAGATACATTTTATCTATTTGATAAGGGGTATTTAAAATTTTATTAGCATCAGGAACTATGTTATTTGTGATTTCTAATTTTTGTTCAGGTATAACACTAAGTAACTCAATAGAAAAAACATAAAGGTATTCATTAAACACTGGGACATCATTAATCTGAATAGTTCCCATGATTCAAAAATATGAGAAAGAAAACATTCATTTCCATATTTCAAAATTTCTCATATTCCTGTTATATTATCAATTGTATCTGTTTTTTTTGTATACAAACTAAAACTCTTAATGAAAAAAAACTTTTTTATCCCTATAATCAATCATATCTTAATAAACATAATGAAAATACATACCCAGAATGACATAAAAATCTAATAAGGGAAAAACAATAAGGGTTTTAGGTAATTTCTTTCCACAAATAACAATAAGAAGATTTTAGAAATATCGTTTTACTGTAACATTCCCCCGGTTGTTTTAACCATATGTTTAGGTCTCATTTATTCAGGTAAAATTTCTTAATTTAATAGAAAATTTCTCAGAAATAAAAGAATGTGTAGACCCTGTATCAAACAAGACATTATAAAAATATTAGTAAACAAACAAAGTACCATATAAAACTTCATTGGATGGACCAACATCTGCTGACATAGTTTCAAAGGATCTCACTACACCTTTCTTCTTATAGTCTGGCTGATTTCCATCACTCGAATCTTTTTTTGGACAGGAATTTTAATAATGACCCATCTCTCCACATTTAAAACACTTCATATTTTTATAATTAGAACTGATATTAAGATAATTTTCATTATAATATCAAGCCTTATTTCCAAACATACCACATCAGAAACACTTCCCAATTTTGGTAATACATTCTCCAGGGTTCTTTTTACCAAAAGTTTGACAAACTAGAAATTGAAATTTCTTACCATTAGATTTCTTTGATTGATTCTTACCCATCATTGGAAATCTGGACCTTGTATTCTATTTTTTTTAATGTATAAGTGATCATAATAAACCCCCATTTCTACTCACTCAATATATCAGATGAGTTTCTCATAACTTTTGGACTCACAAGAAGTTAATTCCCTTCGATATCTTGGATTAAATCTTGCATAAAAATAGTTTATCATTCTATAAAAATATTGAATAATATTTCGTGAATTACTCACTAGTTGGGTAATGTTTTCTTCATTCATGACCATTGAATCTTTCTCCTTTTTCTCCAATTCAAGTAATTTTTTCTCCATCCTATTTCGAACAACCTTAGGAAAATAATTGAAGGAAATGACTTTAAAATTTATCATACTCTAAGGCTTAAATATCTTCTCAATCCCTGATATTATTGACCATTGAACACCACTATTAAAATTCACCTTATTAACGTTAAATGGAAATACTGGACTTTTTATTATCTAAACACCCCATAATATCAAATATCTTCTCAAGGGATTTAATCCATCCTTCAGCCACTGTTGGGTCAGAACATCCATTGAAAAGATGATAGTGTTTCCTCATAAAATGTTCCAATATAATCATGTTCTATTGTGGAAGCTGTTTTTGATTTATTGCATGCATTCAAACTCCATTTATTGCATACATTAGCTGATCCACAACTACCACAAACTGCTCGGTTCTAATTCCCACTATTCTCATTTACAGATTTGGAATGATATCAGCCTCTCAGTTCCTTCCAATTTTAGCATCCATATTTCTTCTATGGAAAATCATTTTGAAAAGTCATATCATAGATGAAGAAACATGGTAATATTTAAATTCTATACTATTTCAATATAAAAATAAGGTAAAAAACATTTATGGCATTCTATTAACATCAAACTATCTCCTAAAGTTATCTAAATGGTTCTCTGACACATTCTACAAGGACCCATCCTTAAATATATCATAATCTTACTATTTCAACTAGGTTTCCCTTCTTTACATTCCCAGAGATATTTTAATTATATAGTTTTATATGGATAGTAAATAACATATACATATAAAGCTACAAGTATACAAAGTGGTTATTATTAAATATTTATCCATTTATTCCAAAACATTAAATTTTTTACAAAAAACAACAACTTGATTTGTTTGAAAAGTCATGACTTACTTCTTCCTCTTACACATTCTCATAACCTGTGAAAATCCTTTAAAATGTGTTATGATCGTAAAAAGCTTAGAAAGGGATATAATAAGAAGGAAACAAACCATTAGTCCATGAATACATAAAAACATGTTAAATCCTTTTCAAAAAGACATACTTCTCACCCGTATATACTTACTTTCTAAAACATGAAATTTCAATTAAACATTAAAGAACATATATAAAAATATAAAGTTATATTAGGTAATTACTTAGTTATATTGTAACCCTCTTGTCTACCTTGTGATTTGTAACCCACATGGCTCCCTTACATTGCAACCCTCATAGCTACCTTATGGTGTAACCACCACATTTACACTTGGAGTAACCATACAGTCGACCTCCAACATGCACATTCCCAATGCATTGAAGGGAAATATATGTCCCAACATCCATCATAAACAATTCCCAATAACCAAAACAAAATTCTAAAACATGAATAATTTCATAAAAAATTTCTTTTCAATTTTGTAAAATAGAATTTTTAACGTGAATTTTTAAATAAAAGTCCCTTAGAAATATCATATAATTAAATTGGGAATTTATGAAATGAGAGGATAAGTGATTAAAAAATAAATACACATAATAAATCATAATATGACTTATGTTCATTACCCAAACGCACTTAGTACCATATAATTATGTAAATAGAAGGTTAACCCAAAGAATGGAAACTGGGTTAAGAAGTCCCTTACCTCGGGTTATTCTTACTTAAAACATGTTTAAACCTATAGTATAATGGTTAAATGGGTGTTATTAATATTTTAAAGAAAAATAATATTTTTTTATAATACCTTATATAATATTTTTAAAACATCAATCCACTGATTCATTATTAATATTTTTTTATTTACATTGTTTCAGGTGAAATCTTTACAAGGTTTCCATGGTTGGTTTGTAATGGATTTTCATGTTAAAAGGATGTGAAACACCAAAAGTGGAATAAAATGGTGTTAAAATGTTTATATAATATTAAATTATTTCATAAATCTTTTTTATTTTATGGTTTTCAGATGAATCATTAGTGGTTTTTTTAGATCATTTTGGCCATTCTTCGATAATCACGAACTTGTTTCATCATATACATTTAATATTATGTGTTTGTGTAAATTAAAAAAATAAAAGGGGTAAAATCATACAATTTACAATTTTTTTTAACTATTAAAAAAAATTTACAACCAAATTTTAATGAAGTAATGGAAATCGAAGACACATCATCCATGATGTCGGTAAATTGACACATCATGGATTGTGTTTTTATTTATAAAATAAGAGGAAGAGGAGAAGACGTAAATTGATGAAATTTTTCATAAACATGATGAAATCAAACATATATAATATTTTTGAGCTTTCATGCCTCTTGGATAAATGAAAGAGAAGATATTATTGAAAAGAAAATAACTGAAAGGAGTACTCAAGAAAATGAAATAGGATCTTGACCACTTGATCCCTTCTCCTTGAGATCCTCTTTAAGGACTTCATTTTTGGCCTTTTGCTGTGACCAGTATGTCTTGGATGTGGGTAAGAGACTTGGGAAGGGGATTGGGTAGAATTTATACACTATTAAAAGATTTATAGGTGTGATATGAAGAGGTGGGGGACCGTTTTATTTATAGTTTAAGTGAGGGAGTTTTTAATTAATTTCAAAGAAAGCCTCATTAGTGGTATTTTCAAAACCATGGGCTTTCCCATGGTTTTTTCCCATGGTATTATCCACTTTGGACACCTCATTTCATATATTATTCCTCAATATTCTACTAAAATGAATGAATCATTATTACATCATTATGATTTCATTAAACACTTGAAAACATAAAATAGTATTTTTTTACTATTCACTAAAAATTCAATTATCTCAGAAATATCCCAAAAAAACACCCTGACCATTTTTGGATGTTTTGAATGAAAAAAAACACTATTTTTTGAAAATAACATTCAAAATATGATTAATTTAATTTTTAAATAAAATCATAATTTATTCAAAAAATAATAATTTTAAAACTATAAATTGTTTTATATCACCTCTAAAAATTAATTAATATCTCATTATCATAAAACCATAAAAAATATAATAATATAATATAATTTACTATTAATATGGGTCATATTACTATTCATATTACTGTTTATAATGGTATGTTACGATTCACCAAAAAATAAGTTGGTTATATCAGACACCAAATAACTTATTGATCACAACCATATATGACTATTTTTTGAAATTCAAATCATAGAAGTGGAAACATTATGTTTAATGGATTTTTGATAACTATCTTCTAAAAAAAATTCATTGTGTAGAGACTCTATGTTTCATTCATTTTAATTAATTTTATAAAACATTAAAATTCTACATTTAAGGTATATTTTCCAACATATATAAAGGTAAAAAACATGAATGTTGTTGATTTGAAAGTGTTTGAAAATAGGATTGATTATTTAGAGATGTATACAAATGAGGAAATATGTGGTTTATTCAAATAAACGGTTCATATCATTAGATCCATTTGTTGACTTTGTAGAAGATAAATGATGATAAAATCGGGAATAAAATATTAAGAATAATTCCATATGTTTTTTGATACAAAAGATGAATCACATGAGGAAGGATATTTTATAAATATTTCAATTTAAATTTTGAAAATTATTTTGGTCTTATAGGATATTTTTAGGAATCCATATGGTAGGTAAAATCATTCATATAAGTATGTGTAATTCAAGGCCATATAGAAACATGACATCATTAAAATAGGAGATGGATAAAAAGATATATGTGATGAGTTTCTATCAATTATTGAACGAAATATAAAATTTTAAGACACAATTTTTCTTGGTATGTATCTCTTTGTGTTTTTTTTAAACTTATATTGTTTGAGTTTTTCCTCACCATAAAACCTTGTTGGTTCTATTTCTATCATGGATGTATATAATATGAAAAAATGTAGTCTTTGGTAATAAGAAAACTTTAGAAAAACTTGAGGCGATCCATATTGAGATCCTTTCCTGGGGGAATGTCTTAATGTTCAGGGATGTCTTATTTTTTTAATTAATGGTGTTCGAGTATAAATGGCTCAATTCTTACCAGAGGTTCACGATATGTTGAGAACATTTAAAGGGGTTTTTGGATATTTATATGGAATATGGTATAAAAACCTCATATAGAACACTTTCACAGTGTGTAAATAGATTACATGTCATGTATTGTTTGGGTGTTTTTAATATAATAATATGAGGTGATGAGTTTTTTATAATATCACATTTTAAAGATCACATAATGTTAAAATTAATTGCATGATGTGTAATCCATAACCTTTTGTTTTAATGTATGTAATGTGGTTGATTTTAAATTTCTTGATCCTAGGGAATCTTCTAGACAAATTCAGACTGCAAATATACATTATGAATGTACTGGTAATGTGGTCAATACTAAGTATGTCTTTTTGGTTAGGTTTTCCATTATATCCCTTGGTCTGCCAACCACTGCATTTAAATACTTTGAATGTGTGAATTTTTTGTTTTGATGTTCATTATTTTTTATCTATGAACCTCTTTGTGATCATCTGCACCTTCTTCCTCATGGTATTTTTTCAATGGATGCAGTATTGTATCATTTGTTATAGTAGGGTGTCTATATATGAACCCTACCATTTTATATTTACCAAATATATTCAATATTGTAATTTTTTCCATGTAACGTGCTCCGGAATTGAATTTATTCCTTGGATTTATTTGGCTTCAATTGGGTATGGACCTGGATTATTGCTACACATTTTGTGACAAAAAAATAAATATAATTTAATAGGATACTAGATTAATGTGTGTTTATCATGACATGAGACCTTTGTTGATTGATTGATATATAAACCCTATGTTATGTCTTATTTCATATTTTTTTTTATTAATCTATGGTGAGGTAAATGTAAATGGTATACTAAAGGCATATGGTCATTATCATAATTTAGCATTGTGATCTATGGTGTGATACTGTGATATCCATGTTGAATAAAAATTCTTATGTTACACTATGAAATAATTATATATTAGGATTGTACCCAGTATATACACAATTATATGTTGTACTGATGATATTGAGAAATCTCAGCCTAGTCCCATGTTGTAATGGTTATAGTGAGCATGATCTGCCAAGTCCCATGATGTAATGGTTATAGGGATTTTACTCAGATGTTGTAATAATTATAGAGATTTGACTGAGATTTTTATGACTATACCATGGTTATATGGTTGTGGTTGGCATGGTTTCAAGACATTCTCTGATATATTCTAGCAAGGAAATGAAGAAGGTTATTTTACCATGGTGATATGGTTTTCGTTAGTAGGGTTGTAATACATTCTAAGATATATTCCAACATTGAGCTGAAGTGGGTTATTGTTGTATTTTATTAATATTTGAGTAAGTTAACATACATGATTATCACTTTATTACATACTCGTATTATTATAATGGGTTATTTCTAGACATTATCATAGAAACCTACTAAGTTAAACTCACTCCCTATTCAAGTGGTTTTTTGGTACCAAATAAGAATACATGGATGTAGGTTTGGATAGGGGAAATGAACCTTATTATTTATTATTACTTTTTAGATGGGCAAGAGTTTGGAGGAGGAACTGACATGGGGTTTTGGACTAAGGAATTTGGTGTCTTTATTTGATTCTTCTAGTATTTTATTTGTATTATTTCATTCATGGTATTTAATTACATTCTGGCATATTATTACATTATTCTATTATTAGTTATTGGGTTATTCTTTTGGATTTTATTGTATGTTTCTTCTATGTTTATAAATTAATCAATTTCATTAATATATATTATTTCAACTATTATAAAACATCATTAAAAAGGGTATAGTCTCACCAATATACATTTCACACCTCCGCTAGTAGTCGGAAGCCTCTCGCATATGGGGTGCCATTCTTGAGGTCATGTAACAAAACCTTTTTCCCAAGCGAGTCAGATCCATATAGGGGGATGTTACAAAGTAATATCAAAGGATAAATTATTTCATTTCATTTTCTTTAATATTTTGGAAAGGTATAAAGGATACAATTATGTGTTCAGACCTGGTAATTAGCTTGTGCATTGGAGTAGTTAACCCATATATGGGGGAAAATCTTGAGTACTCAAGCGTGGGATTACTATTTGTATTGTGTTCTTGTTATAGTTGATGTTATTTCACCATTTGTGATTCACATAATCTATGAGGTTACCATCCTATAATGTTATTTATTCTAGAGGTTTGTACTTATGGCTGAGTATGGTGCAAGATGAGTATGCATGAATCAAAATAGGCATATTGATATATATTGTTTTTTCATGAATTGTTCATGATAGGGACATATTGTTTTAATCACCTGTGATATATACTTGCCTATTGAACTATCATATGAGATATCTGCTTCACTGGATAAATAACTATCCTAAAGAATTTTTCTCCATCATTGGATATTGATGAGATCACCAAGGTGAGATTTTTTTAGGATGGTCTTTATTATGAGATCGGGTAGAAGGTGAACATTTTTCACTTAAGAAGATTTGAGGACATGATAAACCAAGAACTCATCATGATATGGAATCTAAGAAAGCCCCAAATTATTGTTTAGTATATTTCAATAGTTTGGACATGTAGATGTTCCTTTAGTGTAAATAAGAATCGCAATGACATTTTTTGCTAATCTAGTGGTTGTAAAAGTAGAGAGGGCAGTGGGAATCCATCTTAGGACTGTGTTCTGTTCCACTGCTATCAGTGTGGAATGTTTGGCCATAAGCATCTGAAGTTTCTTTACCCCACATTCGAGTGTCGTATATAAGGAATACTAGCTTATCTTCTGAGGATATGAATGATCTTTCTTCATATGACCAGTGGTATGGGATCAGTATAGAAACACCTTCCGAGAATGGGCTTAGCTACCCCAAATTTGGATGATAGCTATGGTTCCACTATCAATTTAGGATAAGTTAGGGGACAAGAAACCCCTATGTATGAGTAGAAAAACTAAGAATGGGAAATTTCCTAGGGTAGTTAGCCTGGATCCCAGTGTATAGGGACAAGTCAAGTGCATGTTTTGCAGACTACTCCAACTATCATAGATGGTAGACCATCTACCATCAGAGGTATGATTCTTATATCATTTTCCTTATAATTTATTTATACAAGAGAATCACATTATTTTATATCATTTAATTTTGGGAATGTTTAGGGATTTTTTTTATAAGAATTGTATTTTTCTTTGACCACCGACACACTGTTGGGAGGGTGATCTGAGAATATCAAATGTTTCAAGGCATGTTCTCTAGATATTGGTGGTTAACATTTCCTTTGGGAAAAATTCATGTCTGAAATGATAAGATTTTACTTGATTCTTGGTAAATATTGGATAGTTCTATACCATGATCATATTAACTATTATGGGGGGAAAGTTACCTTTCAACCTCCAAAGTGATGCAACTATTCTAAAAAAAGTGAGGGGGATCTTAAAGCAGGTTATACACGAAAAATTTAGTGAACATTGGATTTTCTCAGGGATCATATCGCTAGTCTTACTCTAGATATTGATGGAATTAAGGTGTATTCTTTTCCTCTTATAGGAGACTGTTTTCAGGATGTTTTTCTTGATATGTTCTATAACTTTCCACCCAAGTGAGAGATCATGTTTAGGGTCTAGTTGGTTTCAGGTGCTAATCCTGTTTCTATCCCTCCATATAGAATGTTACCATCAGATCCTTGGTGATTAAGAATTCTGTTAAATGATCTAGAGTCTATGGGATTTATATGACCTCGTACATCTCCTTGGGGTTCTCTAGTTTTTTTCTCCAAGAAGGTTGATGGGTCTTTGCTCGTATGTGTGGATTATCAGATATTTTGATGAGATAACAGTCATGAACCGGTATTCTATTCCATGCCTTGATGATATTTTTAATTAGTTGAGAGGCTCTAAGATCTTATACAATATTGATTTGAGTTTAGGTTACCTCATGTTAAGGGTGATACCATTGAACATAACCATGAATTCTTTTAGGATATCATATAGCTTATATGAATTTGTACTGATTTCATTAGGGATACCAAATGCATCCGAATTATTCTGGACTCAATAAATAAGGTCTTTCATTCTTTTATGGATCATTTTTTGGTGGTTCTTTTCCACGATATCATTTTGTACTCAAAGTATTTGATGATAATTCCAAGCATATTGACATCATCCTGGGTACATTTAGAGAGTATTGGATTTACACCTAGCTACCCAAATGTTGTGTTTGGATTACTAATTTCTACTTATTAGGATATTTCATTCTAGATGTAGGGGTTTAAATAGACCCATAGAAGGTTGAATCCATTGTATCTTGGAAAGAACCAAATAATTTCTTTGAGATTTGAAATATTTTGGGTTTATCGGGTTATTATCTGTGCTTTATTTGGGATTTCTCCCATTTTGAACCACTAGTGTCTTGGCTGACCGATGAAAGGGTGAAGTTAGTTTGGTCTGATTCTTGCGAGAGATATTTAAAAGAGATAAATGGTATGTTGAAGTCAACAATTATACTCAATTTACCTATGATGTGTAAAGCATGTATTTTGTATTGTGATGCATATGTACTGGGACTCGGAGCAGTTATAATGTTTGAGGATAGAGTTGTGGCTTATGGTTCCAAACAGCTCAGTCTGCATGGGAGTAATTATCTTACTTAGGATTTAAAATTATCAATAGTTGTACATGCCCTGAGACATTGGAGACAATATATCATGGGTTTTAGGTCTTTGGAATACATCTATCATGGGAGCCTCAGGTACATATTTTCTCATTGAGACCTGAACCTTCTTCATAGAAGGTGGGTCAAGTATTTGAAGATTTTGACTTCGAGTTGGTTCATAAAATGGGTAAGGGAAACACTGTTATAAATTCATTGAGATGAAAGATGATGGAAGAGGTATTTCGATATTCTTTCATAGAGTAGAAGATAATTTCCTTCATTTCAGACATGCTTCTAGATGTTCAGGAAAGTTATAGATGGGTAGATCTAACCTCATCATCTGGTATACCCATTCTTTTGGTCTTGATTAAAACCAAGAAGTTGTTTGATCCAGAGGGCTCAGATCTAAGAGGTAAATAATATTGTGGGGACAAACCATCAGTATTTTCTTCTACCAATGACAATTCTCTTTTTTTTGATGGGTATAGGTTCCTACAGGATTATTCGAGGAGCTAATGAGAGAGTTTCACGCTTACACATGGTAAGTGCATCATTTTCACACAAAGATGTATCATCATCTCTATAAAACTTATTAGTGGTTAGGAATAAATAAATATGTTGGAAGATTTATGGCTAGATGGTTCGCTTATCAGAATGTGAAAGACAATTATTAGAGACCATCTGGGATTTTGCAGCCTTTACACATTCCAAAGTAAAAATGGGATGATGTCATTATGGATTTGGTGACAGGATTACCAAAGAAACCCATAATAATGATGTTATATGGGTAATTGTGGATATAGTGAAGAAGTTATCCCACTTCTTACCTATCATAGAGACCTTTATAGTTGATGATATGACTAGTATTTACATATTCGAGGTAGTTTGGTTGCATGGTGTTCTGTGGTCTGTCATTTTTGTAGATATCCTCATTTCACTTTTTGTTTCTAGAAGGTTCTTCAGATGGATCTTGGATCATAGGTTGTTTTGACCACATCCAATCATCCTCAAACTGATGATCAATATGAGTGGACTATTCAGGTTCTATATGATATTTTACGAGCATGTTTTTTGGATTATATTTGTTCATGGGAGAAACATATGTAACTCATGGATTATGTTTATAAAAATATCTTCCTAGAATCGATCCATATGTAACCTTTTGGGATTTCTATGGTATTTCATGTTTTCACCTCCTTTTAGGTTAGAGTTAGATGAGTCAACACTTTTTGGCCCTAGTCTCATGCCAGAGATATATAAAAAGATTCATTTGATCAGAGAGTAGTTGGTGACTCCATAGAGCATGAATAAATTGAATTGGGAACATCATAGATGACCACTGGTATTTCAGGTTGGTCATCATGTTTTCTATTGGGTGTCAATGATATTGTAGAAATGTTGTATAATAAAATACGGAAATTTTTCACCCAGTTTTGTCATTACATTCAAGATAGTGGAAAGGGTCAGTCTGGTGGCATACTTTTTAGCCCATACACCACTCTACAGTTCCATTCATGATGTGTTTCACATGTCACAACATTAGATATTTAATCCATACCATTCAAATGTGATAGATGTAGAATATGTTCAGCTTTTGGTTTTTGTGTTATTTTGGGAGAATTTGATACGATTTGTGTATTGTAATGATAGATATCATTGGGGTATGAATATATTATTGGATCGAGTGTAGTGGAAGCATGGGTATGTTTTGAAGGAGACCTGGGAGAGGGATTCTGATATGTGAACTCAATGGCTAGAATTGTTTGTTGAGACCTCACAGTGATGCTTGGAGTAGCTCCGGGATAGGATTTTATATAGTGGTGAGGTTGTAACATCTTGTCTTTTTATAGGTATATCTATCTCTCTGGTTTTTTATTTAAATATATTTCATTTTAATTTTTCCTAATCTTAAATTCAGGGTGGGTGGATTTTTTATCATTGATGTATGTTGTTTGAATAAATGTATTATTCTATTAAGAGGAATCATGAGAAAACCCAGAGTGGGTTTATAAGGAGATCCTTTGTTGGGTAAAATGACTTAAAGAAAAGTGATGTATTCTTATTTGAATTAATACAGTCCGAGTACAAATGGGTAAACTGTTACCATGGGTTCCTGGTGTGTTGAGATGTCTTAAAGGTTCTTGGTCTATTTTTAAGGAAGATGGGATGGAAATACTTCTGTAGAAAATTTACACAACATGTAAATGGATTATATGTTGTGTAATTGCTGGTTGTATTTAATAAAATAATATGTTCCAAAAGCTTTTTTGGTAAATCACATTAATAATAATTCTATTACATATAACTAAATTATGTGATGTTGAATTCCCCAACATGTTATTTCAAACTATGTCATGTAGTTGATTTCTCATTTCATTTCACTGCAGTCTTCTCCTCTAAACCGTAAGGCAAATTCTACAAGAATTAAGAGTTCTAAGCAACTATTTGATATTCGAATAATGCAATTGATATATGTCAATTATTTTTTGTTAGGTTTTCCATTCTCTACCTTGGTCCACAATCCTTGTAGTGGAATCCATTGACATTTTTTATTTTTGGTTTGGATCATGATCAGTTTGGATCTAGAAACCTCAATACAATCACCTGCACCTTGTTTCTCTTGGTCTTCTACCTTTATAAGTGTTTTTGAATCATCAGTTAAGGTTCGAGGTCTAAATTTCAACCCCATGGTTTGATATTTTCCGTGTATATGATATATTATTGTTGTTAAAATGTAACATGTTATTGGATTGAAGGAATCGTGAATGGGATTATTCCTTGGGGTCTTTTGGATTCAATTGAAATGTACCTTTCTTATATATGCCTATTAGATAAGAAAACCATGAATATAATTGAATTGGATAATAACATAAAGTGTGTTTAGTATGACATGTATATTAGATAATTACTAGATATAGAATCCCAATAAAGTTGCTTCTTTCTTATTGTTCTGAATATTGATCAATTTTGATATAAATGAAAGTGTTATTTTAAAGAAAAATGTTAATTCTCATAATTAACCATTAATATTTATGATGTGATGTTGTGATATCCAAGCTTTATGATAGGAAATGCATTCCATGCTAAAATTATTTTATATCAGGCTTGTCGCCAGAACATGAACACTTAAATGCTAGAGTGCTAATATTGAGTAGGATCGATCCAGTCACATGTTGTAGTTCTTATAGTAAGTGGGACTTTCCTAGTACCACATTGTAATAGTTATAGAGATTCGACTTGGATGATGTAATGCTTATAGGGGTTTGACCAGGATTATTGTGACTATACCATTTTCATATGGTTGTGGTGGGAATGGTTGTAAGGAAAGATGTATGTTATTCTGGAAAGGATCCAAAGTAGGTTGTTTTACTATAGTTATATGGTTGTGGTTGGAATGGTTGTATGAATTTCTCATAGATATTCTGGTATGGTGCCAAAGAATGTTGTTTTTTTTATTTTATAGATTTTTAATTAATTAATACACATATTTACCATTCAATTGAATATAATTCTTATGAAACTAGTTTTTTCTAGTCACTGTGGTGGCTAACTAATAATTTATACTCATACACAATTCGAGTCATCATTTAGTACCTTATTGATTACATGGATGTTGTTTTGGACAAGGGTAAACGATCTTCCTGCTAATTTTTGCTTGCTGGATGGGATAGAGTTTTGAGGTGAGACTGACATGGGATTCAGCACCGAGGTCTGTTGAGAATTTATTTGAGTCTGCTAGTATTTTACTTGTATTGTTTCTATCATGATATTTAGTTAGATTATAACATGTCATTTCCAAATTCCTTTATTATTTATTGTATTATTTATTTATTGGTCTTTTTATGGTTGAAAAATGATTTATTTCATTTATATAGATTTTATTTAATATGATGACACTTATTATGAGGGGGTATAGTCTCCCCACAAGACATTTCACACCCCCGGCTTCTAGTCGGCAACCTATGTCATATGATTAAGTTTTCTTGAGGTCGCATAATGAAACATTTTTTCTACATGAGAGAGACCCTAATTGGGGTACATTACATAGATTATTCTAAGAATAGTTTGGAATTAAACTATAATTGGGTTGTTTTAATTATGGAATGGTTTGGAATTCTTTTCCAAATATATAAAGAAGTTTTATGATGATGTTAAAGTTAGTTACCCACAAAATTGAAATATTTTTACTCTAAAAAAATGAAACATCAAATCTATAATTTTTTATGAAAATAGGGTTCAATAAAAAAATCAGGAAGATAATTATTTGGTTTTTTGAGATGGTGATAAGATGGTCTTTAATTAGATTCATAGTATTTTATAACGGTGACTGTTCAGAAAACCCAATATCAAATTAAAGAATAAGAAATATTAAATGAACTTTTTTATCTCAAGGTTAAACCTGATGGTTCCCTTGAGGAGCTTAAAATAAAAAGAAAAAATAGTATAAAAATTGTTTGAATTTGTTTCCCAAGTATTTTTCAGATCATTGAGTGTGGGAATGGGTAAATTGGGGATAACTTTTTCTATTTAAGAATATGAATTCTAAATTCACCATATATAGTCGGTTACATATTTGATCTACTTTATTTATTTACTCTTATCCATAAATGAATAAAAATAATATAAAAGGAATATGATTTAATGATTTTAAAGGTTTAGTCTCAAAATTCTACTCCTATCCAGGTTTGGATCATGTTTTGAAACCCAGTTTCTTTACTATCAGTCACAAGAGTACAACATGCAAGCTATATTATGAAACTATTTATGTGAAATGTTCATAATTATCTCATTGAAATCCTCGTGAAATGTGTTTTCTTTAATTAATCACAACATACACCTCTTGATGGGTTCATTATACTAGTATCCCATTAGTTGAATCTAACTCTTTAAATAGTTAATGTTGTCTCATGATGTGGTATTTATAAAGCCTTTAAAATGTTATTTAGGGGTTATTACCAACTCCTCCTAGAATAGTCCTTTGATCTCATTTTCCCTCGGTGTATTATGCATCAACTTTGTTTTTATTCAAGTCTAAGCATCCCCTCTCTTCTCCATTGACTGCTTCACCTTGATCACTTTCACTATGATAATGAATATCGTAGACTCTTATTCTCTTATCAATTCTTCATTTGATACAAAATTTTTCATATATTCATCAAGTTCTATATTTAGATACATATATTATAATATTTTCTAGTTTATAAGTATCAATTTCTATCATTTTATATTATTCTTAAGCTATTATACATATATACTCATAATGTTCTCCATGGTTATTTGGTGAAAACGATTTTCATAACATTCAAAAATTGATTGTAATTAAATTTTAGTAGGTAATTCTCATCTTTAAACCGATTCAAACATATAATAAAAATATTGTTAAGATGTTTATTTAAATATAATTTAGTTTCAATTTTTCTTGTTTAATAAGATATTAAAATTAATATGTCTTCATCACACAAAAAATCAACCAATGTTAGACATTTGATAAATTTCTCCACATATGCATTAATGCATGAAATACATTGTGGAACTTGAGTATTTTTGTGTAGAACCCCCTATTCTAGACTTCTAACAATAGAGTCTTCTCAAAATATTCCCCAGGAGTTGACCATGGTATTGTGAAACACATTGTTCCTCACATGTAAATGTTTTTCATAAAACAGTCACTACTAAAATGTAAACAAGTCAATATTTCTCATAAGTAAATCTTTTATATAGTATGGTAATTGTAAAAGACATATAATTATTATATTTTTCATTTATTCTTCAAATTAAAAATATCTAATAAGTGAATTCACAATGGTGACAAAAATTCCCACTAAAATTTCCCTATAGTGTGGCCTTTTCATCACCTCATAGTAATAATTACATATACTACCATGTGAAAAATTCCATCTTTCATTTTAATACTTCGCTCCTATGGAATAAAGAGTTTACATGACTTAATTAATCTTGTAAAATAATGACATAATTATTTTAGCTTATAATATAAAGGAAATACAAATTCTATATTGGCCAACTAGTCCCCTCGTCATAACTTGGATCCAAATGGATTTTTATCACTCTATTATGTTTAATCAATAAAGAACTTCACACAATGAATTATATGATTTTTAGATCTTATGATATTGATTATACAAAACTAATATTTTTATTTAGTAAACTTACTAAAAGTCTTAATGTCATATTAAATTATTCTTCCTTTTCGAAATTTATAAAAATTGTAATTTTATATAACTTATAAATTCATTATAGAATATTCAAAGTCATACTAAATGGAATTAAGTCATTAACAAATTCATCTATATTCATTGAAATTTATTATTTGATAATATTTTTGGAAAAGTCATATGAAAACACCTCTAATGTCATATTAAATGATTTATATCCTATAAAATCACTGGTTGTCTTTTGATTTTAGGCCTTATAAAATTTTACATCATTAAATATTAAATTAAAAACATCATTAAATGAATTTATGTATCTTATAATGTATCTATACCATTATCAAACCTTCATCCAATAATTTTTAAAAACTAAAAAAGTATCCTAAATACTATGGATTCTATGGATAAATCCTGAATCATTATATATCTCTCCCAAACACTTTGGACATTTTTAAATATTTTTTAAGACAACTATACTTATTATATTGTTCATGGTTTTGTATCCAACTCTTATTTTTTTATCCATTTCATTAAAACTATTATAAACATGGTTTTTCTTTCAATAACACTTTTCATAGACATGATGATTAGGTCAAAAATCATCACAAGTAATGTTCTTCTACAATGAATCAATCTAGATAATATCTCCACATAGTAGTTGTATTTCACTTATCCATCACAAATTCACAACAGAATGTCATTAGAACATCGTTTAAAACTAATAAATGTAATGAAGGGGACTATAGCATTCCCCTTTTACCTTTTTTGTGAATTCCATTGAAATATTATGTCAATATTCATGTTTTATATCATTTTTTTCTCTAAATGGAAATAAATGAAGAGAATAAATAAGTTGTGCACCTCACTAATTGAAACCTTATTCTCCTTAATGAAATTGTAATTTCATAACTAATTATTCTCCCTAAATCAAAATACCATCCTAATTCACTTGTGAGAGAAGTACATATTAACATTATTCTGTAGAAATAAGCCATCAATTGATCTACTCGAAGTCTATATGAGATAACCTAGTGACAAAAAAGATATAAATCACTATGTCTGAAAAACTGTGTATAAATAAAATTCATATGAAACAAATCTCATGATCTCCATTTGGTTATATTTAAAATTTATTTAATAAGAAGAAAAAATACTACACACATCTCAAACAAACACATGAAAAATGAAATTTTCAAGATTTAAAACTCAATTTTTGTCCTTGAATTTTCATTAAACAAAATATTCCCTTTATTAAAAAATTTATTATAATCAAAACATTGTAGAAAATGGGATTGTGATATCTTAACAATAAACTTTTTATGGGATATCCATATTTCCTAATTCATATAAAAGGATAATTGTTTATAGATTCCCTCATATTTTCTCTTTATGAAGGGATACACAAACATTCTATATAATAGTAATGATAATACACCTTAATGTCTAAAATATCTACTTGTCCAACAGTGATAGTCTCATCCAAAAAACCCATTTAATTTCATTACATTTAATGCACTAACATATATAAATATAACATAATTGTAAATAAGGAGTGTTTTTTTCATATTTATTATAAAAAGAATAAATGTTGAGACTCATATATCAACCAATATATAATATTATTTCAAAAAAATACATCGAAGTCTCTTCTTTTTTCTTCTATTGATTTTCTTATCCTGATTCTTTGTAGTTATAATTCTGTTCTCTTTCTTATAAATTGATTCCTTATGTGTATTATACCACTTATTTTTCGAAATGAATATACATTTTACTCAATTATATTACTCTTATTTTTCATATTTTTTTTTGTAAAATCTAGTAGAGCCAATTAATGACCTCATAAGCCCCGTAGAGCTTCCACATTATGACCACACACAACTTCCTCTTGGATTTTTTCTTATCTCTCTTTAGAAATGTATTTTAATTATTATTAATTCACATTTTATTGGATAAAAACAATGTTTAATGAACTATTCATGTCTCATCCTCCCTCTATGGTTTTTTTCAATATATGCAGCATATGAGATCTATCGTGTCATTTTTCCACCTCAATATTTTACCAACTAAGAGAATTGTTTTTCTTCTTATCAAACTATAACATTTATTTTCATGTAATTTTACAATAAATTCATATAATTTTATTTTAAATATCCTATTGTACAAGTACATATAGTATTTTTTCCAATAAAAATCATAGAACTAACAATATCCCTTGGATCTGAATATTTTTTTGAAATTGATGAGTTTGATAACAAAAATCTACATGTTATATAGAAATATTTCACCCTTTTTTCAATTTAATTGGGGTATTTAATTATCTCAAATCATCTTAACCACTCTTTAATATAAGAGGAAATTTTTAAAACATTTTTTATTATGAAAATATCCAAATTTGGATTCATAGTCTATATAAATGAAGGAAAAATATTCAGTACATGTTGAACATGTAGAAGTAGTTTGTAACATTTTATTGGAGATAGATTTCTTATAATCGTTAGATGATTCTTTCTGAATATCTATTACTTTATCATAGTCTTCCCATAGGGTTGTAAAGGTTTTTTAATATTTCAAATGAATAGATTATGCCTCATGAGGTTCTTCATTTTTAGTCACTTTAGTGTTAAGATCATTTAGAATATTTTCTTTTTCTGAAATTTTTACCTTATAGATTTTAATCTACTCTATGATATCACTTTTTTTTGTAAACTGATCTCTATTCTATTTTTCATGAATTTCTACTCCATTAATGATCTTTAAATTTTTCTCAAGGTTAGCATTAAATTTAACTCTTAGAATATACTTAGAATATAAGTCCTCTCCCACATCATCTTCATTTCATGAAATGTCTCTATGTTTTTTATTATTATCAATAATGGTTATATTATTATAGAGATGAATTTATTATCTAAATCCCTAATTTTTCATGAGTCCCAATATCCTTATATACTCATCAAGTTCCATCTATGATTTCTTAATAACATCATCTTATTTCTGTAGTTACCTATTATGTCTTTTGTAGATCTTCAATTAGAAAATTCCTCTTTTTTCTCAACACAATAATTATAAAAAACATTTCTTATTTTAAATATCCATTATAAAATTACTAACATCTCAAAAAATAATGGAATGGTACCTTTTTATTTTAATTTCTGTCATTAAATATTCTTAGAGATAAGTTAATAGGCTCTCTTATATTTATCATATCGTTATTCATCATTATCTAAATCCTCATTAGAATATGTGGATGGTTCATATTTATCATTTTTATTCTTCAGTTTTTATGGGATTTTAATAATATTTATTCATTTTTTTTATATTTTAATATTGGTGATTTTATAAACTTTGGAGTTTATTATGTAACTCATTAAGTTAAAGTTCATGAATTTCTTTCAAAAAATAGTTGAATCTTTTGAAGTGTCCTAAAATCCCCTAATGTGACTTATAATTTTATTTACCCTTATAAAATATTAATTATTTCTCTCTTCATCAGTCATATAGATGTCCTAAAACATTTCACTCTAAAATTATTGTTTTGATTCTTTAATCTTGACTTTATTATTATAAATATTCTCTAAATTTTTCCACATTTCCTAGGAAGTTATCAAACCCATTATCTTTGTGTAGAATTTATTAGATAGGAATGAAAGTATATAAAATTCAAGATTTACCATCCACATTAAGATTTTTCTTATTATCATAAGACAATTAATCATCTATTTCAATTGGAGTGAATCCCACAATTACCACAACAATATTCTCAAGACCATGATATAGTATATATGTATGAATTCTATTCTTCTATACAAGAAATTTACATCATAGAAAAACATATTCTCCCTAAATTTTGGCTATATAATGATCATCCAATATTCCTTTTCAATTAAGTATTTTAGGGCGACCTTGTTTCCAATACCCTTTCTTTTGTCTTGGTTCTTTGAGCTAACTAATAAGGGGATGGGTGAATTAGTGATCACTTATTCCATTCACAAATATGTCATATTAATTTAAACTATGTAACTGGTTACAACTTTAATACACCCTTCTGGTTTTCTATCCTCCATAATCAAATAAATATTAGGATAATGTTAAAAGACCCAAGCATTTACATGGTTCATCCTTGATATATTAATACTTTCTATTTTTAGGTTGATTTGTAAAACCTGATTTCTCTAATATAAATCACCTGAGAAAAATATACAATACATCTCATAGAATTATTTACTTGATGGATCATGAAATATGTAATATAAAATAGCCTAAAATTTATATTTTTCAAATAATGAAAGCATTAACCACATGATTTGTTATTTATACTAGCATCTCACCAGTTAAAGTTGTATTCAAAAAAACAACATTATATCTCCCAACATGGAATTAATAAAACCTATAATAATTCATAAAGGGTCCTACCAATATATTTCTTGAACAAGTCTTCAATAACATTATCTACTGGTGTGGTGTGAATTTTAATTAATCTACTTCCAGTACCCACATTATCTCTCTTCTTTGAGTATCACTTTTCCTGTATCACTATTATTGTGATAGTGAATCAAATTGACTTCTCAATTCATCCATATTAATTCAATACATAAGCTATCCTAGATGTACTATGTTCTATCATTAAATACATAATTAATCTTCATCTATATTTAAACAGTATACGAGTCTCTCACTAAATACTTCTCTTTGATTATTCCATATATATATTCACGTAATTATTTATGAATATTTGGAAAATATTATTTTCATAATTTATAAAATTTTACTCTCTTAAATGTAAATATATATCCATTACCATGGAACAGATTCAATCTTATAATTATAATTTACTTAAGGAATGCATTTAAATATCCTTATGACATTAATTTTCTGTATTGATACAGTAATTAAATTATTTAATTTACTTATCCATTAAATCCACACTATTTAAAACATTTTAAATATACCACCAAATATATTTGAATTCATTAAATAATATATGTCACTTAAGACTTATTCTATGAAATTTATTTTGATAGTCTTCCTACATATAGGGCTTCTCAAAATGTTTCTCATAAGTTAACTGTGGTGTTTTGGAACTCGTCATTCCTCGCAGTTAAAATTTATCCTGAAACACATACTACCACAACATAAACAAGTCACAATTTCTCATATGATAAATGTTTATGTAAAAACTAAATGAAATTTCAGGCTCTATGTTATCTTAACCATTTTCACTATAATCATAGAACATTCTTGAATTCACCACAGTGGCAAAAAAAACCCACCGAAATTTCAAAAAAAAACTGTGGTCTTGTCATCACCTCATAGTAACCACAACTTTCAATCTATTGTTTCTGACATTGTATTCTCATTTTGTGATTCTCTCTTATGATGAAAATAATTACCACACCATGTTTCTACCTATAACATCATATAATAATTGGTATAGTTTAAAAAATGAAGAACTTTATTTCCAACGTCCCTAGGTAGATCTCCCATCATATCATGGATAAAAATATATTTGGAACTCAATGTGATATTGAATCCATGAGGAAAATCAAACAAAAAATATGATTTTTTTCAGATATTAAATATTGGAAAATTGAATTTTTATTTATCAAACCTCTTCAAAATTTCTGTAAGTCATGAATTTATATAGAATTCAAATTTTATATGAAATTTCCCATCTATTTTAAATCTTTTGAATAACTATAATTTCATATGATTATTTATGAAAAAAATAAAGTCATAATAAAAGGCATTGATTTATACAAAATTCTTTTCAATTCATAAAAAATGAATAATTTCATTTTATATCATCCCAAGTGATATAGTAACACCTATGAAGTCAGAAAAGGGTGTTGAGGTCCTAGGAAATCATTGGAAGACCCATACTTTTAAGTGTTATCCTGTCATAGACTATTAAATATAAAATTACATATTTCAGGAAATGAATTTAGAGTCCTTGAAGGGCCACTATTTATTTCCTAAACCCCTCTCCATTATTTTAAAAACACTAAATATATTTTCTAAAATACTTCAAAATCCATGGATGGTTCCTCAAACTTCAAATATCTCTCTTACTCATGTTTAATCTATTTATATATTTTTATTAAAAACTATACAAGCTATCTCATATATTGTATAGTATACCCTTGATTCCTAATAATATATTTCATTTATGTTGTTGGAGAAAAGTATTATTTATGGCATCCCACCTTTTTATTATATAACATGTAATAATATTTTATAATCAGAGGATCATTAATGTTTAGTGTCTTGGAAATAAGTTACCTAATTTATGAAAACATATAATATTTTTCTCATCCACCTCATTGGATTCAACATAGGTTCATCCTAACTACAATTACTATATCTTATAACTTGGGCCCATAAAATATAGTAAAGGGGGAGAAAAAGGCCCAGTAAGGGAAAACAAGTGAAGAAGTTTACATTTGAACTTGAGAGATAAAAATAAGAACATGAGGAATTTCATAAAGGCATGAGAATGAGGCATATAATAACAACAAAAAATTTAATCATGACATGACAATTTGGTTACAATAGTTAATTTATACATTCTTAAGCATATCACCAAGGTTCATCCCCAAGGTGTCATAAAAATTACAAAAGTTATTCACCAAGGTCTAGTAAAACTTGTCATCTCTAGAGATTAATATATTTACCCAATAAATTAGATCACTATTAAGGTGAACCCTTAAAATTATTTTATTTTAGTGTGATCTAGATAGACCATAAACAAATATTTCATAAATAACCCTTATAGAACAAAAGAAATGGGTTTCATATCAAAATCATAGTTTTTTAAAAAGTGCTAAAAAACATGGTCATAATGTCATTTATAACCTACAGAAAGGGAATGAGGGTTTTATGTATTTCAATTCAAGAATAAAATAAATCATTTTTATTTATTTATTAATTCAACTATAAATTATATAGGTTTGGGTATTCACATAATGAAAATAAAATAATTTCTTGACAAAAAGAGAGATATTGTGAGACAAAAAATTTACAGCATTACGGGTATGAAATATGGTATTATAAAACATTAAAAAGATAGGGGAAAAGGTTCAACCATTCATAAAATAATCATAATACTATATATTAACATAATATAATGTATATAAGAACATGTTATGGAAATTTTACAAACATACCACATAAAAAGGAACTTAAAAGGAAAAGAGAAGTTGAGAATTCCCTTAACGCGAAGAGTAATTTCTAAAAATCGAAGATCAGGACCATGGGTTCCGAAGGACTCCTTTTGAAGTAATACTGTCATAAATTCTTAGATAATTATTTTTTAATGAAATAAAACTATGGAATGGGTGGGTATTTATAGTAAAATAGAGTGAGTTTTTTATTAATTTCAAATGACACAACATTAGTGTATTTGGAAAACCATAGGCTTGCCTATGGTATTGACCTCTTGGGAAAACTAATATCATATTTTAATCTAAAAGAGTCTACCATCATCTTATCTTACACATTACATAATTATGACATGATTATGATGTCATTTAGAATATTGAAAAATCATAACTGTATCTTTACTATTCATTGAATATTCAACTATTTTAGAAAAATTCCAAAAATTTACCCTAACCATTGCTCGATTTTTATAATTAAAAAATGAAATATATTGTATAAAAGTAAATTTAATTTTATATTAAAATAAATAAATAAAATACTAATACTTAACTAATAATTTCTAAAACATTTATTTACTTATACTTTGATATAATTATATCATATTACCATTTATGTTGACTAAAATATATTTATACATCCTTAAGTGAGGTTACTATTTCATTGAAAAAATTAATATTCCTTACGGTAAAATAACTATTCTAAAGGTTCATGTTTCAATTCACTAAAAAAATGTGTTGATCATATTACTCTAAATATCTTACTGATTGCAAATGTGGATATTTATTTTTTGAAAATCATTTCATAGAATTAATTATTTTTTAAAAAAAATACCATTCATAAACAATAATACTATTCATAAAATACTATTCAAAAAAATACTACTCTTTAAATACTATTCATCAAAAAAAATATTCAACAAATAATATTCATCAAAAAATACTACTCGTCGAAAAATTGAAACTCCTTAAAAACTACTAAATCTTCACCCTAGATTAATTGTCACATTTAGAATTCAAAATGATGCTTATATTACCATAATAATTCTCCATGTATTAGAAATATCTAAAAAGTACGTTTTTTTACTTCTAAAATCAATTTTTCAAATAGGTCCCAATTAAACATATATTTTATTAAGAAAAACTATTATTAAAATAAAAATGAGGAAATAACAATTTTATTTAAATAAAATGGATTATATTTTAAGTATCTAGGTCCTTGAAACATAATCCCTTAAAATACCTGCATACGACCTATGTGTAAGGTATGCATTGGTGATGTACTCTTTGGGTGGCTCGGATAATATCACTAGACTGGTAAGCTCCACAAACTTGAACTTCTCCCGTAGGCGATTACGTTCAAGCTTAAAATGATGATGCTCAGATTGGGAATGGTCCAATGAAAAGCCTTGTGATGCTACCTCCTTCCCATGCTCTAAAAAATGGTCATTTTACAACATGAGTATACTAGATGAGGCCATCAACTCTTCTTTTGGCATTAATTATCCATTATCATTTTTATTTTTAAACAATTGTTATAATTTAAAAAATTAGTATTGTTTCTAGTGGTCATATAACGGAAAAAACCCAATGGTAACATTTCATTTAAACTTTTTATGGATTATGACATAGTAAAAAATTCATTTTCAAGAAGCAACATATTATTCAAAATTTATAGACATTACATTCTTCCCCCTTAAGAAATTTCATCCCTGGAATTTTAACTCATACCAAAAAAAGAAAAAAGGTGTTGGTAATTATGTCTTATTTTCTCCTATGGTTCCCACGTGGCTTCTTCGTATTTGTGGATCCTTTAAAACAATTTAACAAGGTTGGTAGTCTTGTTGCGTAGAACATTGTCTCTACAATCCAAGATCTCCACTGAATGATCCTCATAAGAGAGGTCGTTTTCCAGTTGTACCACCTCTATATTCAGTACATTTGAAGGGTTAGGTATATACTTCCTCAAGAGGGATACATGGAATACATCTTGAACTTGATATATATTTGGAGGATTTGCAATCAGATGGGCCACTACGCCTATGCGATCAAGGATTTCATAGGGTCAAATGTACCTAGGGTTGAGCATCCCTTTCTTCCCGAACCTCATAACCCTCTTCCATAGAGAAATTTGAAGAAATACCTTATCACCAACATCAAACTACAAGTCCCTTTGAAGGTTGTTGGCATAGATCTTTTGCTGACTCTGAATGCACTTAATGTGTTATTGGATAGCATGAACCTTTTCTATCAAATCCTTCACAATATTAGGACAAAGAATCTTTCTATCTCTAGATTAATCCCGAAAGGTTGGAGTTCTAAATCACTACCCTTACAATTCTTCATAGGGTTTCATTTAAATGCTCGATTGTAATTTATTGTTGTAAGAGATGTCAATTAATGGAAGATGTTGATCCCAACCACCTTTAAATTCTATTGTATATGTTCTCCACATTTCGTTGATTGTTTGAATATTCCTTTACGATTGGTCATCATTTTTGGGGTGATATGACAAAAAAATCAATTTGGTACATAGATAATATTGATGACCTCTCTATAATTTTGATGTAAACCTTGGGCCATGATCAGATATGATTTAAAGTGTAACTCTATGCAGCCTTACCAATTCCTTCACATAAATAAATCCAAGTTAATCAAGAGAGAAAGATTCCCGAAAAGAGAAAAAATGTGCAGTTATAGTGAGACGTTCCACTATAAAACATATCACATTATTTCCTCTGTAAGTTCTCAGGAGACTAGTGAAAAAGTCCATACTGATATTGTCCCACTTCCATGATGGTATAGGTAGTGGTTGTAATACCCTTTTAGGAATTTGTCACTCTTCCTTCGTTTGTTGACTCGCTATTCACCTTGTAGTGTAGTCAACAATCTCCATTTTCATTTTATCCCACCAATAATGATTTATAAAGTCCCTATATAGTTTCGTTCTTTCAGGATGTATGGAGAATAGAGGGCTATGGCCTTCATCCATTGGATCCTTCTTTATTTCAAACATATATGGAACACATTTTCATGTACAAAATTTTAGTACACCATCTTGATCAATATTGAACTCAGGAAACTTCCCATTCTTTATAGCCTCAATCTACTTCTGTAACAAAGGATCTTCTTATTCATATTTCTTTTTCATATTTAGTTATTATGGTTAAGAAATCATTTGGGAGAGGGTTGATGATGTTCATTCCCTTAAAATTCCCATGTCCAATTTTACTAGGTCTTTTATCAAGGGATCTCCTTTAATCCTCAGCATTTCCATAACAACAAGCTCTTTCTTGCATAATGCATCAGCAACTTTGTTTTCTCTTTTGGGATGTTAATGAATTGAACAATCATAGTCTTTAAGAAGTTCCAACCATATCCAATGTATCATGTTCAATTAATTTTTCAAGAAAATATACTTCTAAATTTGATTGTCTATGTATATATCACATTTCTTCAATAAAGATAGTACCTTTAAACCTTCAGAGAAAAAACAACCACAGCCCACTCAAGATCATGAGTAAAATAATTCTTCTCATGAGGCTTCAATTGTTGAGATGCATAAGCATTCACATTTTCATTTTTCATTAGGTCTCACCCAATCCATTTTATATAAGAATCACTAAAAATAATTAATGCTTCTCTGATTGAACGTAGATTTAACACGGGTTCAGTATCTAATATCTTCTTCATCTCTTGGAAACCTTCCACACACTCTTTTGTCAAAATGAACGTAACCCCTTTTGGAGTTAACATTGATAGAGGATTATAAAGTCATGAGATGTTTTTCACAAACCTTCTATAATATCCTACATAACCATGGAAACAAAAAATCTCAGTTACTATTTTTGGATGAGGCAACTCCTCCACAACATTTGTCTTTCAAGGGTCAACTCAGATTCTTTCATTGGTTAAAATGATCCCCAAGAAAGAAAATTTTTGTAACTAAATTTCATATTTTCTGAACATTCCAAAAAGCCACTCTTTCCATAGAGTGTGAAAAATTACCCTTACAATGCTCATCATCCTGCTCTCAACTTTTAGAATATAACAATATATCATCAATAAAAACTACCACAAAATTATCAAGGTAGTCCTTAAATAATATATTCATTAAATACTTAAAAATAGTTGGTGAATTAGTCAATTTGAGGGGCCAAACAAACAACTCCTAATTCCCATATGTTGACTGGAAGGAGGTCTTTAGAATATCATATTTCTTCACCCTCAATTAATGATAAACAGATCGAAGATCAATCTTGGAGAAGAACTGATCCCCATGATACTTGTAATATTAATGATCAATTCATGTAAGAGTGTATTTTTTTCTTTACTATGATCCTTTTTAGTTCTCTATAGTCAATATATATCCTCGTTGATCCATCCTTCTTCTTCAAAAAGAGAACTGGGGCTCTGTAAGGAGAGACACTTAGTCAAATAAACCCCTTCAATAAAATACATTGTAGTTGTTTCTTAAATTCTTCCTACTCCACATTTTCCATCCTATATGAGGTATTTTATATCGGATTATATCTAGGTACAAGTTCAATTGATAACTATACTTCTCTTTCTATGTGAGGTCCATGGAACTCCTCAAGAAATATGTCAATGTATCCCTAAACAATAGGGACATTATATGTCCTTATGAACTTATTTAATTCTTCTTATTCACCAATGAACTCCATAAATAAGGCTACGTGTGGTGAATATTGGATAAGCTCAGGTCGATATATATCTTCTAGGAAGATAACTGTAGCATTTCTGTTCAACCCTACTGATATTTCCTTGCTTCTTCATTTGATCTTAGCATTATATGTTAAGAACTTGTCTATCCCTAGTAAAATGACTAATTCTATCATGGGAATGCTACTATATTTACGATAAGATTTTGATCACTAAAGTAAATACTAGAGTTTCTAAACACTATCAATGCTTGGATAATCCCTCCAAGAGTCTTGAATAATAACTCTACATTTATCAGTTCAGGAATTGATTCTGTATTCATTGAGAACATGATGAAAATAAAGGAATGCATAGAACTAGAATAAAAAAAGTACTTTCCATCTTTGAGATAATAATAAGAGTTCCTTACACCACATTATTTGGAGATTAAACATTAGTCATTGTGATATAAATATTATTACATTTCTCCCTTGTCCTATGCTGAGGCTGATGGTGATTCTGCTCCACTATCCTCGGATTCGGATAGTGATTGGGAAAATTTTCCAAACAATCCACATTTGAAGCATTGGAATTCATGTAGTGTATGAACCATCTTCCCTTTGTTGTTAGTATTTTTAATTTGAGGTTATACCTCCCTACGACAATTCTGAGCGATATGTCTATCTCTCCCACACTTGAAATACTTCCCACTCTAAAAAAGATAGTTCCCCAAATCCTTATTCCTATATTTATTAAATGTGGGAAGTTGCACTTGATTTCCACCACATCTATGATGAAAGATCTTCCCCATTATTGGATCTATCAATATATTTTTTTGATTGGATTTATGGGACCATTGTGTCACTCCGAATACTAGTTCAACTTTCATAATAAATCATTCAATCTCTTTAAATTTGTCATTGTCTCGATTGGTGAGATTCTTCTATAGATGAGGTCTTAGCCCACAGAAGAATTTATCAACCTTACTATTAAGATCTACGACAATGTTAGAGGTGTAACATGAAAATATTGTGAGGTTCATTTCATAGAATTCCATATATTCATTCTCCTTTTACATCATCTTAATAAATTACTTCTCCAAATTTTTTCTCATCGAACGAGGGAAATTATTTTTGACGAAGAACCCACTGAACACTTCCCACTCCATAGATTCAATCTCCCCTCTTAGACTCATAATTTTAATCAGTTCCCACCACTAATCAGCTTCTCCCACTAATTGGTAAACAACTACTATGACTTTATAATGTTCAGTACTAAAAAGTATTGAAAAAATATTTTCTATAGATCTTATCCACTATTCAAAAATCAATGGTAGATACATACATTGAACATTGGTGGTCATTGATGCATAAAGGACTCAACATAATTTTGTTCCCTTCTTGTTGAAATCATTATCTCATATTGATTCAAGTTATTTCTCATAACTTGAGTAATTTGATTCATTATTCTCCTGAAATCTTCCATTTTGGGTTTCATCAGAGGGCTGTCAGTGCATGGTCCATTGCGGTAACCATTTCCATGGTTCCTCTTATTTCCCATCATTTTCTAAAAGAAGAAAACAATAGTGAGAAACTTGATTCAGTTAAGAATATTATAACACTAAATTATTTTTATGTTTTAAAACATCATTCTTAAACATGTTATATATTATCGACAAATATATTTTCTATAAATACTTCATAATGGTTCTTAAAAGTATTGTTATTGACCAAAATTATCCCTCAAGAGTGTCAAACCAGGAGTGCGTCAAGGCCTATTGTTATGCACTAATTCCAATTTGAGTCTATCTCAGGGTGGTTTTTTTAGGTTTTACCCTTAGATACAACTTTTTCATATCCACATCCAGTTGTTCTTATCGAGACAAGGATTTAGTTTTTTGGAAAACACTTACATAATATTTTACCAAAATACCAATAAGTTTTAATATATTTAATATTTTATATAGGGTTATTCCTAAAGATTTCATATCATATTTTCCACATGTAACTAAACCATCCTTTGATACAAACTATGGAATACTGCCTTTTTATTACATAACATTGCATTACATTTTACAAACAGAGGATCTTTAATGTTTAGTGTATTAGAAATAAGGTACATAATTCAGGAAAACATATAATATTTTTCAATTAAACATGAATGGATTCATTATAGGTTCATACTATGTAAAATTACAACATCTCATAACCTATGTACATATATTCTAGGAATGGGTGAGAAAAAGTCCTAGTAAGGAAAAAGGTAAAGTAGTTTACATGTAAACTTGAGAGATATAAATGAGAACATGAGTAATTTCTTAATAGAATGAGAAATAAGAATATAATAATTATAATAACGTGAATAATAACTTTATAATGTGGATAAAATATTTAATTTAGACAGTCTTTATCATATCACCATGGTCCATCCACAAGGTGTCATAAAAATTACCAAGGTTATTCACCAATGTATCATAAAACATGTCATCTCTTGGGATTAATTTAATTACCCAATGCATTGGATTTATATTATAGAAAAAATATTATATGTATTTACTTTCATATTATACACATATATCATTATCAAAAATTTTGTAAATTACCCATATAGAATAAACGAAATGGGTTTCATATCAAAATCATAGTGTTTTAAAAAGTGCTTAAAAACAAGATGATTATGTAAGTTATGACCCATGAAAAGGGAATGAGGGATTTATGTATGTAAATTACTAGGTAAAATAGATCATTTTTATGTCTTTATTAATACCCTTATAAATGAAAGAGGTTTGGTTATTCACATAAATAAAATAAAATAATTTCTTAAGAAAAAGAGAGAGATCTTGCGACGAAAATTCTACAGCATAACGAGTATGAAACATGGTTTAATAAAACATTAAAGAGAGAGGGGATAGGGTTAACCCATTAAAAAAATACTCTTAATACAATGTAGTGACAGAATAAAATGTGAATAAAAACATGGTAACAAAATATGAAAGCCATACCACATAAAATACAACCTAAAAAGAAAAGAGAAGTTGATAATTCCATTACCTAGATGAGTAACTTCTAAAACTCGAAGATAAGGACCTTGGGGCCTGATGAAACCTTGGGAGGTAATAATATCAGAACATAATGGTGAATTATTTAGTAATGAGGGGAAATTAAGTAATGATTCTGTATTTATATTAAAATAGATACAGTTTTTTTATTAATTTCAAAAGACACCTCAATAGTTGTATTTGCAAACCCATGGGCTTTCCCATAGTATTTTCCCATGGTATTGGCCACTTGGGACCCCACATATTATTTTTAATCCACAAGAGTCTATCATCATGTTATATTACTCATTACATCATTATGAAATAGCTACGATGTCATTAAACATACTGAAAACGCAAAACTGTATTTTTACTATTCATTAAATATTGCAATATTTTAAAAAATACCAAAAACTCACCCTAACCATTTTTCGATGTGTAGAGTTAGAAAATAAACCCTATTTTATAAAAATAAATTTCAATTTAAATTAAATTCAATGAATAAGATACTAATACTTATGTAATAATTTTGAAAACATTTATTTACTTTTACTATGATATAATTATATCACATTACCATTTAAGATGGCTAAAATATATTTATACATTCTTAAGCGAGGTTAATATTACATTTTTCAAATTACTATTAATATGGGTAAAATTATTATTCCAAAGGGTTGAGTTACAATTCACTACAAAAATAAATCGATCTTATTAGGCTCTAAATATCTTACTAATAGCAACTGTGTGTGTCTGTTTTTCAAAAATCATATCATAGAATTAATTAATTAAAAAATATTCTTTTATTATTCATATAAAATAACAATATATAACCAATACTATTTTTCAAAAAAATACTATTCATTAAATACAATTCCTCAAAAAATATTATTCAGTGAGAAAATACTATTCATTGAAAAATTGAAACTCTTTAAAAAACTACTAAAAATTCACCCTAGATTAATTTTGACATTTAGAATTCAAAATGAACTTTATTTTACCATAATAATTCTATAAATATCAGAAATCTTTTAAAAGTAAATTTTTTTTACTTCTAAAATCAATTTATCAAATTTGTCTAATTAGATATAGGTTTTATTAATTAATGTAATTATTAAATTGAAAATGATTAAATAAATATTTTATTAAAACCAATGGATTTCTTTTTAATTATCTAGGGCCTTGAACCATAACCCGTGGAATAACCCATATATGACCTATGGGTAAGGTCTAAGATGGTGATTGTCTCTTGTGGAAGCTCAGATAACATCACTCGAGTGGTAATCTCCACAAACATAAACTTCTCCTGTAGGATATTTATTTCTAGATTAACATGTTGAAGATCACCATGGGCTTGGTCTAGGGAAAATCCTAGTGATGCTACATCCTTACGATTTTCTCAATAAAGGTATTCGTACATCCTGAGTCTATTGGTTGAGGTCTTCGACTCTTCTATCTAGATTAATTATCTATTATCATTTCTATTTATAAATGATAATTATAACTTATAAAATTATTATTGTTTTCAATGGTCATATAATGATCAAAACCCAATGGTCACATTTCATTTATACAATTTATTATTTATGACATAGTAAAACATACATATTTAGGAAACAATATATTATTCAAAAGTTTGGGTCATTACATTCTCTATTATCAACATTTTTCACTGTAATGGATAAAAACTCTACAATTTTCACATGTAAAGGGCTATTACAAAGATGTTTTCTATCCAAGATATCCATGTAGTAGCAAAATTTACTTTTACCAATATATATTGAAATCCAAATATCGTCACAATAGTTTTCAAAAAAATATTCAATGAATGGTCTCTTAAGATGATTAAAGATCCCTTAGTAAATTTTGCCTAACTCAAATCATAAATAACTCTATTATAGAAGGTTATATTAGAAAAAAACTATTTTTTAATGGAATATATGTATTCAATATGCATTGATTACCAATATTGTATTTGTACGAGTCCCCAAAACACTATAGGTTCACTATATGATAACCATAGGTTGATTTAAATTGAAATAGTTTAAGGATGTATCAGTGGGATATGGTTTTCCGTATTGTAATATCAGTACAAACTTTATGGTAGCCCATTCCAAAATTAGAATAAAAAAATAGTCCTATGAACCATATGTTATAACCAATAAAAGTAGAATCATAGTTAAAAAATTAAATCTATATAAGATGAATGATAATTTGTACATATAACCACATAATATAAAAATCAAAAACTATTAAAACACAACATCTATCAGTGATACTATGCAAAACAAGATATACAGGTAATGGGTAACAAAAATGGGTCCTATTGAAAAAAATGTGGATTTACCATATCAATCACCCCTGAATAGCAACCAAGATATCCTATAGGAATCTATTATACAAACCCTATAGAAAGTGGAAAGGTCTCTTCAACACTCTAAATTCCATGTATATATTTCACCCATTCTCCTGCATCATTTTCTTACTTAGCTCATGGAAAAACATTTCTATACACGTTCCAATGGGGAACCATGTTCAGTTTTATTATGATATACAATATGAAGATCTTGACCTCTATAAACCACTTATCATATACACATATATATTTTCTAATGTAAAAATTCTTTTGGAATATATAAACCATAAGACAATATGATAAACATAATTTAAATTATAACATTTGTATAAAAATTAAATATCTCTCTATTCTAGGAGGGTACATACCAATCAAACTTGAATCAATATTAGGTCAATATTTTAGATAAACCATATAAATTTTCATGGTAAAGGAGACAACACATTTTGGGAAATTATAATCATGTATAATAGTTCTAGGATAGCTGATACAACCTTAAAATTTTGGGATATAGGAAAAGGGGTATAAAAGAGTTGGGACACTATAAGAATTTCCTATTCTATAAACATGTTTGATGATAATTGGTATACATGGGAAACTATATATACATATGCATGTAATACATACCCAATTTAATAATAATTTATCAAATTCACACATAAAATCAACAAAGACAATATAAATTATCAAATCATTCTTGGAAAACATATTTACCAAATATATACAATAAAACCTAAACATGTGTGTGGTAATCTTTACAAAGGTCATTCATGGAATTTTAATCACATACACAATTACATTTCAATTAATATTTTATTATTTACTGAATGTGAAATACAATTTTATCAATTAAATATCAAATTGAACCATTAAAACACAAATAAATATACCAAATATATACTATAATTTTCATGCAACCTTTTAGGAAAATCTCAATGAAAGTAAAACTAGTTGGTTTCAATTTAATTCACGTTGACTAAAATCAGTCATAAATCAACCCTTAATTAATATGAGAGAAGGAAGGGGATTCCTTGCAAATTAAATTGTATAGTATTTCCTTGCGGTCTACAGAGGATGATTAGTATGTCAATTAAATAATAGGACAAACATAGAACTAGATGATACTCAAGGATTAGAATATTTACTTCTTAGAGATGTAATAAAAGAAATAAATCAGTGTTATAACATGATATACCAAAGATGATCACCCATAATAATCAATTTTTAATGGGATTATTTAAGGGAAATGATACAAAAATACCTTTTGTAATAACATGATAGATTATAATGCTTCTATGAAAACCGTCGCAAAAAATGATTAAGAGTTTTTTATGTTCTTGACTTGATGAGGGGAAGAACCCAAGGCCAATTAGAGCTTCCTATATTTAGGATTGATGGTTTTTGTATATAATATAGAATATAGGGGAGATGATTCTTGGAATAGTATGAAATAAGTTTAAAATGAGTTAAAATCTTAATCCCCGATGACCTATAAGTATAAATTTAGGTTTCAATTGACCAAAAGACCCATTATTTGGGTTAATTCACCAGGTGTCTACTAATATCCTATAACTCAGCCAGGGGGTAACATGTACTAATACACTAGGTATAGAGTGGATGAAAAACCCGCAAAGACACTTGGGTTCTCACTATGAACCAATATCAAAATCACTATGAACTAGGACCTTTATAAGCCTCACCCCACATCCTTTATCTTAAAATTCATCAAACAATAAATTGATTCCCAAATTTCCTAAATATATACAATAATTTAAGTAAACTGAAAAAAAATTTGAGATAATTACCGTTTTATAGAGGTTAGGGTTTTTAATACCTTTAGGCTTACTATCGCTTAGAAGTTTTAAACGACTTTATAGGGAGACAAAATTGGGCATTTGATCTTAATTTTAGTTTCTATCTCCCAGTTATCATTGTTTATCTAAATATTCTGTGAGATCACTAAAATTATAGAGATTGACCTTCCAAATAAATTTTAAGACTTGCGTTAATAATACAAATAGGATTCTTTATATATTGTAAATTGACTTCAACCTTAATATCATCATACTAAATCACACGTGAAGTGTCTATATTGTAATTCCTTAGTCGGGACACATGATAAGTTTCATACATTCTATTGTAGTGTTATGGTAAGGCAAGTTGATATTCCACTTCATCAACATTTCTCAATATATTAAAGGTCATGGAATACCATTGTTTTAGATTCACTTTTTCATCTATAAATCAGTAACATTTGTTTAATGACGCCTAAAGAATGGAATGATCACATAAATTAAATTATATATATGTTCTTTTCTTATTGATATAGTATTTTAGACCTCATTGGGCTGACATGATCCATTTCTAAACCAACGTCAACATCTATTTTATATATTAGTTATTATTACGGATGATAATAGATTACTCACTTATCACTTTTCATTAAAAAAATAAAATATCTTTATAAAAGGTGAAAAAAATGGTTTTAATGTCATAAAATAGTAATAGTTATTATTATAATCGAAATCCACTAAAGATATGTGATACCACCATGATCAACCGAAGTTAAAAATATATAGTTATGTAGAAAGTCCTCCAGAATTTGGATTGTTTATTAAAATTATCCATCGATTTTCATGTGTAATATATTATATAATTTTATATGTGAATATAAATCTTGTTTAATTCCATGTCATAAATGAGGTGTAGTCCCTCAATCACACTTATAAAAGATTCCAGATAATATCCCGTTAAGATTTATAATTTCTTTAACATATAGTTTCATTATCTAACCCCCTAAATAATCCTCTTTAATATGAATAATTCAAACTTCTTAGTCTGAAAATATATAATAACAAAAATAGTATACTTGAATTTATTGGATCAAGGTATATGGGTGATGGATTAAATTATTATTATTTTTCCATTTCCACTTAATCAAGGATAGTGATCAAAGAGTACATGGAAGATTTTGATGCTCCTCCCTTACATTTTTATAGGTAAGATATCCCCATGTGAACACCGCAAACTAGTTCTTTCAAATATAGTTAAAACCCAATGATGTATATCCCATTACACTTTAGTGATAAATTAATGAATTCACCATAAATATAAATTGTACTCCTTCATCACATCCTACATTATGCACAAAAGGATGATGAGTCTTTCCTAGACATATAATAAAGAATGGGCATCCTAAAATCAGGGACTATGGGACTCCCCATCAAATAATTTCACATTAATACTGACACATTAATAATTAGATATTGTGGATCCCTTAATTTTTTCCATTATATATAATAAAATATCATTGTGGTATAATTATGCACTTAATGATTGATGTTAATATATTTGATACATGTTCCCCAAATCCTTTTTATGAAAAATATAATATTTTTTAACGTGATATATTATAGTAAAATTATTGATCTTTTATCATTTTATGTTGAAAATATAATTCTTTGAATAATTGGTTGAAATATTTAATTCATGGGATTAATATAAATTTCTATTGAGCATTATTATGTATTTTTTTTTGTGAACATTATTTTTGAATCTTATATTTAATTAAAATTAATTAGGGATTTTTTATGTTTTTTTATTTCATTTTAAAATATAATATTCAAGTATAGTTTAAACATTATTTATTAAGTATAATATGTGTGAATTATTTTGATTAAATATTGAAAAATAATATAACATTTAATGAATTTTCCTAGTTTTCTTTCCTAAAAATTATGAAACATAATTTTTTTTATGGAAATAATATTCTTATAGAATATTATTATTTATATATAAGATTTATAGTGTATTTTTTGTGGTATAGAAGATTATATGGTAGTTCTAGGATGAAACCTAAAATATTTCCATTTTTTGAATTCTAAAAGAGATTTGGAAGTTCAATAATAGTATTAACATAAGAGATATTTTGTGTCATTGTATAAGTGTTCTACGAAGTGGAGAAGGATATATAATATACTACACTCCAAATTTGAGTGGTTGAGTGATATTTAATGGTTCATAAATAGATACACAAGGTGATACATAAGGGTATTTATAGATTCTTAATGTACCATATATATCCAAAATTGAGGAATCAACTAGAGATTCCTAGTAAAAAACATTTTACTACTATTCTATAAGATTTATCACTTTTTAGAATTTCAATAATTATAAATTGTCATTCCCTAAAGTATTAAATCTTTACTGAAGAAAGAAAGAACTGGATTTCTCATAACCTTAAATCAGTTAAAATGACGATTAAGATTGACGAAGATGAGTACTTAACAAGATATTAAATATTATTAGTGGATTTTGAGAGACTGAATCAAGATTAGATTACAACAATGAGTTTCAAAGTAGGATTTGACATGGAAACACATGTAGGGGCGGTATCTATTTAGTTAATTATTCAAACAAATAATGTAGATGATTATTAAAATATATATTGATACCATGTGGGTCTCTAGTGTGAGAGGTGATGAGTTAATTTTTTTGAGGAAATAATTTTCAAGACAACAATATGGTTTTGTGACTTTATTTACGGGATTCATTCATGAAACAAACAAATGGAAATGGGGAGTTATTTCTTGGGGGAGATGATTCAGAGACACAATAGTAGTTTCTGAAACAAAACAATGTGATGAAGACAAATACATGAGGAGAGTGGATTTCTATTGATAAAGGGGATTTATTTCTCCTCATTTGTTCTTTTCTTCTATATTTCATTTATGGATTTCATATATGAACCCTCTTTGTTATTTAGCATTATTATATAAATATATTTTATAAAATATATTGGAATGGATTAAACACATTTTTACAATTATCAATTATAATTTTACATGAGTATATTCTTATGTCATATTTTTACTCATTTTAAATCATATATATTTTATTATCATTAATTGAAAAAGTGATAGCTGAATATTTATTGTAATTTTTTTAGATATATATTAATTCACTAATCATAAACATATTTACCTAATTAGTTTTGAACCACAATGAAATCAGTGGTTTAAAACATTATTACACTCTTACCAATTTTAATTCTTCATGAAAATATGCTCTAAACTATTTTAAGTACAGACATGTGATATATAGGGGCCATATAACCTAAAAATTATTAATGAAATTACATAATCAATAAAATGATTATTATTATCTTATCCAATATAGGATAATTAATTAGCTATGTTTTTATAGAAAAATAATAATACAAATTTATGTAATTTGGTAGACATTGGTTGTCCAATTTACAAAAAGGAGAAATCTATGTCATTTCATCACAATCATTAGAACATTATTGTTTATCATTTTTCTAAGAACAAATATGTTTTTCATTTTTTCAAATCAATCAAAACATTTTTATTCCATCAATTTATCAACTACTTTCTCTCTTCATCTTTTTCCTTTCAGCTCCCTTGTCACTATTTTTAGATATATTTCATTTATTTTGATCTTTTTTTACATTTTTCGACTTTTTATATTAGATTCTTGAAATCATGAAAACACAATATCTTTTTTTAAATAAGTCCAAACTCGGTTTCCATTATTCAATTTTTAGATATTTTTTTAATATAATTTTTCAAATTGAAGTTCCCAGATAAATTTCAACGTCATTTACAGTCAATCCAAGGTGTGTATGGTGTTAAAAATCATTTAGTAAATTGAGATAGATAAAAACTAAAAAATAAACACCATAAAGGTTAGGAAAACCTCATTTAATTGTTAATGGTAAACAACGAAACACTTTTGTTTTTTGATTCACAATGATGGGAACGTTTTAAGAAAATTTAACTATCATGTGAAAAAATCATTACAATGTGTCTATAACTATCCTAGTTAGCCTCATATTTTCAAGGATGTCAAATCATAGGTGAGTCCAAAAGTAGTAACGTAATTAAATTTAGAAAAAAAATCTAATAGATATCAGTGATAAGAATGAAATAGATATAATAAATCTGAATTAAATAGTTATAAAATAAAGATTTAGAGAAAGGTTAATTATAAATTTTCATGTGAAAATTCAAAATAAATATAATTAAAATGAATTGGTGAACTTTGAGAATATTTTTGTAGTGGAAATAGAGAAATAAAATGAAATTATAGAGAATAAATCTATTAATGAGGTAATTTGAAAAATAATATTTTACCAATGAATTCAAAAACATTTTTGGGTTTTATAAGAGGAATATCCTACTATTATTTTCCATATAAACATGAAAAAAACAATACTAAGTGAGATTTTTCATTGTATAATAACATTAATAAAAAACATATAAATGAGAATATAATTATTAAAAACACTTAAAAAATTTATTCGAATGTTTAAATTAATGATATAGATCTTAGTGTTGGATGATTTATGGATGAAAATAAATCAAAATGTAAATTTTAAATAAATTACAATCTCGCATCAATTTGATCTTCCTTGTTTTAAAATATTGATCCCAATAAATTTTCCAATATAACCTGGTGAAGTTGTTGAGGGATTATAATATTATAGAATAAATTTAAGAACACTCATTCATTGATCCTCTAACTAATGATATCCATTAATATTTTATGATAAATATAGATAAAATGTATTGTATTTAGGAAAGAATTAATTGAATATATAAATTTTATATCTTCTTTTAAATAATTATTAATAAATGTACTCAATATATATAAATAAATAAAAGGAACAATTTTTTTAATATTTATTATGGAATGTGTTGTAGGAATTTGAAGTGGAATTAATATATTTAAACACAATATTTTCCAAAAAATAAAATTTAAAGGTAATTGATTGAAATTTTTGTTTTAACAATTAAGGAAATCCTGGAAGAGGACTATTTCTTATAAAAATATAATATTTAGAACATTAAAATTGAACAACATATGATCATTTATATTAATGAATGGAATTGATATACCATTTTTAATTTTTAATTTCACTTAGGAGTTGAGAATAATTTGGAAAAATATTAATGTTTTTTTAAGAAATCAAAAATATTCACGAAATTGTAGAAAATCATATCCCTAACAATTTTCTTTGTAAATTAGTAGTTTTAATTAATTATGAAAATTGAGTGGATCATGAAACATTAACTAAAACACCTAATTTATTGTTCCCCCCTTAAGTATTCTTTAAGTCCATCAATTATAAATCATTTACATAATGGGATACCAAATTTTCTATTTCTATAAAATAGTTCTTTCAAGGTAATTTGTTTGAAATAAATGGAATTGAGTGTTCTAAAATAGGTTTTAAAGTAAAAATTACACGATTCTCAATTAAAACATCTGTACCATATATATTAGGTGGTTTATAGACAATATATGAATCAAAATATTGATCTTGCATATAATTATTTGTTAAAAGTTTATCTAGAGACATTAAATCTTGTGCATCATGTGTGTTAACTAAAGAATAATAAATCAATGGATATTTTTTCCTTTGAAATAGAAATAACTCAACATTCTATTATGTGTAGCCCCATGTGATATCTATTTAGGTGTCTCTTCATGATCACCTCTTCTCTATGTTACATATTATTGTTATTTTATATTCTAAATCATTACAACACATATTTCATCAGTGTCATGAGATTCAATTAATTTGATTTAATTATTTGTTTTTATACTCTCTTGTATTCTTTAATAAGATAAACCAAGTGGATCTCAGAGTGTAATTAAGGAGGGTGATGAATTAGTTATTCACTAATTTAGCGATATCCTTTAGAGAATTTATCTCCTATAATTTTTTTAATATTAATTATTAAACTTATTGAATAATTACAGGATATTTCTTTTGAAATTTTATCTAAAAGTTATTTTAAGTATAGTTTAAATCTATTTAATAATTATAATAGTGTATTATATAATATTTATCATTTATACTGAATATCTCAAATAACATTCAATCTGAATATGGATGTAAAATATGAAACCTATTTTTTTATTTGGTGCTAGAATTTTGGAAATCCTGATAATTATAGTTTTCCAATATCTTGTGAACATTCATTAAACTACAAAGACTGGAATAATATTTTTGAATGTACACATTTTTATTTCATTTCCAATTTTTTTATTCAATGATAATGAGATTATTAGGTTTTACATACAGAGGAAGTAATTTATTATATGTTAAAATTTATAAATGAGTCTATTAAAGTTCATTGAAAATATTTCAAATTTGACTGTTCATTAGCATCCATTTATAAATATCCTAATTATTTACTTCTTTAAAACACTTTTAAATGAAATTATAGGATTTTGTTTTTTATATTGAAATATAATTGAAATTGTAATTATAGTTAAACTAATAAATTTTTTATTCAAATTTTTTTGAAATGAAATCCTCATCTAGGTTGAGATATATGTATTGAGATTATTGGTTATGTTTAATTATTATGAGATATTATTAATTATTTGGTATCACTCATTCATCTTGTTTTGATTTTAATTAAAATTACAATCTAAGTTATGGGGTAAATATTAGTTTTTGTGTATATATTAAATGGTGAAAAGTCATTTTTAGAAGGGAGTTTGAATGGAAAATATGGATGATTAATATATTTTCAAAAAAATGAAAAAAAAAATCATCATTCATAATACTAGAAATAAAATTCATACCAAATATTTTCATTTTGAGGGAGAAATAATCCTATTTATAGATATGTTTCATTAGGTAAATATTATTTTATAAATCACCTCTTTTATAAAATTATTCCTTCCGTTATTAAGATGAATTTAAACTTTTTGGAGATGTTTTATTGATTACAGAAGGATAAGAAATGGATTATGTGTAGAGGAATTTTATATAGGTATATTTTATAATTGTTTTCCAGTTCTTTTTTATACAAAATTTATGGTTTATTTACCTAAAATTATTTTTTACTATTAAATAGTCATTTTTAGTCATTCTATGTTGAAAATGTTATTCCTTGTATAATGGGTTAAAATTAGGAATTTGGGTTCTTAAATGAAAATATTTTTGTGTTTTATTATTATTTTTATATTATTTTAAATCATCTATTTAATGAAATAAAATTAAGATTATTTAAACATTTTTTGAATTTAATTATAATATATTATTTGGATGTTTAATATATTATTCACAATTTAAATTAATTATTTAAAAATTAATTATATTAGATATTGATAAATTATAATAAATTTGTAAAATTTTAGAGAGTGTTCTATTATAAGGGTTATGAAATGTAAACTTTTCTTCTAAAAATTATATTTTTATGTAATATTATTCATGATATTTAAAACATTCAATGAATATTTTGGGGATTAAAATAATTCTCTTGGGTTCCAAGATGGTACATAAAATATTCTTGTTCATCGAATTTAAAAGAGTCTTTAGATGTTAAATGGAAGAGTTAATACATAGTTTTATTGAAATCGATACTTGAACTTTATTCTAAGTGGAGATGGATATAGAATATCTTATATTTTTCTAAATTATACTGAGTAATTAATGTATTTAGGTGCCTATGAGATCTCATAAGGTGATACATTAGGTTTTCTTTGGAAATATAATATCCCACAAATTTCCAATGTTGAATAATGTGTTAGATATTCCCTATATTTAATATTTTTTGTGTTATTACATAAGACTTTCCACATTATAGAACTAAAATATGATTAAATATAAATATATATAATTATTAAATATTGATTAAACAAATAAGGAACCTCATTTATCAAAATTAAAAAATGCAATGAAGAACTATGCTCGATGAAGAGGAGTACATAGGAATATGTTGAGATTGTTAGTGAATCTTAATATATTCAATCAATATATGATTGGGATCATGTATATATTAATAGTTTCTAATGTAGAACTTGAAAGAGCAGCATCATCTATTTAGAGATTTATCAAGTGTCATTATTTTAAGTATGAGGAATATTGATGTATTCTACATAGTGATATTCTGTTAGTGGTGATGAGTTGATGGTTGTGAGGAATGAATTCAGAAACCATCTGTTTGACATTATGACTTAATTTGGATGATTAATTCCTAGAATTTACTATAGATAATTGTAAAATAATTCTTTTTAGGGGATAATCAATTACCCAATTTTAGTTTCTCATACCAGTGAGCGTGTGTTGAAGATGAAGTCATGTGGAGAAGGGATTTCACTCAATAGTGAAAATTTCAATATATTTCTTATTATTTTATTATTTGTTTTAGTTATGGATTTAATGAATGATATTTTTTCCTTCATTAACATGTTTTTTTAATCATATTATAGATAATAAATTAAAATATACTAAAAAAATTTGCTATTCATTTTTTATTTTTTATTTGATTTTGTGCCACCTTCCATTAACAACAATTTCTGAAACACTTATTTTTTAATTATCATTGATAAAAAAACATATCAACAAAGATTAATGATATTCATTTAGTTTAGTGAGAAAATAATCCATTTTGAAAAAATACATCAATAGATTGATTTTCTGAAACACTAAGAGTGCATCAATTTGAATCTTTTTTTATTTTTTATCAATTTACATTCATTGATAAAATATATTCTATCGTATTTTCAGTATCATCAGGTGTTGAATAATAAATAATAAGATGAAAAATATTTACCAAAGAAATTAATTTTGAAATGGTTTATTATTATATTCTTTATGAATGAATCTTCCATTATTTGAAATTTGTTTGAAAAATAATAATTTATTGTGAGTGAATTGGATAAACAATTGTTAACAAAATAACTATGAGGTGAAATAAATGTTATTTATTCCTCTCTATTTTTTAGTCATTATAAAAAATTTTGATAGAATAAAATATTTTTAAAAAATCATATCAATCTACACTATATTATTATAATAATGTTTTTCACTTTTTTCCTCCCCTTAGCATGTTTCTTGAGCTTGTCGCTATTTTTACATACAATTCCTTCATTTAATGGTTTTTTTATTTTCCATTATTTATTTATTATTATTTTTGAAATTCAAAACACCCCTCCCCTCACCCTCATTTTCATGGAAACAACCCTAGTTTCCAATATTATAGTTTTTTGTTAGTTTATACAAAAATATTTTCATTTCAATGACATGGTAATGATATTTGGTGTCATATATGTGGATTTAATTAATGATTATCCTAAATCATCATTATTCATTTACCATTATTACCTTTTAAGGGTAAATTTTGCAGCTAAGGGAATCATGACTATATTTCATTTAATAATAGAATAATGGATATCAAGGTCAAAATAATAAACATATTCCACTTACCAATGTTTACTTAATTTTATTTCCTTGTAACAAATTATTACAAAATAATTTTATGATTTTTGTATTTTATTAAGTGTTAATTGAACAAATAATTCTTCCGACACATTAATATGTGGACTTCCATAACCAATTCCTTACAACTTTTAGGGTATTTCTATTTATGAGGTAGAATCTTTATAGAACCATATGCCACTTTCTGATGATCATGATTGAAAATATTGCAATATCCCATTGAGGATGCATCACATTATACCTAGACTCCCTCACAAAGTTGAGGTAATATGATAATTGGGTCACATGTTTAAATCCATTAAAATTATTTAAAGTCCACCTCTCACTAATCAAACTATATTAATTTATCCCCATGTTCAGTTCGTATGGTCATAGGATAAGCTATTCATCATAATTCATGAATGATGTTACAGTAATACCCCTTGAAACTAAGGAAACATATAATATTTAATACATTCATTAGAAATGTCCAATATATTTCCAATTTGAATTTATAATAATTCTCAAAAATATATACTTCTGAGATAATGAGCCAAAATAACATAACTTCCTTAATCAAAAATGTTCCTTTTGGAAGCTTAGCATATCACTGATGCTCCTATAATGTCTCAAACACATTATTAAATATATATTTTATGATTATTATTTCACATAGAATAAATAAGGATTGCGTATATATTATCCCCAAATATTTATTCCAATATTGGGTGAAAGAACCTATTCATCAGACTCATGTACATAATAAGGGAATTAGTCCATCCAAAAGGAATAAAAAAATATTAAAATTTATTTATTATCTCTATAATTTTGTAATTAGAATTTACATTGATCTTTTATGAAGTTTAGTATATCACAATAAAAGGTAAATCATATATAAATTTATTTTGGTCATTATTTATTCAATAAGATCATAAATTACTAGAACATGGTATAATTCCTTAATTGTGACCTAATTAAGAATTCATTAGTCTAAAAAACTATTAGGATTTCATCAACCATCTTTTCAAAAAGGATATAAGAAACCTTATGGTATTTACTTCTCCAAATGAATCAATTATAATTTAGGTCATCTAAATTTATCTTTGGCTCCCATAATGTTTTAGATACGTTTGATATGGATGAATGGAAAAAGTTTCACTTCTCAGTAGGAGACCAATTTTTAATTATTCCTCTCACTTAGGCAATAATAATGAATATTATTCAAGGAATATGTCTAGGTAATGATCCTCCAGTAGTGTATAAACTAAATATCCATTAGTTTCCAATGATACAACTATGGTACAACCAAATAATATTGTTCTGACCCCATTCTATACTTCATTAAAACATTCTTACGTTTCTAGAAGCTAAAACTGTACATAGAGTATATATTTTGTACTAATTGAGTGTAATAAATATACCCTTCTAGTAAAATAATTTATAATTCATTAATTTGGATTGATTTGTCGATCAATAGAATACTATGAAAAGACACCATATTCATGACTATAATAACCTAGAAATTCAAATAATAAGAAATAACTATGTAAAATAAAGAAAACATTCATATTTTCTCTACTCTATAACCCAGCCATTTATCAATGTTATTATTAGAGGGTAAGGTGTCTTCTAGAACACTCAATAATTATACTGACATCATAGAAATAAATTTTTGTGACAAAAAAATTTCAAAAACTGTGTAAAATAATGTAGATGATACTATGAATGTACCTCTAATATTATATGGTCATACTTCATATTTGATGGTAGATTGTTCTAATATATATAACCTTTAATTTTCCACATATTGATCATGATCTATAAATTCATATACTAATGAAATTATTTTATCTACTTGTTTTTTCTTACCATATTGGTCTCCTTTAGAAGATCTCCTAGAAGGTGGTTTGTTGTCTCTAGTAAATAGATCTATTTAGGTACCCTTTGATGATTGAGTCATATGATATCACTAATTGATGTTTCATAATCATATACATGGGTAATAGTATTTTCAAGGCCTCCCTAAACTATTAACTATAGATTGTAAACTATTATGTATCCCCATATGTGATCTACCATTTCTTGTCTCCTCTTATATCTATTTGCAACTACTAGTTGAAAATTCACATGATGTTTCGTCAAATAATAAATTACACACTTTTTATCCTCATTTAAATCCATTCATAGCCACAACAACCTTATTCAATACCTTTTATAATTAATTTGTGTAAAATAAAATTAACTATATCAAAAATTCTTCTTTCAATCTGATTTTAATGTTTCTCCAATTGTATTTCTCATCACACCACATTATAGGGAGAATAGGGAAGTAAATCAATAAACATTCTATTGTATTCCATAACTATCATCAAAATTAATGAGAGTATACTAGAAATATTTCAGAAAAAAACTAGTGTTATAATTTAGGGTAAATCTAGTAAATTAATGGATATAATACTTTTTATGGTTAATCCCTAAACTTTCATAGATTCCAAAATAATATCTGTTGATTTCCCCCCCCCCCCCCAAAGTATAAAGGTAATAAGATGAACATGGTGGTACTTTGGATTCTAATTTATTAACATAAATGATGTTTCTTTATCCAAATTTTATCCTCATGATGGGACACATCACCCTAAAATATATAATGATAAGGGAATTAAAAATTATCTGTTGTCTTAGAAGTAGTCGGATATTTTCATGGATCGCATTCACCTACCACTTGATGTAACTACATAAACCCTTCCAAGAACCATGGAATTATTAAAGAACTATTGGGTTGTGTATGCTTCCCTTCCCCTTCCAGCATGAAAATATGTGGTCATAATAGTAAAATAATATACAATTAGGTAAAGTATAACACCAATTTCATTCCCTTTATTAACAACCCCAATATTAAAAACTACTTTAATTGTATAAGTTCTACCCTAAATTCCCCAACAACTTTTCCCTTTTATTATTTATTTACAATATCAATTTTATTTTTGACAAAAAAATTATCAAACATTTATTTAGTCAATAATTATTTTTTTATAAATTCAAATCCTTATAAAATATTATTTGGATATTATTTTTCAGAAAAAAAAATATGAATGCATCATGTTCAAAACAATAGAATAAAATGATGAACAATATATAATAGGTTTATAGTAAAATGAACCAATTACTTACTCATATTAACCTAGTGATTAATATAAAATATATTGGAAAAAAATTAATTTATTGTTGGTTTTTTTGTTAATATGGAGATCTAATTAGTTTAAATAATAATATAAATTACACAATAAGTAACATGATATTATAATATTTCATATCCATTCCATAATACAGACACTATGTATGATGCATTAGACTCGACATCTAGGACTATGAAAATGAATAAGAATAGATCTATAATTATTCTTTGATACTCAAGATTCCATCATTATTATTTTTACATGGAACATTTATGTGTTACATTATGATTATGCACTACCCTATCTGATATATATTTTCATGTTTAATACCATGGAGACCTTAATGTTTTCTTTAATAACATTTTGTTATGATTATGTGTTAGTTAACCAATTGGAATTAGGTTGGATCACCACAACACCTCATGAATTCCTCCTAATATCCTCAGGCTTGGGTAAGTATTGGGAGTGAAAATATGTATATGTAGGAGATAGCTTTCCCCCATAGATTATTAAAAAAAGCTTAATTGGGAGAATACCTAAAGTGGCATGGGAAAATGTTCTAAAGAACTCTAAGAAATAACCAATCATAATTAAATGATAGGGAAATAATTATGTTCACCTAATATTCTTGATAATGTCTACATAAAACCATATATTCAAAACTAGTCCAAAAAAATATAAAAACACTAAATTACTCCCTAACACTAAAAAATTTTATATACAAGTAGTGGGCAGGATAAACGTGACCTTGGAAAAAAGTATACATACCAATGGAAATATCTCTTGAATAACACAATGTATTAACCTAAATAATTTATCATATAAACACTCTATAAAGATAAAAATGTCATATCTATACCACCAATTTCATTTGGAGTTATATCCCATGCTTTGGATCATTTCCTTTACTTGGGTATTAGAGAAAATATTTCTCCCACATCATATAAAGGGACTATTCAAGATATGTGTATGATATAACAAGTTAGTTATGACCACCAAGTCCTAACCACTTTTCATAGACTTGTGTGAATAAAAAAATAGAAAAATACAATATAATATTTAATAATTACTCAAAATGTTAAACATGCATTAAAGTGAACCATATATGCCCAAAGTAAATAACTACCTCTATAAGGTGTTTATATACTTTCTAAACCATTTTATGTTTTAACTAGTGACCTAAAATGAACCATGAAAAAAGTTATGGTGAACCAACCATCACATCTAGGGGTAGGGAATAAGGTATAATAGATTCATGTTTTCTAATAAAACCCTCACATTTTGTGATAATGTAAAAGGGTATAATAGATTTAGGGCACTATGATCCCATCTCATTTGTACAAATTACATAGAATGGATAGGTGTTCCTGAGTAAATTTATATACATCTATAACATACCCTATTTTATAATAATTCATCGACCCCAAACATAAAAATAATAAACACACCATAAATCATTAAAATGTTATAAGCTAACATGTTAAATAAATCAAATAAATAAAACGTAAAATTATGGGAAACAAACTATATAAATATCATGTTTGGATTTCCATTGTGTAGACATAAAAACTCAAAGAAATCTGTACTAGATTATTCATTGATTTTTTTTGTAAAATATTTACTGGTGTAAAATTAATAGGTTTCAATTTAATTCAACTAACATTATATTCATTCCAATAAAAAAGATAACTAACAAGAGATAATAAATTTGTTTTCCTTCCTATAAAATTATGGAATAGCTCCTTATAGTCCAATTATTCCACCAAATGAATCTTAGAATCAACATAAATATTATAGAGACTTAGTTATAGGACTATTCTTCATATGGAGTCTTGAATCGGAGTAGGAAATCAAGTTATAACTTTTATATCTACTAAGAGGATTGACCATTAAAAAAATATAGTATAGTATTGAATTATATAAATGGTCCAAAAATCTATATAATAAGAATAGAATGGATTATGCCAACTTCATTGAAAATATAAGAAATGAAATAATTAAGAGTGGTACATATCTTTACCTTGAACAAGGGTAGAACCTATGAAAAAATAGAGTTTCACATATTAGGCTTCAAATATGGATTTATAGGGAAGAGAGGAGGGGAATTTAATGATTTTATGAAGATTAAAATGGAGTGAAATAAATTAAAATTAGTATCCCCTCCAACCTCTAGAAAAAAATTCTGGTTTAAAGTGACTTAAATTCCCCTTGTTAATTTATTTTTTCCAATGAGTCTACTACGTACCCTGTAGAATGCCACTAGGTACCTTCTTTATCAAATAGAACCACAAAACCACCCAATGCCTCATTAAGTACTCATTACTATGCCACTAGGAATGAGTTTACTAAATCTTACCCCATCCCTTTTCCCTCTAACTCCTCCCTAAATCATCTAATGCCCCCTTTTCCTAAAATTATAGTAAAAATGAATAAAAAATCGAATAAATAATAGTTATATATTTACATTTAGTGGTTAGATAATACATCTAGTGAATTCATGGATATCAAGAAAATAATTAATGTTAAGATAATTAATTAAATTAATTTTTATAATGAGTAATTAGAAAAAAAATAATTTAATAATAATATAAAAAGTGTTATAATGATAAATCATAAAATATAATTTATTTTTTGGAAAATTCTAGGTAGCATGAAATAAAAACTATTATAGAAAATTCCATGGTTGGACTAACAACATTAATATTGGGTACTGTATCCATGCGGTCTTTAGTGAATTGGGAACATTTGTAGTATGGACATTATTGACATTTTGTAGAACCATATTAATTTATGACGTCATATTTTGGATAGGGGGATTGGATAGTGTGTTTATGTGCCTGGTAATTTTCACCTAAAATTTATTAGTACTTTTATGCCACTCCATGGATGTATGGGTTCAACCAAAACCATGTAAATCCTTGTTCCATTATTTAACTTCTTCTTTTTTTCTTTTTCCCACATTTACTCTTAATATATAATAATTTGGAATTGTTGCTCTCAAAATTTAAATATCTATAAGTTGTGATAATAAGGATGAGTCTTGAACAAAAAATAATGATTTATGGTTCTAATAAGATGATTTAGTTTAAAAAATTCACTAATGAATATTTGAAACAATGTACTAAAAGTGGAATAAAAAGTTTGTATAAGGTTTTAAATGATCAAATACCAAACTAAACGAGTGAAAAAAATTATATGAAGTAGAATCATCTAATATTAGGATCGTAGGGTTTAATAATAAATTAAATAATAAAGTTGTATATAACTCTCAATTTTCAAGGGTTCGTTCAAAAATGTTATTAATATTTTTATATCCTTTAAGAAGTGTTGATAAATTATATCCCCTAATTAATTGAAAATTTTTTAGAATCCTAGAATCCAATAACCTAGAGCTGGTGCTTAATTAATTATATTTTTACACATACAAGGGATCACACCAATATATATCTATCAGTTTAGTAGTCTTAAGAGATTAGAAACATACATCAATTCAATATTTCATTTGAAATTAAGAACATATAATCAAAAAAATATTGTATCTATGAAAACCATATAAATATTCCTACTTTATATACTAGTAAAAGGAAAAAAATAAGGGTGATCTGGGATACTTAATAAGGGTTACATATAGTGGAACCTAAAATAATTAAATAATATATAATCAATATGGCATAGTATATAAAGAAAAAAAATGTTATTCGATCATAAAATTTCATTAAATGATCATCAATGGATAATATAAAAATATTAATCATAAGGATAATAGAAACTAGAATATCAATAATGGAAATTCTGACATTTATACATTCATGAACTTTCCATCAAGGCTCATACCATGTTATCTCAAATCTTACCTTCAATGCCTTGACTAGTACATCATTGTTAATAAATTGGTAGGGGTGAACAAAACACCTATATAATATGGAATGTGAACTCTTTTTCCTCATGAGAACTATAGATTCTTTGAGTGGCTATCTATAACTAATCCTCTCCCATAACATGCACATCTTATGAATTCCTTATATATTTAATGATCAATACAATTTATTCTCAAAATTCCTTATAAATTTAATTTTATCCATATTTAATAAGAAATATAAAAGGATTCCCCAGTCAATGAAATAGTCATTTCCAATAAATATTCATCAACTAAAATTATATAAAAAAGTTTTATATTGCTATGGAAATATCAAAATGGTAGAAATTATTCCATTTAAATCCATGATACTTAATATATAGATATAGAGGATAGAATAATATCTACTAAAATTAAGGAGTGTAATAAGAAATGTGATCATAATAAATTTAATGACCATAAAAAAATAAGTCTTTAAGTTATTAGAGAAGACCATAAATTCATTATAAATGAAAATTTTATAGAAAACAAAATTCTTTTCGGAATATAAAAGAAATTTGAAAAAAAAATAAAAGTAAATTCCTTATAACTTTGTGAAAAAAATTATAAATCACCTTCAAAAACATTCATTCCTTAAAAAATACCATTATATTTTGGTATTTTAAAAAGTAAAGATTTCAAGAATATTATAAACTAATTTTTTTTGAAAATAAAATAGGAAAAATTTAAATCATTTCTCATTATGAATATTCCATAAAATAGTTAGATTGGTAATTCATGAAATATTTGTTAAAAACTATTCTATTTACCCTTTTGTAAATAGTTGAAAATTACCCAGATTGAAAATAAAATAAAATAATGATTTTCATCATTTTTAAATAAATTAAATTGATTTAAAATTACATTTCTCAACCTTTATATTATTTTGAAGAATTTTTTTGAAACCATTAAATTTACCACGATATGAAAAACATATTTTGAAAGAAAACATACAAACAATATTTTTAAAAGAATGCTCCTCACATGTAACTTACTTATTGATTCCTAATATAATAAGAGAATAAATGGAATACATTCATTTAAATATTTGAAACAATCAGTATAAAAGAAAACATATAGGGTTTACTATGTTTTGAGAATAAAATTTTCACAAATAATATCTAAAAATTAATAATCCTTAAATAAAATGTGATTGTAAAAGAAATCTCTTACCTCAAATCAAACATCATTGGTATGTGTTATTATACTAATGTATAACAAATATATAATTATTATAAATAAAAAACAGAATAATAATTATTTTACCTTATTTTATTTATATATAATATATCAACACACGTTAATTGGAAATTCTTAATTAAAATTTTATTTCATGTGAAAACTGGTCCATTTTTCATACATGTTTTGGACTCAAATATCCAGTCCTTTAAATTTTAACGTGGTTTATTTATATATAATATATTAAAAATTTCATAATTATCATATTTATTTATTATAATAACTTTTTTTACTCTCTATAGAAGGTAGTCATAAAGTATAAATTACATCTCTTCATAGAGATAGTTGTCTGTACATACACACAAATGATGTTCCCACTTTTTGATGGATGAAATGTAAGATAGTTAAATAAAAAATCACATTTAATGTATCATTATTACATCATATATATCATATATTTTCATTAAATCTATCCTTATATCATCAATGTAATGTGTAAATGAACAGTAAATCACATCTATTCATGGAGGTGGTAGCCCACACATATGCATAAATGATGTTTCCATATACCAATGAATGGGAAGGTAAGATGGTTGATAATATATTATCCAATTAAATAAAAATTATTTTATAAACATAACATGTTTCATTGAATACATCATAATAAGCATCCTTCTGAGGCAGTGGTGCAAAATTAAACATGTCTATTTTTGAAGGTGGTAGTACACGAAAACGTACAAGTGATGCTCCAAATTTCTATTTGATATAAATATGGTGGATAAATATTTTTATATCAAAAAAATAAAATTAATTTATATTTAATATACTTATTATATTATATAATCATTGATATGATATAATGGAAGGATGTAAAAGAAGAAATAAAATTAAAGGACACAATCAAAAGGTATACATCTTCTTTTGAAATCCTCCTTTCTCTAACACCATAAGACTTACTAGGATGGTTGCTGTGGATGAATAAAAGATCGAGGAATTGTATAAGGAATCTGGGAAGTTATTATAGTATATCATAGTTGAAATAAATCAATCCTAATGTATTTGGAAGAGTTGAGATGAGGTTCCATTTTATAAGTGAGGTGGGTGGAAAACTTGTAAATACTAGAAATATAAATATATTATACATGTCTAAATAATGTAAAATTGATCAAAATTAATTATATATTAATATAATGATTATATTTTATAAATATAATAAATTAATAAATTTTATACAAGTTTTGTTGTCATTTTAATCTCTATATTTTCGTTTGACCCCCTCCTTAACCATGTTTACCCTTAAATGTTGAAACATTTTTTACAATATTTTAGAGTCATGAAAGAAATAGTAAATATACCCAATGGAACATAAATTAACCATGCATGATAATATAAAAAATTCCAATCAAATTGATTAAAAAAAATTTAAAAATTATATAATGATTTGAAAATAATTCATAAACTTTAAAATCCAAATATGCTCAATTTCCAGACTATTCAAATATCATGACCTTTAAATCATCAAGTAAAGAATGTATATCGAACATAAAATCTTTCAACATAACTTTTTCATTATAATTATCAAATAAATTCATGGGAAACAATAATTCATCCAAAATATATTACTTTTAATGTTTTCAAAATCATTTATCTGATTTTTCTACTGCTTTCACATGTATTGTGTCAATGTTGTGCAAGTTTTCCAAAAAATTATAATATATATATAAATAAAAACAATTTAATATCACTTATAATAGTTAATAGTTTTGAATTTTATCTTCTATATCCACTTATAGTTCATTTTATATATATATCTGTATTGTCGAAACATAAAAAGGGATAAAGAGTGACATTTGATAATTATCCTCGATATAAAATAATATAATGGACCAAATCAAAGTAAATTGGAACAAAAGTTATATATGATCGATGATAATATGAGGCTTCTTGAAAAAAATCCAATTAAATAATGTAAAAAAGATTGATTTGTTTTGGGTAATTTTTCTGTAGTTGTAATTCTGTTTTTCAAATTTTATCATTTACTGTGGTGATAAAATTTTACGATGGTCATTATTCCTAATGATCAAACATAAAATTAAAATCATTAATAAATTTTAAAATCATAATTCCGAAACTAAAATCTGTTTTCTAATATTCAATTTAAATAATTTTTAGAAATTTATTTTTATATAAGAACACAAAACACGACAAAGGACTGTTTTTAGAAAAAATGAATTCTTAGTCATAAAAATGAAATTTTGATAAAAATTATATATAATGCTTATTAATATGGAATTGACATTATTTTATTCAATTAAAGAGATATTTCGTTAATTTTTAAAAAATATGTAATATAATAAATGTAACAATTATAAATAAATGAAATGGTAGTTTTGTAAGAATGGGTAATTTTTTTATTCATCTAAAATTCGTCCATTTCAGAAAAATACTAACAGTTCACCCTATAACTATTATTACATGATGATTTCAGAAATTATATCAATTTTAGAAAATAAAATTTATAAAACTGGAAAACATTAATTATTATATTAGCATACAAAATGCTCTAAAAGTCATTTTTTATTAATATTTAATTTTGAAGCACAAAATAAAATTATTCTCATTATATGAAGAATAAAAATAATTAAATAAATCATAATGTATTAAATTAGATATATAATCTAGTAATTTGAATAGAATCATTTATCTATATTAATTGTATCAATTAATTAAAGTCAACATACATTGTGCACATAAAAATAAATTTACAAAAAAAATATCCCTTTTATCTATATTAAATTTTATCTTCATTTCTAACCAATTGATGATAAATTTATGATTTTATATTAATTTAATTGGACAAATATTTCTTCATATATTTAATATTTTATTTATTCCTATTAATTCCTTCTAAAAATGACTAGGTTATAGCAGTAATTTTTAAAGCACCCATAGGTCTTATCTTATGACATATTAGTGACTGAAGACCTGTTAACATGAAGTCCATTACATGAACTGAAGGAATAGTAATGCAAGGGCCCAGTATGTGGCCTAAAGGATAAATTAATTTCCATACATCATTATAAATCAGAATTTTATCTCTTTATCTCACTCACCCAGAGGACATCGAATTGTTACACCAGTTTGAATTTTGAATCACCTCTGCCAAGAAACAGTGCATCATATTGCCCATAGAATCACCATTGTATGGATATCCTCTAACTAATTTTTTTTTGATATTTATATATGATAGGTACCAGTACACATATTTCTCTTTCAATCCTCCCACCTAATAATTCCTCGCATTGTCTCCTACAGTATTTAATACTTGTCAAGTCACATCATCTGGCATGTCCCACTACAAAACCAGCAATAGAAAAGCCACATATCGATCCTAAATATGTAATTTATGGGTATTTGTCGATAATTTAGAGTTTTCAACCTACCCTTCACTATTTAATTATCTTCAACTTAGAAACTCTTGTGTTTCACCATACTACATCACATACCGATTAATTCGATGTATTTTTCTGGTATTTCCATGTCACCATAGATCAAAAAAGGGGGACTAAGGGAAATTAGTGGACTGAAGGGACTATATCCCACATTCCCAAATTTTTTCCTAAAAAACCAATTTGGTGGGTTGTATTATTTCCATATTTCATACTATAGTACTACTACAACACCACTATAATAAATTCAAAATTAATCTCTTACCCGGAATTGATCTCATGTCTCTAATTCAGGATAGTAGGGTGTTTACCACTCAAGAACTCCCCATATCCAAAAAAATATTCTTAAATTATATAATGGCATTATTTATATTTATATCTATATAGTATACTCTACAGTGATGCGTGATATCAAATATGATATATCTTTAGGGAGAAATCTATAATAAAATAGAGTTACTGAAAGGATTAATTGCTTGATGAATAACATGGAAATTAAATAAACTATAAAAATGGAATCTCATTAAATTGTTGAAAATAAGTGGTAAAATTAGTAGTTTATACTCAAAATTATGTTTTCAAATTACCTATAAAAGTGAAAACTGTGTATGAATTATGGAATTGATGGAAACTAGTGATTAAACAATTTAGGGTGATTGGGAAATAATATATTTGTAACACCACAAGGTTCTATAAATAAATTCAATGAAATTCATGAAACACTATGTCTATATAAAACTACAATATTTTTTAAGTAGATTGTTATAATATATAAATTAACCATATTTTTTCACTTTGGAAAAACATACAAACATGGTTGAAAATAGTATGATATTTCGAGTCTGGTAAAACCAACTTAACTTTTGGGGAATTGTAACCTAACCTTATAAATAGTATTTTTACACTTATGAATAGTAATATTACCCTTATGAATATTAAAATGGGAAAAATAATAGTAACATTTCCAATCAATATATAATAGAAAGGAATCTTCAAAGTAACAATATGATCATTATATTAGTGTCGAAAGTTTTGCAAGTCATAAATATTTAATTACAATTTTATGATTAATTAAATAATTTAAATGAAAATTTATTTTCATAAAATGTAATTATAAATTATTATTTTATTTTCTTATAGTTATAATATAAATTTATAAGACCATGATTAATTTTTCAAGGTGTTATAAAATGAGTTGTAGTTTTAAAATTGTTTTTTTGAATAACTTGTGATTTTATAAAAAAATAAATTTAAACATTTTTATAAAATTATTTTTATAAAAAAGAGTTAATTTTTGAATTCTAAACGTCTAAAAATTATTAGGGTGGATTTTTGGTATTTTTCTAAAATACTTGAATTATTTATGAGTAGCGAAATACGGTAATTTACCGTATATATACATTATATGTTAAATATACTATTCATAGCATCATGGATGATGTAAGAACACTTTTTTTAAACACACATAATCTATTTATTATTTTGGGTCACATGAATCATTATTATTCATAGTCTTAAAAAATATTAATAAAATGATTAAAATAATGGAAAACCCCTCCTCTCCTCCACTATTAATACCACCCTCACCCCCCACCTTCCTCTCTCACCTCTCAAGATTTGAGAATTTTCTAAATTACACCCATTAACATTCCAAAGTCACATACCCACGTCCAAGACCTTATGGTCTCACCGAAATTCCATTACCCATGGCCTTATGGAGGATATCAAGGAGCATAGATCAAGAGGTAAATATCCTCTTTCATTTTCTTGTGTTTTCTTTTCAATAATTTTCTTTTCATATAATCTCTTCACCCTGCCTATTCCAAAAGGAATTAAATCTATATTATTATTTATATTATGGATTTTTAACATGTTTATGGGAAAATTCATCATCATTCTTCCTCACCTCATCCTCTTATTCAAAAAAATAAAAACATTGTATGTGATGTGTCGATTTTCCAAAATCATGGACGATGTGTTTTCAATTTCCTTTACTTCCTTCAAATCAAATTGTAAAAACATTTTAATTGTTAAAAAATATTTTAAAGTTTATTATATAACCTCTTTTATGTTCTGGAATTATGTTATATGCATGATATTAAATTATATAACGAAACTAGATTGTGATTATTGAAGAACCCCCAAAATGATCTAAATAAATATCACTAATGATTTATCTAAGGATTCATCCTCATACCATATAAAAAAAATATTTTATAGAATCATTAAATATTATGGAAACATATTAATAAAAATTCATTCCACTTCTAGATTTTCTCTTCCATTTTATAAGAAAATCCTTTACGAGCCCACCACAGAAATCATTTAAAGAACGCACCATAAACAATGGAAATAACAAAATATTATTAATAAATGGGTATATTTATGTTATAAAATTATTGTATAAGGTATTATAAAAATAAATATTTTCTATAAAATATTAATAAAACTCTTTTAACCATTATATAGTAGTTTTAAAATGTTTGATTTAAGATGGACCCGAGGTAAAGGAATTCTTAACCAACTTTCCATTCTTTGGGTTATCCTTCCACTTCATTGATTTTATCATGATATGATTATTTGTGAGACAAATTAATATTCTATTATTTTTAAGTATTTGGAATTATAGTCAGTATACATATTTATCTCATTTTATTGGATCTTTATTGAATGATATGGTATATGTAAGGGACTCTTCTTTAGAAATCCACTTTTAAATTTTTATTTTTTCAAAATTAGAAATGAATGTTTTTATGAAATTGTTCATTTTTTATGATTATGTTCTATTTATTTGGAAATTTTTTTGGTGAATTTTGGTACCTATATCTCCATCCAATGTATTTGGTATGTCTAAGTTGGAGTTCGGTTGTATGGTTACTCCAATTGTAACTATGATGGTTACACCATGAGGTAGCTATTATGGTTACATTATAAGGTATACATGAGGGTTACAAATCATAAGGTATACATGGTGGGTTATAATATATATTAGTAATCCCCCAAGATACATTTATGGTTTTATATATTTTCTCCAATGTTTTATGGAAATGTCATGTTTTATAAAGTACATATATATAGGTGATAAGTATTTATTTGTGAAAATGATTTCATATATTTAAAATTATTCATGTAATAATGGTTTTCTTATTTATTTTTATATCCCTTACTGGTATTTTTATGATCATCCAATTTTTTGAATTTTTTTCATAGGTTAAAAGGATGTGTAAGAGAAATATAGAAGCCAAGTAAAATGTTATAATGATTTTCCATAGAAATCATGTTGTCGTTTTGTGTTAAATAATTTATGTTTTAGAAGAAATGGATACTATTTTTGTCAAACTGACATTTTATGCTTGTTGGTTCATATGTGTGAGTTATTTCCTAACATTCTGAAATGCTAAACCAAAAATATGTTTGGGAATTTGATGAAGCTAAATCTGGTTTAAATGGATAGATTATGTATTGTTTATGGTCCATTCCTTTTAGTTAGTATTATAAAATGGTTTATATAACATGATGATAGTGGAATGGAGAGGATAATAACATTCTGAATCCAAAATCGGGATTGTGGGAATTTGAACTTACCAGTTTGTGACAGTAATGGCTCAGATTATGAAGGAAATAAATGATGGTGTAATCTATACAGGAGAACAACCATTACAAACCCAAATGAACATAATGATAGTGCAACATTTTATGAGGCCACACCATCTTGCTTTCAATGGACATTCTTACCCAGTAGCAGCGGAAGGATGGATAAAATCACTTGAAAAGATATTCAATGTTATGTGATGTTCATATTATCAAATGTTTAGTATTTATATTTATCATTTTGAATGTAGGGCTTATTAGTGTTGGTGAATGGTCAATATTATCCGAAATAGAGGCGAGATTAAAGACTTAGAGTTGGATGAATTGAAAATTCATTAACTTGAAAACTATTTTTCTAACATTTTTCAACTTAAGATAGAGAATAAATTCTTTGAAATAAAGAAAATAGAGGATGATTTAGTGGATGTATATGAAGAAAACATCACCCAACTCGCGAGGTATGATCCAATCTTATTCTGGATCTTGATAGAAAAATCAACTATTTTACTCAAGATTGAATCCAAGATATCAAAGGGTATTGTCTTCCCATCAGTTAAAAAGTTATGAAAAACATGTTCAATTTGATGAGAGGGTAAAAATGGATTTTTTTATGACCATGTGTACTTTAAAAACAAACAAAACAAGAGGTCCAGAAGGAAGTGACTAGTAATAATTATTAAAATAAATCTTATGGTAAGAAATATTAGTTTCCAATGTTTGAAAAGTGTGGTAAAAAGAACCTTGAAGAATGCCTCAACAAAACATGGAAGGGTTTTTTATGTGGTAATTTTGGACATGGGTACCTATATTTTAATGAAAATGATCCTACAAAACATCCTGATAAGTAAACTATAAAGTGTTTTAAATGTGGTGAGAGGGGTCATTATGAAAATACCTTCCTAAAGAAAGATCTGAATGATGCAAAGAAGATAGACTATAAGAAGAAAGGTGTAGTGAAATCCTTTGTGACTACATCAATAGATGTTGGTCCATCTAATGAAGTGGTATTAGGTAAATTATTTGTTTACTCGTATTTTAATAAAGTATTGTTTGATATGAGGTCTACACATTCCATTATTTCTAAAAAATAATTCTGGTAAATTAAAAATATCACCTCAACAAATGAAACCATATCTTATCATAAAAATATAAGGGGGAAATTTTATAAAAAAAAAATAATTTTAAGAATCTTACTATTGTTATCTTTGGAAACAAATTACCTACAAACCTTGTTTCTTTTCCCCTAGTATAGTTTGATGTCATTCTGGGTGTGGGTTTGATTTCTATTTATCACCCTAAGATTTATTGTAGAGATAAAGTTGTTTTTTCATAAATTGTATCAGTTTGTATACAAGAACGAACCCATAAAAATGATAACATATTAGGAATATGAGAACCTATTGAAAGATGGAAATGAATGTTAATTTTCTCATATTTTTGAAAATAATGAAACTATTGAGATGAATGATGTTATAATGTTAAATGAATATCATCATGTTTTTTCTGATGAGTTTCCCATTGTTATACATGATTGGGAAGTTGAATTTACTATTTACTTGGTTCCTAATTCTAATCTAATTGGTAAACCCCTTATAAAATGGATAAATTTGCGATTATTGAATTGAAAAATTAGTTGGAGGAGTTGTTTGATAAAGGCTTCATTCATCTCATCACATCAGCATGACGTGTTTCTGTTTTGTTCATTAAAAATAAATATGGTTCCATGACACTTTGCATTGATTATATATCATTGAATAACATAACTATTGAGAATAACTCTTTATTTCCTGATAGAGATGAATTTTCTTATCAGCTCCAGGGAGCTTAGTATTTTTCCCATATTGACCTGAGATCTGGATATAATCAGCTAAAGGTGGAGGAGGAGGATATCCTAAAAACTAATTTTTATACTTAATATGGGAATTATTAGGTTGTTTTTATTCCCTTTGGGTTAAATGATTCCAATAACGTATTCATGGATATTATGAATAGAAGATTACAGGAATATTTTGATAATAGTTTTGTTGTTTTATTGATTATATTTTGGTATTTTTAAAAATTTAAGAAGAGCATGAAAAAAATTTAAATATTTTATTAAAAAATATTAATGGAAATAAGTTATATGAAAAATTTAGAAAATTTGATTCTTGGTTGTAAACAATTTCATTAATGGGGTCATCGTATGTAAGGATGGAATTACAGTTGATCTGACTGAAACAAAAGTGGTTGATGAGTGGCCAAGACCTAAAAATGTAACATATACATGTCGTTTTCACGGATTAGTAAGTTTTTACTAACAATTGCTTAAATAATTTTCACGTTTATCTAGAGATATAACTAAGATAACATGAAAAGGGGTTAAATTTATTTGGACATAATAATGTGATATTTTTTATTAGGAACTGAATAAGAGAATGGTGAATGCTCCAGTTTTGGCCTTATCTTACAGAAATGGTGTGTTTGTCATATACAATGATGTTTCATTCAAGGGATATTGTTGTGTTCTGATGCAGAATGATCAGGTAATTTTTTATGGTTCAAGAAAACTAAAACTTCATGAGTTAAATTAACCCAAAGGTGATTTGGAATTATCAGTTGTGGTTTTTTTTTTCATTTAAAATTTGAGGAATCATTTATACAGATCCAAATGTGAAATACATACCAACCATAAAAGTCTAAAGTATATATTCCCTTATAAGGAATTAAATATGACAGAGAAAAGATATCTTAAAATGATAAAGGATTATGATTTCATGATCAATTAACATATATGAAAAGAAACCAAAGTGGCGGATTCCTTGAGTCAAAAACATCATGCATCATTAATCATGTTACGTTGGGAAAATGACACCTTGATTAATGATTTAATGAATTTTCTCTTGGATGTTTTGGGTGTAGGAAATTTATTTATTTTTTTGGGTTATAGTGCAATCATTATTGTTAGATAGAATTAAGAAAGCATGAAAATAATATAGGGAGTAACAAATAAAGAAAGAATTTTTTAAAATGGGTATGTTTCCAAAATTTAACATTGATAATGATTATGTTTTGAGATTTGGGATAAAAATCTGTGTGCCTTGTGTTTCCCAACAAAAGAATGAATTGTTTTGTGAAGATCATATTTCACTATTTTCATTTCATCCTAGAAGTATTATTATTTACATATAATATCAAGAATATTAATTGTTGGATGGAATGAAATGAGGTATTTCATATTTTACCGTGAAATGTTTAACATGTCAACAAGTTAACGTAGAGTGAAAACTACCAAAGGGAATGCTTCATCCTTTTCTAGTTCCAAAGTGAAAATGGGAAAATATATTCATGGAATTAATTATGGGACTACCAAAGACTTATTGATGTAACAAATATGATTTGAATTATCTTTTATTGGATGAAAAAAACTACAAAATCTCTTCCTATTCAAGATACTATGTCATTAGATCAGCTTTCTCAGTTGTACCTAAAAGATATTTTAAGGTTACATGGAGTTCCACTTTCTATTTTATCTCACCATGATCCCAGGTACACTTTTAACTTTTGGAAAATCATTTAGATGTTTTTGGGAATAGAATTAAATTTTGTTACTGCATGTCATCCTTAATATGATGGATAGACCGAGAGAACAAATCGGAAAATGGAGGATATGATTCAAGATTATTCAATTAACTATAATGGAATTTATAATTATCATATTTATTTTTTTGAGCTTTATTATAATAATATTTTTCATTCTAGTATACAGATTTCACCTTTTGAGGAATTATATGGGAATCAGTGTCGAACACCAGCATTTTGGGATGAATTCGGGGGAAGGAAGTTGTTGGGATAAAAAAAATTAAGGAACTAGCTGAGAATGTTAACATGATCAAGAAATACATGAGGATTGATCATAGAAGGAATAAAATTTATATAGATAACTAGAGGAAAGGTTTTTGGTCAAGGTAGGTGATCATGTTTTTCTTAGAATCTCACCATGAAAAAGTGTTATGCATTTTGTTATGAAATGAAAGATGAGCCCATGGTCCATTAGACTTTATGAAATTTTGGAGAAATTTGGACTAGACTCCTAATGAGTATCTTGGTCTTATATTTTCTCTTAGTTATATAGTATTTTTCATTTTTTATTTTGAGAAAGCATTCTCTAGATTCATTTCATGTTTCGAGCTGAGAAGCAATTCAGCTAGAAGAGAACCCTTCTTGTGAAGAAAAACTTGTTCATATTCTTGATTGAAGAGAAAAATTATTTAATAATAAGTTAATCCATGAGGTAAAGGTTTTTTCTAGAAACAACATGGTTGAAGAAGAAACATGGGAGTCAGAAAATTCTATGAGGGAAAGGTACCCTCACCTTTTTAATACATAAATAAAATTGTGAGGATAGGATTTCCATAGTAAGGGGAGAATGTAACACCCCAAAGTTTTACAAATAAATTTAATAAAAAGAATGAAACTATATTTATCTAAGAAAAAAAAACTTTATAATAATGATATATTTATTATCTAGCCATTAAACATAATTTTTCTTCTTCGGTGTTTTGAATTTTGAAAATCAAACATACACGGTTGTGATCAGTAGGTTATTTGAAGTCTGATAGAACCAACTAATTTTTTTTTGAATCGTATCCTACACTTAAGAATAGTAATATTACCCTTTTGAATAGTAATATTACCCTTATAAATTTTATAATTTCAAAAATAATAGTAACCTCCCCAATGAATGTATAATAAAAAGGTATCTTATAACTAAAAATATGATCATTATATAAGTGTTGGTATTTTAGTAATTCATAAATATTTAGTTAAAATTTTAGGATTAATTGAATAATTTAAATTAAATTTTATTTTCATAAAATTTAATCATTAATTATTATTTTATTTTCAAATGGTTATAAGATAATTTTATTAAACAATGATTAATTTTTCAAGGTGTTATAAAACGAGTTATAGTTTTCAAATTGTTATTTTTTGAATAAATTATTATTTTACTTAAAAATTTATTTAAACATTTTTATAAAATTATTTTGATAAACACGAGTTAATTTTTAATTCCACACATCAAAAGAAACTTATGATGAATTTTTGGGCTTTTTCTAAAAAACATGAATTTTTTATGAATAGTGAAATACGGTAATTTGCCGTATATATACATTATATGTTAAATACACTAATCTTAGAATAATGGATAATGTAAGCAAACTTTTATTGAAAACACGTGATCTATTTAATATTTTTGGGTCACATTAACGAAGACTATTCATATCTCGAGAAATAAATGTTAAACAAATGATTAAAATAATGGAAAACCCCTCCTCTACTCCACTTTAAATATCACCTTCACCCCCATCTTCCTCTCACTCCACTAAAACATTTAAAATTTACTAAATTATGCTCAATACCCTTCCCAAGGATCTTTCCCAAGTCTAATACCTTCTGGTATCACCAAAAGGACTATACCCAAGTCCTTAAGGAGGATCTCATGGGGAAGAGATCAAGCGGTAAAAATCCTCTTTCATTTTCTTGTTTTTTTTCAATTCTTATCTTTTCTTATACTCTCTTCACCTACCATTATCCAAGAGGCATTCAAGCACTATTATTATATATATACTAGATTTTTATCATGTTTATTTAAAAATTCATCATCATTCTTACCATCCTCTTCCTCTTATTCAAAAAATAAGAACACCATCTATGGTGTGTCGATTTCCCAAAATCATGGATGATGTGTTTTCAATTTCCCTAAATTCATTCAAATCTGCTTGTAAAAAATTTATTGGTCTGAAAAAATTAAAGTGTATTATATATCCTCTTTGATGACCTATAATTAATTTAGGAATGAATTTAAATTATATAATTAAACTAGTATGTGATTATCAAAGAACTGCCAAAATGATCTAAATGAATATCACTAATGATTTATCTATTGATTCATCTTCATAACATATAACATTAATTATTTATGGAATCATTTAATATTATGGGAACATATTAATACCATTTCATTCTACTTCTTGAGTTGCATATCTATTCAACAATAAAATTCTTTATGAACTGACTATGGAAATCATATAAAGAACGCACCTAAAAAGATGGAAATAACAAAATATTATTACTAAATGGGTCTAATTATGTTATAAAATAATCATATAAGGTATTATAAACATTAATTTTTTATTTAAAAATTTAATAACACTATTTTAAATATTATAAATAAATTTTAAACATATTTGTAGAAAAACAGACCAGAGGTAAGGAAATTCTTAACCCAATTTCCATTCTTTGGGTTATCCATCTGCTTCACTGATTTTGTCATGATAATTTTATTTTTGAAATTAATTAATATTATACTATGTTTTTTTAGGTTTATTTAATTTGGGTATACATATTCATATCATTTTATTAATTTTGACACAATGATTTGGTATATGTAAGGGACTCTTCTTTAAAAATCCCTTTTTAATTTTTAATTTTTTCAGAATTTGAAAGGAATTTTTTTATGAAAGTGTTAATTTTTTATGATAATTCTCTGGTTCTTGTGAATTTTATGTGATGAATTTTATGACCTATATCTCACTTCAATTCATTGGTTATGTGTATGTTAGAGGTTTTCCATTTGGTTACTCAAGGTGTAACTGTGATGGTTACACCATAAGGTTTTCGTGAGGGTTACATTGTATGATAGACATGAGGGTTAAAATCATAAGGTATAAGTGAGTGTAACAATATAATTAATTAATTTTGTAAGATAGATTTATGGTTTAATATATGTTCTCTACTATTTTATGGAAATATCATGTTTCACAAAGGAAGGATATATGGGCGAGAAGTAAAAATTTTTTGGAAAATGATTTCATATATTTATAAGTATTCATGGACTAATGGTTTCTTTCATTCATTTTAATCCCTTAATAATATATTTATTCATATAATATGTTTTTAAATTACTTTTAGAGTTTATAAGATTGCGTAAGAGAAATAATGTAGTCGAATTAAATGTTATAATGTTTTTTCAAAGAAATCATATTGTTATTTTGTCTTAAAAAATTTATGATTTGGAAGAAATAGATAATGTTTTAGTGGTACCCACTTTTTATTCTTATGGGTTGATATGTATGATTTATTTCTTAACTTTCTAAAACTCTAAACTAAAAATATATTTGGGAATGTAAAAAAGTTAAATCCAGTTGAAATAGCGAGATTTTGTAATTTATAATGTTGAGTCGTTCTAAAGTTTCTAGAAAAATGAATGAAATAACGAAAATATATATATATATATATATATATGATGATTTGGTATTCATAGTATACTAAAAAAATATAAAATCAAAAAAAATCATTAATCCTTTAATGAATAAAATTTCTAAAATCTATAATGTTTGGGTGAATAAGGAAAAACAATGAGAAAATATATAAAATCATATTTAGATTAAATTTGTGATAAAAAAAGTTGATATTTATGAATATTTCAGAGGATCTCAAAAGTTATTAAATTATTAGGATTATGATGGTAAATTATAGGAATATGTTTCTACTAAAGAGATTAAATATTCATCCCAAATGAGAAATTTAAGAGGAGATATTGATGAATCTAACATCATTATAGGACAAATACTCTGACATAACCAAAAAGAATGAGGATTTTCGATAACCTGGTTATATTATCATAGATGGATATAAAAAATTTGAATAATGAATTAAGTATGATCCATGGGATGATGGCATGAATGAAGAGTTAGATAAAATAGAGAAAAAAGAAAACTTGTGATCTTTAGAAAATGAAAAAAAAATATCATTAACACAAAATTTATGTTAAAAAATAAACATTACTTTAAAATAATGGTGATTAAAATATATATATATTGTTATTTGAAGGATAGGTTAATATATATAGGGAATATATGTGTAGTAAATATTCACACCAATGTCTAGATTTGAACTAATCAGACTTTTTTGGGTGGCTTCAAATCAAAGTGGGTTTAAATTTTATCAAAAGGAAGTGAAGGTATAATTAATATATTAAGATCCTGAGAAATATGTTTATATTAAAAATCTTTAAAATATTATATAATAAATCATATTGAATGAATTTTTTAATTATTTATATGGTTTATATCAAGCACCATGAGCTTTTTTTCTCGACTGGGATCTTTATTCTAAATGAATGAATTCAAATGAGGTGGTTGTTATAAAAATAATTATATCAAATCATTAATTCAAGATTATAATGTGGTAATCATCCTTATTAATGATACTATATTTAGAGAAATCATGTTGTAATTTTTGAATTAATTTTCTAGTATGTTGTGGTCTGAGTTTGTGATATTAATAATCGATATTATTATATGCATTCTCAAACTTTAATTGAATATAAATTTTGAATAAACTTTTATTTTTCTTTAAAATTTACATTCGTATTATCAAATATGTATTATATACATGAATGACTATCATCATCAAATATAATCATGGTAGGAAGTAAAAATTAAAAGTTTAAGGACATAAAAAAGTTTATACAAAATTATATCAAATAATTATTGAAATTATCTTGTACATAAAAGAAACAAGTTCGTATACTTTTTATGAAACCTATATAGAATTATGGTTTCAATTTTTAAAAAAATAGAAAAAAATTAAAACTATTAAAAATTAGATTATTTTTTTATGGTACCCATGATTATTTCTTGGTGTTTTTTTATAGAAAAAAACATTAGGTTTTTTGGAATATTCAGTTGAATATTTTTAATGATATGTTAGACATTTATTGAATGTTGATGTATATAATTGGAATTTTTATATTTATTTATTCCAATTATATTTTATTGTTTTTATTCATGAAATTTTTTTTAATTATTATTATATTTCTAAAAATAATATGTTCGACTCTCCTTTAGGCATTGGGATTCTAGGATTCTTCATGTCCTTTATTCTTAGGCCAATGTTCTTGGCCTACCTACTATTTTATTTACCCTATAATATTACTATATTTCTATGTCATTGATCCCATGATATATTTCTCATAACCATTGATCGCCATCATTAATCCTATTATATTGGTTTCCCATGTGTTTAGTGTTTTGTTCCTGGGATTTTTGATTCATTCAGTGGTGTTTATAACACAATATATCACTCTACCAAGTTATTTCATCCACTTGTGGTATGTTAGGGGATTTGATCACCTCTATTATCCACTAAATTAGTGGATTTAATCTCCCTTCCATGTTTAATTTTTTATCATTCCACTAGAGAACACTATCTTTCTCGAGAGAGTTTATTCTTTATGAGTGATATCAATATCAATCCTATTTTTCAACTTTGAACTTCCAGTCTTCCATTTGTGGTTAATTATAATGACATCCCATCTAGGTGGAGATGTGTGTCCATTACCATCTATCTAGAATCTCTAGTCTAGATCTAGGTGAAACATGCTCTATTGTATGTTTTTATTTATATAATAACTTCCTTGATGCATCATAAAAGAAAATAGGACCGCTATAGAGTTATAAACTATCCATCCTTGTAAACTTACACATATTTACGCTTTTAATTTGATTATTTATTTCATTTGAAAATCACTTTCTCCTATTATAGTTTTTTGTAATGTATCTTGTATTTATTTCCATTTTAATTTAATATAATTTGTGATGGTGGGTGGTGTTCTTGTCATGAATATAGGTCCAAAAAAAATAAATTTAAATCATGTGTCCAATCTTCACTTATTTATTTTTTTACTATTTAAAATAAGGTTTTGATTTATATTCTACTTGTTGTACGAAATATGAAATTTCATATTTGTTGTTATGTTTATAACTAAAATCATTGTAACCATAGAAACTCTTTTGATTTCAAATACATAATTGAACCTGATTTCATATCTTCATATCAAGGAATTTTGATAGGGGTCTATGCCCTAATGTTGTCCATATCAAATTGGTAATAGATCTGTTAGATAAAAAATTAATTCCAATAAGTATGAAATAAAAACAATTACGGTAAAATTGATTTTAATTTATGGAGTATTAAAATTAGGTCCCTTATTGTATAATAGGTGTTTATAGATGTTATACAATCCCCAAATAGACCTACTATTAGCACTTTTAAAAAATCTCATTCCTACACTAATTAAGAGGATGTTCTTGTCAATATCATCATTAAATAACATAGTTCTTTTCTATAGTCACATGGTGATATGGTCCTTAAATAAGTTTATTATGGGTCCATTACTATAAGAATTTGTCTTAATCATGAATTAATTGGATAGAAATCGCCCTTAGTTTCCAAATTTTTTAAGAAATATATAATTATTACCTTCAAAAGTCATTCTAGAATTTTTTTTAATCTCAAATTGATGAGTTTAATAAGTTCATACTTGATCTATTAAATATTTATTTGAAATTTGATGATGATGATCATATAATGATCCTTCTTCTTTACATTGATAATTCTTATAGAACCATTATGGAAATTGTGGTGTATGAAAGAGATTCATTGAATTTTGAAGGAGATAAATCTACCATAATCTATAAATAATTGCATTCAAAACCTAATATCATGGGTGAGGCCAAGAGTCTTTTTACCTGAGGTAAAAATCAGGATTTGGGTAATAAGAAATATTATAGTAATGTTAAAATCAGAAATAAAAAGAAACCCACCCTTATGTCTGTGTCTATGAATAGGAATGTTTCCTACTATAATTTTGGGAAACCTGGATAGATTAGACTCGAGTATAGGAAACTGAAGTAGTATAACAAGCCTGATGAATATGTTTATCATTCCCTTTTTGTATATGATATTTATTGTACTAAATAAGATCAAAATGTATTTAGTAATGTTCTCAATGGTGAGTGACTCTATTCTTCTAGTTATTCTTTTAATACATGACAAGTTGGAGAATCATTTCTTGAGTTAACTAAAAGATTATCTATATTATTGATCTTTTGATCAATATGATATTTAAGGTCTTATGAAGTTCTTCTATTTAAATAAAACTATAGTACCATTCCATCATTATTTTTCTTAATATTCGGTGGGTACCTTACCTTCATAGATATTTGATCTCTTTAGGGGCCCTAGATGAGAAAGGGTTCATCTTTTGGCCTAAATATCGATAAATTAAGTTCTATAATCGATCTTGGACTATTATCAAGGGGTTATATAGTAAATTGTATGTAAGTATTGAATAGAAAACACATTTTATAAAATTGGGTGGTCATTATGTTACCAACATTGATAAAACAATATTAAATAATAGGATATTAGACCATGTATGCTCCATGGGTCATGAGGAGCTTAGTAAATATGGGTTTCTGAATTAAATAACACCTAGTAATCACCCTTTTGTGAATATTTTCTCATGGATAAGTCTATGAAGGTTAATTTTTCAAGGTCCACCCTCAAATCCAATCCCCCTTTAGAATATATAGATTATAACCTTCAATAATTTGAAAAAACTACCTCCTATGGTGGAGGATCTTATTTTTTTTCCATAATAGATGATGATTCCCAAAATTTGTTAATTTACATTCATATATACATGTTTTATGTTTTGGGACAATTAAAATGTGTAATGTATTTACATAAAACAATGTGGGAAATAAAATAATAGTCATGATAATAGATAATTATCTTGAATACCTATCTACTAACATTATACAATTTTTTTATATCTTAAGGATTTATTATGAACTAGACTATTATATAAATCCCCCAATATAGTGGGTTAGCTGATTTCATGAACAACACAATTCTTGAGTGGGTTTATAGCATTCGGGAATGCTTAAGTGTGCCCAAATATTTTTGGAATTTGGCCCCAAATACTACAATCTATTTTAATAATTGATTCACCTCCATTGGAAATCCATTTAATCTTCTAGAAGAATTATGGAATGGTAATACACCTTCATAAAACTAATTTATAGTCATAGGTGTACTATTTATTCGCATTTCAAGACTAAAAAACTAGAACCATGATATATTATGTGTGTGTTTATAGGTTATCCCAAAGGGGTAAATTGGTAATACAATTTTGTCAAAATCAAATAGAAAAAGTGAATACAAAATATATATTTTTTATTATGTGAGTTATTTTCTCCTATGAACAAAATTTTTCACTAATGACAGTGTTGATACACATCACACTAAAGTCAATTAAAATGTACCACAATTAAAATTTAAGGATATTCCTTATCCCTCTACAACTGAATCTACATCTATGAATTTAATTGAATCCAATCCTCAGTTAAAATATAATTTAGAACCTCAAAATGGAAAAACATACTATCAACTAACCCGAGATATAGCTAGAAGGGTCACTAGAACCCCAAATTGGTTTATCCTCATGGAATGGACGTCTTGGTTTTCCATGTAGCCCCTGATCTTATATATAATGATCCTTAATCTTATTAGAAATCCATAAATCAAAAATATTTAAAATACTTAATCTTTTACATGGGTGAATAAATTAAATCCTTAAACAAAAATCAAACTTGGTCCATTTTTTAAAAAATTCAAAAGAGAAAATCATTAGCTATTCATAGATTTCAAAAATAATGGAAGGAATCATATGTAAAAATATAATCAACTATAAAAATGTATTATTGGCTTCATGATTCTTTGAAAAATAAGTTATTTATTATACAAAATCCATTTCACTTTTTTTCCAAAAATTCATCCATTCTAGGGTTCCTTACTTATTATTCTTACTATGATATTTATATTGAGAAATTATATTTGAATACTATATTCCTTCATGGCGACTTTAATGATTATTATTATATGAAACAACCACTTTTTTACATGAAAAAAATAAAATATATCCAGTTATTACTTTTAAATATGTTCTTGTATAGTTTAAAATAAGAATCTATGAAATGGTATAAGAAGTTCGAGGGATTCATGCTTAATAAATAGTTTAATAAGAGTAAACCTGATGCATGAGTCTACATTAAAAATATTATAAATGGAATGTTTTACTTTCTCTAATATATATATGAAATATCAAACATTTAAAATAATAATAAGATTATATTTTTTGTTAAGTATAAATTTGAAAAGTAATATGAAATGAATGAAAATAGTGAAGCTAAATAGATATTATGTATATAAATAATAAAATATAGGAGTAAGTAATTTTTGTTCATATATTAATGAGGTTATATTATTAAAGTCTGTAAAAGGTATCTCCTTGTGTCACATAATCCTGTGATTGTTCCCTTAAGAAAAAATTTCAATATTTCATTGACTTAATCCCATACAACTTCTTTTAATTTTGAGTATTTTTCCAATCACTTTTACTTGAATATGTGGAAGAATAATTTTCTATAGGAAATATTCCCATCTTTATTTATACTTTTCTATATTAAATCTTAGTAGATTCATGGAAAATATTTGGAAGACACATTGGAAAGCCATTAAATGGATTCTTAGATACTTATCACACACAAAATATTTTTCATTATGTCATTGTAAAAATGAGGATAATAATGTACTAATTTTAGGCTATGTAGTCACTAATTATTTCATGAATATTGACACTATAAAATTTCTTATTGGATATTTCTTTAATGCTTGTGGGGGACCTATATCCTAGAAAAATTAAATGTGGTTATTTGTGGTTCTTTTAATCACTAAATACTAGTATATATACTTGAATAAGATTGTAAATAAAGAAATATAGTAAATATTATTTTCTATATAAACTCAACTTGAATAATTTAATTATTATAAATTACTGTCACAACCAAACTTCCTTTCATTTTTCTAAAATTTGGTATGCCATGGAAAATCTTAACACATGTTAATTAGGTTTCAATTTAATTAAAACATTATTGAGGTTAGAAAACAATGTGTTAAAAGTATAAATAATGATAATTACATAAAATAGAGTTTGATTAAATCTATGGTATTATCTAAATTAATCATTATTTAGATAGGATGGTATTGGTTCATATTCAATAACCAAAGATATAAAAACATCACCAATTTCAAATTAATATGGTGTAGATTTTATAATTATTACTTCCATAATTGAAATTTCAATTGTTATTTATAACATTATCATTTATTCATTTACATGAATGTAATTTATTTGAATTATTTTTATAATGATCAAAATTCAACGTTGGACACTAATTTGTGTTTTGGGCTTCTAGTATTATACGTGGGCCTTTTCCTTTTACTAGTGTGCTCATCTTATAGAACATAGTATTATAATAAATATATATTACATATTTTTAGATTAATATAAAATAAAATTACACAAACACATTCATGGGGACCGTAAAATTTTAGTGTATTTTTTAAATAATTACAAAATATTTTAATTTAGTGAAATACAATCAATGTTTCCGACAATGATCTTCCAATTTAGTACACTTTATATACATTCCATGCATAAATTCTTTATTATTTATTTGAGTAAATTTAATGTAAGAAAGGGTGATCATAGATACTCAGTAAGGGTAAAAAAGAAGGATACATAAACATAACATTTACATAATGGTATTAGAACATGAGCATAATAATAAAATTAACATATTATTATGAGAACATGAGAATAAAATTTGAAAAAAAAATATCATGCTTGTCATAGTCAATAGTCATTTCATAATTATTAGAAGTTTATAATAAATAAATCATAATCAAATAAATGAACATGAGTGATTAGAGTATAAAATTGTCATAATGCAGAATATTTTGGAATATAAATAAGCATTGAAATTAAATTCTTTATAATCAAGGATTATTTCCAAAATATATCAAGGCACTCCATAGATAGCTACACTATCAAGGCAGGACATCACCATCCCCCATAACAGCCCTTTCCTCATAGTGTAATGATTTTACCCCCCAAAACAACATAATGTTCAAGTTTCACTCCCAATATCATCATAAAAGAAAAATTACATTTCTAAACTATGTCCACTCCTCAATCCAGTTAGGTCTATCTCAGGATATATTAAATTTTTACTCGATTCATCAGTTAGAGATATAGGTCATGTACATCATTGGTTATAACATAACCACCATCCTTGGTTACAAAATATACACCATCACAAAATGAAATTCATACATATGTGTTCCATAAGATGGAAAAACATTCATTATAACAGAACATATAAAATGAAATGGGTTTCATTAAAAAAAATTCATAACATAAAATGTGGAAGATAAATATCTTTCATAATCATATCATTATTTCATCAAAACATAACCCATGAAAAAAAAACATGATTTATAAGAATTTTATCATGGTATAACCCATGGAAGTTAAACTAGTTTTGTTATAATATTTTCACAAAAAACATAAACCATTTAGAGAATGAATATGAATGGTATCCTTTGATCATGTCCCCTATAAAGAAATGTAACATCAATGGGTTTTATCATAGATATAAAATGATTTTAAAATATTAATAGGCACATTTCATAAGGAAAATAATCATTTCACTTAGAAAAAAATATAAATGTTAAAACATTTTCAAAATCCCATTCATTGAAAATAACATTTTAAAATTATATAGGAATATTTAAAAATCATTTAAAATGATTCATGAGTAAAATATTCTTTCCAATTTGAGAAAATATATTTAAAAATAAAAAAATTTTAAAAAAAATTTCCTTTTCAAATAAACCTAAAACCTTATAAATGTGTCTTTAAAACATTTTCTAGTCATGATTGTAGAAAAATACATACATACATCACATCTTAAAACATGGATTCATTTCACATTTTATATAAAGGAAAGATTGTAATTGTTTGGAAAATGAAAAAAAAGATTCATTTTAAAACCTTTTTTTAAAAGGAAATAATGGTAAAAATATACTTAATTATTCATTTTTATAATGTTAAAAAATTTTGATTTTTTTTTTAAATCATAGTTTTTGAAGAAAATAGATTTTTGGACAAGGAGGGAAATAATGTCAGATTTTAATAAAAACAGTTTCTCCCTTAATTTAAGTCACATAGAGTTTAAAATGGTAAAATTATATGAAAATATCATTAATAACCATAGTTGAAAAAAATATTAGTTTGTTGGGATATGGATGATAGTATTTTATGATCTGAAACCTAATCATAAAAAATGCCAAAAAATGATGAGATTCTAAGAGATAATATTTATAAAATTGGTAAATTTGAAACATAATCCCTAGGAAAAAATAACATAAAGTGGAAATTTAAATATAATGAGGATAAATAAATAAATTATATTACATTTCAATGGCTATATATTTACACATTATGAATGAAAATATATGCATAATATATGTACGTCTCAAAGAAAGAAGATTGAGACAAAAATCCTTTACTGATTTGTTAACTTTGGAACCATAATCCCCATGAATGATAGATCCTTACATGTATATGTAAATCCAAAATATTTAAGGATAATAATAATTAAATAAATTCTAGTGAATTATATATACCATATAAATAAAACATGTTGTTAATATAGCATGTGTCTTACAAAAAATAAAATGGAGATGGAAAACTCATACTGTAAGTCTCAACATCTATTATATATTTGGAAACTCATTTATAATGAATAAATTTTTAATATACATATATTATAAAAACCATAATTATATATATAATACAATATATTATATACTTATTTAGTTTTATTAGATATTTTTTAACAATTCAAAGTTAAAGATATGTTTCGGGAAAAAACTTATTGGTTTTTCATATATGTTTTGATTTGTTATTTTTTGTCCTATTACATTAATCGGGGTTGCATTAAATACAAAATAATTATAATTTTTAAACATCATGAATACTCTTAATACCAATAATTAAGGATGGTTTTTATAAATCAAATTTTCTACCATCAAGGAGATGATATGTGAAACATAGCATGAGTTATGTTTCCATTTTTTTGAATATGATTAGGGAGATCAGTTTAGTAATATATTATCTATAAATTATGAGAATAATATCATAATTAACATATTCTTTTTTAAGTATACTTATACATATCATTCACGTGGTTTGGTTATGAAAAGAGAGTTGCATCGCTTTGTGAACGTAGTTGTCAGCATGTACATGAATAATGTTATCATCTTTCAATTAGTGAAAATATATTAAAGAAAACGATATAATATCAATTAATAATGATAAATATTTAATGCATTTTATAATTATTTCCTTTATATGACATTTATTTTTCCTTATTATCATCTATGAAAATCTTTATTGAAAAACAAATTGCATTACTTCACGAGGCGGTAATCCATCGTACACGTGAATGATGTTATAGTATCCTCTAAAGAATGTAAATTAAAAAAAGAAATATATATAATATAATGACTATATAGGTATAATAATATTATAAATATGTTTTATATATACCTTATATCTATCATAATACCTAACCATGGTAGGTGGTGATGTAAATAAATAATGGCATCAATTCACAACATGGTAGTTTATCTTACACAATAATGATGATTTCATAACCAATTTTAAAAGAGGATATGTATGTAGTTCATTTACATAACATTAAAAAAAATAGTAGATTAAATATACTAATATTATTATATCATCATGGTTTAGTAATAATTAAATGTGTTTAAGGAATAAATAAATTAAAAAACTCTCATTCAAGAATGTTACAACTTTTTTGGAAAACCTCCATAGGTTTCCACCAAAAGCCTTCTTGGGTTGGATTTATGACAAAAATAATGCTTATATTATAATATTATGTATTTTCTAATTGATTTTGGTATTTCTTGGATGATCCAAATTGGTTTTAATGTTTTCATAAGATAGAAAATCATGTGGCCTATTATAAGTGTGGTGAGTGCACATGTGTAATGTTTTAAAATGAAAAATGTGTACTCATATTTTTCTGATACCACAAGGATAATAAATTGATTATTCTACGTAATATAAATTATGTGGTCAAAATATGTACATGAAATGGGTTATAGGAACGTATTGAGGTATTTTTTAGCCTTTTCTTTTGAGTTCAACGCCATGGTGACCCATTTTTACCCTTACTATGGTAAATAATTTTGCATTTATTACTATTCATTTTGTTAAAAAAGATTAAGTTGAACATTTTAGATAATATAATTTATTTAGATTAAAAATGTAGAATCAATTTTATAAATTCCATTCATATAACTGAAAATTTAAATTTTAAAATTAATTTCGTAGACGTGATAATAAAGTGGGTTTTTAAAGAAAAAAAATAAAAATTTTACAAAGTTTTTATATCAAAATTAAATAGAAATTTGATTAATATGAGATAAAAAATATTAATATATTTATAACATAAATAATTTTAATTTAAAAACAATTTTAAATAGAATTTATCCTTATAAATTAATGAAATGAAAAAAAAATTAATTTAAAATTCAGTATTTAACTATTCATTTAAAAATGAAATATTTTAGAAAAATCTCAAAAATTTATGCAAATATAATTTTTAAATAACGATTTAAAAAATTAATTTTATTTTATCTAATAAATATTATAATATTGTTTAAAATTAATTTTATTATATATTTATCAATGGTAACATAACTTCTTTTTTAAAAAAATACAGTTTCAAATGTAAAATTTGAGTTATTATTATCACATGTCCGGAAAACTCATAATATTAATGTTAAAATTTTGATTGAATATATAATTAAAAAATTCATTAAAATCGTTAACAAGAACTTATTTTTAAAATTTATTTTGGTAAAGGACATTTGTGTGCATAAATATTGTTATTCAGAAAAAGATTTCTTTTCTTTTCAAATGGTTCCTATTCTGATTTCTATTTAATTGGTCACCAATGAATTAATTTTATAAACATTTGTTTGCAAACTTTTAATAATTCATTTTACCATTTTGATTCTCTCCATTATAATTTCTAGGTTATAACTATCATATTAAATAATAAGATTAATAATATATCATTTGTTGCTAAAACGAAATGTTAGGTGTAATGTAGGATAAATGTAATATTTCATGTAATGAAATATAAACTTAGTGTTTCTTATTATTAAATATAAAAATATTATTCCAAGTAATTTAATATAAACTTTCTATTTTTCAAAATATAAAAAATAATAAATTTATTAGAAATATATATATTTCATTGAATCTCAGGGTGTTACATTTTACCTCCATTAAAAATAATTTCTCCATTAAAATTTATATCGATCAACAAAGGGTTATCATTAGAAAATTACTTTATGAAACCTACATCGAAAAAATTAATAATAAAACATCCCTAAAAAAATTTGGAAACTTAAAGTTACCTAAAGTAACTCATAACTAGATTTAAACCTATGATAACATGGGTGGGAAGTGTGTATTTGGATATGTAAGGAAATAGTAAATAATAATAGAGAGTGATATAGATCATTGATCATAATAAAGTGCATGATATAGATATGTTTAATGATAGAAAAATAATAAAATAAAGAGGTTTTAAAAAGTTCATTGATATCATCATAAATTATGATAATATGATAACATTTTTTAGGATCCTAATGTAGGAGAATTTTCTTAAGGATATATAATTACTTGATTTCATTCCATTTAATGGGAATAATCTCATCATTTGGTAATTCCATGATCAATTTCCACTTTATCTCCTACTCTCCAAAATGAAGATTAATTTTTATCCTTTAAGCACAAATGGATCGCAATATCCATAATATAGACATAATTTATTCTTTATATCTCTAGTTATCACCACAAATAAAACAATTCATAGAGGGTATATAATATGAATAAATCTTTATATTAATTATTCTATAAAACCTCATTCAAATTTATATATATAACGTTTCATAAATTTTTAACCTTACGACCCATAAAAAATATGAAAATCAAAAATAATATAAATAAGGTTACAAAATTTCTTAAATCTAATCCCTTATATATCATAAAGTAGATTATTATTGTCACATGAAAACATGTGAATACTTTCAACATGTATTCTCTTGAAACATGGTAATACCCTGAATTATCATAAAACATTATTGAAAACATAAATCCTTCTTCATTCCATAAATAAAAAACATATTATTTAATATTTTCCATAAATCAAAAAAATGATGTAAACTCAAAAAATTATAGTATAAATCACTTTTTCAACAAATTAATAATATGTTCCAAAGAAATAAATTCTATCTAATTTACTTTATCCATATCAATCATCTCTTCATCCAAACTAAAAACCATTTTCTCCGAATCAGAGACATATTAAGGGTTACCTTCCCTGAAAGAAGAATCACCTCACTATAAAATCACTTTTCTAGGTTATCAACCCAATTTAACATATTTTTTAAAATTATTAACAAAAAAATATTGAACAATCCTTATATAGTTAATGATTCATATAAAATAATTATTGAATTCAAATTAATAAACACTTCAATCATAACACTTACTTCTCAAACCATTAAGTAAGCCTCACAATATTATTTCTAAATACCTCATTCCTTTTGCATGTCATCCATAGTCTCTTCATTGTCAACAGAAAAACCATTACTCATAAAATATTTCTGATTCACATCATTATATTTCCCCTTAGTACATCAGTTTTCCTAATTCTCATACATTTCTGAATTTAAAACATTCATAAATTGATGATACCTTATAGAGACCATTATTCTCATCCATTGTGTTATCCAAAATTTTAATTTCAACACAATAATTACTTTATTTGTTCCCTTATTTTCCAGACTCTAAAAATATTCTCATCCCTCTGATACATTCCCTTTATTATCTCTTCCAACATTTTTTATATTCAAGAAATTTACTTTTCCTTACTCCATGGTCTCTATTACCCAAACACTCATCGAACTCTCCCTTTCTATTCTTTCATGAGTCCAGGAGTTGGTTGTGGTGTATGTTGTTAATGAAGTTATGTGATAACTCATTACTCATAAAAACAAAATTAATTACTCTATTCATCATCCCATTTGGTTTCTAATCAAAAAAAATTGTCTACCACATTAAATATTGACCGAGTTCATTCTACTTCCTACCATTGACTAAAAAAATCATAGTGTGGATAATTATAATCATTATGGGAAACCAAATAATTATAAAAATAACTTATAGGATTTCTAAATCATGAAACATTATTTCTAATCTATTACACATTAGGTTTATCCTAGGTTATTTGTAATCACCAAATATATAAATCTGATATGGTGGTTCATAAATAGAATTTGAATTTCCAATGAATATCTGACAAAAATGTAGAAACAAGTGTGTACAAAGGCAGATTTTCATACACCAGGTGATGATCAAGTCCATTATAATACACCCTTTTCAATGTTATTATATAACACCCATCTATTTTGTGATTAATTGTTTTTTTTAATTAATTTAATATTTTTATTTTTTACATTTCACGCAACATTGAATATAGATTTTTTTATACGAATGAACTATGTGTGGAGAGTGTTATATACAATAGTAATTCTATCTTATGCTATAATAAACACATATATAAACTTTTATTACAGGAAAAAAGAATGTTTGGGTTTTATTACACACAATTCTGAGACACTTTAATATTTTTTTTAGATGACAGATTGCGTTTTAACAAACAAAAATATATAATTAATATTACTATTAAAATATAGATATAGATACCACCCAGTTATTAGAATCGAAGTTATGAATAATACAATCTAATTCATGAAAATATTATTAACACTTTTTTGTAAATTAATCTTTTGGATATAAATTACTAAAATTTAACGTAATAATTATTTGAAAATAAAGAAATTGCTTTTCAATTAAATGTATCTTTCTATGTAAAAACACAATTTTATCTAAATAAGTTAAACAAAACACGTTTGATTAATGTTTTAAATAAAATTTATATATTAAATATTCAATCAATAATTTTGACACTCATCAAATAGATTTTATAGGTATAATATAAGAATAATTCCAATTTTTTGAATCAAAATGGTATTTTTCTAAAAGATAATTTTACCACCCTTAAATTATGAAGTATCATTTTACATTTGGTGATTTTTTGGTATTTCTTTTGAGATGTTTCATTTTTTTATTAATAGTGAATGCACTGGATTTTAATACAAAACATATTTTTCATATTATTTATTTATATAGATAAATTATATTTTAAATTGTTTTTAAAGTTTCATTACATAAATTTTACATCAATTATTCCATTTTAGGTCATTTTAACCAATTTTACCATGAAATTGGTTATAAATACATTTCAAACTTTTGGATCTTTTAGCTTAAAAACCCACTATCGTGGCACATCTAGGGGATTAATTTTAAATTAATTTTAGTCACTTATGTGATTTTAATTTGGAAAATGGATTAAATATTTTTAATAATTATAATATATAACATTTAATATGTTCATCACAGTTTTTTACATGAAGTATTAGTGAATGTGATTAAACTTAATTATATTAATTAAGAAAAAAATTAGTTTCACAGTGGACTAAACCCTGATCCTAAGGCCCAAAATGGCCTATAAATGTTTCAAAAAGGAATTTTTTATTAATATTTGTACCCTATAATCCCTTGGGTAATTTCAGTATCATTATTGGATTCACTATTCATGGTATAAACTTGGGTGGAATTCAATTTTAAAAAGTTTATAAGAATACCACTCCTCCTTCACTATAAAAAGGCACTCATCCATACCACTTATTCACAACTTTAAATCACTTTGGATCACCCATAATTTTCTAAAATAGGCTCCCAAAATCCATAAATTCATCATATAATCCTATAATGTTTCATTTATCCAACCAATTAAGCCCTTTGGTGCAAACCAAGCGGAGTTACCCAAAGAAGAGGTGACATCCTTCTTCAAGATCCTTTGTTTTATTTTCATTATCCACACCCTGAAATATTATTATTCCTTGGGTATATAAAATTATAATTATGCTCAACAAAATGACTTTTTTTATCCAATTTTTTTTTACATAAAATTACTCAAAATTCCATCCAATAGATAATGAACTTATTTTTCTTGTCTACAATGAACTATCACCTCAGGACATGATGTTATTTCTTTTTTCCTTTACCACCTTCCATGGATGGGAATTATAAAGTAAAATATTTTACTATATTATATATATGATATTTATGAATTATTTACACTTTTTAAGTTATTATATAAAACATACCTTTATGATTTCTATTTTGTTAAAGTTCAATAACTTCATTTGGGGATATATAAACTACTGCCACCTCAAAGTGATGTGATTTGTTCACACTTTACATAGAATATATTAGGGGTGGGTTTAGTTAAATTATATGGTATACAAGAAATAATAATTATAATTTAATATTTTAATATATATATATATGTGTAAATTACTTTATTTATTTCATTATGGAAATAAAACAGAACAAACATTAATGCATACAAACGGTCTACCATATCCATGGATGGTCCATTCAATTTTAAATTTCAATATTTTAAAGATTATTATAAATATTTATATAATAAATATTCATGAAATATAAATAAATTTTTATATACTTTAAATAATACGATCATGATCTATGTATGAGAATCAATAATGACTAGTCAAAACATATTGTAAATACAATGAAAATATTACCTGAAACATAACGTTAACATTGAATTTTTATTAAACAGGTAATATAGATTCATAATCAAATAATATATGTTATCATATATAAGAATAATTTTTTTGATATATGTATAGTAAACATATATATATTATACATAAGTTTTTAACATGTATGGAGAATGTTGAGACTTAAGGTATGGGTTTTTTCGTATCACATTTATTTTTGTGAGACTTATTCCTTATTCGGCACTCATTTAATTTAATTGGTGTATATAATTCCCATGAATGTATTAAATTATTGATACAAATAAATTTATGGGTCTTTACATTTCCATTTTTTATCTCCAATTCATGGGTTTTATGGCTCAAAGTTACCAAATCGGTAAAGTAATTTTCTCTTTATTTTCCTTCTTTTAGATGTATATCATGTTATGCACATATATTTTTATATGGGGTGTATATAACTCCCATTGAAATATTATATCATTAATATAATTCTTTTCATGATATTTTAGGATCCATGTAATTTTATTATTTCATGGGTATTATGATTAAAGGTTACCAAAGTGGTAATTGTATGTTGTTATAATTTCATCATTTATCAGGATTGTTTATGATTATGTTCAATTAATGATATTTTATGAAATATAAATCAATAACACTCATGATTTTTTTTCATTTGTTTATCCATGATATCATAAATTACCAGTACAATTTTTCCACTCTATGGTACATAATATAATTAATAAAAAAATTATGAAAATTTGACTTTATTTCTACTTTTAGTTAAAAATATGTGTTCTCTCAAAACCATTTTTTCTAAAAACGTTTTAAAAAATGTTTTAATATTCCCCTATTATCAATACAAAAATAGTTGTCCATGTTTTACCATTGTGATAATTTTTTTGGAAAAAATTAATTTTTCTGTCATTTCTTGATGGAGGCACTTTATAAATATTTTTGTTGAGAAAAACGATTGTCTGGCATGTATGGATTTATCCTCTATCACAGCCATCATTACTTATATATTTATTTAAAATTATATAATAATAATTTTTGTAATAAAAATGTTTTCCCTAATAATATGGACATTCATTTTTATTAATGTGGTTTCCACAGAAAAAATTTTTCAAAAATGTTTAATTTTTAATAAAAGTTATAAATTATTTTCAAACTATTTTCAAATAAAAAACATTTCAAAATTGATTTATGTCTATAATGTTTTTAAAAATGTTTTCAGGATTTGTTTATAATTATTCAAGTAATAAATTCTTCATGATATTTTAGATCTTCCATTATATATTTTCAAATATATTTTCAAATAAAAAGGTTTTCAACATGATTTCTGTTTTATAGAGTGTTGTTTTTTCAAATCAAAAAAGATGTTTCCTTCAATAAATGTTTTTAAACAATTTTCTATGATTATTTATATGTTATAAAATTACTTTCAGGGAAAATTATTTTCATAATGCTATATGTTATAAATAAAAGTGATTTCCAAGTGATATTTAAAAATTTTTCTCTATCTTGGGTGACATTAGTGGTTATTGTTTATGTTTTAATAGTGATGTGATCTATGGAAAACATTAATATTACTTCTATGAATGGTTTATGTTTTGATGGAATTATTTTTATGAAACTTATTTATCACTAATAGGTTATCTTCTTATTAACCTCACTTCTTTTCAAGGGTTATTATTTGGTTAAATAAATATGAAATCATTATTTTCTCGCAGGTTTAGATATCATTACACATTTAAAAAACCCAATTTATTTATTAAGTTATGATATGATTTTTTATCAATTTTTGGAACATATATGTATGATTTCATTAGGAGATGGTTCGGACCAATATCACCCTCTAATGCATTGTGTAAGGATTTATATCTAATTAAATAAAGATGGGAATCATGTTGAAGGACTTGATCCAATATGGAATATAGGGAAACCTAATCCACTATGGGGTGATAGGGGAACCCAATCCACATGGGAAGATGTTGAAGCTCGATCCCTTATAAGGAAAGGACTATGACTGGGGATGGTGGTGTGTCCCGCACAGTAGATGTATTCCCTAATAAGTGCCCTGATAATTTTTTGGCAACGAGCCATGAATCATAGGAAATGATATTACATATTTATGTCTTTTCAAAAAATTATATGTCTTATACCTATGATATTCTCACATGGATCATGTTATTCATAATCATATGATTCATGTCATATGAACTTCCTATCTATATTCTATGTCTCATAATTATGATCTTTGATATGCAGGGTAAGATCTTCAATTTTTATACTCATGTTTTCATACCTTTATGTTCATGTTATGATTACATATTTCCTTTATTTTTCATTACTAATCATTTAATCTGACCCCTTTCTTATGTTTCCATCCCTCGGGTTATAAATACTGGTTTTAAGTAGATATAATAAAAGGTATGATATTTTTGGAAAAAAAATTGATGATATTTCGCCATGTTAAAATATTTTGTTCCATGTTTCCAAAGACACTAAACTATTATGGTCCTCGGGCATGTACTTATATAATGTGTTGAATATTTATAGAAAAATTATGTAATATCTATGTATGTTAATCTTGGGTCAGTATGATTTGTATTAAATGAAAGGCTTAATAATTCATTAGAAACTTGGATGGGAAAATTTTAGTAAGATACCTCAGGATATTTTTATGTATATGTCTGGGGATCTCTATGAATGAGTCTAAGGATCAGTTAATGTTTAGGAAATTGTCCTTCGATTTGGGTAAGGGATAAAGAGATTATTTTCTACAAAATTAATCCTTTTATGGATACTACAATTTCATGAGGTTGTGGAACAAATGTACATAAGGTAAAAACATAAAAAAAATAATATTAATATAAAATAGATCAGGAACTGGTGCACGACCGTAGGCCTTGCAACACAACTAGTTTGACACTCTCTGGAGATATTCTATAGGGATTCAGAAACTCTTTTCAAACCATTACTAAATATTTAAATAGAGGATGGATATGAATAACCTAGGGTAAACCTAAGGATTCATAGATGAAATATGTAGGAATTATGATTTATACTTATTGAACAAAAACATTTCATCATTATGTGGTTTTCTACAATGATATGTGATGAAAAAACAATGATTTCTGGTTTTAGTCAGTGGAAGAAACTAGTAGTAAATGGATTAATGATGAATGTAATGGAAAATTTTCAGATAATTAGGAATATGGGATGATCATTGAAGTGAAGGATGTTGTGATCATGCCTAATCCGTTTTCAAAAAACATGATTAGGAAAGTATACCTTAACTAACTCCTGGACTCACCAAAGAAGATAAGAAATGAGTTCACCGAGTGTTCGGGTAATAGAGACCATGGGGGAAAAAATATTTCGTTTCATTTTTTTTATGAATGTTACAATAATAACCTAAGTGAATGTATTAGAGGAACAAAAAAATGTTTTGAATATAAAAAATGGAAAAAGTCATGTAATTGTAAAGAAAAGGTGATGGATTTGGTTAACATATTGGATGGTAATATTGTCCTCCCTATGAAATCATCAAAGGTAAAATGTTTTATGTGAGTAATGAATATTCATTGTGAAAATTGTTGTCCCAATTGGAAATCTTATGAAGATAATAAGTATGGTGGTACGAGTAATTGTTATATTACTAATGATGATTAGAATATAGGTAAAATTTTAAAGGAAATAAGTATTAATTAATATGATGTGATATCCTTGTTAATATATTAAGGATGAAGTAGAATAATAAAATTTTTATGTATTTGGATCAAAAAATTATGAATTGTGAAATATATAGAGATTTTTCAGTTTATGCTTTCCACTAAGGATTTAAAATAATATAATGAATGGTTCTAATAGAATATAAATGTTACATAATGTAATGGTGATGTACATGGGAAACATATTATTAAAGGAAAGATAACCTTTAATATGTTTTTAATGTTGAGGTAATTATTTTTGGATAAAGATCTATTAGATATGAATAAGTAAATTGTATAATACTTAGTACCTCTGAATGGATATTGTATTTGTTTTAAAGTGTTTTATGTTGTCATTGATGAATTTTACAACATCTTTAGATTTAACTAATATACACAATAAACATTGGAGTATAGAAACATGCATGTTTTCAACAAGGATTTAAGATAATTCAGGTTATTACCATGTTTCAAGATATATAAGGATGAATGTATTTGCATGTTTGGAATATGACAACCAAGGGCTACCTTAGGATATCTGAGGGGTCAATGTTAAGCTAATTTAGTTAAGTTATTTCTAAATTTTTTATTTTTTTCATCTTTCTAATGGGTTACAAGGTTGACTGTTTATTGAATTGTTTTTGTTAAACTTTGGATGAGGTTTTATAGATTAAATTATTATCTCACCATATGAGGATTTAAGAATATTTGACAACATTAAATAACCTTGTTTCTGTGATGTTAAATAAATATGGATAGAACAAAATATCCTACTATTTATGGATCTCATGATCTGTTAATGCTTCAAGAATAAAAAATTCACCTTCATTTCTTAGAATAATAGATTTAGTGAAAATTGATCAAGACACAGCATAAGGTGATGATATTCTGAAATCATGTAAGGATATCTTCTCAATAAAATTCATCATGTTTAGGAAAAAGGATCTTGAAACCAAAAATTTTATTTTAGTACCTTTGTTTTGATTAATCAAATTTCCCCTTAGAACAATGCAGTTTTATGGCATTGTGATTGTAACACCCCGAGATTTTATGAAAAATATTCTTTTTAATTTCATTAATGTCTTGTGTTGTATGCTACACCAAAAGGAGCTTGCACAACACGCATCCTTGACTTTCCTTGCATTACACGCAATCGCGACCTTCCTCGATAGCGTGTGTAGTACGCAATAACGAGTTTCACTAGACAACAATATGTTATTAAAATATTATTAAAACTAGCAGTTATGAATAGTAATAACCACTTTTTGAAATTTTATAAATTTTATTTTTCCAAATGGACTTCATTTTTGGATTCGGAATACCGAAATTATCCTAGGGTGAAATTTTGGTATTTTTCTGAAAACTGTCAATTTTTAATGAATAGTGAAACCACTAAGTGGTAGGTTAAAAACTGAATTTTGCATAAAACTAAATTTTACCGCTTCTGTGAATGGAATTTCGAAAATCTGAGAGACACGGTTAATATCAAGGACTAAAATGTGGTTCAATGAGATGAAAATAATTTTTGGTGAATAGTAACTTTTTACTTTTTTTACCAGGGTTAAAAGTAAATAGGGTAATTAAGGGTAAAGATGATATTATTATTACCCTAAAACATGTCCTAATTCAATTTGATAAGTGAAATGCGACCAAAAACAAACTTAGGAATAAAATATGACCATTTAGTCCCACTTGGATTAGATTAGGACATTTTTTATTAATTTATTTAAAGAAGGGTTAAAATAGTTAAAATCAATGTTTAATAAGTAAATAATTTTTAATATGGGGTTATACATAAGATAAATTCGACTATAAATATTCATTAGAAAGATAAAAGTATTTCCTACATAATGGAATTTTATTTGTAATTTTTAGACATTAAATAATTTAATTTATTTATGACACAATGATGATGCAGTAATTATCTTATTAATGAAATATTGACATAATTGATGTTATAAACACCAAAATAAATGTAATTTGAGACTTTTTATGAATTACACTAATTTTCTTGGTTACTATGATATATTAGTGTTGATTTAATCATCTTGGTTTGAACATATAATTCTGTTATGACTTTCAAAAAAAAATCATATATCAAATAGTGTCAAAATTGACACAAAATAGTTTTTAAATCAAATATTATATTATTAACTGTTATTTTATTCCTAAAAATATAAGGTTCGGCCAAATTACTTATATAAGGATATATATATTAATAATAAACAACTTGGGGTTCGTTTGGCATGTTATAGTAAGTGTACTAACCATATAGTGTAAGAAAACAAAAAGCCACGGTAAAAGTTAAATTATTTAACTTAGAGTTAAATCTAATTGATAAGGTTAAAATAACCTAAACTTGTCTAAATCTTATTGGTTGATAGGATTTCGACCCATCCCCACTTTACCTTCGAAATAAGACCCTTTGGAACCATTATAAACCGATTTTGACTTTAATATAAAATAATATTTTGAGATATTCCTAAGGTGCCCCTCTCCTCCCTTATAAAAGGGCACCTCCTCCCCCTCCTCCTCACACCTATTTTTGCACTCAAGCTCGGCCAACCCCTGCCAAAATTCATTCTCCACTTCCCTAGAATAATCCTAGTGGTCCTACTCTTATTCAAAGACCAATCTTAGTTCCCTAAGTGGAGTATTCAAAGAGGCGTTTCAAAGAAGAGGTAATATCCATTACCGATCTTTTCAATTTATTTCTTCTTCAACTTCTTCTTCTTTAGTTTTTTCATGATAAAGTAATAACATCAGTATTACTTACATACTGATATGTTATTATAAATATGAAACAACCCTAATTCACCTTCTATCCATCCTACGGAAAAATGAAATCGCCGCGCGTGCGTACGTACGGAATACCGTGTCCACGCCGCGGTGTAATCTATTTTCCGCCACCACCTTAATTGGATGGGTATAATGGTGTAATGAGTAACTATATATGATTATTATAAAGTTATATTGATACTGGAATAGTATACATACACTTCAACACAAGTTCACGATCATGAGAACGATATCATCACTCGTGCGTACGTACGGAATACCGTCTCCACGACGCGATGAGATTCATTCTCCACTTTAACCATTCATGAATGATTATAAAGTATATATAATAAGTAATCATCAAATATATGACATTATAAAGATACTGGACTTATGTGTATATATATGTATTTCATCTACTTAATTCCACTCAATTCAATAATGAAAAGAAAACAGCGTTCATGCGTACGTACGGTCTACCGTCTCCATGAACGGTGTATTTCTTTCCATTTATCGATCCATTATATATATGTATATTCTGAATATATATTATATATAAATCGTGTTTTTATATTCTATAATTAATTAATAATGATCTAAGTAATCATATGAATAATTACAAGTTAAAACACGAAGGACAAATGAGACGATTTTACCCAAAACGCTACTTTAACATGAATTTACAAAAGAACGGGTAATATAAAGTCATAAGTGAACCATATATGATATAATAACAATGAATATGATTCTTTAATAAGTCAATGACATTATTTAAATCATTATACAGGAGGTTCGGACACTTACGAAGCAAATCGGACCTAAGGTAAGGTAAATATCACAATCTCATTTTTATCCGAGATTGCTTATACTTTGGTATTTACTGGGGTGTATTTTATCATCCACATCCATGTTTTCCTCAATATGTAATATTATTTCCATCCAAATACAATTTTTTAAATCCAATTTTACCCTTCGGTGAGTTTTCAGTAAAAGATATGAAAGGAATCTTTTGTCGTTTTTCGTACGAGGTACTTTTTGACCTTTCCGAAAAAAGTACGAAGAATGTTTTTTTAACTTATACGGCATGAATGGATTTTTAAAACATTATTTCTAAGAATAATCCTTTAAAAGTTTTCAAGTTTATTTTTAATCAACTTCTATTAGTTTAATGTTGTATGACATGTTAAGAAAGGAAACATGCTTTTTAAGAAGAAAGGATATTTTCCTCAAGAATGGAGTTCAAGTGTTTTATCAAAATTATTTTCCATCTAAGATAATAAAGGGTTCTGTTTTTATCCCTATTATTACATTTATTTGATTATGTTGTGATTGAATTATTTTTATAAATTCCTTTATCTTATATGAATTGTTTTATGATGTCATGTTGTTTAAGAATCCCATTTTTATTACATGGGTTATGCAATGATGTATGATTTATGATTTTGTGGCACACATAAGAATGGTATCATTATGAGATGGGTGGGACCTATATCTCCCTCCAATGCATTGGGTAAAGATTTTATATCTCATTAGATAGACATGGCTGGAATGGTAGGTTATACCGGTTCAGTGAAACAGGACTGAAACGAGGGTGACTCGGTTCAGAAAGGGACTTTGTCCACTAAGATAGTCTTGGAAATGAGTCTTGACTAACAAGAAATGATTCTCTGTGATTATGTGTGAATGCCACAAAGTTTCATGTTTTAAGTTATGATTATTGTGATTACATTTCACTGCCATGATTTACCCCATGTTATGAAATTATGATCTCTTTTGCAGGTTAAGATTTCCAAAAGTTATGTGCTTATGTATATGATGTGATTGATATTTATTTTGTTTACCCTTACTGAGAATTTGATCTCACCCTTTTAGGTTTTCTTTTACCCAGAATATAAAGAAAGGTTTTAGGTAAAAAAAAGGAAGATCTTTATGGGAGATGTTGAAGATCTTTCACCAGGATTAGAAGATTATATTCCGAGTTTCCAAAGACACTAAACTATTACGATCCTTGTGTGTGTGTTTTTGTTATGTACTAAGTATTCTGCAAAAGTGGTGTAATGTCTATGTACGTCAGGATACGGGTCTCTACAGTTGGTATCAGAGGAAAGGTTTAGTCAACCTTTGGAAACTAGGATGTGAAAACGTTAGTGAGATCCCTAGAGATATTTCTAAGGTATGTCTAGGGATGTCCCTAAGGTTAAGTATATGTATTGGTTATAGTACTAGAATTACGCTAACGGTCATAGAATTAAACCTAAGATGTTAGATATTGAAGGTACTCCCCCTTTATTATGTTGTTTTCCCTAGCATGATTTTTGCCTCTCACACTATTCTTTTTGGGTTTTAGACGATGGCTGGAACCCGAAGGAACCGTGTTGATCAATGCAAAGGACAATGCAATGATTGTCCTCCTGAACAAACAAATGTTATGGGATATGGAGTGCAAAATCTTATTGCTATACTTACACAATCTATGAATCATTCTGGACATCCAAATGAACAGAGAAGGTAACAATATTCTATTGAGTCCTCCATGAGGCAAGGTCCACCTTCTTTCAGTGGGTCTTCTGATCCACTTATTGCTGAACAATGGATCAGTACCACTGAAATGATATTTTCAGTTCTTCAATGTTCTAAACATAACAAAGTCATCTTAGCAGTGTATCGTTTGGAAGGTGATGCTGATCAATGGTGGAATCTTATTAAGAATACGAGGCAAAGGGATGAAATTGAGTCCATGGAATGGGACGAGTTCAACAACTTATTTTTCAATAAGTACATCCCTCGTATTCTTCGAACAAAGATGGAGAAGGAGTTTCTTGAACTAAAGAAAAAGGATGATGAATCTGCTGGTATATACGAAGCGAATTTTACAAGACTTGCAAACTATGCATCTGGCATTATCATCCAACCTGAAAGTAAAGTTGATCGATTTTTCAGTGGCTTAAAACCAAGTCTTCGAAGGGCATTAGCTATAAGAGACTTCAGTAGCAATGAAGAAATTGTGTGTTGTGCTATCAAGGTAGAAATGGAAGTTGGTGTTACATATCCATCTCATGGTTTTGATAAGAAATGAAAGATGGAGTTCAAGGAGAAATCTCAGAATAATGGTTAAAAGAAGATGAATGTTTCCTTATGCACAAAGTGTGGAAAGAAGCATGGTGGAGATTGTCTTAAAGGGACTAGAAAATGTTTTAAGTGTGGAAAAGAAGGTCATCGAGCAGCTGAGTGTCGAAGTAATGGAAAAAGGGATTCTAATGATGTGAATAAAGCAAACACTGCAGAGAACGCACCACCAACACTTCAATTCTTCAAGTGCAAGGAAATGGGGCATTATGCTAATAAATGCCCTAATCCAAGGGTTAGTGATGATCAACATGAGCAACCATTTAAGGCAAAGGAAGAAAGGGAAGTCACATGCGATCACTATTGGCGATGTTGAATATGAAAATGATGTGGTGGAATGATTAAGTGTTTATGTAATGGGATTCCAAAATAGTGTTGTATATAGTATCGTGGAATATTGGAATATTTATGTATTGGTCTATTGTGGTTTTCAATAATTTTATGGTACCAATAACCATGTAAAGTGATTGAGATATTTTTGGAAAAATAATGATATGTGCATAATGAAGGGAAAACGACAAAATGAAATAGTTGACAGTATTCATGAGCTCATGATTGATATAAGGACTAAGTGATATCATGGTTTGAGTATATAGAATTTTGACGATTTTGGTATGTGGAAAGTGTTAAATTTTAACTACATTCATGTTTTCACTAAGGTTCAATGGGTATTCATTCTTCAAGAGAATACATGATTAATGTATTCACATGTTTGTAATTTGACCAACAAGATATATCTTATGATGTATGGGGGATAAATGATGGCATTCACGTGATTATTCTGTGACATTTCAAGTAATCATTTTCTTTATACTATGAGCCTTGATCGAAGTATTTTAGATTAGAATGGATTATGTTGGACATAAGTTAGGATAAAACATTTTTTGATATTATTGATGGGATGTTATAGTAATATAGCTTTAGAAAAAGGACAACCTGTAGGACGAGCGACAGCCCATCGCATCGGACAAGGCTGTGGGAATCGAACCCACAACTGAAGTGCGACTGGCCTTTATCGCCTACCACTAGCCTACATGAAGTCCCTGTTTAGTAGAAACTAGTTTTATTATATTAAAAAGTATGATATATGAAGTATAAGTCCATTTTAGGTACCATATTTGATTAATCTCACTATAGAATGACTTATGTATATTTAATAACTTTTGCTAACCTTTTGATGGAATGACCCGTCATTCTATCAAATGATCTGCTAACACTTCACGGATAACAAATTCAACTTCATTTATTTAAGAGATGAAGTGGAAATTATTCAAGGCACGAACAACAGTGAGATTGTACCAAAATAAAGTAAGTATTTATTCTAATTCAAATTCTTCAACTTTAGGGAAATGATCTTGAAAACCAAAAATGTTGTCCTAGTGGTCTTATATCTGATTAATCAGATGGTACCTTAGATCATCACAAATTTATGGATTTGTGGTTGTTGGCTTTTCCATAGCCATGTTCTCTACCACTCTCCATCAGAACATGATGGTTAAATTTTTCTTCCATATCCATATTTTCACCTATGTGGAAACCCAGTGATTAGTTTATTTGGGTAACCGTTACGTTTCATACTTTCGTTTTTAAAGATTGGTTTTGGTATTTTTTTCGATGTGGGTTTCTATTAAAGAAACATTCGAATAGTAAACCATTTATAACCCCGACGAATTTCGAGGGCAAAATTCATTTTAAGGGGGGTAGAATGTAACACCCCGAGATTTTATGAAAAATATTCTTTTTAATTTCATTAATGTCTTGTGTTGTATGCTACACCAAAAGGATCTTGCACAACACGCATCCTTGACTTGCCTTGCATTACCCGCAATCGCGACCTTCCTCGATAGCATGTGTAGTACGCAATAACGAGTTTCACTAAACAACAATATGCTATTAAAATATTATTAAAACTAGCCGTTATGAATAGTAATAACCACTTTTTGAAATTTTATAAATTTTATTTTCCAAAATGGACTTCATTTTTGGATTTGTAATACCGAATTTAGCCTAGGGTGAAATTTTGGTATTTTTCTGAAAACTTTAAATTTTTGATGAATAGTGAAACCACTAAGTGGTAGGTTAAAAACTGAATTTTTCATAAAACTTAATTTTACCGCTTCTGTGAATGGAATTTCAAAAATCTGAGAGACACGGTTAATATCAAGGACCAAAATGTGGTTCAATGAGATGAAAATAATTTTTGGTGAATAGTAACTTTTTACTTTTTTTACCACGGTTAAAAGTAAATAGGGTAATTAAGGGTAAAGATGATATTATTATTACCCTAACACATGTCCTAATTCTATTTGATAAGTGAAATTATACCAAAAACAAACTTAGGAATAAAATATGACCATTTAGGACCACTTGGATTAGATTAGAACATTTTTTATTAATTTATTTAATGAAGGGTTAAAATAGTTAAAATCAAAGTTTAATAAGTAAATAATTTTTAATATGGGGTTATACATAAGATAAATTCGACTATAAATATTCATTATAAAGATAAAAGGATTTCCTACATAATGGTATTTTATTTGTAATTTTTAAACATTAAATAATTTAATTTATTTATGACACAATGATGATGCAGTAATTATCTTATCAATGAAATATTGACATAATTGATGTTATAAACACGAAAATAAATGTAATTTGAAACTTTTTATGAATTAAACTAATTTTATAGGTTACTATGATATATTATTGTTGATTTAATCAACTTGGTTCGAACATATAATTCTGTTATGACTTTCACAAAAAATCATATATCAAATAGTGTCAAAATTGACACAAAATAGTTTTTAAATCAAATATTATATTATTAATTTTTATTTTATTCCTAAAAATATAAGGTTCAGCCAAATGACTTAGATAATGATATATATATTAATAATAAACAACTTGGGGTTCGTTTGACATGTTATAGTAAGTGTATTGACAATATAGTGTAAGAAAACAAAAAGACGCGGTAAAAGTTAAATTATTTAACTTAGAGTTAAATCTAATTGATAAGGTTAAAATAATAACCTAAACTAGTATAAATCCTATTGGTTGATAGGATTTCGACCCATCCCCACTTTACCTTCGAAATAAGCCCTTTTGGAACCATTATAAACCTATTTTGACTTTAATATAAAATAATATTTTGAGATATTCCTAAGGTGCCCCTCTCCTCCCTTATAAAAGGGCACCTCCTCCCCCTCCTCCTCACACAAATTTGAGCACTCAAGCTCGGCCAACCCCTGAAAAAATCCATTCTCCACTTCCCTAGAATAATCCTAGAGGTCCTGGTCTTCTTCAAAGACCAATCTTAGTTCCCTAAGTGGAGGATTCAAAGAGGCGTTTCAAAGAAGAGGTAATATCCATTACCGATCTTTTCAATTTCTTTCTTCTTCAACTTCTTCTTCTTTAGTTGTTTCATGATAAAGTAATAACATCAGTACTAATTAAATACTTATATGTTATTATAAATATGAAACAACCCTAATTCACCTTCTATCCATCCTACGGAAAAATGAAATCACCGCACGTGCGTACGTACGGAATACCGTCTCCACGCCGTGGTGTAATCTATTTTCCGCCACCAGCTTAATTGGATGGGTATAATGGTGTAATGAGTAACTATATATGATTATTATAAAGTTATATTGATACTGGAATAGTATACATACATTTCAATACAATTTCACGATCATGAGAACGATATCATCGCTCGTGCGTACGTACTGAATACCGTCTCCACGACACGATGAGATTCATTCTCCACTTTAACCATTTATGAATGATTATAAAGTATATATAATAAGTAATCATGAAATATATGACATTATAAATCTACTGGACTTATTTTTATATATATGTATGTCGTCTACTTAATTCCACTCAATTCAATAACGAAAAGAAAACAGCGTTCATGCGTACGTATGGTCTACTGTCTCCATGAACGGTGTATTTCTTTCCATTTATCGATCCATCATATATATGTATATTCTGAATATATATTATATATAAATCATGTTTTATATTCTATAATTAAGTAATAATGTTCTAATTAATCATATGAATAATTACAAGTTAAAACACGAACGACAAATGAGACGATTTTACCCAAAACGCTACTTTAACATGAATTTACAAAAGAACGGGTAATATAAAGTCATAAGTGAACCATATATGATATAATAACAATGAATATGATTCTTTAATAAGTCAATGACATTATTTAAATCATTATACAGGAGGTTCGGACACTTACAAAGCAAATCGGACCTAAGGTAAGGGAAATATCACAATCTCATTTTTATCCGAGATTGCTTATACTTTGGTATTTACTGGGGTGTATTTTATCATCCACTTCCATTTTTTCCTCAATATGTAATATTATTTCCATCAAACTAAAATTTTTTAAATCCAATTTTACCCTTCGGTGAGTTTTTAGTAAAATATATGAAAGGAATCTTTTGTTGTTTTTCGTATGAGGTACTTTTTGACTTTTCTGACAAAAGTACGAAGAATGCTTTTTTAACTTATACGGCATGAATGGATTTTTAAAAAATTATTTCTAAGAAGAATCCTTTACAATTTTTAAAGTTTATTTTTAATAAACTTCTTTTAGTTTAAATTTGTATGACATGTTAAGAAAGGAAACATGTTTTTTAAGAAGAAAGGATATTTTCCTCAAGAATGGAGTTCAAGTGTTTTATCAAAATTATTTTCCATCTAAGATAATAAAGGGTTCTGTTTTTATCCCTATTATTACATTTATTTGATTATGTTGTGATGGAATTATTTTTATAAATTCTTTTATCTTATATGAATTGTTTTATGATGTCATGTTGTTTAAGAATCCCATTTTTATTACATGGGTTATGCAATGATGTATGATTTATGATTTTGTGGGACACATAAGAATGGTATCATTATGATATGGGTGGGACCTATATCTCCCTCCAATGCATTGGGTAAAGATTTTATATCTCATGAGATAGACATGGCTGGAATGGTAGGTTATACCGGTTCAGTGAAACAGGACTGAAATGAGGGTGACTCGGTTCAGAAAGGGACTTTGTCCACTAAGATAGTCTTGGCAATGAGTCTTGACTAACAAGAAATGATTCTCTATGATTATGTGTGAATGCCACAAAGTTTCATGTTTTAAGTTATGATTATTGTGATTTCATTTCACTGTCATGATTTACCCCATGTTATGAAATTATGATCTCTTTTGCAGGTTAAGATTTCCAAAAGTTATGTGCTTATGTATATGATGTGATTGATATTTATTTTGTTTACCCTTACTGAGCATTTGAGCTCAACCTTTTATGTTTACTTTTCCCCGGAATATAAAGAAAGGTTTTAGGTAAAAAAAGGAATATCTTTATGGGAGATGATGAAGATCTTTCACCAGGATTAGAATATTATATTCTGAGTTTCCAAAGACACTAAACTATTACGATCCTTGTGTGTGTGTTTTTGTTATGTACTAAGTATTCCAAAAAAGTGATGTAATGTCTATGTACGTCAGGATATGGGTCTCTACAGTGATCATGAACATTATACTACCAATGTTCTTCATCACTCTCTATTTGAACATGATAGCTATATTTCTCTTCTATTTCCATGTTTTTACTTCCCACTTATGTTCTCTTAAGTGGAAACCTTGTTAGGTGTTACTTTGGGTAACTATTATTTTCCCAACTATCCCATTTAAAAGGATATTTTTAATTCATTTTTATGATGTGGGTATCGATGAAAGAAACATTCAAGTATTAGACCTTTAATAACAGATATTAATTTCAATTTAGATATTGATTTTTTTAGGGATAGAATGTAACAAACCTATATTTTTTTAATTATTTTATTTCAAATAAATATAATATTTTGATATTTTACATTTCAAGCAACACTGAATATAGTATTTGTTTTAAGAAACAACTAAGTGTGGATTGTGTTATATGCAACACTAATTCTATCCTTATCTACCCAAAAAAAGAGTATATTTTAGTACATGAAATAGTTTTTCTACCTTTTATTACACACAATTCCAATTCCCTATCATATATTGTGTTACACGAAAGTTCAAGTTTTTCCAAACTATAAGATACTATTAATATTATTTAAAAATATTATTATAGATACCACCAAGCTGTTGAAATGGAAGATACAAATAACATTAAATAAATTGTGAAAATATTTTTTAAAATTTTATATAAATGAATCATTTGGTTATAAATTATTATAAGTGAATGTAAGAACTATTTGAAAATAAAAGAGATTACTTTTTTAACAAATATAATTTTATATGTAAAAAAACAATTTTATCTCAAACAATTAAACAAATTACATTAGATAAATATTAACAAAATAATTTATAATTTATATATTAAATTACTATTTTTTATACTCATCCAATTGGTTTGATATGTATAATATATCTAAAAATTTAATTTTATGAACAAAAACTTGTATTTTTCTAAAAGGTAATTTTACCACCATTTTTTGGGGAACCCATTGAAAATATCATTTTATTCAATTTTATAAATATTATATGAAAAGAGAAAACTCATTTTTTAAGTATAATATTGAAATTTTATTTAGGTGATCTTTAAATATTTTTCTAAGAAGTTTTTTTATTTGATGAATAGTGAAACTGGTGAATTTTAATTCAAAATGGATTTTTCGTCTTATTTATTAATATACATAATTTATATTTTAGTTTCGTTTTAAAGATTAATTAGTAAAATTTTAAATACATTAATCCAATTTATCTCATTTTTACCAAATTAACATTGAAATTGGATATAAAAACATTTAAAACTTTTTGACCTTTTCACTCAAAAACTTGTTGTCTTGGTACGTTTGCGCCATTAATTTTAAATTATTTTAGGTTACTTCTCTAATTAAAATATCAAAAAATGGAATAAATATTTTTAATAATAATAATTTATAGTTTATAATATGTTAAAATAAGTTTCTTACAAAAAAATATTAGTGAATTTTTTTAATATTAATTACAGCAATTAACATAAAAATTATCATAACAAAGGACTAAACCTTAAACGTAAGTCCCAAAATGACAAAGAAACATATTCAAAATCCATTGGATGTTCATATTTAGACTGTATATATAATTTTACATATTTTTAAAATTATGTTATAAATTTTTTAGGGTAAAAACATAGGTAGAATTTCCTTTTCAAAAATTTACGAGAATTCTACTCCTCCTCCACTATAAAAAAGAACTCACCACTTCTAATTATTCCATCCTCTCAAACGCTTTATCTCAAAAAACCACTGATAAAATAATATCTAAAAATCCATAAATTCATACTATATGCATCCTATTCACCATAAATCCAACCAAGTCAAAAAATTGGTGCAAACCAAGAGGAGTTACCTAAAGAATAGGCAACATTCTTCCTCCAGCTCGTTTGTTTTATTTTTAATCCCCCCTTCATCAAGTATTACAATTTCATTGTTATATAATATATTCAGTATCAAAAATATAATGAGATGTTTTTATTAAAATATTTTAACCAACACATAGACACACTTTCATCTTATGGGTGATGAAATTACTATTCTTGTGTACAATGAACAGCCACCTCATGAGAGAATGTTATTCATTTTTCATTTACCACCTATCATGGTTGGTAATTATAAAGAAAATTATGTTTTTATAAGATATATATGATATTTATTATTATTTTATTCTTCTATAATTATAATATTAAACATACCTTCATGATTAACATTTTTTAAAATATGATAACTTCATTTGTGGACGTGTGGACTACTGCCTCCTCAAAGCGATGGGATTCATTGACACCTTACATGAAATGTATTAAGGATGTTTTTAGTGAAATAATATGAAATATATATATTTATATAATAATAATTATAATTTAACTATTTTATATATACACCTACATATATATCTATTACTTTCTTTCAATACGATAAGAAAATGGAAACAGTGTTCATGTGTACGAATGGTCAACCATCTCCAGGGACGGTGTATTCCATTTAATATATCTATATTTTATAGATCCTTAGAAATATTTATATAATGAATATTTATGATATAAAAATAATGTTTCAAATTATATAAATAATTAAATCATGATCTATTTAAGATTATCAAGAATAAAAAATCAAAACATATATACGAAAAAAAATACAGATATTAGTTGAAACGTAATGTTAACGTGTAATTGTTAATATATTGGTAATAGAAATTCATAGTAAAATACTATATGGTATTTTATAGAATAATATTTTTTTGTGGAATATTTATAATAAACTTATATCTATTATATAGGAGGTATGAACGTGTATAAAGAATGGTAAGACATAAGGTCAGGTTTTTCTTGTCTCGGTTTTATTTCTGTGAGACTTATTCCTTATTCCCCACTCATTTATTTTCTATGTTGTATATACTTATGATGAATGTATTATATGATTAAAATAACTTAATTTATATCTATTTTCATATCCATTTTATGATATCTATTTCAAGGGTTTTTGGCTATAAATTTACAAAATTGTTAAAATAATCGTTTCTCAATTTTACTTATTTGAGATACTAGCCATGTTATGATCCTATATTTTTCTATAGGGGGTATATGATTCCCATTTACATGTTATATAATGAATATAATTTTTTTCATGATATTTTAAGCTTCATGTAATTTTATTCTTTCATGTGCACTATGATTTAGAGTTACCAAAGTGGTAATAGTTTATTGCTACAATATCATTATTTCTCTGGATTTTATGTGATTATGCAACCATCGATGAAATATTATGATCCATATCTCAGTAAAACTCATCAATTTTATTCTTATATTGTTATCCCTTATATATTAATGAAATTATACCATTATTACATTCATTTTTACTTATGATGATTATGAAAAAAAGTACTAAAAATCCAAATTTATTTCCCCTTTCGTGTAGAAATCTGTGTTTTCTCAAAAAACAAATTTCTAAAAATGTTTTAAAAATTATTATTCTATTATAATATGTTCTATAAAATAAAATTTTACCCACTTTTAATCTTTTTAACAAAACTTTTTTAAAAAATTAATCTTCTTGTCATTTTTCGATCGAGTCACTTTTCAAAACTTTTTACGGCATAAAAAAGAATGTTTGGAATGTATGGATTTAACTGTCATCACAACCATCAATATTTGAATCTTCCTTTGAAAGTTTAAAATATTAATTTATTTTAAGGGAAAAAATCCTAACATAATGTAAATTTAAAATTTTAAAATTGGTTTTCAAAGGAAAAGGTTTCTAAATATTATTTATGTTTAATACAAGTTTTAAAAGATTTTAAAATATTCCTTTAATGGTTTTAAAATCAATTTTCAAATAAATTTGTTTTTAAAAATGTTTTTTGCTTAAAATGATTTGAAATTTGTTATTAAGATTCGTTGATATGTTTTCATTGAAAAATATTTTCAAGAAATTTTTTAGATTCTATTATAGTTTTTTAAATATATTTTAAAAGAAAAACATCATCAAAATAATTTATATCTTAAGGATATTTTTTAGAGAGGAAAATATATTTCCCTCAATATATGTTTTTAAATGATTTTCCAAGATTATTTTATATGTTTTCAATGTGTTTTAAAAGAAAAATATTTTCAAAAAGTTATATTTCATAGAAAAAGTGATGTTTCAAGTGAAATTTCAAAATCCTTCTCCATGAACTAAGACATCAATAGTAATAATTTATGATTAATACGGACAAGATATGAGGAAACTATTCAAATTACTTATCTGAATGGTTTTTGTTTTTATGGAATAATTTTTATGAAACCTATTGCCTTTCATGGGTAATATTCTTAATAAACCCAATTATTTTTATTGGATATTCTTTGATTAAATGATTATGAAACCTGTATTTTTAAATATGTTAAGATTTGATTATATATTTGTGAAACCCATTTCGTTTCATGGGTTTTGTTATGATATTTTTTTAATTTAAGGAATATATACGTATGATTACATTATGAGATGTGTGGGACCCATATCTCTTTCCAATGCATTGGTTAAAGATTTATATCTCATGATTTAATGATGGGAATCAAGTCAGTGGTCAGGACCCACTATGGAATATGGGTAAAACTGGTCCACTATGGTAGGAGGGGGAAACCTATTCCACTATTGGAAGATGGGGATACTTAATCCCTTATATGGAAAGGATTGTGACTAGGGATAGTGGTGTGTCCCTCCTAGTAGGTGTAATCCCTATGAAGTTCCTTGACTTATAAGGGATGAAACTTTATGTTTAAGTGTTTACCAAAAAATTATTTCTTATTCATATGATATGCTCATATGGTTTGTGTTCCTTATTATCTTATGAATAATTTCATATAAACTTCCAATATTTATGTAATGTCCCATGTTTTTTTATCTTTGATGTGCAAGTTATGATCTTCAAATGTTATGATCAAGTTCTAATACCCTTATGTTCATGTTATTTATATGTATTTCTTTTATTTAACATTTTTGATCATTTGAGATCATGCCTTTTTAATTTTTCCTTTCCTAAGGTTATAAAGAAAATTTTATGTATAAGTAATAAAGGGGATGATATTTTGGGAAAACATTTATGATCTTTCACCAAGTTAGAATATTGTGTTCCATGTTTCCAATGACACTTAACTATTACAGTCATCAGCCATGTACATTGGAAATTTGTTAAGTATTCATAAAAAATGATGTGATATACATGTAAGTTAACCTAGGGTAACTATATATCACCCATTGAAACTTATTTTCTAGATCCATATCCACATGTAGCATCCATGCAGGGATATAATTGCTTGATAATATCTCGCTAAATCTATACCAAAATTTCAAGACATTTCCCAATACTTTGACTCATCGTTGGACATATCGTTAGATACATCCCTAGAAATGTCCTTAAAAACTATCCCCATGCATATAAATAAATTTTCTCATACTAGTTTAAATTGGTTAACTAATAATTTTCTCATATGCAAACTTTAGTGACCCAGACTTATCATAATTAGATATTAAAATTTTTTATAGATATACAATACATTCTAAAAACGCATACCCAGGGACCATAATAGTTTAGTGGCATTGGAGACTACGTATAAAATATTCTAATTTTGGGAAAGATCTTCAATGTTTCCCACGAAGATCTTATCATTTGGTAGTATTCATAGGCATACCATGCATAGATTCATTCTTCATATTTCAGGTAATTTATACATAATAAAGTGTGATCTTAGTGCTTAATAAATGAAAACAACGGATATACATAATTATCACATGAACATAGTGGTTTGAGAACATGATAATACACATAACATGAACATAATGGTATGAGAACATGAAAATAAATTTTGAAAACCATACCCTTCATATCAAAGATCAAAATCTAGACTCATATCATAAGTATTTGTAGTTTATAGGATATAAATATTTGGGAAATAAAATAAAATGTGTCTTGGGATCATAAAATTAGAATAAGATATATTGTTTTTTCACACACATAAGACTATAAAATAATTTCTTTTTAGTCTAGACTGAATGCCACAACCAATCAAGGCTCTCCCTGGGTGGGTACATCTACCGGGTAGGACACACCACCATCCCCAATGGAACCCTTTCCTCATTGTGGATTGGATTCACTCCCATAACCATCACATTAGTCAATATTGACTTACAAAATCATTATTGAATGAAAGTTACCTTACTAATCTAGGTTCAATCCCCATTCCAATCTTGTCTATATCCTGATATATAAATCTTCACCCAATTTTTTTGGGGGAGATATAGGTCCCACCCATCTTTGATAAAAACGTAACCACCATCGAATGATACAACATAACCACCATCACATAATGAAAATCATAACTATTTTTATCATAAGATCCTAAAACATTAATCATATTAGAACCAATGAAATGAAATGAAATGGGTTTCATAAACATTTCATCATAACATAACCTATGGAAGAGAAACACGCTTCATAATCATATCTTTATTTCATCAAATCATAACCTATGGAAAATAAGCAGGTTTCATGAGAATTTTATCATGGTATAACCCATTTAATAGAAATATGTTCCATAAACACTTGTTCATCATGAACACAATCAATTTATAGAAATAATCTGAATTTAATACTTGGATCGTATCCCTAATAAAGCATAAGTAACATTAGAGGATGTCATATTATATGTAAAAATATTTAAAAAGATATATGGGAAATATCTTCCAAAAATTTCCTTTAAAATTTGAAAAACACTTAATAAAAGTTAAAATACTTTCAATATATTCTTCTATTAAAATAACTTTTAAAATTTATATAGTAATCTTTAAAGAAAATTTTAAACATTTTATAAGGAAAATGCACAATACAATTTTAAAAATCATTCAAAACATAAAAAATTTTGAAAAAACATTTCTTTGAAAATAACCTTGAAACTTCTAAATTATTATTTAAAAAAAAGAGGTTATGAATGAAGAAAATTCCATACATTATGTACTTTTTAAAATAAATATTCCATTCATAATTTCAAGAAAATAAAAATATGAATTTTTTGGAAATTTATATGAAGTTTCCATTGAAATTAAATTTTAAATAGTCAGAAATGTTTAAAAATGCCTTTAATAATTAATTTTAATAATTTTAAAAACTGTTTTTAATGTAGGTTTAGAAATAATCATTTTGGAAGAAAAAGTATTTATGACCAAAGAAAGAAAAAAAATCAAATTATTTTTTAAAAAATCTCAATTATATTATGTAAGAAATAATGAAAAGATAGTATTAATAATTGAAAATATCATGGATAACTAGGGGATAAAAAATATTTAGTTTATTGAGATAAGGATCATAATATTTTATCTTCATATATATATTTATAAAGAATATCAATAAATGATGAGATTCTAACAAAATCATTACCACATTGGAAACTTTGAAATGTATTCCCGATGAATAAATAACATAAAATGGAACTTAAAATTTCATGGGTATAAATAAATTAATTATATTAAATATCAATATGGATATATATAGACCTCTTGAAATAACATAGGTGCATAACATACATACATATTTTAGAGGGAATATCGAGACAAAAATCCCTTACTAATTTGTTATCTTTTGAACCGTAAACCCCATTAAATATAGACTCTAAAATGGATATGTAATTCCCAAAAATTTAAGTAAAACCATTATAAAATAAATTAATGGGTATTATATACACCATATAAAGGAAACATGTTGTGAATATGGGATATGTCTCACATAAAAATAAAAGTGACACAGAAATTCATAACTGTAAGTATATACTTACTTCATACAAATTAGAACATCTTGTAAAATAAATATATGTTTATTATAAATCAATTGAAGAACCTTTATTATATTTATCATACTATATATGATTTATTAATGTCCTTTTATAAACCTTTTATTAACTATTCCATGTTAATGTTGTGTTTCTTGTAATAACCGCTTTGTTATTCACAAATATTTTGATTTGTTATTTTTTGTCCTCTTATATTAATCATGGTTCCATTATCTATATATTAATAATCATGAAATTATTATCATATTTATACAATAATTATAATCTTAATACAAATCATGAAATGTGGTTTTGAGAAATGAAATTTGTTACGATCATGAAGACGGTAGGTCATACTTACGCATGAGTACCATTTCTATTTTTTGATGATCAGTATAGAAAAGATATAAGTAATTTAGTATATTTAAAAATGACCATAATAATATAATTACAATATTATTTATTTAAATATAAATATACATATCATTAATCTAGTATGGTGATGAAAATTTTGTGGCATCACTTCGTGAAGGAAGTATTTCACACATACACAAACGATGTCATCATCTTTCAAGGAGTGAAAAGATAATAAATAAAATGATATATTATCTTCTAATAATCATAAATATGTAATTAATATCATAATTATGTCATTTATATGACATATATTTATCATCATTATCTTCATGTAAATAGTTAGTTAAAAAAGAATCACAACGCTTCATGTGGAAGTAGTCTACCATACACACTAACGAGGTTATCATATTGACTATGGAATGGAAAATAAAAAATCCATATATGATAAAATAACTGCATAGGTATAATAATTTTATAAATATCATATAAATACATTATATTCATCAAAAAACCTAACCGTGAGAGGTAGTAATAGAAAAATTAATGATATCAGTTCGTGTAGCAATAGTCCTCCATACACATGAATGTTGATTTCATAACCCATTTGATAAACGAGGATATAGTAATAAGTAATTAAATTAAGATAAAAATATTTACTAATATATAATATACTATTTATATTATATCCACATGGTATAATAATAATTTAATGAGTTGGGGGAAGAAATAAAATAAAAATGCTCGTTAATGAACGTTACCTCTTCTTTGGGTTACCTCTTTAGGATTGAACCAAAATCATTAATATGATTGATTTAAACCCAAAATAAGTCTTATATAATGAGAGGAAGAATTTTGGGAAGTGATTTTGATTTTTATTAGTAGAAGAAAAATGGTTTTAATGTTTGAATAATAGATGGTATGTTGGGAAGTGATTTTGGATTTTCTTGGCCGATACAAATGGGTTTTAATGTTTGTAGAATATAGGAGAGGGGACCTTTCACAAGTGAGGTGAGTGGCACACATGTAATTTCATGAAAAGAAAAAAAAATTCCCATATTTGTATCAGTCCATGAGGATATAAAATGGATTATTACCTAGAATATAATGAATATGGTCTAAATATCTCCAGAAAATGGGATTTTTACATGTATTTAGTCATTTTTTGACTATTTTCTTTGTAGTTTAACCCCATGTAAACACATTTTTACATTAATTATGGTAAATAATTTTTACCCTTTTTACTTTTCATTTGGGTCAAAAATTAATTTTACCTCATAAGTTAATATAAATTATTATGATTCAAAATAATTAATCCATTTTTTATATTAAAATCATATAACATTGAAATTTTCTTTTTTAATTAATCCTGCAAATGCAACAAGAAAATGGGTTTTAAAATATTAAATTTTCAAAAAGTATAAACTGTTGTTATATCAAAATTCATTATTAAATTCACTAAAATTACATAAATTGAATTAATTTATTTATAATAAAACTAATTTTACTTTAAAAAATTTTGAACTATAATTTACCTTTATAAATAAATTAAAAAACATGTAGTTTTCATTTAAAATTTAGTATTTTCACAATACATCAAAAAATGAAACTTTTCAGAAAAATACCAAAAATTCATTCAAAGATAATTTTTACATGATGAATTCAAAATTTAATTTAGTTTTTAAAATTTAATTTTATATAATTGGTAAAGATTAATTTTAAATTTATTGTTCTAAAATCGACAAAACTGCTTTAAAGAAAAATATAGTTTTAAATATAAAATTGGGTTTATAGTTATATCATGTTTAGAAAACAAAAAATATTAATTTAAAATATTTTATTTAATATATAATATATAAATTTCATTAAAATCATTAAAAAAATTATTTAGTTGATTTATTTTTGTAAAACAAACTTTTTTATGAAAATAGTTATTCTGAAAAAGATTTCTTTTCTTTTAAAGTGTTTTATATTTTAATTTATAATTGATTGGTCACCAAAGGGATTCCTTGTTAAGATTTATACCAAATTTGATACCTATAGGTTGATATTAGGTAGGTTTTTATCTTATTTTTTAGTGTTTTGAGTAGTCAAAAGGCTTGACAGGTGTGAATAAGATAGGGGTGACTGCCCTTTTATAGTGGTGGAGAAGTGGAATTCAGTTCAATATTAAAAGGTAATCACTATTAAAAGGTATAAACAATATTATATTCCTCCAATAATTATATATTTTATGTAGAATGGATTATATGGCCTAAATATGGACATAAAATGGATTTTTAATATGTTTCTAGGGTATTTTTCCCTAATTTTAAAGTTTAACTGCAAAGAAAACTCATTTTTACCATAATTTTTGTAATTAATTTTAATTACTTTCGCTGAAATTTTTGGATAAAAACTAAGTGTACATTACAAGACATTATATATTATTATGATTTAAAATATTTAATCCATTTTGAAAAATTATAGACACGTAAGTTCTAGAAATTAATTTAAAATTCATCTTGTAGACGGGACGAGACAATGTGGTTTTAAAGTAGAAATATTCAAATATTTGAAATGTTATTATTTTAAATTTTAAAACTCTCTTTGTTTATTTCAAAATTTTGGTCTCTCTACAAGGATCCTAGTGTCGCAGGCAGTCCATCGGTCAAATGTATGGTTCGCAAGATACGGTCGTTTAGGCCTTTATGGGCCCTATAGGGGTCTGGGTCCTGTCCAAACTAGTCGGACCCACCCGACCTAAACCTGTTTGGCCAACCTGACCTGGTTCGGGTCAGCCCAAACAGGCCTATCCCGAACTGGCCTGGGCTGGGCCGTAGTGGGCTCAGCCCGCTGGGTCGCGGACTGTTCTGGCCTGCCAACTGGCCGCGACCCACCAGGCGACGCAACCCGGTGCGCTGGCAGGGCTCACTAGCCAGGTGGCTGCCGGCTCCCCAAATAGATCAGAAAGATCCATTCGTCTCATCCATTAGCGACACCCTATTATTCCGCCACGTGGTTCATGGGACCCGTGGGTGGCCGGTCTCCCTCCTGTTGTGGCATTGATGTCGTGGCTCCTTCCCTGCGGCGCATGATGGTGTGCCGCCTCACCAACATGGTTGACCAGTTTTTGGCCGCCCCTTCGGGTCCGCCACAGCTCCAAGAGGTGTACCCCTCTTCCACGGCTGGTGATCACCGGCCACCGCCTTCTCCACTAGCACTAGTCACCGATGTCACATCATCGAATCATCAACGGGCCATCGGGTGACTTATGTTGGTCTGTCCTACTTTCCAAAACGCTTACGGTCCCCTCAGGATGTCGTCGTCATTGAGCGCCACTTGGTTTCAGGGTTCCCTCAACTCGGAATAAGAATACTCCAAAGAATGCAATAAAAATCAAGAATTGGAGGGTCTAGACCTTGTTTGTTTGGCCCACACCCTCCGTTATCATTATAACAAATTGGATTAATTGATACTTCACATTAAAATAATGACAAAACCCATTTAAATCCCCCCAGAACAACCACCCAAAAAATTCAAGAATTAGAAGAATAATTGAGGGAATTTCATTAATTAATTAACAAACCCTACCTCAAGAGTATTTGGAGATGTCGTGGTGGTGGAAAAATATTCCGCATTTGATGAAGTCATCAGCATTCATCGATCCCAGTTGGTTACCGCCCGAGCTTCTGTCTCCCTTGGTGGAAGGTGTCGCTTCACTTCTCTATAGGTTCCTTGCTTGAAGAATCCACGTCAAAAACTCTACCCTAAGCCCCATTTATATAGAGGGAGAAAAGGGTGGGTAATGAACCATGGAATTAATGAGATTTTTTAATTGACATAATTAATGTGCCACATTAATTGATGTAATTATTGTGCCACATTAATTTGGAAAGGTGTGGTTACACAACCAAAGTGTGATCGGCCATTTAATATCTCATATTAGATGTCTAACTTCATTAGTGGTCCCCTCCACTGTCACTCAATAGGTGCTAAAAAGTAAATAAAATAACAATCTCAATGTTATTTTATAAATTCTTTAAAAGTCAAAAAAACGAACATTTACATCCAACATACTACAGTCGATATTTAGCCTCCCTAAAGAAAATATTAGAACTATGGATTCAATGGTGCCCCCAGATTTTTAATCCGAGCACCAGTTCAAATGATAGAAAATGTCACTTGTGCGTTTACTTGACTTAGCTTAAAAAAAGTTAAAAAATTCATTACAGGCACACCGGGCCTCGGAATCAGGCATTGTAAATTTTCGCAGACTTGTAAAAAATCAAAAAAAAATTATAATAAAATTACATGGAATATTTTAGTTATTTACATTCATGTAGTAAAAACTTAACATGGTGTTTCATAAAACACAAACCAATCATAGTGCTTTCATAAAACAAAAAACTATATTCAGTGAGGCTTGAAATATAAAAATATTAAAAAGTTTATATTAATTTGAAAAATATCTTTTATAGAATCTCATGGAGTTATAGAGATAATAAAATTTATATTAATATTTTGTGTAATATGATTCAACATTCATGTTTAATGAAAATTAATATAATGGTTCACTTCATCAAATATCTTGTGGACAAGAATGAATTGGAGCTGGAATTTGTTCTTTCCAAAGAGAAGGCTTCAGATATTTTCACTAAACCATATCCAAATGATTCATTTCAAAGTAAGAGGTTGATTATGGGTGTGTAACTAAATTCTTATCAAGGAAAAGGTATAGTGTTTTATCCCCATCCTGCATATTTTTCTTTTGAATATTATTATCAACGGTGGGGGTATTTTGAAAACATAAATCCATTAATGTTAAATAAATTAATTTATCCATAATGAGGGAGAAAACAATGTGATAAATACATAGGGTGTAGGTCTATTGATATGTGTTTAAACATTTTTATTTTATAATCTCTTAAATATGGGAATTTATTTATTTAAAGTCAATAAAATGAATAATATTTTAATTTAACAATATTTCGGTGTGAAAAAATTTAGAATTCATGAACTATTTTTTTAGACCAATGAACTGTTTAATCCATTTTGAGTGCTTGGTTATATGAATTCTTATATTAAATATTTAATAAAAATATTTTTCAAGTTGGGGAGATATTTTATGTGTTTATCAATTATTTATATTAATATAAGTTTTTATTCTCAATTGGTATCACATATGATATTTAAAGTGGTATCTATTGGATGTGTTGATTATTTTCTCAAAATAATATCTAGAGGATTAAAGGGTTTAAATTCAGGAATTTAAGATACATTTTATAGAAGGCATGGTGATATTTTTAAATATTCATATTTCCTATATATATTTCTCTAATTAGGCTTTTAAATATTTAAAAATGGGTTATTTAAGAGTTAATACAGGTTCAACGTGATTTATGTCCCTTAGAAGCTAAAAAAATAAAGGGTGAGATTATTAGGTCCAAGAGATATTTTGGGGAGGCTATAGCATTTATGAAAAATATGATGTAAAGTGAAAAAGATGTTATTTGCGAAAAGGAACCCAACGATTAGTGGAAATATATACTGTATATTGGTATTGTGGTTTTAGGTTCTTTTATGTTTCATTTATGAAATTACAATCACAATATGTTAATGTTAAATAAAACCACTACAAATATTGTGTCCCGACATTTTCTTAAATTTTTATTACATCATTTTAAATATAAAAAACATAATAATATTACACATAGGGAATCCAATGGTTTATTGTCTTGGGAAAACTAGGATGGTAAATGACAATTACAACATCAAGCATAAACATTTATTTAATTTCTTCTTCTCTAGCTTCTTATTAGAACTTGGCATCTCCTCAGTATATGTAGTCACCTGAGGATATATATCAAAAGGGGTGAGCTAAAATTCCAGTAAGAGGATAGATAATAACAATATAGTAAGGGGTGAGCATAATCATAACATGGGAAAAAGATCATGAACATGAGAAGATCATAAATAAAAGACTTGAAATCAGGAAATGCATAAAGAATGAAACATCATGTCTTAGTGGTTAACTACCACACATAATTGTGAACCAGGCTAGCATCTTGTTCATATATCATTTCACATTTACTCATGAGATTCATCACTTTATCCAATGCATTAGAGAATTGTATAATTCTAGGCGCACCCTTCACTTTGAAACATTCATATTGCGCATTATAATTCCGGGTGCACCTATCACATCATAACATTATCATTATCTTGCTTGCCAAAAGGTACATATATCAAAAGTGAACATAAATAACCCATGTAAAAGAATGGGTTACATCCCATAAGAACATATTCATAAACTTTGGGTTCCCAAAAGAAAGAGGGAATAACCTACATGTTACAAGAACCGTCCACTTTGAGTGAGAAGTAAAAGGTGTGTTTTTAAAAGAAGAGTTCTTTTTGAAAACATTTTTTTGACATAAATACCAGGTACAAACATTTATATCCCAGAAAAGTTAAGATAATTATTAACAAATTATTTTTACGAAGTGACCATACCAAATTGGTGTGAAAGAGGGAGAACCCGAAGAAAGAAAATTGGGTTCGAGATTTTCCCCTAATTTTATCTGAATGCATCCTTCTCTTTAATGACCTGTATAATGACATTATATTCATTAATTAAAAATATATAACCTTTTATAAATTAATATGGTTCATTATGGATTCATTAAGTGATTTTATGTTCCTTTTGATGAGTTATAGAGTTTAAAAACATTATTCGGGAATGTTTGTTTTTATGGTTTTCTTGAGTGGTTCACTTGTATTCTTAAATTGATGTTTGGGTAGAACATGTGAAAAAATACAGAACTGATATTACATTTTATTAATGATATTACAGGATTTTGAATTTCTTTATAATAAATTATATTATATCCATGTGGATGAATCACTATATAAGAATTAAATGATGATTGTTTGGTTTAATTTGAACAGTTTTTCGATCATAATGAACTTGTTTTAATTTATCACTTAGTAATAAGGCCATAAGTTATTTACAAGAACATTAAATAGGATGTAATACATATAAAAAATTCTTCTTCAACCATAAAAATGCTTTCATGACCAGATCTGAAGGTAGAAATGGAAGAAGAGAGCATGTCATTCTTGAAGGTGATAGATTAACACCTCACGAACAACGTTCTCTTTAATAAAATAAAAGGAAGAGGGAAAGGGGGTTGGATGATATAATATCCCATTAGCATAATAAAATTTCAGTAAATATATAATACTAGTGTGACAATAAAATTTGTATGAAGATATGTGGGGATAGATGAAGACATGAACTTGAACTTGAAAGGAAATTAAAGGAGAAGAGGGAGAGAAGTTACCTCTTGAGATTCTCCTTAAGGAAGCTAAGATTGGAATTTGGATGAGACCAGAAGCCCTTTAATGTAGGAGAGGGGCTAGGGAGGATATTTGGGCAGAGTTTATAGAAGGCTTTTAGATTGAGAGGCGTGTGGAAATGAGGCTGTGAAGGATGGTTTTTATCGTGGAGGGGAGAGGGGTTTCCTTAATATAAAATTCATTAGTTTGTTAATTTCCCCTAAGACAACGAATAGTGAGTCTTGAATGACCAAGAATAGTAATTTTATCATGTTATCACGAACCAAGTGGGCTTACCTCAGCAGAACATCACACATGACTCTATAATTAGCTTATTTAGCTTATTATTTGTAAATTATGGTATTTCACTATTCATCAAAAAATTCAAGTATTTCAGAAAAATCCCAAAAATTTACCCCAACCATTTTTCGACATGTAGAATCCAAAACATGGAGTCCATTTTTCAAAAATAATTTTCTAAATATGATTAATTTAATATTTAATTAACATAATGGTTTATTACTAGAAAAAACAGTTTTAAAACATTCATTTACTTATTCTAAAATATAGGTACATCATACTTTCACTTGAATATTATTTTTATATGATAATAGGTAAAGTTACTATTAATTAGGGTATATCAATATTCATAAGGGTATGTTACTATTCATAAGTGTAGGTTACTATTCACCAAAATTTATTTTTGTTTCATTAGACTCCAAAAATCATCTTGAACATAACCGTGTATGTCGGATTTTCAGAATTTCAAACACAAAAGTGAAAAACTTATGTTTAAAGGTCACTTATCACTTATTAGTTCATTATGTTGTGTTTTCATGTTATTTTATGACATAATTATAAGAATAGAATTTCTATTTATAACTTTGGGTCGTTACATTCTTCCCCCCTTAAGAAATTTCGCCCCTGAAATTTAACATTACTCAAATAGGTGAGGGTGTTTCTCCTTCATTGTCTCTTTTGGTTCCAAAGTTGCTTCCTCAAACATAGGGTTCCTCTACAACACTTTGAATAGATATGTTTTCATGTTGCTTAGAACCTTATCTCTCCGATCCATAATCTTTACTGGCTACTCCTCAAAGGAGAGATCATCTTCCAGCTGCCCCACCTCCGACTTTAGTACATGCGAGGGTCTGGTATGTACTTCATTAGTAGTGATACATGAAACACATCATGAACTTGAGCCATATTTGGTGGAAGTGAAAGATGATAGGCCACAGCTCCTATGTGGTCAAGGATCTTAAAGGGGCCAATGTACCTTGTGCTTAACTTCCCTTTCTTCCAAAATCGCATTACACTCTTCCATAGAGATATAAAAGAAAGAATTTATCTCCAACGTCGAACTCCAAGTCTCTTCGAAAGTTGTCTGCATAGCTCTTTTTCCGACTTTGAGCTGCTTTGATGTGTTTCTGGATGACTTGAACCTTCTCTGTCATCTCTTGAACAAGATCGGGTCCAAGTAGATTTCATACTCCAACTTCATCCCAACAGGTTGGAGTTCTACATCGCTTTCCATATAGATCTTCATATAGAGCCATATGAATACTCGAATGGAAGTTATTTTGGTATGAGAATTCCACCAATGGGAGATACTAATCCCATGAACCTTTGAATTCTAGAGAAAAGGCTCTTAGCATATCTTCGAGCATTTGAATAGTCCTTTCATATTGGCCATTACTTTGGGGTTGATAAGCCATGCTGAAATTTAATTTAGTACTCAAAGAATGTTGAAGGCTTCTACATAATTTAGATGTGAACCTTGGATCACGGTAAGAGACAATTGAGAGTGGAACACCGTGCAATCTCACCACTTCCTTCTCATATATCATTGCAAGTTGTTCAAGAGATAGATCTTCCCAAATTGCGATAAAATGGGCATTCTTGGTGAGTCGGTCAACCACAAACCATATCACATTATTTCCCTTCGACATCTTTGGGAGACCCATGACAAAATCAATAGTAACATTTTCCCATTTCTACATGGGTATAGACAACAGCTGCATCATAACTTTGTACTTTTGTCACTTAGATTTAACTTACTGACATACCAGGCACCTTAATATATATTTTACAATATCCTTCTTCATGTTAACCCACAAAAAGTGTTCTCGGAGATCACGATACATTTTGGTACTCCCAGGATGGATAGATAATGTTGAGCTATGTGCATTATCCAATATCTCCTTCTTTATCCCAGGTGATGAAGGCACACAAAGCCGCGTTCCAAACCGAATCACACCATCATCGTCGATATGAAACTCTTGCAGCTTCCCTTCCTTTACTGCATTCACCCTCTTTTTGTATCACCACATTATCCCTTTGTGCTTCCTTAATCTTTTCCTGGATGGATGGTTGCACGATCATTTGGGCAAGGTAGGATGTATCCCCTGCCCTTATGATTTCCAAATCCATTATTTAAATATCTCAGAAGATAGGGTCTTTCCCAATCCGCAGCATGGATAGGGTAGCAGGTTCTTTTCTGCTTAGAGCATTAGCTACCTCGTTCTCCTTTTCAGGATGAGAGTGAATAGAACAGTCATAATCCTTGATTAGATCTGACCATCTCATTTGACGCATGTTGGGCTCCTTTTGTGTGAATATATACTTTAGTCTCTTGTGGTTGGTGTATATGTCACACTTCCCACCATAAAGGAAGCTCCACCAAATTTTCAACGCAAAAATCATGCCTTCTAGCTCTAGATCATGTGTTGGGTAGTTCTGCTCATGGAGCTTCAACTGCCGTGAGGCATAGGCTATCACATTGTCATTTTGCATGAGTACACAACCCAAGCCTTTCTTTGAAGCATCACTGTATATCACAAAACTCCCTCCAATTCTGAGTAGTGTGTGTACAGGTTCATTGATCAGCCTTCTCTCTATCTCTTTGAATCTTCCCTCACATTTTTCTGTTTAGACATAGTTTACCCCTTTCCTTATAAAATTAGTTAACGGGCTTCAAAATTGTGTGAAGTTTCTTGGAAAATGTCGGTAGTACCCAGCTAATCCAAGAAAACTATAGATTTCTGTGACACAAGAAAGCCTAGGCCATTCCTCAATCGCCTTTGTTTTTTATGGATCCACAAAAATTCCCTCACTTGTGATCAAATGTCCCAAGAACGTGACTTTCTTCGTCCAAAAGTCACACTTGTTGAACACGGAATACAATTTCACCTTTCTCAATGTCGCCAACACAAGTCTTATATGTTCTTCATGTTCCTCCTTTCTCTTGGAGTATATGAGGATATCATCAATAAACATTACCACAATTTTGTTGAGGTAATGTATAAAGACTCTATTCATCAAATCTATGAAGATTGCAGGGGCATTAATAAGTCCGAAGGGCATCACCAAAAAACTCATAGTGCCCATACCTTGTTTGGAAGGCAGTCTTCTGAATATCTTCCTTCTTCACCTTTACCTGATAATGTCTAGAATGAATATCCACCTTTGATATGTATTGATCTCCTCTTAACTGGTCGAAAAATTCATCACTCCTTGGGAGGGGATATTTTTTCTTAATAGTGATCTTGTTGAGTTCTCGATAATCGATACACAGCCGCATAGTTCCATCCTTCTTCCTCACAAAGAAAACTGGTGCACCCCAAGGTGATTCACTAGGATGTATGAACCCTATGTCCAGATTCCCTTACAGCTGCTTCTTTAACTCCTCCAGTTCGATAGGAGCCATCCTATAGGGACACTTCGAGATAGGAGTAGCTCTGGGTATGAGTTCAATTGAGAACTCTAACTCACGATCCGGGGGAATTCTGGGTAACTCTTTGGGAAATACATCATCGTATTTCTTCACAAAGGGAATTTCCTCAAGGTTGGAACTTTCCTTCAACTAAACCATTTGGGCAAGATATGCTTCTTCATAGGGAATCAACACTCACACCATTGAAGGATTTTTCAAAGGAAATTCATGATCTTCCTTGCATTTGTAGAGGAGCATGGGATGGTTCAGAATATGAAAATTTATTTCCTTTCCCCAACAATTGATATATGCTTTATATAATGAGAGCCAATACATTCCCATTATAGAGTCGAATTCCACCAAGGGAAGTATTATGAGACCTGCCGGAAGAATCTTCCCACATATGCCAACAGGAGAAGAGTCAAACACTTGGGTTGTAATGATTTCACCACTTGGTGTTTTACAGATTTCTCTACTTCAAGGTTTATGGGCTTCAATTCTATAGTTATAGAAAACATGCAAGATATAAAGGAATGCGTAGAACCATAATCAAATAAGACATTTTACATTCATGAGTGAATAGAAATTGTACATTGTACGACTTCATTATCATGATCTACCTCTGCATTAGTGATGGCATAATCCTTCCCTTGTTCTTTTGGATTTGGTTATTGCTGACGATGATTACCCTCTTGAACTCGAGGTTTAGTGCACTGGCCTGCATATTGCCCTTGCTCCCTACAGTTGTAGCATTCAACCATGAGTGGTTTTCTCCTTTCATCAGCAACATTATCCTTCTTTTTCCTATCTTTTCGACACTCTTGAGAATGGTGTCCTTATTTCCCACAATTGAATCATTTCCCTGTCCCTTTTAGGCAGTTCCCATGGTGCATCTTTCCACATTTTTGGCATGTGGGTCATTGAGTTTTCTTCCCCCTATATCATTCGATCCATCAACTTGAAACTCAATTTTTTGTTTCTTAACACCATATCCATGGGACCATTGTACAAGATCCATCTCCACTCTGAGTGCACATCGAAAAACATCTTCATAACTCCCAAAGTCTCAAATTGCAAGAGACTTTAGAAGGTGTGGTTTTAATCCACTAAAGAATCTATCAATATATTATCATTGCTGATAACAAATCCCAAAGCATAACTTTCAAGCCTTGTGAAATTATCTTCATAGGTTGTAATAGATTATCCTTCTTTTTGAATGAGCTCTATGAATTCTCTCTCCCTCTTCGTACGAAGAGTTAGTGGGAAGTACTTTTTAAGAAAAATTATCTTAAAGTCTTCCCATTCCTTATCTTCAATTTCCACCCTTAGCATGGTGTTCTTAATCAAATCCCACCATTTATTGGCTTCTCCATCTAGACAATAAACGGCTAGGGTCAGCTTCTATGTCTTAGAATAGTTAAGCACAGAAAAGATCTTCTCCATGGAGTTCACCCACTATTATGCAACTAGTGGATCAGAAGATCCACTAAACTTAGGTAGTCCTTGCTGCAAAAAACATTTGATACCCATTTGTTCCTTATTTGGTGAAGGAGGATGTTCCTAAATATTATGGTTATTGTTCATAACCTGAGATAATTGGGTAAGAATTTCCATGATGTTTTGAACTCCACCTCCCAAATCATTGGGGATGTCGTTCGGCCAATCGTTGTATTGGCCCTCGCACGAGTTGTTGGCCTGATTTCTCCTGGTTCCCAACATTTTCTAAAATAGAAAATGTTCGAACAAAACATTAGTAAGAAATACATGAATAACATATTCATTTAAACAATTTATACCAAAAACATAACATATGGGATCCCTATGTAAATATTCTTGTGTGCATATTTGTACTTAGTCTCATGCTATAGGTGTTCTCTAGGGTTCACTAATCCTAATTTGAAAATTAACTAAACCTTTCCTCTAATACCAACTATAGAATCCCGACCTTTTCTTACATTACTATTACATGATTTTAATGATAAAAAACATAATAGTATTACACATAGAGGATCCAAAGGTTTAGTGTCATGGGAAAACTAGGACCATACATAACAATTACAACATCAAACATAAACATTTTTTTAATTTCTTCTTCTCTAGCTTCTTATTGGAACTTGACATCTCCTTAGTATATATAACCAGTTGAGGATATGCATCAAAAAGGGGTGAGCTAAAAGACAAGTAAGAGAATAGATAAGAACAATACAGCATGGGGTGAGCATAATCATAACTTGGGAAAAAGATCATTAACTTGAGAGGAGCATAAATAAAAGACTTGAAATGTGGAAATGCATAAAGAATGAAACATCATGTCTTAGTGGTTAACTGCCACAGATAATTGTAAACCAAGCTAGCATATTTTTCACATGCCATTTCACATTTACTCATGAGGTTCATCACTTTACCCAATGCATTAGAGCGCTATATAATTTAGGGTGCACCAGTCACATCATAACATTATCATTATCATTCTTTCCACATGAAACATATATAAAAAGTGAACATAACAAACACATGGAAAATAATGCGTTGTATCCCATAAGAACATATTCATAAGCACTGGGTTCCCAAAAGAAAGAGGGGATAACATACATGTTACATGAACCGTCCACTTTGAGTGAGAAGTAAAAGGTGTGTTCTTAAAAGAAGAGTTCTTTTGGAAAACATTTTGTTTGACATAGATACTAGGTAAAAACATATATATCCTATAAAAGGTAATATAATTATGAAAAAATGGTTTTTAATAAGTGACCATGACAAATTAGAGTGAAAGAGGGAGAACCTGAAGAAAGAAAATTGGGTTCAAGATTTCCCCTTACCTTGTATCTGAATGCTTCATTATATTTAATGTCATGTATAAGGAAATTATATTCATTGATTAGAAATAAAGAACCTTTTTTTACATTAATTTGGTTCATTATGGCTTCATTAATTGATTTTATGTGCCTTTGGATGAGTTATAGAGTTTAAAAACATTATTCGGGAATGTTGGTTTTTATGGTTTTCTAGAGTGGTTCACTTGTATTCTAAAATTGAAGTTCAGGTAGAACATGGGTAAACATCCAAAACCAATATTAATTGTTATTAATTATATTATAGGTTTTTGAATATTCTTATAATGAATTATATTATATCAATGTGGATGAATCATTAGATAAGAATTAAATGATGATTGTTTGGGTTAATTTGAACGGTTTTTCGATCATAATGAAGTTGTTTTAATTTATCACTTAGTAATATGGCCATAAATAATTCCAGAACATTAAATAAGAAATAATACATATAAAAAATTCTGGTTCAATCATAAAAGTGGTTTCATGACCAGATAATAAGGTAGAAATGGAAGAACAAATCATGTCGTTCTTGAAGGTGATAGATTAACACCTCACGAACAACGTTCTCTTTAATAAAATAAAAGGAAGAGGGAAAGGGGGTTGGATGATATAATATACCGTTAGCATCATAACATTTCAGTACATGTATAATACTAGAGTTAAAATACAATTTGTATGAAGATAGGTTGAAAGAGATCAGGAAATGAACTTGAACATGAAAGGAAATTAAAGGAGAAGAGGGAGAGAAATTACCTCTTAAATCCTCCTCTTGAGATTCTCCTTAAGGAAGCTAGGATTTTACTTTTGATTAGACCATAATATCTTGGACGTGGGAGAGGGGCTAGGGAGGATTTTTGGGAAGAGTTTAGATAAGGCTTTGAGCTTGAGAGGTGTGAGAAAATTAGGGTGTGAAGGGTGGGTTTTATAGTGGAGGGGAGAGGGGTTTCCTTAATGTAAAATTCATTCGTCTATTAATTTACCCTAAGATAAGGAATAGTGATTATTGAAGGACCAAGAATAGTAATTTTATCATGTGACCCCGAACTAAGTGGGCTTACATCAGCAGAACATCACACATGACTCTATAATTAGCTTATTTAGCTTATTATTTGTAAATTACGGTATTTCACTATTCATCAAAAAATTCAAGTATTTCAGAAAAATCCCTAAAATTTACCCCAACCATTTTTCAAAGTGTAGAAACCAAAAATGAAGTCCATTTTTCGAAAATAATTTTCTATATATGATTAATTTAATATTTAATTAACATCAAGGTTTATTACTAAAAATTAGTTTTAAAACATTCATTTACTTATTCTAAAATATAGGTTCATCATACTTTCACTTGAATATTATTTTTATACTATCATAAGTAAGGTTACTATTAATTATGGTATATCACTATTCATAAGGGTATGTTACTATTCATAAGGGTGGGTAACTATTCACCAAAAATTATTTTTGTTTCATTTGACTCCAAAAATCTTCTTGATCAAAACTGTGTATGTCGGATTTTCAAAATTCCAAACACAGAAGTGAAAAACTTATATTTAAGGGTCACTTATCACTTATTAGTTCATTATGTTGTGTTTTCATGTTATTTTATGACTTAATTATATGAAGGGAATTTACATTGAAAACTTTAGGTCGTTACAACAAAAATCACACACATGAATTCCATAATAGATTTTAAATTATTACTTTTCAAAATTAGTGGATAATCCTTGGAATTATATAGATTTTATAAATACAATATGAACCACTACTATAATCATATAAGTACAGACGAGCAACAAATATCCTTATACAAAAGATACACATCTCATGATTATCTCTAAGTGCTTCCAATATAGATATATTGATAAATGATTTTATTTTTCATCAATAGTAGAGTCTTGAACTATATTTAACTTCCATTCATATTATTATAGTACTAATTCTTCCACCTAATCTTTAACCTATACTTTTTCACGTTACTTCTTCTCACAATGTGATCTAAACACTGACTTCTTCTTATTTTCTCCCTCTGAAATATTTCAATTATATCTATAAATAGAAACCTCTCTTTTTATTTTTCAATTGAACATTAGTTACTTATAATGCTTGCCTGACAAAAAAAATATTCTACAACAATAGTAATAAATCATGTTTGAATTTATTTTTAAAATTCAAATTTAAAAAAGTATCTTATCCCACCTATTTTTCAACTTCTTATGTTTGTTAATACATTTTTACATTTAATTTTCTTCTCATCCGTGTAATTATTTCATCGCATACCAAGGAGAAATGTGACCAAATTTATACAAAATTAATTTTTTCATCATATATTGTACCAACACTCAATTAATATATCAAACTTTTTCCATTATTTGAATTCAAAATAACATTTTTTTATGTTTTAATGTTGATCAGATATCATTGGCATCATTCCAATAAATATTTTTATTATAAGTATAATATAGAAATTATGATTTTCATTATACATAAATCACTAAATTTTACATTGTGCTTAACCTTTTGAAGTATGTGAACCATAAAAAATTATTTACATCAGCCTTAGAGTGATAGTGTCTCAATATTATGATGACATGTTTGAACCTTCTGATATATTATCTCGAACATACAATCTTTTTTTCCTAACAATAAGAAAACATAATTAACTTTTAAATAGACATGTATAAAAGTTATGAGGGTATGTCTCAATATTATTACCTAGATACCACATCCATATATGGGGATTGTGATTACTTGTGATTTTATTACTAATTCTTATTTTAATATATATTTTGATTAATACATTACTTCAGACCAACAACTAAACTAAATCAATACTATGAAACTTTAAGAAAATTATTAAATTTGACCATTATTATATAGTCATTGTGTAAGAAAATATAAATCAGTGTATAATTATTAAAAAATAATAAATAAATTAGAATAAATTAAAAAAATGAGTGGGAGTATTCCCCATAATGGTCATTTATCTAGGCATATAAAGGAGGTAGCTTCCCTATGGATTTCTATAGTTCAATCCCAATATGAACTACTATAGTAAAAGTATGAGTGAAATAATATAAAAGACAAGTTTAAGATCTTGTAAATTAACATGATATCCATGATAGATGAACCACCAACCATGACTTCCACTAGAGAATATATTATACTTAGGTCTTACACTGAGAACATGAGGGGTTATGTAAGTAGAAATTAAGATAATAAAAACATGTAATTAATAATGTAATAAATTAATTTTATTCCACATGTATTTTATATATTTTACATTTTAATTATTAAAGAAAAGTAGTGTTCATTTATAATACTAATGGATTCATAAAATTGAATTAATTTTGATAAATAATTAATAAGATAATTTTTTGATAAAAATTTATATTTTTAAAACAATATATACAATTTATTTAAAGAAACTAGATATTTTATAAATAAAATATATTTTTTATATTAATAATTTGTTAACCCTAATATAATAAGTAATTGATATGAAATAAGAATGATATCACTAAATATTTTAAAACATTATTTCCTTATGAAAAAAAATTTCATTATGTTTTAATGTTTTTATTAAAAATTTAAAATACTAATATTTTATAATGTTAATTTAAAAAACAAATTTTTTTATATTTAGTAAAATAAGATTATATTTTGTGTAATTTATGTTGTTTTTCTGAAATAGTTTATTTTTAAGAAAATAGTAAAAAAAATATAGTGTTTAATAAAAATATAGTGTTTAAGAATATATCATGTTGAAAGTATGAATTAAAAACATATAAAACATTTTTTCAGATCCAAAATTAATTTATGGTTTAATTTTATTCATTTAAAATAATCAGATGAATTTAGAAAACATGTTTTTTATATTTTTAAAACATAAGTAATCATTTATTGTAATAAAATCTAGTTTCCATATTTTAATTTTAGTTATGTTTTCACAAGTTGGAATTCATATTTACATTAATATCAAAAAAATAATTTTTTTAATAATAATCGTTATTTAATGGAAATTAAAATTATTTATAATTTCATCCTAAAATATATTTTTAGGCTTAATACACTCTTTCTTAAAATCGGTTTTTACGTGTTATATACGCTAATATTAAAGTTAATTTTTATCGTTCCAAATTTGGAATCAACAGGTCTTATTTATGTAATTAAGACTATCTTATTTTTTGGAAAAAAATATTAGGAAAAACAAAGTTACCATGGCAATAACAAAAAATGTTAAAGGTGTAAAATCTAAGTGAAAATGTCAACAAACATTTTAAAGATATCTCCAAATGTGTTGGTGAGGTATGGTTCAATCAAAACATATCTAATCTTTATTAACATTCATTCAAGGGTCCACTTTCAGTGTGAATCATGTTCTCTCTTTTATATTAAGAAGTAATATTTCCAAAAAAAATGTCATCCTATTCACTTATAAAATGTTCCTTCCCCCAAACCTTCAAGGAAAATATATAAATTCAGATGATTCTTGAAACTAATCCCATTTTGCATTCACAAGAGCCATTTTCCAGATAAATAATCCCCTATTCACATGCAATTATCTTAAGCCCTCCATTTCCAAGAATTCCTCAATGGAAAACTCCATGTTATCAAAATGATTATTAATCCCACCTTAACATCTTTTATTTTCTATCATTAATATAAAAAATTAAATTTTATAATTAATATATAATAAAATAAAAATTATTTGTATACTGAATTTCATTATGGTTAGGAAATAGTGAGTATCCATGTTTTCATATTTCCCTTACCTAAATGAACACTTAATTCGTGTGTGTGTGCGGACTATTACATCCACAAAACGATGTGTTTTTTCCATCACAGCTTCATAAAACTCATTAAAAATATGGATTTTATGACTAAATATGATATTTTCACATTATTAAGATTATAAAGGGGTATATTATCAGTAACCTTATTTCTTTTCCATGAAAAACTAAAGCATCATCCATTGGCATGTGTGTGTTGTTACCTCTAAGGATCGATGGGTTCTGTTTTTCATCACCACCATACATGAGTGGTTATAAAATGTATTTCATGAACATATATTATGTTAAAGATTAATATAATAAATTAATTTGGTTTTAAATTTTTAACACATCAATTAATTATTCATATTTATTAATCCATTGATATCATTATAATACCCAAAATAATGTTATCATGGATTCTATTCTCATTAAACATGCCCATAGTTTCCATAAAATTAACATGGGGATGAAAAAAATCATTGATGAAAAATTATTTCAATATTATTTAGGATCTTCTAATCCAAAACATGTTATCTATTAATGGGTTTTAATGTCACCACTATAAAACATATGTTCAAAAATTGAAACAACTAACATCAGATGATGAAAATAAACATTAACTAGTTAAAGAAGGTATAATGAATAATTATAATTAATTATTATAAATTGTAGTAGATATGAGTATGTTTCTTAAATATGGGATAAATATGGTTATGTTTATTATATATAAGATAAAATCACTTTTTTATTATTTTATAATAAAGGGTAAGGGTTTTTTTAACTCAATTTTCATTCATTATGTTATGATTGTTCTTATTGACCTATATTCCTTAGAAGATTCGTATGTTATGCCCTATTAATATGTTATTTTTATTTTACTCTCTATTTTTATGGTATTTATATATCCTTTTCATGTTTTATCATTCATGACATTCTTATTTAAGAGATAACAATGTGTTAAGAGAATTTGTTGACTTAACTTTTTTCTCATGTCAAAATTCTTTAGCTTTGAATATGGATAAAAAATATGATTTTCCTCAATTCTATAATGATATAATAATTTATTTCCTCCTAATTTTCTAGTGAATTGTATTCATATATTTATTTCTTCATAAATTTTTATTATGTTATGAATAATTATTATCCTCTATAAATGTGATCTTTTTCTTTTATATCCATATTCACTCTTCTTACCAATGTTTTCCTTTATTACAATGAAATATAAATTTGTTTTATTTCTCATGATCACAAAATTTCTATTTCCCTTTTTTAAGATGGATGAAATATCACCCATTTTAGGATGTAGGTTTCAATAGAGGAATTTTGAAATACTAAAACTGTTTTCCCATTTATAATCATATTATTTATTCTCCTCTACACAATTTATTTATATAACCTTTATTTATTTTCCCAAAAACTTCTTTAAATATTGTTTTTAAAATTTACTATTTTCATAACTTTTCACCTCACCTTTTTGAAAATTTCTTGAATGTGACCCACAACATCATATCATATAACAATGTTAATAATTTTTTATAGACTCTTTTATAGATTTTCATCCACATTACTCATTATCTCAAAAGGATGCATAACCTCAGAAAATATTTTTGGGGAATTACCCTCTAAATTCCCCAATAATATTTTTCTTCTTTAGGATTAAACTAATGGTATATAATTATCCAATTATTAATCACTTCTTATGTGGTACAATTGAAAGTGTTCATCTTTATATGTATTTTGATATATGTCAACATCATCGATTGATTTTATGCTTTCTATAGATATGTCCATAAGATTCAAAAAACATTATTTCTTTAGATGGATTGTAAAATTATGTATGAATTTTTTTGTGAAACCTATCTCTTTTCATAGTTGAATTAAGTGATGTTGACATATGAATGATTTTATGATCTCAGGACACATATATGTATGGTTTTTTTATATAATAAGTGGTCCAAAAATTATATATTCCTCCAATGAAATGGGTAAAGGATTATATCTCATGTAATAATAATGTTAATATGTAATTTGATCCTTGATGAAAAATTTTATCTCAGAAAAAAACATGATTCATGATATATATTTCCATTATTGGAAGGAATGTGATTCCTGATGTACAATGTTATGGAAGGTATGAATGTGATTCTTGATGCACATTATCATGTCAGTAAAGAACATGATTCCTAATGAGATATTTTATAGCATAGAGGAATGTTAATATAGATGGAAAATTCTGCAAATTTTGGGAATATGATTATGATGCACTATGTTACAGTAGGTAGGAACATGAATACTCATACACTATGGTATGGAAGGTGGAAACGTGATACATGATTCACTTTGTTATGGAAGATATCAATGTGATTCTAAATGCATTATGTTATGATTGGAAGTAATTTTATTCCTGATGCACTATGATTTTGCTGACAGTATCCTGGTTCTTAATGAAATAGGTTATAATTTCATTTTTATGTTTGTTCAATAGTTTCATGTTATATTATGTTCCCATGTCATGAATTTTTTAGTGTTATATACATATGATCATCCTCTATGGATTACATATATTATCTCACACTCTTTTATAATGGTACTTGTGTAATCATTTTATTTCACATGTTCTAATATCATGATGAGAAGAAAATCCTATAATTCAATATTATTTTAGTAATATATTTCTCCCCAGTTATTTTTTCTCATATTATTATGATCTGAACTTTTTGAATTATTGATGAGTTTTTCCCTTACTAAAAATTTAATCAAACCCCAATCTTATGTTTTAATTTCCTAGGATTTGAAGATTAGTATAACTATGAGAATTATTTAATGGATTCCAGTGTGGATCAATTATGGAAAAATTATCAAATGTATTTTAAATTATGATTCTCATGAATTTGGTCATCAAGGATAGTAAACTATCCATTCTTAGGATTATGAGATATTGTGAGATTTAATGTTTCAATTATATAAATTATTTTAAATATTTATATATTTATTTTTGTCCACCTTAGTGTTTTTCTAACCATATGTTGGAGGAATGTGTTTTTAGCACCGGATTCATGAGTGTGGGTCTTGGATTCCACAATAGGTATCATATCAGTGTTTAGATATATTTGGGTATTGTTTTAGTTTTTTAATATTATTTTAGTTATTTGGATGACAGAACATTAGTTAAATCCCATTGAATAATTCTAGGTATAAGATGACATCCAAAAATTTTGGTAAAATAAATATCGTATGGTTTTCTTAGAAATGATATCAATATCTGTATACTAAACTAGATGTAGTATCTGGCACAATTCTACTAAGGGGTTTTAACCCTAATAGGGGAGTTTTGGGTATTAAATCAATCGTCACTCATTATAAAAAAAATTCTAACTATAAACCTAGTTCGACGCTATAGTGGGTTATTCTTTTCAAATTCATAAGATTTTTATAAAACATTATATGGGATTTTAATATATATTTTTGTTTGAGACTAATAGTAAAATGAACATAGAATTCCTAGGTTTAACTGAAGGATGTAATGGTTTCTTTATTGATGTTAATATTGATGTAAAACAATCATAGTTCAGTTTGGAGTTTCCATTTGGTAAATATATTAGTATATAATTTTCCTTTTCATATGATCATTTAATTTTGTTTTATTATATATTATCATAAAAATTTTGGTTCAAGTATTAGGTTGAAGAAAAGATCATGAACATGTAGTTGTAAAACTTATGTCTCTAGAAAATCGTAATGTGTTTTTATTTCTAAGGATACATATTTGAAAAAATGGTTTAAAATATAAATATATCCCCAATGAAAATGAATATTTACGTTATTGGCCAATATAGTGAGTTGGAAATTATTTCTTGGGTTGTTATTATCCAATATTCGACCTTATATGTTTTCATTTGTAAATGATAATTAAAATTTTATCAAAATAATTTATTAATAGGGGAGAATATGATTCCCTAAGTCTCTATTATGAATTTACATTTAAAATTAGTACTATGATTAATATATTTCATCACATGAAATAGAATACAAAAATGAATTGAAGAAACTTTAAAATTAAATTATTAATTTTTACTAGTATACTATAGTTTTTTATTAAACTAATATAAATTGAAGTAACCTTATTACAAAATCAATAAAGAATGTAGATTAAATGAAATCATGTATTGGAATTCATCCCTATAAATATGATTTGAATATATTATAATGGATGTTTCTACAAAAAAAATTTCCCTCAAATAATCTATATTTGAACTCTAATAATTGATGGGTAAGATAAATTGTACGTGAGAGAAGTTTAATATTATCAAAAATTATAATGAGATCAATTCTTGTTTTAACACCAGCCATGATTTACCCCAAAACATATCTTATCATTAAGTCTTATGTGGGGAATTTTAATGGTTATGTTAGTATAAATTAAGATGATATTAACTTGTAACTATTTATTAAATAAATTATATATATATATTAATATGTTATTATTTATATATTTCATGTATTATATACATTTATACTTTTAAAATTTAAATTCTTGATATAAATAATTTTAATTCTAAAAATAAAAATTTATTTTTTTGGATTAAGTATAACAATATGATGTTAGAATGTATTTTTAGGTGATTTCAGATAAATGTAGTTTTTATAAATATCATAGCATTTATGACTATATGAAGAGGTAATTATGAAATTAAAAATTTATTAAAAATCATTATTGTTAAAATAAATATTTAAGGGGTAAAATTATTCATTTAAAATACTAGTTTATATTTAAAAACCCATGTTTTATATTTTGAAAACATAAGTAATATTTTATTTTAATGTAAACTATTTGTCATCATTTTATTTTAATTAAATAGTCAAAAGGTCAAAAAAAATTTATTTCTTTCAAAGATATATAAAATTTATTTTTTAAAATAATATATCAATTACTTTTAAGTAAATAAACAGTTTTTATAATTTATTCCTAATCAATATTTTTATGCTTAAAAATAAACTTTTTCTAAAAGTGGGTCTTCATGAGTTATTTAAGTTAAAACTAAAGTTAATTTTTTTCACAATTAATATTTTTATTTGAAAAAATTGAGTACAAATTTTAAATCATCGAGTGAAAATTATTTTATTTGGTAGATTTTATTTTTATTCATAGAAAATAAATTACTTTTAAAAATAATTGTTAACAAGGTAGTAATCAAAATAATTAAAAGCATAAAATCTAAGGGTAGAGACCAAAAACATGTTAAACACATGTCTCGAAATGATTAATTTAAGTTTGGATAAACCCAACCTTATCTTCTATCCATTATTTCCCATTTTTTAGTCAACTATCCATGTGAATAATGTCCTTAAATTATAATAAAAATGATATATTAAAATAAATTCCATTCGCTTTACCTATAAAAGGGATATTACACCATCCATTCAAGGTGGCTCTAAAATTTTGAATTAATCTTGAATATATACCCATTTTACATCTTTTAGAGTCATATTCTATAAACATAACCCCAAGATCATAAGAAATTAGCCTATGTTTTTCATTTCAAAGAATCCCTTCAAAGGAAAGATCATGTTCATAATGTGAGTACTAATCAGCCCCTAACCTATTTTCTTTATATAATTAACATAATAAAATAATTTTCCCATTATTATATAAATAAATTAGTATTATTCATATATTTATTTTTTATTTTGTTTGGTTAGTCATCATTTTACTTTTTCCTTTAGCTTTTATAAAAATTATAACATCGTTATTGTGTATGTGTGGACTATAACGCCCCGACCTGAACCATATGTTCCTAGCCAGAGATCCAAAAAACCACATATAAACTACCCCACACAAAAGAGGCATCTAAATATCAATGAGGGTATAAATTTTATTAATGGAGATACTATACCCTAAGAACCATTTCCTTGTACAAATAATAATATAACTGATTATAATAAAATATAATAATTAGAGTAAGCATAGGGAATATATATAGAATGAATGCTAGGAATAAAAATAAATAAACATGGTTTCCAGTGTGGAATATAAACCAAAGTATAAATGCAAGTAGATAAAATAAATAAAATTTATGGAGTCCTCTGAAGTCTATTCGGTCCACTACTGGCTCCAAGTTCCTCTTTTTAGCTATCATTCATGGTCCGCATTCCCATAATAGGATCCCAATACGTAATTTCTCCACACACATCAATATCCTTATTTAGGTTTTGAGTAGCAAAAATAAGTTATACAATACCAATAAATCCTTAATTAATGTTCACATGTGTATGAGTTGTAATCCATGATCAAATAAATGTGTAATCAATCATCAACAACAATATATTGATCATATGAGTGCTAACCAAGCCCCCATAAGCCTCGATGATACCTATTTTAGCTCTATATTGGAAACATATTCAAAACCTATGTTTTTGGTGATCAAGGATATCCACAGGGATATATAACATGTTACTTTGAACCCCCATTTCCTTAATTAAACATGATACTCAGTATCCAAATGGAATATGGTTCCATAACATCACTTAGTATTCTTAAGTCATTGAGTTCTTACTAGGGCCACATGGCTTCCATGATCCTACCTTTTGAAAGGATCCACTATCTTCATCACTATTTATCATCTATGATAATACTTTAAGGGAAATTTATACCATGTCGGTCAACCTATCAAAAGTTCCAAGATGATCCTCCAAAGGCATAGCAATACACAAAGCAGGGTAAATAATATAAGGAAAGAATAGTATATCATCAGGATAATATAATGGCAATATAAAAATCAAGTGAACCACATCAAGAATGTTGATAGGATACTCTAAAAACACTCAAGGCATCAAGAATCATAAATTCTTTAATGGGCTACACACACAACCACATGTGATCACAATGAAACACAAAAATCATACCGTCCCACACATAAATAATTCTAAATAAACATCTATATATAAAATCCCCAAATGTTAAGTAACTTCAGACAACAAGGTTTCCTATGTTGATGTCAATATTTTTTAGGGGTGACATCTCACTAACCATATTCTAAAACCAATCATAACTAACTCACACTTCAAGAAATTTCCAAACAAGATCTAACCCAACATGATATGGGGTCTTGAGTAAGGTGAAGAAAGAGAAAAATTTAAAGGTTGAATCAACACTTACCCAATTGTACCTATTAACAATGATATAATCTTAGTCTGGGTTATGGCGTAATAATCATCTCTATTACAATGTAATAAGACTGAAGTTCATGAAGATAATTCTATAGTCTTTGATTAAAATCATTGATCATTAATAATTACATCGGTCTTCAAGAATCCCTCTTATCATCAATAATGTCACTGAACATCTGGAATATTATTGATCCACCAATACTATAATTTCCTTGTTAAATTTCACTTGAATACATAATATAAGGAATAAAAACATAAATCCAGGATTAAAACAATAATTAAAGGGTGAAATTCACACAAACTATAAGAACATTCTTAAAAATCCCAAAAGAAAAAATTAATTAGAAGGAAATGAGACTTAGATTGGTCAAGGAGAGGTAAAAAACACCAAAACTTTCGGAACCAACATAATTCAAAAAAACATCCAGATTCGATGGGATTCTATGGTTTTATCCAAAAAAATATAGAAAAGAGTAATCTCCCAAATAAATGGGCCTTACACAATTAATAGGGGTTATAATATATTAAATAACACATTAATGACCCCTAATTACACCCAAATATGTTTCCCCTTCGGTTTGGTAAATATTCGAGGAAGAATGATGTATTTCGTATGTTAAAAATCAATCCCATAATCAAAATGGTTACCATTAGGGTGTTGTACCAATTTTTATAACTTTTTGGTCTCAACACATCATTCAAAATAGCTTTAAAATATATTTTCCTTTCCCATCAAATAAAAAAGTAATACAAGGTCAAAATTACTTACACTAGGGCATGGTGTTGACCATTTTGAAAATAAAATCACTAAAGCCCACTTTTAAGCTTCCAAAAGATACTCAAATCCCACTAATCTTTACCAGAGCATGGCTCCACCAAAAAATAAAAGGGAAATATTGGAAACTAAACCATCCACTTAAAGTCTTGATACATATTTATCACTCTAGGATGTACTTCCTACCTAGATGTATTAATGTCCATCATCATCACTTTATTGATGAAAGATGGGACAAGAAGACACACATGTTTGGGGATTACATTATAATCTTCCAATGACCACCTAGGTATCAAATCACCTCCTTCTAGAAACACCCACATCACAGTTTAGTCATGGTCAGATTCTTGAAAAGCCTTCACCCAGTCTATGAGAGAATATTTGATCACCAAAGAGGCACAACTCATTTATTTGTGGTCCTTGGAAGCCTTCGTGCTCCAATCGACCAAGAAAATCATTAGACACCATTGACCTTACAATGGCCTCCCCCAAGCTCTTGATCTACCTATATCTTATGGATAAGGGAATCTAAAATGAAACTGCCTTTATATTATTTATAAAATACCTCAATGTTGAATTCATATAGATACTCTACTAAATCCTTTGACTCAAATTAATGTCCAAATGTTTGAAGATATAACCTAGTCTCTTGTTATTATGATAGACAAAAGACCTCTTATTGAAGAGATAGTGTATCAAACACTTAAGAGTATAGACCATAACTACTAGATCTATTTCATGAGTATAATAGTTATGCTCATGGGGTCATAGATAACATGACCCACAAGCAACTACCCACTCCCTCTCTATTAACACTACTCTAAACCCAATTCTATAAGAATCACAGTATAAAACAGAATTGATGTTATGCTTGGGTAGGATCAACACCATATTTATATTCAACCTCATATTTTTCTCAAAAAAAACATCTTTAGACTAATACAACCACTAAAACATCAATCCATTATTCATCAATGTAGTCACGGGGGATTCTAAACAAGTTATTTTCAAGATAAAACATCAGAAGCATCTCGTTAAATATAGGAAGCTCTATATCTCAATCACATTTCAATGAATCATCTAGGACATCACTAACTCTACTATAACTAGGTCTATAGATATACCTAACTAATATTTCACAGGACAAGATAATTTCCCCTCCTAAATCAAAAAATTACACTTTGAAAGCTTTTCACGGAGCCAGTGTTCTTGAAGCGTACTCGATACTAACTCAACATTTTTAGCATGCTTCTCTAGGGTAAGTGAGTAGATAAGGATGTTATTAATGAAAACCATGATAAAAAAGTCATTATATAGGTGGAAGATCTTTTTCATGAGATCCATGAACACTTTTGGGTCATTCGTCATTCCAAATTACATCATCAAGTACACATATAAACCATACCAACATCAAATGTTGTTTTTTGGATTTACGCCTCTCTAAATCATAGCTGGTGATATCCTAATCCATGAAATTTTATGTATAACTACCCAGGACCACATAATTGATTGAAAAGATCAGTGATCTTGGGTAAAGTATATATATTCGTCTTATTAACAAGATTTAGTTTCTAGTAATCAATACAGATTCAAATACAAAATTCCACATTCTTGGTGAGGAAAACTGGTGCACCCCATAATGAATTACTCAACCTTATAAACACATTCTTCTCTAATTCCTCAATAATTTGATATATGTTGTGATGATCCTAATATAGTTCATGTTTGAAAATACTATAGATTCTCCCAGTTCCAATTCATTAGTCATTTTGTACTTCTCACACATGTGGGATATAAGCATCAACAATATATGTTAGCAATCAACGTGAGATAAAAAAATAGTCATCTAGTTCATGCTGATAATCACATCAAATGTCATAATGTTTGTAATCATTAATTCCTAATAATATATATAATTTTAAATTATTTTTTAACACTTTAGACATCATTAAATATGTTTCGTTTTTATTTCCAAATCTATGTTAAGGGAAAGTAACTCAAAAAACAACTTTACTAGTAATTCAAATCCAACAATAACCTATGAATGTATAAAGTAATGGGATGGACCTTCATAAAAAAGAAATTTGATAAAGTATAGGTGATTAAAACTGTCCCTCAAATAGTATATGGTCTAATACTACCTTCTACTAGAGTCTGGTCCTCTATGAGAATGTGGTCTTCCTCAAATCCATGACCCTATCTGTAAGACGGATGATCAGTCTGAGTCATCATCATATGAGCCTACAATTAATGACCTTGTATGAATCACTTGGTCATAGATTGAGTCTTCCATACACTCTTTTTGAACCTCATTCTATAAAATCTTGGGAAATATTTGAAATATGCACCATTATTTTTTACTATCGACATGAGATATATGGTACTGTGTAGAACTTGAGAAAACACCCAACCATTCCACAACTGAAGCACTATAGTAATAATCCTTAGGGGTGAGGAATCAATTATCTAATTCATATACATACCATCACTTTGTTTTATATCCCTTGTATTCCTCTTTTTACAACCATAAGAGATGAACATCATAACAATAGGATTTCCACTCACCTAGGTATTGAAGGAAAGAGAAAATTCAATTTCACAATCAACCCCCAAGACCATCTCAATGGTCATGGACTTTTATAGAACCTTCAGTTATATTACTTGGTAAAAAATACTGAACATCAATTATAATTTAAGGTGAATACTAATCATGAACATCCCCACCATCTATGAATCATTTCTATCTAAGACATGACCCAAATGGAGAAGTTTAGTAAAATGAGTGGAGTATGTAGACATTGTCCTAGACAATTACTACAGCTCCATGAAGTTTTTATTCTTAGTCAAGAATCAGTGTGTTAGATAAAAACTCCATCAAGTAAAGTCCCTTTAAGGCCTCCCCATTGAGACCCTCTCGTCATCCATAATGTCCCATCACACCCCCACCAAGTCCAAGAGGGATCCTACAACATAAATGATACCATATTTACCATCTTATATACGAGGGTCTCTCCAAAATTGGAGATACCATTGATGGTATCCACTCCTATCTCATCATGTTTTGGTCCCCCAATACCCAGAAAGGATGGTGGATATTGGATTTGAATGTCCCTAACATAGATTAATATTGTTCTTGGATCCCCTCCTCCCTGGACAGTAACAAGTGAGAGGGATCTCAGTTGAGGTGGGCTTACTTCATGCACAATTAGAGTGAGTATGGTAACATCCTTTGCTACACAATCCTACATAGTATGTGGTGTAATATGGGTGTAATCCTTAATGGGGTTACCCTGTCCTACATTATCTTGTGGTCCCATTAGTCACCTTCTTTGTGAAATATTCTATATCATGAAGTAAACATAAGTTCATTTAAGTCATTTTATTTTAACCAATATATGGGACCATATAAAGTTTTTCCTTAAGATGTTACCTTCATCCTAAGATATATCCCCCTATCCCTAAACTTCATCCTCCATCCCTACATTTCAATCATATTCATATATATATATATATAATCATAACATCATGCAAAGTTTTTAATAAATAATTACAACATAGATATGTCACAATAACAAGTATATATATATATATATATATCACAAAATATGAAAATAAAAATCTCTCCAAAATAGATCTCATATATTAAGAAATTAAATTATAGAACAAGTATATAGTCCAATAATAAGAGTATATATGGGATGCAATCCTATGTTCCTAGTCATGATGCATGAACACACCCAATGTATCATAAAATAATAAGAGAAAACTCCTCCTTGGAAATTCATAGTTCTGTTACACATAAGATGGCCATCCATATGAAAACTCCTCTACAAGATTCACACACAGTTTATCTCCCTTCTACCTTGTCCTGAGTTACTCATAATGAAAACAATATAATGTTTCTCTAATATAATTTTCTAAAACCCCGAGTTGACACACTAGATCTATGTCAGAGATCCACAAGACTCCATGCATGAATCCCCACATGAAAAATGCTTTTGACTATAAGTGATAGGTGGAAGTTTGTTAGTGGAAGGACTATACCCCTAATATCATGTCCCTACACTAATAATAATATAACTGAATATAATAATATCTAACAATCAAGAGTAACATTTGGAAAATATATAGATGGAATACCAGTTATACTATATGTAAATAGGGCTTCCAATGTAACAAGTCAAACCAAGGATTAAATGAAATTATATAAAATAAATAATATCTTTGGATTTCTCTTGAGTCCATCCTCATCTACTACCAACTATGAGATCCTCTACTCAGATATTATACATGGGCTCCTTTCCCTTATGTTGATCCCTCTACAAGAATTTTCCACACACATCAATATGCTCATATAGGGTGTAAGTAGTAAAATATAGTAGGAAACCGCCAATGTGTCCTTAAAAACATGAACATGTATAACAAGTTTATACCATAATAAAATAAATGTTCAAGAATTCATAAACAACCATATACTGAGAACCCATGTGAAAACAAATCCACCATAAGCCCTGATCAGGGATGTTTCAACACGAGGAAAAAAAGGATAATTGTAATGGATGTTGAATGTGATATTGGGATAACCAAATGGATGGTAATATTGATAATCATAAAACTCATGGCATCGTGTCAACATGAAACTCACTATTTATAAGGCTTTGTGTTTTTATTCCTATGTTTTTTTCCTCAAGGAGTTTATTTCCATTCTAGGCCATAGGACTGGAATGCTCCTACCCTGTGAAAGGGTTCAATGTCATTATCATCACATGTTGTGAGTGCTCCCCCTATAAGGTAAAATAATACCATGATGGTCCACCAATCCTAAGTTACAAGATAATCCTTCAAAATTATATCAAAATAGAAAATACGGTATAAAAAATAATGAAGGCATAATGTTTCATCATGAGAATATAATTTCAATATAAAAACTTATGATCGATATCAATCATGAGGACGGGACAGTCTAACAACACACATGGAATCAAGATTGATAAAAATTTTCATGGGATACACAAAGAAACACCCACATCCTATCACCCTCACGCATGTTCATCATGAAATCCAAAAAATAATCATAATAAGAAAACATGTGTATACGAGATCAAAAAATGGTAACTAACATCCTACCAAAAGGTTTTCATCATTAATGACATGGTTGGTCATGGGTGTCATCTCCTAAGCCACATTTGATCACTAATTGGAAAAATCTCACATTCCAAGAAATCCTAGTAATATTTCAAACAAAATATAACAAGGGTTCTTGAATAAGGAAAAGAAGAATAATAGGCCAATGGGTAGAATCCACACATACCAAACAATAACTATTAATAAGTATAGAATTTGTTCCTGGTTGATGGAGGAGTAGATTATCTCTCTTAGATATAAACGAGAGAGGATGTCTCCAAGAGGATGTGATTATCATCGAATAATATCATCATTCATAAAGAACTCCATCGATTGTCAAGAACGCCCATAATCATCTGGAATGTGACTAATTGTCAATATTTTCATTAATCCACCAATGTCATAACTTCCATTCTAGATGGAACAATAAAATCTCATATAATCCCTAAAAATTTCAATCCCACATTAAATCAAGAAGGAAAGAATGAAAATCATCTAAACTATAAGAACTTTTCGAAAGGCCCTAATATTTGATGGAAAATGAAATAGAACAAACCATTGCCATATATTGGAGAAGAAGAGACAAAAATAACACCATATAAGGAAGGAGCCAACCTAAATCAAGAAAAGGGTTCAAGAAACTAAGGGATTACAAGGTTTCATCCAAAAACATATAGAAGATGTGACTTATCCAAATCAATGGAACTTTCCTAATTAATAAGTGTTATAATTAATTAAATAATATATTATAGATCTCTAATTAAACCCACATGTTTTCCCCTTTTGGTTTGGTCAATATATAAGGATGAAAGGGTCATTTTTACTATTAGAAAAAAATCCCAATTCCAAAATAGATACAATTAGAAAATGGTTCCCATTTCATAGGGTTCCCCCCCCCCACAACGGTCTCTATAATAGAATAACAATATATTTTCTCTTCTTATTTTACACAGTAGTAAACTTGGCTCAAAATACCTTGAATCAAGGTGTGGTGCAATAAGTTTTGAATAGAAAAAAACTAAAAATACCCCTTCATGATTCCAAAGGATACAAAAACACCACTAGGATTCACTAAATCATGTATTCATCTAAATCTCAATGAAAAATGAGAGAAAAGGGTTAATTACATTTATGAAATGAAAACTCGTGGTCCTTACACAGACTGCAACCCATATGAAGAAAATTGTTTCATTTTTCTTCACTATATTAAATAGATGGTTTAAAAGGGGGAATTTAAGGAATAAATATGATATTTATAAAATTATTAGGATTCTTAAATTATAATCCAACTCCAACCATATTTTTTCCTTTAAAAAATGAAAATTTTATTTGTCCATATGTGCATACTGTCACCTCCATTGAGCGATATGTTCCATTTTTAGTCACCACCACACATAAATGGTTATAAAATATATTTTACTCTTATATATGATATTAAATAATAATATATTTCATAAATATATTTCTAAAAGGATATCAAAAAATTAAAGGTTGTTATATGGTAATCCATAGGCATCATTAAAATAGCCACAAAATAGCACCATGGATTCTGTTTTGAGGACCCATGCATGTAAATTCCATAAAATGGATAGTAGTGTGTGTGAATAATTGAAAAAAAAATTCAACATCCATTATGATCTGGTAATGATAAAATTGGTAATAGAGAATGTGTTTTATAATCACAATTATCAAACATCTGTAAAATAGTCTAAACTACTAACACTCAATTATGAAAACAAGCATAAATTATCTAATGAACATATAGTAAATAATTATAATTTATGACTTGAAATTTTAATGGATATAGTTAATGTTATAAAATAGGTTATTAATATTTTTATTTTTATTATATATAATACTAAAGTTATTTTTTAAAATTAGGAGTAAAATTTAAGTGTTTTTGTTGATGTAATTTGTATCCAATGATTTATAATTGTTCTTTTTTAACTTTATTCTTATAAGTTGGGTATGTTTTGTAATATGATTTTAATATATTAAATTTCCTATCTATTATTAATGTATTTTTAAATCCATCTCAACTTCTATAATTCATGGGAATTCAACTTGAGTGATAACAATGTTATAAAGTGTCTTCTTGACTAAACATCTTTTCTTGGGTCAATATTATTACTCTTGGACTGTGTTTTTAGAATATATTTTTATTCTATTCTATGATGATATTATAATTCATTTACTCTTTATTTTCTAGTGAATTAAAATTATGTATTTATTTATTCATAAAAGATGATAATGTAAAGAATAATTATCATCCAATAAGATTTTTTAGTCATTTCCATATTCACCCTTCCCACAAATTTACTCATTTCTTTTTTTGAATTTAAAATATGTTTTATTTATAGTAATATTTAAAACTATCTTTTCCTATTTTTAAATATAAGATCTATCACACATTTTTTTATGTGGGTTTCAATAAAAGAGTTTTGAATTACTAAAGGGTTTTTCCTTTCACAATCATATGTTTTATCTTCCTTTACACATTTAATTTATATAACATTTTTGACTTTTCATGGATTCATTTTTTAAGAGTATTTATAAATTTAATTTTTAAAAAATATCATTTCACCTTTTAGATGCTAACTTTTAAAGGTCACAGGTATCTTCACCTCTTAACACAATGTCAACGATGTTTTATAAAAACTCTTCTATGATTTCGATTATGTTAACCAAGTTGTCTCAAAAGGATTTATTACCTTAGAAAATATTATTCATTTTTTTCAAAAGTTTGGGGCTGAAGCCTCATTTATTGTTAAAGCAAAGAGAAGACCTCTTTAACTGGGTAGAGGGAGACCCAATACATAGCCCGAAGGCCCAATGTGCATTTACCCCATTACATGGATCGTAGGACCATATTTATGGCCCAAGGCCCATTCTATGAATAGTACTACTACATTACCTTATTGCTACAGTGCCACACAATGCCCATCGCTGCTGCTGTGCCTTTCTGCTACTACAGTGACCTACTGCTGCTATAGTTCCCGCCGCTGCTACAGTGCTGCTATAGTATATGCGCCCAATGGTTTTGGAACCCCCATTTTTTCATGTAGGATTAAAGGGTTCTTACCATTAAGCCAAACCCCAACCACTATAATTTATTATTCATTAATTAAAATATAAATACCTATATATTATTTTTCTTAATATAGATTATACTATTAGTATCAAATGATCATATTATTGTTTCCATCTTATATGGTAATGTTTAATGTTTTTACTTTATAATTTTTTTTTAATCATAGTCAACATGTATTAATGTTTTTATGAATCACTGGGTATAAGACCCTACAATACTAGCCACCTTCATTATTTCAATATATTATGAAATTTTTAATGAATTTTTTTCATGAAACCCATATATTTTCATATGTTAAATAAGTAATGGAGAAATATTAATGGTTTTATGTTCTCATGGAATACATATGTATGGTTTTATTGATGTGATATGTAGTACTATAATTATATATCCCTCTATTGTATTTGGTATGTTATGATATCTCATGAGATAATTATGGTAGATATGAACATGATTAATTAATAATTATGTTAAAGAATGTGGAAAGAATCCTAATGGACTATGTTACGATAAGAAATACAATAATTCTTGATACAAAATTTTATAGTTGGTGGGACTGTGATCCCTAAGGCACTATGTTATGGAAGGATAGAATTTGATTGTTAATGAACTGTGTTACTCAAATTAGACACAATATTCCTGATGCACTATGTTGTAATAGGTAGGAACATGATTCATTGTGTTCTATTTTATGGATGATGGGAATTTCATTACTAATAGAATATGGTTTTGAAATCATGATCATGATTCTTGATCCATTAAGGATTTATAAGAAGATCAAGATTATTGATGCACTAGGTTGTGATTTATGTCATCATATTTATTCCATTGTTCATTTTTATGCAATGTTCCCAAGACCTACCACATTTAGTGTCATATAACTATGATTATGAACCACAGTTCAAGTGTATTCTCTCACACACTTATTCCATGGTATATGTTCATTCATTTGGGATTACATGTCCTTATATCATGACTTATGGACAACTCTCATTATTCTATGTTATTTTCAATAATATATTTTTATCCAAACCATATTTTAGCATATCGTTTTGATCTAACCGTGATGACATGTCGATGAGTTTTCCCTTAAGAAGCATTTGAGCTCATATCTTTATTATGTCTCCATTTTTGATGTTATAAAGATGAGTATTAATTATAATAATCTTATAATGGAGTCTGTTTTGGATTAATTATGAATCAATGTTCAAAAATATTGTAAATTTTGTTTCTCATGTAGTTGATCCTCAAAGACACTAAACCATCTATTATTGAGATTCTGAGATGTAATTTTTAAATTATGGAATTTTTTTAAAATAATTATGTGTTTATCTTGGTTTTATTCTTTTTTAATCAAACCCAGCTTCTAAAAAAATTCATTTTTAGCACCAGATATATGATTGTGGTTTGGGGAGCCTTAGTATGTATTTGTACCTTACAGCTCTGGGTTTTCATAACCATACAATAATTTTATCCAAACCATTTCCTCTGATTTTTTTAGCCTTATTCCAAACATCCCCATAATTATAAAGATTGTGAGACTTATCCATTTAATTATATAATAAATCTTTGTTCAAAATTTTCATCTAATGAAGTCATAACCTCTTCCAATAATTCAATAAATCATTTACCTCAAATGTTTTAATTTATTTTATGTTAATTTTAAAAATATTTATGTGTTGAAAAAAGGGAAATCCAACTATTATATCCACTTAAACACTTCAAAAATTATTCTCTAGAAAATTTCCACAATCCAGAGGGAACTTCTTATCTCAACACACTCCCCATGTATACAAAACTCCGAAATAGATCTTAAGATAAAAAAATTCACCCTTTTTATTTTTTGGAAACCAAGGAACAAAAATCACTTTCAATCGCAATCATCTTATAAATTAATTATGATTTAATACATCTAATCTTACTTCATTAATCTCAATGTAATAAGTTAAAAAATTGAATAATAATACATTGGTTTTTATAAAGTAGTGATTTATATTTAAACCTCTCTAAACATGGTCCTCTTAATTAATCATGAAAAGATTATTCCATATGAAAAATTGATCTGATAATTGATCACTTATTATTATTTTCAAAACTTTAACATCAAATAAAATCATCCCCAAATATATCTGATAATTCATCATGACTTCTTTAATAATTACTTCATCATTACATCAAATCGTACCACAACTTGACAAATCTATAAATGGAAATAATATCATGAAAATTTCTATATACACTTTAGAATGTTACTAGAAATGTCCACACATACCCAGTGCTAAAATAATAGTTTAAAACATTAAAAAACATTCTTGAAATATATGCTCCCAAAAATAAGATATCTCTACTTAATTTTGAAAACACATATTAATTCATTCATTTTAAATAAATTTCACATATTATTTGTGATTAAAAATTTTGAAATTCATAATGAAATAAATAGATTTATGTTATTTATTTGTTTACCCCTTTGAAAAAAATTTCTAAAGACCAACATGAGAGAGGGTCTTGAACATCATACTTTATCTATAATGAACCAAACATTTATAAATGAAAATCCATTTTTGAATGAATAAAAACCTTTTAAAGATATGTAGTTATAGAAAACACATGCACTAATTTGGTTATTTTGGATCATTATAAAATATAGCATGTCAGATTAAAAAGTCCATTATTTATCATAAGCATTGATAATATATTAGTGTAAATTAATATAAGTATATTATGTTTTATGATATAGTAAAATTGAAAAATATGGAATAAGTTGTGGCCTCACCTTATAAAATTATACCCTATAAACCCCATTTATCAGAGCTTCTGAGGGAGATGGAATCAATAAGATTTTACTTTGTTGAAGTCTAATATTATATTTAATTACTAAAGAATGAATGAAAAAATTATGGGAGAAGTTCAAGCCTATCGGGATCACGGTCCAAACCATGTTTGATAAACCACCCAAAGAAAGCACCAACATCCCACACCATACCCATAGGAATTTTTCTGGTGTAATAAGGGGTTATGGATCTAGGATGTGGTAGAATAATTTTTATATTTTTATTTTTAATAAAATAATGATTATTTTTAAAAATTTTAATTATTGTTTTATATATATGGGTTGATGAAAATAATATTTTGATATGATGAGACAATAATATCATTTTTTAACGATATATGTTTTTAATTAAAACACACTTTTTGATAAATTTTAGAATTTTGAAATAAATTTAACTTTTATATACTATTATTATAAAATAGAATTTATTTATATAAAAGTGATAATATAATTTAATGAAATCCATTATAATATTTATAAGGGTAGAAAAATATTATTTTCATAAAAATATGTATTTTTCAAATTAATGAGGATTTTGATATAAAAGTATAAATATTCAAATTTTGAAAATAAAGTTGAAAAAATAAATATTATTTTTGAAATCATCATGTTGAAATTTTTCAATGTTGAATATTTTATAATTTTCTAACACAATAGATTTTTTGGGTAATGATTAAATACAGTATAAATAAATGTTCTATATTATGAAATAATAATATCCCAAAAGTGATGTAATAAATATTATAAATGGAATAAATGATCAAATATATATAACCACTTAAAAGTAATGTGTTTTAAGTTATTTATTTATTTTATAAACCATTAATGAATCCAACCACTCATATATTAAATTTTTTTTTGAATCAATTATTTATGAATAGGACTCACGTTAGCATTACCAATAGTATTATTTTAAGGATTTAGGTTCTTATAATTATAAAATATTTAAAATCACTTCAATTTGGTAGAAACCATGGTTATATACCATGGGAAGGTTTGTGTTTTTTATTATTTTATCATATAGTTTCTGATACCTGTGTTAAGTAATTAGTAAAGGATTACCCTATCTTTTTATATAAATACTATAACATCTTGTTACTATTCCCAAGTACTCCTAAACCCCAATTTTGAACCTGCATTGGTTGGGTATCGTTTAGGGGTTCTTAAGGTGAAATTTTGGAAAATATATATGGGATTTTGGGTTGTGCATGGTCGGAGAACAGTTTTCCCAAATTGTGTGATAGTTTAGTTCAAACCGTGAAAACCCAGATAGATATGTTTTTCTTGGTAGGTTCATGGTTTGACAAAACCATTTTCCCATAAAGGAGAAATAGTGAAACCCTTCAGTAGGTGGTCCATAGTTAGGGTGCATGATTTATCATATTTTGAATCCCTATCTAGCTAACCATGTGTGTGTCCTTTAATTAATCCAAAAATTCATTAAAATTTATTGAACCCCTATTTTCTAACCCCTCTAAACCCTAAATTACCATATTATAATTTATAGGGTTGATAGGGATCTCAAGGGAATATTTTATATCCTCCATACCCCTTCCAAAGTTGATTGAAGCTATTAGATCTTTGTTCGGTCCTTTACCAGTAAGATTTCTCTCCCTATTTCATGTATCACGCTCTCATCTTCTATATCTCTATTTGGGTTTTTTATATCTCCATTTTGTTGGAGGATCTAATATAATTTTTTTTAGATATTTAATGTATGTTTGATTATTGGATCTTTATTTCCAACATTCTTTATTGGAGTTTCCCATTTCGGGATTTTTGATTCATGATACCATCATCCTAAGGTAAGTCATTTCATCTACAATTTTCTATTTTATTAACCCAAAATTACTTGATTTAAATTAAATTCATTTATTTATATTTAATTTCCTTCAATTGTTTTTTCAAAAACCCAATTAAAATAAAATGTAGATTTGAATTGGATTTCGAATAAAATTGGGGAAAACACACAATTCCATTGAATTGGTGCATGTGTGTGAGTTTGATGGAAAATTGAGAAAACCAAATTGTGAAATTTAAATTGTGAAATTTAATTGTGAAGTTGATTTGTGAAATTTATTTGATTTTTTTTTGAGAAAAATGGTTTAAATTGTTTTGATATAAACCTAGAGGTTTTAACCTAGAAAAAGTCATGATTTTATTAAAACCTAGTTTTGGTTTATAAATTGAGGTTGAAGATTGGGTTGTATTGTATTTTTAAATAGTTTTGAAATACAGTTCCTGTTATTGATTTTTGTTTGAAAACATGATACCCTATGTATTTATTGTGTTGTTAGGGAAAACGATGCTAGGATGGGAATGCCCTAGCAACAGATCGATGCTTTACTACTCTAACATAAGTATATAGGATTATCTTATCCCTATTGGGATTTTGATCAATCTTATTTGAATAGTGTCATAGGAAAGTGTGTACACATTTTCATTTTCATTATATAAGTGTTTGAGGATCCCATAAGTAGTAACTATCATGCCTCTTAGAAGATGAACATATTTCTCATTGTTAATGTTTTGATATATGTCAGTATTTTTAAACTATTTTAAACTATCCTTATGAATTAAAATTTAATTTTTTATATAAAATGTTTATTAATCGAGTTGTTTAAATTATATACATCAATTGAAATGTAATTCATAATTGCTTTCAATATGGCTTTGAACATCCATTCCAATTTTATTCAAAATTGAGAGTTTTAATTGGTCAATTAATTCTGTAATAGTATTATGGAATCCTTGGTGAGACCCTACTGGTATTTTTTATCACACCCTACCCATGCCTTTGGGCATTTTTAGATTTCCTCCTACTAGGTGCGAGCAAGGGGAAAGAACCACTTGGATGTGGTAGTTTCTATTGATCTTAGAGATTTGAGTTGTTGTGTCTATTAGGACATGTGTTGTTTAACTTGTTTTCTGGTACATTAATGACATATTTTTGGTTTTTTACACCTATTTGACTTTCAGTACAATTCTCTTTATATATTTTTTAATGTTTTTATGCTATATTGTATCTCTTTATTCTATTGTATTTGTGGAAAATGTATTCCCATTCTCAAATTGAGTGATTTAATGTGCTAGTTTCTAACTATAGGGTTTGGGAATTCCGTTTAGGATATATTAGGACTGGCTCAGTTATCAAGGTACCAGGGTATCCATGATTCTTCATGAAAAATTGGTGTCAATGTTTTACGTTAATAATATTATATTGTTTTCTGTATGTAGTTGAGTAATTTGTCCGGGACTTAGGAGTTAGTTATGATTGATATCTTGGATAGCTCTATTCATAATGGGCCTTAAGTCACCAGGGGTGGTTTGAGGAATATTTCTTGAGGATTGGTTATAGTATTTTCCCTGATTTTGATTTGGATAGAATGAAATATAAATATTTTATTCGTATCTTTCAAGATTATTTTCCCTGATTTTTGTGTTTGAGTGTCAATATGATGTCTTCAATGTTGTTTTTTTATGTTATGTAGAATCATGCTTCAGAGAAGACACAATAATCAAATCTATCGCTAATGAAGGATTGTGATAATCCTCCAATGGACCTGAATCTAGTTGAGGTTATTGTGTGAGTTATCCAAGCTCTGGGACTAACACCTGCACCTATTCCTATTCAGTCTCTAGTTTTGAAATCTAAAATTGATGTTTTTTGAAATTGTGCTCAGGAATTCCTTCTCTATAAGTCTGTAGTGTTCAATGGATCAAATGATCCAAAAATGCAAACAATTGGTTGATAGTTATCGAGCTTATTTTTGAGTTCTTAGAGATTTGAGATCAAATCAATGTGAAATATTCCACCTTAAAGCTAGAGGGACCTATATGGAAATTGTGGCACATGATGAAGATGGCGAAGAGGCATGAAGGATTAGAGTGGAAAGACTTCAAATCTATTTTCACTAACCAGTTATATCTAGATTCTATGGTTTTTAATAAGTATTTATATTTCTTTAGACTTGATTAGGCTGATAGGACCATGACAGAATTTTCAAATCATTTTGTTAGCCTTATAGAGTTTTCACCTATGATTGTAACAAATAAAAAGATAAAGAAATGACTATTCAATATGGGACTTCGATTTAGTATCCATTATTAGTTTTTTTACTGAATCTTACATCATATGTTGTTGTTCTAGATAGAGCGTTGATGGTCAGAATGGACATGGATGGTAATTCAGGTTTTATGGGCTTTCCTTCTTCTCCTGGTAGAATTTTTGTGAGTTACAAAAAATGGAATAAAAAACCTAATGATCCAAATTGTGGTTCTCAATAATAGGTTTTTTCTATACCTATTATAGTTCTTGGAATATTCCCTTTGATTTACTACAATTTTTTCATGCCACAGTATTCAAAATGGGTATGCACTGAGGCACAAATGGTAGGTGGATCTTGTGGATGCTTGGTTGAATTATAGAAGTAATTCCGTGTATATTTCACTCTACATAGTGGAATGGGATCATAAAAACCTACTAAAATTGTGGTGGAATAATATACTTCATGAAATAAGGGGTTCTAGCCACATGCATCCAGAACAAAGCTTCTTCACAAGATGTGTAACATCCTGACCCTACTGCAACACACTGGTTCCCCAAGACAGTCAGTCACATGACCTCAAGAGTACCTCTTCATACACTAGAGGATACTAATTAGCAAGAAGGGTCTAGTAAGTCAGTCTTGGGGAGACTATAATCTCTTTTATCATTGTAATACACCAGTGGAAATAAATAATCAATATATTATGATTATATAATCATAAAAATACCAATATCTCAAGATAAATGAAATAGGAAATACAATATCAAATAGAAATAGATAACATAAAATGAAAAACTAGGTATCAGGTGTCTAAAATTAAAACTTAAAATAAATACACCGATGAATCTCAAGTGGTTTCTGAACCACATCTAGTACCCTTACCCAATATCCATTCCCAAATCAAGAATCGAACCCATGGCCTTTTCCCTTAGCATATGCTGCAATAAAAAATTATATTCGGGTACCAATCTAGAATCCTAGGTAGGATGTGAGTACAAATCAGTTGGCCACCACCAGTGGTGTCTAAAACAAATCCAGTTTAAAAATTTTGTACAGTTATATAAATAAAATGGTGTAGAATTTAATTAAACAGTTATCACATAATCAAATATTCTTTTTTTAACCAGATAAACCCCCGAGTTTCCGAGAAAAATCATACCCCAATACCTACTTTGGACTATTTTGGAATCTGAATAATGAAAAGTTTTTAATTCATAATTTAGTAAACTAATGGTATTTCATAATTCACTTCATTTAAGCTTTTTTAAAACACCTAATTGGATCCATAGTCCAATTCCAACAATTTGGGTCTAGATCGTCATTCCTAGGACACCATGGGATTCAAAACTAGTAGACCATGTCCCACACAGGTTTATCACTATCAGATTCAAAAATAATAGACCGCATCCTGCTCTCATGAACTTTGGGAATAGCAGACGATGTCCCACACACATTCATCAAACTGTTTATCACTACAAGTTTCAAAAATAGTAGACCATGTCCCACCCATGTTATCTTTATAAATATCGGACCAGGTCCCTCTCTCATTTATCAAAAAATCTTATATAACACACACACACATGTAATTATATATATCACCAACATCATAAAAGTCACTATATCACATCAATGAAAATTAGTCAACAATAATACTCTATTTTATAGTAATTCTCATTAAATAATTTGATAATTAATTAATCACACCCATACATTAATTAATTCAATAATTAATTAATAACATTTGCTCTATTAATTAATTCAACAATTAATAAAATCCAATTATAAAAATATAATATCTCATAATTAATTCTATGATTATTTATCTAATTCTCAATCTCGATATCCCATAATTAATTTAAAAATTAATTATTCATTTCATAACGTTAATATCATATAATTAATTCACCAATTAATTATTTAATTCCAAATATTGATATCACATAATTAATTCACTGATTAATTATCTCAAATATGTATCTTAATATCACTTTATTAATTCACTGACTAATTATTACAAAATCCCATAATTTCACAATTTAGTTATTAATGAATTTACCAAAATGAATTAGTTTAATCAAGAACATCGATTTCTAAACAACCCTAGAAATTCTAAAATTTTCATACATGTAATCAAAATTATGACTGTGGTATTTGAATATTAGACCACCTACATCAACTTGTGGATGAAGGATTGCTCAATAGAAATACCTAAAATTGAGCGTTACAATAACGTACAATGAGATTCGATTCTATATCCCTAAATCAATATTAAATAATTCATGTTATCTATGATCTAGATATATATCTATAAACCTTGATATATATTATTTAAATCTAGATATACATCTAGAAAATATAGCAGATAACTACCCCCAAATGAAAGAGAGAACAAATTAGGATGAATGATAAAGTAACAGGGCATGATCCACATATCGGGAGGCATGTGAATCTTCAATATGTTCTTTTAATCATGAATATTGGAGGTCATATGGCCCTTTAATCCCTCTTTAAATCTTTTAAATCATCAAAACTGAGTTGGTCAATGTTTGGGTTAAATAGGGGATGTTTTGGGGGTTGAGGTGGATTAAAAACTAATTTTCTTGCTTTTTAAAATATTTTTCATAGTTTCCATTGTATGGGAACATTGTTTTCTCAAACTGTGTGCAAACAGGGCATCCATTGTTTTTGGGTTGCATGGATTCTCTTTTTAGGGAACAAGGTTTGAAAAACCATGTGACGGCCGTGTGAACCCCCACTGGGTGTACGATTTCCTAGGTCGGGGCGCATAGTTTTCTCTTACCATTAATCAACTATGCACAACCCTATTATCTTCCATTTTTCCCAATTTCTGCCCAACCACAACATCAATTAAAACCCAAAATATTTACTCAACATATGGATAAAAATTACCTAAAAATCATCTAAGTCAAGTCTAAAAAGGTTCAGGATCTTAAAATCTCCCCACCTTATAACAATGCATCCTCGAGCTATAATTCCATTCTTCACTACGATTTCAAGCAAAAAACGATAAGACCATTGAGCACTTATATCTACTTCCATCACCGAAGTCTCCTATAATGCATGTCCATGTTTCCATAATACCTGAACTATTGGCACAATCCTTTCCCACAATACATTCTCACTACAATCTAATACATGTATCAAATTCACCTCAAAGGACATATCTACATTGATATCAATGTCATCTACATCTATCACATGAGAAGGGTTGGGGTGATAATTTCATTGTTAGGACACATGGAAACATCATGCATAACACTGTATTTCTCTACAAGATCCAATCTATAGGCCACCGTCCTGATTCTCTCCACAGCCTCAAATATTATTATGAATCTAGGTTCCAACTTGCACTGTCTCCATATCTTGTAGTGACCCAACCTAGGTGACATCGTAAGGAATACACGATAAACCTCTATCATTTCTAGGGGTGCCTCTATCTATTATCATATTAATTCTACCTATACTGATCCATAGCCATACATTTCCAAATCAATTTCACATGCTCCAATGTATCCTATAGAAGACTCGGTCCCAATAACTCTGACTCACCAACCACCATCCAGCATAGTGGTGACCTACATGACCTACCATAAAGTGCTTAATATGGTCCCATATATATATATATATATATATATTTTTCCTGATAATTATTTATATAAGAAAAATCCACTACATCTAATTAATTCTCCCAAGACCCACAAAAGTCAACAAAACAAACCTTCCACATATCCTCAAGCACATGTATAGTATTCTCCAATTTCCCTTTTTCTATAGGTGAAAGGTCATACTCAATAATACATTTGTACTGAGAACCTTATGCAAGAACTTCCATAAGTGTGAGGTGAATCATGATTCATTATTTGAAACTGTATTTTGTGGAACCCTGTTTAAAGGGACTATCTATTGATTATAAAAATATCTCTGTTGCTCCACTAGGAAAGTCTCTCATATAGTCAATAAATGTGTTTATTTCGTCAGTCTATCCACAATAACCCAGAAATAATAATTCTTCTTTGGTTTCTTCTGGAGACCCACCACAAAGTTCATGGTCATGTCATCCCACTTCCACTCTGGAATGGGTAATGTCTATAGCAAGCCTCCATGTCATTGATGATCTGTTTTCACCTACTGATTGGTGTATCATCGTGTCATAAACCCTTCTATCTCCTTTTTCATTCTCGGCCTCCAAAACTATCATCATAGGTCACAATACATTTTGGACACACCTTTATAAACTTCCCACATTGGTTCTTGAAATTCCTATATCATCTCCCTTCACTTCCTTGTAGCCACAACAAATGATTCCTGGCATAGATGATCTAATCATCATCTATTATCCTATATAAAGTTCTCTCCCCACCTTCAAGGATGACCTTCAAGTCAAAAACTCTAAATCCTCATTCTATATTTCCCTGATCCATCTGAAAAGTTTGGAATCCATTGAAACAAACATGATATTCACATTATCTTGACTCTCCTGAACCACAACATGCATCTCATCTAGAAATATCATCATCATACACTAAACACTATACTTATAAACCACTTGAGACTGAGTTTTCCTACTCAATGAATTCGCAAAATTATTCCCCTTTCCTAGCATATATGCTAGCCAAAAATCAAATGACTGCATATACTCCACCCATCTACACTTCTAGAGACTCAAATCTCATTATAAAAATATATACCTTAAACTATTATGATCCTTATACACAATAAATATTTATCCCAAAATATAATTCCACTAAAAAATGTGAGCATAAACCAATGTTTCTAAATCAAGGTCATGTGAAAGGTATTTCCATTCATGTGTCATCAGCTTCCAAGACCCATATTCCATAACTCGATTTGTTACCTCAAAATATCCCCAAGTCCAATCCCGTAAGCATCACAATACATCATATAATACACACGTTACTCAGGTAGGATTAAAATCAGTGTCGATGTCATATACTTATTCAACTCGTGGAAGGCCTTCTCTCATTCTTCTGATGAATTAAACATTTTCCCATTTTTGGTAAATCTTGAAAGTGATGCTGCCAAATTGAAAAATTCTTGGATGTATCTCTAATTAAATCCTACTAACCCCAAAAGATTCAGATATCAAAAAAATTCTTGGGATACTCCCAAGACAAAAATTCCTGAACCTTCTCTATATCTACTGACACACCTTCATCGAAGATAATGTGTCCCAAAAAGTGTACCTGATAGTTCAAAAACATACACTTATATAGTTTGGAATATAGATGATTCTATCTCAATGTACTTAGTACAATGTCAAAATGTTGGGAATGATGTATATGAGTGTTTGATTACACCATCATGTCATCCACAAAACCACCTCAAACTGATCTAGGTGCAGATTAAATATATTTTTCATCATGCCCATAAACACTTCTAGTGTATTCATCAACACAAATGGTATTATGATGGACTCTTATAGGCCATACCTATTTCTGAAGGCACCCCTATATATGTCATAAGTTCTAACTCTTAGCTGATGATACTCCTATATCAAGTTGGTCTTCAAGAACACACAATATCCCTTTATCTAGTCAAATATATCATTGATACATGGAAGAGGATTCTAGTTTTTTACAGTCGTCTTGTTCAACATCTAGAAATCGAAAGACAAGAGTAAATTCACATTCACCTTCATTGTAAAAAAACACAGGTGTACTGCAAGGCGATGAACTCGAATAGATAAATCCTTTATTATTCATCTCTTCAAACTAAGTCTTGATCTTTTAAATCTTTATCATGGCTATTATATATAGTGGAATACACATTGGATCAGCCCCCAGCATGATCTCAATAGTTAATTCCACATCTCTCTTATGTGATAGAACTAAAAATTATTCATGAATTAAATGTTGAAATATTTCCTCTATTGGTGGAAATAAATCTTTCTTAACACCTCTTTCATCTAGTAATTAACTAGATACATGGGATTTCATCTCTAATAGTTGCTGATTAATTGGCCCGGCTCAGCCTTCTTGGATATCCCACTCTCCACAATGAATATAGTGGCCAATATTTGGAGACATAAAAGTCAATCTCATCTGTTAAAAATAAATTTGGGCTTAGTATGATACCAGCCAATCCATCCCTATGATTAGGTTGAAACATGACATGTAAAGAATATAGAGATCGTGGTGAAAATGATACTCCTTGATCTCAAGATAACTTCTCTTGCACATACATATATCTCTAGTTTGTGCTCCCAATAGTGTATATATTGTCATAACCCACTCTGAAACTACACATCTAGGATAAAACCATTTACAAGTATTGTATATATAATGTAATGAGAGGAATTATTATCAAATAAGGAACTTGATAATGTAGAAGCTACCAAAATATTGCATCTCATTATTTATGGTCCATCCTCATTATCCACAAGTGTGGGATTCACTGCATGTAACTGTCATTCCCCCATTCCTTGTGATGTATTTTGACTCCCCTGAGTTGATCAACTTTTATAATATAAGATCTCCTACCTAGAATCACAACATCCACTACCTCTACCACCTCTTCTAGTAGAACTCTCGCTTCAAGGCTAATATGGCATAGAAGATCTCATTATCGCAGCCTGGTTAGGTCTAGAACTTACATAACTAACTATCTATCATGTGTTCCTTCATATCCTCTATAGATATCATATATTTCCAAATCCTCATCATTTCATTAGTGGTCAGGGACAATGTTTTGGAAACTCTCTTGTCCTACCACAATGGTGGTCAAACAAATGAGTAAGGTCATGTGCAACCGATCCCACATCTTATAGATTCTGCTTCTCACTGATCTAGATAACATTGTAATAGCGATGATTCCTACTCTCATAAGGTATACCCCATAATCATGATGCTTTAAACACTATTCCTATATTGGAATCCTCCATCAGGTTCCCCTCAGTTATGATAGCATAATCTATCACCTTAGAAAACATGTTTAAACCAAAAAGGTTAACTTGTAACTCAATAACACCGTTAATTCCAACATGAAAGTTTCTCTTCATAGTTATATCATCACCTAACAATGCTAGAAAAAACCATTAAAAATCTTTGAAGAGCACCACATATTCCATCATGGACATCCTCCCCTGATTCAATCTCATGAACTCAGCTTCTCTCTCATGTCTTAGTGTCTCTCTTCTAAAGTGATCTAAGAACTTCTCCAAAAATTCCTTCTATAGAATACCACCATCCTATCCATTCTACACATGAATGTCCCACCTGTTCTTCACTTATCCACATAGTATATATATGGACAACCTGACTAACATATCAGTAGGAGTATCCAAGGGGTCAAGTATCATCTTTATGGACTCAAGCTAGAGCTCATCTCCCTCGGGTCCACCCTCTACTTTAAAAGTTAGATGGTTCTACAATTGAAACTCCATCATCAGTTTAGACATTCTCTTCTCAACCCGCCTAGGGTCTCTTTCTATTAATTACATTTAGTAAGTGAAGTTCTCTCAGAATTTCCCCCTGCTTCTTTACCATGTAGTATTTGTTCCTTAGGTTCCACCATTGGAGGATCATTTACTACCTTATCCTCTGGACATCCTCTCTAGAATCATCATCATGGAGGCATAACTCTATAACTCCAAACACACACCTTATTTAATAGTTGACAATGTTAACACATTTATGAAAAATGAAAATCATAATGACTCACAACAAGAATTTTTTCCCAAGTCTTGTGATATAGTCATTAATGAGATGTTATCCCTTCATTTAACCATCCTACACCTTGGTATTGGTTAATAAGGATAAACATGTTCTCATTATTCACATTTCATTACAAACCCATATATTCACATTTTTAATTATTTTACTATTATAAACATCATATTGGGAACCATTTTCAATTTAATTTCACAAGAAATAAAAATAGTTCAAGTTTAAAAACATACCCATAACCCATTTTCCATGCCATCCTAAAATGATTCATGTCACAATTTCCTTTAGTACCTGTAACGATGAAGGTAAACTCAACTCTCATGGCCTATTTGGCCATAAGTCAATTATCAAAAACAATAATCATATCACACAACAAGTGTGTCACGCAAGGTGAAATAATACTCAATTGTAAAAAAAATAACAATAACAACAATCCCCACCCTAGGTACTTGGGTTCTCCCCCGTACATAGGGTATATACTCCCATAAATAGGCACGTAACTAAGGCTTAAATATTCCTTGTCTCTTGTATTACTTTTCAAAATAGTAAGGATAATGAAGAGGAAAAACAATTGGGCTATGTTTCCACTTTTTAACATCCCAACCCGAGTACCACGCACTGATGCCCAGAGAAAGTCAATCACATAACCTCAAGCATGCCTCCCCATATGATAGAGACTGTCAACTAGCAGGGAGTGTCTGGTAAGTCAATCATGGAAAGACAATAACCTCTTTTATTAGAGGAATACACCTGTGGAAATAAATAAACAATAGTGGAAGCTTATATAATCATAACAATACCAATATCTCAAGATAAACAGAGCATGAAATAAAATATTCAACTAATATAGAAAACATGCCATGCTAAAGTAGTTTTCAAGTGTCTATAGTGAAAACTAAAAATAAAGACATTGACAACTCCCAAGAGGGTCCCAAACCACATTTGGTTTCTTTATCCAATCTTCATTGCCAAATCAGAAATCTAACCCAATGCATTTTCCCTTAACCTGTCATGAAACAATAATGTATATTCAGGTACCAATTAGGCAGCTTGAGTAGGCTATGAGTACAAATCAATAGGCCACCACCAATGGAGTCTAAATCAAATCCAGAAATAAATAAGTAAAACTATTAATTAAATGGTTATCACATTATCAAATATTTTTTATTTAACTACATAAAGCCTCGTGTTTCGGAGAAAAATTGTACCTAAATATCTACCTCAAATCATGCCAGATTCTAAATCATGTCACTTTTTTAAATCAAAATTCAATAAAGTAATGTTCTTTAATTGTCCATTTCATTTAAACTTGTTAAAATGTCTAATTAGAACCATATTCCAATTCCAACAATTTGGGCCTAGGTGTCATAAATAGGATCTCATGGGATTCAAATCCAGCATACCATGTCCCACATAGGTTTATCGCTATGGGATTGGAAAATGGTAGACCTTGTCCTACTCAAATGGGCTTCGGAAACAGCAGACTGTGTCCTATATAGATTCATCAAAGAGTTTCTCACTATGGGGTTCTGAAATAACAACCCATGCCCCACTCATGTGGACTTTGGAAAAAACAGACCATGTCCCGATCTCATTTACCAAACATTCATATATATTACACACACACACACACACACACATATATATATATATATATAACCAAAATCAAGAAAATCACTATATCACATCAATCAAGATTAATAAAAATTAATCCTGTACTTTTCAATCATTCTCAGTAATTAATTTGATAATCAATTAATCACACTCATACCATTAATTAATTCTACAATTAATTAATCACATCTATTATATTAATTAATTCAACCATTAATAAAATCCAATTCAACAATTACAATATATGATAATTAATTCCATGATTAATTATCTAATTCTCAATCTCAATATCTCATAATAAATTCCAAATTAATTATTCAATTCATAACATCAATATCACATAATTAATTCACTGATTAATTATTCAATTAATAACATTGATATCACATAATTAATTTACCGATTAACTATCTCAAATAATTATCTCAATAGCACATAATCAATTCACCAAATAATTATTCCCATATCCTCCAATTGCACAATTCCATTATTAATTAATTTACCATAATTAATTAATATAATCAAGAATATTAATTTCTAAATAAAAAAATCATTTATACAATTTTCATACATGTAATCAAAATAACGAGTATGAGATTTGAATAGTAGAACACCTTCCTCAGTTTTTTCATAAAGGATCTCTTAATGGAAATCCCTAAAACTTAGTAGCATAATGATATAGAAAGGGTTTTGGATCAATAAAACGAAATAAATATTAAAAAAATCAATATATCTTAGATCTAGATGTATATCCATAATCCAAGATCAAAATTCTTTAAATCTGGATCTAAGTCTAGAAAAAATAGGAGATAACGACCCCAAAATGAAGGAGATAACATTGGAAGATGAATGAGAAAGCAACGAGGCAATATCCACTTATCGGAAGGGATGTGGATCATTGATATGTGATTCAAATTGAAAAGAACGATGGTCGGAAGGACTTGGAATACCACTGGAAATCTCTAAAATCATTAAAAACTGAGTTAGTCCAAGATTTAGTTCAATGGGGGATGTTCTAGGGGTTCGGGTGGATTAAAAACTAATTTTTGGGCTTTTTAAAATATCGTACATGTTTGCCTAATAGGGGACACACGTTTTTACTTAAAAGTGTTCCAATCATACACCCATTATTTTTAGGATCGTGGTTTCTCTTTTTAGGGTTCATGGGTTGAAAAACCATGCACCAGCCATGTGAACCCCCACTATACAAGGTTTCACGGTTTCCATGGATGGGGCACACAATTTTCTCTAAATATGTTCCAACTATGCACAACCCCATTTTCTTCCACTTTTCTCAATTTCCACCCAACCACACCCAATGTAAAACCCAAACAAATACTCAACTCAATCAAAAAAGGTAGATTAAATCTTATCCATGTCAGCTCCAAAAAATTTTGGGATCCTACATAGTGGTATATTCTATAGAGGAAGCAAATACAGGCCTAGTGACTATGAGAGGTATCATCATTATAGCTTCATCATTAATGACTAATTTCATTGATACTGTTGCATCTCATTTGTTTATTTCAACCTGTATTGTCATTATGATTAATCTTCCAATTGATCTTTTATCTTACATGATGGATATTACTATACCTATTGGAATGAAGAGAGAGTAAGATCTATGTAGTCCTACTTGTGTTTTTTTGATATTGGGTATTGATATTTCTTCAGATTTTGTGATTCTCAAAAGGAAACTTCTTCATGTCATATTTAGTATGGATTATCTAATTTAAAATAAATAAAATATTTATTTTTATATTGATGAGTCTCCTTTACTACACCTGATGGGGTGTACAATATATTTTAAGGAGATTGGGATCCAAGGTCGAGTAGAGATGTCCCTTCTTACCAAAAGTTGGGGAATGTAATATCTATGTTTTCTTTTTTATCTGGAGCTAAAATCCTTGATTTGTGATTTCACTCTTGTTGTCTTCAAGTTTCCAAATTTTTTTCCTTATGAATTCTATAGTTTACCACCCGTAAGGGAGGTGGAGATTTATATCGATTTACTTCCTGGTACTCAACCAGATTCTATTTCAAATTACCACATGGAACCAGCTAAAATAAAGTAGTTTAAGAGTTAGCTATATTATTTGTTAGAGAAAGGATTTATATTGATGAGTGTATCACCTTGGGCAGTGTTGGTTCTCATTACTAAGAAGCTGATGGGTTTCTTTTCCTTTGTGTTTATTACCCAAAACTCAATCGAGTTACGGTAAATAACAAGTATCTATTTACATGGATTGATGATCATTTTGACCAGTTTAAAGGTTCAAAGTTGTTCTTGAAGATTGATATTTGATCTGGTTACCATTAGTTGAGAATAAAATAATCATAAATTCAGAAAACTTTCTTTCAGAGGACGTATAGCCCCTATGAGTACCTTTTCATTCCATTTTATCTATGTAATACTCCTAAATTCATCATGGATTTAATGAATTGTATTTTCCATGAGTATCTTGATACTTTTGTGGTGGTCTTTGTGGATGAGATCCTTGTTTACTCTATGTATATGGAGGATCATGTTGGTCATCTGAGAGAAATTATATAATTCTTGAGAATCGCTAACTTTATTCCAAGATTTGGAAATGTGATTTCAAGATTCTCGAAGTGAATTTAATAGGACTGATGGTGTCATAACATGGTACATTAGTTGATTATGAGAAGGTGAAGGTTTTTATGACATGAGAGAAAACATATAATGTTTTTTAGATTCGTAGCATCATGGATTTAGCTAGATATTATCACTGGTTTGTAATGGACTTATCAAATTTTGATTCTCCAGTGACTTCTCTAACTCATAATGGAGTAAATTTTTCTTGGGTTAAAAAATTTCAAAGTTATTTCATTGATTGAAAAATTATTTTGACTACTACACCAGTGTTGACTCTTCTAGAGGGCAGGGAGCGCTATGTGATCTTTTGTGATGCATCATGTTTGGGATTGAAATATGTTATTATGTAGTATTATCATGTCGTTTCTTATTGATCTAGATAGCTTGGTCCACATGAGAATAATTTTCCATCCCATGACCTTAAACTCACAACTGTGATGCATGCACTTAAGAGTTGGAAGCATAACCTTTTAGGATAATATTTTACCATGTATGTGGACCACAATATCTTGAGTTATATCTTCTCTCAAAAAAATTTCAATCTCCAACATAGGAATTGGGAGGAATACCTACTATCATTTGATATTAAAATAACCTATACCTTTGGGAAAGGGAATGTCATCATAAATTCTTTGAGAAGTAAACACCCAACCCAGGCTATGAGAGAATCATAGGAAGAGTGGAACTTGATGGATATTTTTTCATAGTTGTATATAGGATCATTTGAATTAGCGGTTGAGGTTTCTTTTTATAGTTTTCAGTTGACCTTCAGTCATCTATATTTGATTCATTAGGAATAATAAATTCATGATTAGATTTTTAGAATTAGAGAATATTTTTATTGGGGGAGACTACTACAGACTGGTTGTTCTCTATGAAGGGAATTCTATGTTATTATAATCATTTTTTGGTACCATTATCAGTCACGAAATCTTTGATAGGGGATTTCCATAATTCCTAATGGGATGTGCACCTAGAAACCACTAATATGTTCTATCACATTCGGTGTAAATTCTGGTGGCCAAGATTAAGATGAGGAATTCATGGTTTTGTCTCCAATTGTTATACATGTCAAAAGGTTAAGGCTGGTCACCAAAATCTCTCAGGTTTGGTTCATCCACTTCCAGTTCTGACTTGGATATGGTATGATATGTCTATGTATGTTTGGGTTGGGTTTCCACATACCTATATAAATAAGAATATGATATAGGTTTGATCGATAGGATAGCCAATTTGGCGCACTTTATACCCATTCATGAAATAACCAATGATGAAGTGCTATGAAATATATATATGAAATATATTTTTTGTTTCCACATAGTTCCATCAGCTATAGCCTCTCAGAGGGATCCTCAATTCACTTCTCACTTTTGGAGAGGCCTTCAATAGGCACTATAATATCAAGTCCATTTGACCATGACGTGCCATCAACATTTAGATGGCCAAAGATAAAGATCAATATAAATTCTTGAGGATATGCTTCACGCATGCATTCTCGACTTTGGTGGATCTTGGGATGACCATCTGGGACTGGTTTTTCTTTCCTATAATAATATTTACTAGTATACGATCATAATGTATCCTTTTGAGGCCTTTTATGGTCATCTATGTAAATGTTTGTTGTGTTGGTTAGAGATTGGTGAACATTTCTTGGTTAGACATAGCTTGGTTCAAGAGACAACAACAAATATTCATCTGATTCATTAAATGATGTTAAAAGAATAGATTTTTTATAAGTCATATGATGATCCTCATTGTAGACCATTGAAATTTTTAGTCAGTCACCAAGTGTTCTTGATAATTTCAGGCCATTTGGGTCATCGATGACTTGGGAGGAAGGGGAAGCTTTGTCCTCATTTTGTGGGACATTTTGTGGTTGTTGAGAAGGTGGGAAATGTATATTTACAATTATAAATCCCACCATATCTAACATATATACATAATGTGTTCCATGTATCTCATCTACAAAAGTTTCGTTCTAAAAATCACATCTAATGAGCTAGAGTGGTCTTCATGTTGAACCTGATTTATCAGTGACTAAGAATCCAAATAGGATAGTTGATTCTAAAACCAATGTACTTAATGAAAGGATTATTTCTTTGGTTTCAGTGCTTTGGAATCATGTTTCTGATACCCATAAGGCGTGTGAGAGGGAGGCACTAATGAGGGAGTGTTGGACTCATATTTTTTGACATGGAAGATTCTTAATAGGCTTTATGGGGACATACAATTTCTATGGTGGGGAGGTTATAACATCATGTTACTGTTCTTGGGTACACCTAAACCACTAATTTGAAAATGATTTGGTTTTTTCTAATTTAGGTGTGATTAGGGTAAAATATTTGAAAATTTTAAGGTATTTTGGGTCATTCACAGTTGTCGTATGATTTTTTTCCATACCTTTCACCCACCAAGTAGAAACCGTAGAACCCTATAGTAGGGGGTTCACAGTTATGGCACATGGTTGTTCTAACCATGAATCCCTTCTAATTATACACTAATATAGTCTAATATTAATTGTCTATATGTTAATATTACTATATTTTAATATCCATTAACACCAGTTTCAGTCCATTTTATAAATTGAACTTCATTTCACAACATTGTGCAATTCATGTTTAAAGTGAAAATTTTGGCCCAATTAATCATCTATTTGTGGAAAATTATATATTAATTATTTGAATTTGATATTTTTTATATGATTTTTCATTTTTATTAGAAAATTTTTCTTTTTAGGATAAAATGATGAATCATAATGGAAGATGGAAATTTCACTCAATAAACGCTGAAATTTATGCACAAATCTAATGGCCATTAGGCTAATCAAATAAAATTTGACCCCACTAGTAAATCCCAATGAAGCTAAAATTTTAAAAGTAGAAAAATAAAATTATGGGAATAATTTATTTAAATAGTGAACATATTTAATTTTGATTTTTTCAAGGATATCCAAGGATCCAAAGTTGACATTTAATTTGTGGGCTATATTTGAAGGCCCGTAACATCATCCCAACATTTTTAATTATTACATACGAATGGATGGTCAAATTTTCATGAACCTTTTATAGATATTATAGGAAACCTGGATGAATATATTTCTCTTGTACGACCATCATATATTCTACCATATTAAATACCATATTTTTACTCCAAATAGGGGGATGAATCTAGTCTTAATTTTTTGGTCAACATTCAAAAGTTTAATTTCTTTTGATTTCTCACCTTCCTTTTGACTCACCTAATTAATGGGGAAGTAATTTATTAATGTTTGTTAGACCCTACAATCCTAATATGCCAATATAAGGAGCTGTTTGTCAATAGATTTGAGGATCGATGTTTTATTCTTTCAATTGTAATTTTATGCTTTAATTTTGTAATTTCATCGTCATTTTTTCTCATGAAAGATTTTCATTAACATTCATTTCATATAAAAAATTCTTCATCACTATTTCATTGTATTCTTAATTTATTCTTTAATTTTAATTAACATGTTGATAACATTGAATCATGGTGTGAATTTATTTACACCATCAATTGTAAAATTCATCAAACAATATTGGATTGTTTGTTTTTTTTGTGCTTTTCTTCTTCAATTCCACCCTTGCAAGTCTAATTACCACTTACATTAGTAGAATAAAATCAATGAAGGGATAAACCTCTTATGGTTTGATACAAGGGAGAATAATGGAATTGAATTAGATGTTATTTTATGATCTTAAATTCTTAAATTAGTTCATTATTTTTTAGAGTTCAATCCAATGAGTTACTCTCTTCTTCATCTTATTCAACTTAAAAAATGACACATTTTGGGTTCTAGTATGATACAATTAGTTAGAGTTATCATTAAATTGATCTTCTTAGTAAATTGTTTATTATCCCTGGAATTTGGTAGGGATTAAATTAGTTAATAATGATTGTAATTATCTTGTTTTGTGGATACATCTTGAATTAGTGATCTGAAATGTTATATTAAAAGAAGTTCATTTCATCCACCCCAAGTGATAACATAAGATCAAATCATTCTATAAAATTTAATTAAAATAAGTATATAAAAAAATTTAATAATCTACTCATTTCAAACCCAAGATTTCCACTTCATATAATAGAATGTATGTTTCATTAGGTTTCTTGTTAGGACCCTATGGATTCGATAACACAAGTTTTACTATAAGAGACAACTTACACCATGTAACCTGGGTAAATTTGGGAGAAATAAAATTTTAGAACTGTTATTGGTGATCCAATTAAGTCATATTATAAGATCATTCTATTCTCCCACAATTCCCTATTGTCCTCCCATTTCTCTTATCTTTTCCCATTCTATTTGTGTGTGTCCTGAAAATATCAAATCATAATATCTTTCTAATCCAATAGATTATCACCAAAATTACCCAATTAGAAACCCATAATAGGATAAAATAGACAATAAATATTGGGAATTACCAAAATTGTGGAATTTCATTAATAACCACTTTAATGATTACCCCTCTCCGGATAACATGTACAATCATTTGGATGATGGCTGTTTAAAGGATCAATTTCATTCCCTCTCAATAATAGTTGAAGATATAAATCATATGGATTCCCATGATGTCCAAAATAAAATCCTACCAAATAACTAACAAATATATATAAAAAATTACCAAATTGAGAAAATGAATTCGGGAGTTTCATCTTTGAGATCATAACTAAAAAATTGAAATTGTTATAGACCCCATTCCAACTCAGACTATCCCTTCCTCAATATTGATAGAAGAATATTGTTACACACGAACCCCTCATTATGTTATTAAATATCCATAATTATGATTTGGGATAACTAAATAATATAAAGGAATTTTTTTAATAGTCTTTAAATCGGGAAGAAATTGATTTTTTGGATTCAAAAGGGGAAAATTTGATATAATGGATTTATTTTCACGAACATTCAACCATTTTCAATTTTCTAGACCATTGATCACTAAACCATTAGGATAACTCAATAACATTGAGTCCATACCCACTCTAGTCATTCAAATGTAAAATTTTTGGGATGAATCATATATTAAAATGGAAGAAATTCTTCCTAATTTTTTTCACAAGAAACAGATTTTGATTCAAATTTATAGGTTTTTTAGGAAATTTCAATCCAACCAAACTCAAAATTATTGTCCTCTAATCCCCACTAAATTATCCATTAATAGGTGATAACCAAGAAATTATGGTAGTAATTCATTCTTCTCTTGAAACCAATACTGTATGAATGATCATTAATTTCTTAGGTAAGACAAGAAAACCAACTATATCAACAATTTCTGATATCTCATGGATCTTCCCACTTGTTATAGAACAAATAATTATACGTGAACAAAAAATTTAAACAAATAATAAATCAAAATATCGTAGAAGAGTAGAATTATGGGTTCATTAAATCATTGAATGCTTGTATTGGGTATGTTGGGGGGGGGGGGTCCAAGTTGAGCTAAAGACATTAAACTAAACACTTCCCGAGTGGTAACCCTAATTCTACATTTTATTTATTTAAATAATATATTTTTTTGTTTTTTTGTATTTTTAGGGGAAACCCCTTGGAGTTTCCACCACGATCAAATGTATCTTGTGTGTGAGATCTAGCAGCTGAAGTATATAAATATTTACAAATAAAACCCAAGCACTCTAATGGTCAAACCCAACCAACATTCATCATTGATAAGTCTACTTAGGACCTTAAGCTGAAGTGATCAAATTATTATTGATGGGTCATCAAATTCAAACCAGGCAGTGTTGTTCCATGATTTAATTTCAAATCACATCTCCCCATATTAATCCTAATTCTAATCTCTATCTTCTCTTCCTATTTCAATACTAAGGTTACTGTCATTCTAATTTGGGGGAGTGAAAATCTGGGATTTTGAAAAAAAATTATGATTTTATGTAAAAAAATCAATTCAATTCAATGAAAAAAATTAAATTAATTATCCATGTATGAAATAATGTACACTAGGAATCATAATAACTTAATTTCAAATGATTTTGAATGCCTTGACCGTGATTTTAATGCACGTTTATGTTAGTGAGAAATGTTTTTTGAAAGTGTCATTGTCTGATGTAATTTTTCAATGTTTATATTTTCATCATTTTAATTAAAATTCCAAAAATGAATGTCAATTGTATTTTGGGTGTAATATTTACTTCTTGGGCCCACTAACACCAAAAAAGGCAAGGGAAGTGCTGCCCTTTATCAGCGCTAAACCGAAAGCATTAATAAAGGTATATGCCTTTATCAACGCTAGTTAAAAGCACTGATAAAATGTAACTTTATCAGCACATATTTTAGCTCTGATAAATGTTTTTATTATTAATTTATATAAAATTATATTATTTATAATAAAAAATAATGATTTTTGTATAGATTAACAATTATATACCAATATTTATAAAAATATACTCTTTATTGTTATAATTATTAATAAATAGTTATATATTTATCTTATATTCCATTTTAAATTAATATATAAGAATACTAATAAATTATTAAATATAAACCAATGTAACCTTAATCAGTGCTCATTGATAGAGCTGATAAAGGTATGTTTTATCAGTGCTAAAATAAAATCACTGATAAAACATACATTTATCAGGTCTTTTTCGGTGCGGATAAAGAGATACCTTTATCAACGCAAAAAAAGGGCTGATAAAATACCTATTTATGAGTTCTATAATTATAGTGCTGATAAATTCATATTTTATCACCGATTTTTTTGTGCTAATAATGGTATCTCTTTATACGCGCTAAAAAATTGCTGATAAATATATGTTTTATCAGCGTTTTTATTTTATCACTGATAAAAAAACATTTATCAGCGCCGCTGGTCAGTATAGTAGTATTTTACTTCTCTTAGGTTATTATATTCTTTTAGGGAGGCCTTCCTTTATGTTCTATCATTGGGGAAGATTGGTGAACCTACCTAATGTGAGTGTTCATGGATGAATCACATGCCATTGACAGAGCTAACTGATGGGATTCTTAGCAAGGGATATGAATATGGGCTTTTACATTATGTTTTACTAAAAATTGCTAATGGATCCCTTCAAACCAAAATGGATTATGTTCCTTCCTTTTAGTAGTTGTTGAGTTGTGTCATCATCCTTCTTTAGGTTGTAGGGGAGCAGGAATGTGTGATTAATTCAAAGATTCAATTAGGATATACTAGTTCTCCTTCAAGACATATGTGAGAATATAAATCCAATCCTATGTTTTTGTTGGGATATGCTAACATTCCACTTGAAGGGGTGTGGGGATATAGGCCTGGTATCATATAGAAATTTGGATATGATGTTACCTTGCTCGGCATTTATGGAAGCATGAATATGGGCTTACCCCTATGTGATATTTGAGATATTTCGATTACCACTTTCTACTAATTCTTCCAATATATGTTGACAAATATTTAAGACATGGGTGAGGATATAGGGTTGTTTTTATATTTCCTCCAATTGGTATTGATGGGATTCTATAATTTCAATAGGATTATGAGCATGTTTGTGAGTAGGAGTGGGTATATATACCTACTCTTTCCCCTCATCCACTTCCATAAGAAACTGGTTTAATTTATGAATGGGTGTGGAAATATGTGCGTTCCCCCAAATTTTTGTCAAGATATATGGGTAGGCTCATTTAGTTTGAATAGGTATATGATCCTACTCACTAGATACCACATGTTGTGTTGGAAAAAATATTATAGGGAAGTGGGGATAAGAACCTTTTCCCTATGATCAATAGATCATAATTCCTAGAGATACCTCCTAACTTCTTAGATCTAAGTGATTAGGGAAGGGGTCTACATTGTACTTCCCTCAACAGGCTTCTAAGGGTTAGTGGTCACATGATGTTAGCGATAGTGGTGATTGTTAAGAGCCCAACTGGGTGACCCCTGAACTGAGTTGAGTTCATGGATGACTTCATGATCCACCTTCCTAAGATAAGGAATATAATGATTATCATTCTCTAAGGATATAATTTTTGAATTAATTAATGGTGGTGGTAGGTTCCACTTGCTTTATTATAGATTCCCTATAATGGGGTGGGTTGTGAGGCTTCAACACATGAAGACCCCCATATGAAACTTCAAAAGTATGGATGGTACTGTGTTAGTGGTACCCCCTTATCATCATGTCGTCCACCTAGTTTTGAGGTCTCTGAATAGGTGATGTATTACTTTGTATCATGGGGGTCATAGATTTGGCAGAAATTGAAGCATGGGAACATCTAGTGGATGAAGAGACCTTCACTTTCGATTGAATGGAGCTCATAAGGGGTACCTATATACAAAAAATACCAAAAAAGGAATACTAATTAGTGAATTATTACAAATAAGTATATTCGATTAATCATTTTAACAAGTAAAGGATTCATGTTATATTAAAAAAAATTGGTTACATAGAAAACATGAAACAAAATATCCGGACATCCTAGGAACACCATTATATTCTCATTGAAGAATTCAAATTCGGTTCAATATTTTTTTGTATCTGACATGAAAATAAAATTTCATGACATGTGGGGAACCTAATTTATTTAGTTATTGAATAATTTCATGTTATTTTAATCATTTTTCTTTCAAATCAAAACAACATAGCCCAATTCTTGATTGTGAGGGGGATTGAGTATAGTAGCATAATATTTGTGTCATGTTATGATTCTTTTTCAGACAATTTCCAATTGGTTTATTCATATAACTATAAACACCTAATGTCTCACACATTCATAAGTTAGGCAAGGGAAGGATGTGAATGATCTCATGAGGAAGATGGATTCATGAGGATGGGTATGAAATATGAAGATAGTTTTAGAACTCAAGATGGAATATTACATATCCTATCGAAATAGGATTCGAAGTCTACAATGTTTAAGGAAAATAGTTTAAGGTTGTTTGAAAAGATTGTACCATGATTTTTAAAGTCATGTGATTAGGTTGTATGTGTCATGAAAGGTGTGATAACAAAGGATTGATCAGGGCTTAATCATTTGGGATATACTATCTAGAATAAACTTGGTGATTATACCTAGTAAGGAGGACCTCTTGGTTAGGGCTTACCCATTGTATGTTCATCTTTTATATTTTAAAAAGTTTGTTTAACTCGTTCTATCGAAGGTGGGTTCTATAATTTCTTGTTATCTTAAGGTGTTTTTAATCACAGTGCTTGTTGATTTCGGTTTTAGTGGGTTCTGGGGGTTTGTTGGATGTAGTAAATGGTGTACTTGGTTTTAGATTATTTTATTCTCATGGGATTCCCCTATTTTATGTTTTATTTTCAGTTGGAAATCTCGTCTATTTTGTTCCTCTCCTCTGCCACGAACGCACCTCTGATGTGTTCTTAACAACACCTTCGCGGTGAGTTTTCTCTTATTACTCATTGGTTTCCTCTTGTTCGCATGTTATTACTGTTTGATATTGATGGTTATAATGTGAAATGTATGGGCTAAAACCCCCAGGGAAAATCATGGTCATTGGTGGTCCTTGTTTGTTAACTAAATTAATTGCATGTTGGTTGGTTCTTGTTAAACATTTGAATATAAAAATTGGTTATTTGCAAATAATTGACTTATGAATGAACTCCCCGGGATGATAAAACTTATGTGACAACCTCTAAATTAAAAAACAAAATTGAATAAGGGATGCTTTGTAAAACCTAAAATTGTGACTGTTTAGTTTTTATGGTGTTGTGATTGTGAGAACGATTTTGTTTTTGTATGGTCTTGCGGTTGTTGGCATGATTTATATGTCATTTGTTTTTCATGTTGTAGTTATTCCACCATTGAATATCAATCCAAACTTTACCATTTCAATGGCACCACCACTTTGTTACTAGTGCAATTCCACTGAATCCTAGAAAACCACTTCTAGAGGACTCTATGAGACACTTTATGGTGTGAAGATGATGTTTTTCAGATTCTATATATTTTTAAAATACATGGTATATAGTCTTGTTAAATAGAACATTCTTTACCATACATGGATTTCATATAGATTGTAATGCCACACAACATTTATCTCTAAATTTACACCACATGACTCATCTTCTAACTCAAACTTGGAATAAGTTTCATTTTAAATGTTACATGTCATGTGAACCTAGGTCACACACAATGTATCTCCAATACATATACTTCAACATGAAACCATGTACATGACATGAAATAATTGTAGAACCATATGATATGTGTTTTACTTCACTTACACCACGTATAGATACCATAGGAACTTAATGTGTATAGACTATACACCCCTAGTGGTCATTTAAGTACTACACACAGTGTATTCCACAAAAAATGTAATGCATAGCCAGTGAGGTGACATAGTATGTATCTAAAGTACACGCCTTTATCTCAAGTTGTTCTATATGTCATTTATTTTCAAAGGAATCATGAATTCTTTGTAAGACTAACTTGGAATTAATTTGATATATGTCAGATTAAATCATGTATCTTATCCATACTTGATGTTCACCCTACTGGACACACCATGTATATGGATTTCACATGAGTTTAGAAATGGTAGTATACAACCCACATTGACTGAGAACCCTACACATTGTGTATCCATTGAAAAATTTGTGTGCTATGTTATTTTCATTATTATTATTTATTTTTCACTTAGATGATAGTATTTCATGTATGATTATCCCATTATAAATATCTTCTCATGTAGATCACAATAGTATAATTCCCTCATTCATTGGAAATTGCACATGATGTGGTTTGGATATTTTACCTATCTTCACTCTTCTTGAGAGTTGACAAGTGACAAGTGAGATGTTTGGAGAAAATATGGAGTATGGTACTCCCCCATGTTTCGGTGAAGATTCCTCCATGTATGGATTTTAGGTACTTCATGGAGATATACAAAAGATAGGGCACAGTCCCTCGTATATAGATAGTGTTCATGTACTTTCACATGTTTTTGGGTAGGATCCTCTATTTCATTGTAGAGGCATTTGTACCATGATTTATTTATAAAACCCAAACAATGCTACTTTATTAATTAAAACATAATATTAGGCAAGTTTGAGATCGAACCCATAAAGATGATGAATATGAATAAAGAATGGATGAATGCCAATCGGTTGATAAAATAGTATGAAGATGTCGTGAAAGAGTTTATCAAGTTTGTAGAAGATCATGCATGTGACGCTTCTCAAATCCTTTGTTTGTGTTTATGTTGTTGTTATTCAAGACAAATTAATCCAGAGGAGTTAGAAGAACACCTGATCTGTCACGGAATAGATAAAAGTTATGCATGTTAGAATAAACATGGGGAAAAATGAATGTAGGTAGTGGCTCGGATAACACGGCATTTTATGGATCATCTGATATGATTACAATCTTGAACAGTGAAGATGATTGTATGGGGGTGTGATTACAGATGTGAATGATGATGAAGATTGTATTGAGGAAATGACAAGGACAATTGAAGATGAACTTCGTGATTCCCAAAAAAATTTGAGAAGTTAAAGAGTTGTGCAAAAAAATGTCATTTTATGCGGGTTGCACTAAATATATAGCATTTGCAGCTGTACTAAAGCTGTATAATTTGAATGCAGGAAATGGGTGGAGTGACGCCATTTTTACGGAACAACGTTCTCTCCAGAATGACATGCTCCTAGAAGATAATGAACTCCCAAGACGAACATACGATGCCAAACGAATGCTACGATCGATGGGTATGATCTCTAAAATAATACATGCCTACCTGAATGACTGTATTTTGATTTGAAAGGACCATGAATCACTTAAAGAATGCCCAAAGTGAGGTGATTCTTGATACAAGAAAGATGATTCTAGTCCTATAAATGTTGTATGGTACATTCCAATCCTTACAAGGTTTAGGAACCTATATGGAATTGAAGAGACTGCAAGACAATTGACATGGCATGTAGATACTAGAATTAAAGATAGAAAATTGCATCACCTGGCAGGCTCTCCTTACTGGAAGAGAATTAATCCTTAGTATCTTGAATTTGGAAACGATCCGAGAAACCTTTTTCTGGTGTTATCTACAAATGGGGTGAATCCTTTTAGTTTTCAAAGAAGTAGTCACAGTACATGGCTAGTTATGTTGGTAAATTATTACTTACCACCGTGGTTATGTATGAAATAAAAATACATCATGTTATCTATGCTTATATCAAGACCAAAACAACCATGTAATGATTTTGATGTTTATTTGGCCCCATTGATCGAGGATTTAAAAATATCGAGGGATTTAGGTGTTACATTGTATGATGCTTACAAATTTGAAGATTTCACTTTGAAATCCAAGTTATACGGGATGATAAATGACTTTCCTGCTTATGGAAATTTTTCAGGATATAACATTAATGGAACTCAAGGGTGTCCCATTTGCGAACAAGGTACACAGTCAATTAGGTTGAAACATTCATCAAAACCCGTGTTTCTCGGACATCATATATTTCTACCCCGACGACATAAGTACCGATCTTGGACGACATCATTTGACGGAAGTTCAGAAATATAGATAGCATTGTCTTTACTAACAAGTGATAAATTGTTTGGGGAAGTATAAGATTTGGACACTACATTTGGTAAACCTTTTTCGAAAAACCTTACGAAAACTAGTTAGAAAAAGAGATCAGTTTTTTTTAATTACCATACTAGAATTGTCTGTATGTCAGCCAATTTCTTGATGTTATACATGTTGAAAAAAATGTATGTGATAGTGTCATCGGCACGTTGCTAAATGCACCCAACAAAACAAATGATGGAATTAAGGCTAGATTGGAAATAGTTGAGATTAGAATACGAGAAGAGTTGGCACTAGTGAAGGGTGAAAAACGAAAATTTCTTCCTCCTGCGGCTTACACTCTTTCCAGGCAAGAGAGATATCAGTTTTGAAACTTCTTGAATGAGGTAAAGGTTCTAGAGGGTTATTCATCAAATATCAAGAACATCATGTCAATGAGAAATTTAAAATTAAAGGGTCTGAAATCACATGACTGCCATGTTTTGATGCAGGAACTAATTCCTATAGCTTTACCTTTCATTTTTCCCAAGAATTTCTGCCATACATTAAAGAAGGTTTGTTTCTTCTTCAAAGCTATATGCAGCAAAGTTATATACCCGAAAAAATTTCTAACCATGGAAAGAGAAATTGTCATCATATTATGTGAATTGGAAATGTTATTCCCATCGACATTGTTCGATATGATGGTTCATTTGATGGTTCATTTGGTGGGAGAGAATTGACTATGTGGTCCTATACATTATAGATGGATGTACCCCATTGAACGGTATATGAATATTTTGAAAGGGTATGTCAAACATCGAAGTCTTCTAGAGGGTTGTATTGTGGAGAAATATATTGTTGAGGAAGATGTTGAATTTTGTACCGAATACCTATCTCGTGTGGAAAATGTTGGCCTACCAAAATCTCGTCACACTGAGTGGATTGAGGGTGAAGGAATTTCTCGAAGAGAGGTTGTCACAATCAATATTATAGATCGGGAGCAATCTCACCTTTACGTTTGACATAACAGTTTTGACGTTGAACCATATGTTCAAACCCACAAAGAAATTCTTAAGCATCTGAATCCTTCTAGGGATGAATAATGGATATCAGATAAAAATAATCAATAGTTTATAAGATGGTTTCAGAACCATATTTTTAAGCAGTTAGAAGAACATCCAGACTCAATTTCAGAACGACTTTAATGGCTAGTCGGAGGAGCAAGTGTGAATGTATAATCTTACAATGCTTATGAAGTTAATGGTTATACATTCTATACTAATGAACAAGATGAAGACAGTACCATGCAGAATAGTGGGGTTACACTTATGGCTGAGGTGGTGCATGTTTCCGGTGCTAAGGACAGAAATCCAATTTATATGAATATGTCATACTTTGGCATCATCAAACAAATATTGGATTTGGATTATATGAAATTAAAAGTGCCAATTTTTCAATGCAAGTGGGTTGATAACAGGAGTGTTGTTAAAATAGGTTAATTAGTGTTCATTGAAGTTGATTTTAGTAAAGAATGGGAGAAAGATGAACCATTTACAATGGAATCAAAGGCAGTACAAGTATTTTATGTTCCAGACCTCACAAACTGAAATTGGTCAACTGTTCTGTTATTGACCAAAACAACTGAAGGGTCAGATGAAAGTTCAATGGAGGATAACCCTTTTATAGGGACTTCACAATCATTTTCCAGCGGTCCAAATGTAGATGGATTTTTGTACATCTGAGGAGACCACAATGAAGGGATTTATATGGTCCATAGAGGAGTCAAATATCTTCACCATTTAAAGAAAAGAGAGTACAATAATCATGATATTTGTTTATTGTAATATACATTATGTTACGTTATGTTATTATCTGTATGTTCCTACTTTTATGTAATCTAAATTAAATATTAAACAACTTTTGATGATAATGACTTTTGCACCTGCCGATGCACCCAATCCCGAGGAACAAAAGGTCAAACAGCTGCTGGTGGTCCCAATGTAGATAAACAATAGGTTTATCAACCATCTACTGTTGGTCCCAATGCAGAGCGACAACAGGTTTCTTAACCTATTTTTGTTGGTCCCAGTGCTGAGGTAAAACAGGTTTCTCAACCTGTTACTGCTGGTTCCAGTGCTGATGCTAGCGCTCTAGAGAAACATATTGATGATACTTCTGAGGAAATGGTAGGAAATGAAACCCTAAAAGCAAAAAAAAACAAGAGTGTCGTAGTTTGATAGTGTGAGCCAAAATCTTTAAGGAAAAACAAAAGGACATCAAATTTGAGGTTGGGTGAAATAAGCAAGGCCAACATGTTAACCCCAATAGAGAAATATTTAGTAGATACATTGTAATGGTCACTCAAAAATGTGTACCAATTGATGTACAGTCGTGGCACCATGTTGTCACCATGATGAAGAAACTAATGTGGGAAGAGATTATAGTAACATTATGATATAATTTTTTTAAATTATTAAAATAAAATACCAAAACATTCACTTACTCTTCATCATCCATTTTAGAGTTCATTTATTGTATATTCCTCGCACAAGGAATATGTATTAAGAGTTTTAGGAATGATTCATAGAGGTTTCCGCACATTTTTAATGAAATATCATCTTAAATATGCAGAAGGGAAAATCAAGCCACACCCACCTCCTCTTTATGCATACTTAATATCCTTTGGAGCGTGGGATGCGTTTAGCAACCGTCGTAGGGAGAAGACTTTTATGTACATTGTGTGGGGTAATAAGTTATTTGATGTGGCTTATATTGAACACTTTGATTGACAGTTATTTATTTATGAAACAATAACTGAGTGCTGAAAATAAAAAATGCACAACAGAACCAGCATACCCTTACCGTAAAGCAAGGATGGGTACTGTTCACTTGAGAAAAAATTGGTACGTCTTTTAAATATACCGTACTACTTGTATGTGACATAAAAAACACCATAACCATGTTTCTCTGTTATATACAGATTGATGAATTGAAATTGAAATCCATATCCATCCCACTCTATTTGTTATAGAAGGAGGCTCGTGTAAATAACGATGGGCTACTGATATATTAAAACACACAAAATTTTTGGGAAACATGTGTAAGTATGACATAATATAAATTTGATTTTCTTTAAATCGTTATTACAATACAATGACTACTTATTTTTTTATATTGTCTATCTGAAATAGTCATAGGAATCGACAACAACTGCACTAGATGCAGACATACTTTCATCAGCCATGAAGCAGCTAGAACAGTATGGCTGCGTCAGAGGTGAGGGTTTTCGGGTGACACCCCGAACATATTTTCAAAAACAAAAACAAGTTGGGGATCACAATGAAAAAATGGAAAATCTTCATGAAAAATTATCTATTTTTAAATAAGAATTAAAATTCCAAAGATGTATGATAGAAACATTGATGGGGGAGAGGAAAAGAGAATAAACAACTCAAAAACAACCCGTGTGTGACGATCCCGCCCCACCCCCCACCAGCTTTGAGGCAATCCATTCCCCTAAAACCAGACTTAGCTGAGGTAATCAATGTTTTAATAATTTTTTATGTGAAATGTGATTCACATAGACACTGATACAATTCTTGTACTAATATTCTACAGGGTGAAAATGACTGTGATTTATATCTATCAACTCCCACATATCCCCTTGTAGCGAGGGCTACGGTGTTCAATATGCAGAACGACATGCTACACAACAGACAGCTTCCAACAGATCTTCTTAGAGTGTCAATTAACGTAGCTAATGAGCCGAGTGCCGAGATACCTATTCCAAATGACGATGACGACATTCATATGGGTGAAAAAGCTGTTGGAACATTGATCGCATGGCCGACGATTCTTGTAAAAAAACATGTCGACAAGGAGGTATCCATTTCCAATTTATTTTTCAAGGTGGACCTTTAACATTTAATAAAAAAAGTCTGAATATATGAATTTTATTACAGAATGACAAAGAGAAGGGGGTGAAATAAAATATCATCTCAAAACTATCTCAAGGATCAACCAACCGATTGAAATGGTATGCTGAGAGCACCATCACTCCGCCCGTTCTATATCCACGGTTAATATCATTACAGGCTCATGTGGATACAAAGTTGATAGATGGAATTGTTCACACAGTTTATTTTGAAAAAAATATGTATGGAGAGGAAACATCAGATTTCATTAGTGCTAAAAATGTAAATGAAATCTTCAAGTATGAATGGCTAGGCGCCTTAGTTATAAATGTATACATGAGGTATTTTTTTATGATTTTATTTTACAAAAGCTGATATACTCTGATAATTGTCACTAATTACATTTTATATTTTTCACAGGTGTATAAATGAAAAACAATTTAAGGGATTTCCCCATGAACAAAAATTTGGACTCGTTAGTCCTCACACCACCTCTTCAAAAGATGAAATAGATTCTGATAAAGAGGCTGCATTAATGTCATCCTTGCTCAAATAATTTGAAAACAAAATTATGGATGACAGACACATTTTAATACCAACGATGCAGGGGTAAAACTCTACAATTTAATCATATCATATATATTTTTATTTATTTATTTACTTATTCCTCTTTTGTATTTTTAGGAAGCATTGGATGCTGATTGCAGTCAATTTGGATACTCCAAAGATTTATTTTCTAGATTCAATTCATGGTTATCCAGCAAACCGACCACGCATGATGGCGTTGGTTAATTTGTATTACACTAGATCCAACATTTTAAAACTAAACATCTAGTTATATAATTTATGATATATTTTAATGAGGATTCTGTTATGATAGGGTGGTTCATCAATATCGTTTAATGCATGGAACGAATCCAGGGCCTAAGGATACGAACGCCTACAAGATCTACAACTGGAAAGGTATCCTGGTATATATAATAACATTCCACTATCCAAATACATATCAAAACAAATTACTTATTGTTGTCGATGTTTCTGTAGTTTCCAAAACAAACAAACAGAAAGGAATGTGGTTATTATGTTTGTAAATTTATTAGAGAGATCGTATTTCATCAACAAACTAGCATCCCTAACGAGGTATTTTGGAAAAACATTACGAGTTCATTTAAAATATTTATTAATCATTTGTGTATTTATATTTTTTTAGTACTACCATGACTGTCACAAAAACTCATATTCACAAGATGATATAGATGTGTTTAGAAACGAATGGGAAACATACTTGATGGAAGATTGTACACAAATAGGATGAAAGTGAATTCCTGCTACTTATGTTATCCATATATGATCATTGATATCTCCCTTGGATACCCTTATTGAGTATATATGATCACCCTTTATTATGTTTTATATCCTTAGGTTATGAATAATGGTTTTAGAAATGATTTTTCTTTCATGTAAAGCATAACTCATCGGACTACACTGGCCGATAGTGCGGAAGCCGACTGATGCATAGTCATTCAGTCCACTCACGAGCATCTTAAAAGCTTGATGGGAACCAATATCTTGGATTTTCAATTTTCTAAGTTTAGTTTCCCTTATATGTGGGTGGGGGGTTTCCAGGAGGGAGGGGGTGTCCAGGAGTGGGGGGTGTCCAGGAGGGGGTGTGTCCAAGAGGGAGGGGGTGTCCAGGTGTGAGGGTGTCCAGGAGGGGAGTAAGGCGGTGTGTCCAGGGGGGGTCCATGAGTGGGGTGTCCATGAGGGAAGGTAGGGGTGTGTCTCAAAGGGAGGGGTGTCTAGAAAAAGATCCATTCAATTCTATTCAATACTGATAATATACAATGGGTAGATCACTTATAGAGTAGCCTGAAGTGGGTCTGTAGTGAGGCATCAACAGTTCCAACCAACCAAACCAATTCCAAGCCCATTTAAATGCCCAATAATTATATTCCAGTTCAATTTGAGGATCAATATATCTTATTTAATGTCATAAAAACCCAACATATGCATCATTTACCTTTATCACATTAGATTTATGTGAAATTTCGTTCCTATTCCTCAAATATATTTTTTGTTTGGTGTTTTCCCTTGATTTGTTGAACTGTATCTCTTCAAAATATATATGATTTTATAATTAATATTATTGAATGATGGTGTATTATTAATATTTATTTTATTATAAAATAGATGATGAAAATATAGTTGGATAAATAAAGTTATTAATGGGTATACACTAAAGAACTAGGAGGGAGGGGGTGTCCAGGTGGGAAGGTGGGTGGGGGTGTCCAGGAGGGGAGGAGGGGCCATCTATGAGGGGAGGGGGCTATCCAGTGGGGGAGTGGCTGTCCAGGGAAAGGGAGGGGTTTCAAGGGGAGGGAGGGGGTTTTCCAGGAGGAGGGATGGGGGTTGCATGTGGAGTGGTGGGAGGGAGGGGCTGTCTAGGGGTAGAGAGGGGGCTGTCTAGGGGGGTTGTCTTGTGGAGGGGAGGGAGGGGGTTGTCCGGGAAGGAGGGGGTGTCCGGTAGGGGGGGTTTCCTAGAGAGGAGGGGGTTGTCCAAGAGGAGGGAAGGGGGGTGTCCAGGGAAAGGGAGGGCTAGAAGGGGAGGGAGGGGGTGATGTCCAAGGAAATGTAGAGATGTAATGGTTGTTACAAGTAACAATTGACATTTTATTGATGTATTCTTTCATATTAATTTTTAATTTATTTCATTGTTGTATTTCTTACATAATATTTTTTTTATTATATAGGTGAAATATTTTTCCTGATTTCAAATTCTTTGTTCAGAAACTAATACCGTGGACGACAATTTTTTAGAGCGGATCATGGATGAAAAAAGGATGAAACATCAATGTTTTTAACTGTTTGTTGGATAATTGTAATTGTAACCAAATTCAACATTTTTGAAATGTATATAGCAGTGTGTTGTTTTGTATTCATGATTTCAAGTATATGTATATAGCATTTTTTTCCTTCTGAGATTTGTGTGTGGGTGTTGTTTATGCTGTGTGCAGGTGCTATCATTTGTGTGCAGGTGTTGTGCAGGTGTTGTGCACGTTCTGGGTTTGCATAGGCAATTTGGCCTTTATCAGCACTAATTAAGCGTTGAAAAATGGATAATATATCAGCGCTCAAAATAGCGCTGATAAGGTAGTATTTATCAGTTCTATTTTCAGCGCTGATATATTATCCATTTATCAACGCTGAAAATAGCGCTGATAAAGGTCCTCCTTTATCAGCGCTATGTTTAGTGTTGATAAAGGGGACCCCCTATCTTCGCAGAGATTAACAGCACTTTTTTAGAGCTGTTAAAGGCATTTTTTAGCGCTATTATAATCCATATTTGTAGTAGTGGCCCCTTTCATCGTAGTATAGTTTTTGGGGACAAATTTATTTTAATTTGAGTATCCAAAAAAATGAGAAATAAGATTGCGTTGAGAAATTTTTTATCCAAATGTGTGGTATTCAGTACCTGGGGATCATGACTCCATTATTTTATTTTAAAGAGATAGGATTTAAATCTCTATTTTCGACTGTGTAATTTACAATATGTGTGGTGTTCGACACTTAGGGATCATGACCCCATTGTTTTCTTGCCCAGATTAAGTATTTTCATCTCTATTGTGTTTAAAAAACAATAAAAAACCAAAAAAAAAGAGAGAGAAAAACAAAGAAGATAAAAATGTATACTTATCTTAAGGTTTAATTTTATTCTCACCTAGAACTTCCATTTTTCCCCTTGAACAATAAAATTTTCCCTGGGTATTTTGTGATACACAACACATCATCATACGTAATTGAAATTGGATGAAATTAGATGATGAGTTTCAAAAAAGGAATGGGTTGCGGCCTGTGATATTAAGTTAAAAATAAATCATGTAAAATTATTTCGATGGGTTCCATGATTTTTTTGGCATGATTCCTTTTGGTGGGAATTTTATCTCAAAATGTTTTTGAAAAAAGGGAATTCAATTTAATATTTTTTAGATAATTTTTTCTCAAGACTAGAAAAACTCAATTTGGGGGTGTGATTAGACACTAAAAGAGGAAAATATTAATTTTTGATATCATAAAATTCATGAGTTTAAATCTCCATAGTCATGATTTTCAATGAATTTTATTAACTCAACTTAATTTCACGACATTATGAAATTCATGATTATAGTGAAAATTTGGGCCCAATCAATCATTTGTTTGTTGAAAACATTATATTAATTATATGAATTTGATATTTTGGAGATATAATTGGTCATTTTATAAAAAAAAATTTATTTTAGTAAAAATGGATGAATCAAAAGGGAAGATGGATATTTTTTGAAATTAACATAGAAATATATGAACAAAACAAAATGGGCCTTAGGCCCATGAAATAAAAGTGGAGCACAAAATTCAATACAAATGAAGATAAAATTTTAACTATATAAATATAAAATTATGAGTTTAATTGTCACGAACCAGCCCGGGTCGACCCTGATCCGGTCACCCGAGTCGGCCCGCGACATGGCCCGAGGGGCGTTCCTGATCCCCCCGGGATGGAAACAAGTGTCGGGCATCAAAATTTATCATTTGGGAATGATTTGGCCCTCGAAAAAAAATAAACAGATAACCGAACTGACGATAAAGATAAAAACTGGCAGTAGAAATAAAAATAAGTTGAACACACCTGCTTGTGACCTCCTAGGTCACAACCCAACTCCAAACCACGCTTCTCCAACATTGAGAAGTTGAACTAGAAACCTCTACGAGGAGCTGAACCTGCAACTGAAAAGATATAATAGGCGTGAGCACCGAGATGCTCAGTAGGGATGCCAAGAATAAACCACTGAATCTAAAAATTCTCTTTTCCAAAGAAGTCCACTAACACAAGTTTGAAATACAGATATAAAAGTAGGGTTTTTACATTCTAAAATATGCAACATGTTGTTCTCATTTAAAAACCCAACACAAGCTACACACCATTTCCAAAAATCATTTTCCATTTTATAAATGAAAACCAAATCAGAAAAATTCCAAAGCTGGACTAGAGTAAACAAGTAAAAGTGGAACTAAAAATAAACCAGGGAAATGAAAATCAAACAAGCAATGTAAGTAATCCGGTAACCATGGGTGATCCTAAACATCCCTAGAAGACCCCTGGACGTACTCGGTTTCGGAACCACCTATCAGCGTATGGTGAAGCTCCTAAGTCTATAACCAACTGGCCGCCCTAACTGACCAATTCAGTGGGAAAGCCCACCTGGCCTAACAACAAATCTAGGGGGTACCAACCCGTCTAATCGGGGTTGGTCAGCAACCATCACTCGATCATCTAAAAGACGCCCAAGAACCCATGGTGTTTATAATAACACTGTGTAAGTAGGAAGGCCCTCGCATGTGTGACTCATCTCACCGCACTTGCCTACCCCAATCACAGACGCTTCCTATACGTTCTCCCACGAAGGGTTACCCTAGATAGGAGCGCCCCATATACTTATATATATGCATACATGTAAAATATAGAAATTTCCAACCGGGACGTTACATCACTCGATTATCAAAACCACTTCATCAAACACTTGGAGTTGTAAACTAGGCCTCTCGTTTTACATAATCAAATGCCTTTATGAAAACATTTCACAAGCTCTTCTAAAATAACTCTAGACACCACTTTTGTATTTAAAAATCCAAGCGGGCATATATACATGGATTTCTTTTCAAACCAATTTAAAGAACCGCACGCAGAGGCCCACATCATTTTGAAAACAAGATCCACTTATAAAACAAAGGATTCGAGAAAAATACCAATTTAAAGAGATGCGAAAACATTTCTACAAAGACATTAAGTTCCATGAAATCAACTAGCACAGGACAAACAAGTTTCATAAAAATGTTTCTACCATCAAACACCACTCAAAACATCCAACAGTACCATTTGAAGATAAAGGAAGTTAGTTCCAACCAAGCTGGAAAGCTATAAAAATGTGCATAAATAAAGAAGCATCCAAAAATCCATTTTTTTGTCACACCTTTCAACAGGAAAACACGGTCATAAGTTAACTATAAGAAAAATAATGGTGCGAAACATAATCCAAAATTTAATTAAGAAAACGCAAGCATTAAATGGTTTAAAATTGGGAGCAATGGCATGGAAGCACCTAAACATAATCAAGGAACTATTTCAAAGTTGTTATTAACCCATTTTAACTGTCAAAGAAACATTGAAATAAATAAACTATCAATATTATAAGGGTGCAAATAAAATTTATAAACTAATTAAAACAATGCAAGTGTCTATGGAAAACATCAGAAAGAGAGAATGGATGGAAACGCCTACCTCGAACAAAGGTCACGTCAAGCTTTCTAACTCAAGAAGAAGTTTGCTCGCACGCACGCACTTCCATATATATATATATATATAAATATATATCCTTAAACTGATGCATGTGTTCCCCACACCATGAGGGAACACGCACACAGAAGATATATATATCTATACATATTCATACCTCGGAATATGTGTGCGCACCTTCGAGACCAACCGCAACTCCCTACGATGGATCCCCGAGACTCATAACAACACTAATTTCTAAAATAAAATTAATCCAAATGAAGGAATCAAGATATGATTCAAAAACCAACTCCATAGAAATCACTATGATCACAAGTAACACTCAAATCACATCTGCACCATTTTTTATAAAACAACACTAAGGGAAATGCCCTAAAAACACATCAATTTTCATTAACATAAACATATTTAAAGAATCACACCAAATACTAAGTTTAACCAATTACACCAAAGCCAAAACATCACAAAAAAACAATACAATTATACCATAAGGACTTGAATTACATTTTAAAAATTAACAAAGAAAGATTTTGCACTTAAACAATCATAACACCATAAATACATGCTGACATAAACCAGGAACCGACTCTGGACCAGATAAAGACCTCAAGGGTCCGCAACTAAATTCACATTTAAATTCGCGTAAAAATATATAACAAATTATAAATATATCCTTACCCAATTATCGGCGAGGGGAAACGAGACCGCGCCTGAGCAAAGTGGAGGTGCTGTGAAGAGGGTCGGTTCGTGCTGGAATAAGGAAAAGGTGTTGCGCAAGGGGCCGGGTTGCACCGGAACAAGGCGGAGGCGCCGCACAAGGGGTTGGGTCGCTGGAAAATAGGGTGCGCAAGAGGGTTCGAGGCAGCGGGTCGCCAGAGTCGGGTTCGTCGGAGATGGCTACGGCCAGCCGGAGTGGGAGAGGCTGCCAGAGGTGCGGGGGAAGGGAGATCTGGCGGTTTCCGGGCAGCGAAAAAGGGAGCCGGACGGGGAGCCGGAGCTGGGGAGCCGGAGGCGGTGTCCGGGGGTATCGCCAAGAGGGGGGGCGTAGTGCGGTCGGTCGGCGATAACAGAGGGGGAGCCAGGGGGAGCGGGGTTCGCCGCCGGGAGGGCGCGGCGCGGTCGGCCGGTGATAGCGTAGGGGGAGTCGGGGGGAGAGGGGTTCGCCGCCGGGAGGGTGCGACGCGGTCGGCCGGCGATAGCGGAGGGGGAGCCGGGGGGAGCGGGGTTCACTGTCGGGAGGGCGCGGTTGCGCGGAGGAGGCGGAGACGGGGTGGGCTGAAGGCGAGGCGGAGGCGGACGGTGGTGGACGGCGGTGGATGACGGTGGACGGGAGGTGGCTGGAGGAGGGGTCGCACGGAGGGGGGGCGGCGCGGGCCTGCTGAACCAGGAAGGGGGGGGGAAACGGGGGAGAGAGAGGGAGAGGGGGCAGCTCGGGTAGATTAGGGTTGGTTTTTTTTCTTACAATAATAATAATATAATTAATAGTAATAATAATTTAACAAACTTTAATAATAATAATTATCATACCCAAATAACAAATAATAATAATAAATCATAATTATTATAAACATATATACATATATAAAAATATATATAACATATATAAACATAAATACATATATAAACCTATATATAACATATATAAACATATAAATATATATAAACATATATATAAACATATATACACATAATCATATAACTTTAAAACATATTTATTTATAAACATATGTGTATATATATACACCTATAAACATATATACACCTACCTTATATATATATACACACAACGTTAAAACATAAATGTATACAAATGCAGATACACATATATATGCACATATATAAACATAAAAACATACATATACATATATATACACACATAATGTTAAAACTGGATGATCGTGCGGTATTTGCACGCCGTACAGTATCCAAGCGGACTACAAGCGGGCTACACGTGCCCAAGAGAACTGTGCTCCTTAAGCGTACGGTGTTCGCGCACTAACCCAAACCATAAACTCATCCCAACATTAAAAATTAAACCGGGTCTCACCCGCACTTACGCAAAAACACTCGGCGCCAAGAGAAATAAAATAAATAAAATGACTAAAAAAACAGGTGTGACAATTCTCCCCCCCCCCCCCCCCACAAACACTTGCTGCCCCCAGAAAGTCACCAAGCCAATAGTTAGCATACCTCGAGTCTGTGCCCTAGAAAAACAGAAGAAACTGAGAGGCTAGGGGTGACCATTACCAACACAAGTCACACCCGACCAACTCGAGTACAATTATTCTCTGAGGTTTGAGGGGAGAACATGGGAGGGTTCTCCCCACCATAGAAATATACTAACACGGAGACCTTGAAACTCGAACACACCACCCCTGAGGGGGGGCAACATGGGAACTCCCAAACTGAACCCAGTTAATTTCACCACATAGACCAAACAACACTCAGAGACTTAAACAGAATGATTTCTACGAAACGGCCCAACAACCCAAGGATAAGGAATTAACTCAACCCCTCACACACTGACCAAAGAAAACCCTCACCGCAACCAGAGTCTAGGGAATTTCTAGCCCGAACTCACAAAGGACCTCGAAACAACGCCTATTGAGTTCACAAAACCACACATCCCCCTAATGCACACAATTGAGACCCAACTCAAAATTATAATGACCCGTTCATTTGCGGGCCCATCACCCTTCAAGGAGAACCGAACGATTTGAAAACACACTTAGAACAGATAAGACCACTTGGACTGCGGTAGAACAAGTTCATCACATCACCACAACTATGATGAGCTTACAAAAGTGACAAGAATAGAACAAGGTAAACTTTGGATTTTTCCCTTTATAAAGCTGGTAACATAATCTGACGTGAGGTTCTACACACCCTCGGCAACTCCTGACTACGCACGAGCTTTGCCCCGAGACCTGTGGCTGGGGCCCTGATTGCTGAAGCATCTCCTGCCTCATAGTCAGGCATTTTCATCTCCTGATCTCTAACTCCTTCACAAGAGACGCTTCTTCCATAACTCTCTCTGGTAGCCTGAACAGCCACATGGTATCAAGACCTCTAAGGGATGCGGCAAGGCGACTTAGAATGACTGGACAGGCCATACTGGTGGCACACAAGAGAGCGGTCCGATGAACTGTGAGCCAGTACCGACGAGGATGGTTTCCTGGATACAGGTTCCACTGGCCCACACTCCTTGCCAGGTGGGGAACCTTCGCGGAAGTTGACCACCGTTAATCACACCCAAAACACCAACGACGATGAGACATCTCATCTTTACTAGTCTAAAACTGAACCCTCAAATAAACCTGAGACGGCACGCACCCTAACAACACTGGGAGTTCCCAACAACCTGAAGACCCACTCTAATTCCACAACCACGCAACTACCCCTCACGGACTCTGATTTCTTTGATCGATAGGCAACATGCAAAAGAACTGAAAACTGGGCATGACTCATTAGCAACCTTAGTGACCTTTCTAGGCGGCATACTTATGACAACACGTGAAACATCATCGAAACCGGCATCAGGCCAAACTCAATCAAGGAAACAACACAAGCCAAGGTCAAAAGGCCCATAAGCCCAAACATATACAAACACAGTCATAAATCACCTTCCAAAACCATTATTTCTTTAAAATTTTAAAACCCTCCTATGGCACCTTATGAACCGTCACATGTGCGTTCATTAAATCTCACTCACATCATCTGCAAAAAAGTTCCCCTACGCACTCTCCGTACATACCCACGCACATGTGACCCTCCATAAGGAGAGCCAAGGTTCAAACACTCCCTTCCTTACCAAATCCAAACACATACCATATTGTTCCAAACCAATACACTTTCTCTTTAAAAAAACCCACTTTACTAATTTCAAAAACAATTTGGAAGAAACCCCCCTTTTTTCATTTCGAAATCACTTTCATTTTCAACACACACACACACATAGACCGAGTTTAAAACAAAACACAACCAACTATAAACCATCAGAATGAGGGACTAGTGTCTGTACTTAACTCGGCGACATGGTGGTGAGCCATGCCCCAAGTAAGACATAACACTAAGAGGACCTTAAACCGGGCACTTGGACTCCACATAGGTCACCACCCCACGTGAGGCCGCAATGTGAACCAATTCACTCCCATTTTCATCCCTCAATCCAAAATAACCAAAGGCAAAAGACTCAAATCCTGGACTAACCCTGGTAACTCGGGTCTCGTCACGAGCGGTGGTGATTAGGTATCGACCCATAACTTACCTTCTGAGCCCCGACAGTCCTAATCTCCTTCTACCAGACATCCCAAATATCAAGGGCCTCCTCTGATACCATTTTGTCATGAACCAGCCCGGGTCGACCTTGATCCGGTCACCCGATTCATCCCGTGACATGGCCAGAGGGGCGTTCCCGATCACCCCGGGATGGCAACAAGTTCTGAGCATCAAAATTTAAAATTTGGGAATGATTTGGCCCACGAAAAAAATAAACTGATAACTAAACTGACGAGAAAGATAAAAACTAGCAGCGGAAAGACAAATAAGTCGAACACACCTTCTTGTGACCTCCTAGGTCACAACCCATCTCCAAACCATGTTTCTCCAACATTGAGCAGCTGAACCAAAAACCTCTACGAGGAGCTGAACCTGCAACTGAAAAGATATAATAGGTGTGAGCACTGAGATGCTCAGTAGGGATTCCAAGAATAAACCACTGAATCCAACAATTCTCTTTTCCAAAGTAGTCCACTAACACAAGTTTGAAATACAGATATAAAAGTAGGGTTTTCACATTCTAAAATAGGCAACATGTTGTTCTCATTTAAAAACCCAACACAAGCTACACACCATTTCCAAAAATCATTTTCCATTTTATAAATGAAAACCAAATCAGAAAAATTCCAAAGCTGGACTAGAGTAAACAAGTAAAAGTGAAACTGAAAATAAACCAGGGTAATGAAAAGAAAACAAGCAATGTAAGTAATCCAGTAACCATGGGTGATCCTAAACATCCCTAGAAGACCCCTGGACATACTCGGTTTCAGAACCACCTGCCAGCGTATGGTGAAGCTCCTAAGTCTATAACCAACTGGCCGCCCTAACTGACCAATCCAGTGGCAAATCCCACCTGGCCTAACAACAAATCTAGGGGGGTACCGACCCGTCTAATCGGGGTTGGTCAGCAACCGTCACTCGATCATCTAAAAGACGCCCAGGAAACCATGGTGGTTATAATAACACTGTGTAAGTAGGAAGGACCTCGCATGCGTAACTCATCTCACCGCACATGCCTACCCCAAACACGGACGCTTCCTATACGTTCGTCCAAAAAGGGTTACCCTAGATTAGAGCGCCCCATATACTTATATATATGCATACATGTCAAATATAGAAAGTTCCAACCGGGCCGTTACATCACTCGATTATCAAAACCACTTTATCAAACACTTGGAGTTGTAAACTAGGCCTCTCGTTTTACATAATCAAATGCCTTTATGAAAACATTGCACAAGCTCTTCTAAAACAAATCTAGACACCACTTTTGTATTTAAAAAGCCAAGAGGGCATATACTCATGGATTTATATTCAAACTAATTTAAAGAAATGCACGCAGAGGCCCACATCATTTTGAAAACAGGATCTGCTTATAAAACAAAGGTTTCGAGAAAAATACCAATTTAAAGAGATGCGGAAACATTTCTACAAAAACATTAAGTTCCATGAAATCAACCAGCGCAGGACAAACAAGTTTCATAAAAATGTTTCTACCAGCAAACACCACTCAAAACGTCCAACAGTACCATTTGAAGATAAAGGCAGTTAGTTCCAACCAAGATGTCAAGGTATAAAAATGTGCATAAATAAAGAAGCATCCAAAAATCCATTTTTTTGTCACACCATTCAATAGGAAAACACGGTCATAAGTTAACTATAAGAAAAATAATGGTACGAAACATAATCCAAAATTTAATTAAGAAAACCCAAGCATTAAATGGTTTAAAATTGGTAGCAATGTCATGGAAGCACCTAAACATAATCAAGGAACTATTTCAAAGCTGTTATTAACCCCTTTTAACCATCAAAGAAACATTGAAATAAATAAACTATCTGGATTATAAGGGTGAAAATAAAATTTATAAACTAATTGAAACAATGCAAGTGCCTATGTAAAACATCAGAAAGAGATAATGGATAGAGACGCCTACCTCAAACAAAGGTCACGTCAAGCTTTCTAACTCAAGTAGAAGCTTTCTCGCATGCACGCACTTCCATATATATATATATATATATATATCCTTAAACTGATGCATGTGTTCCCCGCGCCATGAGGGAACACGCACACATAAGATATATATATCTATACATATTCATACCTGGGAATATGCATGCGCACCTTAGAGACCAACTGCAACTCCCTACGATGGATCCCCGAGACTCCGAACACCACAAATTCCAAAAATAAAATTAATCCAAATTAAGTAATCAAGATAAGATTCAAAAACCAACTCCATAGAAATCACTAAGATCGCAAGTAACACTCAAATCACATCTGCACCATTTTTTATAAAACAACACTAAGGGAAACACCCTAAAAACCACATCAATTTTCATTAACATAAACATATTTAAACAATCACACCAAAGACTATGTTTAACCAATTACACCAAATCCAAAACATCACAAAAAAAACAATACAATTATACCATAAGGACTTGAATTACATTTTAAAAATTTAAAAAGAAATATTTTGCACTTAAACAATCATAACACCATAAATACATGCTGACATAAACCAGGAACCGACTCTGGACCAGATAAAGACCTCAAGGGTCCGCAACTAAATTCACATTTAAATTCGCGTAAAAATATATAACAAAGTATAAATATATCTTTACCCAATTATTGGTGAGGGGAAACGAGACCACGCCCGAGCAAAGTGGAGGTGCTGTGAAGAGGGTCGGGTCGCGCTGGAACAATGAAAAGACGCTGCACAAGGGGCCAGGTTGCGCCGGAACAAGGCGGAGGCGCCGCACAAGGGGTCAGGTTGCTGGAAAATAGGGTGCGCAAGATGGTTCGAGGTAGCAGGTCGCCGGAGTTGGGTTCGTCAGAGAGGGCTGCGGCCAGCCGGAGTGGGAGAGGCTGCCGGAGGTGCGGGGGAAGGGAGATCCGGCTGTTTCCGGGCAGCGGAAAAGGGAGCCAGATGGAGAGCCGGAGCTGGGCAGCCAGAGGTGGAGTTCGGGGGTAACGCCAAGAGGGGGACGCAGTGCGGTCGGCCAGCGATAGCGGAGGGGGAGCCGGGGGAGCGGGGTTCACCGTCGGGAGGGCGCGGCACGGTCGGCCGGCGATAGCGGGGGGGGAGCCGGGGGCGGGGTTCACCGCCAGGAGGGCACGGTGCAGTCGGCCGGCGATAGCGGAGGCAGAGCCGGGGGAGCGGGGTTCACCGATGGGAGGGCACGGTTGCGCGGAGGAGGTGGAGCAGGGGTGGGCTGACGGCGAGGCGGAGGCGGACGGTGGTGGACGGTGGTGGACGACGGTGGACGGGAGGCGGCTGGAGGAGAGGTCATGCGGAGGGGGGGGGGGGGCGGCGCGGGCCGGCTGAACCAGGAAGGGGGGAAACGAGGGAGAGAGAGGGAGAGGGGGCGGCTCGGGTAGATTAGGGTTGGTTTTTTTTCTTAAAATAATAATAATATAATTAATAGTAATAATAATTTAACAAACATTAATAATAATAATTATCATACGCAAATAACAAATAATAATAATAATAAATCATAATTATTATAAACATATATACATATATAAAAATATATATAACATATATAAACTTAAATACATATATAAACCTATATATAACATATATAAACATATAAATATATATAAACATATGTATAAACATATATACACATAAGCATATAACTTTAAAACATATTTATTAATAAACATATGTGTATATATATACACCTATAAACATATATACACCTACCTTATATATATATATATACACACAACGTTAAAACATAAACGTATACAAACGCATATAGACATATATATGCACATATATAAACATACAAACATACATATACATATATATACACACATAATGTTAAAAATGGATGATCGTGCGGTATTCGCACGCCGTACGGTATCCAAGCGGACTGCAAGCGGGCTACACGTGCCCAAGCGAACTGTGCGCCTTAAGCGTATTGTGTTCGCGCAGTAACCCAAACCATAAACTCATCCCAACATTAAAAATTAAACCGGGACTCACCCGCACTTACGCAACAACACTCAGCGCCAAGACAAATAAAATAAATAAAATGACTAAAAAACAGGTGTGATGTTAATTTAATACATCTATGACCATATATAATTATGATTTTTTCAAGGAGAACCACGGAGCCTATGTAGTCATTTAATTTGTGGGCCATTTTTGAAGGACCCTAAAATCATCCCACCATTTTGAACATAACATCCAAATGGATGAAAATAAAATTATGAAATATTTAAAGCTATTATAAGACACTAAAAAGAATATATTTTTAATTTATGGCCATAAAATATTAAGAGATATTCAATGCGATATTTTCATTTCAAAAGGGGGAGAAATCTAGCCCAAATTTTCTAGTAAACTTTTAAAAGTCCATTTTCCTTTGATTTCTCACCCAACTTTTCACTCTCCTAATTAATTGGTAATTAATTTATTAATGGTGTCTCGAACCTAGGATCCTAATATACCTATATACGGATATGGTGGGGATTATATTTGAGTATCCTTGTTTTATTCATTCAATTGTAATTTCACAGTTTCATTTGTAATCACATCACCAATTTTTATCATGTATGTTTTTCATCCATGTTCATTTATTAATAAAAGTTCATCTTATTCACTTTTTATTTTTCTTATTAATTTATTATTTCCTTTTACTTAACATGTTGATAACTTTGAATCAATGTTTGAATTTATTCAAACCAGTCATTGTGAAATTACTCACACAATAGGGGAGTGTTTTTTTTGTTTTTCTTCCAAAATTCCACCCTCATAGTCTAATTAAAACTTTAATTGGTATAATAGAATAAATTAAGGGACAAACCTATTATTGTTTGATCCTAGGGAGTATTAAGGTTCTAGATTAGATTTTATTTTATGATTTTAAATACTAAAATCAGTTTATTATTTTAAGACTTCCAATCAGTGAGTTACTATCTTCTTCATCTTCATCCACATTAATGATGACACATTTTGATTTCTAGTACAATCCTAATTTTAGAGTTATTATTAAATTTATACTCTAATTGAATTGATGATTATCCTTGTAATTGTGTAGGGGTTAAATTGGTGAATGATTTTGGAAATTATCTCATTTTCTGGATACATCTTGAATTAGTGATATAAAATTTTCTAAGAAAACGAACTCATCCAATCCACCCGAAGTGATAACATAGGATCAAAAAAAAATATTATATTTAATTCAATTATTTATTTAAAAATATTTAATAATCCGCTCAATTCAAACCAATGTTGACCACTTCATAACCAATTCAGCTTAATCGAATGTATGTTTCTTTTGGTTTCATCGTAGGTAAATGTAGATTCTATAACCCAAGATGTACTATAAGCGACCTCCTAAACCATATGAATTGGGTAAATTTGGGTGCATCCACCTTCAAATCTATCAATTCTCATGAATTTTAATTACTATAAAAATTCATTAGAATTTTTTTTCTTCATCTTTTGGACCCCCACTCGACCCTAACTCACCCTATTACGATTTTTAGGGTGGAGGGGTCTCTCAATGACCAATTTTGGCTTCTCCGGCCCAATTATGAGGTGGATCGATACTTGGTGATATTTATTTGGTCCTTTTATATGTATGATTTCTATCCATTTTCCTTATATCCCACTCTTATCTCCTCTCTTCCTTAGGTATTGTTAGATATCTATGATTTTGGAGGTTCTAATCTTTGTTTTTAGAACATGAATCTAGGTTTGATTCTCAGGTCATCATTGTCAACTTTCATTATGGGGGTTTACCCATTAGGGATTTTTGATTCGTTTTCTCATGATCCTGAGGTAGGTGGTTCCACTTAATGTTTCAATTTCATTAACTCTATATTACTTAATTGAAATTAAATTACTTGAGTTCAAGTTTGTTAAACAAATAATTCAATTGAATTCTATTTGGCATGAAATTGAGGAAAACTCCCCCAATTCCATTGAATTGTGGAATGTTTTTGTAATTGATGGAAAATTGTGAAAATTAAATTCTGGAATTTAAATTGTATAATTTAAATTGTCAACTTTAATTTTAATATTAATTTGTGAAATTGATATTATATTTATGTTTCAAAAAATGGATTAAATTTTCATAGAAACTCAGTGCTTTTATCTCGTAAAATGGAACTATTTGATTAAAAATTAATTTTGGTTTTTAAATAAAAATTGGAATATTGAAATGGAACAATGTGTTGAATTTTATTTTAAATAGTTTTTTAAATAAATTTTCCATTATTGATTGTTGTTTGAGAACATGAATGTCTTTTTGGTTTGTGAATTATTAGGGACACAAATTCTAGGATGTGAATGGCCTATAAATGGATTGATTCTTTAAAACTCTAATATTAACATATAGGTGGATCATATATAAGTGGGATGTTTGGTCAGTCTTCTTTTACCAGTGTCATAGGGATGTGTGTGATCATTTCCATTTTCATTATATAAGTGTGTGTGGATTCCAAGACTAGAAACTATCATACCTCCTACTAGATGACAATATGGCTCGTTGTTAATGTTTTGGTATATATGGAATTTTATTAAATTGTATTACATATTCCTTATAAATTTATTTGAATTATTTTATATAAAATGTTTATTAAGACATTTTTTTAAAGTACATCCATCAATTGAAATGTAAATCCTAATTTTTTAAAAATGATTTTCTTATACCATTCGTATTTTATTTAAAATTGAATGTTTTAATTCGTTCATTAACTTTGGCATCTTATAATGGAATCCTTGGTGTGAACCTATTGGGATTTTAGATCACACCTTAACTATGCGCTTGGGTGTTTGTAGATTTCATACATACATGTTCGAGAAAGGGGAAAGCAATAATTGGAGGTGGAATTTTTTGTTGATATTTAGACTTTGATTTTTTTTGTCTGTTAGGTATCAGGTTGTTTTTCCTATTTTATGGAACTTTGATAATGACCTTTGGGTTGTTTAAACATATTTGACTTCTGTTAGAGTTCTCCCGGTGGATTTTTTCATATATTCTTATTGAATTTTATCTCTTGCTTCCATTGTTTTTTTTTGGAAAATTCAATCACACTCTCATATTCTGTAATGCCAAGAGCAAGTATCTAGCCCATGGGGATTGATAATGCCCATCAAGCTATGTCAGAACTGGCATGATTATCGACAACTTGGGTGTCCAAGCTAGTTCATGAACAATTACCACCCGAACTCTAACTCATTTTCACTCAAAATCCGTTTACCATGAATTTCATATCCATATCCCTCTCTAAATCCACCCCAAGGTGTTCCTAACCTCATAAGAAGATCCTACCAAGCATTTATAAGATCCTCTTCAAGGTAAGGGATCCTTCCCTATTTTGTTCCACTCAAGCACATTCATTGTATTTATCCTTTTGAATATCAATTAATAATGTTGTAATGTATTTATAAATGTATATTTATTATCCAATTGGTTTTATATTAATGATATATCATTTATCCCTTATCATTAAAACCCTTACATAATCCATTACTATGACAAAGTAAGTGGTTCTCTCATCCACTTCTTTATTAAAGGACTTTATTTGAGTTATGAATTTTTATTTACAATTGTTTGTATTGGAATATGTTTTTGCACATCTCAATACTGACAATATTATTCATAATTAATTATAGATCACATTTCACTCTCATTAAACCCTTTCATAAATATTTTTCTACACCCATTATGATGTTGAAATAGTCATGTGATTTTCTATTCCAAGCATTTCTATTGTGTATACCCTTTCTGATTTATACTAAAGGGTAATCACATAGATGTACCTATCCTTAATTGATTGGGGAATCCCATGTATTTATCCCTAACTTCTTAATCATGTGATTCTAATTGATGAAAGACTTATTTATGTTGTAGGATCTATGTGGCAAAAAAATGCATGTACATGATATGAATTTGATAGGTGATCACAAAATTATATATCAATCATATTCATTGGGTAATTTTTTATTGCATGAGATACCATTTATGGTTTATGGGGGTTTATCCTAATAACATTATCATATAATGTCTCAATATTTATCCTTGACTTAGGATTATGATGTCATGTTTTATGTTGTTTCTTCTTTCCTATATTTCCTTGATGGTATCATCTTATAGCTTGCTTCGATGTTCATATTTATGATCATCCGTTATTTTATATAATCTTTATATGCCTCTTGACTTCTATGTATTAATTTAATCAGGTTATGATTTGATTATATCCTTATTGGGATTTATATCTCACCCCATTCATATGAACATCTCCAAGTTATATCATGAAATATTAAAAGATTGATGGAATATAAGGGAATGTTTTGGAGTTTTTAAATAATGTTGTTGTACCCATGTTTCAGGTTATTTTTCTATTTATCTAATTACTCAATGACATTAGGCATCAAGGTCTTTTCATACTGTATTAAGTGTATCTTTATGTAATAAGTCATTAATTAGCATGTATTAATTATATGGGTTTTCATAGTTGGTAATAGAGGTGAAGTCTAGTTTATTTGAGGAATTAGTATTAGAAAACATTATAAAAATACATAGGGATATGATTTAACATCGGAAAACATCCAAAAATTATGTTTATGTATTGATTCTATTGTTTTTTTAGCAACAAAATCAATGTCTATGTACTACAAGTGTAGGGGTCTCTAACATTACTATAATTACGGATAATAACCCTAAAAAGGGTGCATTGGGTATGAACTCTATCATCGCCTAGTTTATGATAAATAGCCCATTCAATACACTAATTTTATACTCTTAGGGTATATTATATTGAAAATTCACATTCTCCTTGCAAACCATCATGAAGGGAATAAATATTCTCATAATATTTCATGTTAGGAAATAGTCCATCGATAACATAGATTCAATCCTATAAATTCACATGTTAAGGAATGTATATTATTTATGATATATCCATTAAATGTTCATTGATTACCTTTTATATGATTATTATTCATAAAATTGTTATCCCTAATTTTACCTTTATTTTAGTTAATGGATTGAAATATGTGGAACTGAGCTAACAACCAATGTGATGGTAAACATAATGACTTCACAAATGATATGATCATCCTGATTATAGAAGGATTTATAAACTTAATAAAAATACATTCTCAATTAACTCAATCATTTTATAGAATCATGAATTGCGGGAAAACCCAAATCCCCCTAAGAATGAGTAAGATTGAATTATGGACTTTATACAACAAATTCCTCCAAATTTAAGTGGATCTTTCAATCCTTTAATCTCGTAACAATAGATCAAATACATTGAAAATATATTCTCTATCCTTCAATGATATGAGAAAGAAAAGTTCAAGTTGGATATTTTTTATATGGACCAATAAGGTAATCAATACTGGATGTTGATCAAAATTATGAATCCAAAAGAGGATATTGATGTGATGGAGTGGATAGAACTATTGGAAATATTTTTCAATAAATATTTTCCTCACACTCACAGTCTTAAAATAAAGGGGTTTACTTTTCCTCAATATTAAGGATGATGCATACATTACGGCATATGGTGTGAACTTCAATAGTCTTGAATGATATGTCTCTTGTAGTTTCAATGACCCAAAAAGTAAACATGACCACTTCTTTAGTGGGTTAATTTTGAATCTATGAAATTATATTCTGATTAGAGACATTGAAATCTATAATGAAATTTTCTATGTGACCTCAAAGTTTAAATAGTTATTAGTGAATCTCAAGGGAATTATAGGTCAAAAGATTGTAAGTGAATAACAGAGATTAATTCTTGGTGGGTTTTGGAGGAATGTCAAGATAGAAATAAAATCCAATATCCCACTTTTTAATGTTTTGGGAAAAACCGTCCCAAAATATTCCTAAAGGGGAAAGGTAAATGATATATGTTTGGGAAGGGAAAATAACTAGTTAATTTAGAAGAGATATACCCACTAATGTAATGGAATAATGCAATTCTTTGGTCAACTCTCAGCCTATTGTCTAATGTTCCAACTACAATGAGTTGGAAAACTATGTGTATCAATGAAATAATCCAAGTTTTGTTATCAATAACCAATTAAAACAACCTCTAAGGCCTAGAGAGAAAGGGTGGGATTATTCCATCACAAATAATGAGGTGGATCTTGAAAATGATGTGGTGATAGGTATGTCAGTTATTCATTTAAGAATATTGAACGTACTATTTTATTCTAGTTCTATGAATTATTTCATAACATTCATGGTTAGTATAACTAAAAAAACAACCTATAAACATGGAAATGAAGTTATTAGTAAAAATGGAAAAGAGGGTATTATTGAATTAAAAGTATACAACCTCTCCAACATCAATATTTATGGGTTGAATTTCATTGGGAATGTTGTGATACTACCTTTAATGGAATTCAAGGCTATTCTTGTTATGGATTGGATTTCATTGTATATAGAAAACATAAATTGTTGAGGGAAGAAAATCAACCTTTGTATTTTAAATCACCCCCCCCCCCCATTCCATAAAAGTCTAAATAGGTGGATGAATCTCTTTTGGAATCATTATCTCAAGAATGGATTTTACTTCCTTATGAAAAAGTGTATCAAGTACAAATTATTGAGACTAAGGAAAAGATCATCCTTGAAGATATTCCCATTGTATGGGAATATGTATATGTGTTTCCTGAATAATTATCTATTCAACCTCTGAATTGAGAGGTTGATTTCATGATCAAAATTATACCTGAATCATTACTAATATCCAAGAATCCATAATGAATATCCAATGTTGAACATGAAAAGTAGATTAAGTAACTATAAGTGAATCTAGATACAGGGATTATATTCCTAAGTGATTCACTTTGGGGTTCACCAATCAATTTCATCAATAATAAGGATTGATCAATGAACCTATAAATTGATTATTATAAGATCAACAAGTACAAGATAAAAAATAAGTATCCTTTATCAAGGATGATGAATTATTTGGTCAGCTATGTAAATCTTAGTTCTTCTCTTTATTAGATCTTTGGTAGGGATATTATCAAGTAATGGCGAAAAAGGATATCCACGAGTCTATTTTTCATACAAGGAATGAGAACTATGATTTCATAGTGATTCCTTTTAGAATCAATAATTCTCTATTTATTATAATATAATTAATTAATAGAGTATTTAGGAATAACAATGAATAATTTTTTATAGTTTTTATAAAATATATTCTTATCTACTCTGAAATAAAGGTGGGGCATGGAGGTTATTTTAATGATCAATTGAAGACCCTGTAAAATGAAAATTCATATTAATGTAATGTAAATGTGAATTTTTGATGGAGAAAGTAACATTCTTCAGTAATGTTATCTCTATTAAATTGATATCAATAGGTACTTTGAAAATAGAAGTAATTAAATGATGGACTAGACCAACATCTATGATAGAGAAACATTGCTTCCTTGGATTAGCTGGATATAATCATTGATTTTTTAGAAACATATCATGATTATTAAGCACTCTAACCAAGTTAACTTAGAATGGAGTGATATTTATATAAAATGATCAATGTGAGGAAAGCTTTAAAGAGTTAAATTAAAGGATATGAACTACGTTTGGGCTCATATTACCCACCATTAGGGAAGGACTTATGATCTATAGTGATGTGTCAAACAATTTCTTCTGTTGTGTACTCATGAAAGACAAAAAAGTGATAGTCTGTTAATCTATTTAATGAAATATTCTTGAGCATAGCTACTCAACTGATGATCTGTAATTTTCTTCAGTGATCATTTCATTAATTATATCATGAAATTATATCTATAGGTAGAATATAAAATATATACATATTATAAAATCCACAAGTATATTTTAAAACAAAAAATATCAATATCCTCCATTGAAGGTGGTTTGATATAATTAGGGATTATGATTTTTAAATGAATTACCATCCTGGTAGGTGAATAATGTGACTTGTGCACTGAGTCAAAGGAATCACGTAACCTTATCCATGATGTTCATTGGAAGGGATATAATCATCTTGTATATGAAAAAGGATATAAATGAGAATAATAAAAGGATATTCATAATACATTTATCAAATAACTTCTCCACAATCCATTCTTGAGAAGATCAAGGATTCCTAAAAATGTGATAAGGATATACATGTAAAGTTTCTAAATATTACAGATTTCAACTTTGTTAAATATAGAGTTAGAAGGTTTAGAATCTAGATAAATGTCAAATCAAAACTATAGTAGGAAAGGAAACTTTTAGATGATTTTCATATATTATACTTCTCTATTCATCTAGGAATCACTAAGATGTATAGAGATCTAAATTAACAATTTTTTTAGGAATACATGAAGAGAAAGATCGTAAAATTTGTATCTCGATGATTGGTATAACAACATGACAATGTTTAAAGATTGAATTATAAGGTTATAATACAACCATTTCTTATAAGAGTGTGGAAATTGGAAAACATTGTCATGGGTTTTTTCATGAGACACCCCACGATATCTAAAGGAAATAAAAACATTTGAATGGTAGTCGATCACCTTACAAAGCCTATTTATTTCCTTTCTATAAATAAAGTTTCTTATCTTGAATAACTTAATGAGATATATAGAAGGATAATGGTAAGACTTCATGGAGTGTCATTACCCATTGTATATATACGATATTTGAGGTTTACCTCGTGGTTTTAGAGAAGCCTTCGGCAAAAAATGGATACATTGATGAGTTTCAATAGTACGTATATACCTCATACATATTCTCAATAAAAGAGAAACATTAAAAATATAGAAGACATATTGAGATCATATTCACTAGATTTCCAAGGATGTAAGGATATGAACCTTCCCTTATTAGAGTTCCAATATAACAAGAGCTTCTATTCTTGCATTCAAATGGCACCTTATAAGGCTTTGAATGAGAATAGGTGTCAGACTCCAACATGATGGGATAATGTTAGAGAGAAGAATCTTGTGAGAACTTATCTTATCCAAAATATTATATATAATGTTTAAAACATTAAATATCATATTAAATACACAATAACTCAATATTAAAAATGTTTCAGATAATCATCAATGAGACTTGAAGTTTGAGGTTAGAGATAAGATGTTAATTCATATATCACCATGGAAAAAATTCATGAGTAGTGAGAAGGAGAGAAAGAATATTCCAAGATACATCATCCCCATTAATATCCATTATCAGATCGTATTTTTGGCTTATTGACTTGCACTCCCCCCAAACATATTCCAAGTACATGATATCTTCCATGCTTCCCTCTTAGAGTAGTACATATTAAACACCACACATGCACTAAATCTGGAGGTGGTACCCTGGGAGAACTATATTTCATAATAGGTTTAGTAGGTAAAGATCATAGATCAAAGAGACAATTTTATATGAATTAAGAGAAATCACTTGGTAAAAGTGATGTGGTGGATCAAAAAATTTTGAGGAAGCAATATGGGAATCAAAAGAATAAATGAAACAAAAGTAACTTTATCTATTTTACATTATGAAATTAAATATTTAGCATGAAATTTATTAAATATGGAAGAGTGTAATGACATGAACATTTATAAATGGAATTTTTTTTGAATGAATAAATTTCATATTAAGTAATGTAGTTATAGAAAACACATTGGATACTTTGGTTATTTTGGGCCATTATAAAATTTAGCATGTCGGAATTAAAAACAATTAGGATTCATAAACATTTATAATATAGTAATTATATATTGTATACTAATATTATTATATTAAGGGTTATGATAAAGCCTAATTGTCAGAGGAAGATGAATCTATTACCTTGACTGGCATAATCATACACAATGAAGCCTAATTATTAGATATTCTGAGGGATATGGAATTAATAGGTATTTCCCTTGAGCAAGACCCAACTGAAATTCAATAACTAAAGTACGAATAAAACCATTTATGGGAGAAGTTTATGTTTATCAAGATCAGGGCCCAAAGCTTGCTTGCTGAAACACCCCAAGAAAACACCACCATTTCCCACCTTACCCTTTCGGTGTATGCGGGTGAAATAAGGGATTATCTATCTAGATACTAGTACTATGAATTTCTATATTTTATTTTCTAATAAAATAAATATTACATTTATAACTTTTATTGTTACTTTATATATGGGTTGAGGAAAATTATATTTTGATATGAACCAACCAAAAATGTATATTTTTTAAAATAAAAGGTTTTATTTAAAACACACTTTTGATAAATTCGTGATTTTTTAATTATAATTCATATTCATATAATATTATTAATATATAATATTTATTTATATTAATATGATGATATAGTTTAATGAATTCTATTATAATATTTATAAGGTGTATAAAAGTGTTACTATTGTAAAAACCAGAATTTTTCAATAATAATGATTTTTATTTAAAAGTTTAAATTCTAATATATAGAGAATTATTTTTTATAAAATAAATATTATTTTTGAAATTAGAACATTAAAATTATCTGATTGTTAAATTTTCATAATTTCCTGATATACAAAATGTTTTGTATAAATTAAATACGGTTTGAATAATTTATCTGTATTATGACATCACAATAGCCCAAAAGTGAGGTAATAAATTCAATAAAAGGAATATATTAACAAATATAGATTTTCCATTTAAAATTATTTCTTTTATAAGTTATTTGATTAATTTTATAAACTTTTGATGATTCCTCCAAAACCTTTATTATACATTAGGGTTTTGGAATCATTTTTTTTATCAAAATGGCTCACTTACACATCACCAATAGTACTATTTTATGTTTTCTAGTTATGGTTATTAAAAAATATTGACTAAAACTACAATTTTTCCTAAATAATTGTATAAAACCAAGGTAAGGTTTCTGGTTTTGATTATTTTATCATATAGAATCCAAAACCTATGTTTATAAATTGATTAGGAATTCCTTTATATTTTTCTATAAATATCCACACTAAATCCAAATAATCATTACTCAAAACCCATTTATCATGAAGTTACACTCTTTTTTCCATCTATAAATCCCTCAAAAGGTGTTCCCAATATCTTCATAAGCCCCTCCCAAGATTTTATAAGTGTCGTGATAAGGTGAGGGATCTCTCTCTCTCTCTCTTTGTTTCAATTCAAACACCTACTTTTTTATTGAACCATTTGAATATAAATTGATTTTGTTATCATTTATTTATTAATATAACTATACATTTAAATTTATATGATTTTAATAATAGATAATATTTCTGCTCACTTTATAACCTTTAGCTAAGTTGTTACTGCGTCGAAGTAAGTGGATTCTATGCACCTCTTTATTCAAGAACATTCTTCAATTTATGCCTTTAAATTTTCAATTTCTCAAGTTTCCATATTTTTTTAGACATCCATTTATTGAAATTATGATTCCCAAATAATTATATTCCACATATAACTCTCATTAAACCCTCCCATAAATATTTATATACACCCATTGTGCTTCTAAAATTATCATTTGATTTTCCATGCCAAACATTTTTATTATGTATACCCATCCTCATTACCACTCAAGGGTATTCACCTAGATATACCTATCCTTCATCGATTGGAGAATACCTTGTTTGTAACACATACTCTTTAATCATGTGATTAAAAGTGATGAAATAAATCCTTATGTTTTATGATCTATGTGGAACACAAATGTGTGTAAATGAGAAGAATGTGACTAGTGGGTCTAGAATTATATATCCCTCCAATTTATTGGGTAATGTTTTTATCTCATTAGATACCACATATGGTTCATGGGATGTTATACTAATCACACTACATTATGATGCAATGGTGATTAGCTTTGAATAATGCTTATTATGTCGTGTTTTATGTTATTTACAAACTCTTGTATTTCCTTGATGATTTGATCTTATATCACACTATATTGTATTTTTATATGATTTTCATCCATTTTATGTCCCATGATATGAACTTGACTCACATTTACTACTTTAAACATTTTATTCTTTGTTTATTCCATTACTGGGGTTTATATATCCCCATTTCTTATGTACATTCCCCAGGTTATCTCATGCAGGATAAAAAATTGATGAAATATAGGGGAATGTTTTCAAGATTTTTAATAAATTCTTTATACATATGTGTCAAGTTATTGTTCTACTTAAATAATTACCAAAAGACACTAGGCCTAATGATATTTTTGGAATGTATTAACTATATCTTTATATAATAAATAATAAACTAAGGAGTCTAAGAGATTTGGGTTGTCATATTGTCCTTGAGAGGAATGAGGTTGAAACCCCTTACAAAACTATACATTTAAAATGTGTAATTTGGTGATGGTTTAGTAAAAAAAATTCCACTTTCTCTATATTAGTAAAAAATTACTACATCAAATAATTATTTTCTAAATTATTTTTCATAAAGTGATGATTTACTTCAATATTATTTTACCATGATTGTTGAATGAGATTTCTTGAAAGTTTAATAACACTAGGATTATCACATCCAATGGGAAGTGGTAATTTCACATACACATTAATATCTTTCAAATTGTTTTCTTTCTATATATATTTCATTGTAGCATGAATTTGAAGCCACATACTCTACATCGTGAGAACATAGATTCAAGAAATTATACTGATTAATGTGCCAATATACACACCTATATAAGAGGTAGAAAACTCCACAAGATCTTGTTAACCTGTCAAACATATTTCCTAACAAATATTCATTTAGAAATAAAACAAATTTATATTATCCACAACTTCTAGAGTTTTCCCTGATGTAAATTATTTCTTTTATATTCTAAATAATACCCTTACTATCCATGAATTTGGATTCAGTTTCTCTACTTTGATACCAAACACAAAGTCAAACAATATAGAAAATATTTGGCCTTAAAGCTGTCCAGAATAAAAAAATTAAATAATATTTTTTTAATTCTATTAAATCCACCCCATGTCCTTCCAAGCCTTTAAAAATCATATTTCCTACTAAAATGGGTGTTTAAACCATCTTTGAATTATCTAATGCAAACTTTTTACAATCTGTTTTGCATACATATCTTCAGAAAAGGAAATGTGATCATTCTTTATAGAAATTTGTAAACTTATAAAATATTAAATCTCATTAATATTTCACCTTTGAAATAACTTATTCATATCTAATTAAAATTCATCATAAACTATTTCATAAATCCTTGAAAATATAAAACCATGAATATAAACAATAACAGTGGGTGATACCTATTTTTATTCAATAATACAGAGGTTGGTATCCACTCCTCATTTTCGGAATTTCATTTTCAAAAAGGTGTAAAATATATAATAGAAGGTTATAGGGTTATTATTTCCCATATAAAACCTTATTTAACTTAAAAATATAATTTTTATCTTCTATAAGAAAGAATACTTATGGTTTGTCAACGTATACCTCCTCTTAAATCTCACTAGTGATGGAGGATGATTTGAAATCCATTTGGAATATCTTATAATTCTAATAAGCTAAAATAAAAATCCTTACGGGTTATATTAATTCCACCAATGATAAGGTCTCATAAAATTCAATTCCTTCCACTTGAGAATACATTTTCAATACATGTATTTCATTATTTCTCACAATGTCACCATTTTAAGTCAACCAGTTCCAGAATGTCCGTTTTTTCTAATAAAATTTTTTTTGTATCTAGTGTCAAATCCTACTTTTTAATCATATATATCTAATATAACTCCCAATTCATATCCTCAACCTACTCTTGATTCTCAAAATCATCCTGAAAATCTCTTGCTTAAACATTAGAAATCATTGAGGTATGTGATATTGTTCTCAATGTTTTTATTTATTGAATCTAATATCCCCATTATATTATAATATTCTACTCTTAAATTTATTTATTTTCCTCAAATGTGATTAATTATGTAGTTATTTGACACTAAAAATGATTGATCAACTTAACCACCTTGAATTTATTTTAAAATTTCACAATTTTCATAAACATCACCATATTGTTTAATAAAAATATATTCATCTTCAACACTTATAGAACCTTTTGCTTCGAACATGATTTATTTATTTATGTGCCCCAATACCATAAAATTAGTATAATAACCAGTATTTTCTATTACTTTATTATCATGGGGGAATATTTTTCCATTTTGAGGATCAATTATGATGATACCATCAAAACCTCTTTGTTCAGACTTGCCTAAATTTTATCTTTAACATTGAAAATAAATGGTCATCCAAACAGTCATAGATAATTAATAAATGGATATTTTTTATAATATATCTAATATAGAGAGATATCAATATTTTTTCATTATAATAATTAATTTTGAAAATGAACAGCTACATGAATGGATTTTTTGAAAAAATATTGAGAGATATCATGCTCCATTGACATTTTTTTATCCATATCCATTAACGATATGTTCTGTCAATATATAAATTATTTTTTGGGGTGTATATGTTGCACTATGTTCATGAAAAATACCAATGTTTCATTTTATTTGCATAAAATTTTCACTCGTAAATTCTGTATAATTATCTTTTAGGATCTTATTTAAGAAGAAACTATACACCTCTGCGCTTATTCAAAAACATTTACATACTTTTAGATTATATTATTTTTATTTTCTAAATATAATTCATGTAATTAGAGTAAATTATTTAATACATTAAATAAAATACTTATCATTTTTTATTGACTGCCTCTTAATAGTCCTACAAATATCTAAATTAATGATATTCATTGGTTAGATAGATTGAATATATACCTTCTTATGTAGAGAGATAACCATTTTTTATTTTTTGTATTTTTATTATACCCATTTCATTTCTAATTTAAAATTAGTAACATAAATATAATTATCTCTTCTAGTAATATTTCTTATATTATTTTTTCCTAATGAACCAATACTTCAATGATATAAATTATTTTCTTCTCTCATTCATTGATAATGATAGTTTTTAGCATTACAAATATGAAAAAAAATTACCCCTTATCCACTATTATTTGTTCAAAGTATATAAATATTTCAAGATATTAACTAAATATACATCAATTTTAAATATTACTTCATTATTGAATAATTGAAAAACACCAAGTAGTTTTTGATTCAATCTGTCACTATATAAACTACTCTTGTATTATTATTGATCTTTCCCAATCACAACTGATCCAACACCAGTGATTTTGAGTGACCCATCATCTCTAAATTCCAATAATTCTTCCATTCACATTCTAAAATTGTAACACCCCGAGATTCCACGGTATGCTTCTCTTTGAATAATACATTAGCATGTGTTGTATACAAATTCAAGTTCTAACACACACCACAACCAATAAAACTAACCGTTATGAATAGTAATACACACTTTTTGAAATTTTATAAATTTTTTCTTTCAAAATAGACTTCATTTTTTGGATTCGGAATATCGAAATTAGCTTAGGGTGAATTTTTGGTACTTTTCTGATAACTTTCATATTTTGATGAATAATTAAAATTACAAAATTTTAATTAAAAACAATTTTTTAAATAAATTATTTTAATAGTGATAAATTATGAATTCGAGTGGTTTTAAAGTTTATTTAGAATATATTTTTATCATTTAACACAATGTTGATCATTGGACGTAATTTCACATTTAAACCGGACATAAACAAGTGTCAATATTTTTTATAGTTATTATTAACCCTATTGGTTGATACATGTCTGACCATGGGAATCTTTGGGTAGATTTTGGGACCTCATGGATCCACTTGTAAATGATACGTACACTTTATATTAATTAAATTAAAGTAAATAAAAAAATGACATAACGATATATCTTTTAGAAAAAAAAATTACATAGGGTTATATATGTTATCTTTTAGACTATAAATATTCATTAGAAAGCTAAATATATTTCCTAAATAATGGTATTTTACTTATAATTTTTATAAATTTAATAATTAAATTTATTTATGACACAATAATGATGCAATATTTTCTTTATTAATGAAAGAATCAAATAATTGGTATTATAAATGTTAAAATAAATATAATTTGAAAGTTTTGATGACATCCACGAATTTTATTGGTTAATATGACATGTTAGGATTGATTAAATTATTTTTTTTGAATTAATAAGGTTGTTAATATTTTATCAAAATAAATTATTGAATAGTGACAAAATTGACATAAATGAGTTTTTAAAACAAATATTATATTATTAATTGATATTCTACTCCTAAAAATATAAGGTTCAGCCAAAGGACTTATATGATGATAGGTGTATTATTAATAGACCACATGGGGGTATCTTGGATGTTTATTGTAAATTTACTGACTATATAATATAAACATCCAAAGAGTCATGGTAAATGTCAAACTATTTAACTAAGAGTTAAATAAAAAAGATACGGTTAATATAGTGACCCAAACCTGTCTAAAACCTATCGGTTGAGTTGTTTTCAACATATCCCCACCTTATACTTTAAATAATTCACCTTGGAGCCATTAGAAACCGAATATGAATTTATTATAAAATAGTATTTCTAGCTTTTCCTAAGGTTCCCCTCACCCCTCTTATAAAAGGGAACTCCCCCTTCTCTCAAATTCATATCCTCAAAGCCATTTGGTTTAGAAATACCCTACCCAGATATTATCTCAACTTCCCTCACTTCATCCGAGAGGCCTTCCTTTAGTCATAAAACCAACCTAAGGAGCCCTTTTTTCAAATCAAAAGGAAGAACCCAAAGAAGAGGTAATGTTTTCACCACCCTCTTTCAAGTTCCTTTCTTCTTCAACTTCTTCTCTCTTTGTTATTTCCATTATAAAATAATAAATCCAGAATATCCTATATAATATGAAGTTATTTTAAATATGGTACAACCATATTCATTATTCTATCCATCCTATAATGACATGGTACCATATGTGCGTACTTAGAGCCTACCATCTCCACGTCGTGGTGTAATTGTTAATCAATATATTATTATTTGGATGGGTATAATAATGATCTGTAATTAATGTAAATAATAAATATAACATTATTCTGTATATATGATATACAATCCAATTATATATTATTTTAATATCAAAAGAATGATATTGTCGCTCGTGCGTACGTACGGATTACCGTCTCCACAAACGTGATGAGATTCATTCCACATCATATCCATTTTAGACTAAATTTCATTTTATGATTAAAAATAATTTTTAGAGACATGATATCATTCTGGATATTAATAAGATACATTCCATCCATAACAGATATGGCACACATAACAAATAATATAAATGAAAACAAATCTGTTAACACCCGAAACGACGATAATACTAAGATATTATTAATAAATCAATGTTAAAAGATCATATATGATATCATATTAATGTATATGATTATTTTATAATTTAATAACAATTATTCTACCATTATAGAGGAGGTTAACCTACCCTTGACCAAGGAGAAAGTACAATGTAAGGGGTTTCCTATCTCACTTTTAATTCCGTGAGATTTCCATTGTTCACCACTTATTTATTGCATGTGGTGTGAGTACTGACCATGATTATATTAGTTGTGTAATATACATTAATTTATGGATATTTACAATATCATTTTATGATCCTTATTTCATGGGTGTATTTTTCGTAAGTTGCCAAATCGATAACGGAATTTTAAATTTCAATTTCCACTCATTCAGATTTTTGCATACTTCATTGATTATTTTACTCCAAGATTATATGTGGAATAACTATTAATTTACTTATGTCATAATTTCCACTCCCCTTTCTATGGTTATACTTTTTATACACATAATCACTCCATTTATAAATTCTCATGCCATTGATGTGAACTTGATAAGAGTAATTTTAACTCAATCTCCATTTGTTGAGTTAAATATCCAATTCATTGGTGTCTTTTTTGCAAGAATATGTGTGAATATCCTCTGATTGATTTACACTGAATATCAAATGAAATTGAGTGTATTTATATTTTCCACACATAATTATGTCATTGATTTATCCTTAACCTAAGGATGCGATCTTTATAAGAAATTGCTTCTCAATTTACATTCCATTTAGACTTCTTTGTTGTTATACACCAAATCACTTTTATATGGTGTATATAATGTACTTTGACATAGTATATCATGAATCCCATTATTCTCATGATATTATAATGTTTTTATTACCACAATTATTTGTATTCAAATGTCTCTATTTTGGTTAGGAACTCTAACAAAAATATCATTTTAAATCTTTTAAAGATTTATTATTCTAAATAATTCTCATTAATGTCCATGTTTTAAAAATATTTTTAAAGATTTATTTATATGGACATTAAAGTTTTAAAATTAAAACACCTTTTAAATATTTCAAAGTGTTTTGGGACACTTTTATTCATAAATCTATTTTTAAATGGCTTCTTCACAAATAATGTGACTTTTCAATGTTTTCAAGAAAAAAGGGATATTTCTCTCAAATAGTTTTGATGAATATTTTCATCTATGTCAATATCCTTAATTATTATCTATTGAGGTTGATCTATTATAATAAAATCTTTCATATTGTATTTAATGAATTATGTTTGACTATGGATGTGCTATTTTTATACCAATCATGGTTTGTGGTTACAATATTGACATTTCGTATGCTAGTTTTAATACGAATGTTCAGATTATGTTTCAACGTTTTCATATAAGGAATACATTAGACTTATTAAGTGACGGGTGGAGCCCGCTATAGCTCCTCGATGCATTGGTAGGTCTCATGAGACAAACTAGTGTCTTGGCACAAGGCCTTGACAAAATCTTATTTGTAGTCTTGGCACAAGGCCTTGACTATGTGGTTATAATAGTCTGGAATTATGCATTCCATTATTATGAAAGTGGTTATTGATATTGCATATGAATATTCGTCTAGTATAATATCCATGTGAATAAGTAAATAGAATTATTTCATTATATCTTTTCCGTATTATATTTGAATTCAAAGTTTAAAAGGATTTTGTTTTAGTTATACATTGCCTTAAATGTTAATGCTTATTTATGAAAGTTTCTGGTATATTGTTATCCTTACTGAGCATCTGACCTCACCCCTTTCTATTTTTTATTTTTTCCAAGATGTGAAGAAGTATTTTATAAATGACCTACAGGGATAGTATGAGGATATGAGTGTGTTCTATTGAAATAATATTTTGTTGTAATTTTTCACTTTATGATGTAATGTAAACTATATGAATGTATCCAGTGATTCCAAGGCTACTAAACTAATCGTCCTTTCAAGACATGATCTTTTGTGATCATTCCAATGATATGTAATAATGCACCAAATCTAGGTAACTGGGGTTGGGGCATTACAGTTGGTATCAGAGGAAGTTTAGTACAAACCTTGGAAACTAGATTTAGATAAACTCTAATTAGAGCACATAGCGCTAAGATAGACTTTGAGAATTAGTATAGGAGAACTTCCTAGAATTTTGGTATTGTATAGATTTTGTGAGTTTTCCAAGAAATACGTCCCTTTCTGGATACGAGCAGGTAGAGGCGGCTCTGGCACAGATGTACCTAAGGGTAAAACCCGAAAACACCGCTTTGAGCTAGACTCGAATGGGAACTGGGGCACGACAACGGGCCTTACTGCACTCTTGGTTATGACACTCCAGGGGGATATGCTTAGGATAATTTATAGTTTCTTTACAAAACCAATTTGAAGTATTTTAATATAATATGAGAATAAATGACCTTGGTAATCCTAAGGTGTTTCAAATTAAGAATATGGTGTCATGATATTCTCTAAATGATTTTATGACTACTATTACTCGCACAATGCTTTCCGGTTTTAGTGAGTGGCTAGATTCCATGGAAGTCATAGTAACATTGAGAATGATGTACAACATGGTAACGATGGTGGAAATGAGAAAAAAATTGAATTTTGATAGGTTTAAAAGATATCGTGTTCATTCCAAATCATTTTTCCAAAAATACGATCAACAACATATATATTAACCAACTCCCGGACTCAACAAAGAAGAGAAAGGTGATGAATGATAAGAGCTCCAGTAGTGGAGATCATGGAGAAAAGAATCCTCAATTTTTATCACGCAGGAAATGTGGGAGGAAAAACCCAGGAAAGTGTCTCAATGGAACAAAGAAATGCTTTATGTGCGGGAAAGAAGGACATAAAGTGAAGAATTGCCAAGGAAAAATGAGGAGTACTATGAAAGAAAATAAAAATGGTCCCAAGAATCCATTTACAATCATTTCTCATAAATTTAGGGGACCTGGACATTAATCGATTGAATTCCCTATTCTATAAGATATTTTCATGGTCAAAGAAGAAGTGATGTGGAAATAAATGGTTGAAGAAATTTTTAAAAGTACTAGTACTCCTTGTTTATGGGATTACTTTGGATTAATTTTCTCTAGTATTTGAAACCCTACAGTTTGTCGTGTGAAAATGATATTTGAGGAAGACTTATCTTTTCTATTGTGGATATATTTATAAATAACCATTTGGTTTTATATGATCATTGGGTTTGTGGCAATTACAAGTTATTATATTTTGGGATGAAAATGAAAGGTATGAGATAACATTTGTGGTTAAATTATGTTATGGTTATTTTGAGGAATTTATCTCATTTTGGTAATGTTATAAAATATTTTTTTTGAAAAAGGACAATATGCAGACCGTGTGACAACCAGTCACGTCAGAAAAAGCTGTGGGAATCGAACCCACAACCAAAGTGCGATTGAGATTTATCGCCTACCATTGGACTACGTGAAGTCCCTGGTTAGTGTGACGAATTATTTTTAGTTAAATGGTTTTATTGATCAATAATAAGTTGATTTGGGGTCTTATATATTATCAAATTAATACCCTTAGTATAGGAAAATGATTTAGTGATTAAGTGATAAATGTTATTTTGGAAGATGTTTCTTTATTGGGAACACTATATGGACAAGGAAAATAGAATACTATGGGATCTCATTTGAGGAGTAATGGTGGATTTTTATCTATGTTTTTATTGTAGATTTTTAGTGATTTGTGTTATTTATGGAAATGATTAACCTATAATAGAGAGTATGTGATTAGGTTAATTACTTTTAAGTATGTGACTTTAATTGTAGTTGATGTCATTCGGAGATATAATTTAACATGGAAGACTACATAACCAAATTCTTCTACGTTTGAGGATTCAATATTAGTTTGGATTATATTGAAGGATTTTAATGAAAATTGTTTATTGAATGCTATTTATTTAACTTTGGGTATTGTTGGTTTAATTTTGGAAATTAAGATTAGTGTTTCTTTCTCTAATAGAATATCCTTTTGGGGTATCATCAGATCTTATTCTAACCATTTTGGTTTTGATTAATCTATAAATACAAGGTAAATATGTAGTTTATCCTTCGTGGATCATGTGATTATATAAGAAGTTTATTCTACCTCTTCTAGTGTGACCAAGTCTTCTGGAATACTCATCGTTTAAAAATGAGTTAGTAGTAGTAATTTATAAAGAATGAAACTTTACTTAAAAAGTAATTATATATCTTTATGTTCTTAGTCAATCTTAGAAATGAATTCCTCATATTTATTTATTGTAACTTAAAAATAAAAAAATAAAAATGTTTTCTGTTTACATTTCCTACATGGAAACTAATGACCGTTTGTCCCATCACATGTTTGTGGTTTTCTTGTTGTTAACTTTCTCCTGATCATGTTTTCTATCCCACTCCATCAGAACATGACACTTATTTTATCATCCATATCCATGTTTTTTACATGGAATCCTAGTATAGGTTATCTTGGGTGACCTTTGTAATTATCTTTCTTGCTTTTAAAGTGATATTTTTATTGACTATTTTTCTGATGTGGGACTTTCCATTATATTCCAAAGCCTAATTTTAAAAAAAAATTGAGGATGCAATTTATTGAATGAGGGGAGAATGTAACACCCCAAGCATCCACGGTACACTTCTCTTTGAATAATAAATTAGTGTGTGATGTATGCAACTTCATGTTCTAACAGACACCACAACCAATCAAACATGCCGTTATGAAAAGTAATACCCACTTTTTGAAATTTTATAAATTTTATCATTAAAAATGGACTTCATTTTTTGATTCGGAATATCCAAATTATCTTAGGGTGAATTTTTGGTACTTTTCTGATAACTTTCATCTTTTGATTAATAGTTAAAATTACAAAATTTTAATTGAAAACAAATTTTTTAATCGAAATTATTAATAATGATAAATTATGAATTTGAGTTCTTTTAAAGTATATTTATAATATATTTTTACCATTTAATACAATGTTGGTTATTGGACGTAATTTCACATTTAAACCAGACATAAACAAGTGTCAATATTGTTTATATTTATTATTAACCCTATTGGTTGATACATGTCCAACCATGGTCTTCTTTGGGTAGATTTTGGGACCCTATGGATCCTCTTGTAAATGATAGGGACACATTATATTAATTAAGTTAAAGTAAATACAAAAATGAAATAAGCATATATCCTTGAAGAAAACAATATTTACATAGGGTTATATATGTTATCTCTTAGACTATAAATATTCATTATAAATATAAAAATATTTCCCATATAATGGTATTTTATTTATAATTTTTGGACATTGAATAATTAAATTTACTTATGACATAATAATGATGCATTATTTTCTTTATTAATGAAAGAATCAAATAATTGGTATTATAAATTTTAAAATAAATATAATTTGAAAGTTTTGATGACATCCACAAATTTTATTGTTTAATATGACATCTTAGTATTTCTTAAATGAATTCGGTTAGAATTAATAAAGTATTTAAGACTTTAACAAAAATCAATTATTAAATAGGGTCAAAATTGACATAAATGAGTTTTTGAAACAAATATTATATTATTAATTGATATTCTCTTCCTAAAAATCTAAGGTTTATCCAAAGGACATATATGATGATAGTTTTATTACTAATGGAACACTTGGGGGTATCTTGGAAGTTTATAGAATTTTTATTGACTATATAATATAAAAATCCAAAGAGACATGGTAAATGTCAAACTATTTAACTAATAGTTAAATAAAAAAGATAAGGTTAATATAGTGACCCAAACCTGTCTAAAACCTATTGGTTGAGTTTTTTTCGACCTATCCCTACATTATACTTTAAATAATCCACTTTGAAGCCATTAGAAACCGAATATTAATTTATTATAAAATAATATTTCTAGCTTTTCCTAAGGTGCCCCTCACCCCTCTTATAAAAGGGAACTCCCCCTTCTCTCAAATTCATACCCTCAAAGCCTTTTGGTTCTACAAACCCCTGCCCATATATTATCTAAAATTACCTCACTTCATCCCAGAGGCCTTCCATTTTTCATAAATCCAACCTAAGGAGCCCATTTGATCAAATCAAAAGGAATAACCTAAAGAAGAGGTAGTGTTTTCACCACCCTCTTTCAAGTTCCTTTCTTCTTTTACTTCTTCTTTCTTTGTTATTTCCATTCTAAAATAATAACACTAGTATCTCCTATATAATTTGATGTTATTATAAATATGGTAGAACCATATTCATTATTCTATCCATCCTTGAATGACATGTCACCATACGTGTGTACGTACGGCCTACCGTCTCCACGTCGTAGTGTAATTGTTATTCAATATATTATTATTTGGATGTGTATAATAATGATGTGTAATTCATGTAAATAATAAATATAACATGATTATGTATATATTATACACCATCCAATTATATATTATTTTATTATCAAAAGATTGATATTGCCTCTCGTGCGTATGTACGGATTACCGTCTCCACAAACGCGATGAGACTCATTCCCCATCATATCCATTCAAGACTAAATTTCATTTGATGATTAAAAATAATTTTTAGGGACTTGATATCAATCTGGATATGAACAAGATACATCCCATCCATAACAGATATGGCTCACATAACAAAGAATATAAAGGAAAACTAATCTGTTAGCACCTGAAATGACGATAATACTAAGATATTATCAACAAAGCAATGTTAAAAGATCATATATGATATCATATTAATGAATATGATTATTTTGTAATTTAATAACAATTATTTTACCATTATACAGGAGTTTAACCTACCCTTGACCAAGGAAAAAGTACAAAGTAAGCGGTTTCTTATCTCACTTTTAATTCAATGAGATTTCCCTTGTTCACCACTTATTTATTGCATGTGGTGTGAGTACTGCCCATTATTATATTAATTGTGTAATATAATTTAATTTATGGATATTTAAATCATCATTGTATGATACTTCTTTCATGGGTGTATTTTTCGTAAGTTTCCAAATCGATAAGGGAATTTGAAATTTCAATTTCCACTCATTCGGATTTATGCATACTTCATTTACTATTTTACTCCAAGATTATGTGTGGAATAACTATTAATTTTCTTATGTCATTATTTCCACTCCCTTTTATATGTTTATACTTTTGATACACATAATCACTCCATTGATAAATTCTCAAGTCATCGATATGAACTTGATAACAGTAATTTTAACTCAATCTCCATTTGTTGAGTTAAATATCCAATTCATTGGCATTGTTTTTACAAGAATATATATTAATGTCCTATGATTGATTTAAACTAAATATATAATCAAATTGAGTGTATTTATATTTGTCACTCATAATTATGTTGTTGATTTATCCTTAACCTAAGGATACAGTCTTTATAAGAAATTTCCTCTCAATTTACATTCCATTGAGACTTCTTTGTTGTTATACACCAAATCACTTTTATGTGGTGTATATAATGTACTTTGACATAGTATATCATGAATCCTTTTATTCTCATGATATTATAATTTTTTTATTACCTCAATTATTTGTATTCAGGTGTCTCTCTTTTGGTTAGGAACTCTAACTAAAATATCATTTTAAAGTTTTAAATATTTATTATTCTAAATCATTCTCATTAATGTCCATGTTTTAAAAATGGTTTTAAAGATTTATTTATATGGACATTAAAGTATCAAAATTAAAACTCATTTTAAATTTTTCAACGTGGTATGAGAAACTTTGATTCAAAAATCTATTTTTAAAAGGCTTCTTGAAAAATAGTGTGACTTTTAAATGTTTTCAACGAAAAGGGGATATTTCTATCAAATAGTTTTGATGATTATTTTCATCTATATCAATATCCTTAATTATTCTATATTGAGGTTGATCTATTATAATACAATCTTCCATATTGTATTGAATAAATTATGTTTGACTGTGGATGTGCTATTTTTAAACCATTCATGGTTTGTGGTTAAAATATTGACATTTCATATGCTAGTTTTAATAGGAATGTTCAGATTATGTTTCAACCTTTTCATATAAGGAATGCATTGGACTTAGTAAGTGACGGGTGGAGCTCTCTATAGCTTCTAGATGCATCGGTAGGTCTAATGAGACAAACTAGTGTCTTGGCACAAGGCTTTTACAAAATCATATTTGTAGTCTTGGCACAAGGCCTTGACTATGTGGTTATGATAGTCTGGCATTATGCTTTCCATTATTATGAAAGTGGTTATTGATATTGCATGTGATTATTTGTCTAGTATAATATCCATGTGAATAATTAAATGGAATTATTTCATTTTATCTTCTCTATATTATGTTTAAGTTCAAGTTTAAAAGGCTTTTTTTAGTTATACATTTCCTTAAATGTTAATGCTTATTTATTGAAGTTTTCGCTATATTGTTATCCTTACTGAGCATCTGATCTCACCCCTTTCTATGTTTTATTTTTTCCAGGATGTGAAGAATTATTTTATGAATGACCTACATGGATAGTATGAGGATATGAGTGTGGTCTATGGAAACAATATCTTTTTGTATTTTATCACTTTATGATGTAATGTAATCTTTATGAATGTATCTAGTGATTCCAAGGCTACTAAACTAATTGGTATTTAGAGACTTGATCTTTTGTGATCATGAAAATGATACGTAATGATGCACCAAATCTGGGTAACTGGGGTCAGGGAATAACAAAAATATTTTTAAAGCTTCAAATATCTATCATATGTAATCAATATCTACTATAAATATTTCATGTATTATCCCATTTTGATTCTTTATGCACCACATCCATTGCCAAAACATTTTCCTTTCCATTACTCTTATTCTTTGGAGGTTTTATTGTATTATAAATAAATATTTTTATGGGTTGGTAGATGTTTGAATAATTAATATTTATAATGATGTGGCATGTCACATCTTCCAAATATATCTTCAAGAACGTAAAAAAAATTAATATTTTTTTCCATAATTTATAATATAATATTGAAATTTTTTCTTTTGATAGGGATAAATCCCCATAAAAACATTACTTGTAAATTTATTAAGATCATAATATTGTTGAAAATTCAACAAATAAAATCTTTAAAAATGAATGAATCCCCCACAATTATAATAAAACTTATTAAGAGTATACTTTCTTATATAAACACATGGGTTTCTAGCTATTGGCGTCATTCTTCCTTTATTCTTGGAGACATCAATCATGGTTCCTTTTTTAAAAAAATCTTAAAAAATCCTAATATCAACTTATTAATATTATTATTCTTATAATCCTTTCCAAATTCACCATTTGTATCATTTTTTTCTTAATGTTATAGTTATAGGAATTTCCTAATTTTTGAAACTAAATTCATTTTTTCAAAAAAAAAATATAAATTCACATAATTATTCTTATTCAGACACACCACCATGTTTTTTATGATTTTTATCACCCTTAAAGGATTATTTATATTGGTCTTAAAAACCCCTAAACTTATATGAATATTACATAACCTCTTAAGTATAACTCTATAAGATTTATTTAGAATTATTCAGTTTTTCTTTAACATTAACTAGATTATATTGAATATGGTCAAGATATTTTTCTTTCTATATTAAAATTTCTTCCAAAAACTATTTAATTTTTTCTCATAATCAAATATAATCTTAAAATTTATTAATTTATTTCAGTAGTTTTTATATTTTTTATTAATGGATAAATCAATTTATGTTAGAATATTGACTATTTTTCTTCAAAATTATATAATATTTTCCCATAAATGAGATATTTTATTGAAATTTATTAAAATATATATTTAAAATGATCCTTGTGTGACCTTATTATTCATCATTTCATAAAATTAAACTTTCCAAACTATTAAATTCTAATTTATTCACATTAGAAATTTAATGTTTTACATCAATTTCCTTGGAAGTTTCAATTCCTCTTCTTCATGTTGTATTTAACTATCTTTACCATTGGATAAGAAGTTTCACTTTATGTATTTATATAAATTATTTCCATTACCTTCAGAATAAATCTTATACTTTTTTCTGTGTTGTCTTCTTCATAAATGTTCCTCTATTTATTTATTCTTTATCTTCATTGGATTTATCTTATTTAAAAATTGGATAGTTTTAATATTAATGTCCAATTTCCAAAAACATAAAAACATTTAGCGAAATATTTCCATTTAACTTTACATTTCCTCTTAAAAAATTTATAGAGATAAGAGACATCATTTTATAAAATGTAAAATCCAAATCAGAATATGAATCTGAATAGTTAGCTTCAGCTTCATCAACCTACTTATTATAATTCCCGTAATTCATGTGTTTAAAATCTATTTCCCTTTCATCCCTAACCATATTCTTGAAAACATTTTATTTTATCATATCATAGGTAATTAGAATTATTTTTAGTTCATTAAGAGGGACTGCTTTCAAGATAATTACCTTCTAAATAAAAGACTTTTATATCAAATATTTCAGGTCAGATATAAAGTATCTTCTCAAACTCTATTATATCTTTAAACATATCACAAAATCATCTGATTTTTCTCATAATTTCATTAATCATTATGAGGAATACATCAATAGTTGATTCTTAATTCATGATGAGGTATTCAAATTTCAAACATTAAATTTATATATTTTCTCACTTCACTTTGGTTTTTCCTTTATAGATGTTCTCAATATATTCCCATATGTGTTTTCTAATTTTAATCCTTTGAGATTCAAAAATTATACCTATAAAAGTTAAGATAATATAGATTTTCAATAAAATCCATAATTTTTAATGTTATTTATATCTTCTTCTATAATAGAATAATTCTCAGTATGTGGTGAGAACTCATCTGTCGTGAATTCTAATATATCATAACTGATTGAAAATAGGAAAGAAAGCATAATGTACTTCCATATAATATAACCATTCAGATAAAATGTTGTAATAATATTTATGTATAATGAAATATGGTATACTATTATATACACAATAAATTCAGAGACAATATCTTCCACTAGAGAGAAACTTTAATCCTATAAACTTCAAATAGTGGATCATAAATGAGGAAAACCATAGCAATAATTCTAATTTAAAATGAACCCAAGGATCAATGTAAATCACTGTAAGGGGTGGGAAATTAGTGATTTAATTCTCTTTATTATTTTATCATGAAAAAATATCACCACATGTTATAGTGATATATGATCACCACTAAAAACACTCATGTAAAGGGAACAAAAGATTTAAAGGATTAACTTTCAAAATAATATGGATAATAATTGGTATGATATTGATTTCAATGAGAACATATGACCCACTAGTATCAACATGTAGTTACAAAAGAGTAAATAATATCCTTGTACTCATGATACACATGTCCCAATAATTATTAAGTGCTTACCGTACAAATATAATGATAAATGATTTGGTTTATCAACAAAAAGAGTTTCGTGAACTATACTAGAATACCATTCTATTTTTTTATATTTCTTATCATACCAAATATTTTTAAACATGTACATTTCTAGTATAATTATTTTAATTATGAAATATGCATACTTATTTCTTCTTCATCTTTCTCTCAAAAATATCATCAATAATTTCTTTAGAGTGAATGTTTTTTGTTTTTTTATTTCATGTCACTTACTTAGTATGCATACACAATATAACATATATCCCACATTATCAATAGATTATATCATTTCAATTTGAATTTAAAATTAAAATTTAATCATGTCACTTCCTCCAACTATTTTTCAAAATCTTCTCTTTCATCAGAATTTTTTCCATCTTGTTTTCTTCTCATCTAGGACATACCATCATCATGTACCTAGGTGTAGAATGACCAATAAATTATAGTAATAACTAAATCACCTTCCTTCATAAAAACCCTTTATTTACAAAGAAAACCTTTTTATTTATTTTATTTTATCACAAAAGATACTTTTTTATGTTTTAACCTTGAATGAACCTCTTTTTCATCATCCCAAAAAATATTGTCTTCTAATTAAATACTATGGACATTATCAATTTCATTCATTAGAAATATTTCTATTCTACATAATATTGAACCTTATGAGATATGTGACCCTTATGAAGGATTAAAACCATCCTTAAAGTTACAGTGTCTCAACCATACAATGAGATGTTTTAACATTATGAGGACATGTAAGAATCATATGATCTAGTAGTCACATAATTAAGAAGACATGCTCAACTTTAGGAAGAGATGTATGAACCATATGAGGTAATATATCAACCATATGGCATATTTTTTTCAACCTTATGAGGTGTTTTACTAGACATTATGTAATCTTATATTCCCAAATTTATGATTTGTTTTTCTAAATGTTAGGAACCATTTATCTCTTCCATAAATTAGACAATAAAATCCATATAAGTATTATAGTACTTATATTTTTTTCAGATAAAATCTCAAAATTCCTTATTTTCTTCGAATGAACTTATAAACTCTTTCAAAATTTCCAAAAATCCTTTACCAAAAAAATTATCATTTATTTCATCTATGATTGAAAATGATTAATATACTAACCAAAATATAACATTCATCCATCATGACCACTCTAACACTTCAAAAATGATCTTATCTAATAAAAATTACACATTTTAGATGGAACTTCTTATCTCAAAGAACTCACTAATAACTAAACAAAATCATAATAACTCTAATGATGTAAAAAGTGGATGTGTATAATGTGTTAGATTTTATTTTAAATACATAAATAATTTTTAGACTCACATGATATGATGTTTATTTCTTGAGGTGAATGTTTTTTAATAAGTTTTATCATAAATGAATCAGGTTTTTAGATTTTTTTTAAGAGTTTGAAGAATTGTAGAATTTTATATTTGATGTTTCATTTTATAAAGTCTACGTATTTATAAGTATGAGGAAGAATAATAAGAAATTTTATAAGTATGATTTGTGTAATGATCAACCATAACAATATAAACACCATTTCTTATGATCATTCTAGTACTATATAAGTATCATTTTTATCTTCATAAGAATGAATCATTCTAGGTAACCATGAATTTAATTTCTATAATAATGATTGAGTTTTGGTACAAATTTTTGAAACCCTATGGGTCTGTGTTTGATTTTTGGAAAATATATATGGAGGATAAGTATTGGTTAGTTTTTAAAAATAAATAAATATATAAAAGGTGTTTCTTATAGGATTGTTATATATTCATCTTTATAAACACACAAGATTTATATATGATAAGGATGTGGAAGTTAGTAGAAGCAATATATCTTTAGAAGACAAACCCCACATCTTTGTAATGCATTTTGTGTTGTAATTAGTGTTTGGGGGGATTATTTTATTTACCAGATTAAGTTTGTTCATGAAATAATATATAAAGATCTGTAGTAAATCATAAAGTATGATGGTTTCTTGAAGAAGATTGGAAACTACTAGAGAGTAGTCTTCCTAGAATAATATGAAGAGTAGAGTACCTCCATGATAAACAACATGGTGAAATATAATAAAATGTTCCACGTTTTTCAAGTTTCCCATGATAAAGAACATTAGGCTAAACCATGGGGAATTCATTATACGTTATTCATATGGATTGTAATGTATTAAAGACTCACCTTCTATGCCACAACAACATTAGTTTCATAGATGAACTGTTCAAATAGAAATGGGGATTATATAGCTGGAGGATAGGTCCATCTGAGTAGAAAATTATTGTGCAATAATCTGACCAAGATCAAATACAGGCTCAACTAATATAGAAATGTAGGTTAGCACTGTCCTTGGATAAAATTTGTTTGTGTGCAGTTCAAGGCACAAGGTGACACCACAGATGATTGCAGCATGTATGGGGCCTCAAATGACTCACTAAGACATGTAGGGAATTCAGGTATTTGACTATAAATATTTCAAACATACTTATCAATATATTAGTATCATTTTAGATTCATGTTTCATGTTAGACAGGAATAGGTTCAAACCATAGTAAACAATAGAGATTGTGTAATAGTTTGAAAAATATTGAGTTCATGTAGAGTGGGTGTGGGAATATCCATATCATAAATAACCATGCCTTTTGGGTGAAAAATATAATTTTAGTGTCACTTGAGTTTTCATTTCTTTTACCCTATGAATAAGGGTTGTGACATAGTTATAGTACAACTACTGATTCCCACTATACATTAATGGGTTTTTTGTGAAGGATACATTTTAATAAGAGTGTATGATTTTATGTTTTTATGAATTTTTAGGAGATCATTCAGTAGTTTAAAGTTCCACTTCATATCTAGTTTCATATAAAAAAATTTGGAGATCATTTCCTGGTCTTTGTAAATTTATAAGTTAAATTGTGTTTGATTTGTGGATATAGTCAACAGTATGTGATGTTATAGGGATGCTTTATACACCAAAAATTCTTATTGATATCTTATTATATATAATATTATAAGGTGATACACCATATTAAAGTAAAGAAATAGGATTACTATGACATATAATCAAGGAAAATGATGTATACATGCAGTTATACACAACCTGAAATTTTCTTAGTAACTAAAGGAGGATGTTATGGATCAAGAATTTAATTATTTAACTAATTTTTTATGGAAAAAATGAAATAACTAAATAGGTGGTATTCCAGGAGAAATATCAAAGGGAGAAGATTTTGGTGAATTAATTTGAACCATCATATTAGTGGCCACATGATTACAATACTACTTATAGTAGTTTATGACGTATAATATAGAGGATATTAATGATTAAAAAAATATATCTAAAATCTGTTAACAATTAATGATTATATGTTTAGATAATATAATAGGAAGAAAAGAACTTTAAATTTCTGTATTTACTGAAAAAAATTCCAAATAAAACACTAAATAAAATAATTGATACATGTACAGAAAATTAAAGATGAAAAAAGAAATATATTTTCTGAAAGTGTAATAGTGTTTTAAATATATTCTAGAATGAATAATTTTATTAAAATAAATATCATTGAATAGGGATAATTCTGAATATATTTTTTATATCATGTCTTTAAAGGAGTAATTGGATATCCATAGTACCAATATTTTCATTTTTTATATTGAAAAATAATATTTGATATTGTTTTGACATGTGTTCTAACATTTTTTGTTTCCTTTATAGATGGGAGAAAAAGAGGAAATTATGATGCAAGTGATCCTAATGTTTTTTTGAGCTAAACTCAACCCTTTTTAAGGATGGTGACCCCAAAAAATATTAACTTATCTATAAATTCCACTAGTAGTGATCTTTTTATATTTTTTTCATTTATATATTATTAATCCCACGATCCTTGGATTATCCCCTCATGGTGGACCAAGTAAAATTCCTTGTATCCATGTAAAATATTTTTTATATTTATATAATACAAAAGGTGGACTATATAACCATAAGTAATATTTGATAAAGGGTTCATTATAAAAAAAATTAATTGAATCGATGATTCAACAAAAGAAAATGAGTAGAACCTTATAATTAAGGGGTAAAGATCATTAGGGAAATAAGAGTTTTATTGAAAAGTTATAAAATTATAATAAGTTTACATACCCGGATTCCCCACCCCATCCCCAAGGAATATCTCACATAATCCCTCTAAGGGAATAATAACTTAGTATTAGAGTGAATGTTTATTTTCTCTTGAATTTTTTTAAACTTACTTGATTTGAAATTTTTGAAAGGAAAAATATCCATAGTGAAGGGTACTTTTTTTAGAGAAATAATTTAAATATATTGAATAAGTAGATAATTTTATAGATGGAGGAATAAGTTCTAATTCCATTTAAATAACTATTATATGGAATTGTTCAGCTAATATTAAGTTATTTTAGAAATAGAACAAAATATATTGGAAACTAATTTCTATGGAAATAAGGGATTCAAATATTGTGTAAATAAAGAAATTTAAAGTGATGTTTCCAATAGATATATCTCAAGTGATATGTGGTTGATGTTAGAGTAACTAAAAGGAAAATAACATACAATGAAGGTAGATTTAAAAACTATAAAAGAAGAAAAATTAGTATCAAAATATGATGAGGAATACCTTATGTCAAAAGGAAACAATAAGAGAAGGGGAAAATATAATTGAGAATATGAACCCCTTAACATATCTTACCATTTAAGAATTGTTTTATTTATTTAAATATAACCTTATTTTTAAATAATCATGGGAGAAATAAAAATATATTTTGGATCAAAAAAATAAGAATCAATTATAATGAGGAAATGGAAAAAGAATCATACATCTAATCAGGAAGTTTCTCATAGTCATAAATAGGAATTCCCAACCTTATTCAAAATGGAAAATCAGTAGGACATCCTTCTTGAAGTGTACCATTATTTTACATAAGATATATCATTGTAAAAATGGAATAGAAAAAGAGGAAGTGTAATTGAATTATTATATAAAGAAAATGAGAAATCAGATAAAGGATCAAAGTGGTCTTCTTGAAGAAACATTACAATATATTGTCGAGAAAAATCACAATAAAAATAAATTGAAAGAGATAATTCTCCCTATCATGACTCAATTTGAAAAGATAAATTTTTCTATGAATGACTCCAACTCAAAGATTAAGGGTAAATATACAAAGATAAATGGGAAAGATTGAAAAATAAATAATCTTTAGGTCCATGTAAAGGCATCATATAAGAATATAGATATCGCTTAAAATGTAGCCAATATATATATATAGTTAGATGGAAAATCCCATATCTAGATTTTATAAAAAAAAATCTATGTAAAATTCAAAATAGAGGACCCAAAAAATAAATTAGCTATAAATTTATTCTATTATATAAAAATTGGGCACATTGCGAGTATATATTCCTAATCAAAAAGGCCCAAAAGTGCAATAGAACCATCAATTCAATATTTTAAATCAAAATTAATCCATATGAGATACAAATACAATTTCATATTCTTCCATTATTCAAACCACGATTTTAGGGGAAGGAATTATAGCTAGATGAAAACCTATAAATTAAAATATTTCATAAGTAGGTTCACCACTCCTCTGATATATAGAGAAAAGGATTGTCCTGTAAACAAACCTATTATAATGGAAAATATGTTGTATGATTTAGAAGAGAAAATTGTGTGTTTCTAAAGGGTTCATCAAGCACCAAAATTAATAGACTCATTGAAAAATTCTTGTAAGGGGTGATGGAAAACATATAAAAAGAAGTAAGGAGTTACTGTAAGTGTGAGGAAGGTTGAAGAACATAAAAAAGAACAATCCACTAAGAAAGAAGAATTTGGATATTTCACTCATAAACTTCAAAGGAGAATAATTACTAAGTGGTATTACAAAAAAATACAAGAGGTAGGTGTTGAATACTAGTGTGAGTTTCTTTTAATGGGGTAGGAAATATGATGGAGAAAGCATTGTCAAGACATTAATGGTAAAATAATTCACATGTGGGACTTTACTTACTATAGAAAGTAAGTATATTCCATGGAAAGAGAGCTTCCTGGATATAATATAAAATGAAAAATGTGTAAGTGGTATTATACAAAAATGATCATCTTAAAATACATTAATAAGGACCACCAATGAGGAAAATCAAGATTAATTGGAAGTTATTTATGTAATTACATTCCTTTCTGTAAATCTAAAAAACTTGAAAGGAAAGTTTGAAGGTAAAGTGTTGATCCAAACAAACTATCCCAATTCCTCAACTTAATTTAAATGGAAATTACCACTCTTCCCATAAAATGATTATTTATAAAGGTTTTTTGAAGTGGTTCATTACATAAAGGGGAGATACGATCCATGGGGTGGATGTGATAAAAGATACAATGAGTATATTTTGAAGCCCAATCCATTGAAGCTATAAAATTTATGTATTAATTAGTTTCAAATGGGTTTTTTCATAAAAAATCTATCAAGGATCCTAATTTGAAAGAGAAGTTTTCATAATATAAACAACATGGATAAGGGTAATAGTTGTAAGAGTAAAATATTGAAAGTATTTAAAAATATGGTATTTAATAAGTGATATCAAGATAAGGATTTAGTGGAATTATAACATGAAAGAATATGATAAATTTAAATGAATTCATTGTGTTTACATGATCCAAAAACTGCTATAAGTAAAAAAAGGCCCAAATAAGTTGTGTCACCAAATTGAAGTGAAGGTCTATCAAAATGATACTGACGTTTAGGTGGAGTTAATTTGAATTCATATAGGATATCAAGTCAAATATGAAAGTGAAAGAGTATTTTAAAGTAACAAATTAATTTTAGTTATGTTGTGTCACTTGTTTATTGTTAATAAGTGATATCCACTAATCAAACAATTAATAATATACAAGTAGTCTCATATGAGTCTTTTTGTGGTATATTTCAAATTTTTTGATTTATTACGTATCTACTAATGGTTTATACAAAGATGTTATGGATCATTGGTTGAGTATTTTTTATTTAAGATGTTATAAGTTGGTGGGTACCCATGAGTAAATCAGATAGCTTCGTGGTGGTTAATATTGACTCTTTTTCCAAAATTGATCCCTAACTCATTAGGATTAGAGGATTTGTTTATTTCCCAAATTCTATGTGGTAGATTTAGCCACTAGATTTATTTTATTAAATATCTATTTCATGAATGTTTCATTAAATATACTCTTGATTTTAGATTGAAAAAAATAATGTTATAACTAATATTGGTAGATAGATAATTAGATTAACCTACAAGTGGTTAAAGCTAAAAATAGAAGTGATTTGAAAAAAGGGGAGAAAGATTCAACCCCCAACTAAAAGTGATAACAAATAACGAGAACAAAAATATGATCAGTAAACCCTATTATACATTAAAGGTAGATACAAAAATATTGTTCACATACATTTTTAATGTCACGAACCAGCCCGGGTACCCTGGAAACCCGATAACCGAGCCGACCCTAACATAGCCCGAAGGGCGTTCCCGATCCCCACGGGTCGATGACTAACACCTGGAATCACATAACATGCAATTGGGAACAATTTTTCCACCAACAATGCAGAAGAAAAGAAACAAGACAGTATGCATAACAAAGGAAACTCCTCCGGGAGTAATGTACCAGAATACAAAGAGGCATAAAAAGCCCAAAGTACTACAACCCAAGTAATAAAAATGGGAAAACAACTCCAAGGTCCCTAAGGACACAACTCACCAAGACCAAAGATCAAAAGTTGGATCCACCTCCAAGTGATCCATCCCCTTTACTCGAACATGGAAGAATAAAGTCTACAAACTCCTGAAGGAAAAAGTAGGGTGTGAGCCTAAGCCCAGTTGGATACCACAAATGATTCCGTAAAAGATTCCAAATATAGATTATCCCAAGAAAAACTTTCAATTTTCCAATAAACTGGTTTGGAAATTCAAAGTATATTTTAAAAAAAATGTTATACATTTTCAAATAATGGAAATAAATATTTTAAGTAATGATTGTACAAATGATGGAATATTTCTAAAACAATGGCTTAAATAAAACATTTATATAAAACAGTACATATAAATTCAGCAGGCATGTAAAGTAGTTCAAAAGCATTTGAATACATTTATATCTCAAATATAAATATACAAGTGAGCAACATGGTCATCTGTCAAAAGGTACAATAGTAGTAACTAGTTATAGGATTCCATACTCTCTATGTGAACTCAGAAAAATGTGTATACGCACATCCCTATGACACTGGCCAAAAGAGACTCGTCACCAACCCGTTGGGGATGTTACCCGGTGCAAGTATGTTTTAGAATGTTGTCATAGTGTAGAGTGTATCCAAATAACTCACTAACTACCTAAGGCTTTCATGTGATCTTACATGATGGGAAAACTATTTTAAGAATGCTTAAAACTAAAATCAATCCCATTATTCCATTTCAAATGTTCCAATTTCTTTCCATTTAAAACCAAAATTGGTTTTATTCAAAAACATGATTTTTTCAAAAGATTAAACCAATGGGTTTCTATCAAATAATTTTAATCCATTTTCACGAGTTTGAAATCCAATCAAAACTAATTCCATCATCACACAATTTATTTCCACAATTAAATTCAATAATTTAATTGATATCATTTCCATCAAATCCATAATATAAATTAAACAATTTAAACCAGAAAATTTCCATAAACACACCAAATTCAATGGAATTGGGGTTTTCTATTTTCCCAGGCCAAAACCATTTCAAATATCACAATTCTCTGGAATCGAGGTTTTATCAATTTAATTGAAATATAATTTGAGAAATTGAATTTAAATCCACAATTGAAATAAATCAAGCAATACAAGGATAAGAAATTTGGAAAGTCGGGATGGAACCACCTACCTTGATTTGTTGATGGTAGTTAGCCCAACGAGAAACCCAAAAAACTGTGCGGCATAACATCATCGATCAAGTTCTGGATATAAATCTTTAAAACCAAAAAATATGATCAATGGAATCAAGATCTTGTAAAAATAGATCTAGATCTACAATCCTAGATCTAGATCTCAACTCATAGGTTTAAATCCACCGAAAATGGTGAAATCTCCCATAAAAAGATCAAGGAAAGATAGAGGAAATAATGGTAGAAGTAACAGGTTGAAATCCACTTACTAGGAGGAGAGAATATCCTCAATCTGAGCCTTCAATCTCGAAGGGAAAAGTTCGGATCACCTTGGAATCTCTCCAGGAGGCTTTGGTGTAACGCCCCGACCCTAGTTACCTAGAGTCGGTGCATTATTACATAACATTTGCATGATCACAAGAAAGATCAAATCTCTAAAGACTGATTGGTTTAGTATCCTTGGAAATACTAGATATATTCATAAGTTTTACATTACATCATAAAGTGAAAAACTACTACAACAACATAATGTCTTCATAGTCCACACTATTATCCCCTCATAATATCCCTGCAGGTCATTCATAACTTACTTCTTCACATCCTGGGAAAAATAAAACATAGAAAAGGGGTGAGCTCAAATGCCCAGTAAGGATAACAATATAGCGGAACATTCAAAAATAAGCATAAACATTTAAGGCAATGCATTACTAAAACAAAAGCCTTTTAAACTTGAACTTCAACATAGTATGGAAAAAGTAAAATGAAATAATGCAATTTACTTATTCACATGGATATTCTACTAATAGAATAATCACATGAAATATCAATAACCACTTTCATAATGTTGGAATGCATAATGCTGAACTTTAATTTCTTTGTCAAGGCCTCGTCCCAAGACCTAGGGGCTAACTGTAACCGGAACCCATCCCGGAGTGCATCAAATAACCGGACACCAACCCGGAGTGCCTCTAATAACCGGACACCAACCCGGAGTTCCTCTAAAAACCGGAGACCAAACCGGAGTTCCTCTAATAACCGGAGACCAAACCGGAGGGCTTACTTTTACCGGTCCCAAACCCGGAACATACTTGTCTAACAAATTCATCTGAATGAAAGGTTGAAATATAACATAAACATTCGGATTACAAATAACTTATGAAATGTCAATACATTAAACAAAAACCATGAGTGACATAAGAATAACTTGTCCACAGTCAAAAATATCACAAAACCTTCAATAAAATATGGATGTTTTGTATCATAATAAATCAACTTCAGATAAGCTTAAAATCCATCAAAGGATGTTGACATAGATGAAATCAAGACTATTTTAGAAAAATATCTCTTTCTATTTTGAAATCATTTAAGAGTCTTATATTTATGAAATAAAACATTTTTTTGAAAATATTCTTATTATATTGTAAGGGAAGCTTCGATGATTTTATAACGGCGGAAAATAACCGCACCCGCCGTATAAGTTAAAAAAACATTCCTACATTAATTTTGTCAAAAAGGTTAAAAATCACCTTGTTTGGAAAACGACAGAAAGATTCCTTTATAAACCACTTATAAAAAGTCAAAAAAGTGTATAAATGAATTTAACCCATATTCTAGTAAATAGTAAAAATGTTTTGAAATACATTTTTATGAAACATGGATGTGGATGATAAAGAGATCCCAGTAGATTATTACGTATAAACAACCTCGGATAATGAAGAGATTGTGAAATAACCCTTACCAATTTGGTATCTTACGAAACATGAAACCCATGAAAGAGGTATCATACAATGAATATGTAAATACACATAAATTAAAGTGTATAACACAAAGAATATAATTATGGGTAGCACATACACCACACGGAAGGTAATGGTGGCAATATGGCATGAATCTCCCGGGAATAAGGAGTGAGATGAACACCCCTTACCTTGTACTTTTCCTTGGTTAGGGTAAGTTAAACTCCTGTATAATGGTGAAATAATTGTTATTAAATTATACAAGAATCATATATATTAATATGATATCATATATGATCTTTTAACATTGATTTGTTAATAATATCTTTGAATTATCGTCGTTTCGGGTGTTAACTTACTCGTTTTATTTTATATGTTTTGTTACATAAGCCATGTTTGCTATGGATAGGTTGTATCTTATTCATATCCATAATGATATCAAGTCCTTAAACATCATTTTTAAATCATCAAATGATAATTATACTTTAATGGATATGATGGAGAATAAATCTCATCGCGTTCGTGGAGACGGTAGTCCGTACGTACGCACGAGCGACAATATCATTCTTTTGATATTAAAATAATATATAAATGGATGGTATATCATATATACAGAATCATTAACATGTTATATTTATTATTTACATGAGTTACACATCATTATTATACCCATCCAAATAATAATATATTGAATAACAATTACACCATGACGTGGAGACGGTAAGCCGTACGTACACACGTATGGTGACATGTTATTCAAAGGGTGGATAGAATACTGAATATGGTTGTAAAATATTTATAATAACATCATAGTATATATAATATAATGGAGTTATTATTTTATAATGGTAATAACAATGTAAGAAGAAGTGTAAGAAGAAAGGAACTTGAAAAGGGGTGGTGAAAACATTTCTCTTCTTCGGGTTCTTCCTTTTGATTTGATCAAAAGGGCTCCATAGGTTGGCTTTCTGATCAAAATAAGGCCTCTAGGTTGTAGTGAGGGAAGTTGGGAGAGTATTTGGGCAGAGTTTGGCCGAACCAAAAGGCTTTGATGGTGTGATGAAATGAGAAGGAGGAGAGCCCTTTTATAAGAGGGGTGAGGGGCACCTTTGGAAAAGCTAGAAATATTAATTTATAATAAATTCATATTCGGTTTATAATGGCTCCAAAGTTGATTATTTAAATTATAAGGTGGGGATAGGTCGAAAACCATTCAACCAATAGAATTTATACAGGTTTCGGTTACTATATTAACCTTATCTTTTAGTTTTAACTCTTAGTTAATTAGTTTGACATTTACCATGTCAATTTGTATTTTTATAATATATAGTTAAATAACTTACTATATACATCCAAGAGACCCCCAAGTGGTCCATTAATTATTATCCTATCATGATATAAGTCTATTGGCCGAACCTTAGATTTTTAGGAATTTAATATCAATTAATAATATAATATTTGTTTTAAAAACTCTTTTATGTCAATTTTGACACTATTCAATAATTGATTTTTGTGAAATTCATAACAGAATGATTACTTCAAAAAAAGTTAATTAAATAAATTACAACATGTCATATTAGCCTAGAAAATTATTTTAATTCATTAAATGTCTCAAATTATATTTATTTTGGAATTTTTAATATCAATTATCTTAATTTGTCACAATTAGGGTAATTACTACATCATCATTGTGTCATAAATAAATTAAAGTATTTAATATATAAAAATTATAAATTAAATATCATTATGTAGGAAATCTTTTTATATTTCTAATGAATATTTATAGTTGAAAATCCAACATATATAACCCTATGTAAAAATTGTTTTTCTAAAAGATATATGCTTGTGTCATTTTTGTATTCATTTTAACTAAATTAAAATAAAGTGTCCCTATCACCTACAAGTGGCACCATGGGGTCCCAAAAATCGACCCAAAGATTCCTATGGTCAAAAATGTATCAACAAATAAGTCTAGGACGCATTTTAGGGTAATTTAGTATTATTATAATATTATTTTGTAACCCTTATTTACCGGATTTACCCTTAACCATGGTAAATAAAATATTTACCGCAGTAATTATTCAAAATGTCTAAAAATAAAAGTTACCTATTTACACAATTTGAACATCCTGATTCCAACTATGGAATCAATTTTTCTAAATTCAAAACATAGAAGTGGCAGAAATTAATTTAAAATTAATTCACAATGTCCAAACAAAAAGCGTGTTTTTAAGATATAATAACTATCAAAAGATTGACACTTGTTTATGTTCGGTTTAATTGTAAAATTATGTCCAATGACCAAAATTATATTAAATGGTAAAAATATATTCTAAATATACTTTAAAACCACTCAAATTCATAAGTTATCACTATTAATTATTTTGATTAAAAAAAGTTGTTTTTAATTAAAATTTAGTAATTTTCACTATTCATCAAAATATTAAAGTTATCCGAAAAGTACCAAAATTTCACCTTAGGCTAAATTCGATATTCTGAGTCCAAAAATTAAGTCCATTTTAAAATATAAAATATATATAATTTCAAAAATTAGGTATTACTATTCATAACGTCTAGTTTGATTGGTTATGGTGTGTTAGAACTCGGCGTTGCGTACAACACACGCTATCACATTATTCAAAGAGAAGCGTACCGTAGAAGCTTGGGGTGTTTCATTTTAAATTTTTGATGTCCCCATTTAGTCAAAAAGTATAAAATATTGTATTTAAAAAGGGTTCACTATTAAAAGTTGATAAAAGTGCAATACTGAAAATGAATTTGTTCTTGCATTATATCTAAAAAACTCAAAATATGGATTCTAAAATTATAAGGATTATATAAAGTTTAAAATTGAGTTAATAATATTCATAACTGCTTTTGAATGGATTTTTTTGGTAAGTCATGGTGTGATTGAACTTGGTGTTGCATTTAGTGCAAGTTATTGAATTATTTTGAAGAAATAACACACTATGAAATATTGGGGTGTTACATTCTCCCATCCTTCAATAAATTGCGTCCTCGCAATTTGAAATTGTTCTTTGAAAATAAAATGTTGAAAATAGAAAATATATTTGTGGGAAAAACCACATTGGAAATTGGGTTACTAAAATTTAGTCTTAATTTGAGGAAAAGAAAAATAAAGGGTCACCACCAAATTATGATCTCGATTAGGAGAACATTGGTGGCAATTAGAGACATATAATTGGAGAAAAAATGTAAATATTTATAGGTAGTGATTGAGGTCATCAATCATAAACAAATGTAAAATTGAGGTCCTTAAATTCATCAATCTATGATAATTTGAAATACCATCGGTTCAACAAAACAGAGGGTATTAGGATAACACATTTTTGACGTTTCGAAATATCTTAATTGAAATCTCACATCGAAAAATGAATTAATGAGGCCTCAATTTAAAATAAAGAGTGGAAAGTATGAAAATTACCGAAGATAACACATACTAGGGTTCCATGTAGGAAAATATGGATATGGAAGAGAAATCTAACCATCAATTATCTGATGGAGAGTGGTAGAGAACATGGCTATGAAATGGCCAACAATCCCAAAGCCATAAATTAGTGATAATTTAAGGTACCATCTAGGACAACATTTTTGTTCAAAGTTCCTTTTCTTAATGTTGAGGAATTTATTTATGAGAGTGGATAAGATCATAAGGAGATATACTTACTTTATAATTAGAGTTTTATCCATTAATAAATTTCTACCACAAACTCATCTTTCACTCTAAAAGATAATAGAACGTAAAAAAATTATATTTATACTATTCGTACAGGGTTCCAAAATAAATGAATTTATAATTCATCTACGAGATATTTTAAAAAAAACTAGATTATTTAATCCAGGACATCTCGTGGGCCAGTGGTAGGTGATACTCCCTTGTCACCCTTCGGTTGCAGGTTCAAGTCTTGCAGCCTTGCCGGTCACGACGGGTTTCCGCCCGACCTCCGGGTTGTCCTTTTATGGAAATCCAAAATTAATCTCAAACTAGAATTTATCCAAAATACTTCTATCCAAACTCACAGTCCAACATTTATAAGGAAGGTAAACATAATGTAGATCCTTTTTACCCCGTAATAGCATATTAATACCTTCATCATTTATCCTTTTAAAACACTGAAACATCCTGAATTACCATAATCCTTATTGATTACATTCATGCTCCCTTATTCCATATAGAATGCTGGATATACTTCATTAATCCAAAAATGTTTTAAACCCCAAAAATGATGGAATATACAAATCATTAATCAACTTCAAGGTAGTCATGAATATCCAATATATTTATCCAAATCAATCATGTATAATTCTAAAATCACTACCTCGGTATTAGAACCATATTATGGTTTATCTTTCTCTCAACCATATATTTTCCAAAAAGTTAACCTGCTATTGAGTCACTTTTCTTTCTTCCACACAATCTCATGTCCTTAATGAAATAGTACTACAGTACAATCCTTATATACTCCATAATTATTATAACAAGTACATTGTTGATACAATACTCAAATTATATAATCAACATAAGAACTCTAATCATTCCTCTTCATCTGTGGTAGTATCATAACTTGATTATTATCCAATAGCATCATTTGCGGCATAGTCTAATGACTGGGACATAGGTTCACGTAGTGTCCGACTCCTTGCAAATGAAACATTGTACATTTGAAACCATTTTCTTACCCTTGCAGTCACGTACTTTGTGCCCTTTTCCTCCACACTTATAACAAACTCCCATTCCTTTCAGACAAGTTCCAGGGTGTTTCTTCCCATAGTTATCACATATGGGAAAATTCTTATTTTCCCTCTTCCCTTTATCCATCGTTCTCTCTTCCATCCTTTTCTTCTCTTGCTTCCCTTCAAAGCCATAGGACTCAGTAAAATCTTTACTTATCTTTTCAACACATGATATTATTTCTTCATATGATGATAATACATGGGAGACTATTTCCCTTATAAATTGTAGCTTAAGACCATGAAATATATGATCCTTCTTTCTCTTTGGATCATGTGCAATGCTGGAGTTCTCATTCCTTCTACTGGGCGCCATTTCTAAACAATGGCATACACTAGATTTGTTTATGAATAAAAATACCTAATCCCAAACTTGTAAGACACATAACATAAATTAAATAGTTTATGGATATAATCCATAATCATAAAAGTTTCTCCTTTGAGGAATTAAATCCACATAAACCCTTCATAATGGTTTGTAAAGAAAATGAGAATTATCCTAAGTATATCCCCCGGGAGTGTCGTAACCAAGAGTGCAGCAAGGCCCGTTTTCGTGCACCAGTTCCCGTTCGAGTCTAGCTCAAAGCGGTGTTTTTGGGTTTTACCCCTAGGTACATCTGTGCCAGAGCCGCCTCTACCTGCTCGTATCCAGACAGGGATGTATTGCTCAGAAAACTCACAAAATATCTACAACACCAAAATTCTAGGAAGTTCTTCTATACTAATCCTCAATGTCCATCTTAAATCTATGTGCTCTAATCAGAGTTTATCTAAATCTAGCTTCCAAGGTTTGTACTAAACTTCCTCTGATACCAACTGTAACGCCCCGACCCTAGTTTCCCAGAGTCGGTGCATTATTACATAACATTGGCATGATCACAAGAAAGATCAAATCTTGAAAGACAAATTGGTTTAGTAGCCTTGGAAATACTAGATATATTCATAAGTTTTACATTACATCATAAAGTGAAAAACTACTACAACAACATAATGTCTCCATAGTCCACACTATTTTCCCCTCATAATATCCCTGCAGGTCATTCATAACTTACTTCTTCACATCCTGGGAAAAATAAAACATAGAAAAGGGGTGAGATCAAATGCCCAGTAAGGATAACAATATAGCGGAACCTTCAAAAATAAGCATAAACATTTAAGGCAATGCATTACTAAAACAAAAGCCTTTTAAACTTGAACTTCAATATAGTATGGAAAAAGTAAAATGAAATAATGTCATTTACTTATTCACATGGATATTATACTAATATAATAATCACATGCAATATCAATAATCACTTTCATAATGTTGGAATGCATAATGCTAAACTTTAATTTCTTTGTCAGGGCCTCGTCCCAAGACCTAGGGGCTAACTGTAACCGGAACCCAACCCAGAGTGCATCTAATAACCGGACACCAACCCGGAGTGCCTCTAATAACTGGACACCAACCCAGAGTTCCTCTAAAAACCGGAGACCAAATCGGAGTTCCTCTAATAACCAGAGACCAAACCGGAGGTCTTACTTTTACCGGTCCCCAACCCGGAACATACTTGTCTAACACATTCATCTGAATGAAAGGTTGAAATATAACATAAACATTCGGATTACAAATAAATTATGAAATGTCAATACTTTAAACAAAAACCATGAGTGACATAAGAATAACTTATCCACAGTCAAAAATATCACAAAACCTTCAATAAAATATGGATGTTTTGTATCATAATAAATCAACTTCAAATAAGCTTAAAATCCATCAAAGGATGATGACATAGATGAAATCAAGAATATTTTAGAAAAATATCTATTTCTATTTTGAAATCATTTAAGAGTCTTATATTTATGAAATAAAACATTTTTTTGAAAATATTCTTATTATATTGTAATGGAAGCTTCGACGATTTTATAACGGCGGAAAATAACCGCACCCGCCGTATAAGTAAAAAAAACATTCTTACCTTAATTTTGTCAAAAAGGTTAAAAAGCACCTTGTTTGGAAAACGACGGAAATATTCCTTTATAAACCTCTTATAAAAATTAAAAAAAGGGTATAAATGACTTGAACCCATATTCTAGTAAATAGTAAAAATGTTTTGAAATACATTTTTAAGAAACATGGATGTGGATTATAAAGAGATCCCAGTAGATTATTACGTATAAACAACCTCGGATAATGAAGAGATTGTGAAATAACCCTTACCAATTTGGTAACTTACGAAACATGCAACCCATGAAAGAGGTATCATACAATTAATATGTAAATACACATAAATTAAAGTGTATTACACAAAGAATATAATTATGGGCAGTACATACACCACACAGAAGGTAATGGTGGCAATATGGCATGAATCTCACGGGAATAAGAAGTGAGATGAACACCCCTTACCTTGTACTTTTCCTTGGTTGGGGTAAGTTAACCTCCTGTATAATGGTGAAATAATTTTTATTAAATTATACAAGAATCATATATATTAATATGATATCATATATGATCTTTTAACATTGATTTGTTAATAATATCTTTGAATTATCGTCGTTTCGGGTGTTAACTTACTCGTTTTCTTTTATATGTTTTGTTACATAAGCCATGTTTGTTATGGATAGGTTGTATCTTATTCATATCCAGAATGATATAAAGTCCTTAAACATCATTTTTAAATCATCAAATGATAATTATACTTTAATGGATATGATGGAGAATGAATCTCATCGCGTTCGTGGAGACGGTAGTCCGTACGTACGCACGAGCGACAATATCGTTCTTTTGATATTAAAATAATATATAAATGGATGGTATATCATATATACAGAATCATTAACATGTTATATTTATTATTTACATTAGTTACACATCATTATTACACACATCCAAATAATAATATATTGAATAACAATTACACCATGACGTGGAGACGGTAAGCCGTACGTACGCACGTATGGTGACATGTTATTCAAAGGGTGGATAGAATACTGAATAAGGTTGTACAATATTTATAATAACATCACAGTATATATAAGATACTGGATTTATTATTTTAGAATGGTAATAACAAAGTAAGAAGAAGTGGAAGAAGAAAGGAACTTGAAAAGGGGTGGTGAAAACATTACCTCTTCTTCGGGTTTGTCCTTTTGATTTGATCAAAAGGGCTCCATAGGTTGGATTTCTGTTCAAAATAAGGCCTCTAGGTTGTAGTGATGGATTTTGGGAGAGTATTTGGGGCAGAGTTTGTCCTAACCAAAAGTCTTTTATGGTGTGAAGAAATGAGAAGGAGGAGTTCCCTTTTATAAGAGGGGTGAGGGGCACCTTTGGAAAAGCTAGAAATATTAATTTATAATAAATTAATATTCAGTTTCTAATGGCTCCAAAGTTGATTATTTAAATTTTAAGGTGGTTATAGGTCAAAAAAAATTCAACCAATTGAATTTAGACAGGTTTGGGTTACTATATTAACCTTATATTTTAGTTTTAACTCTTAGTTAATTAGTTTGACATTTACCATGTCAATTTGTATTTTTATAATATATAGTTAATAAACGTACTATATACATCCAAGCGACCCCCCAGTGGTCCATTAATGATTATCCTATAATGATATAAGTCTCTTGGCCGAACCTTAGATTTTTAGGAATTTAATATCAATTAATAATATAATATTTGTTTTAAAAACTCTTTTATGTCAATTTTGACACTATTCAATAATTGATTTTTTTGAAACTCATAACAGAATTATTACTTCGCCCAAAGTTAATTAAATCAATCCTAACATGTCATATTATCCTAGAAAATTATTTTAATTCATTAAAAGTCTCAAATTATATTTATTTGGGAATTTTTACTATCAATTATCTTAATTTGTCACAATTAGGGTAATTACTGTATCATCATTGTGTCATAAATAAATTAAATTATTTAATATATAAAAATTATAAATTAAATATAATTATGTATTAAATCTTTTTATCTTTCTAATGAATATTTATAGTTGAAAATCCAACATATATAACTCTATATAAAAATTGTTTTTCTAAAAGATAAATGCTTGTGTCATTTTTGTATTCATTTTAACTCAATTAAAATAAAGTGTCCCTATCACCTACAAGTGGCACCATGGGGTCCCAAAAATCGACCCAAAGATGCCTATGGTCGAACATGTATCAACCAATAAGGCTAGGACACGTTTTAGGGTAATTTAGTATTATTATAATATTATTGTTTAACCCTTATTTACCGGATTTACCCTTAACCATGGTAAATAAAATGTTTACCGCAGTAATTATTCAAAATGTCTAAAAATAAAAGTTACCTATTTACACAATTTGAACATCCTGATTCCAAATATGGAATCCATTTTTATAAATTCAAAACACATAAGTGGCAGAAATTAATTTAAAATTAATTCCCACTGTCCAAACAAAAAGCGTGTTTTTAAGAGATAATAACTATCAAAAGATTGACACTTGTTTATGTTCGGTTTAATTGTAAAAGTATGTCCAATGACCAAAACTATATTAAATGGTAAAAATATATTCTAAATATACTTTAAAACCACTCAAATTCATAATTTATCACTATTAATTATTTTGATTAAAAAGTTGTTTTAAATTAAAATTTAGTAATTTTCACTATTCATCAAAATATGAAAGTTATCCGAAAGGTACAAAAATTTCACCTTATGCTAAATTCGATATTCTAAGTCCAAAAATGAAGTCCATTTTAAAATATAAAATATATATAATTACAAAAATTAGGTATTACTATTCATAACGGCTAGTTTGATTGGTTGTGGTGTGTTAGAACTCGGTGTTGCATACAACACACGCTATCACATTATTCAAAGAGAAGCGTACCGTAGAAGCTTGGGGTGTTTCATTTTAAATTTTTGATTTCCCCATTTACTCAAAAAGTATAAAATATTGTATTTAAAAAGGGTTCACTATTAAAATTTGATAAAAGTGCAATACTGAAAATGAATTTGTTCTTGCATTATATCTAAAAAACTCATAATATGGATTCTAAAATTATAAGGATTATATAAAGTTTAAAATTTAGTTAATACTATTCATAACCTATTTTGAATGTCTTTTTTGGTAAGTCATGGTGTGATTGAACTCGGTGTTGCATGTAGTGCAAGTTATTGAATTATTTTGAAGAAATAACACACTATGAAATCTTGGGGTGTTACATTCTTCCCTCCTTCAATAAATTGTGTCCTCGCAATTTGAAATTGTTCTTTGAAAATAAAAGGTTAAAAATAGAAAATATATTTGTGGGAAAAACCACATCGGAAATTAGGTTACTAAAATTTAGTCTTAATATGAGGAAAAGAGAAATGAAAGGGTCACCACCAAATTATGATCTCGATTAAGAGAACATTGGTGGCAATTAGAGACATATAATTGGAGGGAAAATGTAAATATTTATAGGTAGTAATTGAGGTCATCAATCTCAAACAAGTGTAAAATTGAGGTCCTTAAATTCATCAATCTATGATAATTTGAAATACCATCGGTTCAACAAAACATAGGGTATTAGGATAACACATTTTTGACGTTTCAAAATATCTTAATTGAAATCTCACATCGAAAAATGAATTAATGAGGCCTCTATTTAAAATAAAGAGTGGAAAGTATGAAAATTACCGAAGATAACACATACTAGGGTTACATGTAGGAAAATATGGATATGGAAGAGAAATCTAACCATCAATTATCTGATGGAGAGTGGTAGAGAACATGGATATGAAAAGGCCAACAATCCCAAAGCCATAAATTAGTGATGATTTAAGGTACCATCTAGGACAACATTTTTGTTCAAAGTTCCTTTTCTTAATGTTGAGGAATTTATTTATGAGAGTGGATAATATCATAAGGAGATATACTTACTTTATAATTAGAGTTTTATCCATTAATAAATTTCTACCACAAACTCATCTTTCACTCTAAAAGATAATAGAACTTAAAAAAATTATATTTATACTATTCGTACAGGGTTCCAAAATAAATGAATTTATAATTCATCTACGAGATCTTTTAAAAAAACTAGATTATTTAATCTAGGACATCTCGTGGGCCAGTGGTAGGTGATACACCCTTGTCACCCTTCGGTTGCAGGTTCAAGTCATGCGGCCTTGCCAGTCGCGACGGGTTTCCGCCCGACCTCCGGGTTGTCCTTTTATGGCAATCCAAAATTAATCTCAAACTAGAATTTATCCAAAATACTTCTGTCTAAACTCACAGTCCAACATTTATAAGGAAGGTAAACATAATGTAGATCCTTTTTACCCCGTAATAGCATATTAATACCTTCATCATTTATCCTTTTAAAACACTGAAACATCCTGAATTACCATAATCCTTATTGATTACATTCATGCTCCCTTATTCCATATAGAATGCTGGATATACTTCATTAATCCAAAAATGCCTTAAACCCCAAAAATGATGGAATATACAAATCATTAATCAACTTCAAGGTAGTCAAGAATATCCAATATATTTATCCAAATCAATCATGTATAATTATAAAATCACTACCTCGGTATTAGAACCATATTATGGTTTATCTTTCTCTCAACCATATATTTTCCAAAAATTTAACCTGCTATTGAGTCACTTTTCTTTGTTCCACACAATCTCATGTCCTTAATGAAATAGTATTGCAGTACAATCCTTATATACTCCATAATTATTATAATAAGTACATTGTTGATACAACACTCAAATGACATAATCAACATAAGAACTCTAATCATTCCTCTTCATCTGTGGTAGTATCATAACTTGATTATTATCCAATAGCATCATTTGCGGCATAGTCTGATGACTGGGACATAGGTTCGTGTAGTGTCTAAACTCCTTGCAAATAAAGCATTGTACATTTGAAACCATTTTCTTACCCTTGCAGTCACGTACTTTGTGCCCTTTTCCTCCACACTTATAACAAGCTCCCATTCCTTTCATACAAGTTCCAGGGTGTTTCTTCCCATAGTTATCACATATGGGAAAATTCTTATTTTCCCTCTTCCCTTTATCCATCGTTCTCTCTTCCATCCTTTTCTTCTCTTGTTTCCCTTCAAAGCCATAGGACTCAGTAAAATCTTTACTTATCTTTTCAACACATGATATTATTTCTTCATATGATGATAATACATTGGAGACTATTTCTCTTATAAATTCTGGCTTAAGACCATGAAATATATGATCCTTCTTTCTCTTTGGATCATGTGCAATTTTGCAGTTCTCATTCCTTCTACTTGGCGCCATTTATAAACAATGGCATACACTAGATTAGTTTATGAATAAAAATACCTAATCCCAAACTTGTAAGACACATAACATAAATTAAATAGTTTATGGATATAATCCATAATCATAAAAATTTCTCCTTTGAGGAAGTAAATCCACATAAACCCTTCATAATTGTTTGTAAAGAAAATGAGAATTATCTTAAGCATATCCCCCGGGAGTGTCGTAACCAAGAGTGCAGCAAGGCCCGTTGTCGTGCACCAGTTCCCGTTCGAGTCTAGCTCAAAGCGGTGTTTTCAGGTTTTACCCCTAGGTACATCTGTGCCAGAGCCGCCTCTACCTGCTCGTATCCAGACAGGGATGTATTGCTCAGAAAACTCACAAAATCTCTACAACACCAAAATTCTAGGAAGTTCTTCTATACTAATCATCAATGTCCATCTTAAATCTATGTGATCTAATCAGTGTTTATCTAAATCTAGCTTCCAAGGTTTGTACTAAACTTCCTCTGATACCAACTGTAACACCCCAACCCTAGTTACCCAGAGTCGGTGCATTATTACATAACATTGGCATGATCACAAGAAAGATCAAATCTCGAAAGACCGATTGGTTTAGTAGCCTTGGAAATACTAGATATATTCATAAGTTTTACATTACATCATAAAGTGAAAAACTACCACAACAACATAATGTCTCCATAGTCCACACTATTATCCCCTCATAATATCCCTACAGGTCATTCATAACATACTTCTTCACATCCTGGGAAAAATAAAACATAGAAAAGGGGTGAGCTCAAATGCCCAGTAAGGATAACAATATAGAAGAACATTAAAAAATAAGCATAAAAATTTAAGTCAATGCATTACTAAAACAAAAGCCTTTTAAACTTGAACTTCAATATAGTATGGCAAAAGTAAAATGAAATAATGCCATTTACTTATTCACATGGATATTCTACTAATAGAATAATCACATGAAATATCAATAACCACTTTCATAATGTTGGAATGCATAATGCTAAACTTTAATTTCTTTTTCAAGGCCTCGTCCCAAGACCTAGGGGCTAACTGTAACCGGAACCCAACCCGGAGTGCATATAATAACCGGACACCGACCCGGAGTGCCTCTAATAACCGGACACCAACCCGGAGTTCCTCTAAAAACCAGAGACCAAACCGGATTTCCTCTAATAACCGGAGACCAAACCGTAGGGCTTACTTTTACTGGTCCCCAACACGGAACATACTTGTCTAACACATTCATCTGAATGAAAGGTTGAAATATAACATAAACATTCGGATTACAAATAACTTATGAAATGTCAATACATTAAACAAAAACCATGAGTGACATAAGAATAACTTATCCACAGTAAAAAATACCACAAAACCTTCAATAAAATATGGATGTTTTGTATCATAATAAATCAACTTCAAATAATCTTAAAATCCATCAAAGGATGTTGACATAGATGAAATAAAGACTATTTTAGAAAAATATCTCTTTCTATTTTGAAATCATTTAAGAGCCTTATATTTATGAAATAAAACATTTTTTTGAAAATATTCTTATTATATTGTAAGGGAAGCTTCGACGATTTTATAACGGCGGACAATAACCGCACCCGCCGTATAAGTTAAAAAACATTCTTACCTTAATTTTGTCAAAAAGGTTAAAAAGCACCTTATTTGGAAAACGACGGAAAGATTCCTTTATAAACCTCTTATAAAAAGTCAAAAAAGGGTATAAATGACATTAAACCATATTCTAGTAAATAGTAAAAAAAATTGAAATACATTTTTAAGAAACATGGATGTGGATGATAAAGAGATCCCAGTAGATTATTACGTATAAACAACCTCGTATAATGAAGAGATTGTGAAATAACCCTTACCAATTTGGTATCTTACGAAACATGCAACCCATGAAAGAGGTATCATACAATGAATATGTAAATACACATAAATTAAAGTGTATTACACAAAGAATATAATTATGGGTAGTACATACACCGCACAGAAGGTAATGGCGGCAATATGGCATGAATCTCACGGGAATAAGGAGTGAGATAGAACACCCCTTACCTTGTAATTTTCCTTGGTTGGGGTAGGTTAACCTCCTGTATAATGGTGAAATAATTGTTATTAAATTATAAAATAATCATATATATTAATATGATATCATATATGATCTTTTAAAATTGATTTGTTAATAATATCTTTGAATTATCGTCGTTTCGGGTGTTAACTTACTCGTTTTCTTTTATATGTTTTGTTACATAAGCCGGGTTTGTTATGGATAGGTTGTATCTTATTCATATCCATAATGATATCAAGTCCTTAAACATCATTTTTAAATCATCAAATGATAATTATACTTTAATGGATATTATGGATAATGAATCTGATCGCGTTCGTGGAGACGGTAGTCCGTACGTACGCACGAGCGACAATATCATTCTTTTGATATTAAAATAATATATAAATGGATGGTATATCATATATAAAGAATCATTAACATGTTATATTTATTATTTACATGAGTTACACATCATTATTATACTCATCCAAATAATAATATATTGAATAACAATTACACCATGACGTGGAGACGGTAAGCCGTACGTACGCACGTATGGTGACATGTTATTCAAAGGTTGGATAGAATACTGAATATGGTTGTACAATATTTATAATAACATCACAGTATATATAAGATACTGTAGTTATTATTTTATAATGGTAATAACAAAGTAAGAAGAAGTGGAAGAAGAAAGGAACTTGAAAAGGGGTGGTGAAAACATTACCTCTTCTTCGGGTTCTTCCTTTTGATTTGATCAAAAGAGCTCCTTAGGTTGGCTTTCTGATAAAAATAAGGCCTCTAGGTTGTAGTGAGGGAAGTTGGGAGAGTATTTGGTCAGAGTTTGGCCGAACCAAAAGGCTTTGATGGTGTGAAGAAATGAGAAGGAGGAGTGCCCTTTTATAAGAGGGGTGAGGGGCACCTTTGGAAAAGCTAGAAATATTAATTTATAATAAATTCATATTCGGTTTCTAATGGCTCCAAAGTTGATTATTTAAATTTTAAGGTGGGTATAGGTCGAAAAACATTCAACCAATAGAATTTAGACAGGTTTGGGTAACTATATTAACCTTATCTTTTAGTTTTAACTCTTAGTTAATTAGTTTGACATTTGCCATGTCAATTTGTATTTTTATAATATATAGTTAATAAACTTACTATATACATTCAAGAGACCCCCAAGTGGTCCATTAATGATTATCAAATCATGATATAAGTCTCTTGGCCGAACCATAGATTTTTAGGAATTTAATATCAATTAATAATATAATATTTGTTTTAAAAACTCTTTTATGTCAATTTTGACACTATTCAATAATTGATTTTTGTGAAACTCATAACAGAATTATTACTTCTACAAAAGTTAATTAAATAAATCCTAACATGTCATATTATCCTATAAAATTATTTTAATTCATTAAAAGTCTCAAATTATATTTATTTGGTAATTTTTAATATCAATTATCTTAATTTTTCACAATTAGGGTAATTACTGCATCATCAGTGTATCATAAATAACTTAACTTATTTAATATCTAAAAATTATAAATTAAATATCATTATGTAGGAAATCTTCTTATATTTCTAATGAATATTTATAGTTGAAAATCCAACATATATAACCCTATGTAAAAATTGTTTTTCTAAAAGATATATGCTTGTGTCATTTTTGTATTCATTTTAACTCAATTAAAATAAAGTGTCCCTATCACCTACAAGTGGCACCATGGGGTCCCAAAAATCGACCCAAAGATGCCTATGGTCGCACATGTATCAACCAATAAGGCTAGGACATGTTTTAGGGTAATTTAGTATTATTATAATATTATTTTTAACCCTTATTTACCGGATTTACCCTTAACCATGGTAAATAAAATATTTACCGCAGTAATTATTCAAAATGTCTAAAAATAAAAGTTACCTATTTACACAATTTGAACATCCGGATTCCAAATCTGGAATCCATTTTTCTAAATTCAAAACACAGAAGTGGCAGAAATTAATTTAAATTTAATTCCCACTATCCAAACAAAAAGCGTGTTTTTAAGAGATAATAACTATCAATAGATTGACACTTGTTTATGTTCGGTTTAATTTTAAAATTATGTCCAATGACCAAAATTATATTAAATGGTAAAAATATATTCTAAATATACTTTAAAACCACTCAAATTCATAATTTATCACTATTAATTATTTTGATTAAAAAAGTTGTTTTTAATTAAAATTTAGTAATTTTCACTATTCATCAAAATATGAAAGTTATCCGAAAAGTACCAAAATTTCACCTTAGGCTAAATTCGATATTCTGAGTCCAAAAATGAAGTCCATTTTAAAATATAAAATATATATAATTACAAAAGTTAGGTATTACTATTCATAACGGCTAGTTTGATTGGTTGTGGTGTGTTAGAACTCGGTGTTGCGTACAACACACGCTATCACATTATTCAAAGAGAAGCGTACCGTAGAAGCTTGGGTGTTTCATTTTAAATTTTTGATTTCCCCATTTAGTCAAAAAGTATAAAATATTGTATTTAAAAAGGGTTCATTATTAAAAGTTGATAAAAGTGCAATACTGAAAATGAATTTGTTCTTGCATTATATCTAAAAAACTCATAATATGGATTCTAAAATTATAAGGATTATATAATGTTTAAAATTTAGTTAATACTATTAATAACCCCTTTTGAATGTCTTTTTTGGTAATTCATGGTGTGATTGAACTCGGTGTTGCATGTAGTGCAAGTTATTGAATTATTTTGAAGAAATAACACACTATGAAATCTTGGGGTGTTACATTCTCCCCTCCTTCAATAAATTGTGTCCTCGCAATTTGAAATTGTTCTTTGAAAATAAAAGGTTGAAAATAGAAAATATATTTGTGGGAAAAACCACATCGGAAATTGGGTTACTAAAATTTAGTCTTAATATGAGGAAAAGAGAAATGAAAGGGTCACCACCAAATTATGATCTCGATTAGGAGAACATTGGTGGCAATTAGAGACATATAATTGGAGGAAAAATGTAAATATTTATAGGTAGTAATTGAGGTCCTCAATCACAAACAAGTGTAAAATTGAGGACCTTAAATTCATCAATCTATGATAATTTGAAATACCATCGGTTCAACAAAACATAGGGTATTAGGATAACACATTTTTGACGTTTCAAAATATCTTAATTGAAATATCACATCGAAAAATGAATTAATGAGGCCTCTATTTAAAATAAAGAGTGGAAAGTATGAAAATTACCGAAGATAACACATACTAGGGTTCCATGTAGGAAAATATGGATTTGGAAGAGAAATCTAACCATCAATTATCTGATGGAGAGTGGTAGAGAACATGGCTATGAAAAGGCCAACAATCCCAAAGCCATAAATTAGTGATGATTTAAGGTACCATCTAGGATAACATTTTTGTTCAAAGTTCCTTTTCTTAATGTTTAGGAATTTATTTATGAGAGTGGATAAGATCATAAGGAGATATACTTACTTTATAATTAGAGTTTTATCCATTAATAAATTTCTACCACAAACTCATATTTCACTCTAAAAGATAATAGAACGTAAAAAAAATTATATTTATACTATTCGTACAGGGTTCCAAAATAAATGAATTTATAATTCATCTACGAGATATTTTAAAAAAACTAGATTATTTAATCCAGGATATCTCGTGGGCCAGTGGTAGGTGATACACCCTTGTCACCCTTCGGTTGTAGGTTCAAGTCTTGCGGCCTTGCCGGTCGCGATGGGTTTCCGCCCGACCTCCGGGTTGTCCTTTTATGGAAATCCAAAATTAATCTCAAACTAGAATTTATCCAAAATACTTCTGTCCAAACTCACAGTCCAACATTTATAAGGAAGGTAAACATAATGTAGATCCTTTTTACCCCGTAATAGCATATTAATACCTTCATCATTTATCCTTTTAAAACACTGAAACATCCTGAATTACCATAATCCTTATTGATTACATTCATGCTCCCTTATTCCATATAGAATTCTGGATATACTTCATTAATCCAAAAATGTTTTAAACCCCAAAAATGATGGAATATAAAAATCATTAATCAAATTCAAGGTAGTCAAGAATATCCAATATATTTATCCAAATCAATCATGTATAATTCTAAAATCACTACCTCGGTATTAGAACCATATTATGGTTTATCTTTCTTTCAACCATATATTTTCCAAAAATTTAACCTGCTATTGAGTCACTTTTCTTTGTTCCACACAATCTCATGTCCTTAATGAAATAGTACTGCAGTACAATCCTTATATACTCCATAATTATTATAACAAGTACATTGTTGATACAACACTCAAATGACATAATCAACATAAGAACTCTAATCATTCCTCTTCATCTGTGGTAGTATCATAACTTGATTATTATCCAATAGCATCATTTGCAGCATAGTCTGATGACTGGGACATAGGTTCGCGTAGTGTCCAAACTCCTTGCAAATAAAGCATTGTACATTTGAAACCATTTTCTTACCCTTGCAGTCATGTACTTTGTTCCCTTTTCCTCCACACTTATAACAAACTCTCATTCCTTTCAGACAAGTTCCAGGGTGTTTCTTCCCATAGTTATCACATATGGGAAAATTCTTATTTTCCCTCTTCCCTTTATCCATCGTTCTCTCTTCCATCCTTTTCTTCTCTTGCTTCCCTTCAAAGCCATAGGACTCAGTAAAATCTTTACTTATCTTTTCAACACATGATATTATTTATTCATATGATGATAATACATGGGAGACTATTTCTCTTATAAATTCTAGCTTAAGACCATGAAATATATGATCCTTCTTTCTCTTTGCATCATGTGCAATGCTGGAGTTCTCATTCCTTCTACTGGGCGCCATTTCTAAACAATGGAATACACTAGATTAGTTTATGAATAAAAATACCTAATCCCAAACTTGTAATACACATAACATAAATTAAAATAGTTTATGGATATAATCCATAATCATAAAAATTTCTCCTTTGAGGAATTAAATCCACATAAACCCTTCATAATGGTTTGTAAAGAAAATGAGAATTATCCTAAGTATATCCCCCAGGAGTGTCGTAACCAAGAGTGCAGCAAGGCCCGTTGTCGTGCACCAGTTCCCGTTTGAGTCTAGCTCAGAGCGGTGTTTTTGGGTTTTACCCCTAGGTACATCTGTGCCAGAGCCGCCTCTACCTGCTCTTATCCAGACAGGGATGTATTGCTCAGAAAACTCACAAAATCTCTACAACACCAAAATTCTAGGAAGTTCTTCTATACTAATCCTCAATGTCCATATTAAATCTATGTGCTCTAATCAGAGTTTATCTAAATCTAGCTTCCAAGGTTTGTACTAAACTTCCTCTGATACCAACTGTAACGCCCCGACCCTAGTTACCCAGAGTCGGTGCATTATTACATAACATTGGCATGATCACAAGAAAGATCAAATCTCGAAAGACCGATTGGTTTAGTAGCCTTGAAAATACTAGATATATTCATAAGTTTTACATTACATCAGAAAGTGAAAAACTACTACAAGAACATAATGTCTCTATAGTCCACACTATTATCCCCTCATAATATCCCTACAGGTCATTCATAACTTACTTCTTCACATCCTGGGAAAAATAAAACATAGAAAAGGGGTGAGCTCAAATGCCCAGTAAGGATAACAATATAGCGGAACATTAAAAAATAAGCATAAACATTTAAGGCAATGCATTACTAAAACAAAAGCCTTTTAAACTTGAACTTCAATATAGTATGGCAAAAGTAAAATGAAATAATACCATTTACTTATTCACATGGATATTCTACTAATAGAATAATCACATGCAATATCAATAACCAATTTCATAATGTTGGAATGCATAATGCTAAACTTTAATTTCTTTGTCAAGGCCTCGTCCCAAGACCTAGGGGCTAACTATAACCGGAACCCAACCCGGAGTGCATCTAATAACCGGACACCAACTCGGAGTGCCTCTAATAACCGGACACCAACCCGGAGTTCCTCTAAAAACCGGACACCAAACCGGAGTTCCTCTAATAACCGGAGACCAAACCGGAGGGCTTACTTTTACCGGTCCCCAACCCGGAACATACTTGTCTAACACATTCATCTGAATGAAAGGTTGAAATATAACATAAACATTCGGATTACAAATAACTTATGAAATGTCAATACTTTAAACAAAAACCATGAGTGACATAAGAATAACTTATCCACAGTAAAAAATATCTCAAAACCTTCAATAAAATATGGATGTTTTGTATCATAATAAATCAACTTCAAATAAGCTTAAAATCCATCAAAGGATGTTGACATAGATGAAATCAAGACTATTTTAGAAAAATATCTCTTTCTATTTTGAAATCATTTAAGAGTCTTATATTTATGAAATAAAACATTTTTTTGAAAATATTCTTATTATATTGTAAGGGAAGCTTCGACTATTTTATAATGGCGGACAATAACCGCACCCGCCGTATAAGTTAAAAAACATTCTTACCTTAATTTTGTCAAAAAGGTTAAAAAGCACCTTGTTTGGAAAACGACGGAAATATTTATTTATAAACCTCTTATAAAAAGTCAAAAAAGGGTATAAATGACTTTAACCCATATTCTAGTAAATAGTAAAAATGTTTTGAAATACATTTTTAAGAAACATGGATGTGGATGATAAAGAGATCCCAGTAGATTATTACGTATAAACAACCTCGGATAATGAAGAGATTGTGAAATAACCCTTACCAATTTGGTATCTTACGAAACATGCAACCCATGAAAGAGGTAGCATACAATGAATATGTAAATACACATAAATTAAAGTGTATTACACAAATAATATAATTATGTGTAGTACATACACCACACAGAAGGTAATTGTGGCAATATGGCATGAATCTCACGGGAATAAGGAGTGAGATGAACACCCCTTACCTTGTAATTTTCCTTGGTTGGGGTAGGTTAACCTCCTGTATAATGGTGAAATAATTGTTATTAAATTATACAAGAATCATATATATTAATATGATATCATATATGATCTTTTAACATTGATTTGTTAATAATATCTTTGAATTATCGTCGTTTCGGGTGTTAACTTACTCGTTTTCTTTTATATGTTTTGTTACATAAGCCGGGTTTGTTATGGATAGGTTGTATCTTACTCATATCCAGAATGATATAAAGTCCTTAAACATCATTTTTAAATCATCAAATGATAATTATACTTTAATGGATATGATGGAGAATGAATCTCATCGCGTTCGTGGAGACGGTAGTCCGTACGTACGCATGAGCGACAATATCATTCTTTTGATATTAAAATAATATATAAATGGATGGTATATCATATATACAGAATCATTAACATGTTATATTTATTATTTACATGAGTTACACATCATTATTATACCCATCCAAATAATAATATATTGAATAACAATTACACCATGACGTGGAGACGGTAAGCCGTACGTACGCACGTATGGTGACATGTTATTCAAAGGGTGGATAGAATACTGAATATGGTTGTAAAATATTTATAATAACATCACAGTATATATAAGATACTGGAGTTATTATTTTAGAATGTTAATAACAAAGTTAGAAGAAGTGGAAGAAGAAAGGAACTTGAAAAGGGGTGGTGAAAACATTACCTCTTCTTCGGGTTCTTCCTTTTGAGTTGATCAAAAGAGGTCCTTAGGTTGGCTTTCTGATCAAAATAAGGCCTCTAGGTTGTAGTGAGGGAAGTTGGGAGAGTATTTGGGCAGAGTTTGGCCAAACCAAAAGGCTTTGATGGTGTGAAGAAATGAGAAGGAGGAGTTCCCTTTTATAAGAGGGGTGAGGGGCACCTTTGGAAAAGCTAGAAATATTAATTTATAATAAATTCATATTCGGTTTCTAATGGCTCCAAAGTTGATTATTTAAATTTTAAGGTGGGTATAGGTAGAAAACCATTAAACCAATAGAATTTATACAGGTTTGGGTTACTATATTAACCTTATCTTTTAGTTTTAACTCTTAGTTAATTAGTTTGACATTTACCATGTCAATTTGTATTTTTATAATATATAGTTAATAAACTTACTATATACATCCAAGAGACCCCCAAGTGGTCCATTAATGATTATCCTATCATGATATAAGTCTCTTGGCCGAACCTTCGATTTTTAGGAATTTAATATCAATTAATAATATAATATTTGTTTTAAAAACTCTTTTATGTCAATTTTGACACTATTCAATAATTGATTTTTGTGAAACTCATAACAGAATTATTACTTCGACCAAAGTTAATTAAATAAATCCTAACATGTCATATTATCCTAGAAAATTATTTTAATTCATTAAAAGTCTCAAATTATATTTATTTGGTAATTTTTAATATCAATTATCTTAATTTGTCACAATTAGGGTAATTACTGCATCATCATTGTGTCATAAATAAATTAACTTATTTAATATCTAAAAATTATAAATTAAATATAATTATGTATGAAAGCTTCTTATATTTATAATTAATATTTATAGTTGAAAATCCAACATATATAACCCTATGTAAAAATTGTTTTTCTAAAAGATATATGCTTGTGTCATTTTTGTATTCATTTTAACTCAATTAAAATACAGTGTCCCTATCACCTACAAGTGGCACCATGGGGTCCCAAAAATCTACCCAAAGATGCCTATGGTCGAACATGTATCAACCAATAATTCTAGGACACGTTTTAGGGTAATTTAGTATTATTATAATATTATTTTTTAACCCTTATTTACCGGATTTACCCTTAACCATGGTAAATAAAATATTTACCGCAGTAATTATTCAAAATGTCTAAAAATAAAAGTTACCTATTTACACCATTTGAACATCCTGATTCCAAATATGGAATCCATTTTTATAAATTCAAAACATAGAAGTGGCAGAAATTAATTTAAAATTAATTCCCACTGTCCAAACAAAAAGCGTGTTTTTAAGAGATAATAACTATCAAAAGATTGACACTTGTTTATGTTCGGTTTTATTGTAAAATTATGTCCAATGACCAAAATTATATTAAATGGTAAAACTATATTCTAAATATAATTTAAAACCACTCAAATTCATAATTTATCACTATTAATTATTTTGATTAAAAAGGTTGTTTTTAATTAAAATTTAGTAATTTTCACTATTCATCAAAATATGAAAGTTATCCGAAAAGTACCAAAATTTCACCTTAGGCTAAATTCGATATTCTGAGTCCAAAAATGAAATCCATTTTAAAATAAAAAATATATATAATTTCAAAAATTAGGTATTACTATTCATAACAGCTAGTTTGATTGGTTATGGTGTGTTAGAACTCGGTGTTGCGTACAACACACGCTATCACATTATTCAAAGAGAAGCGTACCGTAGAAGCTTGGGGTGTTTCATTTTAAATTTTTTATGTCCCCATTTAGTCAAAAGGTATAAAATATTGTATTTAAAAAGGGTTCACTATTAAAAGTTGATAAAAGTGCAATACTGAAAATGAATTTGTTCTTGCATTATATCTAAAAAACTCATAATATGGATTCTAAAATTATAAGAATTATATAAAGTTTAAAATTTATTTAATACTATTGATAACCGCTTTTGAATGGCTTTTTTGGTAATTCATGGTGTGATTGAACTCGGTGTTGTGTGTAGTGCAAGTTATTGAATTATTTTGAAGAAATAACACACAATGAAATCTTGGGGTGTTACATTTGGAAACACCTGGAATGTTTCAAGCCCAAGCCAAGTTCGGAAATATGGAAGTCCTAGAGGTTCATGTGGTTTAGAGAAGGATTTTCGGGATTAAAAAACCATGTGCATGGTTACATGGACAGAGGTGCACGGTCAAGCACCCCGTGCACCAACCATGTGGAACCCACTGTCCAGGTTTGCAAGGTTGTCATGATTTGGTCGCACGGTCTGTCAAACCGTGTGCAAACCATGAAAACCTCTCTATCCTTTTTTTTTCCTTAAAATTTCACCCAAAAACATCCCAAGTCACTACTCCAAAACAGAGGTAATTAGAAACAACAAAAGTACCTGAAAACGTAACTTGATGTTACAACCTCCCCACTATAAGATATTTATATCCCCAGAAAGCCTATGAAGAAACCTCCATGTCAAAAATTTGAGGCCACTCCTCTCTCATTAGTGCATCCCTTTCCCACATCTCATGAGAATCACAACCATGCTTCCATAGTACACTGACCAGAGGTATCTTTCTCCCACAAAGTACCTTGGTCTCAAAATCAACAACCCTGACTAGTTGTTTAGTCACAGATAAATCTGGTTCAATCTCAAGATCACTCCAGCTCAAAACATGAGATGGATTAGAGAGATACTTTCGCAGCTGTGATACATGGAACACGTTATGTATCGACGTCAGGTATGGTGGTAGAGCTAGACGGTAAGAAACTTTCCCTACATGGCCAAAAACCTCGAATGGTCCCACAAATCAAGGACCAAGCTTCCCTTGCCTCCCAAGCCATCGATGACCTAATCAGGGTGAAACATTCAAGAACACCTGGTCACCAACTGAGAACTCTAAAGGTCTATATTGATGATCAGCATAAGACTTGTACCGACTATGTGCTGTCAACATTCTCTGAAGAAACAACTGGATCTTAGTTGTCGTCTCTTGGACCAAACTCAGTCCTACCAAGTAACTTTCACCAATCTCAGACCAACATAAATGATATTTACAAGGACATCCATACAATGCCTCGAAAGGAGAAATTTTGATCACAAACTGATAACTGTTGTTATAAGAAAAACTCAACAAGACCCAGATGATCATCCCAAAACCCACCAAAGTCGAGAACACATGCGCGGAGCTTGTCCTCAAGGATATTAATAGATCTCTCTGTCTATCCATTTGACTGTGGATGGTAGGCCATGCTCAAATGGACCTAAGATCCCAGTGCCTCTTGAAGACCTCTATAAAAGTGAGAAGTAAACTGAGGATCCCTATCAGAGACTATAGCATATGAAACTCTATGCAAACAAACAATTTCTTTCACATAAATATTTCCCAACTCCTCAACTTTTATTGTATCTCGAATGGGTATAAAGTGAGACGACATGGTCAACCTGTCGATAAAAACCCATATCGCGCTCTTCTTCCTCTGGGTTTGAGGTAACCCAACCACAAAGTCAATAGAGATTTCATCCCACTTCTATGTAGGGACTGGAAGTGGTTGAAGAAAACCCAAAGTTTCCTGGTGCTCGGCTTTCACCTACTAGCATGTATAGCAAGGAGATACAAACTCAGCAATGTTTCATCTCATACCTAGCCACCAGAACTATCCCTACATATCATAGAACTTCTTCATGGTTCTCGGGTGCACATCCCACTGAGAGTTATGGAAATCCCCCATCACATCCTTCTTTACTGATAACGACACAACGTAACGGCTTCAATAACACAGAACACCCTCTTTAAAGAACAACCACTTGGTGTCGGTCTCCCTAACATAAAGAGAGTCCCAAATTCTATGGAATTAATCATCCAGTTTTCGTTCCTAAAGAATTAACTCGACGATAGAATATTTCAACTAGACACTGTCTAAAGAAACTTCATTCCCATTCCACTGAACTCCAATATGAAACTGAGAAAAAAGAGTCATCAAACTCCACTCTTCTGAAGATTCTTTCACAGCCTGTGATGGAAGTTTCCTGCTTAATGCATCTTCCACTACATTCCCTTTCCACGGGGGTATAGGAAATGTCAAAGTCAAAATATTGTAGGTACTCCACCGAACACCTTTGGAGGAGGTTCAAATCTTTTTGAGAGAAGATATAACTCAAGATCTTGTGGTCTGAATACACAGTAAACCTTTCTCCATAAAGGTAATGTATCCAACACTTAAGTGCATGCATTACAACTACAAGTTCAAGTTCATGAGTAGGATAGTTCTTCTCATGAGGATTAATCTGATGGGATACATAGGAAACAATATGATTACCTTGCATGAGGACACATCCCAAACCTGAACCCAATGCATCACAGAAAACCATGTAACCTATCCCAACCTCAGGAAGAGTTAACACTGGCGCAGTAGTTAGAAGACAATTTAGCTCAACAAAAGAACTCTGACATTTATTATTCTAGGAAAATTTCACTCCATTTTGTGTCAGAGCCGTCATTGGAGAAGCTAACTTTGATAAGTCTTTAATAAATCGGCGATAATATCCTACTAAGACCAATAAGCACAGAATATCGAAAACAATTCGTGGTTGTTCCCAAGTCATAACAGCCTCCACATTCTCAGTATCAACTAATATTCCTTGTTCTGACATTACATGTCCCTAGAAATTTACTTTCCGAATCTAGAAATCATACTTTGAAGGCTTGTCATAAAGTTGGTGATTCATTAGAAGACTCGGAAGTGTTCTCAGATGATGCACATGATCCTCCTCAAACATGGAGTAGACAAGAATGTCATCCACAAAGAGTACCACAAAAGTATCTATATACTCACAGAAAAACTTCTTTATCAAAGCCATGAAAACTGCAAGATCATTTGTTAGGCCGAAAGGCATAACAAAATACTCATAATGTCCAAACCTACTCTGAAAAAGTGGTCTTATGAATGTCAGATTCTTTTATCCTCAATTGATTGTAACCAGATCAAAGATCAATTTTTGAAGACAACTTTTCCCTTTTCAATTGATCAAAAAAATCATCAATTTTTGGTAATGGATATTTGTTCTTTATCATAACTCGATTGATCTTTGGATAATCAACACATAAGAGAAGTGAACCATCAGCCTTCTTGGCGAAGAGAACTGGTGCTTCCCAAGGTGACACACTCGGGCATATAAAACCATTCTCAAGAAGATTGGCTAACTGAGACTTCAGATCTTTTAGTTCTGCTGGAGCCATTCGGTAAGAGGGAATAGAAACCGGTTGAGTACCAGACATTAATTCAATAGAAAAATCAACCTCCCTTACTAGTGGCAAACCAGAGAAGTCAGAAGGAAACACATCGGGAAACTCAGCACCGACTGGAGGAAGATCACCAAACATTGAATCTCTCTCTAGATCAAAAGCAAACACTGATATAAATTTCCCCAACTTTGGAAAATAGGGTGCAACTCTGCTTGACCTTGGGTCCCATTATCCTTGAAAAACAATAGGCACACCACTGGGTGTAGTAAGGTAGACCCGTCGAAGATAACAATCGATCTAGGAGTTATTGGAAATGAGCCAATCCATCCCAAATATGACGTCCAAATATTTCATTTCAAGAACCAAAAAAAATCCATGTATGTTCAACATCAGTTAGAGAGAAGACACAAGTAGGACTACGGAGACCATTCTCTCTCATTATACCAAGGGGTGTAGTAATATCCATCGCACAAGATAAAATCTCTATAGGTAGATTAAGCAGATTAACAATATGGGTAGAAGTAAATGAGTGAGATGCACCAATATCAAAAAGGGAGGTCATTAAAGAAGAAGCTATAGTAATGGTACCTCTCACAGTTGCAGGACATGTATCAGCTACCTCGGGCGACTCTTCCACTGCGTGAAGAAGCACCATTCTAGATGCATGTGGCTGGAACCCTTTTGTACGTGAAGCATTTGATTGCCCCATAGTTTTTTGAGGTGCTGATGATCTTGTTCCACTATGTGGAGTAGAGAAGTGATGACAGAATCTCTATAAGTTCCCTAAACATCTGCAAGAGCTACAATTATTGGGTGCCTCAGTGAAAAACCTCTTAGAATTTCATGGCTTTCCACACTGATAGTAAGTCAATGAAGCCCCTCCTAGTGCTACCATAGGTCTGGAATGACTCTGTTGTCGATAACTACCATGAGAAACGTCGCACATCCATTTTCCATTAAAGGAACCAACCCTGCTACTAGGATGGAAAGAAAATTCCATCAACCCTGACTTTCCTGCCAGGTCCATCTCAACCATCATCATCCTATCCCGCACATCATCATACGTGGGTAGCTTCTGTTAGAAAACTTGATAACGGATATCTGATCAAAGTCTCAGCTCTAATAATTGAGCCTTCGTCTTCTCATTAGATACAATCTTAGGAGAAAACTGTACGAAATCAGAAAAGCGATTTGAGTACTCAGTCACGATTTTGTTAGCCTGCTCAAGCTTGAAAAAATCCACAGTCTTGGCCAACACCATTGATTCTAGATAGAACTAGTTAGTGAAAAGAACCTTAATGTCTTTCCACTCCAAACCCTCATGTTTCCAAGCCATCACCATCTTGTCCCACTATCTCCTACTTGGTCCCTCCAGTACGAAGGTGGCACACTTCACCATGATCACATTAGGTGTCTCCAAGAACCCAAACAGATGTTCAATATTACTCAAGCATTCCTCATCATGTTGAGGGCCAATGGAGCCTTTGAAAACTGGTGGCTTCTGGCATAGGAACTCTTGGGAATGACTTAGGATAATATCACTATGAGGATCTATAGTTGGAGCCTGAATAGGAACTGTAGGTGTTGCATGTCCTAGATCTTGGACAGTGCGAACAATCACCTCAACCAGACTCGGATCCACAATAGGACTCGCTTGCTGAGATTTAACAGCAGCCTCTTTTTGGATCTGATTCCCATGTTTTCTTGGTGGCATGATGCTATACAACATAAAAAGACATTAGATTAACACTCAAATAGAGTAACATGGAAAACCATTCTTAATAGAAGGGATAACAATATTTGGATTCCACTCTATCCAAATCAAAATAGGGAAAATACTAGAACTAATCCACAAGTCATATTTCCCTAACCAACCCTGGTGACTTAAGGTTCATTGTGATGAGAGCTATCCAGGAACTCAATCACAACTACCTCTATAAGTACTAAAAAGAATACTCAAATGCATACTGTCATCAAGGAATGTTTCTTAACCTGCCTCTGATACCATTTTTTCATAAACTAGCCCGGGTACCCTGGTAACCTGATAACTGAGCCATCCCTGACATAGCCTGAAGGTCGTTATCGATCCCCATGGGTCGGTGACTAGAACCTGGCATCACATAACATACAAGTGGGAACGATTTTTCCACCAACAATGCGGAAGAAAAGAAACAATACAGTATGCATAACAAAAGAAACTCTAATGGGAGTAATGTACCTGAATACAAAGATGCATAACAATCCCAATGTACTACAACCCAAGTACTAAAAATGGAAAAACAGCCCCAAGGTCCCTAAGGTCACAACTCCCCAAGACCAAAGATCAATAGCTGGATCCACCTCCAAGAGATCCCTCCCATTTACTCGAACCTGGAAGAAGAAAGTCTACAAATACACGAAGGAAAAAGTAGGGTGTGAGCCTAAGCCCAGTAAGATACCACCAAAGATTCTGTAATAGATTTTAAATATAAATTATCCAAATAAAAACATTCAATTTTTAAATAAACAGGTTTGGAAATTCATAGAATCTTTTAACAAAACATGCTATACATTTTCAAATGATAGAAATAAATATTTTAAGTAATGATTTTACAAATGATGGAATATTTCTGAAACAATGGATTAAATAAAACATGTATATAAAACAGATTATATAAATTCAGCAGGCATGTAATGTAGTTCAAAAGCATTGGCATACATTTATATCTCAAATATAAATTTACAAGCTAGAAACATGGTCATCTTCCAAAAGGTACGATAGTATTAACCACTTATAGGATTCCACACTCTCTATGTGCACTCATCAAAATGTGTATACACAAGTCCCTATGATGCTGGCCAAAGGAGACTCGTTACCAACCCAACGGGGATGTGACCCGCCAAAAGTAAGTTTAAAACTTTGTCGTAGCATAGAGTGTATCCAAATAACTCACTAACTACCTAACGCTTGCATGCACTCTTACATGATGCGCGAACTATTTTAAGAATGCTTAAAAATACGATCAATCCCATTCTTCCATTTCAAATGTTTCAGTATATTTCCATTTAAAACCAAAATAGATTTTAGTCAAAAACATGCCTTTTTCACCAGATAAAACCAATGGGTTTCTATAAAATCATTTTAAGCCATCTTCACCAGTTTGAAATACAATCAAAACTAATTCCATCATAACACAATTTATTCCCACAATTAAATTCAACAATTTAATTGAAATTATTTCCATAAAATCCACAGTTTAAAATAAAAAATTTAAATCATAGAATTTCCATAAACACACCCAATTCAATGGAATTGGGGTTTTCAAAATTACCCGACAAAACCATTTCAAATATCTTGATTCACTGGAATCAAGGTTTTATCAATTTAATTGAAAGAAAATTTGAGAATTGAATTTAAATCAACAATTGAAATAAATCAAGCAATACAAGGACAATGAATTTGGAAATTAGGGATGGAACCACCTACCTCTATTTATTGACGGGAGTTAGCCCAACGAGAAACCCCAAAAAACGAGTGGCACAACATCGTTGATCATGTTCTGGATCTAAATCCTTAGAACCAAAAAATAAAATCAATGGCTTCAAGATCTTGTAAAACTAGATCTAGATCCATAATAATAGATCTAGATCTCAAATAATAGGTTTAAAACCACGAAAACGGTGTAAATATCCCATGAAAAGATCAAGGAAAGATGGAGGAATGAATGGGAGAAGTAATAGGTTGAAATCCACTTACCAGGAGGAGAGCGGATCCTCAATCCGAGCCTTCAATCTTAAAGGAAGAAGTTTGGACCACCTTGGAATCTCTCCAGGAGGCTTTGGAAACACCTGAAATGTTTCAAGCCCAAGACAAGGTCGGAAATATGGGTTTCCTGGGGGTTCAGGTGGTTTTAAGAAGGATTTTCATGATTAAAAAATTGTGTGCACGGTTACCTGGACAGAGGCGCACGGTCAGGCAGACCGTGCCCCAACCATGCAGAACTCATTGTCCAGGTTTGCATGGTTGGCATGGTTTGGTCACATGGTCCGTTGAACCATGTGAAAATCATGCAGACCTCTCTGTTCAGTTCTGCATGGTTGTCACGTTTTGGTCGCACGGTTTTTCAAACCATGTGCAAACCATGCATAACTCACTGTCCTTTTGTTTTCCTTTAAACTTCACCCAAATGCTCCCCAAGTCACTGCTCTAAAAAAGAGGAACTTAGAAACATCAAAAGTACCTGAAAACGTAACGTGATGTTATATTTAATAATCGAGAGTCAAGTTAATGTGATGACCATTTTATATTATCCTGAATAAAAGGGGAATTTGAACCTCACTATAGCAGAGATTTCATCCCATGGAACTGACACATTAAAGAGAAGAAAATATAAATTTATATAAATTAAAGCTTTTGAATATCATTTCCAAAGGGGGAGAAGATATTATATTGTTAATAATTTCAACTCATAGCTATTTGTCAAACCCTAAGGGTTTTTTTATATTTTTTAGAAATATATATGGAATATGGATATAGGTGCATTGTAAAAAATATATATAGTTTACTAATGTTATTCATTGAGGATAGTTATGGGTTTTTCCTTGTATACACAAAAGAGTTATATGTGAAAAGGCTATGGAAATTAGAAAAAGTATTATATTTCTGGAAGACATACACCATGTCACTATGTTTCAGGTTGCGTCATAGGAAGTGGTGGATTAGTCTCTCTGTAAGATTAAGTATGTCCATGCTATAATATATCAAGACCTGACTCACCAGGACCCCACCTGGGCTAGAAATAAGTTATGTGTGACACCCAAATATAACCACTAAAAGGACAGAGTCTGATAACAAGCACCAAGTAGGCATAACACTAAAATTTTAGGCCTTAGCCTAACGTATCTAGACACACACACACACACACAAAAATAGCACCATGAAATAGTGAAGCGGTAAAATAAAAGACTAAAACATCTCGAGTGTAAATCATGCATACAATAACATCTAGGAAATCATTAAAGTAAAAAAACATACAATTATATATATGAAGGGTAAAAATACATTCTCAACCAGAAATGAAATTTCAATATGAGAACAACTAGAAAAAGGGAATCAATGTAGAGGTTCTAGCTCAAGATCTCAAAAGCATACCCACTAAACATGGTCAGAAACATCAAATTCCACTATACTCTTCAGAAACCAGGTCCACCAATATCACCACTGATCATCCTATTATTTCCAAAAGAAAAAACTTGTGTGGGAAAATCCCATGAGGTGTCTGTACATAGATACCCAGTAGGATTCCTAGAAAACTAAGAGGGATGGAATATAAATTAAAATAGTCAACTCAACCCATAAAAAAGATGGTAAAGAAAAACACAACATCAGATGTTCTAAAAAACCTATTAAAGAGAGAAAGGGGATCTATATCTCCATAACTAGGTAAGACTGGAGTGTATTCCCACATATCTAATGGTCCCATCATTGATGTCAAAATCTATAGGGGAAAACATATTTTATGCAATTTTTTAGTGTTGGTTTTAAAAATCGCTCCAAAAATTTTTTCGTAAAAAAAATCTAACAGCGGGTTTTTACTGACAATTTTAAAAAAACACTATTAAATGTGTTTTTTTTTGTTTCTTTAAAATTAAATTTCTTTTTTGTGGCAGTTTTTAAAAAACAGCCTCTAAATTTAAGGGAAAAGATATAAAATATAAAAATATTTATTTATGATTTATGATTAAATATTTACTATTGTATATTTTAAACTTTTTAAAATTTTAAAAAATTATTATGTGAAAATTTAAAAAAAAAATTACTAGTTAGTAATAATTTAAAAATTAAAATAATTAATCATTATGTTGAAAATCAGACTTCGATATTGAATGACCATAACTTCTGATCTGAGGGTCAATTTTAGTTACAAAACTAGTCGAATTGAAGCTTATGAAATGAACTAAAAACATATTTGATAACACTTTTGTAATATGGAAAATAATGAAATTTGTTTTAGTTTTAAGAAAAGTTGGAAATAGAACTACACCTTCAAACGACCATAAATTTTGGTTCGGGTGTCCGTTTGGGCACTCCCACATATCAAATCAAAGTCTATGATGAGCTCTTTGTGATGTTGATTGGGGAGACCCCGATAGCAATTTTTTATGTCCAAAGAGGCCTACAAGGCCTCAAAAAATGATTTTTTCTAGATATCTTGATTTTTGAACATTCGTTGAGATTTCATTTTCATTTAAGAGTGTCTTGATATGTTTTTTTGTTTATTAACTTATTCCATTGATTTACATTCCTATTGATTTTATGGTGTTGTAATTATTATTGTTTCCCCATTTTTTTGATTTCTCATATATTATATATATATATATATATCTGTTGACATGTATTAATGAATATTTGGGTACATTTATATACAATTGTAATGATTATACATAATTATGTGTACATATTTTCATATCTTATATGTTTTAATAAATATATATAAATATTTTTATATTTATGTGTGCTTATATATATATATATATATATTAATATACATTTATATATCTTTGTGTGTTTATCTATATTTATATAACATAAATGTGTGTTTATATATTTTTATGTAAATTTCGTTATATATATATATATATATTTATATATATTTATATATATTTATATTTATATATATATATATTGATATATATTTATTATTTATTATTTATTATTTTAATATTTATATATTACATATTTATTAGTTATTGATTACTTTTTTATTATTAAAGTATTTTCAAACTAATATTGACTAATTATTCATTATTTTTATCTATTATTTTTTATTACATATATTTTTCAATTTATTATTAATTTACTATTTATGATAAATTTATTGTTTAATTACTATTTATTATTAATTTATAATTGACATATTAATTATTATTTATTATTTATTTAGTAGTTATTTATTTTTTATTATTTATTTAAATTTTAATTATTTTTTATTTTTTATTTTTTATTTTTTATTTTTGTTTATTTTTTTATTTTATTTTTATATTACTATTTATATATTATTTATTTATTATTTATTTATTATTTATTTATTTAGTTATTATTGTTAAATTATTGTTCAATTAACATTAAATATTTATTATTTGTTTATTATTCATTACTAAATATTATTTTTTATTTTTTATTATTTTTTTTATTTAATAATTATTTATTAATAATTTATAATTGGCATATTGTTTATTATTTATCTACTAGTTATTTATTAGTTTTGGTTTATTTATTTATTTATTATTACTTACTTGCTATTAATTTATTATTTATTATTTATTATTTATTATTTATTATTTATTATTTATTATTTATTATTTATTATTTATTATTTCTTATTTATTATTTATTATTTATTATTTATTATTTATTATTTATTATTTATTATTTATTATTTATTAGTTATTATTTATTATTAATTAGATATTAATTTTTTTTTTACAAATTTTAATTTAATATTTAATTATTAATAATTAATAATTTATTTATTTTTTATTATTGGTTTGCTATTTATTTATATATTATAATTTATTTTTTATTTATATATTTACTCTTTATTTAATTATTTATTATTTAATTATTATGTATACATTTATTATTAATTTATTATTAATTATTATTTTACTATTATTTTATATTTATTTTATTATTATTTTTTATAAATTTATTATTAACATTTGATTTATTATTTATATATTTTTCATTATTGTTTATTTATTTATTTCTTATAAATTTGTTAATTATTTTTTATTATTAGATAATTTTTTAAATGATAAATACTAATTTATATTTAATTTATTATAATTTAATTATTAATTTTATTAACGTATTATTTATTACTTATTTATTATATATTCATTAAACATTTATTATTTATTTATTCATAATTTATTATTCATTATCTGATTTATATTAATTTATTATTTATTTATCATATATTAATTTTTTAATTAATTTATTCTTTATTCATTACTTATATATTTATTATTTTTTACTTACTATTTCTTATTTCTTATTTATTATTTATTATTTATTATTTATTATTTATTATTTATTATTTATTATTTATTATCAATGATTTATTATTTATTATTTATTATTTATTATTTATTATTTATTATTTATTATTTATTATTTATTATTTATTATTTATTATTTATTATTTATTATTTATTATTTATTATTTTTTAACTATTAATAATTAGTACATAATTATTTATTATTATGTATTTAGTTTGTATCTATTTGTTATGTATTGCTTGTTTTTTCTATCAACATATATGCATAAACACACACACATATATATATATATATTAAATTCTATTTACTCATCATATAAAGAGTCTCCTTGAGGGATAAAGTTTTTGTAGAAAAACCAAGAGGAAACGGGTTCGAATCTCATCCAACGCATAATTATTGTATTACAAGTACTTGTGAATGGTAAATATTAGATAAATAATATTAAATATTAAATATAAAATAGTAAAATTTAATTAGAAAAATAAAATAAAAAAATAAAAAAAATAAAAAAAATAATTATGAAAATAATGTAATAAAATTACAAAAAAATTAAAAATTAAAAATATAAATAAAAAAATAGTAAACTAAAAAATAAACACTGTGAAACGATTTAGCAGTAGTTTCAACCATGGAAAAACAATTCTCCTAATTTTAAAAAACTGTAGTTAAATCATTCCATAATAGTTTTTGAAGAATTGACGTTAAATGATTGTTAACGCATGATTTAGCCGCGATTTTTTAAAACCATCATGGAACAATTTAGTGGATGTTTAACCCACCGTTAAACATTTTCTTTGGTGTAGGGAATCACCCCACAGAGCCTCATAAGATACAAAGTGGTGCTCCCACTCCTCTCGATTGTGTATCGTGTCTAAGGGAGCACTATCTCCTAGCCTAGTATCTCATTAAACCTCTATAGAGTGAGTATGGATGTCCCACACCTCACCACTACATATCACAGCTAAGGGATCAATACTCTAATGGTGGACCAACGCATTGCCTTATCTCAATGATTGGGAGTCCACTCCGTAGATTGAGGACCCACACACTTATTAATATGGGGGAGTTTTTATCTACCTATATAAAGGTTGTGGGGGACCCAACACTAAAAGATAGATAGGGGAGTACCGACATATGTAATAATTCGATGATCTCACCTAAACTCTAGCACAGGATAAGCCTCATTTAAAAAAAAGTGTCCGACTAATATCACCTCAAATCATATCTGTGATGTTGAAATGGTGGTCATCATCCTATTCTACATGGAAAACTACTCAGGATATGATATTCATGGGCCCAAATATGAGTCTTGAAGAAGGAGATATTATAAGTTAAAAGTTTCTATAATAGTAAATGGTGTGTATATAGGTCACACAGAGTGTGACCTCACCTAAACACATAGGAATGACCCCCTGAACATGGCTTGGAACAGCGTGTGGCTCTACGCAACATGTATGTGGAGTACACAGTGTGTCTTGGAAGCTCGAGGTATGATCATGTACTTTAGTCTGTGACCATGTACTCTATTCATGTTTGGGTGTATTATGCATGTAAATAAGGCACATGAATCACCTACCCATGTACCTAAACAGGATATGTCCCTCAAGGTACATAGTGTGTGTATTTACACCTAGTCTTGGGTGTGTGCCTTCAGCTCACTACTTGGCTTCTCAAGTTGGGTCGTAAATTATGTGGGCCCAACCACATGTCATGTGATATTAATCTCATCTAAAACCACAGTTTTCACAATGAGGGGACTACATGTTTTTTGTTCCTCCAAACTACACAATGTTTACTTCGAAAATTTCTATAAACCAAAGTTCCTTCATGTGGACTCTAGATCTGCCTCTTCTACCACATCAACCACTAATTAAATCACCATAAATCCCTAAAATTGAGTAAATCTATTATCGATTTTAATTTCATGGCCTTCAGTTGTCGAGAAATAGAAATATAACTACCCACATGGTAACCAGCAGGCCTTCTAGGGATCTTAGCCATGTATTCATCACCTTCATCCCTCAAAACACATCAATGGGGAAGAACACGATGAACAGTGTGGGGAAAAGAACAATAACGAGGTGATACCATCATTGTCCATTTTGATCATATCTAACGATTAAACAATGTTTAATAAAAGGTGATTTAAGGGTGCATATGATATAAAAAAGGGGTCAAGATTTCCATTTGAATTTGGACTCGTTAAAAGAGTGTAAATCTTCAAAAATAATTAAATCTTTAATTCATTCTCATCCATTGAATCAAATTGGGTGAAAATATATGAAATAAACTTTTCTTATTTAATAAAGGATTGATTGTTGGAGAAGAATGCATCTTCTAATGTTTAATGTTATGACCACTCTACACTTTTCATTCGACTCATAATTCCCCATGATCGCCTACTATTGATTTATGTTCTCAGTTCATTGATGCTAACAGATCTCTCTTCCTCTACCTCTCTAATATCCCATGGTTATGTGTCTAACCCTAGGGATCATACATAATGGAAGACTTATATAGAGGGAACTAGGTTTAGGTCATTATTTAAATTATTTAATTAAATTATTTAATTCACTTAACTCGCCTTCCTTTGGCTGACCTCAAACAGATGCCCAATGCTGACCAACTTTATGTCACTCTTAGGGTAAAATATGTGTTTCAAAAATAATAGTGGTCTCAAATTTCTCATCCAAGGTCATAATCAATTAGAAACACATTTGTTTTGAAAAGATACATGTGTGTGATTTAATATATATCAATATATTTAATGTATTAATTTTGGGGTCCTGTGACACCAAAACATAGTTCCGACACTAAGGGAATATATATATATATATATATATATATATATATTCAAAGAACCAAACCAATGTAGCCAGATTCATTCAGTTCTATATTACTTAAATATTTGTCTCCCTATAAAGAACAATATATACAAAACGGTGGGGGTATTAAATATGTGCTTAGCTCTCATTCTCACAGGATATCTTTTACATCCTCCCATTCTACCAAAGAACATGTACCAGAGGAATGGTTTTTCCAAAAAGGATCATCTCCTACCGATCCTCCTTCCCTAGTAAGTACTCAATGAAGGTGAATCCATTCTCAATGTCCATTTCATCATAGTTGATAATGTTCTACGATTCATTCACTTATCTTTTTGTTGTGACACATGGACAACATCACACACTCAATCTCACTATGGGGGTAAGTCCAAATGATATGAAACCTCACCAACCCCATTCAAAAACCTGTACAACCTGAATAAATGTCAAGAAAAGATCGATCCCCAACAAAAAAATCCACAATCCACATAACTGGGAGACACTGAAGAATAAATTGTATCCCTAATCGATCTCTATAGGTCTACAACATCGCTTTGTATAAGAAATTTTTTGACATTGAGATGTCCTCAAATGCTAATAGATCACCTGAACCCTTCTCTAATGTTTCTTTCACCACTTATATCCTAACCAAAGAGTCATCTGCTACTTGAGTACAAAACAATGGAAACATTTAGGGTATCCTATATAGTTCCTCACATGCTTCCAAGAAGATAGTAGAGTGATATATAATTTTACAAGAAAACTCCACCAATGGAATGTGACCCCCAAAGAACCAGCTAAAAAAGAAACACATAGGCCCACAACACATTCCCCAAAATCTATATGGTCTTATTAGACTAGCCATCCACTAAGTGTTGGAATTTTGTTCTCATCAATAATTCTGTCCTGAAATCCTCATGTTATTCCATGAAAACTTGTTACATATATCGATCATTAGGGTTGGATAAAATCATCGTGGGTTCCCCATGAAGCTGGATGACCTCACACACATACAACTAGCCAAAAGTCTCAACTGAACTTTTCTCTTGAATGGTAAGAAAGTGTGATGACTTAGAATGTTTGTTAGTAGAAACCTATATATTTTTATGTCCTCTCTTTTTTCAATTAATTTCATCACAAAAACCATCAATATGTCATCCCACTTATATTACATGATCTCAAGAGGTTGAGTTAAGATTACTAGATCCTAATGAACAACCTTCACTAGATGGAATTTGAGACACTAAGATACAAACTCATCCCTGATCCACCTCATTTCAACCCACCAAAAACTGGAATTGAAGGGACTTTTATATCATTTCCACACTCAAATATACAACAAACAGAATGTATGAAACTCCCTTAACACCACCTCATGCAATGTGAACAGAATAATTTTCCATCCCTAGAAAATTATAACCTACTCCCCAGCATTAAAAAATATACCTGATATGTATCTTAAAGATATTTTATCAAACAAAACTTCAACAAATGTCTCTTAGGTTAAAGATGTTCTGAGAGAATATGTTTTTGATATATTCAGGTGGTCTAAGTAAACAGGCAATTCCTTCCGAGAAGATAATGCATCCATATATTCAGGGTGAAGACAATCATTGTCAAATCAATGTCATGGGTTGTATAATTATACTCATGGGGTCTCGATTACCTCAACTCATGGGAAATCACTTCATATATCTACATCAACATGAATTTGATCCCAACTCCATAGGTATCAAAAAACACCATGTATTTGATTCCCCCCTCTAGTAGTACCCCTCTGAACGTAGAAACCTCTACACCTCTAATACAAACTTGGGTAGTTACCAATAAATAAGTGCATAAATATTTACTAGAACCATATATACACCATTATTGAAAATGATATTCCCTTTAATGTGAAACTTTTGGGTCCTAAAACTGACACTTTGATATATTAACATAAAAATGGTGCTCTTGGATAAATTATAGGACCATCCTCCACATGATCTTCCTTGAATATAGAGTATAAAAGTATGACATCAATAAAGAAAACTATGAATTGGTATATAGATAAAATATTTAGATAATAATTAGTCACACTAAAAATTAATCACCGAAAACTCATAGTTTTTGTAGTGTTATTATAATGTAATATTTAGTATATCATCATGATAAACCCTCATATGATGGTTTTTGGAACTGAGATTGATCTTTGGAAATCAAATATCACTTTTTAACAAATTAAAATCATCATCAATCATCTAAAAGGGGTACTTGTTCATTATAATTTTTCGATTTAGGCGATGATAAATAGAATAAAGTTTAAACTCTCATCCACCTTTTTCACATACAACTCTAGAGATGTATAGGAGAAACACCAGGCCTGAAAGAACCACTTTTATTAAGTTCTTACAGCTGCCTCCTCAGATCCCATAACAGATTAGGGGAAATTCTATTTGTTTTAAATGAAACCCATGTGATCAATGGGTTAATTTTAATATAGAATTCAACCTCCCTCCCTCTTAGACACACTGAAAAAACATTGTATGGTTTCATTTCCACTACAGAAATATCCCATGAGAAGCTCTCTCCTCAAATATTCAATCCATGCTACTAGAAGTGATGGGATATCATTGATACTATCTTGGTAGGAGTATATATATGTGAAGGTTAAGATAAAGTCTTCATTTGAATCTCCAAGTCATAAAAGATAGACGTAGAAATATATGATTCACATGAACCCTCATCTTGATAAAGTAGAGAATACATAGTTTATACCCTAAATCCCTATGATGGACTGCTATGATGGATCTAGGTCATAAGCTTCCAATTCCTAAATTTATACTTTTATTTTCCCATCAGTTCCCTATAATCAGGTTTCATAATTACACCTTAGCATAATCAAGGAATCCTCCAACATACACAACAAAGAAACTCATACAACAAATGTCGATATTGCCTTCTTTGTGTAACACTGACTCATCTACATAGCTTTAAATTTCATCAATAGAAAATGTGAATTAGTGGGGGAAGAATAATTCTTCCATGAATGTTCAAAGATGCATCAAATATCCACAACAAAGAGATAACACAGTGAACAAGAAATATGTGTTAAAGGATAATATCTAAAGAAAATTGTAAAATGGGTATAGATTGTACCATATGTTATGTATAAATACATGGATCAGAAGCATCTTATATCTACCTTCCCACTACACCATGGTAGGTTAGAAAGTCTCAATCATAATGACCTTTCCTTCCATAGGCATAGCATCACTAAAGCTTGTGATTTATGAATCATATTCAAGGATTATGATCTGAAGACCCTTCAAGATGACTGAGTTCATAATGTGGTTTATGCACTGTAGATACCCCCATCTAAGTTCAAGCATGTGTATGGATCATGTGCCACATCCCAAAAAAATAATACCAGCTAGAAATTGTAGATGAATCGCCTCTATAATGTCAACTATCAACTCTAGTTTCCCAATGCTCTCTTCATATGAATCCCTCCCAATACCATTCCTACTTTAGAGGCTCTTGTACATGAACTGAGGATCTAGTGTATAGATAAAACTCACTTTGAAACATGAACTCAAACTCTACCCAAGAGAGTTTCACCTCATCATAGATATGGATGATCAAACACCACCAACTCTTTGGTACTCCATTAAAGAGACTAGTTTCAAGCATGACCATTACTTTAGGTGGCATTCATAACAATAAAAAAATATTAACCACATCCACTAACCAACTCCCTACCACCTAATGGTATCTCTCACACCAGAATCTAGGTAGACCCTAATCCTGGAAGACTAGAATAAATTTTAATACATATCCATCATCATCATGATCATCTTAAACTTGTTGTTACTTCATCTAAAGTGAAACATAAAACAGACCCACTGAGGGTGGGTCCTCTTACTACTCAACTATAAAAATTCACTCACATATTGGATCTAGAATTGGAGCCTCAATACTATGACTTCTATAATAGTTACCCTACAATGGGGCATCATTACTCAATTTTTCTTCATCCTGACCCTGTATCGACATCATAGTTGTTTTTCATCATGAAAACATCAAAAAAATACCAATATATACCATGGATAGATAGTATATTTCTAGATTTGACATAAGAAGTACATAAAATTAAAATGATCTAATCTTATGTTATTCATGTTCCATTAGTTTCTTATAAACCTGATACCTCAGTATGAAAAGGTGACAAGAAGGTAGTAAGAGTCCTTGTGCATGGATATATTGACTGCCACACTATCATTGGGTTACTTGGACTGAGAGATAAACTTGACACACTCCAACATCATTTACCTAAGTTCACAAACCATACCTCATGATATTGCCTACTCTAAACACTAACTCACAGGGGGGGACCATCTATGATACCACTCTATCATCACCCAACCCACGATGACCCTACCTAGTTTGGTAGTTATTCGAGTGTAAAACCCTAATCCCTACTATAATATATCAAGGGTGGGAGAGAAAAAAAGAGTAGGAATATCACTAAAATGGAAGTATATATCCTAAAGTAATTATACACATTCAAACAACTAGCTCTAAGAAACTATAAAGAGATAAAATAAAGTATTGAAACATAATGAGTGTAAACCATGAATGTAACATCATCTAGAAAATCATCAATGTACCTAAATTTATCGTAACTTATGTAAAGGGGAAAAATATATGACCAACCAAAACTTAAGTCCCAACCAGAAAGAAATTGGAAAAAGATAAATAATAAAGAGATACTAGATCACAATCTCCAATATTGGTCATATAACAGGGTTAGTAACACCATGTACCACTATAGTCCTCCAAAAATAGGTGCACTAATATCACTGTGGATCTATATATTGTATGTATAAGACAAAACATGTATAGGAAAATATCATGTTGGGGAGAGTATATACATACCCACTAAACACCCCCAAAACCGAGAAGAATGTAATAGAAATAAAAAAATCATTCCAAACCAGGAGAAAGAGGGTAAATAAAAACCCTTCATTAGATATGATCAAAAGAAACCCAACCAAAGTGAGAAATAGGAACACCATATCTATAACCAGTTAAGAACAAAGAGTCTTCCCACAGCTCCAAAGGTCCCATAACTTATGTTAAACACCCTAGGAAACCTCATAAGATTTAAATTGGAGGGTCCACTACTTTATACTATGTATCATATCTGACAGATCACTATCTCTAAGCTCTTCGTCTCATGTAACCTCTCCCAAATGAGTATAGTGATCCAACACCTTGCCACGGTGTATCACATCTGAAGGATTGCTACTCTAATGGAGTACCAGGACACCACCAAAGCCCAATGATGGGGATTTTTAACTATAGATAATGGTACCTCACCCTCTATAATGTACCATATATTTTTCTCTGTTAGTATAAAGGATATTGGGAACATTTCACCTGGAGAGATATAGAGGAGTACCGACACTAGTAACACTCTGATGACCACACCCAAACATTTCTAATAGATAAGAGTCATCAAAATAAATTTTTGACTAAAATCACCTCATTTAATAATTATGGTTCCAAAACAATGTCCACTATCACATTCTACACCGATAAATACTAAATATAGGCTACTCCAGACCCAAATATTAGTTTTAATAAGAAGATATGAAAGGTTTAAGTTTATGTAAAAAGTGAATGGCATGCACATAGGTTCACACACTGTGTGACATCTCTGAGACAGCTGAGAATTCCCTCCCCAAGACATGGATTGGCTAGCCATGTAGCTCTACCTGATGTGTTTGTGGAAAACATCGAATTTTATGCAAGCTCAGGGTATTCTCATGCCCATGTAGTCTAACATGTGTTTGTATACTCTGTAATTTTTCTGCGTACTCTAGTTATTCTAGAGTGCATTGGACGTTTACACAAAGTACACATCACATCTATCCATGTACCTATACATGACATGTCCCCCATAGAACATGTATTGTATACTTACACCAGGTCTAGGTCTTGTCCCTTCGACATATCTTTTCACTTCCCAAGTAGGTTCACACAGTGAGTGGGGCCAACCACACTATGTATATTATTTATCTCACTCAAAAACTTTTCCACCACAATATGAAGACTACACAGTGTGTGTTACTCTAAACAACAAGCCATGTACTTCATAAATTTCCAAAAACCAAGGTTCCTTCACATGGATTCTAGATCCACCAATTCTAATACTTCCCTTATGAACTAACTCACCCGAAATACATGACACCAATGAATCATATCTATAATCATTGTTTTTCTTTCCACCATTGACTAGAAAATAAAATTTTTGGCTACCCGTACAGTAATAATCATGCCACTCGTTACTTCCTATGATTAGGATCCATTAAATCATAATTCATATGCTATAAAACACCTCAATCCATTCATTAAACAATGAGCTCCAACTCATTCATGTGTTCTCCATGAATCAGGGGGTTTGATCACACTTGAATCTAGGCCAATAGTGTTGAACCATGACCTTTTAGGCCAATAGTGAAGAAAACAAAGAATGGTGGGGAGAAAACATGTAAGAATAAGTTGATACAATTTTTTTCTAGTGTAATACCAGCCAAATATTACAAAAATAGGAACTAAAGGAGGATTAAGGTTACATATGATATAAACAAAAGGATTCAAGAATTATATTTGAAATAAGGATATTGAAAAGAACATAAATCATAGGAAGGAATAATATCCATAATAAAATACCATTAATTAAATAAAATAGGTTGTAATTTCATGAAATATTGTTCACTTCTCAAAGAATGGATCGATCATTGGTGAAATAGGAATACTTCTATGATGAAGATGATGATCTTATTACGTTCTGCATTCATTGCAAGAATATCAATGATCACCTACTGATGATCCACATTCTTGATTCATTATTGCCAATAAAGCTCCTCTCCTCCTCCACTCTAATATCCTATGGCTCTGTGGATAACTCTGGGGATTTTATATAATATCAAAATTATATAGAGGGGACTAGTTTTAGGTATTTAAATAAAAAAATAAATAAAATTATTTATTTCACATAATGCATACGCTAATAACTTCCCTCAACTGGGCGTCTGACATCGACAACTTTTAAATCATTCCTAGGATAACCCCTATGTTCACAGAAAAATTGTGGTCTTGGATTTCCCATATATGGTTCTAATTAATAGGAAGACCATTTATTACAAAAATTTGCAGGTGAATGATTTAACATATACCAATATTTTAAATATAATAATTTCAGGGTCATGTGACACCCAAACACTACTGAATCTGATAAAAATATGTAGATATATTAATAAATTTCAAATGGACCAAACCAAATAAATGTGATCCATTACATAATATATCAGGTATATGTATAAATTTTAAATTTTGAAGGTTTATTAAAGATGGCTAGAAGTTGTGGGAGAGTATTCTTCTTGGAATCTACTAGAGATTACTCTTCCTATAAGACAAACACTATGTGAAAACATTATAGGCTGCACTATGGATTTCAAGGTCCCCACACTATAGTACTTTTAGTTTCACTATTAAGAAGGCTTTATATCATCATAATGTAAATTTGTATTCAAAAGATTAAGAAAAATGGGGCATGGCTTCAACAGAGGTTACGGGGGTCTGAAGTAATGGAGGTCGAGGGAATCCCCTCTAATAATGTTCACCCCATCTGGTTTCAAGCTATCCAAATTATGAAAAAGAATAAAATTAGGGCTAGGGTAAAACCAAGGACATTTATTCTAAGACTTTGTTTCCCTCCCACCATGTATGGGTAACCTTAATGTATTCACAACGGATGCCACAACAGTTTCTGATGGCATAAGTAACTGACCAAGGAATAATCCTAAGGCCATGAAGCGTATTTTCTTAATTAATTGAGTCATTTTGGCCCCTGTGATGTTCAAGCCCTTCTTCCTATAGATGTTAAGACCAGTTTGCATGGAGAAAGATTCTTCTTAGAGTGATGTTCCTTGACCCAACTCTATGGAGAAATCCAATTGAACCGACCCTATGATATTATGAACAACCCCAACCCAATGAATCAAACCTAAAATGCCTGATGCATCAGAGTTAAGTTTCAAACCCCTCAAAGGAGGGTGCCAACATACCCATTTTACTGATGGAGGACCACCTCCTGAAGGAAAATAAAGGGGGGTTGTGGTGAAATGACGTAGCAATGGAGCCTCCCTCTTATTTCCTAGTACCCTAATCAGTTCGATAAGCATATTTTTTTGTCTTGGTAATGATTTCACGACCCAGCAAGGATATCCCCTCATGAAGCCACTTATTCCTCACTTTCCTTAAGAACCAACAACCAGAATAAAAAATCACAGTGCTAGACATCCTATCTGAGTTGTCACTTCTGGACTTGTGATACCAGCACTCAATGAAAGGCAGGTCAGACATGGAAGATATGGGAACATCTGTAAACTCTCCAAAGAACCACCACACATCACATTCCCAATCACTTTCAAAGAACAAGTGGTATGAGCTCTCCTCTGCATTCCTCCTACAACAAACACATCGGGAAACATGGGTGACACCTCATCGCTTGATGTTCTCATCCATTGGGAGGGCCATGTTCCTAATTCTTTAGATGAGGAACTTGTATTTGGTGGGTATTCTTTTCGTGTAGATGAAATCATTCCATGTTTCAACCGACCCATGAAAACTAAACGTTTGATGGAAATCCATCATTGTGAAAGCTTCAGAGCGAGATAGGGTGAAAACACATTGATCTGGATTTGTAGACATATTGATGAGGTTAAATTGATTTTTTTGGTCCCTATTCAGAACAGTCGTGGTGAAATTAGGATAATTCCTGGTGTCTCAAAATGAAATATTAGTGACAGGGAAACCCGGGTAGCCAATAACCGTCCCACTCTAATTGTTGTGCCAAAACAGAATGTCACCTCTCCCGACGATCGAGTGGGAATGAAGCCAAATATCATTCATCAATTCAACAAGCTCTACCCACATGGTAGAGGTATGCCCACCCATTGAAACCAGGTCCCCCAAAGAGTCATATTTCATGGTGATCCCCAAAAGGGTGTGGTGTTTCAGGACCTCCCATGCTAATTTTTCATGAATTCCACAAAGGATGTCATTGAGGCTACGAATGTTGATCCCCCCATCCGTAGTGGGCCTTTCCATCCTTCCCCATGAAGCCTAGTACATTTTACGCTTGGTCTTGGGATTCCAAATGAAGTTTTCTAGGATCTTGTAGATGTTTTTGATAACTCCCTTAGAGAAACTTATTACAGAGAGTTTGTGGAATCGGGTGTAGAGTAAAATTATGTTCACTAGAGAAATTCTCCCTACAAAGGAAAACAATTTATTCATCCAATTGAAAACCTGATCCATGATTCTATTTGCTAGGGGATCAAATCCATGGATACAGACTCTCTCTAATGATTGGGGAGCCTCCAGATACTTCATGGGGAAGGTCCCTCTCTACATGCCCAAAATATGACTCATAGAGGAAACTCGACTAAGGGGACAGTTGGACGATATAAAAAAATTTCTCTTTCTTCGGTTAATACTATGAAGGTTCCAAAGGTAGTACTCCTCCAGCAACCGGTTCAAACCCCTCAGAGAGATATTCAATTAATTCATGAATAAAATGGTATCATATACAAATAATACATGGGCTACTGACATGGAGTTTGATCTGCGGCGAAAAGGGTGGATATCTCTGTTACCAAGGCATCGATGAATATTGCGGATGAGCACATCCTAGGAAATAATAAAAATTCTTGAGGATATAGGGTCCCCTAGACAAAGGCCCCAGGTAGCCTTGAAAAACCCATAGGTCTTCCCCATAAATTACACTACCAGCCAGGAGGCACTGAAATAGTGAAAAATGATGTCAACATTCCATGTGGAAAAGCCCATACTTGTCAAAAAATTGTTGATGAAGCTCAATTACACCAGTTCATGTGCTTTTCAAATATCAAGTTTGATATCCATATTGGACCCTTGGTACTTTTGACATATATCCCTGATCATTTCCTAGAACAGAGTGATTGCCACCTATATGGATCTCCCTTTCACAAACCCATGCTATTTCAAGGAGACCCACCGAGGAAGATGAGCTACAAGCTGAGAATTGATGATGCAGACAAGGATTTTATAATGTAAATTACACATACTTACTGGCCATAATTTTTGGATTGACGAAGGATTCTTTGACATGAGAATAAACACTATGGTGTTAGCCCAAGAAATGTGAGGCAACTACCCTCCCCTGATGAAGTTCTGAATAGAGAAAATCATATCATCCTTTACCATCTCCCACGATGCTCAATAAATGAGGTAGGAAATTAGCTTGGTCTAGTCGTGCTATCCGGTTTAAGGTTCATTATTTTAGCTTGAATCTTCAACTTGAGGGGGATGTCTCATAGACCTTCATTTTCTAGGGTAGATACAAGACGTGGCATGGCATCAAATAAATCCATGTTCCGAGTCGGGTACCCACTAAGCCACTACTCGTTAGGACTAGCGAGAAGATACCGTAAGAAAATATTGGCCATATCTACCACCAAATCATTTTCATTGGTATAAAAGACATCCTCCAGCAAGATTATCAGATGATCAAACCTCTTCCTTTCCATAATTCATGCATAGGAGTAAGATGTGTTTTTATCCCCCTATGTCAACCACTTAATTCTAGCATTCTCCCAAGAAATGTGCTCTTGTTTCATAAGAATGTCCATAAGTTTCTCCATCTTATAGATGAGGTCCGTGAAAACCTGCTCGTTCCAAATTCTTCTAGACTCCATTCGAGACAGTCTACTTCATTATAACTGGCCTCCAAGTCTATTCCTGGTGGGGGAAGATCCTGAAACAACACCTGGAGCCATTCCTTGAGCCACCTTAGCTTTTGATGTAAGGTAGTCCACATGTTCCCCTAAAGAGCATCTTCCCATTTATCTTGAACTAGGTCAAGGATGGATGGCTCATTGACCCAATGGTGGTAGAATCTGAAATGATCATTGTGAACGCGCATGGAAGATAACATAATCAGTAGGGGGAGTGATCCGAAATTCCATGCACCAAGTGGACCACTTTGATGGAGCCATACATGGAAATGGAATGCACATTATCCAATCACCTATCTTGGTGTCTCCATGTATGGTGATACATTTGATAGTTATTTTACCACGTAAACCTATCCCATGAGTATTTGAGGTCCACGAGATCCCTGTCGCCCATAAACTGAGAAAACATCATGTTGGCTCTCTTGGTGAAAGAACTCCTACCGTTCCTCTCACCCGGAACAAAAAATCACATTAAAGTCACCCTCGACTACCCATAAGAGATCTCTAGGATCAAAGGCATTGATATTTTCCCACAAGGGTTCCCTCTGAATAGGTTCAAATATCCCATAAACAATGGAAACGAAAAAATAATGGGTGTCGTGGGATGCCTTAACTGTGATGCACTAGTCCCCCGCCTACACCTGATCCACTCTAAAACTCCTATACCAGAAGATCCACATGTGATGGTTGGTGGGGGGTACATGAAAAAAACCATGCATTCTTATTTTCTTAGAGAAGGTACAAATCCTAGTCAGGTCCTCTTTGTGCTCAAGAATTCCAAACAAAGGAGTCTTTGTAAGTGATAACCAAAATGGTTCAACACTAGTTTGTGTGAAGTTCATGGAATAGGGTGGCATAATGGAGGAGTGTTGTAAATCTGGGGAGACTTGTGACCCCCTATTAATAGAAGTCACTTAAGGGATTTGGCTGGTGGTATTTTGAATATCCTTACTAATATGGTGTTTTAATTTCAATGGTTGGTCTCATGTGGGAAAACATCAGTCTTGAACCATGCCACTGACCAGACACTATATCATAATTTTTAGAAGATTTAATTTCAATGGGTTGGGTGTGGCACTCACTATAGCACCATGGGCTACAACACATGGTTGACTATAAAAATTTTGATGTCATTCATGTTTTAAGGAATTTTTTTCATGGATAAGGGTTACAAAATTTTCATTGTACAATTATATATTTACACACTGAATTAATGGGTTTTATTGTGAATGTTAAATTTTTAGTAGTGTGGATAATTTTATATTTTTTAGAGTCTAATAGAGATTATGCTACAATATAATAGTTCATGTAATATATAATTAAGTGGTCAAATTTTCTTAAGGATTCTATATTTTGATCATGAAAATGTAATGATGAAGATAAATGGTGGATGATTTGTAGATATGGTCAACAGAAATCTACATCATAGGGAAGTAGTCTATATATTAATTTTTAATTAATTAATCATTATATGATATATTAAGATATTTTAGAATATATTAAACTAATATAATATTATGACTACAATGTAGAAGCATTTACCATGCCATAGTGAAGTAGTTATATACAATTTGTAAATTCAAATAGTAGCTGAAAGTAAAAGTTATAGCTTAATAATTTATTGATTTAACTAGTCTTTAATGGTACTAAATGGATTCACTAAATGTGTAGTATACCAACATAAATATAAAGGTTTGAAATATAATTTCAATTAATCTAAAAAATTAAATTAACAGATATATGATTAAAAACTTCTTATTGTAGTTCATGATACATGACATAGATGATATTGATGATTCAAAAAAAAGATCTAACATATGTCCACAATTGATGATATAAACTTCGTAGAAGAGAATATGAAGAGAATGAAGGGATATTTTGACACTAATTAAAGAAAATTTTAATGAAGAATTGGAGGGGAAATTCTTAAAAAATGCAGGAAAGTAAAGAGGAAGGAATTCCATGTTCTAAAACTAGAAAGTTATTCCAAACATATTTTGGAATGAATAAGGTTATTCCGTGAAATATAATGGAAATAATACGATTCTCATTATGTTCTTTAGAATATATATATGAAGGATAAAGTTTATATAAATGTCATTGAACACTACATTTGGTGTACTAAATGAATATATGTGATACTATTTAGGCATGCATTCCAACTTGTTTTCTATATTTAGAGCAGGGATTAGAGGTGAAAAGTGTGAGGGAAGTGATCTCAATGTGGATTTGATTCAACCTCAATCTTTTTTAGGGGTGAAACCTCATGAAAAAATAGTCTGGATTAAAATCTCACAATTAGTGAGCTTAGTGTTTTTGTACATCAAATCATTTTTGATCACATGCTAATTGGATTATCCAATAGTGATGAACCATGTAAAAGTTTGTATGTTTCTGTATAGGATTTTTTATATTTTTTCGAGACCCAATAAGGGATAAGAATCCATAAAAATATTTTTTAATAGAATGATCAAGTAAAAAGGTAATCAAATAAATGATTCAATAAGGTCAAATGAACTGACCATTATTGTTAAGTGATTAAGATCATTAGAAAAGTTGTATTTTAAAGGAAAAGTAAAGACATTAGGGTAAGTATACATACCCATATTAAACCCAATATTTGGGTATCTATCACCTAATACCATAGATTTACTAATCAAAAACAACATTTGTATATGTGTAATCATGAATCCTTTTTAGTAAGAATGAATTCAATTTATTTAAGGATGATGATATATATAAGCATCAATTGTGATTTTTTAAGGATCATTTTATCTTTGTATAGATGAACACTTGGGGTGAGATTTTGATAATGTTGTACAATAAAGATTTAGGTTCTCCATAATTTATATACTCAAAAGAAATATTATTTGAGATTATTCTAAAGAAATTAAATAATGGCATAAATTAAAAAAATGGTATTTATGATTAATTTAAATGGAGAACAAGTCTTGCATAGGGAGATGGTAGTTAGGTTGAAAGAGAAGAATCCATCAATACTATAATATCTTAGCCATGTTGCCACATGTGATGTGACATCATGATTATCTAGAGTATAATTTTGAAAACTAAAAATAATAATTGAGAATAATAATATATAGTTTAAAAAAATATGGAATTTATTTTTATGGGAATTTAAATATAAAATTCAAATTTAAATTATTTTCATTATTGTATAAAAGAGGAAATATTTTTCAGTACTATAAAAAGTAAAAATATATTATAAAATAGATAGGGGAGAAGGGGGATTCATTTATATATTGAAAATTTAAAGAATAATATATTTTGAAAAATAAATAAATGTGAGAGATTTGTAGTTTATTTTCTTATATAAGATGTAAATTAAAATCGTGAAAGGGAAAAAATAAATAATAATAGCATAATGACATGATGAACACCATATCATTGGGATAATGATATATTTTTTGTTAAAAATAGTTATAATTATTGAAACTGTATAGGAAGCACGTAATCAAAATCTGGATACTTATTGTAACATATTCATAAGGTTATTCTATTCCCATTATATATACATGTTGATACTAGTGTGATATATAGTCTTGGTGAAATCAAGGTCATTCAAAGATAAACATTTCATTTTTAATATTTCACCATATAATTATTCACTTCGTGTGTGTGCGTGTGTGTTTGGAAGTGATCTAAATTCCATTTAATGGGGGGTGAGGTTTGTTTCAAGTAATAAACTTAAAAAATAATTTCAATCATTGATTCATCGACATCTCAGCAATTCCAACTAATTTATCGATTCCATTTCATATGTAACTTATTCAAAGGTATTGTAACATTTTGAAATTTTATGAAATATCTTATTTCAAATTAATTTAAATTTTTTAATATATTGTTATACACACAATACATATTTTATATTTCATTACATGAAACCCCAAGGTTATCATTTTTTTCAAGCAGCATTGAGTTCCTTTGATGATTTATGTTACACACAAGTTCGAGTCTTAACAAATGATAATATACTTTTACTATTATTATGATAGATTCCACCTATTCATTGGAATGGAGGAATTTTTTAGGATTAACTAAATCATGAAAAGTATAGTTTAAAAATGTTTGTAAAATGAATACATTGGTTGACAATTAATTAGCAATAAAAATAAAGACTAATTGAATATAAAGGATGTGTTTTATGAAAAAATAATTTATGACTAGACTGGATTTTTATTTTAGTAAATTAAATTAATCACTATTATTGAAATTTATATGTTATATATTTAAAAAAAATTGAGGCACATCCTATATGTAATGTACCAGTTCGAGAAGCTTCCTAGAGGTGCTCCGTACTCGGTTGGTCACATGGCCTCAAGAGAATTTCCTCAAATGCCAGAGGTTGCCGACAAGAAATGAGGGCCTTGGGTGTGATAGTGGGGAAACTATGCCCTCATTGGTAGAGTAATGTAACAGAAATAAAAATATAACAATAGTGGAAGCAGTAAAACATGAAATAAGTAAACTGCAGAAGTAATAAACAACTATAACACATATATAAAAATGATGCATGATACGTATGTCAAGGAAAGAAGCCAAAGAATTCGCAATTCTTGAATATAGTGCTAAAACCAAAGTATAAAGAAGACAAATAACTCCAGCAGCATTGCAAGCCTCAGATTGGTCCCATGATCTCCATATCTACAGTAATCAAGTACCTGAAGCAGAAGGGAACTTGACCTTATCTAGACCTACTACAATATAATCTATTAGGACCCAAAACCATGAACCAAACAGGGTGTGAGACGAATCCCAGTAGGCAACCACCCAAATATCTGTGCATAACAGTCAGTGAATATATATGGAAAAAAATATGAAAAATGAAGAAATAAACAAGGAAGTGATCAAAGTAAAAAATCATATAGTTTAAATTACATCCATTTTCATTTATTATATAAGCAACCAACAATCATAAGTAACCCTCTGGGAAGTACTCACAACCTAACCCCTCTGGTTAAACCAACCAAACACAAGCAACCCTATGGGACGTACTCACAGTCTAACCCATCTGGTTCAGCTTTAGCTAATACACTCTAAAGAAGAACTCTCCATCAATTCCCCTAGTGGTCTCGTATTGGTAATTTTAGACACTATGGGGAAGCACTCAATGTCCAATTCCCCCTGTGGTCTCATAATGAGTAAAAACTACAGACACTCTGAGGGAGCACAAATTTAATCCCCCCTATGGTCTCAGAACATAAAACAAAACAGACACTCTGTAGAATCCCTCAATGTCCATTCTCCCTATGGTCTACTACACCAGGTTCTCAGGGCACTCGTTAAGTCAGTCGTGCACAGCGATACAAGGCAGCCAAAGTAAACCTCAAGAACAACTTGGATAAACAGTCTTGTAACGACCCAATGTTTTTCAATGAAAATTCCCTTCTTATAATTATGTCATAAAATTACATGAAACCACAACATAATGTACTACTATGTGATAAGTTTCCTTTAAACATAAGTTTGGTACTTCTACGTTTGAAATTTCAAAAATCTAACATACACGGTTGTGTTCAAGATGATTTTTGGAGTCTAATAAAATAAAAATAATTTTTGGTGAATAGTAACCTACCATTATGAATAGTAACATACCATTATGAATAATGATATACCCTAATTAATAGTAACCTTACCTATGACAATATAAAAATAATATTCAAGTGAAACTATGATGTACCTATATTTTAGAATAATTAAATGAATGTTTTAAAACTGTTTTTTAGTAATAAACCATGATTTTAATTAAATATTAAATTAATCATATTTGGAAAATTATTTTTGAAAAATTGACTTTATTTTTGGATTCTACACTTTGAAAAATGGTTGGGGTAAATTTTTGGGATTTTTCTGAAATACTTGAATTTATGATGAATAGTGAAATACGGTAATTTACAAAAATAAGCTAAATAAGCTAATTATAGAGTCATGTGTGAGGTTCTACTGATGTAGGCCTACTTGGTTTGGGATCACATGATAAAATTACTATTATTGATCATTAAAGACTCACTATTCCTTGTCTTTGGGGAAATTAATAAACTAATGAATTTTATATTAAGGAAACCCCTCTCCCCTCCACTATAAAAACCACCCTTCACACCCTCATTCCCTCATACCTCTCAAGCTCCAAGACGTCTCTAAACACTGACCAAACATATTCCCTATCCCCTCTCCCACGTTCAATATATGTTGGGCTCATCAAAAGGCCAATCCTAGCTTCCTTAAGCAGAATCTCAAGAGGAGGATTTAAGAGGTAATTTCCCCCCCTCTTCTCCTTTAATTTCCTTTCAGGTTCAAGTTCATTTCTTGATCTCACTCCACCTATATTAAACCAAATGGTATTGTAACTACAGTAATATAAATATAATTGAATTTTAGGATGATAATTTTATATTATATCATCCAACCCTCTTTCCCTCTTCCTTTTATTTTTATTAAAAAGAACATTGTTCGTGAGGTGTTAATTTATCACCTACAAGAACGACATGTTTTCTTATTCCATTTCTACCTTCAGATATGGTCATGAAACCATTTTTATGTTTGAAACAGAATATTTTATATGTATTATGTTCTATTTAAAGTTCTGTAAATAACTTATGTCCATATTACTAAGTGATAAATTAAAACAAGTTCATTGTGATCGAAAAACCGCCCAAATTAACCCAAACAATCTTCATTTAATTTTTATCAAATGATTCATCCGCATGGTATATAATATAACTCATTATAAGATCATTTTAAATTTTTTAATTTCATTAATAACATGTAATATTATTTTTGGATGTTTACTCATGTTCTACCCGAACTTCAATTTATGAATACAAGTGAACCACCCAAGAAAAACAATAAAAACGAACATCCCTGAACAATGTTTTTAAACTCTATAAGTCATCCCAAGGAACATAAAATGACATAATGAAACCATAATGAACCTTATTAATGTATAAAAGGTTCTGGAATTTCTAATTAATGAATATAATGTCATTATATAGGACATTAAAGAGAAGGAATCATTCAGATACAAGGTAAGGGGAAATTCTTGAAATCAACTTTCATCCTCCAGGTTCTACCTCTTTCACACCATTTTTGATATGGTCACTCCTTAAAAATCATTTCTTCATCATTGTATTTCCTTTATGAGATATAAATTTTTGTCCCTGGTTTTTATGTCAAAAAAATGTTTTCCAAAAAAACTCTTCTTTTAAGAACACTCCTTTTACTTCTCACTCAAAGTGGACGGTTCTTGTAACATGTATGTTATTCCCTATTTCTTTTAGGAACCCAAAGTTTATTAATGTGTTATTATGAAATTTAACCCATTAATTTCCATGGGTTAGTTATGTTCACTTTTGATATATTCTCCATGTGGCAATCATGATAATGATAATGTTATGATGTGACGGGTGTGCCCAGAATTATATAGCGCAATATGAATGTTTCAAAGTGACCGGTGCACTCGGAATTATACATATCTACAATGAATTGGGTAAAGTGATGAATCTCATGATTAAATGTTAAATGATGTCTGAACAAGATTCTAGCTTGGTTCACAAGTATGTGTGGTAGTTAACCACTATTACATGATGTTTTTTATGCATTTCCACATTTCAAGTCTTATATTTATGCTTCCTATCATGTTCATGATCTTTATCCCATGGTATGGTTACGCTCACCCCATGATATATTGTTCTTATCTATCCTCATATTGGGCTTCTAGCTCACCCCTTTTTATGTATATCTTCAGGTGGTTACATGTACTAAGGAGAGGAAAAGTTCCAATAAGAAGCTAGAGAAGAAGAAATAAAATAAATGTTTATGCTTGATGTTTTAATTGTTACATATGGTCCTAGTTTGACCAAGACACTAAACATTTGGATCCTAAATGTGTAATACTATTATTATTTTTATCTTTAAAATGATGTAATAGTAATGTAAGAAAAGGTTGGGTTGTTATAGTTGTTATCAGGGAAAAAGGATTAGTTAATTTGGGAATTAGGATTAGTGAACCCTAGAGAAAACCACTAGCATGAGACTAAATACAAATAGGAACACAATAATATTTACATTAGGATCCCATATTTTATGATTTTAGTATAAATTTTGAAAATAAAGTAGTTATTTTTTCATGAATTGTGGACTTATGTTTTTTTCTTACCTTTTCTATTTTAGAAAATGGTGGGAACCAGGAGAAATCAGGCCAACGACTTGTGCAAGGGATAATGCAACGATTTCCCAAACGACATCCCCAATGATTTGGGATGTGGAGTTAAAAACTTCATGGTGATTCTTACCCAATTATCTCATGTTATGAACAATAACCATAATAATGGGTAACATCCTCCTTCACCAAATAGGGAGAAACTGGCTATCGAATGTTTTATGCGGCAACGACCATTGATGTTTAGTGGATCTTATGATCAACTAGTTGCGGAATAGGGGGTCAAATGCCTGGAAAAGATATTTTTTGTTCTTCTCTATTATGAGATGGTGAAGGTCACTCTATCCATTTATCATCTAGATGTAGAAGTTTATCAATGGTGGGATTTGATTAAGAACACGAATCCAAGGGAGGAAATTGAAGGGATGGAATGGGAAGACTTTAGGATAATGTTTCTTAATAAGTATTCCCCACAAACTCTTCGTATGAAGAGGGAGAGAGAATTCATAGTGCTCAAGAAAAAATAAGGAGAATTTGTCACAACCTATGAAGAGAATTTCACAAGGCTTTCAAGGTACGCTTTGGGTTTTTTATCAACAATGATAGAAAAATTAATATATTCTTTAGTGGATTAAAACCACACCTTCGAAAGGCTCTTGAAATTTGAGACTTTGGGAGTTATGAAGAAGTTGTTCGATGTTCTCTCAAAGTAGAGATGGAGTTTGAAGAATGGTCCCATGGATATGGTGATAAGAAACGAAAGATGGAGTTTCAAGCTGGAGGATCCAATGATAAAGGTGGGAAGAAAAGTCAACGACCCACATGCCAAAATGTGGAAAGATGCACCATGGAAACTGCCTCAAAGGGACGGGGAAGTGCTTCAAGTGTGTGAAAGTAGGACACCATTATTAAGAGTCTTGAAAAGACATGAAAAGGAAGGAGAATGTGGCAGAAGAAAGGAGAGAGCCACTCATGGTTCAATGCTACAACTATAAGGAGCTAGGGAACTATGCAAGCCAGTGCACTAAACCTCGAGTTCTCGAGGGTAATCAATGTCAACAATCACCAAAGCCAAAAGAACAAGGGAAGGCTTATTCAATCACTACTGTGGAGGTGGAGCATGATAATGATGTCGTACAAGGTACACTTCTTATTCACTCAATAATGGCAAAAGTATTATTTGATTATGGTTCTATGCATTCGTTTATATCTTGCAAGTTTTCTAGAATAATAGAAACGTTTCCCCGAAACCTTGAAGTAGAGATATCTGTAAAACTACCAAGTGTTGCAATCATTGCAACCCAAGTGTTTAACTCTTCTCCTATTGGCCTATGTGGGAAGATTCTTCCGGAAAAGATCGTAAGACTTCCCTTGGTGGAATTTGATGCTATAATGGGAATGGATTGCCTCTTGTTATATAGAGCACATATCAACTATCGATAAAAGAAAATATTTTTTCATATTCTGAATCATCCCTTGCTCCAATAAAAATTCAAGGAAGATCATGAATCTTCTTTGAAAAATCCTTCAATGGTGTGGGTGTTGATTCCTAAGGAAGAAGCATACCTCGCCCAAATGGTTGAGTCAAAGGAAAGTGCCAACCTTGAGGAAATTCACATCATGAGAGAATACAATGGTGTATTTCTTGAAGATTTACCAAAAATTCCCTTGGATTGTGAGGTAGAGTTCTCAATTGAACTCAAACCCGGAGCTACTCCTATCTCAAAGTGTCCTATAGGATGGCTCCTATCGAACTGGAGGATTTAATGATGTAGCTGCAAGAGCATCTGGATAAAGGGTTCATACGCCCTAGTGCATCACCTTGGGGTGCACCAGTGCTCTTTGTAAAGAAGAAGGATGGAACAATACGTCTGTGTATCAATTATCAGGATCTCAACAAGATCACCATAAAGAACAAGTATCTTCTTCCAAGGATTGACAACTTGTTCGATCAGTTAAGAGGTGCTCAATATTTCTCAAAGGTAGATCTTCATTCTGGATATCATCGGGTAAAGGTGAAGAAGGAAGATCTTTAGAATACTACCTTCCATACAAGGTATGGGAATTATGATTTTTTGGTGATGCCCTTCGGACTTACTAATGCCCCTAAAATCTTCAGGGATTTGATGAATAGATTCTTTAGACATCACCTTGAAAAATATGTGGTAGTGTTTATTGATGATATTCTCATCTACTCCAAGTTCAAGAAGGAACATGAAGAACATCTAAGACTTGTTTTGGCGACATTAAGAAAGGATAATTTGTACGCCAAGTTCAGAAAGTGTGACTTTTGGATGAATCAATTCACGTTCTTGGGACATGTGATCACAAGTGAGGTAATTTCTGTGGATCCTTCAAAAACAAAGGTGATTGAGGAATGGCCTAGGCCCTCTAGTATCATGGAAATCCATAGTTTTCTGGGATTAGCTGGGTACTACCGACATTTTGTGAGAAAATTCTCACGATTGTCAAGCCCGCTAACTAAGTTAACAAGAAAAGGGGTAAAGTATGTCTGAATGGAAGAATGTGAGGGAAGCTTCAAGGATCTAAAGAGATGGCTGATCACTACACCAGTACTCACACTACCAAAAAGTGTAGAAAGTTTTTTGATATACAGTGATGCTTCAAAGAAAGGTTTGGGTTGCGTACTCATGAAAAATGATAATGTGATAGCATACGCCTCACGATAGTTGATGATCCATGAGAATAACTACCCGACACATGATCTATAGCTGGTAGCTGTGCTTTTTTCCTTGAAAATCCGGCGGCACTACCTTTATGGTCAGAAGTGTGACATATACACCAAACACAAGAGCCTAAAGTATATATTCACACAAAAGGATCTCAACATGTATAAAAGTAGATGGTTAGAGCTAATCAAGGATTACGATTGCTCTATTCACTACCATCCTGGAAAGGCGAAAAATGTAGCTGATGCTCTATACAGAAAAGAACCCGCTGCTCTATCCATGTTACGGATTGAGAAAGACCATATCTTCGTAGATATGAAAAGAATGGATTTGGAAATCATAAGGGCAAGGGATATATCCTACATTTCCCAAAATGATCGTGCAACCATCCATATAGGAGAAGATTAAGGAAGCACAAAGGGATGATGTGGAGATATAAAAGAGGGTAAATGTAGTAAAGGAAGGGAAGCTGCAAGATTTCCATATCGACGATGATGGTGTGATTAGGTTTGGAACATGGATTTGTGTGCCTTCGTCACCTGGGATAAATAAGGATCTATTGGAAAATGCACATAGCTCAACTTTATCTATCCATCATGGGAGTACCAAGATGTATCGTGATCTCCGAGAACACTTCTGGTGGGATAACATGAAGAAGGAGATTGAAGAATATATATCAAGGTGCTTGGTATGTCAGCAAGTAAATGTGGGGCAACAAAAGTCCAAAGGTATGATGAAGCCATTGCCTATACCCAGGTGGAAATGGAAAAATTTTAATATGGACTTTGTCACGGGTCTCCCAAAGATGTCGAAGGGAAATAATTCGATATAGGTTGTGGTTGACCGACTCACCAAGACTGCCCATTTTATCGCTATTCGGGAAAATCTCTAGTTTGAACAAGTTGGAAAGATATATGTGAAGGATGTGGTGATACTGCATGGTGTTCCACTCTCAAGTGTCTCTGACCATGATCCAAGGATCACATATAAATTCTTGAGGATCCTTCCACATGATTTGAGTACGGAATTAAATTTCAGCATGGCCTATCACTCCCAAACTGATGGTCAGTCTGAAAGGACTATTCAGATGCTTGAAGATATTCTACGAGCCTGCTCTCTCAAATTCAAAGGTGTAAGGGATCAGCATCTCACACTGGTTGAGTTCTCAAACAATAATAACTTCCACTCGAGTATTCAGATTTCTCCATATGAAGCTCTGTATGGAAAGCGATGTAGAACACCAACCTGTTGGGATGAAGTCAGAGAAAGAAAGCTACTTGGACCCGATCTTGTGCAAGAGATGACAGAGAGGGTTGAAGTCATCTAGAAACATATCAAAGCTACTCAGAGTCAGCAAAAGAGCTATGCTGAGAACCGTCGAAGAGACTTGGAGTTCGACATTGGAGAAAAAGTCTTCCTTCGAATATCTCCATGGAAGAGAGTCATGTGATTTGGGAAGAAAGGGAAGTTAAGCCCAAGGTGCATTGGCCCCTTTGAGATCCTTGACTGCATAGGAGTCGTGGCCTATCTTCTTGCACTTCCACCGAATATGGCTCGAGTTCATGATGTGTTTCACGTATAACTCCTGAATAAGTACATATCAGAACCCTTACATGTACTAAACTCAGAGGTGGTGCAGCTGGAAAATGATCTCTCTTATGAGGAGCAGCCAGTAAAGATCCTAGATTGGAGATATATGGTTTTACGCAACAAGAAAACTCATCTTGTTAAAGTGTTGTGGAGGAACCATAAGTTTGAAGAAGCATCTTGGGAACCGGAAGAGGCAATGAAGGAGAATTACCCTCACCTGTTTGTGTAAAGTGAAATTTCGGGGGTGAAATTTCTTAAGGGGGAATGAATGTAATAACCCAGAGTTTTTCAATGAAAATTCCCATCTTATAATTATGTCATAAAATAACATGAAAACACAACATAATGAACAACTAAGTGATAAGTGACCTTTAAACATAAGTTTTTCACTTCTTTGTTTGTAATTTTGAAAATCTAACATACACGGTTGTGTTTAAGATGATTTTTGGAGTCTAATAAAACAAAATTAGTTTTTGGTGAATACTAAACTACCCTTATGAATAGTAACATAACCTTATGAATAGTGATATACCCTAATTAATAGTAACATTACCTATGACTATATAAAAATAATATTCAAGTGAAATTATGATGTACCTATATTTTAGAATTAGTAAATGAATGTTTTAAAACTGTTTTTTAGTAATAAACCATGATTTTAATTAAATATTAAATTAATCATATTTGGAAAATTATTTTTGAAAAATGGATTTCATTTTTGGAATCTACACTTCAAAAAATGTTTGGGGTAAATTTTTTGGATTTTTTTGAAATACTTGAATTTTTTATGAATAGTGAAATACCATAATTTACAAAAATAAGCTAAATAAGATAATTATAGAGTCATGTGTGATGTTCTGCTGATGTAATCCTACATGGTTCAGGATAACAAGATAAAATTACTATTCATTTTCATTCAAGAATAACAATTCTTTGTTTTAGGGGAAATTAATAAACTAATGAATTTTATATTAAGGAAGCCCTTCTCCCCTCCACTATAAAAACCACCCTTCACACCCTCATTTCCTCACACCTCTCAAGCTCCAAAACTTATCTAAAATATGCCCAAACATCTTCCCTAGCCCCTCTCCCACGCTCAAGAGCTACTTTTCTCATCAAAAGACCAATCCTAGCTTCCTCAAGGACAATCTCAAGAGGAATATTTAAGTTGTAATTTCTCCACCTCTTCTCCTTTAATTTCCTTTCAAGTTCAAGTTCATTTCTTGATATCCCCCACCTATCTTCATCAAAATGGTATTGTAACTCCAGTATTATGCATATAATGGAATGTTATCATGCTAATGGCATATTATATCATCGAACCATCTTTCCCTCTTCCTTTTATTTTTATTAAAGAGAACATTGTTCGTGAGTTGTTAATTTATCAACTTCATGAATGACATGTTTTCTTCTTCCATTACTACCTTCAGATCTGGTCATGAAACAATTTTTATGGTTGAACCATAATATGTTATTTGTATAATGTCCTATTTAAAGTTATGTAAATAACTTATGGCCATATTACTAAGTGATAAATTAAAACAAGTTCATTGCGATCGAATATCTTACCAAATAAACCCAAACAATCTTCATTTAATTTTTATTTAATGATTCATCCACATGGTATATAATATAACTCATTATAAGATCATTTAAAATTATTAAATTTCATTAATAAAATGAAATATTTGTTTTGGATTTTTACCCATGTTCTACCCGAACTTCAATTTATGAATACAAGTGAACCACCCAAGAAAAACCATAAAAACGAACATCCCTGAACAATGTTTTTAAACTCTATAAGTCATCCCAAGGAACAAAAAATGACATAATGAAACCTGAATGAACTCTATTCATGTATAAAAGGTTCTTTAATTTCTAATTAATTAATATAATGTCATTATACAGGACATTAAAGATAAGGAATCATTAAGATACATGGTAAGGGGAAATTCTTGAACCTAACATTCATCCTCCAGGTTCTCCCTCTTTCACTCCATTTTTGATATGGTCACTCCTTAAAGATCATTTCTTCATCATTGTATTTACTTTCTGATATATACATGTTTTTCTCTGGTTTTTATGTCAAACAAAAATTTTTCCAAAAGAACTCTTCTTTTAAGAACACACCTTTTACTTCTCACTCAAAGTGGATGGTTCTTGTAACATGTATGTTATTCCCTCTTTCTTTTGGGAACCCAAAATTTATGAATGTGTTCTTATGAAATTTATCCCATTACTTTACATGGGTGAGTTATGTTCACTTTTGATATATGTTCCATGTGGCAAGCATGATAATGATAATGTTATGATGTGACGAGTGTTCCCAGAATTATATAGCGCAATATGAATGTTTCAAAGTGACGGGTGCGCCCTGAATTATACAGTGCTATAATGCATTGGGTAAAGTGATTAATCTCATGAGTAAATTTGAAATGATTTTTGAACAATATGATAGCTTGTTTCACAAGTATGTGTGGTAGTTAACCACTAAGATGTGATGTTTCATTTTTATACATTGCCACATTTCAAGTCTTATATTTATGATTCCTCTCATGTTCATGATCATTTTCCCATATTATGGTTAGGATCACCCCATGCTATATTGTTCTTATCTATCCTCTTACTGGGAGTCTATCTCACCCCTTTTGATGTATAACCTCAGTTGGCTACATGTACTAAGGAGAGGACAAGTTCCAATAAGAAGATAGAGAAGAAGAAATTAAATAAATATTTATGCTTGATGTTGTAATTGTTATGTATGGTCCCAGTTTTCCCAAGACACTAAACATTTATATCCTATATGTGTAATACTATTATTATTTTTATCTTTAAAATGGTTTAATATTAATGTAAGAAAATTTTGTGTCACTATAGCTAGTATCAGAGGAAAGGTTTAGTTAATTTGGGAATTAGGATTAGTGAACCCTAAAGAAAACCTCTAGCATGAGACTAAGTACAAATAGGCACACAAGAATCTTTACATAGGGATCCCATATGTTATGATTTTAGTATAAATTGTGAAAATAAATAAGTTATTTATTCATGGATTGTTGACTTATGTTTAGTTCTAACCTTTTCTATTTTAGAAAATGGTGGGAACCCGGAGAAATCAGGCCAACAACTCGTGTGAGGGTCAATGCAACAATTGCCCGAACGACATCCACAATGATTTGGGATGTGGAGTTAAAAACATCATGGTGATTCTTACCCAATTATCTCATGTTATGAACAATACCCATAATAATGGGGAATGTCCTCCTTCACCAAAGAGGGAGCAACTGGCTATCAAATTTTTATGCAGAAACGACCACCAATGTTTAGTGGATCTTCCGATCCACTAGTTACGGAATAGTGGGCCAACTCCATGGGGAAGATCTTTTCTGTTCTTCACTGTTCTGAGATGGAGAAGGTGAATCTAGTCGTTTATCATCTAGATAAAGAATCCAATCAATGGTGGTATTTGATTAAGAACACCAATCCAAGGGAGTAAATTGAAGAGATGGAATAGGAAGACATTAATATAATGTTCCTTAATAAGTATTTCCCATGAACTCTTCATACGAAGATGGATATATAATTCATAGAGATCAATAAAAATGAAGGATAATCTATCACAAATTATGAATCGAATTTCAAAAGTCTTTCAAGGTACTCTTTGAGTTTTGTTATCAACAATGAAAGAAAATTGAAACATTATTTAGTAGATTAAAACCAAACCTTCAAAAGGCTCTTTCAATTCAAGTATTTCGAAGTTACGAAGAAGTTGATCGATGTGCTCTCAAATTGGAGATGGAGTTTGGAGAATGGTCCCATGTCTATGGTGATAAGAACCGAAATATAGAGTTTCAAGATGGAGGATCTAATGATAATGGTGGGAAAAAACTCAATGAACCACATGCCAAAAATGTGGAATGTTGAACCATGGGAACTGCCTCAATGGGGCGGGGAAGTGCTTCAAGTGTGGGAAAGAAGGACACAATGCTCAAGAGTGTTGAAAAGACACAAAAATAAAGGAGAATGTGGTAGAATAAAGAATAGAATCACTCATGGTTCAATGGTACAACTATAGGGAGCTAGGGCACTATGCAAGCCAGTGCACTAAACCTCGAGTTCTTGGGGGTAATCAATGTCAGCAACCACCAAATACAAAGGAACAATGGTAGGATTATTCCATCACTAATGCGGAGGTGGAGCATGATAATGAAGTTATACAATGTATACATACTATTAAGTCAAGAATGGAAAAGGTTTTATTTGATTCTGGATCTATGCATTCTTTTATATCTTGCAATTTTTCTAGAAAAATATAATCAAAGCCCTGAAAACTTGAAGTAGAGATATCTGTAAAAACACCAAGTGGTTAAATCATTGAAACCCAAGTGTTTGACTCTTATCATGTTGGAGTATGTGGGTAGATTCTTCCCTAAAATCTCGTAATACTTCCCTTGGTGGAATTCAACTCTATAATAGAAATGGATTGGCTCTTGTTATATAGAGAACATATCAACTTTCATGAAAAATGAAATATCCTTTCATATTCCGAGCCATCCCATGCTCCTATACAAATGAAAGGAAGATCATGAATCTCCTTTGAAAAATCCTTCAATGGTGTGGGTTTTGATTCCTTATGAATAAGCATACCTCTCCCAAATGGTTGAGTCAAAGGAAAGTGCCAACCTTGAGGAAATGTCCATCGTGAGAGAATACGGTGGTGTATTTCTCGAAGAGTTACCCAGAATTCCCCTGGTTCATGAGGTAGAGTTCTCAATTGAACTCATGAGCTACTCCTATCTCAAAGTGTCCCTATAGGATGGCTCCTATCGAACTGCAGGATTTAAAGAAGCAGCTACAAGAGAATCTGGAAAAAGGGTTCATACGCCCTAGTGCATCACCTTGGGGTGTTCCAGTGTTCTTTGTGAAGAAGAAGGATGGAACAATGTGGTCGTGTATCGATTATCGTGAACTCAACAAGATCACCATAAAGAAAAAGTTTCCTCTTCCAAGGATTGACGAGTTGTTCGATTAGTTAAGAGACTCTCAATACTTCTCAAATGTGGATATTCATTCTGGGTATCATCAGGTAAAGGTGAAGAAGGAAGATATTTAGAATACTGCCTTCTATACAAGGTATGGGCACTATGAGTTTTTGGTTATGCCATTCGGACTTACTAATTCCCCTGTAATCTTCATGTATTTGATGAATAGAGTCTTTAGAAATTACCTTGACAAATTTGTGGTAGTGTTTATTGATGACATTCTCATCTACTCCAAGAGAAAGGAGGAACATGAAGAATATCTAAGACTTGTTTTGAAGACATTAAGAAAGGAGAAGTTTTACACCCAGTTCAGCAAGTGTGACTTTTGGATAAATCATGTCACGTTATTGGGACATGTGATCACAAGTGAGGGAATTTCTATGGATCCTTCAAAAACAAAGGCGATTTAGGAATGGCCCAGGCCCTCTAGTGTCACGAAAATCCGTAGTTTTCTTGGATTAGTTGGGTACTACCGACATTTTGTGAGAAAATTCTCACAATTTTCAAGCCCACTAACTAAGTTAACAATGAAAGGGGTAAATTATGTCTAGATGGAATAATGTGAGGAAAGCTTCAAGGAGCTAAAGAGAAGGATAATCACTGCACCTGTACAGACACTATAGAAAATTGGAGAATGTTTTGTGATATACAGTGATGCTTCAAATAAAGGCTTGGGTTGCGTACTCATGAAAAATGATAATGTGATAGCCTACGCCTCACAACAGTTGAAGATCCATGAGAAGAACTACCTGACGCATGATATAGAGTTGGCGGCCATGATTTTTCCTTGAAAATCTGGAGGCCCTGCCTTTATGGGGAGAAGTGTGACATATACACCGACCACAAGATCCTAAAGTATATATTCACATAGAAGGAGCTCAACATGTGTCAAAGGATATGGTTAGAGGTAATCAAGGAATACGATTTCTCTATTCACTACCATCCTGGAAAGTAGAATAAGGTAGATGATGCTCTAAGCAGAAAAGAACCCGCTACTCTATCCATGTTATGGATTTAGAAAGACCTTATCTTCTTAGATATGAAAATAATGGATTTGGAAATCATAAGGGCAGGGAATACATCCTTCCTTGCCCAAATTATTGTGCAACCATCCATCCAGAAGAATATTAATGAAGCACAAAGTGATGATGTAGAGATACAAAATAGGGTGAATGCAGTAAAGGAAGGGAAGATGCAAGAGTTCCATATCGACGATGATGGTGTGATTCGGTTTGGAATGCAGCTTTGTGTGACTTTATCACCTATGATAAATAAGGAGCTATTGGACAATTCACATAGCTCAACATTCTCTATCCATCCGGGGAGTACCAAGATGTATCGTGATCTCCGAGAACACTTCTGGTTGGATAACCTGAGAAGGAGATTGTAGAATATATATCAAGGTTCTTGGTATGTCAGTAAGTTAAAGCTAAGTGAAAAAAGTCCAAAGGGATGATGCAGTCATTACCTATACACATGTGGAAATGGGAAAATGTTACTATGGACTTTGTCACGGGTCTCCCAAATACGTCGAAGGGAAATAATGCGATATGGGTTTCGGTTGACCAACTCACCAAGACTACCCATTTTATCTCTATTTGGGAAGATCTATCGCTTGAACAACTTGCAAAGATATATGTGAAGGAAGTGGTGAGACTGCACGATGTTCCACTCTCAATTGTCTCTGACCGTGATCCAAGGTTCACATCTATATTCTAGAGGATCCTTCAACATGCTTTGAGTACTGAATTAAATTTCAGCATGACCTATCACCCCCAAGCTGATGACCAGACTGAAAGGACTATTCAAACGCTTCAAGATATGCTAAGAGCATGCTCTCTAGAATTCAAACGTGTATGGGATCAGCATCTCCCATTGGTTGAGTTCTCATATAACAATATCTTCCACTTGAGTATTCAGATGGATCCATATGAAGCTCTATATGGAAAGCGAGGTAGAACTCCAACCTGTTGGGATGAAGTTGGAGAAAGAAAGATACTTGGACCAAATCTTGTGCAAGAGATGACATAGAAGGTTGATGTCATACAGAAACACATAAAAGTTTCTCAAAGTCAGCAAAATAGCTATGCTGACAACCGTCGAAGGTACTTGGACTTTGACGTTGGAGATAAAGTATTCCTTCGAATATCTCCATGGAATAGAGTCATGTGATTTGGATAGAAAGGGAAGCTAAGCCCAAGGTAAATTGGCCCCTTTGATATCCTTGATCGCATAAGAGTTGTGGCCTATCATCTTGAACTTCCACCGAATATGGATCAATTTCATGTTGTGTTTAATGTATCACTCTTGAGTAAGTACATACTGGACCCCTCACATGTACTAAACTCAGAGGTGGTGCAACTGGAAGATGATCTCTCTTATGAGGAGAAGCCAGTAAAGATCTTGGATCCGAGGGATATGGTTCTACGCAATAAGACAACTCATCTTGTTAAAGTGTTGTGGAGTTACCATAAGTTTGAAGAAGCAACATGGGAACTAGAAGAGGCAATGAAGGAGAAGTACCCTCACCTATTTGTGTAAAGTGAAATTTTGAGGGTGAAATTTCTTAAGGAGGAAAGAATGTAATGACCCAAAGTTTTTCAATGAATGTTCCCTTATTATAATTAAGTCATAAAATAACATGAAAACATAACATAATGAACTACTCAGTGATGAATAACCTTTAAACATAAGTTTTTCACATATGTGTTTGGAATTTTGAAAATATAACATACACGGTTGTGTTCAAGATGATTTTTGGAGTCTAATAAAACAAAAATAATTTTTGGTGAATAGTAACCTACCCTTATGAATAATAACATACCCTTATGAATAACGATATACCCTAATTAATAGTAACATTACCTATGATTATAATATTGGTTCATTTTTCATAACCATTATTCATGATTAGTTTTAAAAGTAAAATAGATATATAAATATGATAATTATGTGTTGTTTATTATTATTTGTATGTTTTAATTATTACCCTTTTACCATAACTGACCTACCAATGTTTTTTTACACATAAATTGAATATAGTCAGAACATATGACTTTAACATTATTGATTAAATAATTGTATATAAATTGTTTATAAGTGAAATAAAAGTAATAATGTACTTTAAAAAGCTTATAAAGAAAGTATATAGTTAACATAAGTTTATTATTCAGAATGATATAGGACAAGCATAGCAAATCAGACTCAATGTAAAGGGTTTCATCTCAATATACATTCCATTGAGACTTATTAGTTATTATGCACCAAGTTACTTTTATATGGTGTATATTTTATCCTATAAATTGTGATATAATGAGTTTAATTTATTTCATGATATTAAATGTTTCAATTTAATTTATTATTTTATGGATCTCAAATTTCAAATGTTACTCAATCAGAAAGGGATTTCTTAACTAAATTTACATTCATTGGGTTAAACTTCTATTTCATTGTTAAATTTATGCCAAGAATATTTGTGAAATGACATATGATTTTATTATTTTGTATTTTCACATTATTTGTGGATTTAAATTTTTTACACATAATTATTTCATTTATTTATTCTCACTCCAATGATATAATATTTGTAAGTGTTTTTCATGTCTCTTCTATGTTTCTATGAGATATATTTCATATTCACCACTAATTTTTGTTTTATTGTGTATACATAGGCTATTAATGTATTTGATAATTATTATCCTTAAATTTATGGGGTTTACCATATCCTTTTGATTATCTATATTTCATTTGTTTTAGGGTTTCAGGGTTACCAATATGGTAATGGATTTTTATAGCAATTTGCATTCTTTAAGATGATTGTTATATTATACACCTATAATCTTTTATAGCATGTATATATTTATCCTTTGACATTTTATAACATGAATATCATTATTATCACGAAATTATAAGTTTAAGTTAATGTTATTTCATTCATGGGGTTAATGATTCCAATGTTACAAAGTGGTATGGGATTCTTTGGAATGTTTAAATATTATTTTCCTCAAGAATCATTTTAATGGTAGTTTAAGGTTATTTAAATTCATTAACATCAAAAAAAATTGTCATTATGTGTCCTCAAATATGGATATTTTGTATTGATACCATCCTCATTAATTCTTTATCTGTATTATGTTTGTTTCAAAGAGGTTTTTATGAAACCCATTTACTTTCCACTTGTTGATTATGCCCTAAAGATATTGTTATGAAATACATTTCTTTTCCATTGGTTGATTTGGTTTTAAAGATATTATTATGAAACCCACTTATTTTACATGGTTTAATCATGTTTCGAATATATTTATTTAAAATTTATTTCTTTTCAATTGTTTAATCATGTTTCAATGAGATTTATTTAGAACCCATTTCTTTTCTATATATTATTAATCATATTCCAATGAGACTGTTTAGGAACCCATTTCTTTTTAATGGTTTAATAATTTTTTAAAGAGATTTTATGGTAACCTATATCCTTTTCTTGGGTTAATAATGTTATAAAAATAATAAAGGTTGTTTCATTGAGTTTTGATGAATTCTATTTGTATTCGTATATTAGACATTGTAAATTATAGGTACGCTAGATATTGTAAGGTTAGACCATTAAGATTATATGATGGGTGCACCCAGATAGCACTTTGATGCATTGGGTAATCTATATATGGAAGTATACTATATTTTTTATTTCATTTTTAATGGTTTTATAAGGGTTTTGTAAGGTTTCTATGATATGATGTTCCAAGATACCAACATGTTTTATATATTCTTGATATGGGTTTATGATGTTTCTTTTGATCTATATTGATATCACCTGGCCCATGATATTTTATTATTATGAGGATTCCCTTTGATAAATAATTATTCATTGCTTTCATGTATGATGATACAAGTATTTATTATTATGAATATTCTTACTTTATATTAATCCATTCTGATTATATCCTCATAATCTTATGCTCTTCTTATCCTCACTGATGAAACTCACTTGTTAATGCTTATGTTTTCCCTTACTGATCGTTCTCACCCTTATTTTTTCCTTTTAACCATATTTTAATGAATTATGTTGAATGATTTATTTCTATAAAGGATTTCACAATGATGATAGTGATGACCTATTGTGAAATAAGAAAATCTCGGTTAAATGGGTAAAATATTATTTTGATGACTTGTGAATTGTTTATATTGGAGTTTGTTCGAATTCTCTAAAACTCTAAACAAAAATAGTCCTCCAAAATGTATGTGATCCAAGTTTTACATTTTATGTTTTATGTTTTTTATGGAAAAATTTGGGTTACAATTATCAGCATCATATCTAGAAATGTAATGTTATGGATTTTAACATAGGATCTGAGAGTTTAGGTTCTAGGCTATTTTCATTGGTATAAAAGTTAATTTTAGATAACTTTAGATATTTGTATTTTTCATGTGAGGTTATATTAAGAGTTATAAATATTATAATAGGTCTATAATCTTAACAATGACCATAAGTTCAAAGTATGATACACCCATCGAGGTTTCAAGTAATGAGGTCTTCAAGTGATTTTTTGAGATGTATTTTTATGATGAGAAATTTGTATCCCCTAATGTCAAATTGATGTGTTTTTAAGAAGGAATTAGTTTTCATGTTTAGAAAAAGGACAACCTATATGTTAGGTGATAACCTATCATATCCAACAGTGTAGTGGAGCTTGAACCCATGACTGAAGGACAATAAGGGTTTTAGGCACTACCACTAGCCAACATGATATCTTGGTTATCATGATTTTTTTGTAAATATTATCTTTAATATAGAAAAGTATGTGATTTTATTTTATTATTAATGGTTTATTAATATTTTAAGAATATATGATGAAATCCTTCTAATAATTGGGTTTCAAACCTAGCCAGGAAATGTATGATGAATTTCAAGGATAGATATGGTATAATTTAGTGTCAACGTTGGCTATGACTTTTAGAAATTAATGTATCGTATGAAGGTTTAATAATTTTTGGAATTATATTAATATGTTCAAACCATTTTGGTTTTGGTTAATGTTTAAATATAGGTGGAATAGCTTGAGCATCCCTTTTATGGTTACGTTGTCATTAATGGTTTATTTTATTGCTTCATAAATTTAATTTTCCTCTTTAATACTGATTATTTGAAGAAAAAGATGATATTTTAGTGGAAATTGACTAAAGGATGAAAATATACTTGTCAAGTATGTATATTTCTTTATGTTTTCATTCTAGATGGTGGAATAAATCCATTAAAAATATGAAAAGGGGTCTTAAAATGAAATTTTATCTTATTTACATTTTTTATAATGATATTAATAACCATTTACATACCAATTTGGTTTGGGGTTTTTTCATCATTGACATTATATTTACCCTGTTCTTTATAAATCTGTATTAGTCTATGGGAATTAGTTTTTCCTTCTAAATCAATATTTTAATTCCCCACCAAATTTTTTTGTATGTTGAATACTACTTATATGTAACTTTATATGAATTTTATGTTTCACACGTTACATTTTTAATAGTATGTTTTATTGAACCTTCGTATGTTTTTAGATTCAATAAATTAATTCTGAAAATGTTAATCTTATGATAACTAAGATGAATTTTAAGGGTGAAATTAATTTTAAGGGGGGTAAGATGTTACAAACCAAAATATTATGAAATAGCTTATTTTGAATTAATATTAATTATTTAATATATTGTGTTACATGAAATACATATTTTATCATGCATCACATGCAACACCATGTTTATCTTTTTTTGCACACAATATACAGTTCCTTTAATGGCTTATTTTACACACCAGACCGAGTCTTATCAGACAACAATATACTGTCAATATTATTGTGATAGTTATCACCAAGCCATTGGAATGGAGGTAATGGAATAGATTAACTAAATTATGAAAATTTTAATTTACACGTGTATATAAAATGAATACAATGTTTACCAATTAATTATAAATAAAAATAAACGACAATTGAATATAAACGATGTGTTTTTATTAAAAATTATTTTATGAAGAGAATGTATTTTTATCTTAATAAATTAAATTAATAACTATTAGAGAAATATATTAATGAAATTTATATTTAATATATTTAAAAAAAATTCTTAAAATCATCCAACAAGTCTGATAGGCTTAAGATAAGAATAAATCCAATTTTAAGCATAAAAACCAGTCTGTTTTTAAAAGGCAGATCTACCACCTTTTAATGGAGAACCTATTTTAAATATAATTTTTTAACCCTTTATAATTATTATTTAAAAATTCAAAAAATTTAATTTTAATTAAAATTTTTAATTTGGGTGATTTTTTGGTATTTTTTTGAGAACATTCGTAATTTAGTGAATAGAGAATGACACCGAATTTGGATTGAAAACTGGTTTTTTATATAAATAATTTATATGGTAAAATTATCATTTAAATTAGTTTTAAAGTATAGTTAGATAAATTTTATAAAATTTAATCCAATTTAGGTCATTGGAATCAATTTTACATTGAAATTTTATATAAAAACATTTCAAACTATTGAACTTTTCTTATAAAAACCTTGCTTTCTAATCCTATCTATGAGACTAATTTTAAATTAATTTTTGACACTTATTTCATTATAATTTTTAAAAATTGATTAAATATTTTTAATAATAATAATTTATAATTTATATTAATGTGAACTTATTTTTTTAACAAAAACATTAGTGAATGTAATTAAAATTTATTACATCGATTAATGTATAAATGAGTTTACTTAGCAGTTAAAAATTAATCTTAAGGGGACAAATGATCAAGAAACATTTCCAAAACCAATTTTATGGAAAATATTCGGAAATATACCCTATTTGATATAATAATGATCATTATTTGAGTCACATTATTTAAGTGGGACCACCTAATAGTGTTTACCTTTTTATATATATAAGAATGTCACTCCCCCTCCACTATAAAAAGGCACTCACCCTCCCCACTTCCTCATAGATCTCAAGAAAATTTTCTCAAAAAAACCCTATAAAAATAATATCCCAACATACCTTATATTACCCTATAATAATAAATTTGGGAATAATGAAATCCAAGGAAGTCTTTTAGTGTAAACCAAAAGAAGATACCTGAAAAAAGAGGTAACATTTTTTAATGGTCTCTTTTGTTTTATTTCTTACTCAATCCACTTAAATTATTCTTATTACATCATTATATAATAACCTAAATATCCTCAATATACTGATATCTTTTTATTTTATGTTTTATAACTACACATTTTCATGAATCCATAAAATAAGATATGCAATCATCATTCGTGTGTATGGCGGAATACTGCGTCACGAACCAATGTCATTCATTATTCCATTACCACCATTAAAGGTTGGTAATAATGATTAAATTGATTATTTTATATGATATGTATGATATCTATGATTTATTTCTGCTTCTTTAATTTTTATATAACATATACCTTCATTCATTTTATTTTGTGGGAATAAGATAACATCATTTATAGATGTTCATACTTGCACCACCTCAAAGCGATGTGATATGTAAACACTTTACGTGGAATGTATAAAATATAGATTTAATTAAAAATATGTGACATTAAAGAAATATATATGATATTAATGACATAATTACAATTTATTAAATATAATTTATCATTTTCTTTTACACCTTTTCACACACTGAAGACGTTATAACGTTGTTTCTGGGCGTGTGGACTACCACCTACTCGAAGCGATGTGATTCCTTTTAAATCATAAGAATTATGTGTATACATATATATTATTAAATAATATATAATTTTAGATATAATTATAATTCTATAAATATATATTTTACTTAACTTCTTTCCATAATGATCATTGAAAAATGGGAATGTTACTCATGTGTAAAAACAGTCTACCGTCTCCATGATTGTGACATTGGTTCATTTTTATTAACCGTGATTCATTATTAGTTTTAAAAGTATAATTTATGTATAAATGTGATAATTATTAAATTATTATTATTATTTATATGTTTTAATAATTACCCCTTTGACTACCTACCAAAGTCTCTTTTGACACGTAAACCGAATATGGTCAAAACATTTCAATTAAACATTATTGATTTTATAATTGTATATAAATTTTTTATAAGTGAAATAAAATTAATAATAAATTGAAAAATTTTATGAAGAAATTATATAATTAACATAATTTTATTATTTATTAATATAGAATAAAATCATGACAACTTAAACTCAAGTTAAGGGGTTTTGTCTCAATATACATTTCATTGAGACTTATTTTTTATTATGCTCAAATATACATTTATATTTTGTATATACTATACTATGAATTTTTATGTAATGAAGGTCATTTATTTAATTATATTAACTAGTTAAATTGATTTTATTCTTTCATGGATCTTATGATTCAAAATTTACTCAAGTAGTAAGAGATATCTTAACTCAAATTTTATTCATTATGTTAAAATTCTTTTTCATTGATTATGTTATGCCAAGAATATGTGTGAAACAACTTAATATTGTATTATTATGTATTTCCACTTTTATTTTTCAGATTTAAAATTTTCACCAATAATTATTTCATTAATTTATTTTCACTCCAATGATACGATCTTTATATGGGTTTCTCTCGTCTCAATTTTGTTTCTGTGAGATATATTCCATATTCACCTCTTATTTTTGTTGTACGGTGTATATAATTCCCATGAATGTATTTTATGATTTTTATCCTTAAATTTTTGGGGTTATATATATATTTTTTATGATCACTCCTTTATAAGGTTTACGGTTTTAAAGTTACCAAATCTGTAATGGATTTTTATCAGAACATTCCTTCATTGATATGTTTTTTATGTTGTACACCTATATCATTTTATAAGGTGTATATAATGCTCCTTTGAAATTTTATATCTTGAATATCATTTTTCAAATTATATTACAATTTTTATTTTATGTTATTACATTCATTAGGTTAATTATTAAAATGTTTTAAAGTGGTATGGGATGCTTTAGAATGTTTAAAGATTATTTTTGTCAAGAATGTTCCTAATGATCTTTTAAGATCGATTAAATTCATAAAATTCAAAAACCCTTTTTTTAATTATCCTCCAAATGGTATATTTGGTATTTATACCATCATCATTCATTATTTGGATGGATTATGTTTGTTTGAAAGAGATTTTTTATGAAACCCATTTATTTTTCTGGGGTTGAATTTGTCCTAAAGAGATTATTATAATATATTTTCCATAGGTTGATTAATTCCTAAAGATATTTTTATGGATCCCATTTATTTTAAATTTTCTAATAATGTTTCAAAGATCTTGTTTTGAAACCAATTTCTTTTCCATGGGTTAATCATGTTTCAATTTTTTTTTGGAACCCATTTCTTTTCCCTGGGTTAACCATGTTTTAATGATATTTTTATTTAGAACCCATTTATTTTACTTGGGTTAATCATGCTTCAAAGAGATTTTAGTGGAACCCATTTCCATTTCATAGGTTTATCATTCCCTAAAAATAGTAAATTTTGTTTCATTTAGTTTTGATAAATTCTCTATGTATTCGGTTCTTGGACATTATAAATGATGGGTTCACCGAGATAGCACTCGGTAAGCCCATTATAGCATTCACAATGAGTGTGCCCAGTTAGCACTCTAATTCACTGGGTACTATAGAGATGGAAATCGACCATGATGGTTATTCCATTAGTAAGGGTTCTGTATGTTTTTTGTATGTGTTTTGTATAGGTTTTATGATATTATTTTTCAAGATACCAATATGTTTTATATATATTCTTTCTATTGGTTTATGATGTTTTTTTATCAGTACTGATATCATATGTCTCATGATTATCGATTCTTATGAATATTTCCTTTGATAAATCATTATGAAAAGTTTTCATGTTTTATGATACAAGTATTTTTGGTATGAATATTCTTATTTTATTCATGTATTTTTATTGTGTCATCAAACTCTTATGCTCTTATTATGTTTATTGATGAAATTCATTTATTAATGCTTACATTTTACCTTACTGAGTTTTTAATCTCACCCTTCTTATTTTTCCTTTTACATATGTTTTAAATAATGATTTTTAAAAATTTATTTCTATAAAGGATTTCACAAATATGATGTTTATAACCTATTGTGAAATAATAAAATCTGGGTTTAATGGGAGAAATGTTATTTTGATGACTTGTGAATTTTTTATATGGTATTTTTCCTAATTATCTAAAAATATAAACCTAAAAGTTATTTTGGAATATAAGTGATCCAAGTTTTCCTTTTCATGTTGTAAATTTTTTATGTAAAAATTGGGGACACAATTATCAGCATCATAGCTGGAAAGGTAAAGTTGTGGATTTCATCATAGGATTTGAGAATGTGAGTTCTCAACTTTTATAGTTATCATGGCTATTTTATGAAGTATCCATAATCTAAAGCAACTATAAAATTGATAACAATCTTGCATGAATGTAATTTACAGTTATTGTGTCTAATTTTAGTCATGACATTATGATTTTATTTTTTAGAAGATTTTGATTATTATATTGCTTTAGAAATACATTTACATGTGTCTTAATCATTTTATTTAGTTTATAAATATGTTTTAAAAATATTATATAAATAATATTGTTATTTTAGGGGAAATGGTTGAATATATTAGAGTATAGGTATTATGGGATTACGGGATACCTAATGAAATCGTATATCAATACAAGATACAATTAATGTATATCATAGTTCATAAAACAAAAATATTTATAGAATATTATTAATAGTTATTCAGGAATGATCCTTAGAATCATATAGTGATTTAGAAATCAATGTGGTGTGTTCTGGTGATTCTAGAAGCAACTATAATTTTAAGAAGGGTTTTTCTTTGAAGTTTTATGTGGTTTTGAATAAATAGATTGTTATTGAAGATTTTTTAATATATAAATAACTGAAAAAAACTATGAATTCATGTTAAAATGGAATATCACTATAATTTATAGTGATATATCATTTATATTTTTATTGTATCATCCTTTTAAAATATATATATTATAATTATAAGTGGCCTTATCATAGTAACCCATTGTGATATTTTGTGTCAAGAACAAACATTTTAATTTATTTATACTAGTAAGAGAGGGGCCTTTATAAATCCCATAACAAAGTATGAATTAATGGTCATTACATGGAATTAGTCAGATATCTTTTTAATCTGGACTACTCTTCAAATTTTAGTTGAACCAAGGGAATTTTCATGTTCATAGTGGATGATTTACTTGATAAACCAAACACATGATTTAACACTTAACAAAACATAATTAATAATAAATAGATAATCAGTATAATACATGGATTAATAAAATGATAAATAAATATATAATAGGTTTTATGTGAATAAAAATAAATACATATATTCCAAGGAAAAATAGTTTGGTTATGGAATAATAATAAGTTCCACCATTTGAGATCATTAACAGTGGCTATTTATCTGAGTATTCTTTTATAAGTAACCATTTCTAATGAATTTGGGAAAAAAATTCTTCTACATAAAATATATATGTGGAATTTTGTGTAATTATTGTCAAGGATATGGGAGATGTTCAATTTTTTATTTAATATATTATGTTAGTGGGTTTTAATTCATTTAAGGTGATGTGGGTGTCATTTTCATGCATTTATAAATAATATTTCAAAGTCATAGTATTTAAAGAAAGGTACCTAGATATATTATCATTGTGTAACTTATAATGTACTCTAATAACCTATAAAACAGTAATGATGGGTGAGGTATAAAATCCATAGAATATATTAATAGAATTCCAATTTCAATTATATAAATAAATTATTCACTAAGGATAACTTATAAGAATAAAATTCAAAATACTAGGTTCAATTAAGATGGATCGGTTCTATATGAAATTAAAACTAGAAAAAGTAATGTTTAAAAGGAATCCTACACTTACATGATTTTTATTTTAGATAATTTAGCATATATATAATAAATAATTGATGAAATTTAAAGATAAAAAATAATATGAGGCTCCCAATTTTTTTAAAAGAAATTTTATTAACAAAAACATAAATATAAATCTTTTGATAATGGAATTTCCCAGATACTATAGAGATAGAAAATCATGTCAGAATAAGATATTGATGAAGATTAAGTAATAGTTGGAATTTAATATTATAGGTACATTATAGATAATTATTTAATAATTTTTATTGATTGTTATGAAAATATTAAATAAGTTATTGTAACAGAAGATGAGTATAAGGGTGTAGTTAATCTCAATGTAGAAATATAATAACATATTAAAGATTTTTTTATATATATGAGGATCCAAGGATGATAATATAATGGTCGGGGAATGAAAATTTTACATACTTGAGTAAAATGATAAAATCAAAATCCTGAAGTAGGTTTTAGAAGAAATAATGGGTGAAAATAATTTCAATGTTATCATATTTGTCAACATTAAAGTTAATGTCTAATAACAATTAAAATTATAAATGAAAAAACAAATGAATTGAATGAAAAATTTAAAATAATAGTTATTCTTGTGTTAGTGTTTTTTAACAAGATTTTATACCATGGTCATATTTTTTATAAACAATAGTATGAATATTATCAACCACAAACAATGAAAATGATCGTAGTATTATTATATATGAAATTAATAGTCCATGTATTGACTTTTTCCAAGATGATAATTTGAGGCATATGGAATTGAATTCTTCAATTAGAAGAGAGAATATATAGGAAACTCCATAAGTATCTATAAATGTATTAAATAAAGAGAAGATCATGGTTTTTCGTGAAGGGGATAAAGATAGATTCATGGAGTTAAAGATAGATTAAAGATTAGCATTACTTGATCTTAATATGATAGATTATATAAATTATTTATAATTATTTTTATGTATTTTTTAGGTAGTGGATGAAATATTTTAATTTTTATATATGTAATTAGAAATTCAGAAACTAATATGAAGAAGTGTTGAAAACCCATTTAATGTACAAATATCAATATGTTGTTCATTTTAATCTTTTTTTGTGAAGAAAAATATGGAACAAAACAACACATCATGGTGGAAATAATATTTTTCAACATATAAAAATATTTCCTACATGGGTTATACACCATACTATGTTTGGGATTCATGGGGAATTAGAGGTAGTATTGGTGAATAGGTAAATGGAACTAGTTAATATGGGGAACGCAACACACCATGTCATGAGTTCATATTGATGATGGCATAAATAATATCCAACATGGTATACTCAAAAAAATTGAAGAATCATTATTCAATAATCATGAATATGGTACAACATTTATCCAATATATTCTAATAAATCAATCATGGAGGTATACCATAGATACAACAAATCATGTCAATACACTATAGTTAATATCAAGACACAATTTTTAAAATATCTTAAGAATTGTATCGATATTATTATGATTTTATATTTAGCATATATCAGATTTACAATCTATGTTTCTTCCAATATTTATTTACTAAATACTAACATATCATTTCTTATATTAACACACAATGGTTTGGAATATATCTATATTATTTTCATATTTTGTTTCATTTCAAATATAAAAATATTAAATGTTTTATTAGTAATATTTAAAATTTTATTTATATGTTATTAAGTACCATTTCAATGTGTATGAAACATAGCGAGGTCACAGTTGATCTAAAATTTTATTAAATTAATACCATTGATCCTAGATCTTGGAGGTTAATTTAATTTTGTAATATCTAAGTGTTATGATAGAGAAGAAGTGATGAGATAAAAGAGAGAGAACCTATTAAAGAATATCATATTTGAAATATATATTTAGAGGGATCCATTGAACATAATGGACATATATGTCTCATTATGAAATAGTCTTTTCTTGGAATAACATTAACACATCCAATGATGAGGAGGAGTAGTGATGGTGTCAAACTGTAATGAAGATTAATTCTCTTAACAAGGATTTTTTATTGTCAACATCCCTAATAAAATAAGACCTTTTTTTGTGAATTAAATGTGAAAGATTTCATATTATCATTCTTAACATATATTGCCTCATATGTATCTAAAAAATATAAATATAAGAGTTATATTACATTGATGAACCACAATTGGAGATATGTTTACAACAAATAAATTTTTTATAGTGATAATGGAAATACCTAACAGCTTTAAAAAATTTCAAGACCTATTAAAAGTATTGTATAGAGATATAATATCACTGAGTGTCCCTTGGAAGGTAGTTAACTATCTTTATATATTCTTAATTCAGTGAGCCATGGTGATAACTATCTTGGCCTAAATCTTATAACCAAATAAATAGTGGGTTTAGAATATTTTACTACATCCTTATATTTCCAATTTTATTCACCATGTGTGTTCCTAATGTGGGTGAAGAGGTTGAATATACATGTTCCCTTTATCATTTTTTTTATTTTTATCTTTTACATTTTCATAGGAATTGAGTATTTGACTAATAAAATCATAGCTTCTATAAGTGTTTGAATAAGATCCTTTATATTTAATAGTTTTACAAAGAATTTTTAATTTATGGTGGTCCTAATTCACCCCCCCCCCCCCCTTAGGGTATTAAAAAATATTACGAAATTTAATTTCTAATATGTTTTATTATAACATAAAAATTCATATATAAAATTAAATATATTTTTAGATGTTATGTAATATATAGATTCATCTAAGAAGATATTTATTTTATGGAAATATTTTTAAAATTTAAAGATTTTTTTTTATATTTATAATCACATAATGATATTTTAAATGGACCACCATAATATAGTGTTTTTTATATAATATGAAACTATTTATTTATGATGATAATAAAGAAAACATAGAGATTAATGTTATTTTAAAATGTTCTTAAAAGAAGGATTTTATTGTAAAAATTAAAAACAAATATCATTATGTGACATCAATCATAATGATATAGAATTGAGAAAATCACTATATATAAAGATCCATATCAAAGGGGAATTCAAATAAAATAGCATTGTGTTGGAAAGATAAAATAAAGAATAATGAGTCTAAAAAGAATTATAATTAGAAGGGTAATCCAATATAAGTGGATTAAAATTGACATTTCTAGTATAAAAAACTTTAATATAGAAAATTAATAAAATTTTAAGGTATATATTCTCACTATATGATTGAAAAATATGGAGGATCAATAAAAAATATTTAAACAATATCATGTTTTTAATATAGAAATTGAACTGTATGTGGGGTGATTACAGAAAAGGAAGGGGTGGTATAAACATTAAAGAAAAAAGGCTTATCTCTAAGAGATTAATCTACTATGAGTTTATATATTTATAAAAGAACTAATCATGGAAAAAAATAATGTAGTGAACTTTATCTCAAGGTAATTCTAGTAAATAATGAAAGTAATTACGATAGAGAAATGTTATTTAATTAATAAAACTAATAATTAATTATAAGATATAACATAAAAAGGGAAAAGCCTAAAATTATAATATTATCTCTCAAAAAATAGAAATGGAATTCATTGAAAATATTTCTCCAATAAATAATTTTTTTCCCCTCTTAAATGTAAAATATTTGAATATAGAGGATTTTAATAGAGTAGAACTCTTTAAAAGAGAATTTGAAGTTAAATATATTACAAGATGATTAAATAAAATTAATTTTACTATATTTTATAAATAATATAGTGGAAAAAATATTAAAAATATATTTAGGATGATATATTAAATATTTGTTAAGGTGTTGGAAGAATGTGTTTCAAGAAAAATGCAACCTTTGATTAGAAAACATGGTTAATGTGTATGTGTAGACTATCATCTCATAAACTGGTGTATTTTAGTTTTCATCAACACCTCACATTAATGGTATATATATATATATGTGTGTGTGTGTGTGTGTGTGTTTGTGGATTTAGAGAGATAATATTACATTTTTTTGTAATTATCATTCTATAAAGTAAAAAAACTTTCCTTCTTTACCTCATATTCATTGAAACAAAGAAACGTTACTCACGCATACCTATGGTCTACCATCTCTATAATTGTAAAATAATTTATTTTTCATAACCACATTACATGTTTTCTTATAAAAGTATAAATAGTTTAAAAAATTTATAATTATAACATATTTAATATTTTTAAAATTATATAATCATGATCTATTTGTCCATAGTCATCCTACCAATGAAATATTTGACTTATAAGTATATTGTACTCAAAATGTTTTGCATGAACTTAATCTATTAAATAAATCTATATAAAATTTATATAATTGAAATAAAAGGAATAATAAACTTTAAAATTATTATAAATAAGTTAAATAACTAAAACAAGTTTATTGTTCATAAATATAAAGATTGTACATGATAAGTCAGACTCGAGGTAAGGGATGTTCTATCTTAAAAACTAATTTTAAAATGTTTTGATGATTTATTTTTAATATTTTTTCCGGAATATCAATATTTTTTTATGGATGTGTTAATATTTAAATTAATTAATTTTAACAGTCATTTTACCTCTCCATTTACTTTCTTAAAATATTCATCGAATGGAATCTTTTTTATATATTTCATGTAGAATATTTGACTTTTTTTATAATGTACAAATGGAATTTCTTTTTTAAGATATATGACATCAATGAATTTTCATACAAAAAAATCATAATTTTATATTTTTATTCCATTAAAAGATTCAATATTTTATTTTACGAAAAACTCGTCTTCCATTTTTTGGGTATTTTATTATTGGAAATGTTTTTAAAGGAAAGTTATATCTCAATATTAGAAAATATGTTTCACATGGGTTCAAAATTGTATTTCTATGATTTTTTTATGTATATTCACAATTTTACATGTTTATTGTATGTTATGATCCTTTTAAATTATTTATAATGATTTTTGAGCCTTATATATCTCTCCAATGCATTGGGTAATGATTATGTTTTCTGGATAATTATGTTGGAAATAACCAAGAAGGTTATTCCACTTCTAAGGGTTCTTTTAAGGGTTATATAAAGATGATTTCCAAGGAACCAATATAAAATTTATTTTCTTGCTAATGAGTTTTAATAGAAATATTTTGCTTTCATAAAGTAAACTAATGGTGTTCTATTTAAAGGAATGATTATTCCCTTTAAAGGTAAAAAGGTATATCTTTTAAGAAAAAAATTCATGGGTTCTCTTGTTTTCTAAGACACCATCACAATAATGATTCCACCTTTATATATTATTAAAAAATGTTTTATAAAAAAAATTAAGTGGTAAAGCTTATTTCTTGTGTAAGTAAACAATTATTTGAGTTAAATGTTTATTATGTTAAAGTAAAACTCATTATATGATCACATGGTTTTGAAATGCACTAAGATATTTCTTTCATCCATTTTTTATGTCCTTTACTAAAAAAAATTTAAGTTCATACCACATTTTCCTTTATTTTTTATCAGGTTTAAGGATGATTAATAACAATGCTAATGTAACTTCCTATGATTTTATAAAATATATTTTTTTAGTTAAATTAAATTTCATCGACAGGTTGTGTTACATGATACACTAAATTTAAATAAACAAAATTATACTATAATATTATTTAATATGAAAATTATCACCTAGATGTTCGATTTCATGCCATGAATAATAATAAAAAATTATGAAAAATTTATGGTTTTAAAATATTTAAAATAAATTCATTTTTTATCAAATGATTATACAACAAAATAAAAAACATGTGAAAGTAAAATAAATATTTCTCTGAAAAAAAAATTATGCACACAATGAGTTTTTACATTAATAAATTAAATTATTAGATAATTTTTAATAATTTTAATGAAATATATATATATATTATATATTCAATAAAATTTTTTATCATTCATTTAATGTTTTTATTGGCATGGGATAATAATAAATCCAGTTTTAATGCATAAAAATAATATTTTTCTAAAAGCGGCTTCGTAAGATTTTGCACACAAAATTTAAAATTAATTTTTTCAATTTTATAATATCTATTTGAAAAATAAAAAATAAATTTTAAAATAAATACTAAAAAATTATCTTATAATTAATTTGTGAGAATTTTATTAAAAGATTAATTTTTGGTTGAATAGTGAAAGATATGTATTTTTATTAAAATTTTATTTTAATTTAAAGAATTTATATAGTTCCATTTTATTTTAAAATGGATGTAAATGTAAATTTAGTTCAATTATATTATTATTAATCCAATTTATGTAATTTTAATCAATTTTATTTTTAATTTTGATATAAATTCTTTTTATATATAAGAAAATCTTTTCATTGGAAAAATAATTTTTCGTCACGATTGCGGATTTAATTTTAAATTATATTATTCCATGTATATTAATTGAATTTGATAAAATTTATTACATATTTGGAATCATAATAATAAATATTATATAATAATTTTAACTTAATTTTTTCATAATGAATAATAAAAATAGCAAAAATCTGTTACTGTGGTTAAGGATAAAACAGGACTACTACGAGGGTTAAATTAAAAAGATAATGGTTTAAACGACCTAAAAAATTATATAATATATATTTTATGGACATATTTAATCATTATATAATCTATGTATTATTAATGGTCCCTTTTTCATTATTTTTCCAATAAAGTGACATGTTATTATTTTAAAACATTGAAAAATTACAAGTGTGCCACCCATATCAATTATAAATGGGAACCTCTTCCCCTCACTTATTCACACTTCATAACCCATTTATCTCAGAAAAACCCTACCAAAATCACTACAAAAAACCTTAACCTAATTTTTTAGTCTCAATTGTTCCCAAAATACCAACCCTATGGTCCTTAATAAGAGATTAAAATCTTGTTTTTCTAAGAGAAATTAATTCTATACAACATGATCATTCTTTTTTACTTATTATTTTATCATATTCAATTATTTATTAATAATTCCAATATAATAACACAATTATCTAAAAGATACTGATGTTTTATTATTTTTGTGGTATAACCTATATCCATCTCATCTTCTATAAAATGGGAAATGAAAATGTTGATCGTGTGTATGGAGGACAACCGCTTCACTAATCGATGTAATTATTTTTCCATCATTACCTCTCACTGATGGATATAATGATGAATTCAATATATATATATATATATATGATATTTATAACATAATTATACATTTTTAATTATAATATCACATCTACATTCCTACCTTCTAATTCATTGGATAATGATAATGTGAATCGTGTGTTTGTGTGGACTACCACCTCTATGAAGTGATGTGATTGATTTTTTATTTCATTTTGACATGGATAGAAATAAAGATATATTTAATGAATTTATATTATATATATGATATATAAATGTTTCTATAAATGGTAATTAATATTTTACTTTCTTTTTTTCGATCTTTTAAAAAAATGAAAATTGTGTTCATGGATACCTACTATCTACCATCTCCACTAATGGTATATTTCATTTTTTCTATATCTAACTTTTATGGATTACTATAAATACATATATATTTAATATAAAATATATTTCTATCATGATTAAAATATTCTATATGATGGAACCATGATCAAAGTATAAGTGATATATCTACCATACCAAAACATTCACGAATAACGGAGCTGTTGTTACCTGGAATAGTGATTTAAACAAAGAATTGTTAATAAACAAGTGATAAAAGGTTATAATTAAATCATATATGGTATGATATATATTATTATGGTTCTTTAATATATTTATAATAAATATATACTTAATATATAGGAGGTTCAAGAACATATGAAGTAATTCAAACCTAAGGTAAGGGTTTATTTCACAATCTCATCATTATTCGGCATTGTTTATGTTTAAATATTAATTGAGGGAATTATTTTATATTTATATATTAAACATAAACCATTTTATTTTCCTATGGAAATTACTAAAAATTTAATGTTTACCTTTCACTCTCCTCTCTTTAAGTAATCAAGATACCTAAAAATGTGTTTATGGAAAACTTGCTTAATTTTTTCCTTTAATTGAGAATCATTTTTCTTCCCTATCCATGTTTTTTAAAAAAAATTCAAGAGTTTTATTAATATTATACTATGATTGTTTAAATTCATTTCGTCCAATTATTTAATTTTTAATAAATGGATTAAAATTAATATTCTTTTAGTTTTCCAAATGATGTACTTTTTTAATTTTTACAAAAGTATAAAATGAATTTTTTTAACTTATATTCCATGAACAGAATTTTACACTATCATGATTGCTCATTGATTTGATGATTCATTTAAAATTGTAAAATTTTAATTTTAAATAAAATTGTTTCCTTAATACTTGGTAAATATTATAGACTTTAAATAAGTCATTTCAAAGTGAAAATGTGTATTTTTTTATGAGATTTTCTAGTGACCTTTTGAAATTATTTTCATCGATGAGATCATATTTTTGAATATTATTCTTGTCAAATAAAATAATAAAAATATACTATCCAAAAAAATAATGATGGTTTATGTTCAGTTTTCTTTGAGAAAGTATTAACATTCCATATGCTAGTTCTTCTAATATAGACACCTGTTTATTTTTAAGGTATATTGTGAATTTTTTATTTTTTATTAATATGATTAATGCATTTGACTTATTAAATTATGAGTGGGGACAAAAACATATATTCCTTAGATGCATTAGTCAGTTTAATAATACAAACTAGATTGGTTATTTGGCCAATTCCTTACCCAATTATGTAATATGTATTGGTAGGAGGCCTAGATAGTAAGTTTCAGATGCTTGGAATTATGAATTCCATCATTATGAAATTAGTTATTGATGTCCATGTGATAATTTATATAGTAATGATATCCATAGATAATTTTCTAGATCATTTGATTATTTATAGGGAATTATATGGTCATTATTTATTCCTTCCATATTATTCATTCTTTATTAGATTATGTTGTATGCATACCCTTACTGAGCATTTGAGATCACCCATATTTTATGTTTCCTTTACCTAGGATTTAAAAAAGTGTTTTATGATTTATATGCAGGGATATTATAAAGTTAATAATTTTGTTCTCAAATAAAATACTATGTTTTATTTTATGTTTTAAAATATAATGTGAAATTCAAGTATGGATCTAGTTTATTCAAGACTACTAAAATATTAAGTCCTTTGGGGTGTGATCTCTTGAACCTAGTAACAATATAATAAAGTAACCACTAACTCTATGATAATAATTAATAAAGAAACCAATTACTCGAGGATAATGGGGTTAGAATATTTGTAGGTGAAGTTTAAGATCTTGAAGATTTGTCATGAAAAGATAATGTACTCATTTTAAAAGTATTATATTCTGAAAAAAATGAAAACAAAGTGTAAGTATACACTTTTTAATTTATGAGTTTATTATGTGATATTTATGACCTATTATCTAAAACTACAAACTGAAAAGTTCTTTAGGAATGAAATAAATTTAATTTTTATTTAAAACTCATGATTATTTAATATTTTATGGTTGGGAAATTATAAGTTATCTTAAAATTATACAATAGTAAATATGATACCAAAATAATGAATATAAATTTGAATACATTTTAAAATTACCCAAAGGAAAACAATAATCCTTCTTCAATGATAAATCTTCATTAAAATACAAAAATAAAGCCACTCCTCAATAAAAATGAATTTGATCCACTATAATCACTAAACCTATATTTTTAGTTGATACAATCTAAAAAATATGACACAATCACATGTTAAAATGTTATTTTTAAATGATGAATGAAATTATATAATCCCAGACACTTGAATTTAGTGACTTAACATTCATTAGATATCATATAATTCATTACATATAAATAATTATCAAGATTGAATGTTTAGTGTCTTTTGAAGAAAATTTCCTAATATATAGAAAATAATACATTAATAAATTTTTAACATATTTTATAAAAATATATATGAATCCATAGACCATCTAACAACCATAATATACTATATTTTTTGGAATGTTTTGCACAAAAATTAAGTGGTGTGTAAGAAAATTTGATAAAGGTATAAAATTAATAATGTTTGTTACTGAGGAATATTCCTCCATATAACAAGAGATAAATCATGATAATATAATATAATAAAATATTAATCATACATAATCATGATAAATAATTACATGTTTTATAATTTTAAAAAATAAATATATAGTCATTTTACATTCGATGAAATGATTTCTAACCATTCCATTGTATCGTAATGGGGCCCTAGGACATGTTTACACACCAACATCATAGTATCATAATATTTTCCCACACATAAGATATTCTGTAACAAAAAAATACAAATTATGTTTGTGGAGTATATAATTCCAATCCCATAAGTCACATAAAAATTATGAAATTTCATAAAACATTTCAAATATATATATATATATATTAAATAATAACAAATATGATTCCCGACATGTAATTTATCTTCATTTTTATCCCAAGAGAAAGGTATATGGATCTAAAATAGGAAATACCCCATCAAAGGATGGTATTAATAACAAGATAAATTACCTTTAATCAAATAAAAATGGGGTAATCACAATATATGTTACTGGTAAGTGCGGACCCAATAAATAAATATATATTTAGATAAACTTATCAAAGAGTTATCAATATAGTAGTAGACTATATCACTAATATAGAACGATTATATATAATGGTTTTATAATGTGATCTCCTAAGGTAATAATGTATAAATCCCACCATAAAAATTATAATTTTGTGACCCACATATTTTTATTAAAATTAGGTATATAAAAGATTTTGAGAAATAACTCCTTGTACTAATAATATTGATATAAAATGTTCGAATATTCCAATATAAATATGATTCCATTTTTTATTAATAAAAGGATAAACTATATATATCATAGTTATACAATAAAAAATTTCCCTGGTAAGAAATTATAAAATCACAATACATTAAATACATGAAATTTTTTTAGATAATAATACACTAAAGGATTTTAATAGAATGAATGATGATTATTCTAGTATCATAATAAACATATTAATGGAGTTACATATAGTTAAAAAGGATTAAATTTGTATTGTACGTCAAATGAAAATTATTACAATTGATACATATAAAAAATTGAATAAAGAGATAAATATTGAAATAGATATTATGTAAAATCCCATGTTTTGAACCATTTGAAAATTTCAAGAGAATTAAAAAATTCATTAGGTTATGGGACAAATATTAAACTGAGCCTCATAATTTCAATATGAGAATAGGAACAATTAAATTGATTATTTTGGATGTGGTTTAAGGAATGAGAGTGGTCTCGAGAGTTCATATGAGTTTCAAAAGTTTTAGGTACTAAAAATCTCACCTACTTAAATAAATAGATAGGGGAACATGATTTTTTTTTTAACTGTAAATCCATATAGGAGAAATTGGTCCACCCTTAAGGGGTGCCTCATTGATTTCTAAACCATGCAATGTGGTCCCCAAGGCCATGCAAAATGTTTGTATAAAACTTCAAAGGGGGTGCATGTGATGTATATGGTTTGTCAAATTGTGCACCTATGAAACATAGATATTTCTAGTTAACTAGTAGCACCACATGGTGGGTGAAAAGTTAGCCCAAATCTTATATCCAAATTATATGGGGTGTTACCCAAGATAGAGGAAGTGTAATAGTTTTTTCATGATTTGAAAAAGCATGTGGTCAAACCATAAAACCATTTAAAGGGGTGTAAATGATCATTTTACCTTCCAAAATTGTTTCTTTTCGTCCTCCCTTTATTCCCTCATGTATCACACACTAGTTTACAAGAACTTCTCTCTCCTCCTTGGCTTGGATTCTATATATCTCTCTTATTTGGTCTCTAAATCAAATATTGTTTGGTGTTTTAGGATTATATTGGTAAGTATAAGACCCCCCCCCCTTCTTCCTTTTTTCATTATCTCTCTATTTTTAGTGTCACAAACTAACCTGGGTACCCTGGGAACTTGATAACTGATCTGGTATTGACATAGCCCGAAGGGAATTCATGATCCCCACGGGTCGTCAACTAGCACCTATAATCAGAAAAATTGAATTTGGGAAATATTTTTCCTCAAAAATTGAATAATTAAACGATACAAGACAATATGAATTTCAAAATAAACTCTACTCAGAGTAATGTACTAGAAGTCAAATAGGAATTAAATCCCAATGTATTATAACCAAAGAACCAAAACATGTAAAAACCCAATTACTAAAGGAAACAACTCACCATGTCCAATGATCAACCACTGGATCGACCTCTATGATATCCATCTCCCTTACTTGAATGTGGAAGGATATAATCTATAAACACATGATGGAACAAGTAGGGTATGAAGACTAATAGTATTTCACCAAAGATTCCATAACAATAAGGAAATATCAATTTAACCAAGAAACACTACGGGAAAAATGGGTATTTGCGACGGGGGAATATTCCCGTCGCAAATAACCGGCGGCGGTAAAAGGTATTTGCGACGGTAATATTCCCCCGTCGCAAATAGTATGTCGGCAGGTGGTTATTTGCGACGGGACCCGTCGCAAATAACTATTTAACCGTTGACCGTAATAAATGTTGGCTAAGGTATTTGCGACGGGTACCATCGCAAATAACACTATTTCTGACGGGATTCCCGTCGCAAATGGACCCGTCGCAAATAATCTAACCTATAAATACCCCAATCCGTTTTTTTTTTCAAATCATTCTCAAACTCTATCTTCTTCTTCTCTCAAAGTTGTATTTCTAAAGTTCAGTTTTTCTCCAGTTTAATTTTTTTCTCCGGAGTTGATATTAAAGTTTTGAAGAACGATCAGAGCAGATCAATTTTCAAGGTATTTATGTTCATTTTAATATAATATTTATTTTTAATTTTTTATTAGTTTCAATTATTCTTAATTAGTTGTAATTTAATTATGTTTACATTGTTTTGTTACTTAATAAATTTAAATTATTAGTATTGTACATAGTTAATGGTAATTAGGAATAATTAGTAATAATTATTAATAATTAAGAATAAATATTAATAATTAATAATAAATACCAATAATTAGGAATAATAACATTATTACATTATTAGTATATTTTATTATTAATATTAAAATAATATAATTTTTTATATATATACAATTCTCTTTTCATCTGTGTGTTTGCTGTCTTCACATGTTTTATTTGTATGTGGAGATAGAAAACGCACAGATGAAAGGAAAATTGTATATAAATTAGAAAATTATATTATTTTAATATTAATAATAAAATATACTAATAATGTTATTATTTGTAATTATTGGTAATTATTCCTAATTATTGGTAATTATTCATTTAATTACTAATAATTAGAAACAATTATCAATAATTCGGAATAATTAGTAATAATTACCAATAATTAGTAATAATTACCAATAATTAGTAATAATTACCAATAATTAGTAATAATTACCAATAAGTAGTAATAATTATCAATAATTAGTAATACTTACCAATAATTTATAATAATTACCAATAATTAACAATAATTAGTAATAATTACTAATAATTACTAATAATTACCACTAATTAGTAATAATTACCAATAATTACCAATAATTACCAATAATTACCAATAATTACCAATAATTACCAATAATTACCAATAGTTTCCAATAATTAGTAATAATTAGGAATAATTAGGAATAATTAGGAATAATTACGAATAATTAGGAATAATTAGGAATAATTAGTAATAATTAGTAATAATTAGTAATAATTACCAATAATTACCAATAATTAGTAATAATTAGGAATAATTAGGAATAAATACCAATAATTACCAATAATTAGTAATAATTAGTAATAATTACCAATAATTAGTAATAATTAGTAATAATTAGTAATAATTAGTAAAAATTAGGAATAATTACCAATAATTAGTAATAATTAGTAATAATTACTATTAATTACCAATAATTAGTAATAATTACCAATAATTAGTAATAATTAGTAATAATTACCAATAATTAGTAATAGTTAGTAATAATTACCAATAATTAGTAATAATTAACAATACTTACCAATAATTACCAATAATTACCAATGATTAGTAATAATTACCAATAATTACCAATAATTGGTAATAATTAATAATAATTACCAATAATTAGTAATAATTGGTAATAATTAATAATAATTAACAATAATTATTAATAATTATTAATAATTAGTAATAATTAATAATAATTACCAATAATTAGTAATAATTATCAATAATTAGTAATAATTACCAATAATTAGTAATAATTAACAATAATTACCAATAATTAGTAATAATTAGTAATAATTAGTAATAATTAGTAATAATTAGTATTAATTACCAATAATTAGTATTAATTACCAATAATTAGTAATAATTACCAATAATTAGTAATAATTACCAATAATTAGTAATAATTACCAATAATTAGTAATAATTAGTAATAATTAGCAATAATTACCAATAATTAGTAATAATTACCAATAATTAACAATAATTACCAATAATTACCAATAATTAGTAATAATTAGTATTAATTACCAATAATTAGTATTTATTACCAATAATTAGTATTAATTACCAATAATTAGTATTAATTACCAATAATTAGTAATAATTACCAATAATTAGTAATAATTACCAATAATTAGTAATAATTACCAATAATTAGTAATAATTACCAATAATTAGTAATAATTACCAATAATTAGTAATAATTAACAATAATTAGTAATAATTAACAATAATTAGGAATAATTACCAATAATTAGTAATAATTAGTAATAATTAGTTTTAATTACCAATAATTAGTAATAATTACCAATAATTAGTAATAATTACCAATTATTAGTAATAATTAGTAATAATTACCAATAATTAGTAATAATTAGTAATAATTAACAATAATTAGTAATAATTAACAATACTTACCAATAATTACAAATAATTACCAATAATTAGTAATAATTACCAATAATTAGTAATAATTACCAATAATTAGTAATAATTACCAATAATTACCAATAATTGGTAATAATTAATAATAATTACCAATAATTAGTAATAATTAGTAATAATTACCAATAATTAGTAATAATTATTAATAATTAGTAATAATTAATAATAATTACCAATAATTAGTAATAATTATCAATAATGAGTAATAATTATTAATAATTACCAATAATTAGTAATAATTAACAATAATTACCAATAATTAGTAATAATTAGTATTAATTAGTATTAATTAGTATTAATTACCAATAATTAGTAATAATTAACAATAATTAGGAATAATTACCAATAATTAGTAATAATTACCAATAATTAGTAATAATTAGTAATAATTAGTAATAATTAGTAATAATTACCAATAATTAGTAATAATTACCAATAATTCGTAATAATTAACAATAATTAGTAATAATTAACAATACTTAGTAATAATTACCAATAATTAGTAATAATTAGTAATAATTAGTAATAATTAGTAATAATTAGTAATAATTACCAATAATTAGTAATAATTACCAATAATTCGTAATAATTAACAATAATTGGTAATAATTAACAATACTTAGTAATAATTACCAATAATTACCAATAATTACCAATAATTAGTAATAATTACCAATAATTAGTAATAATTACCAATAATTAGTAATAATTACCAATAATTAGTAATAATTAACAATAATTAGAAATAATTAACAATAATTAGTAATAATTACCAATAATTAGTATTAATTACCAATAATTAGTATTAATTACAAATAATTAGTAATAATTACCAATAATTAGCAATAATTAGTAATAATTAGTAATAATTACCAATAATTAGTAATAATTAGTAATAATTACCAATAATTAGTAATAATTAGTAATAGTTACCAATAATTAGTAATAATTAACAATACTTACCAATAATTATCCTAGCTTGAGTGTTTTTTCTAACACATTATTCAAAACTATTAATGATTTTATATTTTATAGAGAAATATGGAATAACGAGGTCGTCAACAATCATTTTTAGGTGACCGCATATGGATAAATCAACGTAGAAATCCAAACGGTTCTGGTTTAAATCCAGTATATGTTGAGGGTGTGGAGACTTTTTTATCATTTGCGGCATCAAATCCAGAATTTGTTTCAGAAGGAAAAAATAAAATGCCCTTGTAGAAAATGTGCATTGAGAACGTTTGACACGTTTGACAATGTGGGAGAACATCTCTTGCGTTTTGGTTTTCAACCAGATTATGTTTTTTGGTATCAACACGGTGAACGCAGTTCCAGAGCAGGTGATACCAACTTGATTCCGGATCCATCCCGGTTTCAAGATTTAGTACATGATGTTGCAGGTTCATCTGTTCAACATACAGAAACTCCGGCTGATATAGCTTCAAATCCTGAGTTGGCACCGTCTGAATTTTATGAGTTTTTGAAGTCTGTTGAGGATGCATTATATCCTGGCTGCAAGATGAGCAAATTAGAAGCAGTTGCAAAATTTATAGCTATCAAATCAGATAACGAAATGTCAAACACCTGTTTTGACCAGATATTTTCTTTGTTGAAAACACTGTTACCCAAAGGAAATGTTTTACCTGTAAATTACTATGAGAGTAAGAGGCTGGTTCGAAATTTGGGACTTACTTGTCAGAAGATTCATGCATGTTCAAATGACTGCATTTTATATTCTGGGGAAAATGAGTCATTGGATAGTTGTCCTACATGTGGGCAACTGAGATATAAAGAAGGACAACACGGGAAGTCTGGTTTGATTCCTGTAAAACAGTTGAGATATTTTCCGCTTACATCCAGACTTCAGCGTTTATTCATGTCTAAGAATACAGCGACAATGATGTCATGGCATAAAGAGAATATTTCAACCGATAAAAGCTTGAATCATCCAGCCGATGGTGATTCATGGAAACATTTTGATAGAGTGCATCCATCCTTTGCTTTAGAAGCTAGAAATTTTCGACTGGGCCTTTCCACTGATGGTTTCTGTCCGTTTGGATCTTATGGTAGTCAATATTCATGTTGGCCTGTTTTTTTAACTCCGTACAATTTACCTCCATGGATGTTGATGAAGGAGACATATATCTTTTTGACTTTACTAATTCCAGGACATCCGAAGAAAAATATTGATGTTTATTTGAATCCATTGATTGATGAATTAAATTTATTGTGGAGTACTGGTGTCAGTACATATGATGTTGCAACGAAACAGAATTTCATACTGAGAGCAGCATTGATGTGGACAATAAGTGACTTCCCGGCTTATGGGATGTTATCTGGCTAGAGTACACATGGTCAGAAATCATGTCCTTACTGTATGGGAGAGAACAAATCATTTATGCTCATTTATGGAAAGAAACCTTGTTATTTTGACTGTCATCGCAGATTTCTTCCAGCTAATCATCCTTTTCGCAGAAACAGATCTCATTTCAGAAAAGGAACAGTTGAAAGGGATGGACCTCCAAAAATGCTATCAGGTTCGGAGTTAAAATCAGTTGTATTTTCATTACCTCCCATCACTTTTGGTCCCACAATAAACCAACAGAAAATTTCTGGTTTTGGGAAAGAACACAATTGGATTAAACGTAGCATATTTTGGGATTTTCCATATTGGTCTGATTTGTTGGTCCAACACATGTTAGATGTCATGCATATTGAGAAGAACTGTTTTGATAATTTGTTTCATACAGTTTTGGATATTCCAGGAAAGAGCAAACACAATGTAAATACACGTTTAGATCATGCCCAAATTTGCAGGCATCCAGAATTGGAACTATTTGAGAATGTCAGAATAGAAAGGTTGATGAAACCAAAAGCAGCTTATACACTGTCTAAAGAAAACCGTTTATTATTTTGTTAGTGGATTGCAGATTTTAGACTTCCAGATGGTTGTGCTTCCAATTTGGGTAGATGTGTAAAGAATGGCCATATTACTGGATTAAAAAGTCATGATTGTCATGTTATAATGGAGAGACTTCTACCCATTGGATTAAGAGGTCTGTTGAATTCTGTGATTTGGGATTCCATAACAGACATGTCTCATTTTTTTCAGGAAATTTGTGCGGCTACGGAATATTATGATGCTCTAGGAAAACTTGAAGAAGATGTTGTTGTAATTATATGTAAACTGGAAAAAATATTTCCGCCGTCTTTCTTCGACTCAATGGAACATTTGATGTTACATTTTCCATATGAAGCCAAATGTGGAGGTCCGGTACAGTTTCGATGGATGTACCCATTTGAAAGATGCATGAAAAAATTGAAAAGAAAAGTACATAACAAAGCATCTGTTGAAGGATCTATTGCAGAAGCTTATTTGCAAGAGGAAATATCTTTTTTCTGCTCCCATTATTTTGAATCTGAGTATCCTTCAAAACACAACCAAATGGGACGGAACGAGAGGAATATTGATGAAATCGACAATCAATTATCTATTTTCAACCAGTCAGAGCTTGGTTTTGGTGGAGTTTATGAACGCTGGCTTTCAGATGATGAACATCAGAGAGCTCATACGTATGTTCTTCTCAACTGTGAAGAGATGACATCAGTTGTACTGTAAGTGTTTATATCACTTATTCTATCATTTATGTTACAGTAAATAACTTTGGTTTTTATAGGTTGTATGATAATCATATCAAGAAACAAATTCCACAAATTACAGCAGCTTCTCTCGAAGAACGTCGACTGAAAAATTTCTCTTAGTGGTTTCAAAAACTGGTAACATAAATTCTTTATCTTTTAGCAACTCATTCAATGTATAGTTTACTATATTGATAATTATTTCACAAATTTTCAGGTGTCTCAACATGCTGATAAAATTGACAAACGACTGTGTGTATTGAGTAACCCACCTTCCAAACTTGTTAAAACTTATAATGCATATGTGGTGAATGGATTTCGATTCCACACACATGCATACGGGGAATCGAAAAAAACAATGAACAGTGGAGTTAGCTTGAGAGGATCTCATCATCAAGAAAATGAAGTTGACTTTTATGGCATACTTGATGAAATCATTGAACTCTGTTATCTTGGACAACATTACATAACCATGTTCAAATGTCGGTGGTTGGATACAGAGAGAGGCGTGCGTGTTCATCTGACTCATGGAATCATCGATATTAAATGTAAAAGTGTTCTCGCAGTAAATGAACCATTCTTATTGGCTCAACAAGCATATCAAGTTTATTATGCAAAGTACTGTGCAATATCAAGAGACTTGACTGATTGGTGGAGTGTAATAAAAATCAAAATTCGAGACAATCAGTTTAGTCAAAGTGAATGTGCTTTCACTGATGTGCAAAGAATTGAAGTTTTTCAAGAGAGTACTCAAAATCAATCTTTTTTACAAAGAGACATGAGTATCGATGACGACACCCCACATTTAAGAGTCGGTGATGACGATGATGTTAATGATGTCACATATGAATTTGAAATGGTAAGAGATGAAGCAACTGTAACTCGAATGGATATCGATGATGTTGAGGAGGAATATGAAGATGACATTGACATATATGAAGATGATGATGAAGATGAACACTGATAGCATTCCATGGTATTTATATACAATCATAATATGTATATATATATATATAATAGTAATTATCAATTATTTGCTAACATTAACATTTTCTGTTTCAGATGGACGATGCCACATTTCGTGAGTTGGCGGATGCTGACCTGACTTTTGATGCGGATGCATTGCTGACAGATGACCCTCAGCCTGCAGGCGCTCCAGGGAGTACGCGGAGGGGGCGCGGTCTTGCACGATTGATGATTCCTGACCCCGTCCCCGAGCGACGTCCACGTCTTGGGTTTTATCCACGCACACAGAGGTGTGATAACCTGTGTGATAACCTGTGGATTTGACTAAGATTTCATTAATCTATTCACATAATAAATGTTTATTATTTTTTCAGTTTTCCACATATAGCAGTTGGACAGGGCAGTGCTATTTTGCGCAACTATTTCTCTTAGTCGTGGACCACATGGGAGCAGATTCCCATTTATGTGCAGCAAGCCATGTTCGGCCATTGGTTTGTACGTACGTAAATAAATAATTTTTATTTTGAAAATTATTTCATTTCTAACTTGATATTTTTATTTATTTGTAGGGTTTATGGTATCCGATCGAGGATACCATGCGTGACGCCATCCACGAGGCATGGGAGGTGGCCATGCGTGATCGCCTTCGTCAGTTTTTGCACAATTTAAGAAAAAGATGCGATGAAGAAAGCAGGAGTGTCAGATTTTGAGGAGTCATGTAAAGTACACCGACCAGAGTATATTTCATCCCATGTATGGGATGGATTATGTGCGCACTGGTTGAGTGGTGCCTTTCAGAGGAGATCATCGGTGGGGAGGCAGAATCGGGGGAGACAGGAGGTGACTCATCGAGCTGAAAGTTGTTCTTTCAGTACTCATAGACAACATCTGGTACGTACATTATTTATGAATTTTTTATATAACTATAAATATTAACAGTTTATTTTTTATTCTTATAGGCTGTCGAGCACCCTGATATTACAGAGTACGACGTATATCAGAGGATGTATGGTGATCCTGCTACTGGGGAGCTCAGAGGTCATCGTCAGCATCACATCGTGGTCAGTATTATTTGTTTTCAAGTTTAAAAATTAACTGCATATAATATATTCACAATTTTAATTTTAAATTGCAACTATAGGAGTCATATGAGGCCGCAGCATCACAAGCCCGGCCTGAGAGTCAGGCCGAGTCATCAGATCAGACCACTGCCCGTCAGTTTGATGAGGCGGTATGGATGCAGGCCACCCAGTATGCCTTCGAGAAGGGCCGGGTAGTTGGTATCGGCTCTCGACTGACTCCCGGAGATTATTATGGCAGTGCTGCGATGTCGGCGTCCAGCTCAAGAGGAGCTCATGCATCTTCTTCTACTACACAGTATGAGGATCAGTTGCGATCTCAGACTGCACAGATAGAGAGTCTCTGACAGGAGCAGGAGCAGATGCGTCAGTAGTAGTTGTACGAGGAGCAGACGAGTCGGTGGCAGCAACAGCATCAGGAGCAGATGGAGTACATGCGCCGACTCACTCATGCTTTAGGGATGGAGTTTCCTCCACCACCATCTGCAGATCCCCCACCTCCCCCCCCCCCTCTTTCAGATTAGAGTTTGTATTTATGTTATAAAATTTGGGAAATCAAAATTTTTTTTTTCTATTCTTAGTTTTTGTCTCATTATAAAATATTAATAATATTATATTTTTAAATAACAATATTAATATGAATAATAATATTATTTATATTTTATAATATTAAATTTTATATATATATTAAAATTTTATAATATTATAATTCAATTATATTTTTTTGTAATACTTGAATTATTTTAATATTTGAATGTAAAATAATTCTATTATTTTTATATTAATTAAAATAACTTATTAATATTTTTTTTTTTATGAATTATAATTCTAATATTATTATATTAATTAAATCATTTATTAATATTCTATTATTTTTTATTTTTGAATTATAATTCTATTATTATTATATTAATTAAAATAATTTATTATTTTTATTTGTGAATTATAATTCTATTATTATATTAATTAAAATAAATTATTAATAATTTATTTTTTTTATTTTTTTATAGTATTTGCGACGGGATACTATGCCCGTCCCAAATACTAGTATTATTATATGCATTAAAATAATTTATTAATTTTTTTTATTTTTTTTTAAAAATAGTTTTTGTGACGGGTCCCGTCGCAAATACTATTTTAAAAGTTTTTTACAAATATATGGAGTACTATTTGCGACGGGGAGAATAACCGTCGCAAAAAAAGGATTTAGCGATGGGCTCGTCGCAAATAAGTGTTGTTGCGACGCCGTTTTCAGCAACGGGCCATTTGCGACGGGCCCCCGTCGCAAAAAGCCATTTGCGACGAGCCCCCGTTGCAAAAAGCCATTTGCGACGGGATCCCGTCGCAAATGACCCGTCGCAAATAACTGTTTTTCTAGTAGTGAAAGTGCTTTCAATTTTCAAATAAAAAGGTTTGGAATTTCAAAATCATATATAAAAAAATTATGATTTTCAATTAAAAATATGGAAATAATATAGAAATTCATGCATCTCATTTCAAATGATGGAAATAATTTTTAAAATGAAGGAATATACCTTTAATTAAAGGGTTATTTACACAAATGTTACCCTTCACAAATTGTATTAAAAAACAAATTTATATAAAACAACATATATAAATTCTCAAGTCATGATAATTATTTTATGATAATGGAATATACATTTTAAATAAAAACAACTGATAAATATGGTCATGTGAAAAATAGGTATGATAGTTCCATGCTATAGGGACCGAACATTGTGAATTAGGAAGTATGTAAATATTCCCCTTTAGGCCTAAGGGAATGGGGACTCATCACCATTTCCTAAGGAATGATGATGTGCTGGTATGATGTTTTAGAATATTATAAGGTATAAAGTGTTGTATAATATAAAACACTAACTACCTAAGGTTTTCATGAGCTCATGTATAAACAATGACAGGATATTTATTTGAATACTTCTCAAAATACAAATAAATCAAATCCCCCATTTCAAATATGAAAATTTTATCTTTAAAAACCATAATGGGTTTTTAATCAAAATCATGCCTTTTCACTAAGATAAAACCCTAAGTTCTCCATCAAAACATTTTAATACATTAGTTTATAAACAAGTATTTTAAACCAACTCATTCAATTTCACAATCCACTTCAAAATTAAATCCGAAAATTTTATTTTCATACAATTCCATCAGTTTCTTCAAAATCCCCCAATTCACTAGAATTGGGGTTTTCACAATTTTACTTCAAAACCAATTCCACAACTTAATTAAACAATTTAATTGATTCGATTTTCATCAAAACCAAAATTTAAATTAAACAATTTAAATCTTTCCAATTTTCAATTCCATGCTAAAAATCTTTTTTTTCTCAAAAATCCCAATTCACCAGAATTGTGTTTTTCTAGTAAATAATTTAAATCCATATAATCCAAATCTAAAAAATTTCATTTAAATTCAAAAAAATTAAATTTAAACAAAACAATTATGGTTAATGTAAATTGGGCATTATAATGGAACAACCTACTTTGCGACCAAAGGATCTCAAATCACCAAACCCTAGCCGAGATTCGTCAATGAAGAATGATGGTCCTGGAATCCTAGAAATAATGATAAAATCTAGGTTTATTGACCCAAAACAGAGGGTATTAGATCTTTAAATCAACACAAGGATCCATGGAACCCTATGGATAAACAGAGATATCACATTAGACCAAGTACGGGGGAAGGAAACTAACTAGAAGAGGATCGACCGACATTATTCTAGCTTTGGATCACTTCTGGTAGGAGTTTAAGGGTCCAATAATCCTCTTTGGTAGATCTATGGTTGGGAGAAAATGATTTGTGTCAATGGTGGTCTATCAGGTACCTACAATAGGGGTTTGATAATTTTTAACAAAAAAACAAATTAGTTAAAATCTCATCTACATGGTTTCCTAGGAAACGATGCATGGTATAGACAAACCATGTGTAAGACATGTTCTAATTATAAATAATCCACATGGTTTTTATTAAGAGGGTGTATGGACTGACTAACCTTGTACCAACCTTGAAAAATCCCACTACCTTCAGTTACATGGTTTTCTCTAATAGGGCACATGGTTTGGGTAAACCATGTGTCAACTATGCACTAGCATGGAAAATTCCAAACTATTAAATTTTCAACCCAAAAAAATCCCAAATGAAACCAAACCTATATTGGTAAAAATAGGGGTATAGGAATACTTGAAGATTGTAACAAGGTGTTATGAATTTCCCACCATAGAAACTTTATTCCATTAAAAATCCTACAAAGAAGCTTCCAGGCTAAAAAGATAAGGACACTCCTCTATCATCAGTTCCTCCCTCTCGTTATCTCATGAGAATCAAAACTATGCTTCCATAGTAGATAAGCTAAATGTATCATCCTCGAAAAAAGTACCTTGGTCTATGAATTAACTATCTTGACTGGTCATTTGGTCCCAAATAAATCATTTTCAACATCAATATCATGACACATCAGAAATGAGATGGATTAGATATATACATTCATATTTGAGATACATGAAACATGTTATGTGTTGACATAAACTATGGTGGAAGTTATAAATAGTATGAAACATTCCCCACTTTCTCAACAACCTTGAAAGGTCCCAAAAAATAAGAAGAAATCTTCCCTTTCCTCTGAAGTCGTTGATGATCCAACTAGCGTGAAACATTTAAGAAAACCTAGTCACCAACTGATAACTCCAAAGGACTAAAATGATGATCAACATAAGACTTATATCGGCTCTAGGCATTCAAAATTTTATGAAAAATAGGCTGAATCTTTGTTGTCTTCTCTTGTACCAAAATTGGTCCAACCAAAGAACATTCACGAATCTCCAAACAAGACAATAGATATTTACAAGGTCATCCATACAATGCCTTAAAATGATCCATCTTGATCACATAGTGGTAACTATTGTTATAAGAAAAATCAATTATCCCAAAATGATAATCCCAATCCCCACCAAAGTTGAGAACACAAGCGTGAAGTATATCCTTAGAATCTGTATAGCTCTTTTTGTCTGGCCATCAGAATGTGGATGGAATGCCATACTCAAATGGACATGAGATCACAGTTCCTCGTAATGGACACTCCAAAAGTGATAAGTAAACCAGGGATCCCTATGGGAGACTTTTATTGAAGGAAATCCATGAAAATGAAATATATCTTTCATATAGAGATTTCCCAATTCCTCAACTTTTGGTGTATCATGAGTGGGTATAAAGTGAACTGACTTGATCATTATGGAAATCACAACCCATATCACATTATTATTCTTACGAGTATGAGGCAACCTAACCAAAAAGTCTATAGATATATCATCCCAGTTCTAAGTTGGGATTAGAAGTGGCTGCAACAAACTCAAAGTTTTCTGGTGCTCGTCCTTCATCTAATGGCATATATAGCAATGATAGAAAAACTCAACAATGCCCCATATCATACCTTCCACAAGAATTGGAACTTAATATCATAGAACATCTTAGTTGTTCATGGTTGCACTTCCTAGTTAGAATTATTAAAATTTCCCATCACAACATTCCTTTCCACTAACATCATAAAATAGAGATTCTGATAACACATAACACCCTCATTAAAGAATGAACACTGGGAAATTGTATACCCTCTATAAAGAGAGTTTATAATTATACGTAACTCATTATCAATATTATGATCCTAGAGAATCATTTAAAAAATATCGGATGTCAATTGAACGCTATCCAAGGAAACCATGTCCTCTTTCTCCTGAGATCCAATATGAAACTATGCATAGAGAGCCACCAAATTCCACTCTTCCAAATATTCATTCATGGATCGGGTCAAAATTTTATTACTTAAATCATCTAAAATTAAATTCCATTTTCATGGGGTATAGGTAATTTCAAATTTATAATAATCTAGTTATTCCACCCAATGCCTCCGGAAGATATTTAAATATTTTTAAGAGAAGATATAACTCAAGTATTTGTTTTTTGAAAACATGGTAAACTTTTCTCCATAAATGTAATGTCACCAACTCAAAAGTTCATGCATCACCACTAGGCATTCAAGGTAATGGGTTGTAAAATTCTTCTTGTGTTCCCTAAGATGATTAGATCCATATGAAACAACATGATTACCCTGCATAAGAACACATCTCAAATATGAACCTGATGCAGCATAGAAAACCACATAGCCCAGCCCAAGATCAGGAAGTGTGAACACCAGAAAAGTAGTCAAAAGGTGTTTTATCTAAACAAAATAACTCTAAAATTTATCATTCCATGTAAACCTTACTCTCTTATGAGTTAGTGTAGTCATCAGAGAAGACAACGTTGAGAAGTCCTTGATGAATCGGTAATAATAATCAGCTTGTCCCAAGAAGCTCAGAATCATGAAAACATTACCTGGTTGTTACCATTTCATAACAAATTTCAACTTCTTAGGATCAACTAAAATACCATGTTCTGATAACATGTGTCCCAATAATTTCACTTCCCGAATCCACAAATCTCACTTCGATAGTTTGGCATAGAGTCAGTGATTTCTCATCCAACTTGGAACTGTTCTCATATGATGCACATGATCCTCTATATAATTAAAGTAAATGAGGATTTCAACCAAAAATGCAACCAAAAATTTATCTTGATACCTTTTTAAAATCGTGTACACTAATTCCATGAAAACTATTAGAGCATTGGTTAGACCAAAGGATATAACAAGGTACTCATAATGATTGTAACTTCTCTAAAAAGTAATTTTATGAATATTAGATTCCTTTATTCTCAATTGATGGTAACTAGACTAAAGATCAATATTTGAGAACCACTTTTCCCCTTTCAACTGATCAAACAGAATATTAATATGTGGCAATGGATACTTTTTCATCACCATAACCCGATTTATTTTTTGGTAATCAACGCATATGGTAATTAAACCATCATCTTTCTTGGAAAAGAGAATTGGCGTCACCCAAGGTGACACACTTGGGCATATAAATCTTTTCTCAAGAATATCATCAAACTGGGAATTAAAATCTATCAACTCAGTTGGTGATCTATGGTAATAATGGATGGAAACTAGTTTAGTACAAGGTATTATGTCAATGGATGATTGAACCTCCCATACCATTGGAAAACTAGAGAAGTTATAAGGAAACACGTCATGAAAACTGGATGGATATCACCACTCAATGATTCTTTCTCCAGGTCAAAGTTAAATATTTTTATTACCTTCTCTAACTCTGGTTAATAAGTTCGGTCCATCCCTCAACCTTGGGTCCCATTCTCCTTGAAAAACATGAGACACATCACTAGGTGTGGTAAAGGAGACTCGTCGAAGATAACAATCAGTCTGAGTATTATTAGGAGTGAGTCAATCCATCCTAAATATGACGTCAAGAGGTTTCATTTTGAGAACCATAAATCTATAAGAAAGTTCAGCATTTGATAGAGAGAAAACACATGTGGGACTACAGAGACCCATCTATCTCTTTGTACCAAGGGGTGTAGAAATATCCATTTCTCAAGATAAAAGATCCTTAGGAATGACTAGAAGATTAACAATATAGGTTCAAATAAATTAATTAGATGCACTAGTATCAAATAAATAGGTCACAAATGATGAATATATAGTGATTGTACCTTTCACAGTCACTAGACTCGTATTTACTTCCTCTAGAGACTCTTCTATAACGTAATGTATCTTCATTCCAAATTCTTGTGGCTGGAACACTTTTTCAGATGAAGCTCCAGATTGCGCCATAGTTTTAGAAGGTGTGGATGAACCTATGCCACTATGTGGAGTAGAATTAATATGGAAGAACCTATATAAGTTCCCCAAGTGTCCACAAGATCCATAGTTTTTAGGTTCCTCGGTACAACCCCTCTTTGACTATCCTGGCTTGTCACACTGGTAATAGAACAAAGAACCTCTTCCAGGCATTGTAGGAGGTCTATAATGACCCTAATATTGAGAACCACTATGATAATATTCATGCTTCCTATTTCCCTTAGTGGAATTCACACTATCACTAAGAGATAAAGAAACTCCCAAAAACCATAAATTTTCGACCAGGTCCATCTCAAACATCAGTTCTATATCTAGTACATCGGCATAAAAAGGCAGTTTCAGTAAGATAACCTGAGAGAAAATATCATAAAAAATTCCCAACTTGAAACATCGAGCCATAATATTTTCATTATATAAAATATCAAGTGTGAAATGAACTAGCTTAGAAAAATGTTTTTCATACTCTTTCATGGTCTTGTCAGCCTGATCAAGTCTGAAGAACTCAGAAGACTGGCCAACAACATCGATTATGCATAGAATTGTTCGTTGAAGAGAACCTTGAAGTCCTTACACTCTAATACCTCATGATTATTTGTCATCACCATTGTTCCCAACCATCTTTTACTTAGTCCTTCCAACACAAAGTTGGAACACTTGACTTTGATCTCATCAGGTGTGTCCAAGACCCCAAACACTTGTTCCAAATAAAATCACGAGGGACATTAATCCCAACATATAGAGAAAATAATATTTTGATCCCACTTTATCCAAATAAAAATATGAAAAATACTATAAATAATCTATAATATGTCTTTCCCTAACCACCCCTGGCCACATTAGGTTCATTGTGGTTAGAGATGGCCATTCACTAAATCGTAACTACATCTTAAGTCCCGAAAAGATTTCAAAAATGCATACTAACTTCAAGACAAAGATCAACCTAGACCTTTGATACCACTTTTTCATGAACCAACCTGGTTACACTAGTAACCCAATAACTAAGTTGATCCTAACATAGCTCAAAGGGTGTTCTCGATATCCATGGGTCACTGACAAGCACCTAACATCATACAAACTGATTGTGGGAACGGTTTTGCCTCAAAAATTGCAGAATTAAAAGAGACAAGACAGTACACATTTCAAAAGAAACTCCAATGGGATTAATCTAACAGAATTCAAATAAGAATTAAAGCCCAAAGATCTAAAATAGTTAAAACAACCTAAGTCCCAAAGGAAACAAATCACCATGTCCAAGGTTTAACAATTGTATCCACCTCCAAGAACTACTAGAAAAATGGGCAAGGGATGCGTTTCACTTTTATCAGTGCCAAAAAAAAACACTGATAAAGGGGGACTTTATCAGTGCTAAAAAAAGTGCTGATAAAAAGTCTATTTTATCGGTGCTAAAAAAAAGCGCTGATAAAGCCCCCCTTTATCAGCACTTTTTTTAGCGCTGATAAAGGGGACCCCTTTATCAGCGCTTCTTTTAGTAGCGCTCATAAAGGGGTGATTTATCAACTCTTTTCCCGAGCACTGATAAATGTTAAGTTTCAAAAAAAATCATGAAAAATAATATTTTGTTATATAAGTATATCTATATTGATATAAATACAATATATATTTTTTAAATATGTTATAGATATGTATAAATAGACTATTACATTTAATATATACAAAATTTGGTGAAAATGGATTCAAAATATTTTTATAAAATATTATTAATTAATAATTTTCTAATTATTATCAATTAAAAATCATTTAATAACAATTTGAGGACACAAAAAATCAAAACAATTAATAAAAGATCTAAAATATGTTGAAAGTGTAACTCAAACTTCAAACGGCCATAACTTTTGATACGGGTGTCCGTTTGAGCTCTACAGCATATCAAATAGAAACCTACGATGATCTCTACACGCTAATGACTTAGGCATTGCCTCTGTCACATATTTCAAGCCCAAAAAAGGCCCAGAATTCCTCCAAAACTGAGTTTTTAGTCGGGATACCCCGATTTGTTAACATTCAAACAAGTATAACTTCTTATCCAGATGTCTGTTAGGCCTGTACCACATATCATATCGAAGATTGTTTCATTTTATTCGATTTGACTGGTTGTGGAATTGAAACGGAATTCTATATTATATGTTATGGTCATTTTAACATTCTGTGGATTTTCAAATACACATATATATGTATTTATTCATAAATATATATATGTGTTTGTGTGTGTGTGGGTGTCATGTGTGTGTCTGTGTGTTGTATATATGTATATATGTATTTATTTATTTATTTACTTATAAACACACATCAAAAACATATTTTTTCATAAATGTATTTAAAAATAATCTTATAAGTACATTCTATGGCTTTTCAAATACACATATATATGTATTTATTTGTAAATATATATGTGTTTGTGTGTGTGTCTCTCTCTGTGTGTGTCTGTGTCACGACCTACCTTCACCAAAATGAGGGAAGGGTCAGCAGATTACCAGGCCCTTCTTTATTTAAGTTGAAGGAGAGATAATGACCCATAAAACCCACCTTCATAGGTCCCGGAGTGGCAACCAGCACCAAGGGTATAAAATCACACACTAAATGGAAGGAATTACCCTTTTTCTTTTAATAGGATCGAGATATAAGATAGTAAATCCCACAACACCAAAACCAAAAGTACAAGTACGGCTGAAAGTAAACCATTCCCATATGCATGTTCAATATTAAATAATACAAGCCTCAAAAACTCCAAAGGTAAAGTACCAAGAAAAGGAAAACAACAACAGTAGATGCCCCAAGTTCCGAGCTAGTATGGTCCCACGCAATCCCTGAAGTCCTCCTGGAAACTTGAAAACAGTTTTATATACGTAGGGTGAGTGTACAAGTATACCCAGTAGGGAAAACCAAAGAATCGCGTGCACAACTGGGGAGGCATTCTAATTCCCCGTGGAAAAAGAGTTAACCAAACACCTAACAAGGTAAACTATCCACCCAAGCCTCACCAAGGCACACTACCCAAATAACTCAAGTCAAGTAAAGTATAGTAATAGCACATCGATGTTTGGGTACCCCGCACCACTTTCCCACTGGTTACTGAATACATCCTATCCATCGGAATAATCCCTCCATTGTCATCGCAGTCCCACAGACAAACCCCACCCTCACACACCTGGGCCACAACCTCACCGCAGTCCCACTGCCAAACCTTGTTCGCACACACCTGGGCCACAACCGCACATCCCACCCACAAACACCTGGGCCACAACCACCACACATAACCATACCCGCAAACACCTGGGTTAGAACAACCACTTCCATCCCCGAAGACACCTGGGCCTCATCCCGAAGACACTTGGGAAACAATATGCCCGCAAACACCTAGGCCAACCACCATAACTACCTGGCCCAAAGATTCTTGGGCTAATAATGGACTTCAGGCCATCACAGCCTGCCCGAAGATACTTGGGCTATCCAGGAAAGGGAGCAGAAGGGAGCCAATAACCATCCACTAATAGAAGTGTTGGGAAAAAAACCCTCCCCCATGAAATGGGGGTGTTCGGCACTAAGTTCTCAACTTGGGTGGGGCGCAAATAAGAAACACAAAAACTACAAGTATATGTATAGGTTACAAGCACTCACCCAATCTAGGTTTTTCTTTAGTCGGCCTAAGGAACGCTATCCTTACTATTCATTCATAAGAGAAAAGAACAGCACCCATTCCCAAGTCACAACTCACACCAAACCAAATCCACATTTTTTCCATACTTGTTTTCATATTCAGTAATAATGTTTAAATAAGTTTCTACACCTACTTGGGAAACTAGTAAGCATAAGAAAAATCCAAGGAAAGAGTACACCCAATAGAAATTTAAACATTCATACTCGGTTCTCTTGTAAAAACGCATCAACTAGGGATCATGTGAGATCCCTCGAAGTACTAGAACCAAATCAACCCCAAGACACAGCCATATGTCCCCAAACTCCAGAAGCCAAAGGTTCCTCAATAACAGAGGATTCCACCCCAATTCATGATATAAACAGAGTAACCACACAGCCTCAGATTCACAACCGGCCAATGTATAACAGTAGGGGATCCCATCCCCACCCAAATCACCCCAGCAACCAATCCCCCATCCAAGAAAACAAAAAGGTCACCCGAAATTGGCCTGCTAAAGAAGAACAACCAATACCACCAACACAAAGCAGGCCCAAGAAGGTATTTTTAAGATTTAAAAGATTTAACACACTCCATGATTCCAATTCCATTGTGTTTTAACAGGGGTTATCGCATAACAGGGGTGATCCTGGTGCTTTCAATTTATTTAACCGAGTATATGTAATTTAAACAATTCTATGTTACAGTTATTCAACATCTAGGAGCACAGTGGTTCATTAGTGCGTAGAGAAAGGCCACCAATGGCCGTGATTTTTAGTGAGCAATTCAAAACATATATCAACATGAAAGATCACAACAGAACAATGATCACACCCCTCCCCCCCCCTTCATTCTTTGGAATTCATTTATTATCTTCATTAAATTTTGGTTCATCCAATTCTACAGAATCAGTAGCGTACCCACCCCACAAGATACACAAAAACGAGAGATGAAGGTGAAACCCCTACTTGATTGATCAAAGATCGATGTTTAACTCCTTGCTTGGAACTGGAATAGGAGTAGCAGGAACTCCACGGAACGCGATCAAGAAAACTTCATGGGGTGGGTTACGACTATTCGGGAGAAAGGGTACTCCAACGGCAGGGTGATCGAGAAAAAGAAACGTAGGGAGAAGACATTAGGTTATAAATTCTGATACAGGTTGAGATAGAGAACGCTCGGGAAGGTTAAGATACGAAAGAAAACATGAAACCGCATAAGGAGCGGGATCATGGGTTGACCACACAGTTGGGGAACCCTACACGTCATTAAAGAGTCCACGCCCTTCAGGGCGGTTTAAACCGACGCACAACGACATTAAACGACATTAATGGATTTAAAGTGGGGGTCAAAATGCATTTTAAAAGCTAATTTTTGAAAAAAGAGGTGCCACTGGGAAAACCCATGGTCACCAGTAGGATAGGTCTACCGGTAGGCTGAGCCAGCGGTAAGCCAAGGCTATCGGTAGGCCAAGATACCAGATGGACAAAGCTACCGGTAGCTGAGAGCTACCGGTTGGTGACATCCACTGGTAGCCGAGAGCTATCGGTGGCCAAGGGCTACCACTAAGAGTCACTGAGAAGCTGGGATGGCCTTCCAGACCACACAGAACACCCAAAAATCACATTTCCACCAAGTAATGGACCTCAAAACCCCGGGCCATTACATTAGATACTTCTCGAAACTATTCTCATCCCCGAGAATATAAGAACAAACCAGAAGGGGGAGAAGTGGGGTCCAAACAACCACTCTCTAAAGATACTTCTCAGGGGAAAACCACTGAGTTGTTCCAAAGCGGGAACAGAACCCCTCCTACGTCCAGGAACACTCTCCCAAGTTATCAACCACAACATCCACAACAAGCACAAGGATCCACACTGCCCAACACCTGAGTCAGGGAGTCCCTTCCTACATGTCAGGATATTATCCGCTTTGGGTGGCACTGACTCATCCGCACGGGTTTAATCGCATCTGTTTTAATGCATCTTGATTAGTAGTCAGGTTTTCCCATCATCACACATCCGGACACACACAGAGAGAACATAGAACAGGTCATTTCATATCTAAGAAAAACAATCATTTCACATACATTAAAGCAGCAGGTAAAACATCTCAACAATGTGAGAACAAAACAATAAGGAAGTCAAAACAGATCTAGGTACTGGACGTGTAACTGGGCCTCCTGCTCCCAAGTGCTCTCTTCCAAGCCACCATGCCTCCATAACACACAAACCAAGGGGATGGTTCATCCATGAAGCACTTTCTCCTTACGATCCTCGATCTTGATTGGTCATTCTATGAAGGTCGCATCCTCTTACACATCTAATTCTCCCCAATAGATGACTTGGGATTCATCGTGTAAATATCGACGAAGCTGGGAAAGTTGAAAGACGTTGTGAACTTTCTCCAACTGAGGTGGCAGCACCAGCTGATACGCCACCTCACCAACTCGTCCCAACACCTCGAAAGGTCCGATGAACCGGGGAGAAATCTTACTTCCTTTGTAGAACCTCTGTTTTCCATTCCGAGGGGAGACCTTCAAGAACACGTGGTCTCCTACCTCAAACTCCAAGGGCCTTATCCGGCTATCGGCATACGACTTTTGTCGGTCCTGGGCCACCTTCATCCTTTCTCGTATAAGCTGAACCTTCTCTGTCATGCCTTGCACCACCTCCGGGCTAAGGATGCCCGCCTCTCCGACTTTGGTCCAGCACACGGGTGAGCGGAATGGCCTCCCATACAAGGATTCGAATGGATCCATGCCAATGGTAGAGTGGTAGATATAGTTGTAGGAGAACTCTACCAGAGGAAAGTTTTGCACCCATGATCCTCTAAAGTCCAGGATGCATGCTCATAGAATATCCTCCAAGGTCTGGATGGTGTGCTTTGTCTGCCCATATGTCTGGGGGTAGAAAGAAGTTATAAGGCGTAGCTGGGTTCCAAAAGCATGCGGAAAACCCCTCCAGACTCGTGAGGTAAAACGTGCATCCCTTTCTGAGACTATGGAACTCGGAACTCCATTCAACTGCACTACCTCGTCCACATACTTTCGTGCTAGAGTGTCCACTACACTCGTCTCCTTAATCTACAGAAAGTGAGCTGACTTTGTCAAGAGGTCCACTACTATCCAGATGGTGTCGCATCCCCCTTGCACCCTGGGTAGTCCCGTGACGAAATCCATTGAGGTGTCATCCCACTTCCACTCGGGGACATCTAAAGGTTGCAACAACCCACCTGGAACGCGGTGTTCAGCCTTTACCTACTGGCACACTAGGCACATGGCCAGAAACTCTGCCACTGCTCGCTTTACTCCGGGCCACCAAAACTGTCTCTTTAGGACCCGGTACATCTTGTAAACTCCTGGGTGCCCTGCTATGGGTGAGTTGTGGAACTCACTAAGAACCTTGCGGTGCATCGCCTCTGGAACAAACATCTTCCCTTGGAAGAGCATCCGATTCTGACCATATTCCATCCACCCTTTTGGAGCATTGCTCTGGATAACCCAGTCGTGCATCACTACACTCTCCGAGTCTCCCCACTGAGACTCCTCCACCTGAAATAACAGAGAAGACTGCACTGTCATCTGATACAGGAAACCTCTACCACTATCCATCCTCACATCCAGGTGCAGGGCAGCCAACTCCTCCATTGCCTTCCAGGCATCTGCCGACTCTTGGACTGCATCCTTCTGCGACCTCATACTCAAAGCATCGTCCACTACATTCCCTTTTCTAGAAGTGTAGGAAGTCTCTAAGTCATAATCCTGGAGGAAATCCATCCACCTTCACTTGCATATGTTTAGGTCCCACTGAGAGAAGACATACCTCAAGCTTTTGTGATCCGTGAAGACCACAAAGCGTTCTCCGATGAGGTAATGCCGCCATAACTTCAGCGTGAAAATGACCACTACAAGCTCCAGATCATGGGTGGTATAATTATTCTCATGAAGAAATAGCTACCTAGACCCATAAGAGATCATCCATTGTCGTTGCATCAACACACATACGAGGTCTTGCCCTGAAGCATCAGAGAACACCTCATACGCTGCCCCTTCTTCTGGTAGTCTCAGCACTGGGGCACTAACCAACTTATGCTTAAGATAGCTGAAGGCCTCCTCGCACTACTCACTCAACATGAAGACCTGGTCCTTCTTGGTCAAGGCTGTCAGAGGAGCTGAAACTCGGGATAAGTTGGGTACGAACCTCTGATAGTAACCTTCCAGCCCAAGGAAACTACGAACCCCTGCCACGTTCTTGGGTGCTGCCCAAGAAACAACTGCCTCAACCTTTGATGGGTCCACCGCTACCTCTTGCTCGGACACTACGTGCCCAAGGAAGTGTACTTCCCGCGTCTAGAACTTTCACTTCGACAACTTCCCATAGAGCTGGTTCTATCGGAGGACCTCCAAAACCATCCTCAGGTGCTCTGCGTGGTCCTCCTCTGATCTTGAATAGATCAGGATGTCGTCGATGAACACGACTATGAACCGATCCAGGTACTCCTAGAAGACAGAGTTCATAAGCCCCATGAACACAGCTAGAGCGTTCGTAATGCCGAAAGGCATGACCGCAAACACGGAGTGCCCATATCTGCACCTGAAGGCCATCTTCAGGATGTCTCCCTCCTTCACCCTCAACTGGTGATACCCCGACCGTAGGTCGATCTTTGAGAACCATTCTTCCCCTTTAAACTGGTCAAAAAGATCGTCTATCCTCGGAAGAGGGTAGCGATTCTTGATCGTTACCTGATTCAGCCTCCTGTAGTCTATGCACAATCTGAGACCACCATCTGCCTTCTTTGCGAACAAGACTAGATCACCCCACGGTGACGCACTTGGTCAAATATAACCTCTCTTCATCAGATCATCAATCTGAATCCGCAATTCTCGTAGCTCCGAAGGCACCATCCGGTAGGAAGCCATCGAAATTGGGAGAGCACCAGGCTTCAAGTCTATCCAAAACTCGATATCACATCGAGGGGGTAGAGTCGTTACATCCTCAGAAAAGATGTCCATAAATTCACTAATGATCCCTGGTACTCCTACCATCTCAGCATCCACTAACTCTACTGACAGCTCAACTAACAAGGAGAGGAGGGGTTTCTCTCGCCTGCTGCCCTTCTGGCCACTCTGAACGCCGGTGAAAGTAACATGTCGGCCACCCAAATCTGAGAACACTACCCTTCCTCATAAGCATTCAATGATAGCACACACAGAGAACAGCCAGTCGATTCCTAGGATGACATCGTATGGATGTATCTGTAGTAGTATCATATCCCTGACCAATTGATGTGGCCCTATCATCAGTCTGCATCCTCTACAAACATATAACAACTCGGTCTGACCACCAATGGGTGTGCTCAGCACCAGGGGCACCGGAAGTCTCTCTACATCTAGACCCAGAGCACAGGATAGATCGGGTGCAACAAAGGAGTGCGAAGCTCCGGTATCGAACAAGGCGTAAGCAAGGGTACTGAACAAACTGATCGTACCTCGAACAACCTCTGGTCCCACTGGAACTGCTGCCTCCGCGGAGTACAACTATCCACGCCCAGATCCTCTGCCCCTTGGCTATCATCCACCTCCCCGACCACGCCCAGGTCAAGGTACCTGAGGAGCACCCTGAGGTCGGTCTCCCCCTGCAATGTCTTCCCTCGGAGGAGCGAGAGCTCGCTGCCCCTACTGCTGCTGCTAGAAGGACCTAGCTGGAAGTTTCTGCTGAGGCAGGTGTTGGTAATGTCCACCACCGCCATACTGTACTCAGTCCGGGCACTGATTCCGGAGATGTCCATGGCTCCCACAGACGAAGAACCTCGGTCCTGGGCCCGAAGGGAAAGGGCGAGGACCGGGGGACCGGAACTAGAACTGTTGTGGCCTGCTCCCTGGTGGTCGGAACCTAGAGGGTCCCAATGCTGGAGTTCTGGTGTTGACGGCCTTTCCCTTTGACGGGCCTAGATGAATCCCCTCTCGTGACACACTTCCCAGTGTGTGCATCCTCTCCACCACATCTTCCTTTTTCTGGACCTCTAAGTATGTCGACAAGGTGAAGTGGGTAACATCGTACTAGAGGGAGGGTCAGAGAACCTTCTCGAAATGACTCTCCTGAGACTCCTCATCAGGAAAGAGGTCCGGAGAAAAGCGGAGGAGGTCCTTGAACTTGATTCTCATCTCCCTTACTGACATACTCTCCTGTTGGAGGGAGAGTATCTCCTACCTCTTCTCCACCTTCATCGTAGAAGAGAGGAATTCCGCCTATAACTCCCTCTCAAAATCAGCCAATGCCACCTCAGCCTCTCTTTTCTCCCCCAGGTAGAGCATCCACCACTGACACGCTGCTCCCCACATCTGGTTGATGTCCAGAAGAACCCAGTACTCGCTTGAATCCCGGATCAGGCCGAAGGCTATCACCAGAACCTCTAACCATCCCTCCGTCTTCATGTCATAGGTGCTGCCCTCATACTTCTTGAGGGTCTGTCACTGGAAGGCTCGAAGCGTCTTATGCCATTGGTCGTCTTCCACCTCTCGATTATCCCTCTGCCGATCGGCCAAGTCAACCTCCTAGGCCTCGATTTCCCATACAACTCATGGTCGTCTCCCGGGTTCCATAGCTACAAGGTAAACAAAGAATGCCTAAGCCCAAGTAGTGAAGAATATTTCTCTTAAAACTACTTAAACTTTTTATTTATTTAAAATTCCCAAAACAACCTAGAAACACGAGAAAACAAGTCATTATGATGCATGTACCTTTCCTAGGGTCTCTGCCCTACAATCAGTGTAGTCTCACTTGGTTGTTCGGTAGGTCCAGAGTCCTTGCATTGGATCACGGGGGGCCTTAAAATCCTGTGTCCTAGCCTGTCTTCCCTGGCCTAATTCATGCACCAAGGTCACCAAACACTGTTTCCCTACCATCCCATGCAATCCTCACCATTCCTAACTCCAGACTCCATCCTATCTCTCAACCAGCTCCTCTGATACCATTCTGTCACGACCCACCTTCACCAAAAGGAGGGAAGGGTCATCAGATTGTCAGGCCATTCATTCTTTAAGTTGAAGGAGAGATAATGACCCCCTAAACCCACCTTTAATAGGTCCCGGAGTGGAGACCAACACCAAGGGTATAAAATCACACACCAAATGGAAGGCATTAACCTTTTCTTTTAATATGATTGGGAGATAAGATAGTAAATTCCACAACACCAAAACTGAAAGTACAAGTACGGCTGAAAATAAACCATTCCCATATGCATGTTCAACAGTAAATAATACAAGCCTCAAAAACTCCAAAGGTAAAGTACCAAGAAAAGGAAAACAACAACAGCTGCTGCCCCAAGTTCCGAGCTAGTACAGTCCCGCAAAATCTCTAAAGTCCTCCTGGAAACCTGAAAACAGTTTTATATACGTAGGGTGAGTATACAAGTATACCCAGTAGGGAAAACAAAAGACTCTTGTGCACAAGTGTGGAGGCATTCTAATGCCCCATGGGAAAATAGTTAACCAAACACCTAACAAGGTAAACTATCCACCCAAGCCTCACCAAGTCACACTCCCCAAATAACGCAAGTCAAGTAAAGTACAGTAATATCACATCGATGTTTGGGTACCCCGCGCCACTTTCCCACTGGTTATTGAAAACATCCTACGCATCGGACTAATCCTGTCATTCTCATCGCAGTCCCACTGCCAAACCATGACCACACACACCTGGTCCACAACCGCACATCCCTCCCGTAGACACCTGGGCCACAACCACCACACATAACTATACCCACAAACTCCTGGGTCAGAACAACCACTGCCATGCCCAAAGACACTTGGGCCTAATCCCGAAGACACTTGGGAAACAACCTGACCGCAAACACCTGGGCCAACCACCACAACTACCCTGCCCGAAGATTCTTGGGATAATAATGGACTTCAGGCCATCACAGCCTACCTGAAGATACTTGGGCTATCCGGGAAAGGGAGCAGAAAGAAGCTAATAACCAGCCACTAATAGAAGTGTTGGTAAAAACACCCTCCCCCATGAAATGGGGGTGTTCATCCCTAAGTGCTCAACTTGGGTGGGGCGCGAATAAGAAACACAAACACTACGAGTATATGTATAGGTAACAATCACTCACCCAATCTAGGTTTTTCTTCTGCTAGCCTAAAGAACACTATCCTTACTATTCATTCATAAGAGAAGAGAATGACACCCATGCCCAAGTAACAACTCACACCAAACCAAATCCCCATTTTTCCTTTCCTTTTTTTCATGTTTAGTAATAATGTTTAAATAATTTTCTGCACCTACTTGGGAAACTAGTAAGCATAAGCACAAGCCAAGGAAAGAGTACACCCAACAGCAATTTTAACATTCATACCCGGTTCTCTTGTAAAAACGCATAAACTAGGGATAAAGTGAGATCCCTCTAAGTACTAGAACCAAAGAAACCCTGAGACATAGCCACATGTCCCCAAACTCTAGAAGCCAAAGGTTCCTCAACAACAGAGGATTCCACCCCAATTCGTGATATACACAGAGTAACCACACAGCCTCAGATTCACAACCGGCCAATGTATAACAGCAAGGGATCCCATCCCCACCCAAATCACCCCAGCAACCAAGCCCCCATTCAATAAAACCATAAGGTCACCCAAAATCGGCCCGCGAAGGAAGAACAACCAATACCACCAACACAAAGTAGGCCCAAGGAGGTATTTTTCAGATTTAAAAGATTTAACACACTCCATGATTCCAATTACACTATGTTTTAACAGGGGTTATCACATAACAGGGGTGATCCTAGTGCTTTGAATTTATTTAACTGAGTATACGTAATTTAACCAATTCCATGTTATGGTTTATTCAACATCCAGGAGCACAGTGGTTCCTTAGTGTGCAGATAAAGTCCACCAACGACCGTGATTTTTAGTGAGAAATTCACCACATATATCAACATGAAAGATCACAGTAGAACAATGATCACACCCCTCCCCCTTCATTATTTGGAATTATTTTATTATCTTCATTAAAGTTTGGTTCATCCAATTCTACAGAATCAGTAGCCTACCCACCCCGCAAGATACACAGAAATGAGAGACGAAGGTGAAACCCCTACTTGATTGATCAAAGATTGACGTTTAAGTCCTCGCTTGGAACTTTAATAGGAGTAGCAAGAACTCCATGGAATTCGATCAAGAAAACTTCATGGGGTGGGGTACGACTCGTCGGGAGGAAGGGTACTCTGACGGCAGGGTGATCGAGAAAACAAAATGTAGGGAGAATACATTAGGTTATAAAGGCTGATACGGGTTGAGATAGACCACACTCGGGAAGGTAAAGATACGAAAGAAAACTCGAAATCACGTAAGGAGCGGGATCGTGGGTTGACCACGCAGTTGGGACACCCCACCCGTCATTAAAGAGTACCCGTCCTTCGGGGAAGTTTAAACTGACGCACAATGACATTAAACGACATTAATGGATTTAAAGGCGGGGGGGTCTCAAAACGCGGCTTAAAATCCAATTTGCACAAAAAGAGGTGCCACTGGGAAAACCTGTGGTCACCAGTAGGCTAGGTCTACCAGTAGGTCGAGCCATCTGTAAGACAAGGCTACCAGTAGGCCAAGATACCGGTTGGCCAAAGCTACCAGTAGCTGAGAGCTGCCGGTTGGTGATAGCCACTAGTATCTGAGAGCTACCGGTAGCCGAGAGCTACCGGTAGCCGAGGGCTACCGCTAGGAGTCACCGAGAAGCTGGGATGGCCTTCCAGACCACCCAAAACACCCAAACATCACATTTCCACCAAGTAATGGACCACAAAACCCCGGGACATTATAGTCTGTGTGTTGTATATATCTATGTATGTATGTATGTATGTATTTATTTATTTATTTATAAACACACATAAAAAACATATTTTTTCATAAATGTATTTAAAAATAATCTTATAAGTATATATTAATATACAAATAAATATGCGTATAAAAAATTATAACTAAAAATATATATATAAATATATTAATATACAAATTAATATATATATACTAATATATAAATAAATATATTTATATTAATATGAATTTATATCATTATATGAATAAATATAACTATATATATAGATATATCACTAAATAGAGAATAAAACGAAATGGCTTAGTGGTAAAGGTGCAGCCGTGAAATGGGGGAGGTCTAGGGTTCGAGTTCGGGTGGAAGCGAAGGGGGTGCACGCATATGAGGATGTGAGGGAAGGGCAGTACGCGGGAGACCTCAAAGCGCTGAAATAGGGGGTGTGAAGCGCTGATAAAATCACTCCTCATATTATTTTAAATTTTTTTAGTTTTTTTTATTTTTTTTTTAAATTTTTATGACCTTTATCAGTGCTTTTTAAAAGCGCTGATAAAGGCCGCTTTTATCAGCGCTAAAAAAAGCGCTGATAAAGGGGTCTTTTATCAGCGCTGATAAAAGCGGCCTTTATCAGCGCTTTTTGGAGCGCTGATAAAAGCGACCCCCCTATATTAGTGCTGAGCTTTACAACACTTTTTTAGCACTATTAAAGCCCTTTTTTAGCGCTGATATAGGCCGTTTTTGTAGTAGTGAAGATATTTGTTTCCCTTTTTCTAACTTAGAAGAAGATAATATAAAAACACCTAAAGGAACATGTATGGTGTGAACCAAAGCCAAGTATGATTTCCCCAATTATTCCATAACAATATGCCAATATCAATTTAAATAATGAAGTGCTTTAAATTTTCAAATAAATAGGTTTGGAATTTCAAAAGAATATTTAAACAAAACATGCATTAACATATTAATAATTTAAATACTTTAGAAATTGATTCTTCGCATTTAAAATGATGGAATTACTTTTTAAATGGTGGAATTTAAATTTAATAAAATGGTTATTTACACATATGGAACTTTTCACAAAACTGATTAAATAAAAAAATTTATATAAAATAATATTTATAAATTATCAAAACATGTAAAACTATTTATAAAAATGGAATATATTTTTTAAATAAAAAAATATAGTTACATGGTCATGTTCCAAATATGTATGATAGTTCCATGATATAAGGACCCAACACTATGAAATGAAAAGTATATACATACACCCCTTTGGGCCTAAGGCAAAGGGGACTCATCATTGTCTCTTAAGGAATGATGTTGTGTTGATATAATGTTTTAGAACTTTGTAAGTCATAAAGTGTTGTCCAATATAACACACTAAATAACTAAGGATTTCATGTCATCAAGTACAAAAAATTATGGGAAATTTATTTCAAGACCATGAAAAATACAATTAAATCTTATCCCCCATTTCAAATATGCCTATTTTCTCTTTAAAACCCATAATGGGTTTTTAATAAAAAAACATTCCTTTAACCAAGATGAAACACTAGGGTTTCCATCAAAACATTTTAATCCATTATTTCACAAACAAGTATTTGAAACCTATTCATTCAATTTCACAATCCAATTTACAATTAAATCCTTCAATTTTATTTTCATACAATTCTATCAATTTCATCACAACCCCCCAATTTACTGGAATTGGGAATCTTCAAAATTTTCTATCAAAAACAGTTAAAAATTAAATTAAATAATTTAAATGATTTTATTGACATAAAAATAAAAATTTCAATTATACAATTTAAATCTCACCACTTTTAAATTCCATGACAAAAATCCATTTTTCTCAAAAACCCCAATTCACCGGAATTGGGATTTTCTAGAAACCAATTGAAATACATATAATCCAAATACCAAAAAAAGAATTTAATTCCAAACAATTGAAATTACAAAAAAATGAATTAGGATTAATATAAATTGGGCATCGTAATAGACCCACCTACCTTAGGATCAACAGATCTCAAATCACCAAACCCAAGCTAGGATTTGTCAACAAAGAATGATGATCAAGGAATTTGGAAAAAAGGGATAAAACCTAGGTTTATTGACCCAAAAAAGATGGTCTTAGATCTATAAATCCACATAAAGATCCATGAAACCCTAATGAGAAAGATATAGATTGTGGGAGATCAAGAAAAGGAGAAATAAACTCACTAAAAGTGGATCGACCAATGTTTTCCTAGCTTTAGATCACTTCCATGAATGATACATGGGGCCAAGAATCCTACTTAAGAGATATAAGTTTAGGAGAAAATAATTTAGGTTGGAGGTCTGTAGGGGACCTATAATAGGGGTTTTGGGAATTTTTAACAAAAAATAAAATTAGATAAAATCTTTTCCATGCAGTTTCTTAGGAAATAGTGCATGGTTTAGAAAAACTGTGTGCAATACATACACTAGTTATTAATGAGCTCTATATTTTATACTAAGAGGGGTTAGGGATTGACTGTCCTTATGCCAACTGTGAAAAATCCCACTACCTTGAGTTTTATTATTTTCCCCATTAGGTCATATGGTTTGGGAAAACTATACGCCAACCGGCACTAGCCCATAAAATTAATAACTTTTAAATTTTCAACCTCAAACAACCCCAAAAAAACACCAAACAAATATTAGTAAATAGAGGGGTTTAAGAGTACATTAAAATATTAATGGGATGTTACATTCATTGTTATGTTCATGTAATATAATTCACTATATTTTCAAGTTGTTTGACATTTCCTCTGATTTTTTTATTTTCATCTTGATTCAAAGACTGATGTTGGATGAGTGGACCATCCAAAGAATGTGTTAGGTGGTATATATGATTTTAACTTACTTTTGAATAGATTATAATTTATTTTCGTTGTAACTCATGTTGTACTTATTTTTCGTTACTTAAAAATTTTAGAATGAATTAAATTAAATACTTAGACCACACCTGTGATGTTCTTTGGACCCCTTAAATATGGTTAGTGGTTGATACCTCAACCTAAACCACCAAATAAGGTTTTTTCTATCAAAATTCTTATTGATACCATTTTTTTTGTGAATTACTAAGCAACCCCTATGGGTGTATTGAGTGTACCCCTTTTCTAGTAGAAAGTCATAGATGAATTAAATAAATCCTTAGTTGGATAATCCTCTCACAACCCTTATTATCACTTGTAATCTGACATGACTACATTAATGAACATTATGATTTGTATTTTTTTATGCATGAATACATGATCTTGTTTATATTTTATAATTATATCGATAATGAAATGTATCTTGGACTTGGAATGGAAAGGGTCACTCCCTTTTCCATCTTGTATATTGACATATAAAATGACATAATTGCATGGTTTTACTTGTACTATAGCACATAAAACCTTAAGGAATATTTTAATTATTAAAAAAATAACTAATTGTTAAAGTAAAGATTCATCAGTACTTGGGTTACTTATATGAAATTATTTGGACTGAATCATTGGTTTCATGTTGTGATATTATTCCTTGAGTGATACCTAGATTCCTTATATAGAACACATGGGAGGGATTATAGGTTGGTTGAGACTACAAATACCTTGATAAATACATAATATCCTTAGTGGAATTCCTTGGACATGCTCAAAGAGTAAATGATTTCTATTACACCTTGTATTAAACTTGGGCTCCTTGTGTGGAATTCCATGGGTAGGTCTAGAGGTGGTATAAATTATATAAATCCTTGAGAAATAATTGGGTTCCTGATTATAGAATGCCTTGGATTGGATAAAGGGATAAATGGGATTATGTTAAATTTGATTTCCCTCTTGGATTGGCCTTAAATTGTAATCATAATACAATGAAACTTGTAAAACCTTCTCTAAATATCTTTGATATGGATTTCCCTAGGCATATACCCTTTTATCAAATGTTATACCCTTTGTATATTATAATCCAACTAGAACTATGGATACAATGATCCATATTTCAAATGTTAGACTAGTAGTGGTGAAGATAAAATTTTATTAAATTTTTTACTATAATCCAATGTTCATACTCCCAACATAGTTTCATTTTAGGGGAAATTGTCATAATTTTATGTTTTTAATGTATTTTGATCTTAATTACAAAAATATCCTAATTTTGGATTTTAATTGTATTAATTTATTTCTATATTTTGGAAATAAAATTTTATAAACTCATTTAAATTATGATATTCCTTTTTATCCTTAAATAAATCTTGGGATTAATTTAATTATTCTATACAAAAATATTAATACAATATTTTAAGGCTCAAAACCAGCTCACAAATCAGGCCTCAAAAACAGTTCATAGAACTTGATACTTTTAATCATGGGCCCATATCTCCATAACTGCAATCCCAACATATCTTAACTTATAGCTAGATCTGGATAATATATTAGTGAACCTTTTTAATTAATATAACAATTCCCGATTCTACCTCTTTCAAGATCATAAAGGAATGGTAAACAGGATATGGGGAATAAGAAGAGTCTTCTTATCCATAATAATTTTCAAGACTAAAATAGTCATAAATCCTTCATATGGTAGACAATTAATCTCAAGATTTGTGGATACATTATGAATACATAACATAACATCATTCCAAAAGACATCATGTCCTAATTTATCCATTTAATGGGTCATACTTGAAAAAACATAGTGAGTTCATACTTTCGAATAAATATTTCTCACTTATTTCCCTATAAATATGTGTCTCATTTCCCATACGAAAGAATAGACATTTGAAGGGGATGAGGGGAGTATTTATATTTTAATATTTATTTATAATTTAAATATATATTATTGTATCTCTTTTATTCTTATCTTTTTATTTTTTATGTAATTTTTTATTTCTCCCATCCTTATTCTATTAATTATATGTTTTTGGAGAGCAAACCCTCCCTATTGTTCGAGGGGGTAAGTGGTGGTGTTTGATTTTATTATATTTTATTGATTTTTCTTGTTTTATTCAATGATTTTAGTAGTGGTTAAAATTATTATGGTAAGTGGTATCCTAAATTTCTTTACTAATATTTTATTCCTCCACATTTATTCATTTTTTTTGTTATTGATATCTAAGTCATTCAAATGATTGAGTTTGTATTAGTTTTTGATGAGGAATGAATTGATCTTACATGAGAGGTCTTCATATAGGGTAATGCCATTAAAATGGGAGGGTTTAGAGTGAAATTTATTGATATATACATTGGATAAGATAATGAGGAAGATATTTGGAATAATAATTATAACATCGCCATGAAGCCCTAAGAATAACGGTTTTCTTCCATTAACTTCTTTTTTTATTTTATTTATTTTCTTTGTGTTTAGTATTTCCATTAACATATATATATATATATGTTATATTTAATGTATTTTATAATAAACCCTCCACCTACATTATTTTTATAGTTTTATATTAGTTAGATTATAATAGTGATAATAATAATTTAGTGTGTTGTGAGTGGCCTCCTTATTATCGAAACTAGGTTTTGCCAAAATGGTACATTCTTAGGTAAATAAGAATTTAATTGACTGGGGATCTATGAAAACCCCTGCATATGAATTAGTATATCCTTATATAGATGTATGAGAATTAATCCATGGGTCCTCTCTAGTGCATGTATATCTTTTTATATGTACATGTTTACTCATATACACACATATACATGATGGTATATGTTTAGAGACAATCTAATGGTCGGCATAGTGGCCTTGAGAAAATTTACCTGACTTGATTAAATTTACATCTAATGCACTAATTTACTTTCAATATACCTACACACTACTTCATGTTATATTCATGAACTATATTACATTTGAAACTGGTGGTGGTGGCCTAATGAGTATACCTCACATCATGTTCAGGTCTCTATTTTACTAGGGTACATGAACATACCTCATGGTTGTAGATTCAGGTTCATGGGTTATGATTTTGAGGTTACATTATACATGGGAACTTGGTATCACATGACTTATCAATATATTCTGATGTTCTTAGTGATATCCATTGAGGATTTTATCCATCCTTTATATATTGTTATTCTTTACCTACTATGTAAAAATTTCATACATCTTGTAGCATATTCATGCATGATTACTCATTCATTTATTATTGATGAATAGTTTTTATTATATTATTCTACATTTATTTATTATTTATTCCACTGTATTTATTTCTTATTTAAAGGTTATAGTCTTCAAATTGTACAACCTTTATACCCTCACTTATAGTCAAAAACCACTCGCATATAGGGAGGTGAACTTGAGGCCATGCGACTGACTGGATTGGGTAACCGTTTTTGTAGCTACCATGTTCAGACACTAAAAAGTGGTACTAAAGATTTATTTTCCTTTGTTATTACTATTTTTAGATGGTACATGGGAGTCTAAGAATGTGTGGGAACTTGATAAAAAAACATGTTTCTAGGTTTGGTCAACCAACACTCTAGGGAAAGATCAATTTTCCTTGTGTGGGATTGTTGTTCATGTTGTTTATTATTATAGTTCATTATTATTTCATCATGGGTGATTAATGTACATTTTCACTACTTACTGATTTTGAGATTTACCCTTGTCTAGGTAAGGTAGATAATTTTTCCAACATGTATCATTATTATCACGTAGTGATTAACATGTCAAGAATATTCCATGACATGTAGGTTTCATTTCTTAAATGCCTAATTTTGTGCCATGTTTATATTTATACCCTCCTTATGTAATTATTATGAATTATTTCATATATACCATGACGTTTGATTTTTCATATTTCTTATTTATATTCCATGATTGGTTGATTACTTGTATTATTTGCTTCTAATTGCATGAATTTTTGTAATTATGAAATATGGATAATTAAATCATCTATCAACATCAACCTAAATGGTTCTTTTCTACATAGCTTGATAGTGGAATTTTATTTAACCAACTAATTTGGATATTTTTTGGTTATGGACATTGGTTTCATGAGTTGAAAATTTAATGGTTTTGATTAAATGGGTTCAAAATTTGAAATTTATAAAGTGTGTGGTGGCTTTATAAATTATGGAATGGGGACCCATATAATCAAACAATCTCATATGGACATTTTTTATTATAAACAAATTAATAACCAGATTTCTACTATATGAATGGAAATTGTATCTTAGAATGGAATGTACCATGAAAATTTGGGAGTGGTATTTCATATAACTAAACAATGATATAAATATATATAGCATGTAATTCTTAAATAAGCAAGATATAAATTGTAAATTTAAAAAATACTTACACCTCTATAACATGGGAATTACGACTTGTGTGAATAAAAATATAAATTAAATACTACACCCATGTAGGTCAGTTTAGGGCATGTTGATTATAGGATAATTCCCTAAATACACAACTTCACACAAGTACATCAATTGGCTCTTATTTCTTCTAAGATAAGCCTCTTAAGGGCATGTTAAATCTTTAATGAACTAACTATTATGGGTTTCATTTAAATGGGATTATAATTTTAATTTATAGAGTATTTACTACATAAATTAGGAATGACTACCCATATAATTGAACCCATATTTACATGATGGGACCCTCATGGGTCACCTAAATATTTATATTTCTTGTTACTTAACCACATTGTGGTATGCTTATGTTAATGGGATAGTTATTTAAGGTGTTTTCATCTACTTGTATGTTGTTACATATAAATTTATGGTTTCATGTTACTTGACCAATCCCATTTATTGATAAAAGACCCATTATCTAATTTTGATCATTATTATTATGAATAATCAGTTAATTAAAATGTTAATTAAAAAATAAATAGGGCTTTATTCTATATATTGGAAATTGGCATTTTTATTAACTAGGCTCAGTTGTGAAAAAATTATGGGTATATTAAATGATGGGTTGAAAGGATAAATTATGATATATTCACCTAATCTAGTATATAATGAGTTAAATAAAGTACTTGTTATAGTTTTTTGAGACAACTATTACTCAAAATCTATTTTACATGAGATTTTTAAAATGACACAATGATTGAGAATTAGTTAAATTCATTAAAAGTAACCTTTAGAGGTGTTATTTAGTGAACCCTCATATAGGGGTTACCTTTATAATTTCATAGAGTGAAGACATGAATGTTTTCTATAAGTCTCAGTTACCTTATGACATGTTTTTTTCTTAAAACTAAATGATGGGAGAAAGATCCTAGAAAACTTGTAGTCATGACTCTAATTTATAAAGTTGAATAACTATGATAAAATGAAAGTTCAATAATGTGGTATCACCCTTGAGGAAAAGAAATTGGTAGATCCATGAGTCTATTTTCTATACATGGTGAGTTCAGTATGTCTGATATATTTGTTCCGGGTAGTGCCCTTGTTGATAAAACACTGCCATGGGTATATGGGTGGAAGTCTAGTTAATTAAACCTGAAGGGAATATTTTTGTATGTGTATACCGTTGAGTGTTGTCCCTTTATCGTTTTTTGGAATTTTAACCTTTTAGTAAGCTTCCCCCTATTCAGAGGCTTTATAATAATCAGGGTTTGGTATCCCTATGTGTGGAAGGTGTTTCAATTACGCTTATGATGATAGATTCTGACCCATGAAGGTTTATGTTTTATTACTTGTTTTAGTTTATCCTATTCAAAAAGATTGTGTGTGGGCGTGATAGACTTCATCTAACTAATTTCAATGAATGTGACATGGATATCATTCTAGAGACCATATAGAGAGGTGGATAGACCTAGATGCCATCACTTGACTCGGACCATACTATATTAATGATTTTGTTAGATTAATGACAATATGAGGAAAGTGGATGGTTTGGGAATACATTTTCCTTTTTTGTATGATTAATATAATTCCAATTTCTATACAGATGTATGATAGGTTATCATGGCTTTCAATTCAAACATGGTTATTCTTTTACTTTTTAAAATAACCCTGAGTGATTTATTATCAAAACTAGTTATAATATGTAGGATCATTTGGGTTCCTAGCTATGTTGACTAGTAGTGGTTTCACAATTGATGATTTCTTCTTGGAAAAAATTTCGTGAGGTGGTAAATCATTCAGTAAATCATTGAATAGGTAATATTACCAATTTTTAAGAGGATTTCCAAGAGAAATTTAAACTTAATGGAAATAGTCTTGCCATATATCATGGTCAGTTAGACCTTATCAATGGATGACTCTGGGGAATGTAAGTCGGGCCTCAAAACAAGTGGAATAGGATAGTACACCTACTATAAATAACAATTTAGTTCACATTGGTTGCGTATAGTAACTATTTCAGCATCAACAATGGTGAATGGTTAAGTGTGAGCCAAGGACCAATGGTTTCGAATAAGTGAAGATTATGGCATAGAAACCTAGAGATTTTGGTAAATTTAAAAGGAAGTTCATATTGATGAGGGATAATCTCCAATGGGTCGGGTGATGTGAGGAATTTGACCTATGAATATACTCAGACACACTTTTTCCAGAGGCATGGTGTCTAGAGTGAGTACAGTAAAATGTTGTATTGTTTGATCTAAGCATGGCTCGAGAATATCTATACCTTTATATTGATGGAATCTTAGTATAGTCATTGTTAGAGGTGATCATGCCCAATAACTTGACATAACCCTGAGTACGTTGAGAAACCATCATCTATACACTAAACTATATAACCCAATAGTTTTTATGATTTAATGGAAGAACTTGTTGGGAGTGTCACTCAAGGATTAGTTCAACGGAAATCCTGATGGTTTATAGTACACCATGGTTCATTCGAAGGTGATCACACTCATTATCATTCAAATTGGAATTATCCATGTAAATTATTCTCAAAAGGAGGGAATGTTTCCTGAGTGGAGTTTACATTAGTGCTCAATATGAATGGGTTCTTAACTTATCCATGATAGAATTTATACCTTGTAATGGGATATTGAAATCAATAAATTGTCTTTATTAAAAGTGATAAAAAGTATAGTCCTAAGGTGGGGAGTGATATGTCAGTCACTAGTTGACACCCCATGTGTGAGAAGGGTTTTGGAATCAATAAACTGTCCATTTTATGGTATTTTTTTCAATCATGTTCCATTTGATTAATTGTATCATGTATGTATTGATTCCTCAATAAATTCTAGGCATGGTTAGATAATGGATTTTTGTGAAATTAAGAGGTGGGGATTAAGGTCGAAGAAGCTCATGATGATCCATGGATGTTGAATTAGGATAATGTTGGTGATGGAGTTATATAATGATAATGTTTTTCTTAAGAGATGGTTTATCTAGGATATGCAACTGGAAATCGGGTATGGGATTCGGTGAGCATGCTCAAAATGGACTTGGTATGCCTTGGGATAAAGAATTTCAATTTTGGTTTTAAATGATGTGTCAACTATTAAAGCCAAGCATTTTGGGAAATAGTCATCCATATGTGGTCGGACTTGAGTTCTCTAAAATAGTTAGATGTGGTTGGTAATCAATTGTGTTTTACATGTCATTGGGATAGGATGGGTATAGATTAATATTTGGTTGTGGTTTTTATAGGAAAAGGTGGTGCATCCAGTTTATGAATGGTTAATTTGAGTTCAACCATTTAGATCAAATCATGGACTAATGCTATTTTCCTAGGGGATAAATTGAAACAAACATGTCAGGAGTGTCTCTAATTCACTTTGGGAATTCATAAATAGGAAATTTTGATGGTGTGAGCACCATGACTTGGAATTGGGAATGTGAAATATATAACCTATTACGGGGAGCACTATAGACTGTATGATAAAAGTAATTATGAAATGATCACGTCTTTGGTTAGATGGGATTCAGTAAGCATTGTCATGATGTTTCAATTTTGAGTGTGAGAATTGGCCCATGTTTTAGTGACTTAAGTACTTCATGCTTAAAGTAATGTCTAAAAGTATGTTGGGCATTTATAAACACTATAAAACTATATGAAATAGACTTCACAACACAAGTAGTTTGGGTGATGCTTTCATTATTCCCTAAGGCTTCTTGGGGATGAGAAGTTATATAGTGGGGAGATTGTAATATCTCGTGATTTGAACTTGTTTAAAATTCCAAGAAAATTCAAACTTATCATTTTTCTGATAGGACAAATCATAAAAAGATCCTTATAATGTAAATTTGAGTATATTAGTACTTAAATGTGTTATTTTTGGATGTAGTTTGAGGCCCAAGAGTGGTATCAGGAGTTTATATTAGTTTGAGGAGCATCTGGCCCTAAATTTCTAACCTTCCAAGAAAAATAGATAGGGGGCACGATTTTTTAAATGGTGTGGATCTATAGAAGAAACCATGTATCCCTGAAGGGGGATTCCTACGTTTTTTTAAACCATTAAAGTTGGGGAGTACAATAATGCATAATGTTTATAAATAACATTAGTGGTGGGTGAATTGGAAACACATAGATTTCAAAAACAATTCACCTAGCTTGAACTGTTAGTTCTATTTTCCTATTAACATGTCATGGTTGGAACATAGTTATCCCAAACTATGTATCCAAACCATGCAGGTTGTGGCTCTTAGATAAAGGAATTTTCATGGTTGGAACATATTTTGGAAAACCGTGTAGCAAAATCAAGAAACTAATTAAATGGATGGAAATGACTCTTTTTCCCATCCATCCTTATTCCTTTTCTTCCTACCTTTCTTCCCTCATTTCTCCCATTCTAGACCACTCAATCCCCCCTCTCCTCCTTGGCTATGATTCCATGTTACTCCCTCATTTGAACTCAAAATAGAATTTTGTCATGTGAGTTTCAAGGCTATCGGTAATCATAAAACTCTTCCTTCTTCATTTATTCATTTTCTCTCGATCTTTAGAACTATAATCATATGAGATAATTCACCCTATTTTTAAGTAATTTGATGATTCTTCTGATTTATTTCATTCCCTCTCAAATCAAAACCTGATAATGGACTATTATACCATCCTAAGAATGTGGCATGGGATCTATCTTCTTTTCCCTTAAAGTTGTGTCGATTTTAATTTATTTCTATTATGTTGCACACCAAATAACTCATGCATTACATAAAAAATGTAAAATTCATTAAATTAAATACTTATAACAAACATGTGATGTTTCTTAGACCACTTAAATATGTATGTAGGATGAGACCTTATCCTCAACCACCATATATGGTTAGTTCAATTAAAATTTCTATAGAAACTTTTATTTTTCAAATTACCAAACCACCCTATAGGAGTGTTCAGTGAAACCCATTTCTTGTGGATGGTCATAGATAAATTAAATAAATATTTAGTTGGATAATATCCCCACATCCATTATTAACACATGTAAGGTGACCTGATTAAATAAATGAACATTATGAATTGTATTTTGGTATTCAAGACTATATGGAACCTCGTATCCTTTATAATTAGATTGATAATGAAATGTATCTTGAATTATGATTGGAATGGGTTCCTCCCTTTTCCATCTTGTGTTTTTATATAAGAAATGACCTATTTTTATGGTTTGACTTGTACTATGGTATTGAAGAACTCGTGGACTATTTTAATTATTAAACACATCATTCTTACTTGTTAAAGTAAACCTCTAGTGATACGTGAGTTCCTTATACAAAATTCCTTAGATGGGATCATATGTTTCATGATATGATATTATGAGTTGAGATATATAATGATTCCTTATACAGAATACCTAGGATGGGATCATAGGTGGCATGAGACAATAAATAACTTGATTGATACTTGGGTTCCTTACATGGAATTTCATGGATGCGATCAGAGGGTAAATGATTGATATTACACCTTGGAAGACACATGGGGTCATTACAGGGAGTTGTATGGATAGATACATTTGATGTATGAATTATATAAATCATTGGGTGACACTTGGGTTCATGATTATGGAATTCATTGGATGGGCTCAATAGATAGGTGGGATTATGTTAAATTTGATGGCTCTATTGTCCTGAACATAAGTACTAAACATAATATCATGAAACATGTAAAACCCTATATAAATTTCCTTGATATGGATTTCCTTGGACTTATTCTTATTTATTAAATGAAATACAATTTCTATATTATAATTCATCTAGAATTGTGGGCATGATTTCCCTTATTTAAAATGTGAGACTATTAGGATATCCTTATGTGTACATTTGGATATTAAGACATGGGTCCTAAATAGTTCATGTATATCTATTTATATATACATATTTACTCATATGTATACATATTCGTGATCGAACATGTTCTGATAAATTCCTTCTTAGGATGAAGTAGGTATGTTCAGCCAGGTCTCCTTGAGGAACCTGAGCTGACAGGATTACATTTGCATCTACTATACTGCTTTACTTTCGATATAATTGTAAACATATTTATTTTATTTTCATGGATTGGATTTCATTAAACACCATTTGTGGGGTATTAATAAGTGTATCTCTCACCCTATTTGGGATTCCATTACATTGGGGAACCCAAGCATACGTCATGGAAGCAAGGTCTGTTTTATGGGATATGCTTGCGGTGTTATATTGTACATGGGAGCATGGGAGGATAGGACTGATCCATAGCTCAGGATGCTCATGGAGATATCCATTGATAATTTTATAATTTTCTGTATATTATTACTCTTTACCTACTATTTGACCATTTCTTGTATCTTATATCATATTATTTCATGAATACTCATTCATTTAATATTTATGAACAGTTTCTGTTATATTCTACTACTGTAATTTATTATTATTTATGCTATATTTAATTCTAGTCCAAAGTGTATAGTCGCCCCATTGTACCACCTCCATACTCACGCTACTAGTCAGCAGCCTCTTCTTTACAGGGAGGCATCCTTTATGCCATGTGACTGGAAAGCTTGAGGCACCATTTCCAATTAGACCATTAACCTTGGTAAACTTTCCTCCATCAACATTTATTAATCCTCTAATAATAACTATTCATTTAATAAATAAATATCATTGTATTATTCTATAATAAATTTAATAATTATTATATTCACCAAACTTGAAAATAAGTTTTTATTATTTTTATTTAACTCACATATTCTTTTGAATAACTTGTGATTAAATTATGGAAATCAACCAATCAAAACAATTATTATTTATTCTAATTTTTTAAAATCAATACTTAAATTTAACTGAGATTGTGAATACACTTAGTGTGTGAATATTTTATATTATTTCTCAGTGGCATTAGGAATAACATCCTAAAGCCCAAGGTTAACGTCTATAAACATGATAAGTCACTCATGTATAAAGAAGTTAATGTTTAAATGAAATTAAACATTCTATAAATGATTATTATGTAATATAAACCCTTTAATGTGATATCCCAAATCAATAAAGTTGCATATTGGTTCCATATACCTCTATGCTTCATTTCTCTTTCTTTCAATTTCCAGAAATGAACTCACCGACCAAACACCGTTCCCATGAATTTATATAGTTTGTTTTATTCCCATCAAATTTCCTAAGATATCAACTTCTTTCAATGGATATAAAGGATGAGTCTTTTCTCACATTATCCATTAATGCAATCTAACTCATGACGTACCCTACATATCCTACCTCACTGTGATAATATTCTATCATGTTTTTTATCAATACATCAAGATAAATTAGTCATGATATCTATTAATTATAATCCTATTGTCCAATGAAAAATACACATGTCTTTATATAAGAACATCTAATGAAATATGTGAATGCGGATTTCCAATTAATGGGTGTGTTCTCATAAACTCCTATATTAGATATTACAAAGGGAGAACACTATGAGAAGGTGTCTCAATTTCTTAAGATTCTCCTACCGATGATATCATGTATCCTCTATGTCCCATAAAAAAATATCATCCATCTATAGAATATATATTCATGAACATTGTCATGGAACTTCTAGGTTCTCAACATAACTAAAAAATACTCTGACATTTTAGTGGGATATTTTTTTTGGCACATTATCTCATACATATTTCATGAAAAGGAACAATCAGAAGTTCTAAGAAACTTTCATAAGAATGAAACCATTGAATCAAGTACTACGAATGTTGGTTCTCTGGAACCAACTCCAATAAACTCCCACATTCACTAGATCCAACTAATAACAACTTTCAGTCCTCTAATTATCACATGATACTCATGCCTATGTTTTTATAAAGCCTTGGTCAAGGGGTCCACCATGTTTTCCTCTATGGGAAATCTAATATCTACAATATCTCCTCATTGAGAAAAATAACTCAAGATATTAATCTTCAGAATTATGTGATTTTTTCTTCATTATGACCATGGTTCTTTAGAGAGATCCATAACAGTTTTGTTATCATAGTAAAATGTGATTATTCAAAGCACCACATCAATATATTAGACAAAGTTACAAAACCACATTGTTCCTTTAATGCATAAAAATATTCAATATACTTATAATTCATTATAGATTTGATAATAACTAGTTGTCTTGAGCTCTTTCATCTCAAAAATCCACTATTGAGACAAAAGAAATATCTATATTGTGACTTCAAATCATTGAAATCTATCTAATAGGAATAAAATGTATTACCACTTGGTGATTGTCTCTTCACCCCCATCATAGTCAAGGAACATATCCTTATTTCACCTCAAATACATAAGGATATCCTTAATAGTAATCCAATGTTGTTCACCTATAACTTCTTGATATTTTCCTACCCTACTCAATGAATAGGCGACATAAATCCTCATACATTACATGGATTACATGATTGATCATGTCATGGAATCATATGTGATAGTACACATTCTATCAATATACTCTTCTAGTAGAGAACACATTTTCTTGGAAAGATGTATACCATGTGACACTACAACTAATCCCCTCTTAGATTTTTCCATACTTAACCTTTTTAACATTTGGGAAATTTATATACCTTTACTTAGCCCAAAAAACCTCTTAGATCTATCACATGTGATCTTGATCCCAAGAATGTAGTTTTATGTGCCTAATTCCTTCATGGAGATTCTCTTGTAAAACCATGCCTTAACCACTTTAAAGGCTAGTATATCATCTTCAATTGGTTATATTTCATTAATATATACTCCTGTTAAAAAATTTATACTCCTACTAAACCACTTATAAACACTTGTATCACATTCATTCTTAATGAAACCCAATTATTTTATGGATTCATTTAATAGGATATTCTATGACCTGAATGATTTCATTAATCCATAAATGTGTCCTTGTAACTTGTATACCATTTTGTAATTTTCTTGAGTAACAACCCCATCTAGATGTTTCATATACACATCCTCTTGAAATCCATTTTGAAATATATTTTCAAAATATCATAGTCATGGTAGGCAGCTATAGAATGAAATAATCTTATGGATCTAAACATTAAAACTAGAGAAAAGGTTTCTTTATAGTAAATGACTTGATGTTTTTTAAACCCTTTATCCACTAGTAAATCTTTATAGGTATTTAATTTACCTTCTATGTCCATATTTCTCTTGGAGACCAATTTACACCCAATAGAGTTTACATTAATTATAGGATTGATTAGAACCCAAAATTGGTTATGATACATGGATTCCATCTCATAATTCATGGAGTCTTTCTATCTTTTAGTTTCTGAGATCTCTACAACATCCTTATAGGATAGAGTATCATTATTTTAAATTAATAAAGAGCCACCATCATTGATAATTATAAAACCATCTCTCTAGTTCTCTTATCTCTCAAGTACTTCTATACCGTACTTGTGTTTCAATAACAATTTCCTCCATGAGGACCTGTGAAATTGACTTTTTTTACTAAATTCTATGTATCTTGAGAATCAACATTATAAAATTAAATCTTTCTCCCACTATCCCCCTTGAGTATGTACTCCCTCTCATAAAATATGGTCTACCTTGTGGTAGTCACTTTCTTGTCCAAATGGTTTTATAGATAGTATTTCATATTTCTATGGGATTACCTATAAATATAAACTTCATTCCTTGGGTTTCTAGTTTTTTTCTTCAGCTAGTCTTACCAAATTTCTCAAAACCCCATACATGAACATGTGACAAAACAAATCTTTTTCCACTCCATAACTCAAAGGGAACACTATTTTCCACTTTATTTGGTAGTCAGTTTAGTAAGTATGATGTCTCCTATAATGAATATCCACAAAAGGATAATATAAGGATTTCATGACTCAAAATTAATGTTACCATGTCTGATTGTTTAAACTTCCTCATTTCACTAACACCATTCCATTATGATGTATAATGTGAAGTGGGAATAGATAAAATCCCAATATCACATAGAAAGATGATAAAATCATTGATGAGATATTTCCCACCTCGATCCAATAAAATAGTCTTTATCTTCTTACCAAAATGATTCTCAACCTCATTCTTGATATCTTTGAACTTTTCAAAGGATTCATACTTATACCTCGTAATGTAAAAATAATTTTACCTAGTCATGTCATTGGTAAAATTAATAAGGTATGAGAATCCACCTCTATTATCTACTTGAAAAGATGCACACAAATCAGTGTGTACCAAATCTAGAATCTCTATAGCCCTTCCACCTTGAACATCAAATGTTGGTTTGCTTATCTTTCCTTTTAAAAAATAATGTCATATTTCAAGTGGATTAAGCTCAAAATAGTTTAATTAACGAACTTAATAGTGCATTTTCAAACGCTTCTCATTTATGTGACCAAGAAAATGATGCCATAACTGGGTGTTAAATGAGTCACGTGTATTTTTTTCATTATCATTTTCCAATATAAAGTTTTTTAATTTAATAAATAAAGAATATTATTAAACTATTCCAAACCATAACATACAATAACTTTATAAAAATAGAAACTCATATTTCCAAATCTGAAAATAAATTGATCCATGGATAAACATGAAACAAAAATAATTTTTTTAACTCTAAAGATGTAATAATCATTCTTTAAAAAAAATAAATCATTTCGGTAATGTGAAATGGTAGTATCCAAAGGCTAGAGCAGCCAGCCTCACTCCATTGGTAGCCCATATATCTACCTCATCTCCAGAAACCTTCCAAAATCTACTTGGTTCTTATATTTAAATACAAATGTGAGCACCACATGCAATATCTAATACACAACTTATAAATATTTAAGAATTTCATTCAATAATGATAGCATCTGAAGATTTGACTTCCTTTTTTGGCTAGGTGTGATTCATATTCTAGTGGTCCAACTTTTGACATACAAAACATTCCACTTCATGTTTCATTCCTTACCTCTGGAACTTCTTCTTCTTAGAGAGATATTTCTCTAGAGCCTCAAACATGGAGTTATTCTTCAGCCACTTTTCTTTATTATTCCTCATCTTATTCACTATAAGTAAAATAGGTTTTTCATGCCCCGTGTCTTTTTCAACATTTAAAATAAGAGTACTAAGTTATGAAGGTTTCTTCTCACTATTTCTCATATTGTAATTCACAATAAAACTAGAGAAGTTCTATGGTACTGAGGGTATAATAAGATCTATTCATAGATATTTTGTGATCTTAAAACTAAGGATATATAGGTTTTCAATGTATCCAATCATCTTGGATATATATATATATATATATCCCAACAGGAATAGTCTCTCTAGGATTTCATGTGAACAATGCATTGGAGATCTCGTATCTCTCTGATTTTCCCTTCAATTGATAGATATTTAAAAGGTGAGAAATGATTCTATATGCATCCATATCTTTATATTACATTAAAATCCCATTTTACATGGAGGATATCATAAAACATTATTAATACATTGAATCATCCACATCTTTTACATAGAGAAATACTTCATCCTTAATAGCTACTTTGGCAATGAACTTAGGAAGTGGGGTTTCTCACACATATAATTTTTTATTGGAACTAGTATAATGTGTAAGAACCTATACCATTTCTATAAATTCATTCTAATGATAAGGTTAACTTTCTCTAGTATAGATCACAATGATATTTTTTAATTCATCTAATTTTTCATTTATAAATATTAATAGTAGATAACTAGTACTTTTTTTGTTAAAAAAACTAATTAGTAAATTTATAATTAATTAAATTTTATTAATCTCCCACTATTTTTCAAAACCCAATAGCCATTAGAATCATTTTAATAATACCTTGTACCTTATATATTCTAGTGGTAAAGATCCATATTCCCCTTCTCATAATATATAATTGGGCCTAAAAAATTGTTTAAATAAATTTAAACAGGTGTTAATTTCCAACTATATTAACTTGCAATTATTTGAGCAGTTGAGTGGAATCCCCAATCCTGAAATCATCTTTTAAACATTTCCTTGATAGTTTCCTCTCAGTTACAAAAATTACTAATTTGAAATTAAACTTTTTTGTAAACCAAGTTATGCCATCCCAAAACATCAATATAAAATTTCATGATAATTGAATGCTCCGAAATTTGATTATTTTAGTAAATTTGAACTATAATATAGATTCTAAAATAATTAGTGGGAGGAAACTTAATATCTTATATGAGGGAGTTTTTCCTTATGTGTAAATCCAATTTTATCTTTTAACATGACTTGTTAATATTAAGTGTATTTTAATTAAGTTATTAACCATTTCTAATAAAACATTTATGCATAATATGATTTTATGTTATTCCTTCTTGAATTGTTATTAATTTATTTATTATATGGTCGTGAAACATCATCAAACATAAATAATTAACCATGAAACTAATTGAAATAAAAATAAGTGGTATGATCATGAGTTTCTCTAATAGTTATTTTATCAATATAATGATAAACTGACCCTCAACCCTATGGTAAAAGACCTTATATCTTATTTCTTATTTCAAAATTCCTCCTCATATCCTAATTATCACCTTTATTGGTTTCACCTTGGCTTCTAAACTTATACCACCTCCATTAACTTAGGAGATCTATCCTTATATAATCTTTTACTCAAAATAAGGTGAAGGGGTCCAATTGATCTGATAAATGGAGTTTAAAAAAAGAAACAATGGGAACATATTCCCTTAAATAATAAGAATTATGGGATTACACATAGAATATAAATAATAATACAGAAATAATAAATTAAAGGAAACCAATAAAATACATATGTATTTTGTATTCTCATGATCATCCACACTTCATGAAATGAGCATGTATTTTTAGTCATGTTATCAATTACATGATTCACTATATAATTAATATAATGATCCATGAATTAGTATAACTAATTCAATTTATCTTAATTCCATCCAATCATCCTTAACTCAACATCATTTATAATTTTAATCAAAATTAATTTCATTTCAAATTAATGTAGTGTAAAAGTGTACTTAAGGAAACTTGGTGTGCTTATCTAATATTTTAACATGAAATTGGATTGAATATATATTATAAATCCAATTAAATGGTGTGTAATTTTTTAAGTAAATGACACATAAAACACATGATAATATGTTTGATTATATATTTAATTTATATCCATAAAAAATTTTAACACTATCTACAATAGACTACATGGAATATACTATAGTACACAATGTGTGCTTTCTTATGCCCGTGTCTACAACACGCACATAGGGACTAACCATGATTTCAATCATATATGTGTTCGAGAAACATGGTGGTAACTAGGGATAAATGGTGTGTGTCCTTGGAGTTTCACAACACATTAGCCCCCATGTCATGTACTTGATATATGGTACTCTTTAACACCCTTTGTTCTCAGTTTTGAGAAATCGTGTCCTAAAAGTCATGTACAGTGGTTTCATGGCATGTAGTCCTTAAAGTTGTGTTCCAATATATATGGATCTACTTAAAGATCCACTTTCTTATATCTATCCAACATTATCATGACATATGTATGAAAAAAAATGATCGATGTGCATATTGTATGATCCTGAACTTTTTTGAAGATGTCTCAAGACCATATATAGGTACTCCTTTTCATTGTTTTGAGTATATTTTTATGGGTTTTATATTGGGTGAAATTTAAATTTTTTTAAGGAATAGGGTAAGTTCACGGATGGCGCACATTCAGCCCAAACTGTGTGCCCAACCTAGCAAACCATGTGAACACACAGAGAGGTCATTCACATGGATGGCACATGGTTTATCAAACCATATGTTCTATTAGGTGTAACCATGACCCCCCCCCCCCCCAGAAGAGGTACATGGTTAGGGAGAACAATTTGGAAAACCATTCACCCCTTCCAAGGAAACAATATGTGTAGTTTTAATTAATATAAAAATTGTTTTTTAATATCCCAAATCACTCATACATCACACAAACTCGACCCAATTCGACACAAAACAATTTATCTAATTTTGGTAGGATATTGAATAGATTCAAAGGTCTTATGACCTCTATTATTTATGATTTTAATCCTATATTAGAGATCTACACCTCTCCATATAAAATATTCTCATCTCGTGTGGCTTCCTCCCACTCTCCCATCCTTATCTCATCATTTTAAGAGTTTTTTCCTCTATTTTTGATGGATATATATATAGTATTATTGGATCTTGATTCATATGATCTTATATATAGGTTTTTAATATAGATATTGTCCTTCATCATAAAATTCATTGTTCTACTTCAATTAGGGTTTTCTATTGTCGAGCATTCATCATCAATTTTGAGGTTAGTGGTCAAAATTCAATTCTCATAGTCTTGAATTCCAATTTTTTGTATGTATTGTAGAACTTCAATTTCAATGCTTGAAAATTTATTCCTAAATCAAATAAATTAATTGATATATTAATTTATGTTATCATGGAATTGATTTGATTTAATTACTATGTGATGATGAATTGGGGTTGTTGAATTGAATTAATTAATTGAGGAATTAATTAATGGGAATTTGGATTGTGTAATTGAATTACATAATTGGTAAATTATTTAATTGGAATTAGTATTGATGAATTGAATTAAATAATTATTGAATTAATTAGCGGGATATTGTGATTATGTAATTGGATTAATTAATTAGTGAAATAATTAATGGGATATTGGTATTTTGAAATCAGATTAATTAATTGGTGATTTAGTTAATGGGATATCTGGATTGTAGAATTAGATTAATTAATTGGTGAATTAACTAATTGGTTGTATAGTTAAGTATTGATAAATGGATTAATGATGATTTTTTCATATTATTACATGTCATTAAATTGAAGAACCATATTGTTGTGATAAATTGTTATAGTATTCCATGATATGAAGTATACATAAAAAGGGGGTTAATATTGATTAACCTATGTTGATGTAATATATTTGATATGTGTGTGATAATTGTGTGTGGGATAGGTACTAGGTTCTAAATATCCATATGTGATGAATGATTTTGGGATAGGGACTGAGGGTTTAAATACCCATATTTTATATAGTGGTGTGGGATAGGGACTAAGACTCCAAATATCCATATGTGATATTGTAGTGTGAGATAGAGACTGAGGCTACAAATACCCATAATAGATTGTGAGTGTGAGACAAGAATTGTGGCTCCAAATACCCATATGAGATATCGAGTGTGGGAGATAGACTGGGGCACTAAATTCCAATACATGATATTGTAGTGTGGGGTAGGGATAGAGGCTCCAAATGCCCACAACATGTTAAAATGACATTCTACACCCATGAGTTCGCATAGGACTATGGTTCCAATTGACCATGATATTATTTGTAATGAAATGAAAAATATCAACCATGGTATTACAATATGGTTCAGACTCTGGTATGGGTCTAATCATTTATTAAGGGTTCGGGTGTCCTTGAAAACTCAGGAGTTTTGTGGTTAAATTAAAGATTGATTTAAATATGATAATTGTTTACTTATGCATTGTAATTTTTTATTTATATAATTTAATACACGGATATTGGGTAGATATTTTCTTATATGGAATTTTTGGTGTCTTCCTGAGTTATACTCACACCCTAATCAGGCTACCTGATCGGTACCCAAATAGACTTCATGTTTGCATGATAGGATAATGAAAAGAGTCCAATGTTAGATAGCTTAGTTGGGATGGATTATGGATGAGGGAACTAGACTTTATTCATGACCTACTTGGGATTTTTCAGTGTCTTTATTTATTTTGTATTTTTTATATTGTAACTACATGTTCTTGACATGACATCTCTATAGTTTTAGTATGGATATTGTATTCATATTTTAGTCATCATGAGATATTGATCTTATTCTGGTTATGGTTATATATTTTAGATATTTTTTATTTATTTCCTATATTGTATTACTTTGATAAAAATGGTATAGCCTCCCCATGATCGATATTATACACTCACTAATATTCGGTAGCCTCCTTCATATGGGGAGGTGCTCTTGAGGTCATTTTATAGACTAGACCGGATCACTGATGTGTGGTGCACTAGTCAGGATGTTACAAAGTGGTATGAAAAGGTGTTCCCTTTTTTTATTTTTTATTACTATTTGGGAAAGGCAGATTCGAGAATAGGATGATTCGGTCCTTGGTTAAGAGATCATTCATGGGAGTGGCTAACTAATGTACGAGGGTAAAATCCATATACCCGGGGTATAATTGTATTTATTTATGTGTGTTGTTACGGTTGATGATATTTAACATTGGGTTATTCACTTGTTATGTGATGTGGTTATTTTTTTGAAGATTTTATAAGATTTTAAAAGTTCCCCAGTATATCATTATAGTTGAGTATTCATACATAATTCTACCCACTTGGTAACAATTATGACATGCATCATTTTTAGGCATGCATGGGAAAATAGGTTTTTGGTAAGTTGTTAAAACTAAAATGTTTTTTCTTTCTTGTGTAACTAAACTAAAAATAGTAGTGAAAGTTTTAAAATGATGCAAGACATTAATAAATGGGTGTATGATGATACTTTAATAATGATAATGGGTTTATCCACATTAACCATGAAATAGATGTAGGATGGTTAACGGTAGTGTCATTGTTGCGATTTTTACCAAGTGGTAGAGAAAGAGGGGATGACTTGTTGGGGATTTGTGTAAATCCCTCTTGTTAAATGTGTTAAAATTGTGATAATGTTGTGTTATGTGTCTTGAGATATTTGTTTGGAATTATAGATATATTATTTTGTAACGATGATTATTGGTAGGATGACTACAAGTTATGGTTGGAAATGATGCTCCAGTTGTGGAACCTGAGGCACCAATAGTGTCGGGTAAAGGATCCAAAGAGATATTCTGTAAGAACTTTTCTCACTTCATGAATTTTAAAGAGAGATACCCAAAGAGTTATTTGAAAATTATATTCGATCTGATGTGGGAGATTCAGTTATAGAGCCCTCTATCTTTCACCGAAGAGGGTGGACCAAAGGAAGAAGAGCTTTGGATCGAGTCAATCCAGACTATACTTGATCATTTAGAGACTTCTTATGAGAAGAGGGTCAAGTTGGATTCTTATATGTTATGAGGATCAGTAAGGCATCGTTGGGATGTTCAGGCTCAAATTGAGTAGGCATAGGGTATGGAATGGAATTAAATTTTGGATATTTTATTGGAGCACTTTTATCCAGAGACACTAAGATAGAAGAGTTCATATGATATTATGAGGATGACTTATGTAATCATGTCCATGATGGACAATGTTGGTATTTTTACAGACATGCAGCACTTTTCTATAGTGTTGTGAGGGGAAATAAATTTATGTAGAGGTGATTCCAGGATGGAGTTGAATGTGATATTAAGTCTCAAGTTAATATCTTTCAGCTGAAGATGTTTTCTAAAGTGGTGGATCAGGAACTCATGTCTATGAGGAACATGAATGAGGCTTTCAGTGGAGGGTAGGTGGTTTTTGCTGGATAATCAAGAGGTGCTTTTTCAGAGAGTAGGAAGCATCTCTATGATAATTCTGACTAGATATTGTGAAAGAATGGTGGGTTGGGGGAAGGATTAGTTACTCATGATCTTACCTGAGTTCTTTTCCACTAGTTTGGTAGGTCTAGAAAGTTTTGTAGGCATTATCCCTAACCACCAGTAGAGTGATGATCTTGCATCAGGATGGGACATCTATAGAGGTTATACAAGAACCCACGACAGACGGTTTATAATGGAGTATCTTGGATAAATTAGTGTGTGGGAAGAGAATCTTCTATACTGTATCGGTCTTGTTATTGGAGTTCTACAAGTCATGGTAGTAGAGGCTGTGGATGTGGTGCTTCTGGGAAAGAGCACCAAAATTAGTCGAGGGTTTTAGCTTAGGGGACTCATACTACATCATAGGGAAAAGGGTAAGGTAAGTTTCATGTCTTTCAGACTACACTGGTGGATAGGTAGGTTGGACCGCTAGTAGTTAGAGTTAATATTCTTGTATATTATACACTTTCTAGATCCTTATTTGATACTAGTGAATCTCATTATTTTATATCTACAGAAATTGTTAATGGGTTGAGTTTGACATTGGAGTTTGTGAGCAGGGTTATGATGATCGAGAAACCTTTTGGATTATAGAAAAGAGACATATAATAGTGAAAGGGTGGTTCCCTAGATGTTGGGGAGTATTATTTCAGTTGGGATCTTTACATTCTGGATATGTTAGTATTTAACTTAATTATGGGTATGGATTGGTTAGTGGCATATCGATACCACAAATATTGTTACTGTAAGAGAGTGATGTTTACATCTCCTATGGGTGACAATTATATTCACTATGGGGAGTGGAATTTCTATGTAGGTTGTGCAGGGATAGTTCATTAGCAACCAGGGGATCTCACCGCATAGGTTGCTAGTGTGTTGTTGGGTGACGGTGGTGTAAATCATAATGAATTCCCACCCATAGTGGATAGGTTCTAGGACATGTTTTCTAAGGACTTATTAGCACTAACACATGAGAGATATATGGAGTTTATAATTTATCTCAAGCTTGGGGTAGAACTAGTATCAATTCCACCATAAATAATGGCTCCAACAGAGCTTCAGAAAATTAGGACTCAACTGCGAGAGTTAATGGATAAGGGTTTTATCCATCTCAGTACATCACCTTGGGGTTCTCCGGTCTTTTTTCTAAGAAGGTTGATGGGTCTCTATGATTATGTGTTGATTACCAAAATTTTAACTAGATTACAGTGAAGAAATAGTATCTTCTTCCACGTATCAATGATCTTTTTTACCAAATGAGGGGAGCATATGTATTTTCCAAGATCGACTTGAGATCAAGGTATCAACAGTCAAGAGTTTAAAATTCTAATATACTAAAGACTAGTTTAAGATGTTTATATTGACATTATGAGTTTTTTAGGATGCCTTTTGGGTTGAATAATTCTCTGACAGTGTTTATGTTCATGATGAACAGAATCTTCCATCTATACCTAGATCATTTTGTTGTTGTATTTGTGGATGACATCATGATTTACTCAAAAACTCATGTAAATCATACCCAACATCTTGACATCATCCTGATTACACTTTGGTAGCATAATATATATGCCAAGATATCTATGTTTTAGTTTTGGATTGATCAGATATACTTCTTGGGTCACATAATCTCAGAAGAAGGTGTTTCATTGGACTGAGAGAAATTTTAAGCAGTAGATTCTTGGAAATGGTATGTGAATTGTTTTGATATCCGTAGCTTTATGGGGTTTTAGGGTTATTATTGGATATTCATCCATAACTTTTATAATTGAAATAACCACTTTTGTTCTTGACTAGGAAGGGGACAATGTTTTAATGGATGTATGATTGTGAAAATTCCTTCCGAGAGCTGAAGAAACACTTTACTATGGAATGGATCTTGATCTTACCCAATCTATTTGAGGAGCATATAGTGTTTTTTTGAAGCTTATGGGATCATGTTTTTAGCAGTTTTGATGCATGGAGATTGAGTTGTGGAATACAGGTCTCAAAAGTGGAGGACACATTAATGAAACTACCCTACACATGACCTCTAATTAGTTGTAGTGGTTTATGCTTTTAATTATTTGTGGAATTATCTATTGGGTGAGAATTTTTCTGTGTATATGGATCAAAATATCTTAAATTATATCTTTTCACATTAAGAATTAAATTTCCGATAGTGGAGATGGGTTGATTATATAAATTTTTTGGAATCTTATCTAGTATATATTCCTTGGAAGGGAAACGGTGTGGAAAATTCATTAAGAAAAAAAGACATACTCAGGCAGTTCATGAGTCTAGTGCTGAGTAGAAAATGATGACCATACAAGATGAGATGCATGTTGTGATTAAATAATTCCAAGCGAATATGGCTCTCATATCAGTATTATTGGATTCTAAACATTTTAAACTGATCAATAAAAAGTACTATAAGGATCTGGAATGATTTCCCCTAAGGGAAATCTCTAAAGGTAGGGAGTCACCTTTTGATTGAAGCATAGATGAGGATGAGATCGTCTATGTTAGGAATATTGTTTTAGTGCCTATGAGTATGTGGGAGAATTTTATTCATGAATTTCATGCCTTGAAATGGTTGGAGCATCTAAGTTTGAAAAAAATATACTCGACCTATGACCACAGTATTGGTGGTTGGGTATGAAAAAGGTGATAACAAGGTTCCTGACGTGAAGTTACACTTATCAACAGGTAAAGGTTTAGAATAAATGGCCTAAGGGTTTACTATAGATATTTCCCATTCCAAAATGGAATTTATATGATATTACTATGGAATTCACGGTGTGACTTCTGAGGAATCCTCGAAAGAATGGTTCTATTTGGGTGATTTTGGACTGACTGATAAAAGTAGTGCATTTCTTGCCTATACGAGAGGATTTCTTAGTTGATCAGTAGGGATATTTTTTCATTCAAGAGATATTCTATTTTCATAGGGTTCTATGGAGTACTGTGTTAGATTATGACTCATGTTTTACTTCACGCTTCTAGTAGGGACTATAAGAAGTCTCTTGGTACGTAGGTTATACTAAGTATTGAATTCCATCCATAGGCAAAAGGGTAGTCTGAATGTACTATACAGGTGCTTAAAGATATGCTTTAGGTGGGTATCCTAGACTTTAGAGGGTATTAGGGGAATCAATAAGATTTGGTGTATTTTTTCTATAACAACAATTATCAGGAAAAAAATTCAGATGACACCATATGGGGAATTGTATAGTTGGCCATGCAGATCACCTATATGGTGGATGGAGGTAGGTGAGCCAAAGATGTTGTAACTGAGTCTCATGCAGGAGATGTTGGAGCAGGTTTAGCTGATTCAAAAGCATATGGATATGGATCAGAGTTAGTAGAAGTCGTATTCTGATTGATTTCAATTACCTATAGAGTTTGAAGTGGGGGTCATATATTCCTTCGAGTGTTGCCCAAATTGGGTCACCGTATGATACGGAGGTAGGGAAGGGTGGTACCCAAATTCCTTGGACCGTTTGAGGTAGTAGAGAGACTCGAGTTGATGTAATACTGATCGGATATTTCATATCTGTATAATTTTATTCATGATTTTTTTCCATGTTTCATAACTTTGGAGGTATCACCCCAACCCATAACATGTGATCGATTTGGATGATGTTGAACTTTACACTGATACATCCTTTAAGAAGCATCTGATACGTGTGTTGGATTATAGTGAGAATGTTTATGGGGTAAAACTATGCCAATAGTTCATGTATTTTGGAAACTTGGGTGTTTGTATGAGGAAATTTTGGAGAGGGAAGCCAATATATGGGCTTAGTGGACCAATCGTTTTACCTCAGAATCATAGTTATGCTTGGGAGTGCAACTTGAGGAAGAGCTGTTATATGGTGGGTAGATTATAAGACCTTGACCATTTCTGGATATGTATCAAGATCTTATTTATGTACTCTTTTTTATTTTTTTGTGTGTAATTTTTTTGGTTTTATGTTGGGTGTGTTTGGGTGAAAATGTAACTTTTTTAGAAGGAAGAGGGGCAGTGAATAGTTGGCCCATGGTTTTCCAAAAACCGTACTCCCATACAAGCAAACTGTATGAACCTAAATAGAGGGTATTTTCATGGCTATCACATAGCTTTTCAAACCATGAAATGTATTAGGAGTAACCGTACACCCCCCCCCCCATAGAGGCACACATTTTGGAAAATTGTGCACCCCTACCCAAGAAACCAAGCATGTGAGTTTCATTAATCTGAAAATTGGTTTTTAAAATCCTGAAACCCTTGGACATTACCCTAACATGACCCAATTCAACTCTAAATTATTTCTATCTTTTTTTAGTCTCCTGAATATATTCTAAGGCCTTGTAACCACCATTATTGACTATCTAAAGCCAATATTAAATATCTAGACCTCTCCTGATAAGAGATTCTCATCTCATATGGTTTCCTCCCGCTCTCCCATCTTTCTCTCATTATTTGAAGGTATTTTTTCCATGTCCATGATAGATCTAGAACTTGGTTTATTGGATCTTGATTCATATGATACTTAATCTAGGTTTTAGATCTTGATCTAGTTATTTGTCATAATCTTCATTGTTCCGCTTCAATTGGGGTTTTCCATTGGTGAGTGTTCACCATTAATTTTGAGGTAGGTTGTTTAAATTCAATATTCATTATCTTGAATTCCAATTTTGTGTATTTGTTGTAAAACTTCAATCAGCACATTTGACAACTGAATCTTGAGTTGAATAAATTAATTCATTAATTAATTTATGGAATCATGAAATTGAATTGATTTAATTACCATGTGATAATGAATTGGGATTGTGGAATTTAATTAATTAATAGGTGAATTAATTAATGGGAATTGGGATTGTGGAATTGAATTAATTAATTAGTGAATAAATTAAAGGAAATTGGTATTGTGGAATTGAATTAATTAATTTGTGAATTAATTAATGAGATATTTGGAATGTGGAATTGGATTAATTATTTGGGGAATTAATTAAAGTGATATTGGTATTGTGGAATTAGATTAATTAATTAGTGAATTAATTAATGGGATATTGGGTTTATGGAATTGGATTAATTTATTGGTGAATTAATTAATGTGTTATATGGTTAAATGTTGATAAATGGATTAATGGTCACTTGATCATATTATTCCAGATGATTAAATTGAAGAACCATGTTGTTTTGATAAATTTTAATGGTATTCCAAGCAATGGAATGTAAAGAAAAAGGGGTTTTATGTTGATTAACCTGGATTGATGTGATATAAGTTATATAATGTTGTGTGCGACGGGGACTGAGGTTCCAAATACCCATATGTGATAAATGTTTTTGGGAAAGGGACTAAGGCTCCAAATACCCATATGTGATATTTTGGTGTGGGACAAGGACTAAGGCGCCAAATACCCATATGTGATATTATGGTGTGGGATAGGTACTAAGACTCCAAATATCCATATGAGATCACAAGTGTGGGACATAGACTGAGTCTCCAAATACCCATATGAGATAGTAAATGTAAGATAGGGACTGAGGCACAAAATACCCATATGTGATATTTTTTGTTTGGGATTGGGACAAAGGTTCCAAATGCCCATGGAATGTTATAAATGACGTTCTATTCCCTTGAGTTGGCATTGGACTATAGTTCCAATTAGACATGATATGATTGGTAATGAAATAAAAAATGTAAACCATGGTATCATGATATGGTTCAGACTCTAGCATGGGACGAAGTAGAAATTAATGGTTCAGGTTTCCTTAGGAACCCAAGTGTTCATGTGGTTAAATTAATGATTAATTTAAATTTTCTAATTGTTTACTTATGATTTGTACTTTATTCTTTATGAAATTTCATACACTTTTATTGAATGGGTATTGTTTTCGACGCCATTAGTGGTGGCCTACTAATTTATACTCACACCCTACTCGGTCTTCCTGATCAGCACCCGAATAGACATTATTTTTTCATGATGGTATAAGATAAAGGGTTCTATGTTATATGGATTAGTTGGTATGGATCATCGATGATGGAACTATACATAATTCAGGACCCACTTGGGAGCTTCCAATGCCTTTATTTATTTTTTTGTATATTGACACTTGACACATACATGACATAACATATCTAAAATTTTGGTTTGTATATTTAATTCATGTTTTATTCATCATGATATATTGATCTTATTATGGTTATGGTTGTATCTTTTGGGTATTATTTATTTATTTTTAATTTTTTACTACTTTGATAAATAGGGTATGGGTCTCCTTATGATCGATATTAGACCCTTAAAAATAGTTGGAAGCCTCTAGCGTGCAAGAAGTCGTGTTTTAGGTTATGTGATGGGTTGGGTCAGGGCACCAGTGTGTGGCACATAGTTCAGAAACTTACACTAGAAGATAGTACACATTGTATATAGTGATTTTTTTCCCAGTAGAGCCTTTAGCACTTATAGATTTTTTTTCTTCAACTGTTTCTTCATTTTTTTAATCTTAGTCACTTAGAGGTTATGTTAGAAAGAATAGATAAAGGATAGAGAAGATAATTTAATATATTTAAAAAAAATATATGATTAATATAAAATTCAAACACATGAAAACAATCAGTGAATAATAAATAATTATCAATTAAACATATGACCACTCAGATACCACTTGTAGGTTTTGGGAATAATATAAGCATCATGTGATGGTATGAACAAGTATGATTTTAGTATTAATTTATGTGTAATCATTTGAACATATTATTAAAACATAATTTCCAATGAAAACCATAGGTTACATGACTAGATTAAAATTTTGAAACCAGAATAGGAGGATCTTCACAAGTAATTTATAATTAATTTATGAGTAGATATAGAATTTTATTAACTTCTAATTATCTATTCATTGATGATTTGGTTGACTGTATATCATAAAACCATCATTTTAATTTAGGATACAAGTTCAGAATATCTCTAGAGGTGATACACACATGAACCCCAATCTATGAATAATGATACAGAATCACTACATGCTAGAATGACTGATCCTGATTGCTTGCATTGTTCGTGGTTCATCACAGATTATTTCTTATTGAAAGAGGTCGATATTTGTTGTCTCGATAGATTGAGAGAGTTGGAATAGAAAACATATTAAAGATCTATATATATGTGGATTGATAGAATCTCTCTCTATAGATTGTACACACCAAATGTGAGTAGGGAAAGTGATATAATTAGATATTTATTAGGGTAGGTTTAGGGTTAGAAAATTAAAACCGATCCCTTTCCCTACTTAGCAATCTGTAGTTGACACCATATACATTGATAATAATTATTTATTTCTAATCTATTTACATGTGTAAAAAAATAATAATTTAAATGAATATTGTTTATTTAATTTCCAATCAGACCATTAATATCGGTCTTCTTTCCTTCTTCGACATTTACTGATCCTCAAATAAAGACTTGTCATTTAACAAAAAATAAAACTGAATTATTATGTGATAAATATAATAAATATTATATTCAAAATACATGAAAATAAATATTTATTATATTATTTAACTAACTTATTATTTTGATTAACTTGTAATTAAATTTTAGATATCAACTAAAATGAATAAATATTATTTACTCTAACTTGTTAAATTAAATACTTGAATTTAACTACGATTGCATATACATTTATTATGTGATCCTATAGGCCTCTTTCTCAGTTCCATTAGGTATAAATTCTTAAATTATAAGGTTATTTTATAGAAAGACACCAAGGTTCCCATATAGAATGAATTTAATGTTGCAATGACATTCAACCTCCTATGAACACATACCATGTTATATAATCCCATTAATAGAATATATCAAATAAAGTAGGTTCCATGTTAGTTCCATCAACCTATATGCTCAATTTATCATTCTTTTACTTTTTGGAAATTAATATTCCCACCAAATTTCATGGTCATGGATTTATGAAGGTATTTTCATTCCCGTCAAAGGGCCTGAGATATCAACTTCCACCATGTGATAGAAAGGATAAATCCTTTCTCTCATTATACAATAATGTAATATCACTCGTGATTTACCCAATGTATCATACCTCGTTGTGGGCATATGTCATTATAGTTTTCATCAATGCATCATAGTACACAAATCATGATATCCATTAATTATAATCTTATAATCTAATGATTAATACACATTTTCATATATAGAAACATACAAAGACACATGGAAATGAAGATCTCCTATTAATGTGTATATTCTCATAACCTCCTATCATAGATATTTCTAGGGGAAAATCATGAAAAGGTGTCTTAATGTCTTCGAGTGTACAACCCCTAATATAATGTTTCTTCGATGTCCTATAAAACAATATCATTCATCCATTGAATTTATATTTTCAAAACACTATCGTGGATCTTCTATTTTCTATTCATAGAAAAATATTTTTTATGACCTTTCAATGTGACATGTATTATTGGGAGACTATGACATGAAAATGTCATACAAATGAATAATCATTATGACATAAGAAACATCATTAATAATGGAAACAAGTAATCATTTACTAAGAATGTCAGTTCAAGGGAACCAAATCCAATAACATTTCCATATTTGAGTCGAGATATTTTATGTATATATTAATATATTTTATTTTTAGTATTTAAAATCAATTCATATATCCTTGAATTTTAATTTTTGGTTGTTTATGCTCTTTTATCAAATTTCCATATGATTTTTAATGGTACACCTTTATACTTGAGTTATTTATAATAAAATACAAATATATTAATTGAGGGAGATATATATATATATAATGGTTTAATATATAATTTAAACTCTCATTACACTCCCTTATTACTTAGTATATATGACAGTTCTAGCATATTTTTACTCACTAGATAGACATTGAAACCCTCGAGGACTTGAACAATGTTTATTATAAAAATTATTTGATAACCCATGGGTCATATCTACTCTAATATTTTTAAGAGGACAATATTTACAAGGACTAACTTTAATTTCCTTTCAAAAAAGAATCATGTCTTTTAATGAAGATATTTTAATAATACCTTAACTTTTTATTTAAATTATAAAATATTCTAGTGTTTTATTTTTATAACAGTTATTATTGTATTGATTTTCATTGATGTGTTTCCAGATAGCCTTCACCATCATTGAGGCCTCTATAATCAAATCTTGTCAGGAAAATTTCTACTCCCCAACATAATCTGAATAAGATATTGTTTAAAATATCTTTCAACTAAGAAACACTTAGGGGTCAAATGGATTCTCTAATAAAATTTACTATTATAGGATAATTATTCAAGTTCAATCTGTTCATGTAATTTTTTATTATAATTGAGAAATAAATCTCATGTAATATCCTAAAATTTTTAGATACTTATCTTGGATTTTACATCAATATAAGGGTAGTAAGATAAAACATAATATTTACCACCTATTAAATAATCCTCAAAATTTTAAATTTTATCATTGAATCATGATTTGAGTTAATACAGAGTGTTATGAAATGAATACTCTCACCTTACATTGTATGGATCTTAGAAAATTGATCGTGAGATTTAGAATATTTTTTTAATATGATTTTAGATGGATAACCACAACCCAAATAGCATAATTATCATTTTACATCCTTGGAAGAAAAATTATAAAATTCATTATAATAGTATCAAACTTTCATCAATGATTATAAAATCATTTCATAATTACCTTAGGTGAATTCTATTAATCATTAACTAGATTTTACACCATAAATAATATTTTATAGTTGGATGTTTTTTAATCATATTATTATGTAAATAATTCTCTCAAATATATTTATAAATCTTGGTACTCTAAAGGGTTTTTGAAAATTTTGTGTTATTCTCTTTATCTAAATATTATTTATTTAACTCTATTATTTATGGAATAAATAATCTCTTCCCAAATTGAAAGACATAATCCTTATTAACAATGAACATGGGAAAATAATTATTTTTTATACCTTTAATACACTTTTTCAACTTTGTATCACCTCATTGAGTTTTATTGATTTTCTCTAGTTGTTATGGTCAAAAAATGGTTAAAATAAAAGGGTACTAATTTAATTACATTTGACAGATGAAAATTTACGTTATCCTTAATCGATGTAACGTGATTTGTCATCATTGAAGGTAAAACACTATAATACTTCAAGATCAAGGTAGTATCCACCCTTTTCACCTTCCCATGATTATAATTAATGGTGTACCCATAATCCATTAATAGTTATAACCATCTCATTTACCTTATGTTTAAATATTGAAGTGTGAATATATATTTCAAGCTATTATTGTCTATGTGTTTGTGTGTGTGTATCTCACCATTCCCTAAAGATGTATTTGTGGCCTATTTTTATTCAAATATTTAAATTTCTACATTCATGTTATGAGTAGGATAATATTTTCACTATTCTTCAATTATTTTGATGTATATTATACCACCTTCTCATTTTGTATTAAGAGATATCTGACATCTTTCTATGAAGAATAATTATATAAAACAATCCTCTTGTAGAAAATGTTATTATAAGATGAATAACGGACCTCCTATTAAGATCTTAACATAATTATTTATACTCTTAAATTTATATAAATTTAACCCCCTTTAACATTAACACTATTATTAGATTAAAAAAATAGGAAACTTTTTTCAAAAACTATTGATAACATCCATTTTATTGAATAAAACTATGGGTATTTGTTATTATTGATGTACCAAGCCATTCATAAATCTTGTTAGCCATTTAATGATCAATATAAATCCCTTATTTTGGGAATATATGAACCACATATTATGCATGTTTCAAAAAAAACTCATATATAATGAACATTTCATATGATTTATTCTCATTCAATTTTTTATTGAATAATCATTAGATGATCTAGATATTATTCTTGATTTTTTCAAATAAATAATTTTAATTTCTGAAAGTTCCACCATAAAAATCGAGGTTATATTTAAGGAATCTATTAATTAAATCCATAATCATAAAATATGTATTCGTAAAATCAAAATAAATTTCTAAAAAATTATAGATCTCATACCATTTACAAAAAAAATTATTTTTCTGATATATTATTTTTTTCATTTAGTTATAATATACATATATTATTCCTTATTTAGGAAAATGTTAGGAACTTTAATTTGGTTCAAATAAGTCTTAAAATATCAGTAATGAATATTTTTATTTAATCGGTAAAGAATTGGTATGAAAATATTTAATGCATAATCTTAATAAATTTTATTTATTTTTCAAAAATTATATAGGATTACCCAAATGTGATGCACCAAAATGAATAAATACCTATTTAGGGGAATTTGTTATTTGATTATTCAATTCATCTTGCTCAACTATATCATTTCTATACACTTCCTCTATTATATCTCCATTGAATAATTCAATAGATAACTTTACTTCATGGTTTAGTTGATTTCCATGATAATATTCTACAATTACATCAACAAAGTCTCTAAAAATATATAAATATGATATCTTTATTAATTTAATTATCAATATTATTTCATTAATAAATTCATTTTAATCCTTTTAAAAAACATTTCCATCAGAAAAAAAAATGTTCTACAGAATCATTTTTATATTATATTGTCCCAATAAGATGATATATAGTTCATAATTAAAATAGAATCAAATTCAACTAAGATAATAAATTATGTATTCACACAAAATACCTTTAAAAATACATGATAATAAAATCTTGAATGTATGTTTTGAATTTTATAAACCATTCAGGGTAAATATGGAAAATAAACCTATAGAATTGAGGTAGGGAATCAATATGCACCATGTACTTCTATGAATAAATTAATGAGTTGATTTAGTATAAAATTAAAAAAATTCCATTATGGATAAAATAACTATTATAAATGTGAAAACATCATTGGGTTAGTAAAAAATAGATAATATTGTTGTATGTGTAAGAGCTTAACTCTAAGGCATCAGTTCTTGAAGATGTTGATTCCCTTTTTTATCTTTTGAGGGAGTAAATGATAAGTGAAATTTCCAAAATCATTACAACTAATGAATTTATTTGTGGGTAACATGTCGAGAAAACTTATTTTCATGTTCTTGGGTCCCATTATAGGAAACCTATAATTCTTTATTTACTCGATAAGATCATTATCAGGAAATGTTTTTACACTTATAACACCTAAAACGTCTCTTATTTTCTTATTCCCATGTTTTTAAGTATTTAATTTTATATATTTAACATATTTAATATTAAAACTTATTCTAGTTTTTATCTTTATCAAATAAGTTTCCAATATTGATACCACCTTTTCATTTCTTATCAAATTTCCCATGAGACTATTAGGTATTTGTAAACTATAACTCTTAATTGATAGAACATTTGGAAATTTATTTATAGCTATAAAACTCTTAGATTTCTAATGCTTCATAGAGCCTCAATTTTAATAAATTATTATATCTATCATTTTTTATTTATATATCAGTGGAAATACTAGAGTCAATATTTAATAAAAAGGTAAATTTAACATCAAATGTTATAATGGATTTTTCTAATTTTTTATACCAATTATTTTTTACAAAATATTGATCCACACTATAAAAGGAAATTTCTTATCTAATAATTACAACTTAAAATTATTTCATGATAAATATTCCACCTCATTATCATTATTTTTATTCATTATTAATTCTATCATCATTATATTTCACCCTTGAAGAAATAAAATATTTTTATGCCCCTTTATTGTTATGGGTACTTAATCCCAATGAATATTTTATATATTGATTATATCCATCTTTTATACATAATTGTATCAAAAAATAATTGAATAAATAAGTTTAAATCCAAATAAAATCTTAATTAATGAAGTTCTCTAGAATATTGAAAATGAATAATCTATATGGTGATGGTTATTCTGCATAACCTTTATCTTTGGAGCTGATATTGTAATGATTTATTCAATATTATCACCCATGATGTTTTATTGGACATTAGTGTTGTCCCTATATGGAAGATTCATGTGGGGGAAAATTGAAGTGTAATAAAATGTACAGTTTTAATCCCACTAAAAAAATTAAATAGGTTAGATGTCACAATCTCCAAATAGATTATAGAACAATATAAAATTAATGTTATACATGAAGTATATATTAAAACACTCAAAAGTTGAGGTAAAATATCAAATTATCAATTAAAAAATAGAAATAAAAATAATAAAAGGAATTATAATGTATATTCAATGAAATTATTTTAAAAAATATCATGATGGATATAAATCAGTTACAATTAATAGTAACTCTTCATTTTTATCCCAAAATGGCAGGAGGATTAAAACCTAGATCCAAGGGATACTAGTTCTAAACCTAAAACATAATCAGTTAACCTGGTCAGAAGATACAAGTTTCACACCTCGGAACATCCTCAAAAAAACATTGACAATAAGAATCTATATCCATGGGATCCTTTTGATCAGCCTCATTGAAAGTCAGTGTAACATCCAGGTAAATAAAGAATAAATAATTTTCATTTTTATTAATATTTATGAATTAAATATTAATTTTACTTTAAATGGGTTTCTATGTTTGATATCATACTCGATACACAACAAAGATTTTCTTTGAAATCTTACGTTGCACACTAGTAATAAAATAATATTATTTTAAATGATAGTTAACATGTAGCTGTTGTATTGGCGGGAATGAATGGAAATAACTAAAATATGATTATATATATTTGTTAAATGTTTTTACATTTATCCAATAAAAGATAAAGGCTTAAAATACGAAAAGAATTCAATTTTAGGCATATATACTCTAATTTTTACTAAAGGTCCACTTATCGCCTTTTGATGGCAAACCATCATTAAATATAGTTTTGGTCATTATTATACATTCTATTGGACCAAATATAATTCTTCTTTATAATAGGGACATCAAAATTTACTTTGTGTGAATTTTTGGTATTTTTCCAATAAAGTTCATTTTTTTAATGAATAGTGAAAAATGTTGTATTTTAATTCAAAACCTCTTTTTAATCTAATTTATTTATATGATTAGATTATATTTTTAATTGGTTTTAAAGTTCAATTAGAATATATTTTTACCATTTAATCCAATAGTGGTCGTTGAAATTAATTTCACTTTGAAATTGGACTTAAACTAATGTCAATCTTTTGAAACTTATTGTTTCATAAAAACACGCTATTTGCTTTGACAGCGGGAATTAATTATTAAATTAATTAATTTAACTTATATGTTTTGAATTTTGTAAAATAGACATCATTTTTGAATTCAGAATATCAACTATAGCTTAAGGTGAAGTTTTGGTATTTTTCTGAAAAACTTCAATTTTTGATGAATAGTGAAACCATTAAGTGGTACTTATAAAAACTGATTTTCCATTTAAATGAAATTTTTCCACCTCTGTGTTTTGAATTTCAAAAATCATACATACATGGTTTTCATTAAGAAATAAAACTTGGTTCAATGGGATTAAAATAATTTGTTGGTTAATAGTAACTTTTAAGATTTTAATCGCTATTAGATGTAATTAGTGTAGTTTAAGGTAAAAATAATGTTTTAATAATATGAAATGACTTGGACACATGTCTTACCCTTATGGTATGTGTCATGGACGTCCAAGAAAATCCATGGGTCAACTTGGGGACCCCATGGATCCATTTTGGTAGGAAAATTACATTAATAACTTCTTATTTAATGTTAAAATAAAAACGCCACAAACATGAGTTGTTTTACTAAAATAATTTTTAAATGGGGTTATACAAGTCATATTTTTGACTATAAATATTCATTAGAAATATAAAACTATTTAATACATCATGATATTTTTTTTATAATTTTTAGACATTAAATAAATTAAATTATATATGATACCATGATGATGCAGTGATTACCTCATTATTTAACGATTTAAAAAAATGAAAAGATAATGTAAAATCTAAGACCTAAACATGTAAAAAACCTATTGGATGTGTGGATTTAGAACTCTTATCACCTTATCCTCGAAATATATAATTTTGGGACCTTTTAAATCTGAAAATTATTTTATAATAAAGTAACCTTTTATAACTTTCAAAGAGTGCCCCTCCTCTCCTCTTATAAAAGGCCCCCACCTCTACCACCTTACCCACACTTCCAAAGACTTTCGCTCGGCCAAACCCTGCCCATTTTGTCTCTCCACATCCCTATATAACTCTTAGAAGCCTCACATTGGGCAGAAGTCTTCCCAAGGAAGCCTTTGAACTAAAACCAAAGGGAGTTACCCGATTTTAAGGTAATGTCTTCACTTGAGTCATTTTGTTTTATTTTGCTTCTCCAACCCCCTAAACTCTTTTTATTAATTTATTTTATAACAACTTCAGTATCTTAAATATACTAGGATGTTGTTATAATAATTATTCGAGCTACACTTACACACACCTACATCTAATGGTTAAAGAACATATTGTTTCTGTGGATGGCGAATTTCTGCCTCACGAAACGATGATTGTTCAATATTCTTTTAACACCATAAAAGGTGGACATTAAAAAGACACTATATTTATATATAATATATAATATGTTTATGTTTTACTTAAGCTTCTGTATTTTTCATTTATTTTATACATTTATAGTTTCCATTATGGGTAAACGTGATATCTTCATTTTAGGAAGTGCGGACTACCGCCCCCTCAAAATGATTTGATTTCGTTAATGCCATATGTGGGATGTATAAAGGATTTAATTAATGGTATTATATATGATATTATACTGGAATTATTATACACCTTTATATCATTATGATTCCATTTCATAAAATATGAAATAGAAATGAAAGTAGCGTTCATGCCTACGTACGGCTTAGTGTCTCCATGAAAGGTGCATTTCATTTCTTACCTCTAAACGTTATGTAATATTATAAATGCATGTATATACTGGATATATATGATATATATGATATATACATCATGATTATAACTCCGGATATAATGGATACATGAACAAATTGTAATTATAAAGAGTTTATTTTTTACTCAAGTACCAATGATCGTTAAAACGACCGTTATTAACTTAAATAATTACGTATTGTTCAGGACATGGTAATAAGTGATATAAAAGGAATAATTAACTTGAAAAAGGTTCCTAAGAAAGCAGAAATTAACTCAAATTTATTATTCAGGAGGTTAAAGAACGATCGAGTCAAGTCAGACCCGAGGTATGGGACTTCGTCTCAATCTCCTTTCATTGAGGCGTATTTTGTTTTATACACAACCTTCTTTTATACGGTGTATAAACCCCTTTGAATTTTACGTTTATTCAAAAGGAATCTTTTTTATACGAAGCATTTACTAAACGACAAAAGGGAATGTTTTTGTCATACGTATGCGGCGACAACGACTTCTCCGCCTCCTTGACCATTATTTGAGTTTCGGCTTCCTCTACAGGCCATACGTTTTTTTTAAAAGAAAAATAAATATCCTGTTTTACTTTTCTTTTATTTTGGTATTCAAAATGGTTTTCATAATGTTTTTATTATATCAATGTGTTGTATTGATATCTTGTGATTGAAATGTGTAAATTTTATGTTTTCTTTATGCATGTTTTATATGATACGATTATGTTATGGTTCTTGGGAATTGTTTATGAAGACGGGTGGTTCCGTGATAAACTAAGGGTGGGTGAGCCCGATATAGCTCTCCAATGCATTGGGTAATGTGAAGGAGTTAAACGTTGAGGTTTATCCAATGAGATTTAGGGAATATACTATGATGGGTATTCCAAACTTAACCAAGAGGGTTATTACCTACGTAAGAATGTTATGAATGCCTCAAGTTACCTTTATGTCTTATGATTTCTATGATTTATTCATGATTTGATGAGGTATGTTAAAGTGCTTATGTTTTATGAGTAAAGTATGATTTCATTGATTCTTATGTATACATGTACTCATGTTTCCTTTCAATATTTTTATATCCCTTACTGAGATTTTTATGCTCATCCCATGTTTTTGAAATGTTTTTCACAGGTCAAGGGAAAGGTACATGATATGATGATAGTGTCAAGGAAGTGTCAAGAAAGAATCCGAATACTATCTTTTATTGTAACCACTTTGTTTAAATGTGGGATTTAATGCATGTTTTATGATCTAATTCTCTAAAACTCTAACCTGAAAAGATCCTCAAGGTGTATTCTTGAAATATCTCAAGATTAAGTAATGTTTAAGGTTGGGGCCTTATAGTAAGTCCTTCCCAAGACATCATAAAAATAATCATTTATAATAAGTAGATTCTTAGCCCAAAAATGTAATCAATCACATAGAAAATAAAGTAATTTTTACAAAAATAAAACATAAAGATTTTACATTTACTTCCTAGAAAAAAATATCTAAGTAACACAATAAAAAACATATACACATTAAATCTATTAAAACCTTTGAGCTAGTTCATAGCTCATAAAAAAAGATTTTTTAGTGTGCAATAATCCTCTGTTTCTCAAATCTTGATCTTTGTTTATATATAGGGGTAAAAAAACTCTCCATATTATTCGATATAGTTATAAAAAACTTAGAAGAATAACTTAGTTCTATTGAATACGGATCGGTGAAACATCACAAATATTTGGAAGTTAATGGAATAAATTCAACTCTTTGGAACATATGATTCAAGAGTTAACATTGTCAAAATTTAGATAATATAAATAATTAAATTAATCTCAAATCAATGTAAATTGTATTTTCATTTTCCAAATGGAGGATAACAAATATTTTTTAAAGAAATGACTTGACAATTAAGATAATCATAACACTGACCATTTTCTTCACACTAGATATTATAATGTTCACATATTTTTTATCTAATGATTTTAAAAAAAAATAAAAAATAAAATAAATTCATTATCATATATTAAAAAAATCATCAAAAATATATTTGAATGTGAATTTTTAATATTTTATATTCATACTAACCATATATAATTTATTTAAATTATATATCATTATTTTTCCCTTGTGATTTTTATCCTACTTCACAAAAATAATTAATAATTAGTCAAATACTAATTTTATAGCCCCAAAACTACACACACAAATCAAGAATTATAATATTTCAGCATTCATTACATACAATAAAATCCTAGAATCATATATTTAGTGTCTTTGGAACTAAAAACATAATATATTAAAAATTATGCATCAATAATTATTTAACACATCGAATAGATATATCCATGAATCTTTAGACTATTTATCCTTAATAACTTATAAATTTTCCTATGCATTTTACATGAAAATAAATAGAAGAGATTGGAAGTCTATTAAGGGTACCTAAATAATCATATTAGTGTTTTGAGTGAGATTATTCTATACAATAAGAGATAAATCATGAAATAATCATAAGACACAATAAATTTCATAAATATGAATTATATATATATATATATATATTCATTATATATAGATTTCATATAAATGTGATTAAAAAAACTCTGATGAAAACTGTTATCACTACACTACTAGAAAAAAAGGTATTTGTGACGGGTCATTTGCGACAGGATCCCGTCGCAAATGGCTTTTTTGCAATGGGGGCCCGTCGCAAATGACCCGTTGCTGAAAACGGTGTCGCAACAACAATTATTTGTGACGGATCCGTCGCTAAAGCCTTTTTTTGCGACAGGGATTCTCCCCGTTGCAAATAGTACTCCGTATATTTGTAAAAAACTTTTTAAATAGTAATTGCAACGGGCCCCATCGCAAATACCTGTTGCGACGGGCCCGTCGCAAATAGTTTTTGCGACGGGACCCGTCGCAAAAACTATTTTAAAAAAAAAATAAAAAACTATTAATAAATTATTTTAATGCATATAATAATAATATTATTTGCGACGGGCATAGTATCCCGTCGCAAATACTATAAAAAAATAAAAAAAAAATTATTAATAAATTATTTTAATTAATATAATAATAATCCAATTATAATTCAAAAATAAAAAATAATAAAATATTAATAAATGATTTTAATTAATATAATAATAGAATTATAATTCAAAAATAAAAAAAATAAATTATTAATAAATTATTTTAATTAATATAATAATAATAGAATTATAATTCAAAAATAAAAAATAATAGAATATTAATAAATGATTTAATGAATATAATAATATTAGAATTATAATTCATAAAGAAAAAAAATATTAATAAGTTATTTTAATTAATATAAAAATAATAGAATTATTTTACATTCAAATATTAAAATAATTCAAGTATTACAAAAAAAATATAATTAAATTATAATATTATAAAATTTTAATATATATATATATATATAATTTAATATTATAAAATATAAATAATATTATTATTCATATTAATATTGTTATTTCAAAATATAATATTATTAATATTTTATAATGAGACAGAAACTATGAATAGAAAAAAAAACATATTTTGATTTCACAAATTTTATATCATAAAAACAAACTCTAATCTGAAGTAGGGGGGAGGGGGAGGGGGGATCTGCAGATGGTGGTGGAGGAAACTCCATCCCTAAAGCATGAGTGAGTCGACGCATGTACTCCATCTGCTCCTGATGCTGCTGCTGCCACCGACTCGTCTGCTCCTCGTACAGCTGCTGCTGGCGTCGACGCTCCTCATCATGCTGCTGACGCATCTGCTCCTGCTCCTGTCGGAGACTCTCTATCAGTGCAGTCTGAGATCACAGCTGATCCTCATACTATGTAGCAGAAGAAGATGCACGAGCTCCTCTCGAGCTGGACGCCGACATCGCAGCACTACCATAATAATCTCCGGGAGTCAGTCGAGAGCTGATACCAACTACCCGACCCTTCTCGAAGGCATACTGGGTGGCCTGCATCCATGCCGCCTTAGAAAACTAACGGCCAGTGGTCTAATCTGATGACTCGGCCTGACTCTCAGGTCGGGCCTGTGACGCTGCGGCCTCATATGACTCCTATAGTTGCAATTTAAAATTAAAATTGTGAATATATTATATGCAGTTAATTTTTAAACTTGAAAACAAATAATACTGACCACGATGTGATGATGACGATCACCTCTAAGCTCCCCAGTAGCAGGATCACTATACATCCTCCGATATACGTCGTACTCCGTAATATCGGGGTGCTCGACAACCTATAAGAATAAAAAATAAACTGTTAATATTTATAGTTATATAAAATATTTATAAATAATGTACGTACTAGATGTTGTCTATGAGTACTGAAAGAATGACTCCCAGCTCGATGAGTCACCTCCTGTCTCCCCTGATTCTGCCTCCCCACCGATGATCTCCTCTGAAAGGCACCACTCAACTAGTGCGCACATAATCCATCCCATATATGGGATGAAATGTACTCTGGTCGGTGTGCTCTATATGACTCGTCAAAATCTGACACTCTTGCTTTCTTCATGGCAGCTTTTCTTAAATTGTGCAAAAACTGACGAAGGCGATCACGCATGGCCACCTCCCATGCCTCGTGGATGGCGTCACGCATGGTATCCTCGGTCGGATACCATAAACCCTACGAATAAATCAAAATATCAAGTTAGAAATGAAATAATTTTCAAAATAAAAATTATTTATTTACGTACGTACCAACCAATGGCCGAACATGGCCTACTGCACATCAATGGGAATCTGCTACCATGTGGTCCACGACTAAGAGAAATAGTTGCGCAAAATAGCGCTACCCTGTCCGACTGCTATATGCAGAAAACTGTAAAAATAATAAACATTTATTATGTGAATAGATTAATGAAATCTTAGTCAAATCCACAGGTTATCACACAGGTTATCACACCTCCGTGTGCGTGGATCAAACCCAAGACGTGGACGTCACTCGGGGACGGGGTTAGGAATCATCAATCGTGCAAGACCGCGCCCCCTCCGTGTACTCCCTGGAGCACCTGCAGGCTGAGGGTCATCTGCCAGCAAGTCATCCGCATCGAAAGACAGGTCAGCATCCGCCAACTCACGAAATGTGGCGTCATCCATCTGAAACAGAAAATGTTAATGTTGTTAGAAAATAATTGATAATTACTATTATATATACATATATACATATTATGATTGTATATAAATACCATGGAATTCTATCAGTGTTCATCTTCATCATCATCTTCATATATGTCAATGTCATCTTCATATTCCTCCTCAACATCATCGATATCCATTCGAGTTACAGTTGCTTCATCTCTTACCATTTCAAATTCATATGTGACATAATTAACATCATCGTCATCACCGACTCTTAAATGTGGGGTGTCGTCATCGATACTCATGTCTCTTTGTAAAAAAAGATTGATTTTGAGTACTCTCTTTAAAAACTTCAATTATTTGCACATCAGTGAAAGAACATTCACTTTGACTAAACTGATTGTCTCGAATTTTGATTTTTATTACACTCCACCAATCAGTCAAGTCTCTTGATGTAGCACAGTACTTTGCGTAATAAACTTGATGTTCCTATTGAGCCAATAAGAATGGTTCATTTACTGCGAGAACACTTTTACATTTAATATGGATGATTCCATGAGTCGGATGAACACGCACGCCTCTCTCTGTATCCAACCACCGACATTTGAACATGGTTATGTAATGTTGTCCAAAATAACAGAGTTCAATGATTTCATCAAGTATGCCATAAAAGTCAACTTCATTTTCTCTATGATGAGATCCTCTCAAACTAACTTCACTGTTCATTGTTTTTTTCAATTCCCCATATGCATGTGTGTGAAATAGAAATCCATTCACCACATATGCATTATAAGTTTTAACAAGTTTGGAAGGTGGGTTACTCAATACGCACAGCCGTTTGTCAATTTTAGCAGCATGTCGAGACACCTGAAAATTTGTGAAATAATTATCAATATAGTAATCTATACATTGAATGAGTTGCTAAAAGATAAAGAATTTATGTTACCAGTTTTTGAAACCACTGAGAGAAATTTTTCAGTCGACGTTCTTCGAGAGCAACTGCTGTAATTTGTGGAATTTGTTTCTTGATATGATTATCATACAACATATAAAAACCAAAGTTATTTACTGTAACATAAATGATAGAATAAGTGATATAAACACTTACAGTACAACTGATGTCATCTCTTCACAGTTGAGTAGAACATATGTATGAGCTCTATGATGTTCATCATCTGAAAGCCAGCGTTCACAAACTCCACCAAAACCAAGCTCTGGCTGGTTGAAAATAGATAATTGATTGTCGATTTCATCAATATTCCTCTCATTCTGTCCCATTCGGTTGTGTTTTGAAGGATACTCAGATTCAAAATAATGGGAGCAGAAAAAAGATATTTCCTCTTGCAAATAAGCTTCTGCAATACATTCCGTTATCTGATTTGATAGCCATAAATTTTGCAACTACTTCTAATTTTCTCATCTTGCAGCCAGGATATAATGCATCCTCAGCAGACCTCAACAACTCATAAAATTCAGACGGTGCCAACTCAGGATTTGAAGCTATATCAGCCGGAGTTTCTGTATGTTGAACAGATGAACCTGCAACATCATGTACTAAATCTTGAAACCGGGATCGATCCGGAATCAAGTTGGTATCACCTGCTCTGGAACTGTGTTCACCATGTTGATACCAAAAAACATAATCTGGTTGAAAACCAAAACGCAAGAGATGTTCCCCCACTTTGTCAAACGTGTCAAACGTTCTCAATGCACATTTCCTGCAAGGGCATTTTATTTTTTCCTTCTGAAACAAATTCTGGATTTGATGCCGCAAATGATTAAAAAATCTCCACACCCTCTACATATACTGGATTTAAACCAGAACCGTTTGGATTTCTACGTTGATTTATCCATATGCGGTCACCTAATAATGATTGTTGACGACCTCGTTGTTCCATATTTTTCTATAAAATATAAAAGCATTACTGGTTTTGAATAATTTGTTAGAAAAAACACTCAAGCTAGGATAATTATAGAGTTTACATCATACACGACTGATGCAAACTTTTTATTGAGATAGACCTAAAAATTGACCATTTAAGAATTAAATATGTTGAGAATAAAGCAAAACCTGTTACAAATATTGATAATTTTAATATTATATAAATTTTTTATTATTTTCATATTTCTAATATTATTGGTAATTATTACTAATTATTGGTAATTATTACTAACTATTACTAATTATTACTAATTATTACTAATTATTGGTAATTATTGATAGTTATTACTAATTATTGGTAATTACTACTAATTATTGGTAATTATTATTAATTATTACTAATTATTACTAATTGTTACTAATTATTGGTAATTATTACTAATTATTGGTAATTATTCCTAATTATTACAAATTATTACTAATTATTACTAATTATTACTATTTACCTGTAATTATTGGTAATTATTGGTAATTATTCCTAATTATTGGTAATTATTACTAATTATTGTTAATTATTACTAATTATTGGTAATTATTACTAATTATTGGTAATTATTACTAATGATTACTAATTATTACTAAATATTACTAATTATTACTAATTATTGGTAATTATTACTAATTATTGGTAATTATTACTAATTATTACTAATTATTGGGAATTATTACTAATTATTACTAATTATTGGTAATTATTACTAATTATTACTAATTATTGGTAATTATTACTAATTATTACTAATTATTACTAATTATTGGTAATTATTACTAATTATTGGTAATTATTACTAATTATTATTAATTATTACTAATTAATATTAATTATTACTAATTATTACTAATTATTACTAATTATTGGTAATTATTACTAATTATTGGTAATTATTACTAATTATTGTTAATTATTACTAATTATTGTCAATTATTACTAATTATTGTTAATTATTACTAATTATTGTTAATTATTACTAATTATTACTAATTATTGGTAATTATTACTAATTATTAGTAATTATTCCTAATTATTACTAATTATTACTAATTATTACTATTTACCGGTAATTATTGGTAATTATTGGTAATTATTCCTAATTATTGGTACTTATTACTAATTATTGTTAGTTATTACTAATTATTGGTAATTATTACTAATTATTCATAATTATTACTAATTATTACGAATTATTACTAATTATTACTAATTATTACTAATTATTGGTAATTATTACTAATTATTGGTAATTATTACTAATTATTACTAATTATTGGTTGGTAATTATTACTAATTATTGGTAATTATTGCTAATTATTACTAATTATTGGTAATTATTACTAATTATTACTAATTATTGGTAATTATTACTAATTATTACTAATTATTACTAATTATTACTAATTATTACAAATTATTGGTAATTATTACTAATTATTGGTAATTATTACTAATTATTGGTAATTATTACTAATTATTGGTAATTATTACTAATTATTGGTAATTATTACTAATTATTGTTAATTATTACTAATTATTGTTAATTATTACTAATTAATACTAATTGTTACTAATTATTGGTAATTATTACTAATTATTGGTAATTATTACTAATTATTGGTAATTATTACTAATTATTGTTAATTATTACTAATTATTGTTAATTATTACTAATTATTGTTAATTATTACTAATTATTGTTAATTATTACTAATTATTGTTAATTATTACTAATTAATATTAATTATTACTAATTAATATTAATTATTACTAATTATTACTAATTATTGTTAATTATTACTAATTATTACTAATTATTACTAATTATTACTAATTATTGGTAATTATTACTAATTATTACTAATTAATGGTAATTATTACTAATTATTACTAATTATTGGTAATTATTACTAATTATTACTAATTATTGGTAATTATCGGTAATTATTGCTAATTATTGGTAATTATTATTAATTATTATTAATTATTACTAATTATTGGTAATTATTGGTAATTTTTACTAATTATTGGTGATTATTACTAATTATTGGTAATTATTACTAATTAATGTTAATTATTACTAATTATTAATAATTATAACTAATTATTACTAATTATTAATAATTATAACTAATTATTACTAATTATTGGTAATTATTACTAATTATTGGTAATTATTACTAATTATTACTAATTATTACTAATTATTGGTAATTATTACTAATTATTGGTAATTATTACTAATTATTGGTAATTATTATTAATTATTACTAATTATTACTAATTATTGGTAATTATTACTAATTATTGGCAATTATTACTAATTATTACTAATTATTACTAATTATTGGTAATTATTACTAATTATTACTAATTATTACTAATTATTGGTAATTATTCCTAATTATTACTAATTATTACTATTTATTACTATTTACCGGTAATTATTGGTAATTATTGTTATTATTCCTAATTATTGGTAATTATTACTAATTATTGTTAAGTATTACTAATTATTGGTAATTATTACTAATTATTACTAATTATTACTAATTATTGTTAATTATTACTAATTATTAATAATTATTGGTAATTATTAGTAATTATTTCTAATTATTACTAATTATTGGTAATTATTACTAATTATTGGTAATTATTGGTAATTATTCCTAATTATTGGTAATTATTCCTAATTATTGTTAATTATTCCTAATTATTGGTAATTATTTCTAATTATTGGTAATTACTGGTAATTATGGGTAATTATTGGTAATTATTACTAATTATTGGTAATTATTACAAATTATTCCTAATTATTACTAATTATTACTAATTATCGGTAATTATCGGTAATTATTGATAATTATAGGTAATTATTCCTAATTATTGGTAATTATTGGTAATTATTACTAATTATTGATAATTATTCCTAATTATTGGTAATTATTCCTAATTATTGGTAATTATTACTAATTATTAGTAATTATATGAATAATTACCAATAATTAGGAATAATAACATTATTACATTATTAGTATATTTTATTATTAATATTAAAATAATATAATTTTCTATATTATATACAATTCTCCTTTCATCTGTGTGTTTTCTGTCTCCACATACAAATAATACATATGGAGACAGAAAACACACAGATGAAAAGAGAATTGTATAAATAATATAAAAAATTATATTATTTTAATATTAATAATAAAATATACTAATAATGTAATAATGTTATTATTCCTAATTATTGGTATTTATTACTAATTATTAATATTTATTCTTAATTATTAAAAATTATTACTAATTATTCCTAATTACCATTATCTATGAACAATACTAATAATTTAAATTTACTAAGTAACAAAACAATGTAAACATAATTAAATTACAACTAATTAAGAATAATTGAAACTAATAAAAAATTTAAAATAAATATTAAATTAAAATGAATATAAATACCTTGAAAATTGATCTGAGGTTGATCTCTGATCGTTCTTGAAAACTTCAAAATCAACTCCGAAAAAAAAAATTAAACTTGAGAAACGCTCAACTCTAGAACTAGAATTTTGAGAGAAGAAGAAGATGGAGTTTGAGAATGAATTGAAAAAAACGGATGGGGATATTTATAGGTTAGATTATTTGCGAGGAGTCCATTTGCGACGGTGCCCGTCGCAAATACCTTAGCCATCATTTAATACGGTCAACGGTTAAATAGTTATTTGCGACGGGACCCGTCGCAAATAACCACCTGCCGACATACTATTTGTGACGAGGGAATATGCCTGTCGCAAATACCTTTTACCGCCGCCGGTTATTTGCGACGGGCAGTAACCGCCCGTCGCAAATATGTTTCCCGCGATTTGGCGCGCAAACGCGCCAGTTCTTTTGCGACGGGGAAAGCAATCCCGTCGCAAAAGGCTACTTATTTGCGACGGGCAAATACCGCCGTCGCAAATAAGTTTTTAACGGGGCTATTTGCGACGGGATTTATCCCCGTCGCAAATAACCCGTTCCAAATACCCATTTTTCCCGTAGTGCTATTTCATCGTATCATAATGGGTTCACTTGATATGACTACCCACCAATGTCATGGACACAGAATCATAACCATTATATAGTATCATTTTTGATAATGCACTACCTAATTATTTTAGAGGATATATAATTATTTTCCCACTTATCACCTTACATGTGTACTATTCAATGAAACACTTGAGATGTGTGTGGTTGTGTATGTATTTTCACACACACACACATTAGGGAATAACTTAAATAACTCATAACTTGAATTTAATATTGATGGTTAGATCTTGGTAATGGGATACGAATATCCAGATATAAAATCAATAGTCCAAAGAATGTATAGATAACTAGATAAATACCCATAAATCAAATAAATACTAAATTAATAACAATATAGGCTATGTGATAGAAGTAAAACCCTATAAATTAACACATGTTTGGAGAGTAATATCGAAAAAAAAATTGGCTTAGTAATTGAATTTAGTACAATGAGAGGATGGTTATATATAATTGTTTTTTATAGTGATATATGAATAAAATTATATATCAATCCCATTAAGACAACAATATGATAAAACCCATACATTTTATTTTCATTGGGGATACAAAATTCTTCAAGAATGAACTCCCAGTGATATTAGAAATAATACCAATGGTTCACTTAAACTAGTACAAGGATTAATACACTATGTTTATGATAAGGTTTTAATCGATATATATTAAACCCAATTAGAAAAATTACCCCTTAAATATGTTACATACCAAATGTATCATAAAAACATAAATTAATGTTTGAGTAAAAAATCTTCATATATATCTTTTTTATTCATTGTAATATTTAACTTTTATTACTTTAATATTCAGAAAATATAACTTTTTGGGATTTATTGATACTTTTATTATATTTATATAAATCATGTTAAGAGTTTTATTTTAATAAGATGAATATATATTGTTCATGTATTATACCAAAGAGTGTTTAAATTTGTGTATAATTATTAATAATACATGAATAGTTTATTTCATTACATATATGTCTAATTCTATTTTTCACGATTGTATGTTTTAGTATATGAATAAATATCTATCTTGTGTAAGTATATTACAATTTTTCTATGTAACATCACAACATTATATAAGCAACTATTTATCAATTAATTATATTATTATTTTTTGAGATTTTAATTATTATTTTTCTACTAAAGTTTTTTATTATTTGAGAATGTACTACTTTTTTATTGGATATTTATGAAAAATAAGCATCAAACAGGTCACATAACTATATATTAGTAAATTGTAATATGTATAATTACAGATGATTAGCCTTATAACATCCTCAATTTTAAGTTGTAGCCTATTTTATGCTTTGATGTATCTTTTAAATTATAATTAAAATATTTGATGCATGTTAGAGCTATTCAAAGAAGGAATTGAATTTGAAACTAGATATTGGATATAGGATCCAGTTCATGTTATGAATAAATATTCACAACATGATTGTTTTCTAAGAATAAGCCATTAATTTTCATTCTGGGCATGAAAACTCATCCATGACAAGAAATTTTATTCATGGTGTGAATAGTGTGTTTATAATTTTTTGCTGACGGTACTTGATGTTTGGTGTATCGTCTATTCCGATAATTCATGATGTAAATTCAAAACTCATTTTGTGATTGGATTATTTTTCATTATACTAAATTGATTTGATATCTAGACTTCTATCATTTAACTTGTTCCTTCATCCCCATACCTTGAGCATTCCATAGATTAATTTGGTGATATGATCCCCTCCATAGAAAATTTTTCATTAGATCATAAAGTGTCAGACCAAGTGAATTGACTTTTGTTTCTCATTTGATCCTAGACCCATTACAGCAATGGTTCTTCTCATTTATGACCAATTTAGTACAACCCTTTGATGTTTTATTACTATTATATCTTGATCCTATAATTATTTTGTGATATAATGGGGATATTTAGAGGGATCATTGGCATGAAACGTGACTCAGACAGTAATTCTTTACATCATATCGTCATTTTTCATTATGTAGGGAGTCCTTACCATATATGAAATATGTAAATAGAGTTCTCTTGATTGTATATTCTGCATGTATATCATTGTGAGACCTATTCTGGATGTGATTCACATGTTTTGTGTATGTGTAGCCTCATGAGACATATGCTTGATGTGATTCACATGTGGTGTGTGTGTGTGTGGTCCCCCATGAGACCTGTGATTTTTGTAATTTGTATTTGGTGTGTGTGTGTTGACCTATGAGAAGTATAAATGATGTTATTATCATTTGGTGTGTTTTTGTTTCCCTATGAGACCTATTATTGATATGATTCACATGATCATGTGTGTTATCTATATGATTATTTCTTAACATTAAATGATTATGAAATTTCACATTTTAGCATTGTGTGTTACATGTATAGTATCTATGTCTTTGAAAATAAATATCCAGATTGAGTCATTTGGGATAGTCACTCCCTTAGAGGTTGAGTATGGATAAGATGATGGTTTTTACTAGATCTGTGATATCGGGTAGACATGTTGTGTTTTCTTACCCTGAAGTAGTGAGATTGGGTCAATATGTGGGGTGTGGGTTTACCCAAAGTTGTGAGATGGGTCCATATGAATATTTACCATAAATACAGGCATGATTATCCATTATAGGGGGATTTTGATATATTATTCAACATTTGATTACATTGGGAAAATGTATTACATTCCCTCTAGTATGGTGTCGAAGCCGGTAGAGTCGATCTTCAATAACCCAAAAAATGTGTGCATTTCTATGGTTTATTCTTTTTATTTTCACATTTATTATTTTATTATCATACACTTGTGTATATTTTTTACTTGTTTTGAGGACCTAATGGTGGAGCCCTAATTTTTTTATAATTATCCACTATTAATGTAAATCCAAGCCTTTTACATATATTATAGGTTGGTTTTTACATAAATATCCATTACATACAAAACATGTATAAAAAATCCCAGCGTATTTGGAAGATTATATATATGTAACATAATAAAGAAAATAAAATCAAACTGCATTATTTTGAACTCCATAATGATCTCCTAAATTCCTTTTATCTCCTAAAACAATAGAGGATAACCCAAGTAAAATATAAAGTAAAGGGGTGATCTCTAACGCCTAGTAAGTGAAAACAAGGTAATGAAGTATAACATGAGATTCAAATGACATAACATGATATCATAAATGTGAAGGATCATGGATAATCGCATTGGGGAATAACATAATGAACATGGTATCATATGACCATGAAAATATAGTAAAGTAGCAACAACATAAAACATGAAATAAACATAAGTCATGGTCAACTTCCAAGACAACAACACATGGAAGAAAGAAACTTATAGTGTATTAGGTTTACCTCCTAATCCCAAACATAACATCTCATGAGACAAAAATATTATCTAATTAATTTGAGTTCTATCTTCATTCACCCATCAAAACATGTACATTCATATCTGTGCACAAAAGGAAAACAATCTTAAGTCATAAATATAAGAATTACAAATGGAAAGAAATGGGTTTCATTTGAGAAAATAACTTATGGAATGTATTACCCCTCCAAAGGAAGGGATAATAAGATAGGTATATATTTTATAGACGTATAAAAAATTTATAAACATTGAATAACATTAAATATATATATAAAGTGAGTTATAGAGAGAGAATAGTCATTCACCCAAAGAAAAAGGGTGTTTAGGGGAGATCCATATCCATATGTTCCCAAATCAATATGCACTTGCACTTAACATCCTAGATAATCAAATTAGATACAATAATTACTTAATTAAAAACCTTTTTCATCTATTTTTTATTTTTTATAATTTTATTATTTTCATTTATATTCATTTTGTTGTGATATAATGTTTAATTTTGTTTTTCTAGGAGCATTCATTTCGTTGTTCAAAGTTCAGATCACTTGTGGATAATTATTGAAGTTCTTTTAAAATGGGACTACAAATTCCAAAGTGAGATAAAATTTTATTATTAAATTATATAAATTAAAATTTCTATAGGTGTCTATTTTTTTCTAACATGGCTACTATTCTTTTAGTAAAAATATTAACATTATTCGGTTTGTTCATTTAGGAAGATTAACCAAAAATAATAAACTAAATCTGTTTTAATTAATTAAATTATTATAAAGACATTAAAAACATTAAATAAGTCATATAATACTTGCTATCATCATATTTAACCATAATTATATTATTATAACCATCCTGGAAAGTGGTGTCTAAAAACAAAGTGTGTTCTTCATGGGGTGGTGAACCAACAATATTATAAACAATGATTTCATATAAGAAACAAATGAATGGAGGGTAGAAGATGAATATTTAAATAATAAAAAAATAACATAATATTTCTAATATTACATTCATTAATTATTATTGTATGAGGGAGGAAATGAGAAGTTAGATGAATAAATTAATTTAAAAGGGGTAAATTGAGAATATTCCATTCTAATTTTTATCTAATTGGAATACTCTTTAAGGAACATTGAAATGGTTTTTAGGAGAGACTAGTAGACATATGACATGGTAAAGATGCTTGGTAATGCAATTCGGAAGATATTTTGAAAGCTCTATTGCTAAGAAGGTGTGAGGAGATAGAATGGTATTTATAAGGGGAGAGAGGGGTGTTTTTGAATATTATATTCATTAGTTTATTATTTTGGTTCAAGACCATTTATAGTATTGATTATTGTGACTATATACAGTAAATAGTTCATTATTGTTTGAAATAATGGGTCCTTACATCATCCATGACTCAAAAATTCATGTATTTAGCTTATAATGCTAAATATTGTATTTTATTATATTTTGTTATTCATCAACTATTAAACTATTTTATAAAAATAACAAAAAAATCACAATAACCATTTTTTCAAATATAGATTCCAAAAATTAAATCGATTTTATTAAAATAATTTTATTAATATTATAAATTTATTTTTTAAAATAAAATACTTATTTATTTGAAAAAAATATATTTAATATTATGAACAATTTTCTAACCCTTAGAAAAATTATTTATGGTCAAATAAAATTATCTTATCATTAAAATAAGACATAATATTAATTTATAAACTAATTTTATGAAAATAAATTTTTTATAAATCATTATATTTATTATAAAAGTTTTATTAAAACATTTATGTATTACAAAAAATACAAATACTTAATTTATCATTTTTAAGGAAACTATTTACAATACATTGTAATTTTATACAATACATAAATATTATTTTACACTTACATAGGTATGGATACTATTATAACTATAAAGTTAATATTCCTCTTTGTTAGATTACTATTCCAACATTTAGGTTCCTATTCCAATGGTTAGATTACGATACCAATGGTCAAATTTGTAATAGCCATATGTGTTTCCTACTTCTTATAAATACTTTATATTTAATTCATTCTTCATTCACTTCTATTTATCTCATGGTTGTATAAATTTAAATTTTAGAGATTAATATTGTATTAATAATATTTTGCCTCATTTCAATAGTTTTTTTCATGAGTGTTATTATTCTAGGAGACTGAGAAAATCCATATTTTCCCATTTTTATTATTTTATTTTTTTAATTTGTTTCCCATTTTAATAGTTTAAACTCTCATGGCCATATCTTTTCTCTAAATGTAATGTTAAAATTATAATAATAATAATAAATGGTTTCATCATGTGGTAATTTTTCATTATATAATATTATATTACAAAATATGACATTATTATATATTTTCAATTGAAATTACATTGATAAAATTTGGTTCCTTACATTATTCCTCCCATGCATTATGAAAAAGTTTCAGGTGAGGAGATTAGTTGGAGTAAGTCCTTCATTTACTTTGGTTGGAATTTTCTCATTTCCAGGAATATGGGCATTGTCATGGAATTGATTATTCATGAAGGACTTCATCCCTTTACATATTTGGGTGTTCCTATGTTTTGGGGGAGGCCTAAAGCATGTTACTTTTTTATATTCTTGGTAAAATCAAAAGGCATCTTGCTACATGGAAGGGAAAGTCTCTCTCTTTGGCGGGTCTTGTATGTTTGGTTAAGGATGTGATTATTTCTAAGTTTTTTTATTCTTTCATGGTCTATAAGTGGTCGGTCTCTCTCATCAAGATCATTAATGTTTCTATTAAAATTTTCATTTGGAGTGGTAACATTCTGGAGAGTAAATTAGCCATGGTCTCATGGAATAACTGTTGTAAACCCTATGATTCATGGGGTCTTGGTATTAAAAATCTTGATATGATTAATGATTCTTTACAGGCTTCGCTCATATGGTGGATTTTCATTAGTAATTTTGAGTCTCTTGACTTTATCTGAAATAAATTAAGGAATAGGCTCAGGAATGGGGTTTTTAATCATTTGGATTCATCTGTTTGGCCTATTTTTAAATCAATTTTTTCTTTTATTGACTCCCATGCTAGACATCTTGTTTAAAGGAATTCATCATTATCCTTTTTGAAGGCCAACTAGATTGGTTGTCCCCTTGTTGATTCCTTGATGAATGATGATTTCAATTCTGATCTGGATTCCATGATTAATGACCAGCTTGATAATATGGGGGTCTCCCAAATCATATTGTTAATATTATGAATAGCTATTGTTTCTCTAACAGAGAGGATTTGGGGCATGGGAACCTATTGTCAATGGCTTGTTGTCCTCTAAATAATTTTATAGACATTCTTTATCCTGTAATACAGGTTATAAATGGATGGGGGATTTACAAATGAACTTTATTATCCCTTTTCAGATAGCATTTTCTTGGAGACAGACTCATGGGAAGCTTCCTACTGATTGTTTCCTTAAAAAATGTGGTATTTCACTCTATTCTTTATGAGTGTTTTTCCATAAACATTGGGAATTCATTGATCATTTTTTTTCTTAGTTGTGTTACTACCTCATCCATATGAAAGGTCTTTTATAATATCTTTGAAATCCTTATGTATGGTGTGTCTTCTATCCAATAATTATTCCAAGGATGGAATTTACCTTCACTTTATCCACAATTTTTGGATCTTTTTTGGGTTGATGCTACTGAACTTATTCATTTTATTTGGTTTTATCAAAATAAGGTGATTCATGACAGCTTTTCATTCTTGGTCAGTGGGGTTTTATCAGTAATTCTTGCTACTGTGTGTAATGCAGAAATACCGAGGAAGCATTTTAGCTTCAACTCAGTTCATGATTTGCCTATACTGAATTGAATAGGTGTCAAGGGAAACTTTAGGCCTCCACATGAAACTTTTAAAGTTTCTTTTAATTAACCTAATTGTGGATGGTTAAAAGTTAATTATATTGGAGCTTCTAGAGGTAATCTGGGGCTCTCTTGCTATGGAGATGTTTTTAGAAATCATAAAGGGGATGTTCTTGGATGTTTTAATGGTTCTTGTGGCCTTTATTCTTCACTTGAGGAAAAAATTCTTGGAATTATCATTATGGTTGAACAAGATGTGAATCATGGATGGTATAATTTATAGATTGAGAGTGATTTTATTGTTGTTGTCTCTGCCATCAGGATGGTTCTTTCTCACTTGTCTTGGAAGCTAACTATCGTTGGATTAAATGTTTGGATACTCTGTTTTCCATGAACCATATTATCACTCACATTTATAGAGAATCCAATTTTTTTTCTTATGGTATTGAAAATAAAGGTGTCAATGGAGTTGATTTTTCTTGGTATGATCAAGTTACTGATGATCATATTCATTTTCTTAAAAGGGATGGTGATAAGTCTCCCATTTTTAGACTTGTGTAAGTTGTCTCTTATTTTTCATATTAATTTGGTTTTAAAAAGTCATTTGGGGTGTTTTAATTCCATTTTATTGCTTCTTATGATTTATTTCCATCTCTAGTCGATGCTTTTATGTAAGGTGTTTTAAATTTTTTAGTTTTTAAATAACTCATTGGGCCTGTTTGGTTAGTTTCATTCTTTCATCTTCCTTAGAGTGATTTGTTTCTATAAGTCTTCCACAAGAATGAAGTGGTATATTTTCTAATCCTTCTTGATAATTTCTTCACTTGATTTCAAAGATTATCTACTACTATGCTTCATGGAATGCATGGATCGGTTTGAGTCTCAGAAGAGGCCTCTTGTGGTGAATGTCACATGTTTTTTCTTTTTTATCGGGCTTCAACATATCTGCACTTTTTTCTTATTCCCTTAATTATTATCATTTTTCATTTCTTCTCATCTCTGGTTGATGCTAACATGAATGGAGCATCCTTTTTTTCGATCATTGATGATAATTTATACTACTAGAATTTAATGAGTTTCTTATTTGATGTTCCGTTTGAATGCACAGGTCAATTAGAGTCTCAGAATGACCCTATTGTGGTGAAAACTTCATCCTGGTTGTCTGATCTCTTGGGAAAGACCTCCAAGCAGTCATAAAGGTGGATAATTTTTCCCAGGCTGCATAAATTCGAGACAACAGCAGCTGCATTGAGCTTGCTGCTTCTTTTGAACCTAGAGTGGCATTTTTGCTGATTTCTTGTTGCATCTAGAGTGGCATGCCTCATTGCTGATAATGGAATGAATGGAATGCATGGAGCACCCTTCTAATTTGGAAAGTGGGTAAGTTCCTACTATTTGACATCTAGAGTTCACCCTATCTTCATTGGGAGGTTCTTGATGTTTTTAATTTGAAATCTAGGATTTTGATCGCCAACACCATAACTCTTACATTATGGTTATTGGGTGTTCTATAATTGTATCTTTTTTTCTATACTTTTTTCTTTTTCTTTAATAAACTTTCATTATATATTATTCCCCCTGTAAAAAATTTCACCCTCAAAATTTCATTTTACATACTAAGGTTTAAAAAGTTGATGTTAATTATCCTTCATTAATTCCTCTGGTTCCCATGTCACCTCCTCAAACATTCTTAAAACCCATGATTTTAGAATAAGAACATTATGTTTGATAGCATATATGACATAAAATATTGAGCTTAAATGTCTAATAAAAAGTATTATTAAAATATAACTATTATAACCTAGCCATTAAATTTTAAGCTATGAATAAGACTAACTAAATTTTGAAAATTATATATTGTATATATGTATAAAATAAATTAATTTTTTATCAATTAATTATAAATGAAAATAACAATCATTTTAAAATAAATGAAATGTTTTTTCTGAAACCTTTTTAATGCGTGCTATGTGTTTTTATCGTAATAAATTAAATTAATAATAATTGTTGAATTATTTTAAATAAATTTATATATTATTTATTCCAAAAAAATTAATCATTAATCTAATAGTTTTTCTAGGAACAGAATAAGATAAATCATGTTTTGTTCTTAAAAATTATATTTTTCTAAAAAAAGGTTTTGTTGAATTCTGCGCACTTGTTTTAAAGTTATTTTTTTCAAATTTTTTAAAATTTATTTAGATAAATGAAATTAATTTTTGAAATTAAAATTTATAAATTATCTTAGATTGAATCTTTTAGAATTTTCTAAAAATATTAATTTTTTAATGAATAGTGAAAAATACCGCTTTTTGTAAAATTATCCTTTCTTTTCAATAAATTAAGTAATTTAAAAGTATAATTATGATTTGAATTTTATTTAAAATTAAAATAAGTATTGTTTAGTTATATTTAATCTAATTTATTAAATTTAAATCATTTTTATATAATATTTTGGTAAAAGTTAATTTTTATTCTTATGAACACATTTTTTTTAAAAACTATTTTTAATTGCAAAATATTTATCCATTTTAATTAATTAAAATAATACTTAATGATGAGTAATTTAAATGAAATTTACTGATTCTATGTCTAAATATATTAATTTAAATCCATATCATGATTATTACTAGTTATATAGTGAATATAAGATCAACTTTTTCTTAAAAAAATCATTTCTTGAAAAACTGTATTTCTCCACGATTTGCAGGTTAATATTTTAAATTATTTTTTTCCACTTATATGAATTAAATTTGGAAAAATGGATGATTATTTAAAATAATCACGATTAATATTATTTAATACTATCAACTTCATTTTTCATAATAAATAGTGAAAACAATAAGAAATTAATTATCATGGGTATTGTTAAAATAGGTTTACCTGGTGTTAAACCAAATGGTAAGGGTAATTTGGAAATTGAACTTGTAAAAATTATATTTCATAGAAATATATAAACATTAAAAAAAATTAAAAATATAATATAAGTTTGTTTGAATCATTGTTCATAGTAATGAATTTATCATTTTATATTCTTTTAGGAAACTTCCAAGTAGTTTCCAAGAAGGTCCCCTCCTCCTCTTATAAAAGGGAACATCCTCCCCTAACATATTCACAACATTTCAAGAAATATATCTCTACCAATCCGTGAAAAAAATATCTCCTTTACAAAATTATACAATTTATATAGGTTTTATTCTTTCTAACATACTAACCTTGAGGTCCTTAATAAGAGATCCAATGGAGGTCCTTCTAAGAGAAGTCAATTGTCTTCACTGAGCTCTTTCTTTTTAATTATACTTTTTCAATGTTCAATTATGTCTTAAAACATATAATATAATATCCCCAATATATAAAATATACTAATATGTCCTTATTTTTATGTAATAATATTTATCCATATCCTTATCCATCAAATGGGAAACAAATCCAAAGCATTTGTGTACGGTGGACTACTACCTCGTGTGCCGATTTAATTTTTTTTCCATCACTGCTTGACAAGGATTGTCATAATGATGGAAAAAATTAATATATATGATAAATATTACATGATATTTATTATTTTAGATTAATATATCATTAAATTATTTACCCTTTTACCCATTAAGGAATTGATATCATTGATCGTGCGTACGTACAACTTATCATCTCCATGAAATGATGTAATTAATTTTCAGGTAAATACTTCAACGATGATTCTAAAAAAATATAAGTGGTAAATATTATATTTATAACATCAATATAATTATGTATATTATATAATTATAACCTATATACAATAATAATAACTTCCATGACAAAACATGCGGGATAAAAATAAGGCAATTAACACCTGAAACAATAGTAAAAGTAAATGATTACCAATGAATGGGTGAAAATAAGTTATAATAGGATAATTTATGATATTATAATTATGAATATGGTTATAGTATAATTTAATAACATACTTAAAACCATTATACAAGAGTTTAAATCACATTCAACTAAGGGGAAGTGTGAGGTAAGGGACTCCATCACAATTTCCATTCATTATGGAATTTTTTAATGTTATGCACCTAATTTATTTTATATTTTATATATACTACCCATTTTACTTGTAATATATTGAATCATTATTAATTCATGGTATTTTAAATTTCAATTCATGTTATTTCATCCAATGGTATTTGACTTGAATGTTATCAAGTGGTTTGTGTTTCGTAACTCAATTTCTTTTCATTAGGTTATAATACTTCCTCATTGTCTTTGATATTAAAAGATTATATATGTATTTAATTTTTATTATTTAGGTTTTATTTACACTTATTCTATTATTATTTACATTTTACACACATAATCAATTCATTGAGTAATTATCACTTCTACTGTATGATCATTGTAAGAGATTTCATCTAAATTTCCACTCTATTGAGATATATTTTGGATTATGCACCTATTTATTTTTATAAGGTTTAAATACATCTCCATTTATATCTTATAATAATAATATATTTATATTAATGGTATTTAATGTTCCATTTTATTTTATTATTTCATGTGGCTTAAGATTCAAAAGTTACAAAAGTATTAAGGGTTTATTTTATAGTCTCATCATTATTCAAGATTGTTTATGTTTAATTCTCCAATGGGATAATTATTTTATATTTTCATCATAAAACCAATATATTTTCTTCTCATATTATTATTTTCTAAAACTATAAGTTTTCCTTTCATTTTCCTCTTTTAAGTACTCAAAATATCAAAAAATATTTTTCAAGAAAAATAGACTTTATTTTCTATTTAGTCAGGAATCATTTTATTCCATATCCATATTTTCCCTAAAATGTTTTAAATAATATTTTTATTATTAAAGAATTATTTATTAATTAAATTTTTAACCATATTTTATATTATTAAAAATGGTTTAAAATTAATCTTCTTGTCTCTATCCAAAAAATTACTTTTTACTTTTTATTGAAAAGATAATGGAATAGTTGTTTTAACATACTCGGCATGAACGGAATGTTACCTCCACCATGAATAATCATTACTTTGAATATAAATTTATATGTTTACAATTTTATTTTCAAGTAAAATGTTTTTCCTAAAATTATGAAAGTTTTTAGTTTTTAAAAGTGATTTTCAATGTTAAAGGTGTATTTTTCACTAAAAAACTTTTAATGATCTTTTTATTATATTTCTATTCATAAATTATAATAACCCTTTTTTAATTAAAATTAATTGGGTATATTTTGTAATGATACCATCTTTATTCTTTCTCTTGATGGTTTATAATCAGTTGACCAAGGAAAGTATTGACATTCACTTTCTTGATTAATTTTATAGTCATTAAATTTATCTTGAAACATTCACTTTCTTAAGATCATTGTAAAATACATTTCCTTTAAATATTCATATTATTTATCATAGATATAATTATTTCCTAAAATTTATAACATTTATATATAAGGTTTTTTACTTTAAAAGTTATCAAATTGAGAAGGTAATTATTGATAAGTAGTATTTTTTACTCAATATGGATATTTTTTTATAAGTCGTGTTGTTCATTAATTAAATAGATTATTAGATATATTTGGAATGAATTAGACATGTAGTTATGGATGAGGACTACAATTATATAGCCTATTTATTCATCAAAAAATCCCATGACACAAATCAGTTTGCCAAATTAAATGGGTTTTTACTAATAGTTTTAATTTGTCTTGGCGTGGCGTCATGACAGTATAGATATCATGATTTCTGATATCAAGAAGTCCAATATTAATAATTTAATTCATTGATAATTATGTTTTTATTATCCATGATATTATTGGATTTATATTATCTATGGATGAATTTTTTTTCTTAATTTATTGATTAAATGGAATGTGTTTTCAGTTATTTACATTGCTATGTCAATTTATCCTTATCTAATTATTATAATAAAGTTATTGATTGAATAGAATGTATTTTAAGTTATTTAACTTTCCATATCAATTATACCTTATTGATTCATGATATATTATACTATATGTAACCCTTACTAATTATCTGATCTCACCCATATTTTTTTCCTTTCCCTAGGATAAGAAAAATGAAATTTTAATTGAGTTCAAGGATGTTGAATTTTTTACTTTCACAATGTTGTGTTTCCTATTTTAAAATGTAATTCAAGACATAAGTATGTATCTATTTTACCAATAATACTAAATTATTTAATCCTTTAGTATGTGGTGTCATTTCTCTAGCACCAATGTAATAAATTCCACCAACTCTGTGTTATTAGGGTCAGGGTCTTTATAGTGGGTATTGGGGTAAGTCTAGTTGAAACCTTCAAAACATGATTTAGGATAACATAGATGATGGGATATATCCCATAGACTTAATTTTATGATTATTCTCAGAATAGGATAATATCCTCAAGTTTTTTTAATATAGATATTATGGGGTTTTACTAGAAATTCATCCTTGTCTGGATACTACAAGTGGATGTGGCTCTGGAATAGTTATACCTTGGGGTAATAACTCCAAAAAGGGTGCATTATTATTTGACTCGATCACCACCTGGTTCAAAATAATGTTCCTTCTTGCACAGTTGGTTTGACACTCTCAGTGGATATGCTTCGGTTAATTTAGAATTTCATTACAAACAATTGTAATGAATTTGAAAATAATGATATCACCAAAGACATTAAGCCTATAATTCATATGGGGATAGTTTAATATTTTTAGGCACCATCATGGGTTAATAATTCTATGTTTGATTATAATTTTAAAATCATGGATACCCCTTATGTTGTTTTATGTGATAGAAATACCTTGAAGACATTTAATTAGTTTTAATATTTTTTTGACGTATATGTAACCAGTATGTATAACTTTTCTTTTAGTGAGATGGTTATTTTAGAAATAATAATTTCATATTTTTTGGACATAATTTTAATGTTATTGATAACCCTTAAGGATAATATGATCATTGATGTTGAGGTAATAAAAGTCAATTAATATTATTTTCTTATATAAAAAAATAAGTCATATAGAAAACCTTAGTGGTAAAAAGGTAATTTTATGATTAATTTTATTTTTGAGGATGTTCATCATATTTTTGGGAATGTTATAGGATTTATATATGAATAGTTTTTGAAAAAGGACAATTCCATGTCAAGCGACAACCAGTCACATCTGGAAAGGCTGTAAAGCTCTAACCCACAACCAAAGGAAAACAAGGGGTAGTTTCTACCACTAGACTATGTGGTGTACTAGTTAATATGACATTATTTTTACTTAAATAATTTTATGGTTAAATATTATGTTTAGTTTTAGGTTTTATTGTTGAGTTTTAGACATTAATGTATTATATTGGATAGCTTGTGATATCCATTTTAGTTTTGGTAAATATTTAAATATATATGGAAATACCTTTCACTCTTTTATGGATATTACAATACTTTAGAAGTTAATTTTAGTAATTTGGGAAAAATCATATTGGATATTAATATATATTAGAGTATGAAATTGAAGTGGGAATTGATCAGATCATAACCAAAGGATGAAATTGTGCCTATGAAATAAAAATATATTTTATTAGCATCTATCCATATGTTATTAGTATATTTGGTAATGGAATCCCTAAAATATAGGAAAAGTATTTTGAAACAAAAATGTTATCTTATTACCTTCATAACTGATGAATCAATGGTCTTTTGACCCATCAGAGATATATGGTTTTATTGTTGTTATCTTTCTCTTAATCATTCACTTTCTTATGATAAATGATCTTCATCACTCTCCATGATTATTTAATATTTTCTTTCATACCCATATTTTAACTACCCACAATATTTCTCTAATTGGAAACCTAGTTATGTGTTATTTTATATAACCTTCATATTTCACCTTCCCTCTTTTAAGAGAAGTTTTGTTACCCCTTTTTATGATGTAGGTTTTCCCACAAAGAAATTTTCAATTTCTAACCATTGATTCTAAGAACAATTTGAAATTATGAGGATGATATTTATTTATTTTATCTAGAATATAATAGATTGATATTTTAAAATAAAAACATTGTATTTGATAGTGTATACGACACACAATACAGAACTTAAAAAACCATGAATTATATTATTCAAATAATAATGTTATAACCTAGCCGTTAAATTAATAAATATGAATTTTCATAAAAATATAATGGAAATTATATGTTTTATAAATTTATAAAATAAATTCATTGGTTATCAATTGATTAGAAAATAAAATAAAAATCATTTGAACAGAAAATAATTTTTTTCTAAAAACTGTTTTTATTCACGAAATGTGTTTTTAACTTAATAAATTAAATTAATAACTATTGATGAATGATTTAAATTGTATTTTTATATTACTTAATCAATAAATTTTTTTATCATTCATCTAATATTTTTTTAATCATTTAATTAGAATAAATCCAATTTTATGCTTAAAATTGTATCATTCTAAAAAACAATTTCGTTGTGTTTTTCACACTTATTTGAAAGTTAATTCCTGAAAATTTTATAGGTTATATTTATAAAATTGAAATTAAATTTTTATTACTAATTTCAACATTTTCTTAGAGTGAATGTTTGATAATTTAATGAAATTATTAATTTTTTAGGGAATATTGAAAAATAGTGTTTTTTGTAAAACTATCATTTTTTCAATAGATTAATTAATTTAAAAGTACCATTGTTATTTTAATTTAATTTAAAAGTAAAATAAGTATTATTTAGTTATATTTAAGCTAATAAATTACCTTTTAATAATTTTTATACCATATTTTGGTAAAATTTTATTCTCAATCTTAAAATTTATTTTTATAAAAAACAATTGGTGCATAATGTTTCTCCATTTTAATTAATTTAAATAATATTTAATAATGAATTATTTAAATTAAATTTGTATATTATTTATCTATAAATATTAATTTAAATCCATATCATGATGATTAAAATTCATATAGTTAATATCATATAATCTTATACATGAAAAATGGATTTCTTGTAAACCCATTTTTTGACATGAGTTGATGGTTCATATTTAAATTAAATTTTTTACACTTATGTGAATTAAATTTGTTAAAATTAATTAAATATTTTGAATAATAATAATTAATATTAGTTAAAAAAAATTATCTTATTTTTTCAAAATGAATAGAAAAAATTGAAGAAAATTAATTAGCATGGTTAAGGTTAAAACGGGATCACCTAGGGTTAAACCAAATGATAAGTGTTAGTTTTCCAATTAAACTTTTCAAGGTCATATTGGATAGGAATATTCAAATTTTATCCTCTATAAAACTATAATATAAGTTCATTTTGATTCATTTTTCTTTGGAATGACTTTATCATTTTTTATTCTTTTGGGAAATTTCTAAGTGGTTTCCAAGAAGGTCCCCTTTTCACGTATAAAACAAAACCTCCTACCCTCACTTATCCACACATCCAAAGCCATATATCTTGAAAAAAACTGAAACATATCTCCATAACCTCCTTATATATATTCTATTGGTTTTTTTCTTTCCAAAAGACCAACCATGTGGTCTTTAATAAGATATCCAAGGGAGATTCTTCTAAGAGAAGGTAATTGTATTCACTAAGATCTTTTTTTTTTACTTATTAGTTTACCACCATCAATTATGTATTAACATTTCAAATTTAATAACACTAGTACCTATTATATATTGATATTTTATTATGTTTATTTTATATTATTTATCCATGTACTTCTCCATCAAATGGGAAACAATCCATCACTCATGTTTACAACGAACTACCACCTCGAGAACCAATATAATTTTTTCCCATCACCGACTGACATGGATAGTCATAATGATTAAATATTTTAAAATATATGAAACATATAAAAAGGTATTTATTCTATACAAAAAAATATATCAACAATTTCCTAACACTTTCACCCATTTGTAAAATGATATTTCCGCCCGTGTACGTACGGATTACCATCTCCATAAAGTGACATGATTCATTTTCTATATCTAAATATGAATAATGATTATAAAAATATATATAATGAGTAAATATTACACTTATAAAATTAATATAATTCTATAGATTATGGAATAATATCCTATACACAATAACTGGAACTTCTATGACAAGACATGAATTAGAAAACAAGGCAATTAACACTCTAAACAATAGTAATAATAAATGATTCTGAGAGAATAGGTGATAAGATGTTATAAAAGGATCATGAATGATATTATAAATATGAATATTGGTTTTAAATAAATTAATAACATGATTAAAATAATTATATATGATTTTAAATCATATTTAACTAAAGGGAAGTGTGTGGTAATAGACTTCATCTCAATTTCCTTTCCTTCGAGGCATGTTTTAATATTATGCACCTAATTAATTTTCTATGGTGTATATAATACCCATTTTACAAATTATATCACTAATCCTTCATAATTCATGCTATTTTAAGTTTCATTTCTTATTATTTCATCGAAGTGGAATTGACTTGAATGTTACCAAGTTGTTAGTGTTTCTTAACTCATTATCTTTTCATTTGGTTATAATAAATCTTCACTGTATTTTATATTATAAGATTATTTGTGTATTGATTTTTTATTTTTTATTTTTTATTTTATATCAATTCATTGATTAATTATCACTTCAATAGTATGATGATTGTAACATATTTTGTCTCAATTTCCACTCCATTGATACATATTTGGTGTTATGAACCTATTTATTTTTATAAGGTCAATCTACTTATTCTTTTATAAGTTATATAATGGATATATTTATATTCATGTTATTTAATGTTTCATTTTATTTTATTTTTTCATGGGGAATAATATTCAAAATTCACCAAATTGGTAAGGTTTTATTTTAAAATATTAATATTATTCGAGATTATTTATGTTTAAGTCTCCAATAGAAGAATTATTTGATATTTCCATATAAAAAATATATATTTTATTCTCTTGTTTTTATTTTTTAAAAGTAAAATTTTTCCTTTCATTTTCATCTTTTAAGTTATCAAAATATCAAAAAAAGTGTTTTTAATTACAAAAACTTCATTTCCTCTATAGTTTGGGATATTTTTCTTCCATGTCAATATTTTCTTTAAAAAAAATTAAAGAATATTTTTATTATTCTCAAATGATTTATTAAAGAAATTTTTACCCTTGTTTGAATTTTTTATAAATGGTTTAAAATGAATCTTTATGTTTTTTTTAAATTAGGTACTTTTTTACTTTTTATTGAAAATGTAAATGTAATATTTGTTTTAAAATTCTCATCATGAATGGAATATTACCTTGGTCATTACCTCTCATTTATTTTAAGATTACATTATAATTTTACAATTTTATTTTCAAATAAAAGGTTTTCTTGATATTCTGAAATTTTTAGTTTTTAATAATTATTTTCAAAGTGAAAAGGTTATTTTTAACAAGAATGTTTTTGAGGATATTTTCAAGGTATTTATATTAATCGATTACAAAAGTCCTTTATTTTAATTATAATAAACTGGGGATATGTTTAACTGATATCATCCTAGTTCTTTATCAAGATGGTTTATGATCAGCTGGATAGGGAAAGTATTCAAATTCACCTTCTAGATTATTTTTGTAGTCATTAACTTTATCTTGAAACATCTGATTTCTTCAGATAATGGGAAATTAAATTTCAATTAGATATCCATATTATTTATCATAGATATTTTTATTTTCTGAACTATTTAACATTTCTACATATGGTGTTTTACTTTGAATATTATTTAATTGATCTGGGAATTATTGATAATCCATATTATTTACTCAATATGGATATTTGTTAATAAGAAATATTGTTCATGAATTAAATAGATCATTCAATAAATGAGGATCGGGTTGGACATGTAATGATGGGTGGGTCCAAAATTATATATCCTAGTAATGAATTGATGGGACTCGTGATACAACTAATTTGGAAATATTTATTGGGTTTTTTTCCTATAGTTTTAAATTTTCTTGGGACAAGTCCTTGATGGAATAGATATCATGATGTGTCAGATCATTAAGTCCAATATTAATATTTTCCTTAATTAATAATTAAGTTATTATTATCCATGATTTTTTTGCAATGATATTATCCATGGATGAATTTTTTGCTCAAGTTATTGATTAAATGCCATGTGTTTTCAGTTATTTATCTTTTCATATTGATTATGCTTTATCTAATCATGGTATTAAAATCTATTTATAAAATAGAATTTTTTTTTTAAAATTATTTACCTTTTTATGTTGATTTTTAATTATTTATTGATGATATCTTCTATTTTTCATCAACTTTACTATGATTTTTAGATCAGCCTTATTTCGTTTCCTTACCCCCATGATATAAATAAGGTACTATTGAATGAGTTTAAGGATGAAAAACTTATTACTTTAAATATGTTTTACTTCATGTTATAAAATGTAATGCAATAGTCAAGTGAATATCTAGTTTTTCAAGACTATTAAATTATTCAATCCTTTGGGATTCGGTCACTTGTATATATTACCAATGTAATAAAATCCACTAACTCAGGACAACTGGGGTTAGGATATTTACATTTATGGTTTCACCATTATACTTTGAGTAGTTTAGTTTTTTTGTTAAATATAACTTTATCTCTATAGTAAAATATCGTCAACAATTTATCCTCATAATAGTGATAATTATATAGTTATCCCACCTCTAAATTTAGTAGATGTAAGGGATTTGGTATGTTATTCCTTAATAGGTATATTTCTAAAATTTTCTGCACTTGAGTGTGGGTTGGTGGGAGTGCTAGTTGATAATCCATGACACCCATATAATCAAGAATCTCAAAAGGGATATTTTACAAGGGTCTTAGTTTACCCTTATTCCCAAATATTGTCACTCCCTTTCATAGATATTTGGTGAGGAACACTTTATCTCCAACCATAAACTCAAGGTCTTATCAATGACTATCATCGTAACTCTTATATTGTCTCTGATTATCCCTGATGTGATGTTGAATGGTCTTAACCTTTTGTACCATTTACTCAACCATTTTAGGTCTAAGAAACTTGTATTAACCAATTTCAACCTTGAATATAGGTGTTGTACTCTCTTCAAATAAAGACCTTCATATGGATCCATTTGGGTGATTTATTGAAAGCTATTATTTTATGAGAAGTCAACCATAGTAAGATGTTGATCTCATCCTCCATTGAAATACATCAAGAATGATCTCAATATTCCATCTAGTCTCTATATAGTCCACTCATATTAGCCACTAGTTTGGGAGTGATGATATATACTAAAGTTTAACATAGTGTTTAGAGCATGTTAGAGACTCTTCTGAAACTTGGAGGTACACATCATATCTTGGCCGGATATAAGATATAGTGATGTTCCACACAACCTCACCACTTGTATAATGTATATCCTTGAAAGTTGATTCATTTAGAAGACCTCTTGAATTGAAATGAATTGAGTAGTATTTATAATTCAGTTCACTATAGCTCTCATATAATTATTTCTTCTTGATGTATTCATAAGATCAGGGACAAAGTCCAAGATCATGTTTTGTTATTTTTATATTGGTATGGGTAAGGTTTGAATCATCCCCGTGTATTTTTTTCCTTTCAAACTTCACCTACCGACATACCAAGAATTTTGATGTATATTTCGCAATCTCCTTATTTTTATTGTCACACAAATAGTGCTCTCATAGATCACAATACATATTTATGCTCCCTTCGGGGATTTAGAAATGTCAAACTATGTGCATTATTCAACAACTCCTTTATATTATGATAAGAGGGTACACGTATTCGTAAATCAAATATTAAAAATACTTATTTATTAATTTTAAACATAGAATATTTCCCTATTTATTATATATTTGACCTTATTATATATTTCCACATCATATCTTTGATCATCCTTTATCATATATAGAAGGGTTGGTAGTGTAATCATTTGTGAAAGAAATGATGATATTACCTCTATTATGATTACAATGTCTATCCTTTTCAAGTATAATAAGATTAGATCCTTATTAATTCTCAATATTGATAAGGTTTCAAGATCCTTTATACTTAGAGAAAATTCTACATTATTTTTTATCTCAAGATAGTAGTGGATTATGAAGTCATAGTCCTTGATCAATTGTAACCATCTTCACTAGCATATATCAAACTCCTTCTGTGTGAATATATATTTGAGTCTCTTATAATCCATATAAATTTCATACTTCTCCCTAGGTAGATAATGCCTCTGGATTTTCAATATGAATATCATTGTATCCAACTCCATATCATGTGTTATATAGTTCTGTTCAGGGCCTTCCAACTGCCTTGAGGTGTAGGCTATCACTTATCATAATCCATTAATACACAGACCAATCCCTTCCTTAAATAATCTCTATAAACCATTAAAATTTCCCCACTTGATGGTGGTGTGAGTAATAGTGAATTGATAACCACTATTTCAATTCCATGAAGTGCTCTTCACATTCATCAGTCTGTAAAAACATTACCACCTTCCAAGACACCATAGTAACAGGGTTTGACAATCTAGATACGTTTCTCACAAATCATATGAAATGAAAAGATAGGCCAATAAAAATATGGATCTCTATTATATATGTTTATGAGTTACACTCATCACTTTCTTTTTTCCTATTATGGTTCACATATATCCCTTTTTTGGTGATAAAATTCCCTAATAATGATACTTTCTTCATCCAGAACTCACATTTATTGTAATTTTCATATAATTTCTCCTTTTGAAAATCCTTATCATAGTATTAAAATGATCATCATGCTCCTTATTTCTTATAGAGTAAATCATAATTCCATCTATAAAGACTTTATAATATTTTATGAGGTAATCTCTAAAGACTCTATTCATTAAATATATATGTATTGATGGATAATTAATGAGTCTGAAGGGAATCACCACGAACTCATAGTTTTTATACCCTATTCGAAATGTAGTCTTGGGAATATCTTCATTCTTAACCTTTAATTTGTTATATCCAAACTGATGTTCTACTATAGAGAAATATTATGCCCCATATGTTTGACTGAACAAGTTATCTATCCTTGGTAAGTGATACTTTTTTGGTGACTTTTTAGAGTTCATGATAATCAATGAATAAGTACATAAACCCATCCTTATTCTTGATTAATATGATTGTTTCACACTAATGGTGAGGCACTTAGGATTATGAAATAATATATCTATATTATCTTGTAACTATTTCTTCTGTTATTATAACTAAATGGAATATATTCTCTAGGAATCCTTGGATATAGGCAGAGATTGATGTATCTGTTCAATTGAGAACTCAACCTCTCAGATAATAGGAAGCCCAAGAAACTATTCAAGTAATATAGTAGTATAATCCATCAAAATGGGAATATATTTGATCTTTAATATATCTTTTTTATCAATCATTTCATATATATATTCTTTCTCATCAGTAAATAATATCCACACTAGAGAAGATTATTCCAAATGAGATTCGTCCTCCTCCTTAAAATTGTACATAATCATAGGATGACTTGGGATGTGAGGAGTGGTATCCCAATCCCAACAGTTGATGTTTTCTTAATAAAAGGATATACAATCCATTCCCAATATAGAATCAAACTCCAAAAAATGATGTAAGAAGGTATTTTATGGAAGGTTTAGTCCAAAATCATTGGTCGGGGAGGAATTATATACTTATGATAAAATACATTCCCTATTTTATGTTCTTAAAGATAACTCAACCCCTAGGTTTTGAGGTGGTGTTTTAATATTTATACTAAATATTAAATATATCAAAGAATATATATAACTAAAATGAAAAATCACATTTTCTATTCTTGAATGAATGAATGGTATACTTACCACCACATCATTGTCGTGGTATACCTATGCGTTATTGATAGCATATTCCCTTCCTTTCTCTCTAGGACTTAGAGTTGTTTTCATTGATTTTATATAATAACCCTTATCATATTGAATTGTATATCATAATAACCATTTTCCTAATATTTGAATCATTATACCATAAGATAAGTGTTTATTTGAACCTTATTTTTTCTTCTGCATTAGTGGAATTCTTCATTTCCCTTGAGTAATGATTTTCTTAATGCACTTATTTTACACATTTGAAAATTCTCTTGGTTAAAATTATATGATTTTTGGGATGCTTCTTCCCACACAATTGACATTCAGGATTTTGGGTTTTATTTCTTCCATATGGTTTATCAATTGATCCTCTTAAATTAAATTCTATTTTCTACTTTTTATCTCTGATCCCATGAGACCACAAAGAGTGACCAATCTCTATTTTGACCTTAAGGGAACATTTTACAATATCCTTATAGTTTTCATTCTCTATAATTATAAAGGATTTTTATATACTCACCTTTAATGAACTACAAAATTATTCCACCTTGATTTCAGTGTTCAAGATAAAGTCGAAGGCATATCATGCAAGCCTAGTGAAGTTTTCCTCATACATCCAAATTGAATCATCTTAATTTTATGAAAGTTTGAGTAAATCCCTCTCCATTTTAATATATAGAGTTTAGGGAAAATATTTATAGAAAAATATTTTCTTTAATATTTCCCATTTCATGGAATTGATATCATCTTTTGACTAAATGTTCTTAAACAATGTCCACTACTGATCGGATTCCTCTTGAAGGTGAAAAACATCCCACACATCTTTATATTTATTCGATCATTATAGGATAGATAATATCTTCTAAATAGAGTTATTCCACAATTTTTTTATTAAGAGATAAAAACATCCACTAATATAAGGATGCCTTTCTCACATAAATTACTCAACTACAACTTGTTCTTTCTTAGGATAAAGGGAATGTTCCACATGATTAGAGTTATGATTCAGATCCTGAGTTATCTAAGACAGTACTTCGATTAATTTCCAGAATCAATATACTATAAGGTTAGGAATATCATTATGGAAATCATCACAATTCCTATCACATTGGTTGTTGGCATGGTTCCTCTTATTTCCCATAATTAACTAATATAAAGGGAAAATTAGATGAGAAAACATTAACTAATCCAAATATAAAAAGGTAATCTATGAAAATAAAAGGAATGAATAATAAAATTAACTTATATCCTAGCTTATAAATATCTATGTCTCAATACAGGTTACCCATAGTAATATCTTTATTAGGTTTTTTTCCTAAAAAGTTATTCAAATTCGTCATAATGGTTCGTAAAGAGTTTGTAAATTTCCAAAGAATATCCCTCAAGAGTTTAAAACCAAGTTCATATTAAGGTTTAATTTTCAAGAAATAGGTGATGATTGTGTTAAATATCAATTTTCCATTTTCATGGTTATTACCCCTAGGTAAAAATTTTGTAGATCCATATCCAATTATACTATCCAGATAGGGATGTGATTATTCAGAAACCACTCACTCTATACATCACCAAAAATTATAGGATATTCCCATATAACAATATATTCCTAGGGTTCCCACTAATGTATTCTAGTAAAAATCATAAAAAAACTATATTATCCTCTGATTCCAACAATATAAAATCAAGCCTTTTACATAAATTATTACATGATTTTTGACATATATATCCTTTAAATATAGACCGAGGATCAAAAATCCTGGTGTATTTAGAATACTAGGTATTAAAACAACATCAAGAAGTTAAAATTAAATTAAATAATTTTAAACTCAATAATGATCTAATAAATCCCTTATATATCATAAAATTTAATAGGATAACCTAGGGAATACATAAAATAAATGGGTGAACTATAAATACTAGTAAGAAAATAAACATGATATCTAAGAATACCATGTGTATTAAATGGCATAACATGATATCATAAAAGAAAAGGGTCATTAATAATCACATGGGATAATATCATAAGAAAAAATTTATCATATTATCTTGGTAACATTGTAATTTTTAAGTAACATAAAACATGACATAAACATAATTCATGGCTAACTACCAAGACAACAACACATGGTGGAAAATGTCCCATAATGGATTAGGTTTACCCCCCAATCCCATGAATAATGTCTTATGATAAAAAAGCATTACCCAATTCTTGGTATCACTATCTGGGTGCACCCATCATAACATCTTCATGCTTATGTTTTCCATAAAATAAAAATAATCTTAAGGCATAAACATTTAAATACTTAATGAAAATGGGTTTCATTTGAAAAAAGAACTTATCACAATTATTACCCCAGTAAATTAAGGGGGAATAATATAGTTATATAAGTGATAGAAATATATAAATAAATTTTTAACATTACATAATATTATATATAGAGATAAATTGGGTTAGAGAGAGAGTGGTCATAACCCAAGGAAAAAAGGGTGGTTCAGAGAGATCCCTTACCTAGTGTTCAAGAATTTTTTTGCACTTTCACTTAAAATATTGAATAATCAAATTATATTCATTAATTAATTAATTTAGAACCATTTAAATATATATTTTATTTATTATTATTTTAATATGCCCATTTTTAATCATTTTGATCTGATATAATGTTTAATTTTATTATTCCGGGAGCATTTGTTTCGTGGTTCCAAGGTCAGACCACTCATGGATGATTATTGTAGTTCTTTTAAAATGGGACTAAAAACCCATATGTGAGAATAAATGGTATTAATCACCTTATATAAATTTAAATGGTCCAATTTGTCCATATATTTTCAAACATAGGGATTATTCTTTTACTAAAAACATTAAATTTATTCGGTTGATTCATTAACATAGATTTACCATCCATCATCAAGTAAATTCGTTTTAATTAAAAATATATATCTTAAAAAATTTAATAATATCAAATAATTTTTATTGTACTTATTATAATCATATTTAACATCTATAATATTTTTATAACCATATTTGAAGGCATAGTTGAAAAATGAAGTGTGTTGTTCCTAGAGTTAGGAAACAAACCATATTGTAAACAATGCTTTCATTTAAGAGACAAAAGAAGGGAGGGTATAAGATGATTATTACATTAACATAATAAATTTTAATAATATTTATAATACAAGATTCATTATTTCTTGTTGGATTAGGGGAAATATTAGAAGGTGGAAGAATAAAAAATTGAAAGGGGTAAATTGAGAATATCACCTCTTGATTATTGTCTCAATGAAATACTCATTAAGGCACCTTGAAATGGTGTTTGGGTGATATCAACAGAACTAGGAAATTTAAGGGAGGATTGGTAATAGAATTGGAGATAAATTTGGAGTTATCCAAGGCTTAGAATGTGTGAGTATAAGGGGTAGTATTTATAAGGTGGGGAGAGGGATTTATTAATATTATATTCATTGGTTTATTATTTTGGATCAACTCTAAAAATAGTATTGATTATTGTGACAATATATAGAAAATAGGGAATTTTATTTCTAAATATTATTTCTTTAAATCATCTATGACTCTAAAATTCATGTATTTAACTTATAATGTTAAATACCATATTTTATTGTATTTCATTGTTCACCCGAAATTCAACTGTTTTAGAAAATTACCCAAAATTCACCCAAAACATTTTTAAAAATGTACATTCCAAAAATAAAATCAATTTTTTGAATATAATTTTCAAAATATGATAAATTTTATTTTTAAATAAATTCATCATTTATTCAAAAAAAATACCAATTTTAATATTGTGATCGCTTTTATGACCCTTTGAAAAAACTACTTATGCTATTATAAAATTGTCCTGCCTTTATAATAAAACATAAAACTTATTTATAAATCAATTTTATAGAAATAAAATTTATTTTAAATTATAATATTGATTATAAAATTTCCATTAAAACATTTATGTTTTACATAAATACAAATACTTAATTTATCTTTATAAAAACATTTATTTAATTATAGAATTGTTTAAATATATCATACATTCATTTTATATGATTCTTAAATATTATTTACCACTTAACAAGGTGAGAATACTATTAGAATAGTCAATTTACTATTCCTAATAGTTGTATTACTATTCCAATAGTCATGTTACTATTCAAATAGTCAGATTTCTATTCCAAAGGATATATTTGTAACAGCCATATGGGTTACCTAATTCCTATAAATACCTTATATTTCATTAATTATTCATTCACTTATATTTCTCTCAAGATTATATATACTTTAAATTTCAAGGTGAATATTATATTACTAATATTTTGTCTCATTTTTATAGTTTTTTTCATGAGTGTGGTTATTTTAGGGGATCGAGCAGATACAATTTTTCTAATTGTTATTATCTTAATTTCAATTTTTTGTCCCTTTATAATACTTTTAATTATTATGTCTATATTTTATACAAATTTAATGTTCAAATTATTATAATAAAATTGTATTGCTTTCATTATATTTTATGTGTGCATTATATAATATTATATTACTAAATATAACAAAAATTTTTATTCAGGAGGAAATTACATTGATAAAATTCTAGGTTGTCACACTACATGGGAATCTCATTTCATGTGTAGAATTTATGACCAAGGATATAGTAAAGGGTAAGGTCCATGTGTTTGATGATTGAGTAAGAGTTTCATAATGTTTCAAGGTGATGATAGGTGGAGTATAGGTTATAGATTATTTATTTCATGCTACTCAGGTATTCCTTGTTTTAGTATATTGACCCACCATTTGTGGGATTTTTTATTTAGTTTGGATTGTATGGTTGATATGACACATTATTACTGAATTATTATTTTCCCTTGTTATTTTTATTAATATTTTTGTTGCTTCTATTGAATTCCCTCATGGTAGTCTGTTATTGTGGTCATAGTCTCACCATGATGCCTCTAATACCCCTCTGCTAGTCGATAGCCACTTACATATGCGGAGCTGCACATGAGGTCATATAGCACTCTAGCCTGAACCTAGTGATTTGGGACAGGTTTTACAAAATATTATCATAGGACTCACATATTTCCACACATGTTCCATATTTTTCCTTGATTTTGGACATAGTAGATAAGAGATAGGATGATTGGGACTCGATCTGGGGAATTGGGTTAGTGTCGGGCTAGTGTTGTATATTGGACCACTAATTTTCCTGAAAGTGGTATTAATATTATTTTTTCATTGTTACAATTGGTTTATTACATCATTATTAATTCACATGATGTTGGTATTATGATTTATGGGATTTTTGGTGCATTCATGTATCAGGAATAGGCATGTTGGTCCATATGTCACATGACTATTTAATGCATTATATAGAGTTCAATTAATTAAATGTTTTTTATAATTTATGATTATTCTTAATTGGTATATTATTTCTTAAATTTAATTATCCATGACTTATAATACTATTATTTTTAGTTATATATGGTTCTGACTAATTTCCATGTACTAGAGACTTAGCTTTGGCATTGGGTAGTGCTAAGGGGGTTGTATCTATTCTTTTTGGATCACCTTCTATGATGATTCTCATATATAATTTTCATTCAGTGTAGCTGTGGATTTTTTAATGGTATTATTATATGGGATGTCTGTGTTTTTCTAAGATCTAATTGTTACAATTTAAAAAAAACATCATCAAAAACATATTATGGGGCTTCTAAGGGACTGTGGTCAGAATGCCCTCATAGAGGAGTACCCCATTATACCACCTTATGTATAGGATGGTGTATTTGGTCACTCTCCCATAGCTTCCCTAGTAGTTTTTTCCATATAAAAGAACCAACCTAGACTCATTCATCTATTTCCTACTCTAATCAAAGGAACTCAACGGTCATACGTGAATTATGATCATGACTTCCAGTTCCAGTTGTAACACCCCGATATTTTATGAAAAATATTCCTTTTAATTTCATTAATGTCTTGTGTTGTACGCTACACCAAAAAGAGCTTTCACAACACGTATCCTTGAATTTCCTTTCATTACACGCAATCGTGACATTCCTTGATAGCGTGTGTAGTACGCAATACCGAGTTTCACTAAACAACGATATGCTATTAAAATATTATTAAAACTAGCCGTTATGAATAGTAATAACCAATTTTTTAAATTTTTTAAATTTTTTTTTCAAAATGGACTTCATTTTTGGATTCGGAATATTGAAATTAGCTTAGGGTGAAATTTTGGTAATTTTCGGATAACTTTCATATTTTGATGAATAGTGGAAATTACTAAATTTTAATTAAAAACAACTTTTTAAATCGAAATAATTAATAGTAATAAATTATTAATTTTATTGGTTTTAAAGTATAAATAGAATATATTTTTACCATTTAATATAATTTATGTCATTATCATTGATTTTACCTTGAATTCGTTGGTTAAATCAATTCAATCTTTTGCAATGTTTTAAAGAAAAACCCGTTTTCTTTCGACAACGGGATTAATTTTAATTTAATTTCTGAAACTTTTGTGTATTGAATTTGGAAAAATGGATTCCATATTTGGAATCAGTGAATCCAAATTATGTTAATAAGCTACTTTTTATTTTTGGGAATTATGAATAGTAACTACGGTAAATTTTATTTACCATAGTTAAAGGTAAATCGTGTAATTAAGGGTAAATATAATATTTTAAAATTACCCTAACAAATGTCAAAATCCTATTGGATGACTAAACGTCGACCCATATCACCTAAGGGTCTGATTATATTCATTTAATTAAATTTTTTCAATGAAAATAATTTAATTATTATTAAAACCAAAGAATGTGACAACATGTCACTTTCATAAAACTTATTAGTATAATAATTTTAATCTAGTGATAAACTTCATGAAACTTAAAACATGAATAGTCTCCAGAAATATAATACAATTATATACATCATAGGAATTTATTTAGAATTTTTAGGGATTAAATACTTATCATTTGTTATGACACAAAGATGATGCAGTAATTGACTTATTAATGAAATATTGACATAATTGATGTTATAAATGCCCAAATAAATGTAATTTGAGACTTTTTATGACTTACACTAATTTTATAGGTTAATATTACATGTTATTGTTGATTTAAGTAACTTGTTTTGAACTTATCATTCTGTTATGAATTTCATAAAAATCATGTACCAAATAGTGTCAAAATTGACATAAATTAGTTTTTAAAACAAGTATTATATTATTAATTGTTATTTTATTCCTAAAAATCTAAGGTTCGGCCAAATGACTTAGATACGATTATATATATTAATAATAAACAACTTAGGGTTCGTTTGGCTTGATATATTAAGTTTATTAACCATATAGTGTAAGAAAACAAAAAGACACGGTAAAAGTTAAATTATTTAACTTAGAGTTAAATCTAATTGATAAGGTTAAAATAACAACCTAAACTTGTCTAAATCCTATTGTATGAGATGATTTAGACCCATACCCACTTTAGCTTCGAAATAAGACCCTTTGGAACCATTATAAACCGAATTTGACCTTAATATAAAATAATATTTTGAGATTTTCCTAAGGTGCCCCTCTCCTCCCTTATAAAAGGGCACCTCCTACCTCTCCCCCTCACACCAATTTGAGCATTAAATCTAGGCCAAACCCTGCCAAAATCTCTTCTCCACTTCTCTAGTATCATCCTATAGGTCTTGGTCTTCTTCAAAGACCATCCTTAGTTCTTTAAGTGGAGGTTAAGTGAAGGCACGTCAAAAAGAGGTAAAATCCATTACCGATCTTTTTCAATTTCTTTCTTCTTCAACTTCTTCTTATTTAGTTGTTTCATGATAAAGTAATAACATAAGTATTTCTTATATACTGATATGTTATTATAAATATAAAACAACTCTAATTAACCTTCTATCCATCCTACGGAAAAAGGAAATCACCGCGCGTGCGTACGTACGGAATACCGTCTCCACGCCGTGGTGAAATCTATTTTCCGCCACCACCTTAATTGGATGGGTATAATGGTGTAATGAGTAACTATATATTATTATTATAAATTTATATTGATACTGAAATATTATACATACACTTCAACACAATTCCACGACCATGGGAACGATATCATCGCTCGTTCGTACGTACGGACTACCGTCTCCACGACACGATGAGATTCATTATCCATGTTAACCATTCCAGAATGATTATAAAGTATATATAATGAATAATAATAAAATATATGACATGGTAAATCTACTGGATTTATGTATATATATATTTCATCTACTTACTTCAATTCAAGACAACAAGGAAAGGAAAACAGCGTCCATGCGTACGTACGGACTACCGTCTCCATGAACGGTGTGTTTCATTTCATTTATCTATCTATTATATATATATATATACTGAATATATATGATATATAAATAATGTTTTATATTCTGGAAGTAAGTAAATCATTATATAAGTAACAATAATGTCACGAACAACAAGTCCAAACACCTACGATAAATGAAACGATTTTACCTAAAACGCTTCTTTAACATGGAATTTACAAAAGAACGGGTAATATAAAGTAATAAGTGAACCATATATGATATCATAACAATGAATATGATTCTGTAATAAGTTAATGACATTATTTAAATCATTACACAGGAGGTTTGGATATGTACAAAGCATATCAGACATAAGGTAAGGGAAATATCACAATCTCATTTTTATCCGAGATTGTTTATAATTTGGCATTTACTGGGGTGTATTTTATCATACACATCCATGTTTCCTCAATATGTAATATTATTTCCATCCACCTACAATTATTTAAATCCAATTTTACCCTTTGGTGAGTTTTTAGTAAAAGATATGAAAGGAATATTTTGTCGTTTTTCGTACGAGGTACTTTTTGACTTTTCCGACAAAAGTATGAGAATAATGTTTTTTTAACTTATACGACATGAATGGATTTTTAAAACATTATTTCAAAGAAGCTTCCTTTACAAGTTTTCAAGTTTATTTTTAATCAACTTCTTTTAGTTTAAAATTGTATGACATGTTAAGAAAGGAAAAGTGTTTTTGAAGTAGAATGGATATTTTCCTCAAGAATGAAGTTCAAGTGTTTTATCAAAATTATTTTCCATCTAAGATAATAAAGGGTTCTGTTTCTATCCCTATTATTACATGGATTTTATTATGTTGTGATGGAAATATTTTTATGAAATCTTTTATCTTATATGAATTGTTTTATGATGTCACGATGTTTAAAGATTCCCATTTTTATTACATGGGTTATGCAATGATGTATGATTTATGATTTTGTGGCACACATAAGAATGGTATCATTATGAGATGGGTGGGACCTATATCTCCCTCCAATGCATTGGGTAAAGATTTTATATCTCATGAGATAGACAAGGCTAGAATGGTAGGTTATACCGGTTCAGTGAAACAGGACTGGAACGAGGGTGACTCGGTTCAAAAAGGGACTCTGTCCACTAAGATAGTCTTGGCAATGAGTCTTGACTAACAAGAAAATATTCTCTATGATTATGTGTGTATTCCACAAAGTTTCATGTTTTAAGTTATGATTATTGTGATTACATTTCACTACCATGATTTATCCCATGTTATGAAATTATGATCTCTTTTGCAGGTTAAGATTTCCAAAAGTTATGTGCTTGTGTATACGATGAGATTTATATTTCTTTTGTTTACCCTTACTGAGCATTTGAGCTCACCCTTTTATGTTTTCTTTTCCCCGGTATATAAAGAAAGGTTTTAGGTAAAAAAAGGGAAGATCTATATGGGAGATATTGGAGATCTTTCACCACGATTAGAAGATTATGTTCCGAGTTTCCAAAGATACTAAACTATTACGATCCTTGTGTGTGTATTTTTTGTTATGTACTAAGTATTCTGAAAAAGTAATGTAATGTCCATGTACGTCAAGCTTCGGGTCTCTACAGTTGGTATCAGAGGAAAGTTTTAGTCAACCTTTGGAAACTAGGATACGAAAACGTTAGTGAGATCCCTAGAGATATTTCTAAGGTATGTCTAGGGATGTACCTAAGGATAAGTATACGTATAGGATATAGTCCTAGAACCATGGTAACGATATTAGATTAAACCAAAGATGTTAGATATTGAAGTTACTCTCCCTTTATTATGATTTTTGTCTCTCACACTATTCTTTTTGGGTTTTAGAAAATGGCTGGAAACAAGATGATCCACGATAATGGAGGATATGATGGACAATGGAATGATGAGAAACCAAATGAAATGGGATTTGGAAGTCCAAACATCATTATTATGCCGAATCAGCAATCTCATAATATGATCAATAAAGTAAAATTTGGTAAGTTTCCTGACTCAGCTAATAAGAGAAAGATGGAGTTTCATGATGGTCATAGAGGAAAGAAAGTTCAATTTCCCCTATGTAAATCATGTGGGAAGAGGCATCAAGGAGAATGTTTCAAAGGAACTGGAAGATGCTTTGGGTGTGGAAAAGGACACAAAGCCAGTATGTGCAAAGGAAAAGGATCAGTTAACACCAAGGATGAGGATAATGGTATTGCTACAACATCAACAATGGTTAAATGTTTTAAATGTGGAATGTACGGGCATTATGCAAACCAATGCACTAAGATAAAGTCTCATAAAGAGAATCAGTATGGTCGTATGGGTAGTATTTATGTTGATGATGATGAAGAGACTACAAATGATATGTGAGATGAAATAATTGTTGAAGTTCGTTCAATGGTTTAAGAATTTAGTGGAATGATTACATGTTTATCATGTGTAATGTTGTAGAAGTAATCTCATTGTACTATGGAATAAAGAGACATCTAAGGATTTTTACACTGTTGTCTTTCCTTGAGTTTTGAAAGTGTATGATTAATGGTACCAGTATCCATGAAAGATTATTCAGATACTTTTGGAATGTAGATGATGTGCACATAATTAAGGGATAAGGAGAAAATTAAATGTTTGATAGTATTCATGAGCTCATGACTGATATAAGGAGAATGTTATGTAATGGATTGAGTATGTAGAATTTTTGGATTTTGGTATGTGGAAAGAGTTAACTTTTGAAAGCATTCATGTTTTCACTAAGGTTTAATGGGTATTAATTTTTCAAGAGAATACATGATTAAGGTATTCACATGATTGGAATGTGACCAACAAGATATATGGGGGATAAATGATGGTATTCACATGCTTGGTTGATGACATTTCAAGTAATCATTTTCTTTATACTATGAGCTTGGACCGAAGTATTTTAGATAAGCCTAAATATTGGAATGGATTATGTTGGACATATGATAATTATTGCTTAAGGATAGAACTTTTTTCGATTTTATTGATGGGATGTTATAGTAATATAGCTTTAGAAAAAGGACAACCTGTAGGACGGGTGACAGCCCATCGCGTCGGACAAGGCTGTGGGAATCGAACCCACAACCGAAGTGCGACTGGCCTTTATCGCCTACCACTGACCTACAAAAAGTCCTTGTTTAGTAGAAACTGGTTTTATTTTATTAAGCGGTATGATATATGAAGTATAAGTTCATTTTTGGAACCATATACAATTAACCATAAGATGGACTTATAACTTTTGCTAACCTTTTGTTTGAAAGAGATGGAATGACCCATCATTCTATCACATGATCTACTAACACATCACGAATGACAAATTCAACTTCATTTCTTTAAGAGATGAAGTGGAAATTGTCCAAAGAACGACAAATGGTGAGACTATACCAAAATCACGAAAGTATTTCTTCTAATTCCAATTTCATCAACTTTAGGGAAACGATCTTGAAAACCAAAAATGTTGTCCTAGTGCTCTTATATCTGATTAATCAGATGGTACATTAGATCGTCACAAATTTATGGATTTGTGATTGTTGGCTTTTCCATAGCCATGTTCTCTACCACTCTCCATCAGAACATGATGGTTAGATTTTTCTTCCATATCCATATTTTCACCTATGTGGAAACCCAGTGATTAGTTTATTTGGGTAACCGTTACGTTTCATACTTTTATTTTTAAAGACTGGTTTTGGTATTCCTTTTTACGATGTGGGTTTATATTAAAGGAACTTTCTAATATTAAACCATTTATAACCCCGGCGAATTTCGAGGGCGAAATTCATTTTAAGGGGGGTAGAATGTAACACCCCGAGATTTTATGAAAAATATTCTTTTTAATTTCATTAATGTCTTGTGTTTTACGATACACCAAAAGGATCTTGCACAACACGTATCCTTGACTTGACTTTCATTACACGCAATCGTGACCTTCCTTGATAGCATGTGTAGTACGCAATACCGAGTTTCACTAAACAACGATATGCTATTAAAATATTATTAAAACTAGCCGTTATGAATAGTAATAACCACTTTTTGAAATTTTTTAAATTTTATTTTTCAAAATGGACTTCATTTTGGGATTCGGAATATCGAAATTAGCTTAGGGTGAAATTTTGGTAATTTTCGGATAACTTTCATATTTTGATGAATAGTGGAAATTACTAAATTTTAATTAAAAACAACTTTTTCAATCGAAATAATTAATAGTAATAAATTATTAATTTTAGTGGTTTTAAAGTATAAATAGAGTATATTTTTACCATTTAATATAATTTATGTCATTAACATTGATTTTACCTTGAATTCGTAGGTTAAATCAATTCAATCTTTTGCAATGTTTTAAAGAAAAACCCGTTTTCTTTCGACAATGAGATTAATTTTAATTTAATTTCTGAAACTTTTGTGTATTTAATTTGGAAAAATGGATTCCATATTTGGAATCAGTGAATCCAAATTATGTTAATAAGCTACTTTTTATTTTTGGGAATTATGAATAGTAACTACGGTAAATTTTATTTACCATAGTTAAAGGTAAATCGGGTAATTAAGGGTAAATATAATATGTTAAAATTACCCTATCAAATGTCAAAATCCTATTGGATGACTAAAATTCGACCCATATCACCTAATGGTCGTATTAGATTCATTTAATTAAATTTTTTCAATGAAAATAATTTAATTATTATTAAAACCAAAGAATGTGACAACATGTCACTTTCTTAAAACTTATTAGTATAATAATTTTAATCTAGTGATAAACTTCATGAAACTTCAAACATGAATAGTATCCAGAAATATAATACAATTATCTACATAATAGGAATTTATTTAGAATTTTTAGGGATTAAATACTTATCATTTATTATGACACAAAGATGATGCAGTAATTGACTTATTAATGAAATATTGACATAATTGATGTTATAAATGCCCAAATAAATGTAATTTGAGACTTTTTATGACTTAAAATAATTTTATAGGTTAATATGACATGTTATTGTTGATTTAAGTAACTTGGTTCGAATCTATCATTCTGTTATGAATTTCATAAAAATCATGTACCAAATAGTTTCAAAATTGACATAAATTAGTTTTTAAAACAAATATTATATTATTAATTGTTATTTTATTCCTAAAAATCTAAGGTTCGGCTAAATGACTTAGATAAGATTATATATATTAATAATAAACAATTTGGGGTTCGTTTGGCTTGATATAGTAAGTTTATTAACCATATAGTGTAAGAAAACAAAAAGACACGGTAAAAGTTAAATTATTTAACTTAGAGTTAAATCTAATTGATAAGGTTAAAATAACAACTTAAACTTGTATAAATCCTATTTTATGAGAGGCTTGCGACCCATCCCCACTTTATCTTCGAAATAATACCCTTTGGAACCATTATAAACCTAATTTGACCTTAATATAAAATAATATTTTGAGATTTTCCTAAGGTGCCCCTCTCCCCCCTTATAAAAGGGCACCTCCTCCCTCTCCCCCTCACACCAATTTGAGCATTAAATCTCGGCCAACCCCTGCCAAAATATCTTCTCCACTTCCCTAGTATAATCCTAGAGGTCTTGGTCTTCTTCAAAGACCATCCATAGTTCTTTAAGTGGAGGTTAAGTGAAGGCACGTCAAAAAGAGGTAATATCCATTACCGATCTTTTTCAATTTCTTTCTTCTTCAACTTCTTCTTCTTTAGTTGTTTCATGATAAAGTAATAACATAAGTATTTATTATATACTGATATGTTATTATAAATATGAAACAACTCTAATTAACCTTCTATCCATCCTACGGAAAAAGGAAATCACCGCGCGTGCGTACGTACAGAATACCGTCTCCACGCCGTGGTGAAATCTATTTTCCGCCACCACCTTAATTGGATGGGTATAATGGTGTAATTAGTAACTATATATGATTATTATGAAGTGATATTGATACTAAAATATTATACATACACTTCAACACAATTCCATGACCATGGGAACGATATCATCGCTCGTGCGTACGTACGGACTACCGTCTCCACGACACGATGAGATTCATTATCCATGTTAACCATTCCAGAATGATTATAAAGTTTATATAATGAATAATAATAAAATATATGACATGGTAAATCTACTGGATTTATGTATATATATATGTCATCTACTTACTTCAATTCAAGACAATAAGGAAAGGAAAACAACGTTCATGCGTACGTACGGACTACCGTCTCCATGAACGGTCTGTTTCATTTCATTTATCTATCTATTATATATATATATATATACTGAATATATATGATATATAAATCATGTTTTATATTCTGGAAGTAAGTAAATCATGATATATAAGTAACAATAATGTCAAGAACAACAAGTCCAAACACCTACGATAAATGAAACGATTTTACCCAAAACGCTTCTTTAACATGGAATTTACAAAAGAACGGGTAATATAAAGTAATAAGTGAACCATATATGATATCATAACAATGCATATGATTCTTTAATAAGTTAATGACATTATTTAAATCATTATACAGGAGGTTCGGATACGTACAAAGCATATCGGACATAAGGTAAGGGAAATATCACAATCTCATTTTTATCTGAGATTGTTTATACTTTGGCATTTACTGGGGTGTATTTTATCCTCCAAATCCATGTTTCCTCAATATGTAATATTATTTACATCCACATACAATTATTTAAATCCAATTTTACCCTTCGGTGAGTTTTTAGTAAAAGATATGAAAGGAATCTTTTGTCGTTTTTCGTACGAGGTACTTTTTGACTTTTCCGACAAAAGTATGAGAAGAATGTTTTTTTAACTTATACGGCATGAATGGATTTTTAAAACATTATTTCAAAGAAGCTTCCTTTACAAGTTTTCAAGTTTATTTTTAATCAACTTCTTTTAGTTTAAAATTGTATGACATGTTAAGAAAGGAAAAGTGTTTTTGAAGTAGAAAGGATATTTTCCTCAAGAATGAAGTTCAAGTGTTTTATCAAAATTATTTTCCATCTAAGATAATAAAGGGTTCTGTTTCTATCCCTATTATTACATGGATTTGATTGTGTTGTGATGGAAATATTTTTATGAAATCTTTTATCTTATATGAATTGTTTTATGATGTCACGATGTTTAAAGATTCCCATTTTTATTACATGGGTTATGCAATGATGTATGATTTATGATTTTGTGGCACACATAAGAATGGTATCATTATGAGATGAGTGGGACCTATATCTCCCTCCAATTCATTGGGTAAAGATTTTATATCTCATGAGATAGACAAGGCTAGAACGGTAGGTTATACCGGTTCAGTGAAACAGGACTGGAACGAGGGTGACTCGGTTCAGAAAGGGACTTTGTCCACTAAGATAGTCTTGGAAATGAGTCTTGACTAACAAGAAAAGACTCTCTATGATTATGTGTGTATGCCACAAAGTTTCATGTTTTAAGTTATGATTATTGTGATTACATTTCACTACCATGATTTATCCCATGTTATGAAATTATGATCTCTTTTGTAGGTTAAGATTTCCAAATGTTATGTGCTTGTGTATACGATGAGATTTATATTTCTTTTGTTTACCCTTACTGAGCATTTGAGCTCACCCTTTTATGTTTTATTTTCCCCAGGATATAAAGAAAGGTTTTAGGTAAAAAAAGGGAAGATCTTTATGGGAGATATTGGAGATCTTTCACCACGATTAGAAGATTACGTTCCGAGTTTCCAAAGACACTAAACTATTACGATCCTTGTGTGTGTATTTTTTTGTTATGTACTAAGTATTCCGCAAAAGTAATTTAATGTCCATGTACGTCAAGCTTCTGGTCTCTACACCAGTATCCCCTAAAATTCCAAGGTAATTGATTCCCCCAGGATTCTAAAGACTAGAGAGATATAATTTATAGGATATTTGACTTTATGAAGATTTTGGATGATTATAAGGCTAAACTGGTTGTTTCTATATTCCAGATACAATCTAAGAGGTAGTGGGGTATTATTAATCAGGAAAGAATACATGAATGAATGCCCGATAAAACCTTCATTGACCTTTTATTTTATGAATTCTTCCTTGATATGTTGATTATGGATTATGTCCAGGAGTTCATGGAGCTTTAGCGAGTGTCAATATCAATATCTACTTAATCTTTATGATTTATTGAACTGGTTCATTTTATTCCTTTTTTGGTTGGGAATGAGTTCTATAAGGATAGTATGTTTGATAATGGTCTACAACCTGAGTTGAAATGTTATGTTAAAATTTATATTTGACATACTATTCTATGGTGCTTCAAAAATTATTAACCATTGAGAAAGGATTAGAGTAAGATAAAGTTTTAAGTCTTCTTTTAGCTTGCCAGGGACCTATTGGTGGACTTTCCAGTGCTGCCTCAGCTTTCTACTCTAGAAATAAGAATAGGAAATACGAGGACATTTTTTAGGGTGGTAGATAATAGTTAGAGTATAGAGAATGTTTCTTCCACTTCCTTTGGGGGATATTGTTTTTTAGGTGAAACCATTTTCTATGGAAGGTTCACTATCTCAATTACTTTTCTAACCCTCCTAATAATTTTCATTTGTGTGGAAACGTAGGTTATCTTAAGTGGTTTTCATTCATGTACTAATTTTCCTTTAATAATAACTTTTATGGACCCTAAATAATAAAAAATTTGGTATCCCGATAATTGTCAAAAAGGGTTAACACGGGTTAAAAAAGAGTGATATGGGTAAAAAAAATATCTAAGCTAGTCCAAATTTTATTTTAAGAAACTATTTAAACCCATCCTCGTCCTATATTCCAATAATATAATTTTGGATCCTTTTCCATGAAGATAAATTTATATTGATTTAATATTTAATGAAATTCCAAAAGTGTCTCCCCCTCACTTATAAAAGGGAACCTCCAATCCTATTTTCATCACATTTAAAAAGTATTTTTATTTAGGCATTAACTACTCAAATAGCTTCATTACTTCTCTTTCCACATACTAGAGTCCTTTGATTTATTAGAAAACAATCCTAGGGAGGATTTTGGTGTAAACCTAAAGAGGTTTTCTGAAGAAGAGGTATTGTTCATAATATAGAGTTTTTCTTATTTCATTTTACAAATCATTAAAATATTGTTCAAAAATTATGATATCATAACATCAGTATCATACATATAATTATTTTTTATTATTTTTATGTAATAACCTACATCCACATCCTCTTCCATCAAATGAAAAATTAAACCAGCGTTCATGGTTATGACGGACTAAAGCTTCGTGAACTAATGTAATTTGTTTTCCATCATCTCCTATCACAGATGTTTATGATAATATATTTAATGTTATATATGAAATTAATGACATATTTATAATTTTTAAAATTTAATATATCATATTTTTTCTTAAATTTCTATTTATTGAAAGATAATAATATTGTTCTTGTGTACTTGTGGATTTCCACCTCCCCAAAGTGATGTGATTAGTTTTACTTTATCAAGTCACAAAGATGGTATATATATATATATGTATTTAAAGAAATAACATGAAATATATGATTTAATTGTAATTCGGTAAAGATAAAATAACGCTTAACTTATTTCCATCATGATTTTTGAAAAATTGAAACATTACTCATGCGTACGTACAACCTACCTTCACCATGATTGTAACATAGTTAATTTTCCATAACCGTATTTCATGGTTAGTTTTAAATTAATAATATATTTATAAAATGATATGTATTTTATGATTATTATTATATAGATAATTAAATAATAATCTCTTTGACCTTATTTAAATTACCAAAGTGATTTCGGACACATGAGTTGAATATTGTCAAAACATCCAACATGAACCTAACTAATTAACTAATTGAAATTAAAATTATAATAAATTAAATTAAATGAATATAAAACTTGAAAAAAAATATTTATAAATTAAAAAAATAACATTAGTTTATTATTTTGGAATATAAATAACGCACATAAAGAGTTTGACTCAAGGAAAGGGATCTCTCTAATCCACCCTTTTCTTCAGGTTATGAAAATTCTCTCTGGATTTCACTTTTTATCCATATTTAATGTTATGGAGTGAATCTAAATTCGATAAATATTTCTCTCACATAAATTGCTTTATTATTATCCATTCTTTTTATGAGTTAATACTTTCCTTATTATCATTTCTCTAATGCCTTATTTTAGAAATCTCTTTTGATTGTGATCTAAGGAATGATTATGAAACTCATTCTGTTTTCATGGGTAATTCTTATTTTTGTTCCTTGTGATTGATTTAATTTTTGTGGAACACATAATCATGAACATTTTATTATATTTACAACCAAATATCACCCTAAATAATTAGGTAATGAATTTAATTCATTAGACATTGTGTATGGGATTAGCGAGTAAAGAAAATACACTATAGGACTTTGTTCCCCATGTGATGTTGTCTTAGCAGTTTTCATTGATATATAATAATTTCATGTTTTCTGCTTCTACCAAATTTCATATTTTTACATTATTTTGGGATACCATTTTTTTAGTTTATGGTCCTATGTGATTACTCATGAGCCTTATCTTTTATAACATTATGTTATACCTTTGACTCACACGTTATTTTTCTTTATCAGGTTTATTCACTTGCCACGATTTTTAGATCAACCCTTTTTTATCTATTCCCCAAGTTATTAAATCTAGTTTTAAGAGACAAAACTGATTTAGGATCTCATTATGGAGATTAAAATAAAGACGCACTATTTTCATTTTGACTTTTTACGTACCTAGTCTTACAAACACACTATGCCTTTTCAATCCTTATTTTGTGTTACTAGGTATTTCTTTTAAAAATAATGTAATAATATGTTTAAATGTTATTGGGTCACTATAATTATGATTTCCTTCTAGAATATTTCTATGGGTTACCTATGGATAGTGTAATTGAGTTTGAAATGGAATCAGTTCCCCATGTATATTATATATATATCCATACCATATAGAACCTATTGAGTTGAAAGAGATTATGGTATAAAAAGAGTATCTAGAAGTGGGAGGATTTATCAGAATAATCATTTATCCTTGTTGTAATCTATTTTTATTGTCTATGAAGGATGATGATAGACTCTGATAGTGTGTATACTATAATAATTTAAATCTAATTACTGTAAATAACAGATACCAATTTCCATGGATTGATGACATGTTTTATCAGTTAAAGGTAGTGAAGTTTTTCTAATAGATTAATAGGAGGTATGACTACCATAATATTCTATGAAGGGTGTAACCTATATCAAAGATAACATTTAAGAGAAGATATTATTTTTATGAGTTTCTTGTTATACCTTTTGGTCAAATGAATTCTCTAATGGTGTTAATAATCCTCAAGAATAAGATCATTCGCCTATATTTGGACTCCATAATTGTGTTCATATATGAAATCTTGATATATTAAATGAAATCAGTGTTACATGACAAAAATATTTATACTTTATTAAGTACACTTTGAGAGGGACAAATTTATTAAAGGCTCTCTAAATTTCACTTCTATATCCATGAGTTCAATTTCCAAGGACATGTTATTTATGAGGCCAAAATTTCTATTGATTCAAAGAAGGAAGAGGATTCTATGTATTGGTAATGGTAAAGGAACGTGTTAAATATTAGAAGTTTTAATAGACTAGCTAGGCACCATAGGTAGTTCATTTAAAACTTTTCCCATCTGGAAGTGCATATGAATATTCTTACCAATAAGGAAGATAAGATTGACTATACAAATCATTGTGAAGAAGGATACCTTAAACTAAAGGGGATATTGACATTAGATTTTATCATGATTTATCCTAAACCTAGAGTTGGTTACACAGTGTATTTTTATGCTTATGGGGTTGTCTTGGGATATTTTTTGTTATAGAATGATTAGGTAGTTTCTTACAGGTCATTCCCGTTATGACTGCATGAATAAAGCTACCCTAATTATGACCTGGAGCCTGTTGTTTTGGTTCATGAATTAATTTGTTTGTGATATTACCCTTTATTTAGAGATATATTGTACATATTGGCTACAATATTTTTTAATACATCTTCTCCCAGTATGAATTGAATATTTATCAGAGGTGTTGAGTAGAGTACCAGTAGATATTCAATATCAAAATAGTTTACGCTCCCATAAAAGGGAATATTTTCACAAATTCTCATAGCAGGAAGACACAAGATATTTGAGAGAGAATGTTGTGAGAATAGTGTAATCTAATGGACTTTATGGAAAATTGATAGTGGGGAATGACTTAATATTAGTGATATATGTCATGTGAACCCTTAGTGATCACGAACTCATTGGTGGAACATTTAAAGGATAGTCAACAGGGTGATCCAGACATTCTCATGATGTGTTAAAGGTTGTTGATAGATTCCACTATTCCCAGATGAGCCTTGGATATATGTTTTGTTTTATTTTCATGGAAGAGTTTTGGTTGCTTATTATATTGTAGAATAACTAATGAGGAATTTTCATGCTTCTTATTTAGTATTTTACCTAGGGTCACCCAAGATGTATCTTGATATCATATGATAGTTATGGTATCCCTTCATGAATGTGGAAATTACAAGTTATGTCCCTCACTACATAACCTATTAGAGGGTCAATGTATAGCATCAATGACTAGGAGAGTTACTTCAACCACTTTTTATGCTTTTTGGGTGAGGGGAGAGGTAAAAATGGAATTCATGAAAAGGTTTCCCATGACCCCAAGGATTTGTGATATTATTTTTTCTATAGTTTATTGAATGACCAAAGTATCAAATTTCTTTCTGATTTAGAGACTCATTTAGTGGATGAGCATGGAATGATCGATGTTTAAGAGAGAATGTGGATGCGTGGAGTTCATTCTAGTATGTTATCAAATAAGGTTGTACACCATTTTTTGGAATGGATTTTATAAATCCTAGGGTACTCAGTTGAAGCCGAGTATGGCTTATCATCGATAGACTAATTGGAAGTCAAAATGAATGATTTAGACATTAGACGATATAATTTGGGAATGTGTTCTAGATTTCAGTGGAGTGTGGGATGAAAATTTATTCTTGATGAAATTTTATTATAAAAATACCTTCCAGACATCCATTGAGATGGCTCTTTATTAGGATATTTATGGTTGGTAATTTCTTTCACCGCTATATTTTCATAAGGTATTACTAATCAAAGTATATTGTGATCATATATTGACTAATTGAGATGACCTTGGAAGTTCATTGTGGGAAATAATTTTTTTAAAAAATATCCCATGGGTTAGTATATTGATTACAATGGAGGTAAGACAAATTTGTATCTTAGATATTTGGATCATTGGAGATCATTGAACACATTGGAGTGGTGGACTATCAATTGGACCTTCCTCCATGATATCAAGGTATGCATTATGTGTTACATGTTTCTTATCATTATAATTAACGGCCTCATCCTCCAAATGTGATCACCTATAAGTACATTGATTTGTAACTAGATGCATCATATGTGGAATGACCAAGTTGGATTGTGGTCAAAGCGAGAAAGTGTTATGAGAGAAGATATTGTTGATTCAAATGACCAATTTCTAATATCACATTTGAAAATTACAATCCACACTTAAAATGATTATATTTCTAATAACTAATTTTACCAAAGTACGAAGTTTTTATAGGAAGGTTATAATTTTTTAGAGATGGACAAATCCAATTATATCACATGGACATATACTTATTATATTATATGGATGCATACAAAGTACATTGTATGGGAATATATAGATTCTATAAGATGGAAGGATTGAAAATTCAATTGGACAAAGTTTTAAAAACAATATCTGATGGAGTTATATAAATTCTACCTAATAGATACTATAATGTAGAGATGTAAAAATTCTACAAGATGGATATTTTCTAAGTCTACTATATGGAGACATACAAATGCATATTATATTAATACTTATCTTTTATACTAGACAAAATTATCAAAAATAATTTTAATGATGATACACCTCATTTATATTATAGAAATTAATTATATAGTAAAAGATATAGATTATATGTCTATTACCATTTAAACTAATCTTGAGAAGTTTGGAATCTTTCCATAATTTTTTTATCAATAAATAGGACCATAACCTTGATGAGATGAATCAGCTGAAAATCTATGATCTAAAGTCACTGTTGAAGTTTTTAAATGAATTATTACTAAGTTTTATTTCATTTTAATCTTTAGAGAGTTTACTTAAAGCAGACATTATTGAGGATTTCTTTATAAACACTTTAATGTTTTTTTTAATTATTTTTTATCCGGTCATGTGATCGAGGGTTCTCATGGATAGAGAGACTAAAGTTTTATCTAGTCATGTGATTAAGGGATCCTAGGGATATGGATATGGATATTTATCTGATCAAGTAGATCAAGGGCTTCTATGGAGTTGTAAGATAGACCTTTCTGTAGGTTTGTAATTAGGTTGACCTGAATTCAGGTTCACAGACTTCCTTATCACTTCAGGAGAAAGTGAATACCTTTTTAATAAAGATTTTATAAGTGTTTATTGTTCTTTTATTAAAGTTTTTTTACTTTATTATCATTTTTTCTAAATGATTTATTTTTATACAATTAATTTTGTCTGAATTTTATACTATGTAGTATTAAATTTCTTATCCAATCTTATAATGTATATTGGAACAACTCTTTATTTAATATAATTTCTTCAAAAAAGTGTTGTGAAAATTATATGTTTTATTTTTTATAAATTAAATTCACCCCAATATTCTAGTACTTTTAATACACTTAAAATATTATATTTGGTATCACAGGAGGTCTTTAAATATTTGTGAATATATTAACCATGTTTGTAGATAATATTAGTTTATTTTTTGATGGTAGGTTTTTTTGGGGACTTTATAAAATTTTAATCATTTTATACCACCAATTGTTTATAGTGATGAATATGAATATTAGATTGGTTGAATAAAGACTTTTTTTTACAAACACTAGTGTTCATAATATTTTCATCATGAACTTATTTTACAAAATATTATCAATATAATTACCAAGAAATTGGAATCTAAGAGAATACAAATAGATGATACTAAGTATCTAAAAAATCTATGTATGGATGATCATATTGGAACTCTCATGTAGTAAGAGAGTAGATAAAAAAGATATATTTTTAAAGAAAACAAAAATAAGGGAGTTTATTTTGCTTCAACTTCTATAACTATAGCTAAGAAAACAAAGATTATAGAAAATGTTCATAAGTCCTAAAAGTCTAATAAGAAATTCAAAGTTGAATCAAATTATAGATATTTATAGAAAATTAAAAAATGATTTTTCTCATCTAGGAAAGGGAATGAATAAAATATTTGGGAAGAATTTTTTTTATGTATAAAATGAATCTGATGGATATAAGTGAGAATAAGGATACTTCAGATTTTATTTGTTATGAATATAAGGGACAAGGACACATCAGACCTGATTATCTATGGATGAAGGAAGAAATAAAAATTCTTAAAGAAGTTTTATAAAGGTAAAGGAAATAATAATTTAAATTATTCAGATACTTTGGGTACTTGTTGTAGTGATTTATATACAAAATTGGTTTTAGATGATAGCCATGATGATCATAATTTTTCAGAATTTTATACTGGAATTCCTAAAAAAAATTATTCTATATAGAAAATATATCTGTTAAATCTTATAAAAATGTAACTCAAACTACTAATTACTCTTATTTTTATGATGAATAAATTTCAACTTACTTGGAATAAGAAAATATTATTACATCAAATGATGAGGATATCATACCTATTTTTCAAGAAATTACTAGATATGTTACTTTTCTAGAACAAATTAATTTTAAAATTATTAAAGACTATGATTTTTCTAAATAAAATCATTCATCCAGCAAACAACCCTATAGCCTTCAATTTTTTATTATTTTGATAAAACCCCCTTTAAAGGTATGAACGGGGAAACCAACACAAACATCATAGACATAAGACAACTCACACCCGTAGGACGAAAAAGTAAAACCAGACTAAAAACATGGAGTTACCCCTCCCCATAATATAACATGATGAAGTTCTTCACTATTACAAGGCAGTTTGGAAAGCAAGTGTCTTGTGTCAAATCATAGGCCCGATCTGATGGAAAATGTCATACCCTCTCAAATAACCAAATCCGTAAAGCTCTGTAAAGATGAATCTCCAGCTCTTAGTCCTCCTTTGAAGCATGTTTCGTGTAGTCAATTCAGGAAACACTTACTTCCCACCATCAGGCTCAAACCATTCATGAAAATCAACATACACAACTTGAAACACCATCAAACCCATCAAATCCCTTTCACCACATGAGGTCCAGAATCGATACCCTGTGCCAGGGATCATTCACTAGTCATCGAAACCTTCTCCTGAAGGTAGCCCTATCACCATCTATAGCTTCCCCAACCATTTCAGGAAGTCCATATCACATTACAAGATGCCGGAGATAGCAGGGAGGAGATAGGGAGTCTTCAGTGACATCGGTGCCGCAAAAAAACCAACATCATACCATCAAAACAAAATAAAAACTTGTAGGAACACTGGAAACTAGGTCCTACCCCTATGACCACCAGATCTATGCAAACTTGCACTAAAAAAATTCCATAAATGTGCCTAACCACGCTAGACTGAACTGAGGATCTACTACTCCACTTCGACGCCACAAGTTCTGAGCTGTGTCGATCTGAGAAACAGAGGTTTGACAATGCCAAAGAATGATCCACGTCGAACTGAGTGAGAAGATGGTGTTTCTCCAGGTCGTGACTCACCGAGAAAGGTTGAAGACCCTCGAACCGAGAAGGAACCTCACCTCCCAAACCATGCAGGATCCCCATCGTGTCGTGTTGTTTCCAAGCCACACCTAAATCGAGACTCCAGAGGAAGCTGACACGAACCGATCCCAGTCATAGGGGGAAGGGGAAGCAACGCTGGGAAAAACCCAAGTCTCCACATGGAGGGGGGGAGATGCCACTTTGAGGCTCCTTTATGAATAAAATCATTCTAAATCTAATTCAAAAATTTCTAAACATTCATTAGATATTTATAATATTTTATCATATTTAGAGATAAAATATAATTCTAGCTCAACTAATGATTATGAGAATTTGGTTTTAAAACTTAATCTTGAAATATTTAGTCTGAAAAACAATTATAAAATATTAATTCTCAAAAGAAAAAAAATTATAATCTCTACTAGCTATTTATATCTCATATAAATACTTATGGAATTGGTTTTATATTTTGGAAAACTAATTTCGAGTCAATTTATTTTTTCCAAAAAATACACCCTTTTGTATGAAATTTTTAAAAGTAGTAAATTGGAAAAAAATTATTTAAATGGAGTTCATTCATTTAGTTTTCATTGATCTTATATTTCTAATGAATTGGTTTTTATACAAAATAATAGAGTTAGATATATGTGGATTCTAAATGTCCTATTTTTTAAAAATTATGGACCCAATAAATTCTGGGTACCAAAATCATAATATTTTTATTTTAGGTAAAAATGGTGTTTCCAAATAGAATAATTATGTGTCATATGGATATTGGTTTCTAAAGGCATATGATTGGAAAAAAAATTATTCCATAATATTATAAAGAAAAAAGGTATAAATCTTACTTATGATAGAATTACTTGAAGACAAATATATAGAACCAGTAAAAATTAAATTCCTCTATAAAACATTAATTTATAATGTTTAACATGTTTTAGGACTTAAGAATGATCTAAATAACATAATTTAATTATGTGATGAATGTGATATTATGAACTTCAGTAATGATAAATTTACTATTCAAATATTAGATGGTAAATTTATTCATTTTACTAAGAGGAATGATAATGATTACTCCTTAAATATAGAAGGTATTGAAAACCAAGATCTAGTGGGAGTGTTAGTTGATAATCCATGACACCCATATAATCAATAATCTCAAAAGGGATATTGTACAAGGGACTTAGTTTACCCTTATTCCCAAATATCATCACTCTCTTTCATAGATATTTGTTGAGGAACACTTTATCGCTAACCATAAACTCAAGGTCTTATCAATGACTATCATCATAACACTTATATTGTCTCTGATCATCCCTGATGTGATGTTTAATGGTCTTAACCTTTTATACCGTTTCCTCAACCATTTTAGTTCTAAGAAACTTGTATTAACCAATTTAATCCTTGAATATAGGTGTTGTACTCTCTTCCAATAATGTCCTTCATATGGATCCATTTGGATGATTTTTTGAAAGTTATTATTTTATGATAAATCGGCCAGAGTAAGATGTTGATCTCATCCTCCTTTGAAATCCATCAAGCATGATCTAAATATTCCATCTAGTATCTAGATAGTCCACTCATATTAGCCACCAGTTTGGGGGTGATAATATATACTAAAGTTTAACAGAGTTTTTAGAGAATGTTAGAGACTCTTCTGAAACATGGAGGTACATATCATATATTGGCCGGATACAATAGATAGTGATGTTCCATACAACCTCACAACTTGTATAATGTATATCCTTGCATGTTGATCCATTGAGAATACCTCTTGAATTACAATGAATTGATTAGTATTTATAATTCACTTCACTATAGATCTCATATAATTATTTCCTCTTGTTGTATTTAGAAGATCAGAGACAAATTCCAAGATCATGTTTTCTTATTTCTATATTGGTATGGGTAAGGTTTGAATCATCCCCTAGTATTTGTTTCCTTTCAAACTTCACCTACTAACATACCAGAAATTTTGATGTATATTTCGCAATCTCCTTCTTTGTATTGTCACACCAATAGTGCTCTCATAGATCACATTACATATGTATGCTCTCTTCAGGGATGGAGAAGGTAAAACTATGTGCATCATTCAACAAATCCTTTATATTATGATAAGATGGTACACGTATTCATGAATCAATTATTAAAACTCCTTATTTATCAATTTTAAACTTATAGTATTTTCCTATTTATTATATATTTGACCTTATTATATATTTCCACATCATATCTTTGATCATCCTCTATCATCTATTGAAGGGTTTTTAGTGCAATCATTTGTGAAATAAATGATTATATTACCTCTATTATGATTACAATGTCTATCCTTTTCAAGTATAATAAGATTGGATCCTTATTAATTCTCAATATTGATAAGGTTTCAAGATCCTTTCTACTTAGAGAATTTTCTACATTATTTTTTATCCCAAGATGGTAGGGGATTATAAAGTCATAGTCCTTGATCTGTTGTAACCATCTTCACTATCATATATCAAACTCTTTATGTGTGAATATATATTTGAGTCTCTTATAATCCATATAAATTTCACACTTCTCTCCATGGAGATAATGCGTCTAGATTTTCAATATGAATATCATTGTATCTAACTCCTTATCATGTGTTATATAGTTCTTCTCATAGCCTTCCAACTACCTTGAGGTGCAGGCTATCACTTATCATACTCCATTAATACACATACCAAGCCATTCCTTAAAGAATCTTTATAAAGCATTGAAATTTCCCCACTTGAGGGTTGTGTGAGTAACAGTGAATTGATAACCACTTTTTCAATTCCATGAAGTTCTCTTCACATTCATCAATCTATAAAAATATTACCCCCTTCCAAGATACCTTAGTAAGAAGGTTTGACAATCTAGATAAGTTTCTCACAAATAATTTTCAATGCAAAGCTAGGCTAAGGAAAATATGGATCTCCATTATAGATGTTGATCAGTTACACTCATCACTTTCTTTTTTCTTGTAATGGTTCATAAATATCTCTTTTCTGGTGATAACATCCCCTACGAATGATACTTTCTTCATCCAAAACTCAAATTTATTGTAATTTTATTATAAGTTATCCTTTTGAAAACCCTTAGAATAGTATTAAAACGATCTTCATGCTCCTTATTTATTATAGAGTAAATCATAATTCCATCTATAAAGACTTTAGAATATTTTTTGAGGTATTCTCTAAAGACTATATTCATTAAATCCATATATATTGATGAAGAATTAATGAGTCTGAAGGGAATCACCATGAACTCATAGTGTTTTTACCCTATTCAAAATGTATTCTTGGGAATATCTTCATTATTAACCTTTAATTAGTGATATCCAAACTAATGTTCCACTATAGAGAAATACTATGCCCCATATGTTTGACTAAACAAGTTATCTATCCATGGTAGGTGATACATTTTGGTGAGTTTTTAGAGTTCATGATAATTAATGAAGAAGTACATTAACCCATACTTATTCTTGATTAATATGATTTGTGCACACTAATGGTGAAGCACTTAGGATTATGAAATAATTAATCTATATTATCTTGTAACTATTTCTTCTGTTATTATTACTAAATGGTTTACATTCTCTAGGAATCCTTGGATATAGGCATAGATTGATGTATATGTTCAATTGATAACTCAACCTCTCAGATTGTAGAAAGCCCAAGAAACTATTCAAGTAATATAGTAGTATAATCCATCAAAATGGGAATCTCTTTGAGCTTTAATATATCTTTTTTATCAATCATTTAAGATAGATATTCTTTCCCATTAGTAAATAATATCCACACTAGAGAAGATGATTCCAAATGATATTCATCCTCCTCCTTACACTTGTACAGAATTAGAGGATGACTTAGGATGTGAGTAGTGGTATCCCAATCCCAACAGTTGATGTTTTCTTAATAAAAGGATATCCAATCTATTCCCAATATAGAATAAAACTTTACAAAATGATTTAAGAAAGTATTTTATGGACGGTTTAGTCCAAAATAATTGGTCTGGGAGGCATTATATACTTATGATAAAATACTTTCCCTATTTTATGTTCTCAAAGATAACTAAACCCTTAGTTTTTTAGGTGGTGTTTTAATATTTATACTAAACATTAATGATATCAAAGAATATATATAACTAAAATGAAAAATCACATTTTCTATTCTAGAATGAATAAACTGTATACTTACCACCACATCATTGTGTCGGTCCACCTATGCTGTATTGATATCATATTCCCTTCCTTTCTCTCTAAGACTTAGAGTTGTTTTCATTGACTATATCTAATAACCCTTATCATATTGAATTGTATATCATAATGACCATTTTCCTGATATTGGAATCATTATACCATAAGATGAGTGTAGATTTGAACCTTCTTTTCTTCTTCTGCATTAGTGGAATTATTCATTTCCCTTTAGTAATGATTATCTTGATGCCCCTCTTTTACACATTTGAACATTATCTTGGTTCAAATTATATGATTTTTGGGATGACTCTTCCCACACCTTTGACATTCAGGATTTTGGGTTTTCTTTCTTCCATGGGATTTATTGATTGATCCTCTTAAATTAAATTCTCTTTTATACTTTTTATCTCTGATCCCATGAGACTACTAAGAGTCACAAATATCTATTTTGACCTTAAGGGAACATTTTACAATAGCCTTATAGTTTTCACACTCTATAATTACAAAGGATTTTTATATACTCAACTTTAATGAACTACAAAATTATTCCACCTTGATTTCAATGTTTATGATAAAGTAAAAGGAATATCATGCAAGCCTAGTGAAGTTTTCCTCATACATCGCAATTGACCCATATTACTTTTATGACAGTTTGAGTAACTCTCTCTCAATTTTAATATATAGAGTTTAGGGAAAATATTTATAGAAAAATATTTTCTTTAATATTTAACATTTCATGGAATTGATATCATCTTTTGAAAAAATGTTCTTAAACAATGTCCACCGCTGATCGGATTCCACTTGAAGGTGAAAAACATCCCACACATCTTTATATTGATTCGATCATTATAGGATAGATAATATCTTCTCAATAGATTTATTCCACTATTTTGATATTAAGAGATAAAAACATCCACTAAAGTAAGGATACCTTTCTCACATAAAGTACTCAACTACAAATTTTTCTTTCATAGGATAAAGGAGAATGTTCCACATCACTCGGGTTATTATTCAGTGCATGAGTTATCTAAGACAGTTCTTCCATGAATTTCAAAAATCCATATACTATAAGGTTAGGAATATAATTATGGAAATCATCACATTGCCTATCACATTGGTTGTGAGCATGTTTCCTCTTATTTCCCATCAATAACAAAAATAAACAAAAAATTAGTTGAGAATACATTAACTAATCCAAATATAAAAAGATAAATTATGAAAATAAAAGGAATGACTAATAAAAAAAATGTATATACTAGCTTATAAGTCTCTATGTTTCAATACAGGTTACCCATAGTAATATCTTTATTAGGTTTTTTAGCCTAAAAAATCATTCAAATATGTCATAATGGTTCGTAAAGAGTTTATAAATTTCCAAAGCATATCCCTCAAGAGTGTAAAACCAAGTTTATATTAAGGTTTAATTTTCAAGAACTAGGTGATGATTGTGTTAAATATCAATGTTCCATTTTCATGGTTATCACCCCTAGGTAAAAATTTGGTAGATCCATAACCAATTATAGTATTCAGATAGGGATGTGATTATTCAGAAACCACTCACTCTATACATCACCAAAATTATAGGATATACCCATATAACTATATATATTCCCAGGGTTCCCACTAATGTATTATAGTACTAATCCTAAAAAAACTCTATTATCCTTTTATGAAAACTATATCAAATCAAGTCTTTTACATAAATTATTACATGATTTTTAACATAAATATCCATTAAATATAGACCAAGGATCAAAAATCCTGGTGTATTTAGAATACTAGGTATAAAAACAACATCAAGAAGTTAAAATTAAATTAAATAATTTTAAACTCCATAATGATCTAATAAATATCTTATATATCATAAAATTTAATAGGATAACCAAGGTAATACATAAAATAAATGGGTGAGATATAAATACTAGTAAGGAAATAAACATGATAACTAAGAATAACATTTAGATTAAATGGCATAACATGATATCATAAAAGAAAAAGGTCATTAATAATCAAATGGGATAATATCATAATAAAAAATTGTATCATATTATCTTGGTAACATTGTAATTTTTATGTAACATAAAACATGACAAAAACATAAGTCATGGCTAACTACCAAGACAACATCACATGGTGGACAAAGTCCCATAATGGATTAGGTTTACCCCCCAATCCCATGAATAATGTATTATGAGAAAGAAGCATTACCCCATTCTTGGTATCACTATCTGGGTGCACCCATCATAACATGTTCATGCTTATGTTTTCCATAAAATAAAAATAATCTTAAGGCATAAACATTTAAATTCTTATAGAAAATGGTTTTCATTTGAAAAAAGAACTTATCACAATTATTACCCCCATTAAATTAAGGGGGAATAATATAGTTATATAATTGATAGAAATATATAAATAATTTTTTAACATTACATAATATTATATATATAGATAAATTTGGTTAGAGAGAGAGTGGTCATAACCCAAGGAAAAAGGGTGGTTCATAGAGATCCCTTACCTAGTGTTCAAGAATTTTTTTACACTTTCACTTAACATCTTGAATAATCTAATTATATTCATTAATTAATTAATTTATCACCATTTAAATATATTTTTATTTATTATTATTTTAATATGTCCATTTTTAATCATTTTTATCCGATATAATGTTTAATTTTATTATTCCGGGAGCATTTGTTTCATGGTTCCAAGATCAGACCACTCATGGATGATTATTGTAGTTATTTTAAAATGGGACTAAAAATACATATGTGAGAATAAATGGTATTAATCACCTTATATAAATTTAAATGGTCTAATTTATACTTATTTTTTTCAACATAGGGATTATTCTTTTACTAAAAACATTAAATTTATTCGGTTGATTCATTTATGTGGATTTACCATCCATCATGAAGTAAATTAGTTCTAATTAAAAAAATGTATATTAAATAATTAAATAATATTAAATAATTTATATTGTACTTATTATAATAATATTTAACATCTATAATATTTTTATAACCATCTTTGAAGGCATTGTTGAAAAATAAAGTGTGTTGTTCCTTGAGGTAGCAAACCAACCATATTGTAAACAATGCTTTCATTTAAGAGACAAAAGAAGGGAGGGTATAAGATGAATATTACATTAACATAATAAATTTTACGTATATTTATAATACTGGATTAATTATTTCTTGATGGATTAGGGGATATAGTAGAAGGTGGAAGAATAAAAAAATTGAAAGGGGTGAATTGAGAATATCACCTCTTGATTATTGTCTCAATGAAATACTCATTAAGGCAACTTGAAATGGTATTTTGGTGATACAAACAGAACTAAGACATTTAAGGGAGGCTTGTTAATAGAATTTGAGATAAATTTGGAGTTCTACAAGGCTTAGAATGTGTGATTATAAGGGGTAGTATTTATAAGGAGGGGAGAGGATTTTTTTAATATTATATTCATTGGTTTATTATTTTGGATCAAGTCTAAAAATAGTTTTGATTATTGTGACTATATATAGAAAATATGGCATTTTATTTATAACTATTATTTCTTTAAATCATTTATGACTCTAAAATTCATGTATTTAACTTATAATGTTAAATACCATATTTTATTGTATTTCATTGTTCACCAGAAATTCAACTATTTTAGAAAATTTCCCAAAATTCACCCAAAACATTTTTAAACATGTACATTCCAAAAATAAAATCAATTTTATGAATATAATTTTCAAAATATGATAAATTTTATTTTTAAATAAATTCATCATTTATTCAAAAAAAGACCAATTTTAATATTGTGATCGATTTTATGACCCTTTGAAAAAACTAATTATGCTATTATAAAATTGTCCTACCTTTATAATAAAATATAAAACTAATTTATAAACACATTTTATAGAAATAAACTTTATTTTAAATTATAATATTGATTATAAAATTTCCATTAAAATATTTATGTTTTACATTAATACAAATACTTAATTTAACTTATTCAAAAAAAATTATTTAATTATAGAATTATTTAAATATATCATAAATTCATTTTATATTATTACTAAATATTATTTAACACTTAACAAGGTGAGAATTCTATTAGAATAGTCAATTTACTATTCTTAATAGTTGTATTACTATTCCAATAGTCATGTTACTATTTAAATAGTCAGATTACTATTCCAAAGGATAGATTTGTAACAGTCATATGGGTTACCTAATTCCTATAAATTCCTTATATTTCATTAATTATTCATTCACTTATATTTCTCTCAAGATTATATATACTTTAATTTTCAAGGTGAATATTATATTACTAATATTTTGTCTCATTTTTTTAGTTTTTTTCATGAGTTTTATTATTAGTGGGGATCAGGCATATCCAATTTTTCTAATTGTTATAATCTTATTTTTAATTTTTTGTCCCTTTATAATACTTTTAATTATTATGGATATATTTTACACAAATTTAATGTTCAAATTATTATAATAAAATTATATTGGTTTCATTATATTGCACGTGTGCATTATATAATATTATATTACTAAATATAATACAATTTTATATTCAGGAGGAAATTACATTGATAAAATTCTTGGTTGTTACACTATATGGGAATCTCATTGCATGTGTAGAATTTATGACCAAGGATCCAGTAAAGGGTAAGGTCCGTGTGGTTGATGATTTAGTAAGAGTTTCATAATGTTTCAAGGTGATGATAGGTGGAGTCTAGGTTATAGATGATTTGTTTCATGCTACTTAGGTTTTCCTTGTTTTAGTATATTGACCCACCATTTTTGGGAATTTTTATTTAGTTTGGATTGTATGGTTGAGATGGCACATTATTACTGAATTATTATGTTCCCTTGTGATTTTTATTAATATTTTTGTTTCTTCTGTTGAATTCCCTCATGGTAGTCTGTTATTGTGGTCATAGTCTCACAATGATGCCTTTAAGACCCCTCTGCTAGTCGATAGCCACTTACATATGAGGAGGTGCACATGATGTCATATATCACTCTAGCCTGAACCTAGTTATTTGGGTCAGGTTTTACAAAATAGTATAATAGGACTCACATATTTCCTCACATGTTCCATATTTTTCCTTGGTTTTGGACATAGTAGATAAGAGATATGAGGATTGGAACTTGAGGAGGGGAATTAGGTTAGTGTTGGGATAGTGTTGTATATTGGACCACTAATTTTCCTGAAAGTGGTATTAATATTATTTTTTCATTGTTACTATTGATTTGTTACATCATTATTAATTCACATGATGTTGGTATTCTGATTTATAGGATTTTTGGTGCATTCATGTATCAGGAATAGGGATATTGGTCCATATGTCACATGACTATTTAATGAATTATATAGGGTTCAATTAATTAAATGTTTTTTATAATTTATTATGGTTCTTAATTGGTATATTATTTCTTAAATTTAATTATCCATGACTTATAATACTATTATTTTTAGGTATATATGGTTCTGACTAATTTCCAGGTACTAGAGACTTAGCTTTGGCCTTGGTTAGTGCTAAGGGGGTTGTATCTATTCTTTTTGGATCACCTTTTATGATGATCCTCATATTTGATTTTCTTTTAGTGTGCCTGTGGATTTTTTAATGGTATTATTATAAGGTATGTTTTTGTTTTTCTAAGATCTAATTTTTACAATTTAAAAAAAAATCCTCAAAAACATATGATGGGGCTGCCAAGGGACAGTGGTTAGAATGCCCTCATAGAGGGAGAGTACCCCATTATACCACCTAATGTATAGGATTGTGTATTTGGACATTATCTCATAGATTCCCTAGTATTTTAGTCCATATAAAAGATTCAACCTAGACTCATTCATCTATTTCCTACTCAAAGAAAAGGAACTAAACGGTCATTCGTGAATTTCAATCGTGACTTTCAGTTCCAGTATCCCTTATAATTTCAAGGTAATTGAGTCCCCCAGGATATTAAAGACTATGGAGATATAATTTAGAGGATATTTGACTTTATGAAGATTTTGGATGATTATAAGGTTAAACTTGTTGTTTTTATACTCCAGATACAACCTAGGATGTGGTGAGGTATTATTAATCCGGCAAGAAGACATGAATGAATGCCCGATAAAACATTCATGGACCTTTTATATTTTGAATTATTCATTGATATGTTGATTATGGATTATGTCCAGGAGTTCATGGAGCTTTAGCGAGTGTCAATATCAATATCTACTTATTCTTTTTTATTTATTGAACTGGTTCATTTTATTTCTTTTTTGGTTGGGAATGAGGTCTATAAAGATAAGATGTTTGAAAATGGTCTACAACCTGATCTTAAATGTTATGTTAAAATTTATATTTGACATACTATTCTATGGTGCTTCAAAAATTCTTAACCATTGAGAAAGGACTAGAGTAAGATAATGTTTTAAGTCTTCTTTTAGCTTGCAAGGGACCTATTGGTGGAATTTCCTGTATTGCCTCAGATACCTACTTTAGAAATTAGAATATGAAATATGAGGGCATGTGTGAGGGTGGTAGATAATATTTAGAGTAGAGAGAAGGGTTATTCCACTTCCTTTGGGGGATATGGTTTTGAAGGTGATACAATTTTTTAGGTAAGGTGCACAATCTCAAATACTTTTCTAACCCTCCTAATAATTTTCATTTGTGTGGGAAGGCATGTTATCTTAAGTGATTTTCTATGAACACTTCCCAGATAGGATCAATGAGGATATTCCAAGATATATGTAGAGAATTTCTATATCAAGAAAAGACTCTATAGGGTTCATTGAATCAGGTAAATCATGATCCTCATGGGTGACACTGTAGATCCAACAATGTCAAAATTTATGTGTGTGACTAGGTTCGATCCATTAGTGATGAGGTACCTTCAATGGTTTGAGGTATTTTCCTAATTAAATCAACTCTATCTAATACATTTTTTAATACAATTTCTTCATATTATTTTATATATTTTTAAGTTGTTTTTAGGTTTTTATTACAAGTAAAATTCTCTTTTGATTTTATTTCTATCAATAAACCTTTTGGAAAGAAAGTGGATTGTCTCTAAATTTTCCCAAAATGTCTTATAGTTATTTCTTACTATTAACATGTGTGGGATTTCACATTTCTATAGATATATGGATTTAATGTGATCCTTGTTGTGGAATAGTTGACTAGTTACCATTTACGCATCTATTTTTAGTACATACAAGTATTATTTAAAATACCTATGGGGTATAATTTTTTGTTGACTAGTGACTAGGATGTTGAAGTAGGGAGAGTGGGATCAGACCCTAGTCAGTACAGTTCCATTATAGCGTAGGTGGATAACATGATTATTTCTATAGAGAAGACATTTTCTCCTTCCTTTTTTCTATTTTGGTAGACCTATACTATTTTAACCCATTGAGTTTTTAAAATAAAAAAGAAAAATATGTTCGATAGCATATACGACATGCATCCTCGATCCTAAATGAACTATGAAATATTATTATTTAAATATGACTATTATAATATTACCATTAAATTAGATGGTTTGAATATTATTAACTACTTTATGAAATATATATAAAATTACAACTCGTTATTAATAACTACTTATTAAATAATCACTCAATTTTTAGTAATGTCATTTTATTCTTGAAATTTTTATTTTCTTCAAAAAATAGTTTTATTTCTTTTTTTGATAAATATTGTAATTAATTTCTAGAAATTTTATAAATTTTAGTTTATTAAAATTATTTCACTTTTTAAATTATCATATCAAAATTATCTTAGGATTAAATTTTGGGATTTTTTTGAAATGATTTATTTTCCAGGGAATAGTGAAAATACTACTTTTTAAAAAAAAGTCATTTCTTTTCAATAAAATAAGAAATTTAATATTATAATAATTATTTTAATTTTATTTGAAATTAAAAAAAATTATTCTTTATTTATATTTAATCTAATAAATTTCATTTGAATCATATTTGTACCATATTTAGGTATAAGTTCATTTTTGGACATAAAAAGGCATTTTTCTTAAAAAATCATTTTTCACCAAGACTTGTGAGTTATAGTTTATATTAAATTTTGGAATTTTTTGAATTGAATATTGGAAACTTTATTTAATATTTTGAATCATGGTATTAAAATTTGGTAAATAGGGCCCGTTTTTTTAACATTACGAATGTTAACTATAGTAAATAATTATCACCACAGCAAAAGTAAATCTGGTAATTACGGTTAAAAATTATATGATAAGGACTAAAAATTGACCCTAAAAAATTACTTTATTATATTGGATGACTTTAATTGGTAAATTTACATCAAAGACCCAAATAAATAGTCACATCGTTCTATATGACTTTTATTTTAACCATTATAATATTTAAGTAAAAGATAATTAATAAATGTCAGCTTCTTGCTTTTAATAACTATAATATTTTGTAATATGGATAAAAGCAAAGTATTTTTATTTATAAATATTAATTTTAGATATAATTTTTATTATTATTGTAATTAAGTTATATTTTTTAGTTATGAAATAATTATCTTAAATGCTTGTGCAACATCGACACAACATTTATTTAATTAATAGAAAATTAATATAAAAGTCTTGAAAAATATTAAAAGTAATATAATTTGGAATAATTATTATGTTTCACAATATTTTAAGATAAATATAACCATTTAAATATGTTTTAAATAATTATATTATAATACCTTTGTTTTAATGTTGTTTTTAATGTGAAAATAAATGAATAGTTCCAAAAATGACATTAATGTTAATTAAAAAAATATTTTATTAAATGGTTTAAAACTTCTAAAAATATTATATTTATAAAATTGATTAGAATATGGTTTTAAATATCTATAATGTTTCATTCATGTACTAATTTTCCTTTTATAATAACTTTTATGGACCCTAAATAATAAAAAATTTGTTATCAGGGTAATTGTCAAAAAGGGTTAACACGAGTTAAAAAAGAGTGATATGGGTAAAAAAAATCTAAGCTTGCCAAATTTTTATTTTAAGAAACTATTTAGACCTATCCTCATCCTATATTCCAATAATATAATTTTGGATCCTTTTCCATGAATATAAATTTATATTGATTTAATATTTAATGAAATTCCAAAAGTGTCTCCCCCTCACTTATAAAAGGGAACCTCCGATCCTATTTTCATCACATTTAAAAATATTTTGATTTAGGAAATAACTACTCAAATAGCATCATTACTTCTCTTTCCACATAATATAGTCCTTTTATTGATTAGAAAACAATCCTAGGGAGGATTTTGGTGTAAACCTAAAGTGGTTGTCTGAAGAAGAGGTATTGTTCATAATAGAGCTTTTTTCTTATTTCTTTTTACTCCTCATTAAAATATGGTTCAAAAATTATGATATCATAACATCAGTATCATATATATAATTAAATTTTATTATTTATATGTAATAACCTACATCCATATCCTCTTCCATTAAATGGAAAATTAAACCAGCGTTCATGGGTACGATGGACTAAAGCTTCGTGAACCGATGTAATTTGTTTTCCATCATCTCCTATCATGGATGTTTATGATGATATATTTAATGTTATATATGACATTCATGACATATTTATAATTTTTAAAATTTAATATATCATATATTTACTTACATTTCTATTTATTGAAAGATAATAATATTGCTCGTGTGTACTTGTGGATTACCACCTCCCCAAAGTGATGTGATTTTTTTCCATTATCAAGTCACAAGGATGGTATATATGTGTGTATTTAATGAAATAACATGAAATTTGTGATTTAATTATAATTCGGAAAAGATAAAATAACACTTAACTTCTTTCCATCTTGATTTTTGAAAAATTGAAACATTACTCATGCATACCTATATCCTACCTTCACCATGATTATAACATAGTTAATTTTCCATAACCGTATTTCATGGTTGGTTATAAAATAATAATAGATTTATAAAATTATATGTATTTTATTATTATTATTCTATAGATAATTAAATAATAATCTCTTTGATCTTATTTAACTTACCAAAGTGATTTCGGACATATGAGATGAATATTGTCAAAACATCCAGCATGAACCTAACTAATTAACTGATTGAAATTAAAATTATAATAAATTAAATTAAATGAATATAAAACTTGAAAAAAAAATTATAAATTCAAAAATAACATAAGTTTATTATTTTGGAATATAAATAACGCACATAAAGAGTTTGACTCAAGGAAAGGGATCTCTCTAATCCACTCTTTTCTTCGGGTTATGCAAATTCTCTCTCTATTCCACTTTTTATCCATATTTAATGTTATGGAGTTATTCTAAATTCTATAAATATTTCTATCACATAAATTACTTGATTATTATCCATTCTTTTTATGAGGTAATACTTTGCTTATGATCATTTCTCTAATGCCTTATTTTAGAAATCTCTTTTGATTGTGATGTATGGAATGATAATGAAACTCATTCTGTTTTCATGGGTAATTCTTATTTTTGTTCCTCATGATTGATTAAATTTTTTTGGACCACATAATCATGAACATGTTATTATATTTACAACCAAATATCACCTTAAATAAGTAGGTAATGCATTTATCTCATTAGATGTTTTGTATGGGATTAGCGAGTAAACCTAATCCACTATAGGAATTTATTCTCTCTTTGATGTTGTCTTAGCAGTTTTCATTGACATATAATTATTCCATGTTTTTTTCTTCTACTAAATTTCATATTTATACATTATATTGTGATACCATTTTTTCTATTTTATGATCTTATGTGATTACTCATGAACCTTATATTTTATAATATTATGTTATACCTTTGACTCACAAGTTATGTTTCTTTATCAGGTTTATTCACTTACCAAAAATTTTAGATGACCCTTTTTTTATCTATTCCTCATGTTATTACATGTAGTTTTAAGAGATAAAAGTGATTTAGGATCTCATTATTTAGATTAAAATAAAGACGTATTATTTTCATTTTGACTTTTTATGTACCTAGTCTTACAAAGACCCTATTCCTTTTCAATCCTTATTTTGTGTTACTAGGTATTTCTTTTAAAAATAATGTAATAATATGTTTAAATATGATTGGGTCACAAAAATTATGATATCCTTATAGAATATTTCTATGGGTTACCTATGGATAGTGTAATTGAGTTTGAAATGGAATCGGTTCCCTGTGTAGATTATATATATATTTATCCATACCATATAGAACCTATTGAGTTGAAAGAGCTTATGGTAAAAAAAGAGTAACTAGAAGTGGGAGGATTTATCAGAATAATAACTTATCCTTGGTTTTATCTATTGTTATTGTCTATGAAGGATGATGACAGACTCTGATAGTGTGTATACTAAAATAATATTAATCTAATTACTGTAAATAACAGGTACCCATTTCTATGGATTGATGACCTGTTTTATCAGTTAAAGGTAGGGAAGTCATTCTAATATATTAATATGTGGTATGACTACCATAATATTCTATGAAGGGTGTAAGATATATCAAAGACAATATTTAAGAGATGATATTATTTTTATGAGTTTCTTGTTATACCTTTTGGTCTAATGAATGCTCCAATGGTGTTAATAATCCACAGGAATAAGATAATTCCCCTATATTTGGACTCTATCATTGTGTTCATATATGAAATATTGATATATTCTATGAAATTAGTGTTAAATGACAGAAATATTTATACTTTATTGAGTACACTTTGAGAGGGAAAATTTATAAAATGATCTCAAAATTTCACTTCTATATCCATGAGTTGAATTTCCAGGTATATGTTATTTATGAGTCTAGAATTTCTATTGATCCAAATAAGGTAGAGGATTCTATTTCTTTGTAATGGTAAAGGAACATCTTCAATATTACAAGTTTTCATAGACTGGCTAGGTACCACAGGTAGTTCATTTAAAACTTTCCACATCTAGAAGTGCATATGAATATTCTTACCAATAAGGGAGATAAGTTTGACTATACAAATCATTGTGAACAAGGCTACCTTAAACTAAAGGGGATATTTACATTAGATTTTATCATGATTTATCCTAAACCTAGATTTGGTTACATAGTGTATTTTTATGCTTATGGGGTTTTCTTGGGATATTTTTTATTATCAAATGATTATGTAGTTTCTTATAGGTCATTCTAGTTGTGACCACATGAATAAAGCTACCTTAATTATGACCTAGATCCTAGTGTTTTTGTTCATGAATTAATGTGTTTGTGACATTACTCTTTAGTTAGAGATATATTGTACATATTGGCTACAATATTTTTTGAAACATCTTATCCCAGTAGGAATTGAATATTTATCATGGGTGTTGAGTAGAGTCCCAGCATATATTCAACATCAAAATAGTTTATACTCCCATAAAAGGGAATCTTTTCACAAATTTTCATAGTAGGCAGACATAAGATATTTGAGAGATAATGTTGTGAGAATAGTGTAATCTAATGGACTTTATGGAAAATTGGTAGATGGGAATGACTTAATATTTGTGATAAATTTCATGTGAACCCTTAATGATCACAAACTCATTGGTGGAACATGTAAAGGGTAGTCAAGAGTGTGATCCAGACATTCTCAGGATGTGTTAAAGGTTGTTGATAGATTCCACTATTCCCTAATGAACATTGGATATATGTGTTGTTTTATGTTCATGGAAGAGTTGTGGTTGCTTATTCTATTGGAGAATAACTAATGATGAATTTCCATGATTCTTCTTTAGTATTTTACGTAGGGTCAACCAAGATGTATCTTGATATCATAGGACTGTTCTGGTATCCCTATTTTTGAATGGTTTTTAAAAATCCTTGGGGACTCAGTTGAAGCTGAGTACGGCTTATCATCGATAGACTGATGGGAAGTCAAAATGAATGATTTAGAAATTGGAGGATATTATTTGGGAATGTGTTCTAGATTTCAGTGTAGTGTGGGATGAAAATTTATCCTTGATGAAATTTTATTATAAAAATACCTTCCAAACTACCATTGAGATGGCTCTTTATTAGTATATTTATGGTTGTTAATGTATTTCACCGCTATATTTTCATAAGGTGGGTGTGTCTTTAGTTTTTCAGTCAATTTTATTTTAGGATACCTCAGAATGGGTGCAGTTGTTTCAGAAGTGGATAGTTACTAATCAAAGTATATTGTGATCACATATTCACTGATGAAGATGACTTTGGAAGTTAATTGTGGGAAATAATTTTTTTTTACAAATATCCCATGGGTTAGTACATTGATGACAATGGAGGTAAGATAAATTTATATCTTGGATATTTGGACCATTGGAGATCATCGAACACATTGGAGTGGTGGCCTATCAATTGGATCTTCCTCCATGATATCAAGGTATGCATTATGTGTTCCATGTTTCTTAGCTTTAGAAGTAACAGCCCCATCCTCCAAATGTGATCGCCTATAAGTACATTGATTGGTAACTAGATGCATTGTATGTGGAATGAACAAGTTGTATTGTGGTTGAAATGAGAAAGTGTTATGAGGGAGGATATTGTTGATTCAAATGACCAATTTCTAATATCACATTTGAAAATTACAATCCACACTTAAATGATTCTTTTTCTAATAACTAATTTTACCGAAGTATAAAGTTTTTATAGGAATGTTATAATTTTTTAGAGATGGAGAAATCCATTTATATCACATGTACATATACTTAGTGTATCATATGGATGCATACAAAGTACATTGTATGGGCATATAAAGATTATATCAAATGGAAGGATTACAAATTCAATTGGACAAAGTTTTAAAAACAATATCAGATGGAGTTCTATAAATTCTACCTAATAGATACCATTAGATAGAGATGTAAAAATTCTATAAGATAAATTTTTTCTAAGTCTACTAGATAGAGACATAAAAATGTATATTATATTAATACATATTATTTATACTAGAAAAAATTATCAAAAATAATTTTAATGATGATACACCTTGTGGATATTAGAGAAATTACTGATATACTAAAAGATATAGATTATATGTCTAATATCATTTAAACTAATCTTGAGAAGTTTAGAATCTTTCCATAATAATTTTATCAATAAATAGGACCATAACCTTGATGAGAAGAATCGGCTGAAAATCTATGATCTAAAGTCACTGTTGATGTTTTGAAATGGATTATTACTAAGTTTTCTTTCATTTTAATCTTTAGAGAGTTTCCTTAAAGCATACATTATTGAGGATTTCTTTATAAACACTTTAATTTTTTTTGTAATTATTTTTTATATGGTCATGTGATCGAGGGATCTCATGGATAGAGAGACTAAATTTTTATCTATTCATGTGATTAAGGGATCCTGGGGATATGGAGATGGATATTTATCTGATCAGGTATATCAAGGTCTCCCATGGGGTTGGAAGATAGACTTTTCAATAGGTTTTTAATTAGGGTGACCTAAATTCAGGTTCACAGACTTCCTTATCACTTTAGGTGAAAGTGAATACTTTTTTAATAAAGATTTTATAATTGTTTATTGTTATTTTATAAAAAAAATTATACTTTATTATCATGGTTTCTAAATGATTTATTTTTCTACAATCAATTTTGTCTGAATGTTATACTATGTAGTATTAAATTTATTATCCAATCTTATAATGTATATTAGAACAACTCTTTATTTGATATAATTTCTTCAAAAAAATTTGTGAAAATGATATGTTTTGTTTTTTATAAATTAAAATTCACCCCAATATTATAGTACTTTTAATACACTTAAAATATTATATTTTCTATCATAGAAGGTCTTTAAATATTTGTGAATACATTAACCATGTTTGTAGACAAGATTAGTTTATTTTGTGATGGTAGGTTTTTTTGAGGACTTTAAAAAATATTAATCATTATAGACCACCAATTTTTTATATTGATGAATATGAATATTAGATAGCTCGAATAAAGACTTTTTTTACAAACACTAGTGTTGATAATATTTTCATCATGAACTTCTTTTACAAAATATTATCAATATAATTACTAAAGAATTGGAATATATGAGAATAGAAATAGATGATACTAAGTATCTAACAAAGCTAAGTATGGATGATCATATTGGAACTCTCATGTAGTAAGAGAGTAGATAAAAAAGATATATTTATAAAGAAAACAAAAATAAGGAAGTTTCTTTTACTTCAACATCTATAACTATAGCTAATAAAACTAAGTTTATAGAAAATGTTCATAAGTCCTCAAAGTCTAATAATAAATTCAAAGTTGAATCAAATTATAGATCTCTATAGGAATGTAAAAAATGATTTTTCTCATCTAGCTAATTGAATAAATAAAATATTTGGGGAGAAATTTTTTAAGTATAAAATGAATCTGAAGGATATAAGTGAGAATAAGGATACTTTAGATTTTATTTGTTATGAATATAAGAAACAAGGACACATCAGACCTGATTATCTATGGATGAAGGAAAAAATAAAATGTCTTAAAGAAGTTTTATAAAGGTAAAGGAAATAATAATTTAAATTATTCAGATACTTGGGGTACTAGTGGTGGTGATTTATCTACAAAATTGGTTTTAGATGATAGTCATAATAATCAGAAATTTTTGGAATTTTATACTAGAATTCCTAATAAAAATTTATTCTATATAGAAAATATATCTTCTAAATTTTATAAAAATGTAACTCAAACTACTAATTACCCTAATTTTTATGATGAATACATTTCAACTTACTTGGAATAAGAAAATATTATTACATCAGATGATGAGGATATCATACCTATTTTTCAAGAAATCACTAGATATGTTACTTTTCTAGAGAAAATTAATTTTAAAATTATTAAGGACTATTATTTTTCTAAATAAAATCATTAATCCATCAAACGGCCTAATGGAATTCAATTTTTTATTATTTTGATAAAACCCCTTTTAAGGGATGTAGGGGGAAACCCGCACAGACATCACAGACATAAGACAACTCACTCCCATAGGATGAAAAAGTAAAACCAAACTGAAAACATGGAGTTACCCCTCCCTAGAAAATAACATGATGAATCTCTTCACCATTACAAGGCAGTTTGGAAGGCAAGTGTCTTGTGTCAAAGCAGAGGCCCGATCCGATGGAAAATGTCATACCCTCTCAAACAACTAAATCTGTAAAGCTCTAAAAAGATAAATTGCCAGCTCTGAGTCCTCCTTTGAAGCATGTTCTATGTAGTCAATTCTAGAAACACCTATTTCCCACCATCAAGCTCAAACCATTCATGAAAATCAACATACACAACTTGAAACACCATCAAACCCATTAAATACCATTCACCGCATGAGGTCTAGAATCAATACCCTATGCCATGGAGCCTTCACTAGTAATCAGAACCTTCACCTAAAGGTAGAATTTTCACCATCCATAGCTTCCCCAACCATCCGCAAGAAGTCCATCTCGCGTCACAAGATGTCGTAGATAGAAGGGAGGAGATAGGGAGTATTCAGTGACATCGGTGCCGTAAAAAACCAACATCAAACCGTCAAAACAAAACAAAAACTTATAGGAACACTAGAAACCAGGTACTACCCCTATGACCACCATATCGATGCCAACTTTCACTAGAAAAATTCCATAAACACGCCTAACCATACTAAACTTAACTGAGGATCCACTACTCCACTTCAGCTCCACAAGTTCTGAGTTGTGTTGATCTGAGCAACAGAGGGTCGATAATGCCAAAGAATGGGCCACGTCGAACCGAGTGAGAAGCCGGTGTTTCGCTAGGTCGTGACTCACTGAGAAAGGTTGAAGACCTTTGAACTAAGAAGGAACCTCACCTCCCAAACCATGTTGGATCCCCATCGCGTCGCGTTGTTGCCAAGCCATGCCTACATCGAGACTCCAGAGGAAGCCGACACGAACCGATCCCATTCAGAGGGGGAAGGGGAAGCAAGGCCAGGAAAAATCCAAGTCACCACGAGGAGGGGGGGAGATTCTACTTCGAGACTTCTTTTCTGAACAAAATCATTATAAATCTAATTCAACAATTTCTAAACATGATTCATATTTTTATAATATTTTTTCATATTTAGATAAAAAATATAATTCTAGCTCAATTAATGATTATGAGAATTTGTTTGTAAAACTTAATCTTGAAATATTTAGTCTGGAAAACAATTATCAAATTTTACTTCTGGAAAGAAAAAAATTTATAATCTCTACTGTCTATTGATATCTCATAGAAATACTTATGGAATTGGTTTTATATTTGCAAAAAATCATTTGGAGTCAATTTATTTTTTCCAAAAAATACACCCTTTTGTATGATATTTTTAAATGTAGTAAATTGAAAAAAAAATCTTTAAATTGATTTAATTCATTTAGTTTTCATTGGTCTTATATTTCTAATGAATTGGTTTTTATACGACATAATGGAGTTAGATATATGTGGATTCTGAATGTCCTATTTGTTAATAATTATAGACCCAATAAATTCTGGGTACCAAAATCATAATATTTTTATTTTAGGGAAAAATGGTGTGTACCAATAGAATAATTATGTGGCATATGGATATTGGTATCTCAAGGTATATGATTGGAAACAAAGAAAATATTCCATAATATTATAAAGACAGAAGGTATAAAGCTTAATTTTGATGGAATTACTTGAAGAGAAATATATAGAACCAGTAAAAATTAAATTCCTTGGTAAAGATTAATTTATAATGTTTTACATGTTTTAGGACTTAAGAATGATCTAAATAACATAATTTAATTATGTGATGAATGTGATATTATGAACTTCAGTAATGATAAATTTACTATTCAAATTCTAGATGGTAAATTTATTCATTTTACTAAGAGGAATGATAATGATTACACCTTAAATATAGAAGACATTTAAAATCAAGATCTAACTTTAATAAGTGAAATATAGGATCAATATTGGTTAAATAATATAATATTAGGACATTTTAATGTTTGGAATTTATCTAAACATTCTAAGAAATGAATTTTTAGAGATTTATCGAAGCTTTTGTTTAATTATTCTAAATTCAATCAACCTTTCCAATATGGTATGTAATATAATTCAAGATTTAAAAATATTAGTATTGTTTAAAATTCTAAATATTTATATTTAGTTCACATATATTTATTTGGTTCAATAAAAACTTGAAGTGTAAGAATCACATACTATGTATATGTATTTTTTGATGACTACACTAGATAAATCTGGGTCAATTGTCATTTGAAAAATTATAAAACTCTTTTTATGTTTTAAAAAAATTATAGAAAAAGTTAAAAATGGTAAAAACATAAATTTTATTACTATTATTAGTGATCATTGAGGTGAGTTTGAAAATTTTTATATTGAAACTTTTTATAGTATGAAAGGTATTATACACATTTTTTAAGCTTCAGGAAGTCCTTAAAGAAATGGTGTAGTTAAAAAATATAATTCTTTATAATATTACTAAATCTATGTTGATTGAATACTCAACTTCTAAAAAAATTGTGTTTAATTTGTAATTACTTCTTATTACACTATAAATTTAGATTTACTATGACCTTTTCTTGATACAACTCCTTATGAGTTGTGGAAAGTAAGAAATCTGAAAAATTATTACTTTAGAGTTTTTGAATATAAACTATTAATTTTAAATAATAAATATAATTTATATAAATTTTATCCAAAATATTACTAGGGAATATTTGTTTTCTATTCTACAATAAGAAATTCATGTCCTGTTTTTAACAAATGAGAAAACACTATTAAAGAAATAGTTTATGTTTTGTTTGATGAAATCGATACTTTTTTTAAAATATATGGAAATTGTGTCTTCAGATAATATTTTCAAAAAAAATAAACTTATGTTGGAAAACATTTGGATATAAGAAAAATGAAAAATATATTTCTTAATTTGTACCTTTATAATAAGTCCAACCGGTTATTGAAGAATTTTGGTTTACATATCCTATAACTTATTCAATCTTAAGTAAAAAATCTCACTAATGATATCATTGGAGATGTAGATCGACCAGTATAAACTCATAGTTTCTTAAGAAATGAATTTTAAAATTCTAAATTCTTATCCCATTTTGAACCTAAAAAAACTTAGGAGGATTTACGTGATGAAGATTAGATAAGGGTAACGCAGGATAAACTCAGTGAATTTGAGAGGAATAATGTTTTTACTTAGGAATAATGACCTAAATATCTTCTTAGGATTAGAGTAAAATGGATTTCATGAAGAAAACAAACGTGATTAAAATGGAATTATTGTCAGAAATATGTAATTTCTTGTCGTTAAGGGTTATAATCAACAACAAGACATAGATTTTGAAGAAAAAATTTCATCAGTAGTGGGACTTGAATATATTTGTATACTTATAGATTTTATATCATATTTAAATTTTAATCTTTATCAAATGGATGTAAAGTGTGATTTTTATAATGGATATATACATGAGAATTTTTATATACAATAACATTTTGGTTTTAAAAAAAATTAAATTTTCATGACATGTTTTTGAACATACTAAGGTACCCTATGGGCTTGCAAAATTGTTACTTCCAAATAATTTTGTTAAGGGAGCTATTAATCCAACTATTTTTATAAAGAAATTTTTTACAGATACCATCATTGTTCTTATTTATGTTGATGATATTATATTTGGTTCAACTCAAAAATATCTTTTTTATTCCTTTTTAGAACATATGAAATTTGAGTTTAAAATGAGCATCACGGGTGAACAAACATTTTTCCATGGTTATCAAATTTCTCAAAAAGTAGGAGAAAATTTATTATCTCAAAAAAAGTATGCTAGAGATTCAGTTAATATATTCGGTTTTGAAAATTCTAAAAATAGGAGTACTACTATTAGAACCTCAAAACCCTTGATCCGGATGAATCTAGAAAACCAATTTATCATAAAAATTTTAAAGGAATGATTGGAATTTTATTTTATCTTACATAAAGTTTCTCGTATTTAATATTATATGTATTATTTTATATGATATTTAAAGAAAATAAAAATGAATATCATCATAAATATGTAAAATATATTTTTTACCTTAATGGAATGTTAGATATTGGAATTATTTATTCTTCTAGAAATGATTTTGAACTGTAATTTTGTTCATCTATTGACTTTTTTGGATCTATAATGGATAGAAAAAGTACACCTGGGACATGTCATTTCATAGTAGTGGATTAATTGTATTTTACATGCATGAAGGAGTAATTAGCATCACTTTCCACAACTAAATATTAATATATAGTGATTGGAAGATGTTATTATTGGGTGTTATGTATATAATATAAAATCACAAATTTTGGAATGTGTTTTAATAAAAATCTAATTTTTTGTGATAAAAAAAGTGATATATATTTTTCTAAGAACCTACAACATCACTCCCAAGTAAATCACATAGATATAAGACAAAATTTCTTTATGTATCATACATAAAAATGAGTTATTATTTTATAATTCATTAGATTTCAAGATCAACTTGCTTATATTTTTACAAAACCTCTTAATTAATATTATATGAATATATCAAACAAAATTTTAGAATGAAATATATAAAGAGATAATTAATCTACCACTCATTTACCTATCTCCTACTAGTTAAAAACTCCTCAATAAAGGGGTAGGAAATTTTCCATTTATTTTTTTGTTTTTTTAAAATTTTTTAATTAAATCCCCAGAATGATATTTTCATAAAACTATTTAGTTTCATTGAAATCAGGATTACCTAAAGTTTCATCATAATGACCCCATTTCTTTAACATTTCTTATGTATCCATGTTTTTTAAATCATCAAATAGATATTATTTAAATCATTGTGAGGTTCCCTTTTTATTCTTCTTGTAAAGTTTATATAGGAAATTTTTTTAAAAATTGTAAAAAAATTTATGTTCTATCAGAATAATGTTTGTTTAACAAAACTTAAAACTTTTTAAAAAAAATTACATATATAAAAATTTCAAAATATGTATTTTATTAAACTTGTTTTTTTATTTCATCATTTTCTAACATTGAATATTATCCTTAGTGTCTTTTGAAATGTGAACTCCCACTTTTCTTGTCTATATATAGTATAAGTGGATCTGTTTATTTTTCTCTTTGATTGTTTCTAATAAAATATCTTTCTAGTTTTTTTATGATGCATCCATTTTTATTTAGATTTTGTATATTACTTACTATATATTTTATTCCTTCATCCATTGAGTTGCTATTAAATCTTCCATACAATTTTTAACCAAAGAATTTGGTAGGAAAATAATCAATGATCATAAATAGTTTTAAATTTATGATTCCTTACTAAAATTAGAAATAATTTTTCAATGTTGGGAAAGTATTTTTGTAACCAAATATGATTTATATGTTCATTATCCAAGTACTGTTAGATAATTTTATATGACAGTAGTTTTAAATTAATTTTTTGGTTTTAAAAATGTTACCTTCAATATTTTTTATAGTTATAAAGTATGAACATTAAAAGGATGGTTGAGCTCATCTATAAGAAGAAACATATTTTGTAAATCAAAAATTACTAGAAAAAGTTGGTTTTTTGAAAGACATGTTGCAGAGATTTTTTTATTTAAAAAATATTATAAAGAAATAAATATGTATCCTTTATATCCAAATGCAAGGATAGTTTTTTTAGGATTCAATATTATCTTCTATAAAGGAAAAGATATTGTGATATATTGAGTTTTCAAGACATATATATGTTTTGTATTTTCTATATAACATGAGGAAGTATAATTTTTTTAAGTTCATATAGAACTATATTGAAGTTATTAGAAATAAAATTTTGAAGCTTAAAATCATTTGGTATCCAAATTTTCTTAAAAATGTTGTATTAAAGTTTATGGAAGTTAAAAAATTTATAGATGAGGAAGCTCCTATCATAGATAAAAAAATTCTATTTCATAAATGAAACCATTTTGAAGATGAGTTTGGTTTATTTTCATATTTATAGAAGTTTTATTGATAGAAAAAAAATTATTTGGATGAAGAAGTATAAGTTTATAAAAAATTTCCAGATAAGAGAAATGATTCAGAAACTTCTTAAAATCCCTTGATCGTGCAACGAAGAAGAAATAAGCTGATTAAAAATAAATATAATATAGAGTTGATAAAAATTAAGATAAAGAATAAATAAGGTAATTCTAGTTTTAGGATTTATGTCAATGAAGAAAAATATTTCAAAAAATAAGACTTTGGTAGAATAAAAAAATGAAGATAAGTAAGAAAAAAATATATAAAACTGAATATGGCTAAGGTGGATAAATATTTCCTTAGGGAAATAAAAAAGTAACCTTAGTAAGTTTACAAGAAAGAGTAATATGTTCATTATATCCCTACTAAGAATCAATATTAAGTTTCTCATTCCATTCCTATGACTATTCCTCAGTCTATTCTAGTGGAGGGAAATAAAGTAATTTTATATTTCATTGTTATGGACAAAGGAAAACAATTTATTGAGGTTATTGAATAGAATTTTGAAAAATGAAAATTATTTATTGAAAAATATTCTACTCCAATTGATATATCTTAAGAAATATCTAAAATGAATATTTTTATAAAATCAAAGGGAAGTTATTAATTCGCCTAATAAGTCATTAAATTTTGAACAATCTTTACTACATACTTAAATCCTTTCAATTGATGAATAATAGTACCATATTTTATTATAAGAAGATTCATTTTATAGTGAAAAAATGATTCAACAATTATATAATCATAACAACATCATTTTGATAAAGATGTAAAAGTCCAATAAATTTCTCAATCAAAATTTGACAAAAAAGCATAATTGTTTCTTCCTCAAGTTATGGAAGTTCTTTTTCTAGATATTTCTAGTGATTATATAAACTCTCCACCAAGTACTATACCCAAGTGGGTTGTGATAAAGGTGAATTACTTTAATAAAGTAATCAACCATCTTGAAGTAATCATAGAAATCTTTCTTGACATACATGTTAGATACTAGTATATCCAAGTGAAAGTGGATATTATGGAAGGATCAATAACTCTTAAGAAAATCTTAGAGATAGTTATTCAGAATGAATTTGAGCTTATAAATCTTAAAGGGGTACTTTAGTGAATTTTAGAAAGTTAAATAACCTCATCAAGTGGATGAAACAGACTAAAGAATATATAATATTATTTGATGAGTAGATAACTGAGATCAAAGGTATATTAAAATCAATTTTAATGTTTACTGAAAATATCAATAATAAAGTGGGGGAGTTCTCAAAATAATTTTATGATATCAATTCCTTTTATATTCAACAATATATATATCTATCTTAATAAAATAATGACTTGGGGTTACTGGAAGAAATTCTTACAATGATTAAGCCATGTAAATAAAAGTTAGAGAAGATAGAAAAAGATCATTAGAAGATGAAGAACATTATCAATAAACTTTCTCAAAAAGAATTATTTTCAATTTGACACTTGGTTTTTTAATAATAAAACATTAAACATTTCCTTTAGTAATTTCATATTTATTTTGAAATGAATGTTAAGATTTCTTAAATGCTTGTTTACTCCTTATATTGGTTTGGTATTTTTTTCTAACATTTTAGGAAAATCTTTCTACTAAATATCTATTTTATTTTAAATAATTTTTGAAAATAACAAAGGGGAGAAGGTAGCTCAATAAAAATTTCTGTATCTAAGGGGGGTAATTTTTTAAAAAATGTATTTACTTTAATAAAATCCCTTAAAGTATTGTGTATTTTTGTAGATGTTATAAATTATTGAGTCTAAAGACCTCTTTCTAATATTACTTTTGAAAATCAAAATCCACTCTTAAATTTTTCAATTTCTCATCTATAATCTTTATAAAGTATAATTTTTTTTAAGAAGTTTATCATTTTTAAAATGAGGATAAATCTAATTTTATTGAGAAAAATATACTAAGTATATCAGATGGATGTATTCAATGTATATAAAATAGATGTATACAAATTTTATAAAGTAAAAGTCTTATAGAGACCATTATAAAAAGTTCTAAAAAATTAATTTTAATAGTTTCTCAAAATTCCATCAAATATAAACCATTGGATAGAGACATAAAAAGTCTATCAGATGAAGATTTACTAAGCCTGTTAGATAAAGACATAAAAAGTATACTACTTAAAGACTTATCAATTCTACTAGATAGAATTTGTTAAATGAATTATAATTATTTTACACCTATCAACAATTATACAAAGTTATTACATCATAAATGATGAATACTATGCATCTTCTTCCATTGAAATTGTTTTATATATGTTCAGAATTCGATTATTGGAAGATTCCCAATAAATTAGATCGTAACCTTGAGGAGAAGAATTAATTGATAATATATGAGCTAAAGTTTTATTTAATGTTTTTAAAAGACTTGTTATTGTGTTTTATTCAATTTTAATCTTTATATATTTTACATAAAGAATACATTTTTGGTAATATATTCATAAATGATTTAAAGGTTTTTCTTTTGTGATATTTTTTCTGATCGTCTGGTAGAGGGATCACGATGATAAAGATATAGAAGGTTTGTTGATCATTTGATTAATGGATCATATGGATAAAGAGATAGAGATTTCTTGGGTTATGTAGATTTAAGGATTAAAATGTGTTGGGAGTGAGACCTTTTGATAGTTTTATAATCAATATTACATAATTCCAGGTTCATGGGCTTCCCTATCACTTTAGTTAAAAGTGAAGTCCTTTCTTATTAAATATTCTATATTTTTATTTTATATTTATTTATAAACAGTTTTTATACTTGGTTATCCATGTTTCTAAAATTAATATTTTTCATCTATTCATTATGTATAATGCTTATACTTTTTAGTATTAACTTTCTTACTCTAATTTTATAAAGTATATCAGAACATCTCTATCTGACATACTTTCATACAAAAATATGTGTTAGAAAAATTATAAGCTTGAATTTTTTATAAACAAAAAATAATACCCCTATTATATCACATTCAATACTATTAAGATATTATATATAGTTCCTCTTTTTTGAGTACTATGTAAGCATGGGAATATCCCAAAATATACTTTGGAGGGGGAATTTGGCCTTCGAGAACAATGGCTTCAGTTGTTAAATCAAGCCTCTTGAGACACTTCATGAGGACAAGAAGAAATTAGAGGGGATATTTTTTAAAATACTAAATATTAATGTGCACCATATTTTATTCTTTTACGTACCTTTAAAAGTTTAAATAAATGGGTTTAGTCATGTTATATGTGTTCGGAAAATGTTGTGACTCAAAAGTTGGAATCTGGCTATAGGATCTGACTCTCATCACCAATGGATATTTATAAAATGAATATTTTCTAGGAAGAATCCATTAATATTAATTCAGTTCATGAAAACCCATTCATGATGTGAAATTTTATTCATATTCTAAACATGTTTTTTTGAATATTAAGCTAACATGTGTTGACTTTTTGTGTATTGGTTATTCTAATATCTCACCCTATGAATTCATAGTTCATTCCCTCAATAGATTAATTTTTAGTAGATTAAAGTAAGTCAAAAACTATACCTTTCTCATTTTCCTTTATCCTTATTCCTTAAAACCTAGTCCTTTCTTAACAATTTTGATGAACTAATTCCCTATAGAGAGCAGTTTTCATTGGATCTTCAAGTATCAGACCTAGATAATTGGATTCTATTTCTTGTTTGTACCTAGATCATTGATATAATCAACTCTTCTCAGGTATTTTCAATATATTTCTAACTTTTTAGGTTGTTTTTCTCTTGTATCTTGATCCTAAAGTTCTTATTTTATGGAATGGGAATAGTTCTAGGGATCATTGTCATGCATCTTGACTCGAGTAGTGAATCTTGCCATCAGAATATCATTGTTCTTGAGTTAAGGAGTGTTTACCATATATAGAATATGAAAATAGTGTTTACTCGATTTTATGGTGCATTTTGGTAGCCTAGTGAGACCTATGATTTGTTTGATTCACATGTGATGTGTGTTTGTAGGCCCATCAGACCTATTCTTGATGGGATTGACACTTTGTGTGTGTGTTCCCTAGTGAAACTTATACTTGATGTGATTATCATTAGGTGTGTTTGTGTATAACTATAATACATATTCTTGATATGATATTCATATGGTTTTAATGTGAATCCCCATGATGCTTATGCTTGATATGATTATCATCTAGATGTGTGTTGGTTATATGATTTTTTTCTTGATATAACATGATTATGAACTACCACATTGTAGCATTGTGTGTTACATGTTAAGTTACTATACTTTTGAAACTTAATGGTTTAGTTGATCTATATGGGTTGGTCTATCTCTTAGAGAGTGAGTTTATATGATATTATTACTTTACCTATGTCTATGATATTGGATTGATTTCTGGTGTTGGATTCTCCTAGAGCCATGAGATTGGGTCAAAATGTAGTGTGTGGATTAACCTAGAGCTATGACTTGGAATGACATGAGTATATACCTTAAATATAATAATGATTATCCCTTAAATGGGGATATGGATTGATTATCTATTGGCTGAATAAGTTTGTTAATTGTAGTACATTCCCTATGATATGGTTTCAAAGTAGGTAGATCCAATATTCATGGACCATTCAAATGTGTTCTCTCATATGGTTTCTTATTGTTTATTTATGAATTGATTATTTTCATGGAACACACTTTCATATATTGTGAACTTATTTTATGGACTCATTGGTGGTTCTATATTATGTTTTATTCTCCCATCGTACATGAGAATTTTGATGTGTGTACAGATATTATGAATAGGTGTAATGACCCATAGTTTATAAATGATATTTTCTTCTTGAAATAATTATGTATTATATTATACATTATTATACACAAACAATACATAGAGAAACCAAAAAAATCTTATTAAATTAATGAAAATAAATAAAATAGTCAATGACTAAACCCAATAAAATTTTAAATATTACAAGGGGATAAAAATATAAAATATAAAATCTAAATGGGAAAATATGGATCTCCCTAATCTTCTAGAATCATCCCTCCCATGAATTACACTATAGAAAAGAAAAAAATATTAGTAAACCAATTGAAATTATAGAAAATATAAATTTAAAACTTTAGGATAAATTTAAGTTAGTAATTAATGATGGAATAAAGAGGTATTTATAGTAGGTAATATGACTATTGGAATATTATTGGGACCATTGGAATAAAACCTAACAATTGGGAATAGTTACCTGAATGTTGGGAACAATAACCTGACCATTGGAAATGTAATTTAACCTAAAAAATAAATTTTGATATAAATAATATTTATAATTATTAATTAAATTAAATATAAATATTATAATTTCAAAAATTAATATCTTGATTAAAAAACTCAAAGAAATATAAGTACATTTCTAATAAACTTTATTTTAATGTATTTCATAACAATCATATTTTTTATATTAAAAATTAAATGTACCAATGGTAGAAATTTATTTTGATAAAATTAATATCGTTTTTTAAATAATGATTTCATAATTTTCCAAGGGTTATTTTCTGATAATTTTCTAAAATACTTCAATTTTCAGTTGAAATGTAAAAATACAAATTTTAATGTAATCAGTATATCTTAAATTACATCATTCATGATGTAATAATGAACTAATAATTTATAGAACATTATATTATTCCATTTTATATTTAATTTAATAAATTATTCATTAAAATAAAATAAACTTAAATTCCAAACCTAAAAACATTTTCTAGAACCTAAAGTCAAATGTGATCCCTTCAAATAACAATTTTTCTTTCTTTCCACTTTCCTTTTTAATAAACTAATTAATTATAATTATAAAGATTTTTCAAGTATTAAAATATATTATATTATATTTATATATTATTTATATTTTCAAAAATTAATTATTACAAGTTTTACCTTGGATATATTATTTTATTTAATATTTTATTCTAAAAATACCCATCTTCTCAAGTATAAATAACCCCAATCCCTCCCCTTGTAAAACCACTAATACCCCCACTTTATAAAGCCTAAAATTTTCCAAAATACTTACTATAAATAGCCTTATAATCATTAGGGTATTTTTGGAGTAATCTAACTACAAAAATCAAGGGCTTTGTAATGTCATACAAGAAAATTACACGGGGGATTAAGTAACCATCGATCAATTCTTCTCTTTTTTATTTATTCTTATTCTCTTTCTTTTTCACTACCACTTTCAAAACCAAAAATTTTAAGATTAATTATATATTAATTTAATATGGTAATAATTATGTTAACCTACTTAAATTATCTATTTTCTATATATATAAATTTCAAACTTCCCTTTCTCTCTCTCCCGACAATGTCCCATCAAAGGTCTGTTAACGACCTATAAAGACATTTCCATGTCAAAAATTATGACCATCATAATGGATGGATATTTTTTATTATATAAATATATAAAATTGTAATTATATGTATTATAAGATTCTAGAATTAATTATACTAATGTATAAATTACATTCAACAAAATAGAAAAATCAAGGCAAAATAGGCAAATTTTTATGTAAAAGATGATATCAAAATGACTACCCTATAACAAAGGAAATAAATAAATATAATCAAATTAATAAAAATGATAAATAGTTATAAAATATAAAATAATTAACTTATGTATCACTATTTTAATAAATCTATGTTTATCATTTGGGAGGCACAAAAGAGATGAAATAAAGTGGGAAATAAGGTAAGGGGATTCTTGAACCTAATTCCTTTTCTTTGGTTCATCCCTATTTCATGGAATCTCTGGTGTGGATATTAATTTAATGTTCATTAAATATCATTTAATTGTTATTAACTTTTCTTATATTGGATATACATGTTTCCACCTTTATTTTTAAGTCAAAAACAATGATTTTCCAAAAAAAGAATTTACTTTCTAAAAAAATATCCAACTCCTCATGTGTTGTTTATTATCTAAAGAAAAATGATCATTTATTCCAAAGTATGATCTCTATTTTTCAATTGGGATCCCAAAAGTTTATTCATGAATGTATGATTTATGAAATCTTTATAAATCCCATTACTTTCCTTATGTTATTTCAGGGTTATGACTGTTATATATTCTATGTGGGATGCATGATTATGTAAATATTATGATGTAATAGGTGAGAAAAATTATATAGCCCTCCAATTCATTGGGTAATGTGATTTATATCATGAGAATATGTGTATTATTCATTAACATGATGCTATATTTTTTTTACAATGATTATGTTGTGATTATTCACATATGTTATGTGTTAACATGATACTATATTTATTCAAAAATATGTATGGTGTTTCACCAATATGATATGATGGTTCAATTTTTGTGAATTTTCACTTTCCATGAATTTATTACATTTTTCCCTATCGATGTTGATAATGATCCTATGATTATGAAATGATGATGATTTTTATGTTCACCCATGTTATATTGATCCATGCCCCTTATTAATCCTCTTAATGGGCATTTAGCTCACCCCATCCTTTAATGTATATCCTCAAGTTATTACTTGTACTAAAGAGAATGTGACATTTCATAAGGACAAAAAAGAAGGGTCTAAATAAATGTTTACATTTTATTATCTAAAAGTTATGTATGATCCTAATTTTACCAAGAAACTAAACCTTTTGATCATGGATTTGTATCTCTATTATGTTTTTTATTTTAAAAATGATGTAATAGTCATGAAAGAAAATGTAGGGTTTCTATATTAGGGATCTAGTAAAGTTTATGTGACCTATGGAGTATGATTAAGTAATAGATATAGAATAGTGATAAGTAATGTATAGTGGAGTAAGAAAACTGTAATAAATAGCATGTTTCTTCTTCTTAAGAAAAGTGGAGTAGTTGTTCCCATTGTATGTATTTTTAAAAAAAATCATTTTTTTCACTAATCATTGATTCTATGACTAAAATTATATATTTGAGAAAATATACAATCTATAAAGTTAAAAGATAACATATTTATTATGTTAACAAGTGTTAGGTCAAACCATTTTTGGTAGGAGTTAGTTTAGTTTTGTGGTGACATATTATGAGTTAATACTTATTCTATTTCATTTCATAAACTCAATCCTTGAATTGTTTTACTTTATTATTTTGTTAGTTTATGTATGCAAGATTGATTCACCTCTTATATTACTATTTAATTATTTTATCATCATCAATTATTTATGTTATGTTGTTTCATTTATTATATTATTGAATGATGTTGTGTGACTTAAACCTTTGAGTGTAATTTAATCTTTTTTTAATTATTAATCATGGAAATGAATTATGATTAAAGTGAATCTTGATTTCATTTAATTACTTGGTGGTTTCTAAGTAATTAGATAAATTTATTTTGAAAAAATCAACATACAATGTCACAACCCCCTCCCTATAAGGTGTACCCCTCCTAGGCTGGAAATGGGAGAAGAGATATAGTGACACCTGAGTACCACCTCTAATAGGCCATGGGATAGTGACTACCACTGAGGGTATAGTAAACATGCATATGGGAGGAATCACCCACTAAGAGAATACATGAAAAAGAGACAAATAAGATAGACATTAACCAACTCTTTCTCAAACTCCAATACAGAATAAAATTAAAAATGCACATATGTAATGTCATGAAAGAACTACTACAACTGAAAGGAAAACTGTAAGTACCAAATGAAAAGTAAAGATGACAGCGACCATAAATACCAAATAGCACATGCTAAACCCCAAGCTAGTAGTAACTAGCTTGAACTCCAACCTACTCCAACTGAGCTGAAAACAGTTTATATATATACAAGGTGAGTATAATAGTATACTCATTAGGATCCTCCCTGGAGACTCTCGTGAAAAAGGTAAAGAAAATGTGCTAAGGAACTATGAACAACAAGTGAAACTAACTCATCACATTAATAGGTATAATAAGTTTCCAACATCACCATGGATATTATCAATAAGTATCACATGAAAGAGAATATAATATAATAAATAATATCAAGGGTACCCCACTACCACTTCCCCACTTGATTTCCACTCCACCCCAACATCACATGTCCTGAGAATATCTCTCCAAAAAGACAAGCCCACATACAACTGGGCAAAGCACCAAAACATGAACCTTGTGAAATACACCACCATGTCTATGTAACCAAAAGTAAACAGGTAGTTTCCGAGATCCATCGCAGCCCTTATAATGTGTATCATATAATGGGTATTATACCTCAATCTATCACATCCCATACACTGAGTAAGGATCCTTAAGCCATCATATCCTATACATGTTATACTTATAGTAGTCCTTACAAAACTATATATAGAATACATTTGTGTGAAATAACCACAATCCATTACATCCCTCTACACACATATATGGGGGAAACTAACCACCGTTTATACCAGCATAAGTAAATACCAAGAGAAGAGAGAAGGGCCAAAGGGGGTAATCAGTCATCCATCCTCCCACTGGGATGTTAGGGAAAACACCCCCAGGGATCAAAATATCTGGGGTATTAGTCTCCCTAACCAACATGGTGGAGTAGCGTATATAAACACAAAAATTACATGATATAATATAGATCACAACCACACTGTAGGCATAACCTAGTCTCAGACTCAATAATAGATAATTTATCTCGGACTCCAGACTACCTCTTCTAAGACTAGATATCCTATAAGAACACAGCCATTTAAAGAGATACATTGAATTAATTTATTCCTTTTCATTAGTTTCACTTTAGATTAATTATTTCATTAACCATTAATTAACCATTAACATCTCAACATTACATTATATTGTAGTTACAACAATGTTCCATTCCCACCAGGAATAAGAAAACTAAGTCTATAGATTCTCATAATTATAACCTTAGCATTTCAACTCAACAAGATCAAACCCCATGGGTTAAACATTTATTCGTTAATTAACATAATTACTTTCAATATTACCAATTACTCTAGGAAAACATCCTAATATACCAAACAAGGCATGCAACCAAGAATAACCATATGCTTGAAGCAGTGTGGAAATGAAAGAAGATAAAAAAACAACCTAGTTGTTGGCCAAAAAACCTATTCAAACAAAAATCCAGATTTCATATTAATGAGTAATCTCATATTTCACCCATTATATAATCTATTATGTCTTCCTTCACACCTACATACATATACTGATGTATCTTTCCACTCCAAGTGCCAACTGCTGCCACAAAAACTGGGCCTCCCCACCCCACATACCATAAAATATCTACAGGCTCAACCATCTCAGGCTCATGTCACATCTGGGAATCCCTACACCACATACCACAATAGCCCTCTAGGCTCAGCCTTCCTAGGATCACATCACATCACAAGTATAAAGAAAAAAACATATAAATTGGGATCTTGGCCCTAAAACAAGCCATTCATACTTCACACACAATGAACTATCATGGCTCAAAATCACAAATCACTCAGCCTTCACAAGAAAGTGGGAAACCCAGGCCCTACAAAGGAATTATCTTTTATCACACAACTGATTATTATTCCTTCTTTAATTAATTATATGATTTTTTATAGGTTCCAACTACGGGGAACCTAAGCAGAAATCTATCACAAGATATCAAAAATTAATTAAAAATTAATTTAGAATGCCTTTAATTCTTTTATAAACAAGAATAAACATGCATGATGTTCATTAACAAATTCAATTATACATTCTCACTTGCATCAATTTGATTAACATCAAATTACCACAACAATCATATTCATTAAGCATGCCTCTTTAATCTATTATACAATTAATTATCAATTAATTCTAGCTTTACATTCTTTACCAATTTCACATGCTAAACTAATAAAAACATAACTACATAGATATCACATTATCTATAAAATCTAGTGGCAACCCATTATCACAGTACAAAAAACAGCATATCCAAGCAATCAATACAAATTATTTAATCCAAATCAAGTAATTATTAGGTTAATTTCATTGTGATCCAAGGGGTTAAAAAATAATAACTCTATGATTGTACATAAATAAATAGAGAATAAATGAATCCCCTACCTCAAAACGGTGTCAACGTTCATCACATGAGAATGGACCAATGATACAGATCTTGATCACCTCTCCCAAAAGAACTACATCTACTCGAGGATTCTATGACAAAATCATACCAACAAATAACCAAAATAATCCATTAGAAACATGGAGATCGAGCATCATCACAAGGAAAATAGGAACGGGAGGAAATGGATCAAATAACCAGCAAGAATGGAAGTAGATCGTACCTTGGATCGAAGCTGGATTGAAGGAGGGAAGCTAGAGATCGATCCTTGGTAAATGAATCCTTAAAACATAGAAGAGGTGGTGCTAGGTCTCTTAGAATGAGAGGGAAATTTTCTACATCTTTAGGGTTATAAATAACCTGAGTGGATAAAAATGCTTAAAATATAACTATAGTGAGGAAGTACATGATGTTTAATCCCATTTCACATTATGTGATCCTCAAGATTTGGTTTTCCCCAAAAAATGAATCACCTTTCTATTTATTTTATTTTTAAACCTCTATTTATTACACATAGAGAAACCTACTTTCACATAATGTAAAATATTTACACATCGTGAAATATCCCAACTCCCAGCTCTCAATAGTTTAACTCCTCCAAATTTCCTCAAATCCTCCTTCTAGCACCTCGATCTTTGTAAACATGTCAAGGGTCGATCCACATGAATCTAGTACCTTACATAAGATACCTCTTAAAATATTCTCATCCTTGATAATATAAAACCTACATAGAGAGGAAACAAAAATGGGTCATCTGAACATTCACCCCGCAATATACCTCTCAAGGTTGTCATCACTATAGGAGCTCAACCACCACACCCATGCATAAGAGGATCATCATGGTGACTAGATGAACTACCCATAGAGTCTTCTCCACCTATAGCAGAAGAGTAGTCTCATCCAACCATAGGAAGTTAAACATGGAAAGCATGTGGCATACCCTGAACGTCTTCATCTCCCATGGAAAGAGAGTAATCCACAACAAGAAATAAGATAAATCCTTCTCAAAAACCAGAAAAGTTCTACAACTACAAAATGAACAACATTACAATAGAATAGATAAACATAAAAAATCTTAGGGTACTAAGTGTGTATCAATGAATCATGTTCCCAAGTACTCTTATCTATGCCATTGTTCTTCCACAAGACATGAACCAAGGGGATATCATTCTTGAAAAACCCATTTTCTCGGCAGTCATGGATCTCAACAGGCCTCTCCTCAAAGGTCTCATCATTTTCAACATCGATCTCACCCCAATATATGATGTTAGAGTTTCCATGAAGATAAATATAGAGCTACAACATGTGAAAAACATCATGTATCCATCTCATCTGTAGTGGAAGGGCTATCTGATATGCCATGGCTCCAATATGATCCAACACCATGAAAGGCCCAACAAACTGAGAAACCTTAATCCCATGACCAAACTTGTGCTTCCCATGATAGGTATTCACCTTTAGGAACACATGATCCCCAAATTAAAACTCTAAAGGTCTCCTTATATGATCAGTGTAGGATTTATGATGATCATGCGCTTCATTCATCCTCTCAAAAATTACCAGAACCATCTATTTTGTATTATGTACAAGTTAAAACTTGATAATTACCTAATCTTCAACCCTAGGAGAATGAAAAGTTCGTCCATACAAGGATTCAAACAATGAAATACCGATGGTGGAGTGAAAAATATTTTTGTAAAAAAACTCTACCAAGGGAAGGTGCCTCATCCTTGAACCTCTAAAATCTATGACGCAAGATTGAAACATGTATTCAAGAGTCTAGATGGTATGATTTGTCTCAGTATCTATCTATGGATGAAAATTAGTGTTAATTCATAGCTAAGAACCAAAATCATGTTGTAGATCTCTCCATTCCCTAGAGTAAAAATGAAGATCTTGATATGAAATTATCATCCTTGGGACCTCGTGGAGTCTCACAACCTCCTCCAGATATTGCCCCGATAAAACCTACACTGATATCAATTCCTTGATCACTATAAAGTGGGATGATTTCATTAAACAATCCACTTAAACCCATACAGAATCCTAGACTTTATAATCTTGAGGTAAACAAGAAATAAAGTCCATAGAGATGTCCTTACACTTCAACAGAGGAACATCTAATAGCTGGATCAAACCACCAAGAACATGGTGTTCAGTCTTCATCTTCTGGAAGACCCAATATTGAGACACAAACTCTAAAACTGCACACTTCATCCCAAGCCACCAAAAATGACCTCTCAAAGCATGGTACCACTTTCTAATTCTAGGATGTAGTACCAAGGGTGAACTATGGAACTCTCTGAGAACCATCTCATGCATCACCAAAGTAATGGAAAGCCTTCCCTTAAATAAGACTCGGTTTTGTTCATCCATAGAGCAACCTTCAGGGGCCTCACCACAAAAAATCTGATCTCTCTAGAACTCTACCTCAAGGTCCCCTAACTGGGACTCTTCTACCTATTGTACTAGATATGACTGCACGGCCATCTGAAAAAGGAAACCTCTTCCCCTGACTTCTCTCATATCTAGGTGCAATGCTGAATGCTGTTTAATCACTCTCTAGGAATTGCCTAATTCCTGTACTACATCACTGCACAACTTCCTACTCAGTGTATTGGTTATGACGTTCCCCTTTCCATGTTTATATGAAATCTAAAAGTTGTAATCCTGTAAGAACTCCATCCATTGATTTCGGTGCAAGTTCAATCCACCTTGGGAGAAAACATACCTCAGGATCTTATGATAAGTTAAGACCACAAAATGATCATCAAAGAGGAAATGTCTCCAAAACTTCAGGGAAAAACACTATTACCAACCCAAGATCATGGGTGGAATATTTATGCTCACGAGGACATAACTAATGAGACCCATAATAAATGATTGATCTCTGCTACATCTGAACATTGCCCATCCCAAGACACGAAGAATCATAGAAAACTTCAAACTAAACTCCTTCTTCTGAAGACAAAGAACTGGAGCATTTTACAACTTATCCTTAAGATACTCAAAAGTTGTATGATATTGATTGGTCCACTAGAACACCTAATAATTTCTAGTCAAAACTATCAAAGGAGTCACAACCTGAGATAAATTGGCTTAAAACCTCCTGTAATAGCTTGAAATTCCATGGACGCTTCGCACCTTATCCACTATCTTAGTGTCTTCCCATTACACAACTGATTATATCATTTATGGATCCATAGATACTCCCTATTGGGATGCAACATTCCCCAAGAAACAAATATCTCAATACCAATACTAACACTTTGATAACTTCCCAAAAAACGACTTCCAATGAAGAACTCCCAAAATAACACACAGATACTCTACATGCTCCTCCTCAGATGTGGATTACATAGGGATGTCATCAATAAGAACCACCATGAACTTATCTAGGAACTCATGGAACACAAAATTCATTAACCCCATAAAAAATACAGATCTTTCATTACACTTAATGGAATTACAACAAACTCATAATTCCCATTATGATAATGTAAATAATTCTTCGGGGTATTCTCATCCTTTACATGTATATGATGATATCTTGACCATAAGTTGATCTTAAAGAAACCACTTTCACCCTTTAGTTGATAGAATAAATCATCAATATGTAGAATAGGGTAGTGATTATTCAATGTCACTAGGTTCAAAAAAGGACAATCAATACACAACCACAATCTGTCTTCATCCTTCTTTACAAAAAAAACGGTTCACCCCACAGTGACACACTTAGCTGATGAAAACTACACTACAACAGACCATCGAGTTGTATACATAGATCTCACAAGTCAGAAGTCTTAATCCTATATGGATACATCGATATAGGATATATGCCTAGTTGTAGTTTGATCCGAAACTCAATCTATCATCCAGGGGTAGCGCTTAAACCTCTTATGGAAAGACATCATGGTACTCTTATAAGACACTCGAAAACACAAACTATTGAACCTCTAATGAACTCAGAATCATCTCAACCATTATGGATGACAAGGATAAAACATGCCTCTGTTCTATCTGAGAGTCTCATTCGCTAAAAAACACTATTGGAAATCCACTAGCATTTAAGAGCACAACCTTCCTATTGAAGTAATATACGATAGCCTGCACCGAATACATCCAATCTATGTTGAGGATGATGTAATATGGTTGTATTCAGGAACATAGGAAATATCCCCAAGATCGGTGCCTTCCTATAACTAGATCATAGTTTCTACATACATCAAACATGTCAGCTCGACCTCCAACTGGGGTAGTCAATTCCAAGGGCACTATAATTCTCTCTACCTCAAGTCCCAAAGAATAGAGAAGGTCATTTGATATAAAGGATTTCATCTCTCCTTGATCAAAAAAGGAATTCACCTAAGTAGAGAGCAAGTAAAGGATGCCTCAAACGACATCTGGATCGTCTGGATCTGGCAATGCTAAAGCATGATGTTGACCACGACGTGCTCCACAACCTATATAACCCTATTAACAACCACCTCCATAGCTGAACTCTATTATCTGGGGATGGGGAGAATCCCAGGTCTATCCTCTACCTACCCTATCTAATATGTACTGATCCCAAACTAGAGAAACCTACCACTGCTTCCTCTGCTAGAACTACTACAATAGAGGAACCTAAAGTGGAATAACTAGTGCACACTGAATACTCATAAAGTTCAGGCACTCTCACCACTGATGAACTCGACCTCCATAAGAAAAACTTTTGTATCATCCCTTGGAATAGTCTTGAGAGCCGCTTCCCCTAGAGAAATGATACATTGCGGGTTGGGACCTACCCCCAGCTGATCGAAAGATCTTATTTCCTGAAAACTGGGAACCCCGGACCACAACTCTATTTCATGAGGAATCCTGATGACTCCCCTCTCATAATGATTATGTTCTAGATAACATCCTCTCGAAGATATCTTCTTTATCTATCACCTAAAGATACATCTTTAATATAAACGGGGTGACTGGGTTCTTGATCACTGGATGCAAAGCCTTATCAAAATGCATTTCCATGGCCTCTTCATCGTGAAATAGGTCTGAAGTATATCACATAAAGTTATTTAAATGAATCTCTAACTCTCGCACACTAGAGATCCCCTATTGAAGGGTAAGTATCTCCTATTGACTGGTTTCATTTATAGTCGAATTAAGAAACTCGGCTCTGAACTGATCTCAGAACTCCTCCCATGAGACTAGTGACTCCTCACAATCCTTAAGGAAGAAGAACCAAAACTACCTTGCTACCCCACGTAGCATCATCACAACCAATGATATCAAGTGATCCTTCCAAGAACAGGTCGAATTGAAGGCTATCTCAACCTCCTATAGCCATTATTCTCTGATTGTATCTAAAATAGAGACATCATACCCTGGTAGACTCTGGCACTGAAACTCTCATAGTATCCTCCTTTAAGTGTCTTCATCATCAACCTCTACTCTATGGTGATCTGCTGACACAACCTGTTTAACATATTTTTCACAAACCTAATAATGACACCAACCTAGAGCCTTTCCTAAAGAAAAAAGTTAGATATTATAAACCTGGAATATTGAAGACTTTAACATTAACTAATTTTTTTCTTTTATTCTTTTTAGGTTAACCTATCCCATGTTCTACCCATTCAAACACAGGTTCAAGAATAATAATGCAATATCCTTTCTCATATCACTACCCTAAAACCAGTATCATTTGGTTTAAAATCTATTTTGAGCTTAAAGGTTTATGTATAAGATCATAGGGGCCATAAATACCCATGTATAACCTAGACTCCCATGTTTACAATGCTTTATAAACATAGCCGACACTTTTTCCCTACCAAGACAAGCAACCTCTCATGTGACTAGCTCAAAACTCAATTCTATCACTCAACCAGAGCTCTGATACCACTCTGTCATGACCCCCTCCCCCACAAGGTGTACCCCTCCGGGGTCAGCAATGAGAGAAGAATGATAGTGATACCCGAGTCTGGCCTCCAATAGGCCCCAGGTTAATGACTAGCACTGATGATATAATAAACACGGATATTGGATGAAATACCCTCTAGGAGAACACATGAAAAATAGAGATATAAGATATAAATCAACCAACTCTTATTTAGACTCCAATATAGAAGAAAATAAAAAATGTACATTTGTAATATCATGAAAGAACTACTACAACTAAAAGGAAAATTTCAAGTACCAAAAGAATATTAAAGATGACATCAACCATGAAACCCAAACATCTCCTACTAAAACTCAAGCTAGTAGTAACCAACCTGATCTCCAAACTGCTCCAACTAACTTGAAAATTGTTTATATATAACTAGGGTGATTATAACAGTATACTGATTAGGATCCTCCTCAGATCCTCTCTTGAAAAAGGTAAAGAAATAATTCTAAAGAATTGTGAATAATAAGTGAAACTAACTCATCATCTAAATAGAAATATTAAGTTTCTGGCCTCACCATGGATACTCTCACCAAGTATCTCATACAATAGAATATAATTTAATAAAGAATATCAAGGGTACCCCACTACTGCTTCCCCACTAGTTTTCCACTCTTCCCCTACATTGCACTTCCTGAGAATATCTCTCTAAAAAGGCTAGCCCACGGACACCTGGGTGAATCACCACAACATTCACCTCATGCAATACACCACCATGTTTATGTAACCAAAAGTAACCAGTTAGTTTTTTGGTGCTACCATATCCAGTATAATGTGTATCATACATCATGTATTATACCTCAAGCCATCACATCCCGTACACTAAGTAAAGATCCTCAATAAATCATTGAAAATACGTGTTATACCTATAATATCCCTTAGGAAACTATGGCTATAATACATTGTGTGAAATAACCACAAGCCGTTACATCCCCATACAAACATATATGGGGAAAACTAATTATTGTGCATACCATTAAAATTAACTACCAAGAGAAGGGATCAGGGTCAAAGGGGGTAGTTAGCCATCCATCCTCCCACTAGGATGTTGGGTAAAACACCCCCCCCGGCGGGGGCTCAAAATCCCTGAGGTATCAGTCACCCTAACTGATATGGTGGAGTAGCGTATAGAAACCCAAAACCAAAAATTATATAATATATCAATGGGGAAGCCTATCATTGACCCATTCGGTCATCTCTTATGTCCTCCTGAACACCCACAATTATATACTGATGCACCTCGCCACTCTAGACCTCAACTTCTACCACAACAACTAGGCCTCCCCGCCCCACATACCACAACAACCCTCCATGCTCATCTATCCCGGGCCTATGTCTCATCTGATCCTCCCTACCCCATATACCACAATAGCCCTCTTGTCTCAGCCTTCCTAGGCTCACATCACAACACAAGAAGCAGTAAAAAAACATAGAAACTAGCCTCTTTTCCCTAAAACAAGGCATTCATCCTTTACACACAACAATATCTCATGGCTACAAGGCATAAGGCACTCGGCCTTCATAAGAAACCGGGAAACCCATTCCCTACAAAGGCATTATCTTTTATCACACAACCAATTCTTATTCCATCTTGAATTAACAAATTAATTATTTTCAGGTTCCAACTATGAGAAACATAAGAATCAAGTTATCACAGTCTATCACAAATTAAATAAATAATTAATTTAACATTCCTTTGATTATTTTATTAAAAATAATCAACATTCTTCAGGTTTATTAACCAATTAAATTGAACATGTGTACTTGCATCAATTTGATTAACATAAAATTAAAACAACAACTAGATTCATCAAACATGTCTCTTTAATATTTTATCCAATTAATTATCAATTAATTATGATTTTATGTTCTTTACCAATTTCACTTGCTAAACCATGATCAACAAGAACTATATAGATATCACATTATCTTGAAAATCATTAGGCAACACATTATCATAGTACAAAAAACAACATCACTGAGCAATCGATACCAATTATTTAATCTAGTTCAAGTAATTATTATGTTAATTTCATTATGATCCAAGGGCGTAAATTATTATAACTCTACAATTACCCATAAATAAATATAAAATCAATGAATCCCCTACCTCAAAAGTGTGTCGACATTCTTCACATGAGAACGGACCAAAACTGTGAATCCCGATCACCTCTCCTATAATAATTGCATCCACCCAAAGATGTTACGCCACACTAAACTCAACAAAAAACCAACATAACATCATTTAAAACATGGAGATCAATTTTCATCACATGGAAAAGAGAAACGAGAGGAAATGGATCGAAGAAACCACATGAATGGAGGTAGAACATACCTTGGATCAAAGATAGATCAAAGGAGGGAATATGTGGATCGAACCTTGGAAAAGGAATCTCTAAAACATTGAAGAGTGGGTTTTTGATTCACTTGGAATGAGAGGTAGAGCCACTACACCCATAGGGTTATGAATAACCTGAGAATATAAAAATGATTAAAACAGAACTGTAGTGGGGAATTACATGACATGTAGTCCCCTTTCATGTTGTTTAATCATCAGGGTTTGGTTCCCACCAAAAAATGTATCATCTTTATATTTATTATATTTTTAATCTCTTATTTTTTACACATCGTGAAATATACTTTCACATCATGTAAAATGTTTACACATCGTGAAATCTTCATGCTCCTAGCTCTTAGTAGCCGAACTCCTCCAAACACCCTCCAAGCCTCTTCCTAGTACATCGGTCTTTGGAAACATGCCAAGGGTCGATCCATGTAGATCCGAGCCTTTAAATACAAATTCAGGTTTTAAATAGTGTTAGTTATATAGTTAATGGTTATATATTGTATGTTTTATGAATTTTGGTAAGGGAAATATATTTTTATAATGAAAAATATAAACACTAAAGGAATAAACTATTTCATAACCAGTATTTCATAGATTTATTAAATTCCATTGTTGGTTTATCTTCTTTTTTATCTTTTTATAGATTTCACAAAAACAAATTCCCATTCAAACTTTAAAAAATGATAAACTATGATAAAAGTGACAATTTATCCAAGAGTGAAACCTTGTCTAGTGGATACCTTAGGGATTTCATGTAATTCCCCTGACTCTAGTCACCTAAGGCTGATGGGTTGTTAATTACATGGATGTAATATTACAAGAGAATACACAACCAATAAATAATTTTTTAGCTCTTAAAAAAGTATATATATATATATATATATAATAACATTATATAACATTGTTATGGAATAAAATACATTGGTACTTAAAATAGTTATCCAGATGTTTCATTATTCCTCTATTAATGATATCCTTATAATTTCATACATAATAGACCTCTTTATTATTGTGGAAAATTTAGAAACATAGGAAAATAGAGATCTTGGATTCTTAGTTTGGGATAGTGTACAACTGAATCTAATGTGGAATAATAATGGAATAAATAGTATTGTAAAAATAGAAAAAAAATTATTCCATAAAAATGGATACATTACATAAAACATGTATATCATTAAAATGGAAATAAATAATCACATGAATAATAATAAATAATTTTCTAATTATTCAATGCATAATTATTTATATCATCAAAATTCAATAATGCCATATGCAATACATTTTACCATATTATTAATGCCTCATACCAAGACATGATGCATAAAAGTGTAATGACCCAGGTATTTATAGAATAATATTTTTTCATATCTATTAATATTTATTAATAAGATATTAATTTTATGTTAAAGAGGACACTTTTCTGATAGTATACTTGACACACAATAATGGGTTTCTTTGAAATCTTATGTTGCACACAACTTTGAGTTCTACAGAAAAATAATATTATAATAATATTGTTTTAAATAGTAGTTAATGCCAAGCCATTGGAATAGAGAGAATGAATAGTTTCAACTGAATTTTGAAATATGTTTTAAACATGTTTAAATGGTGATTCATTGACTATAAAATTTATTATAAATTGAAATAAAACCCAATTGAATATAATGGATGTCTTTTTATGAAAACCAATTTAAAAAAGAATAATGGTGTTTTCATATCACCCTTTATGGATTTTTATTTAATGAAAAATATATGATATATATTAAATGTAATGTTTTAAATTCATATCATATGTTTTTTAGATATTATATAAGAATAAATTCATTTTTACCAGATAAAAGAAGTATTTTTCTAAAAATGCAATTTTACAGCCTTTTGATGGAGAACCCTTTTTAAATAAACTTTTTGACGCCTTTATTTGTTTTATTTGAAAAAATAAACTTCTTATTTAGAATCAAAATATAAAAAATTTACTTTGGATGAAATTTTGGTATTTTTTCTGCTAAAGTTCATTTTTTTAATGAATAGTGAACAATACTGAATTTTAATTCAAAACTACCTTTTAATATAATTTATTTATATAGTTTAATTGTACTATTAATTGATTTTAAAGTTTAATTGGATTATATTTATATCATTTAATCCAATTTTTTTCACTGTAAGAAATTTCACTTTGAAATTCTACATGAACGCATGTCAATCTTTTGGTAGTTTTTACTTCATAGAAAGATGCTTTTTGGTTTTGACAATGGGAATTAATTTTAAATTAATTTATGAAAGTTTTGTGTTTTGAATTTGGAAAAATGGATTTCATATTTGGAATCATGAGGTCCAAATTTTGTAAAGAGGCAACTTTTATTTTTAGACATTATGAATAGTAACTTCAGTAAATATTTTATTTACCATATTTAAAGGATATATCCGGGAAATAAAGGTAAAAAATAATATTATAATAATATTAAATTACCCTCACACGTATCCAAACCCTATCAGATGTGATATTTCCAACCATAGACATCCTTGTGTCAATTTTAGGACCCCATGGAGCCACTTGAGTGTAAAAATGACATTTAATTACTTTTAATTTAAATTTAAGGAAAATAAAACCTAAACATGTATCTTTTAGTAAAAAAAATATAGGGGGTCATATAAATTATAATTTCTAATATAAATAGTCATTATAAATCTAAATATATATCCTAAATTATTTAATTTTATTTATAATTTTTAGACATCAAAAAATAAATATATTTATGACAAAATGATGATGTAGTGATTTCCTTATTAATAAAAGATTTAAATAAATGAAATTATAAATATTAAAATAAATTTATTTTGAAACTTTGTATGACATCCAAGAATTTTAGGGATTATTGTGACTTTTTTATTTAATTTTTAAATTTTTTTCGAAAGAATCAAGTTGTTATGGATTTTTAAAAAGTCATGATATGAATAGTATAAAATTGATATAAATGAGTTTTAAAAAAACTATTTTATTAAATGATATAATAGTCCTAAAAATATAATATTCAGACAAATGACTTAGATAATGTTTTAAATGTCATTAATAAACCACTTGAGGTTCTATTTAATTTTTATGGAAACTATATTAACCATATAGTATGAATATACAAGAAGACATGGTAATAGTTAAATTAGTTAACTAAGGGTTAAAGCTAATTGATAATGTTACATTTGAAACCAAAACTTGTCTAATACCTAATGTTTGAGAGGATTTAGAACAATACTAATCTTATCTTTAAATTAAATGAGTTTTGGACCTTTCGAAAATTGAAATTCAGTTTATAATAAAATAATATTTCAAAACATTCCTAAATTACCCCCCCCCCTATAAAAGGCCACCACCTCTAACCCATTAATCACACCTCTCAAGCCCCTTGGATCATCAAACCTCTAATCCAATAATCTCACAACATCCCTATATTACTCCTTTAAGCCTTAACTTAGGCAGAAAGAAATTCACAAAACCCTTTTGCCTCAAATCAAAGGGACTTACCCATTTTAATAGGTGACATATTCTCTAAAGTTCCTTTCCAATATTATACTTCTTCACTCCCTATTAAATTATTATTATTTGATTATAAAACAAAACCAGTATCCTAAATATACTAGGATGTTGTTATGATAATTATTCTAACTACACTTAAGTAAAACATTTATATAAAATAGTTTATATAAATTCAAATCACAAGATTTACTTTACAAGAGATAGAATATTTCTAAACAATGGATTAATTAAATAATTTATATAAAACAGTTTATATAAATTTAATAGGCATGTAAACCAGTTCCAACAAACATTGGCATAAATTTATTTCACAAATATAAATAAATAAGCGAGCAACATGGTCATCTTCCAAAAGGTGTGATAGTATTAACCAGCTATAGGATTATGTACTCTCTATGTGAACTCAGAAAAATGTATATAAACACATCCATAAGACACTGGCCAAAGGAGACTCATCACCAAATTTTCGGGGATGTGACCCTCCACAAGTATGTTTTAGAATATTGTCATAGCGTAGAGTGTATGCAAATAACTGGCTAACTTCATAAGGATCTCATGCACTTTTACTTGACGGGTGAACTATTTTAAGACTTCTTAAAAATATAATAAATCACATTCTTCCATTTCCAAAGTGTTAATTTCTTTCAATTTAAAACCAAAATAGGTTTTTTTCAAAAGCACTCCTTTTCACAAGATAAAACAAATGAGTTTCTATCAAATCATTTTAATCCATTTTCACCATTTTGAAATCCATTCAAAACCAATTCCATCATTACACAATTTATTTCCAAAATTAAATCCAACAATTTAATTGAAATCTATAAAAAAAATAGAACACTATTCAATCACCCCTACAAATACATTAGATCATGTAGGACATTTTTTTTAACGATGAAGGTTTTCAAAACCTTCATTTTCCATTGTTTTAAACCATTTCAAACATCAATGATATTAATGGATGAAATAAATCACTCTATCCCCAAGATTCATCTAAAATGATGGATTAAATAGGGGTTTTCATATCTGGTCATTGGAATTCTACTTGGGTATTTTAAATACTTGATCCTTTGGTTTTTATGGTGTTTTTGATTCAGAATACCCCTTGTGTTCTAATGATTGAAGAAAAATTTGTGTTATGATTTGGGTTTGATTATCCCTCTTCCACTTTTATGATCCCTACATCCTCTATATTGTTGTATTTACTATGTTATCTTCACGTTTTTGTTTTATTTATTTATTTTATCTAATTTATTCCATCCTTTCCTAAACTCTAAAATTATGGAAATAATTGGTGGAATTTAAATTAAATAATGAAACTTGAATCTTCAAGGAATAATTCTTAAATAGATTTATCAAAGTATTGTTACATGAATTATCAGTTGTTGGATGATAATTATATAAAATTGTGAGTGGATTATTCCACTTCTATCAAAAAAATAATTATTATTATTCAAAAATTATCAAAAGGATAATTACCCAAATTATCCAATGATACTTACAAAAAATTGGTTGAATAAATTTTTGATGAAACACAAATTATGAATGAATAACTATGGGAAATATCATATAATTATTATCAAAATACGATTTAGAGAAATTGTTGAGAAATATGAGAATAATTATCAAATATAATTATAAATAATTATCCGATGATAATTACATCGATAATTTATTTTGAGAATATTATATTTTTAAAATAAAGAATAATTTTAGTAATTTATCAAAGGATAAGTTATCAAAATTATCAAAGTATAATTAATGTAATTATCAAAAAATGATTTTGATATTATCAAAGGTTAATTATTATTATTATTAAAATGATAATTGTGAGTTTATTAGAGATAATTATTCTGATGGATAATTGCAAGTGTAGGTTTTGACCTAATGATAGTCGAAAATTATTCAGTATATACAAAATATTATATCATGTGATAATTTAAATGATAACTTGAAAAGTATACAAGAAAAATAAATATTATCGCATGTAATATTTTAATCGATAATTTAAAATTATCCAAGAGAGATAAAATATTATCGCATTTAGTATTTTAATTGATAATTTGAAATTATCCATGGGAGATAAAATATTATAGCATGTGATATTTTAATCGATAATTTGAAATTATCCATGAAAGATAAAATATTATCACATGTAATATTTTATTCAATTATTTTGAGAATTATTCAGAAGAGATAAACTATAATTGCATGTGATATTTTATTTCCTTTTGAAATAAAATATTTGGTTCTAGTTCTGGGAACCCTTGACGAGCGTCAAGCATTGGTGTGTTGACACTTAAGATAAAAATGTCATGGGGAGCTATATTGAACCACACTATGTGGATTATAATTGTTGCTGACATTAGTGACCTTGAGGTAGGTGTATCAGTTCTGATTATCCCAATTGATTATCCTTTTTTTGCTTGATTTATCTCAATTATTTATTTAAATTAAATTGCTCAAATTTACTTTCAATTAAATTGATAAAAACTCAATTCTAGTGAATAAAGATATTTGAAATGGTTTTGGCATAAAAATTCAAAAAAACCCTAATTCCAATGAATTGGATGTGTCTATGGAAATTGGCTGACTTAAATTGTTTAATTTAAATTGAGGATTTGATTGAAATGATTTCAATTAAATTGTTGAATTTAATTGTGGAAATAAATTTTGTAATGATATAATTGGTTTTGAATTGATTTCAAACTAGTGAAAATGGTTAAAATGATTTGATAAAAACTCATTTGTTTTATCTTGTGAAAAGGCATGTTTTTGAATAAAACCTGTTTTGGTTTTAAATAAGAATAAATCTGGACTTTGGAAATGGAATAATGGAATTTATTGTATTTTTCAGAAGTTTAAAATGGTTAAACAATAATGTAAGAGTGCATTAAATCCTTAGGTAGTTAGTGAGTTATTTGGATACACTCTACACTATGACAACGTTCTAAAACATACTTGCAGCTAGTCACATCCCCGACGGGTTAGTGACGAGTCTCCTTTGGCCAGTGTCATAAGGACATGTGTATACACATTTTTTTAGTTCACATAGAGTGTGGAATCCTATAGTTGGTTAATACTATCATACCTTTTGATAGATGACCATGTTGCTCGCTTATTTATTTATCTTTGTGATATAAATATATGCCATTATTTGTTGGAACTACTTTACATGCCTGTGGAATTTATATAAAATTTTTTATATAAATGTTTTACTTAATACATTTTTTAGAAATATTCCATCTCTTGTAAAGTAAATCTTGTGATTTGAATGTATTTTCCATCATTTGGAAATGTATAGCATGTTTTGTTTAAAAATGTTTTTGAATTTCCAAACCAGTTTATTTTAAAAACTGATAGCATTACTTTGGATAATCTTTATTTGGCATCTGTTATGGAATATTTGATGGTATACTATTGGGATTAGGCTCACACCCTAATTGTTCCTTTATGTTTTTGTAGACTTTCTTCTTCCAAGTTTGAGCAAAGGGAAGGGATCTCTTGGAAGTGGATCCAGTTGGAGATATTTGGTCTTGGTTAGTTGTTTCCTTAGGGACCTTGTTTTGTTTTCCCATTTTAGTTATTGGGTTTTAGTACTTTGGGATTTTTATGTGATTTTTTATTTTGGTACATCACTCCCAGTGGAGTTTCTTTTGTTATGAATACTGCTTTTTTGTCTTTTACTTCCGCATTCTTATGGAAAAATCATTCCCACTTGTATGTTATACGATGGCAGGTGCAAGTCATCGGCTCGTGGGGATCGGGAACAACCTTTGGGCTATGTCCAGGCTGGCTTGTTTATCAGGTTACCTGGGTACCTGGGCTAGTTCGTGATAGGACTTTTTACCACATAGATAATTTGTAATTATAACAAGTTCATTTTCGACTCAAGTACCCAATATCAACAAAACAACCGATATTAACTTAAATAATGATGTAATTTAATAACGTGGTAATAAGTGACATAAAAGGAATAATAAAATTGAAAATGGTTCTGAAGAAATTAGAAATTTACTTAATTTTATTATTCAGGAATAACATGGAACATACATGATGATTCGGATGCAAGGTAAGGGAACTTCCTAACCCAATTTCCATTATTTAGGTTAACTTCTACTACTTGATTATGTCATGATATGATTATGTGAGAAATAAATTTTGATATCTTATATTGTATTTATAACTTATTTATGTGTGAATATAGTGAATACACGTAATTGATCTATTTTATTTACAAAATGATCCTTTTAAGAGAACCTTTCACCCTCCTCTTTTATCCAAAGACTTCTTTTAAGTTATGTATTTTAATTTCCATTTTCTTATTTCTAGATATGTTCTTATATATCCTTATTTCTGTCCATTTTATGTCCAATTGATGAGAGACCCTTTTCAATCCCATCAAATAATTTTCGAAATTTTAAAGTGACACTGTTTGGTTGATGAATTTTCATAAGGGGCTTCATCACAATCTCCTTTCATTGAGGCATATCTTGATGTTTTGCACATTTAGTACCCTATAAGGTGTATATACAACCCTTTGGCACATTATATCATGATTTGGTATATTATTATGATATTTAATGTTTTATTTAATGTTATTCCTTAATTATTTTTATTCAAGTGTTTCTCAAGTGGCAAGGGACTCTTTAACTAAAAAATCATTTCAAATGTTTTATAGATTTATTCTTCTAAAACCTTTTATTTCATATCCATGTTTATAAAATGGGTTTTATGAATTTATTTATATGGTCATGAATATTTTAAAATGTTAAAAGTGTCAAAGTGGTATGGGACACTTTGATTCAAAATTATCTTTATTAAATGCCTTGAATGGTTTTTGAAATGGATTGATTATTTCAATATATTGAAATGGTTTCTTATGATTGAAAATGAAATGTTATTAGTGAAATATTGATATTTGAACTATTATATGTTTTATGAATATATAATGGTAGTTGGACATTAGATGGGTGGTTATGTGATAAACTAGTGATAGGTGGTTATGTGATAAACCAAATGACGGGTGGCTCCGTGATAAATCAAGAACAGGTGGTTACATTATAACCTCCAATGCATTGGGTATAGAAGTCAGCCATATGGATATTCTATTTAGTGATATGTGTAGAATTTGACCATATAGTTATTCCATTTAAGTATTTTTATGTCCCAAGTTACCTTTATATGCTATATGTTGTTTTCTATGGGTTTTATGGTTATCTTTTGGTTAAAAAAAAGGTAAGAAATGAACTTATATTTAGGGAAGTATTTTTGCTACTTCTTATGGTGAAAATTATTAATTTATTATGAAGTATTTGTGGTTTATGTTAGGTCCACTAGGCTGAGTACCCTGAGAGGGGGGTGAATCAGGGTATGACTAATTCAAAATTAAATCATGTTCTGATCTTGTTTCGTTGTTAATAAAAACACTCTTCTCTCACTTTCCTGTTTCAAAATATAAATAGAAGGTAAAGTATTCATAGAACAGATCAATTTTTACTTGGTTCACCGCTAAGGGCTACGTCCAAGGAGCATACGCCGACAAGTTGTTGGTCGTACCAAATTCCACTATTCTTCACTAGATGCAGATTACAAGGTTCGAGCATAGTCACTCTATCCCAGGCTCACTACCTTTACAAGGTTTAGGGTAAGCTCATTGCTTTCCCAAGGTTCACACCCTGTTTCTCTCTCTCTGGCTCACTATCGGTGGAGGGGATCACCTTCTTCTTGTTCCTTCGCTCACTGCTCTGGAAAGGATCCACTCACAGTGTATAGACATTTAGGTCTCTTCATTTGTATGAAAGAATGCATCTTCTTATGTATGTAGATTCTCTGTTGAAGTTCAACTTTCACACATAGATGAATCTCTCTTTGCACCGAAGGTATCGAGCAAACTTCCAGCTTCTACACAGCCCAAAAATCATAGCCAGAACTAAACCTTACTTGGCGCGCAGGTCTACCTCGGCGCGCAAGTATCAGCATGCAAGTCAAAAGGGGTGCGCAAGTCTACCTCAGACACTTGCGCGACACAAGCTTCCCCAACTCCAAACCTGCACGGCACTCTTCATTTTATGCCCAAATCAATATTGGCGTGCAACTGCCAATCGGCACGCAACTTCTCACACCGGTGCACAACTTCAACCACCGGCATGCAACTTCACCTGCGCGACCACACACCACTTGCGTGACCACCACACCTGCGCGACGGGATCTCTGAATCTTCAAAGTTTTGAACTCCGGTGAGAAATGAGGAGGAGTGGTCCAATATTTATAGGCAAATTGACCACCTTGTGCGACGGTGCGCAAGTCACTTGCGAGACCCCATCTCGGCGCGCAAGTCTTCTGTCCTCCTAGACACTTGCGCGACCAACTCCCAAACATGCACGAACCTGTTTCCTTTTCCATATTTTGATCTTCTCATTTTGAAAAACATATGGTGCGCAATTTTTCTATACTCCAAGTCCTTGGCGTGCAAGTCCCTTTTCCAAAAACACTTTTCTTCATTTGTCGATTTTCAGGCCCAAAAATTTTGCAAACACTGGAAAATGGCACCACCTTGTATCTGTTCTTTTTGTACCGCCTCCAAATCATCCATTCCATTATCGACGTTCTTGAGTCAAACATGGACCGTTGACCACAGCTCTTGAACTCTACATTCCACCATGAAACCCCCTTTGTCAACAAATTTGTATGTCATGGTTTGCATTGTCAACAATAACAACACAGATGTTCACTTTGTCAACAAACACAATCACCTCAAAAATACTTCAATGATTCCTTGAGGGATTTTTTCCTAGAAATCTCCCTCTTTGGGTTTGTTGACAACTCTTCCATAAAAATATGCATCATTAATTATTCATCCACCATTCGCCTTTTGCGATTCTGATAGCGATAAAAGATTTACTCAACACATACCTTAAGCCCACATGAGAAATGCTCAGCGTGAGAAACAAGAGTAAATGAAAAGTTCATCAATGAATCACTTCATCTCTGACTCCCACTGTTGACAACAAACTGATACCAATTTGTACTAAACTGATACCAAATGTTGAAGGACTTGTTGGAAGACCAATGTTTGGTTTGGAAATATTCTTACCACTCTCCAACACCACTCTTCTTATTTTATCACGATCCTCAACTCTCGTGATATCTATTCTTTGATCGATCACTTCTAGCATCATCAGATTTAAAAATCTCCCCCTTTCGCATTTCTCCCCCTATCTGGCTGCTCCACTAGTCAGATTCTCCCCGTATAAGTCATGATTTATCAAATTGTCACACTGTCTCCCCCTTGAACAATCACTATTTTCTCCCCCTTCATCAACGAACCCAAAGGTCACTCATTTGCAGTCTGTAATAGAGTAGAGAACACATATCATCACATTAGGGAAAACACATCATACCTCAGGGAGAGGGGGTTTCACATCCACATGCTTTTAAGTGCGGGGAATCGACTGAACTTCCAGAGCCAGTCGATGCCTTTCGAATGCTTCCTTGGGTAAGGCCTTTGTCAAAATATCTGCAACCTGTAACTCTGTAGGCACATACTCCAACATCAGAATCCCTTGATCCACTTTCTCCTTGATAAAATGATATTTGATCTCAATGTGCTTTTTCCTTGGGTGATGAACTAGATTTTTGCTAAGATTGATAGCACTTGAGTTATCACACTGGATTCCGATCGGATACATCACTTCAACTCCCATATCGTCAAGTTGTTGTTTCATCCACAATAATTGTGTGCATGCTTGAGTGGCCGCAATATACTCAGCTTCTGTGGTACTTAATGAAATGAAATCCTTCTTCTTTCTTAACCAAGAAATACATAGTCCGCCAAGATAGAATGCACCTCAATATGTTGATTTCATGTCATCCGTTGAACCGGCCCAGTCTGCATCAGTATATCCCAATAACTCTGTTTGAGATATTTCATTATATGTCAAGCCTAATTCCATTGTGCCCTTGATATACCGAAGTATTCTTTTCACTGCAAGCATGTGGCTTTCCTTGGGATTGCTCTGATATCTCACTGCTTAAAATGTGGCGAAAACAATATCAGGCCTTGTTGCAGTCAAGTACAACAAACTTCCAATAATTTGCCTATATTCTGTGATATTAACTGTCTTTCCATCATCATCTTTTGATAATTTCATCCAGGTAGAAACCGAAGTCTTCATCTTCTTGGAATTATCCATTCCAAACCTTCTTAGAACCTCCTTGGCATATTTGGATTGAGAAATGAAATTGTCATTACTTCCTTGTGTCACCTGTAAACCAAGGAAAAATGTTAGCGCTCCAATCATTGACATTTCAAACTCATTTTTCATGAATTCAGAAAACTGTCTTCACTGAGATTTATCTGATCCGCCAAATATTATGTCGTCAACATAAACCAGCACCATCAGCCTTTGATTACTGTCGTTACTGAAATAAAGATTGTAATCATCTCCCCCATGCTGGAAACCAAGCTTCTTCAAGTATTGATCAAGTCTTGAGTACCATGCTCTTGGTGCTTGTTTCATCCCATACAATGCCTTCTTTAGCCTACAAAATTTGTTCTCATCCTTATGAATGAGAAAACCATCTGGTTGTTCAATATAAACCTCCTCTTCCAGAACACCATTCAAGAATGCGGATTTGACATCCATCTGGAACACTTTGAACTTTCTTTGCACTGCTATGGCCAAAAATAATCTGATTGTCTCCAGCCTTGCAACCGGTGCAAATGTCTCATCAACATCTATACCCTCTATCTGGGAGTATCCCTTGCACACTAGTAGTGCTTTGTTCCGAATCACTATGCCATATTCATTCATCTTGTTGCGATAGACCCATTTAGTCCCAATGACATTCTTGCTTGCTGGCCTCGAAACAATCTCCCATGTCTGGTTCTTATCAATCTGATCAAACTCTTTATTCATAGCCTGAACCCAGTTTTCATCTTCAGCTGCATCGGAAAAACATTTTGTCTCCACTTGCGACAAAAATGATGTTTGTTGTAATGATTTCATTCTTCGAGTCTGAACTGGAGTTGTCTGATCACCAATGATATTCTGCCTATCAATCTCAGCTCGACTCTTTGTCTGTCTTGCAGACACAGACTTGACACTTTCTTGTTCATCATCAGTATCTTCTTCTGAGTCATCCTCTACCACTTCTGTTCCCCCTATGTTGCTTACCTCATCATCACTTTCGTCCAGGAACTGTTCACTGGTTCATTCAGTATTCTGTTCATTTTCAACTATAGTGACATCATTGCTCTCAAAAATTTTTTCCAGCCTTTTGTTGAAAAATTTATATGCTTTTCTTTTCCCTAAGTAGCCAAGGAATATCCCCTCATCTCCTCGTGCCTTAAACTTCCTGTGATTTTTTTTGTTGATAATGAAACACTTACTTCCAAAGATTCGAAAGTACTTAAAAGTTGGATTCTTTCCATACCAAAATTCATACGGATTCTTCCCTTGCTTCGGACACAACAGAGACATGTTCAAAACATAGACTGATGTCAAAACTGCTTCCTTCCAAAATTTCTCCAGTAGGTCTTTATAAATAAGCATCATTCTGGCCATATTGTTGATGATCCGATTTCTCCTTTCAACCACTCCATTCTATTGGGGAGTTCTTACTGATTAAACTTGATTCCTTATCCTATGTTTCTCAAGATAGTTTTCAACTTGACTGTTTGTGAATTCCGTACCGTTATCAGTACGAAACTTCAGAATTTTCTACCCAAGCATCTTTTATAATTCCCTCCTATATTGCTTTATGCAACTGAACACCTCTGTCTTATGGGTAATGATGAATACCCAGGCCATTCTTCTATAATCATCAATGAAAAGAACATAGTACCTTTTCTTATTTATAGCTCATGGTGAAATAGGTCCACATACATCAGCATGTACCAATTCGAGCACTCTGGATGATTTCTGTTCCTTTGGCCTATATGTTTTTCTAAAGATCTTCCCTTGTTGACAAGCATCGCATGTATGAGCATGATCACATGATAGTTTGGGAAGGTCTCTAGTAGCATCACACTTTACCAGATCTTCCATAGATGGTTGGCATAGATGACCAATTCACCTATGCCACAGCTGGTTTTATTCTTCTCTGGATAAAAATCACGAATCGTCTTCTCCACCTACTAGGTAAAGATTTCCCTTTGTTCATTTTCCCTATAGAATGACTGTTCCATCTTTTCCTTTAACAATTCACATCTTCTTGGTAAATCGGATAGAGTGCCCAGAGTCACATAGTTGACTGACACTGAGCAAGTTATGACTGAGACCCTCTACTACCAAGACATCAGCACATCTCATTTCTTTTCCCCCAAACTTGGATTTCCCTGAGCCAAAAATCTTCAGGCCTTCATTGTTTCCAAATTTGACAACTGCTTCTTTGTTATATTTTATGCCTGTAACAAGATCCTTATTACCCGTCATGTGAGATGTGAAACCACTATCAAGGATCCACACACCAGAGCGATCTGATGCTTTAAGGGAAATCTCTTCCACCGCGGCCTTCTCAATTTTCTTCTTCTTGGTCCATAATTTTTCCTTCACAATCGGCATAGATTGAGACTTCTATTCTTTCTCAGAGTATGATGGACCGGCTTCATCTTGCAAAGCCACAAATATATTCTTCATTTTTAACTCACCTGTGGGTTTATTGATCTGCTGCTTGCGAACGTTTTGATTCTAATTTGGATCATTTCTTTGTATGGTCTAAGTACAGTACCTAGCCATGTGTCCAAATCCTCCACACCAAAAATAGTGTCCTTCGAAATATGTTCTGGAAAATCGTTCTCTGTTTGGCTGCCACCTCTGTTCTAGTTCCCTTCGATATCTCTTGGATATAGAACACACATACTGTGAATGTCCTATTTTCCCAAAACAATAACACCTGATATATGGTGCATTCCTTCATGGTACTTCAGTATTATGATTTTCAATTTGGGATCTTTGAATATTCTAGTTTTTCTTTGTGCCCAAATCAACCTTCAATTTCGGGACAGGTGCTTGCGGTCTGAACTCAATTGTCATAGATTTTTGTTTCTGATTATGCCTTGAAATAGCCTTAACATCTGAGCTCAATTGCTTCTTCTTCCATGCTGAACTGTCTATTTCTTATGAAAAAAGATTCTTCTTCTTGAAGAAATTTCTCTTGAACTGCTTCTTCCCTTTCACATAGGCTGAAGATTTTTTCTTGGGAATTTCAACTTCATCTTCATCGTTTTCTTCCTGAAAATTTTTTGGGGAACCTTGCAGCAAGATGACCAACTTTCCACACCTAAAGTAAGAAAGTGGAAGATTCCCTTTGAACTTTCCTTTTCCTCTTTAAAGATTTGAGGAGAGGAATGACATTACCTCATCTGTCTCTTCTTCTTCCTGAGAATCATCAATGGTGAGCTTCTTCATGGCCTTAAATGCCACCTCTTTGGAATTCCCCTTTTCCATAGCCTCATTATAATCATTCCTCATTTCATATGCAAGCAAGGTACTATGCAAATTGTCCAGTGTCAGCTCTTTTGGTTCTTTATCTTCTAGTACTGAAACTTTCGGATTGAATCGAGGTGGAAGTTTCCTCAAGATGCTCTTTATGATCTTTATGTCTTCAATGACTTCTCCAAGACCTTGAATATCTTCCACAACAATGTTTACCCTATCAAAGAATGCGTCAACAGACTCATTCGGGTTCATTTTCAGATCTTCATATTTGTTCCACAACACCTGCAGTTTTTCCTCTCTGACCTTTGTATCTCCTTCATATATATTCAAAAGTTTTTCCCATATGGCATGTGACGTTTTTCATGACATCACCTTCGTGTAGATGGGATTGGAAAGGGCTCCCCCTAAGGCATTGATTTCTTTTGAATCAACATCCAACTCTCTATGCTCAGCTTTTGATAGTGCACCACTATTAATATCAGCTGTGATACCATGCATAAATGATGAAAACACATCCATTCCCAAGGATCGTAAATAGTGTTGCATTCGATTCTTCCATATCTAAAAATTACATCCGTCGAAGATCGTAATACCTTTATGATTAGTGACCTCCATTGAGAGAATAACTAACATCAACCTTTCGCTCTAATACCAACTATTAGGTCCACTAGGCTGAGTACTCTGAGAGGGGGGAAAATCAGGGTATGACTAATTCAAAATTAAAGCACGTTCTGATCTTGTTTCACTGTTAAGAAAAACACTTTTCTCTCACTTTACTGTTGCACAATATAAACAGAAGGTAAAGCATGCATAGAACACATCAATTTTTACTTGGTTCACTGCTAAGGGATACGTCCAATGAGAATACGCCGACAAGTTTCCGGTCGTACAAAATTCCACTATTCTTCACTAGATGTGGATTACAAGGTTCGGGCACAGTCACTCTGTCCCAGGCTCACTGCCTTTACAAGGTTTAGGTTCAGCTCACTACTTTCCCAAGGGTTACTCCCTGTTTCTCTCTCTCTCTCTGGCTCACTATCAGTGGAGAGGATCACCTTCTTCCTCTTCCTTCGCTCACTGCTCTGGAAAGGATCCACTCACAGTTTATAGACCTATAGGTCTCTTAATTTTCATGAAAGAATGCATCTTCTTCTGTATGTAGATTCTTTGTTGAAGTTCAACTTTCACACGTAGATGAATCTATCTTTTTACCGATGGTATAGAGCAAACTTCCAACTTCCACGCATCCCGAAAATCACTACTGGAACTAAACCATACTTGGCGCACAAGTCTACCTCGGCGCGCAAGTATTGGCACGCAAGTCACAACGGGCGCGCAAGTCCACCTCAGACACTTGCATGGCACAAGCTTCCCCAACTCCAAACTTGCACGACTATCTTCATTTTACGCCCAAACCAATATTGGCGTGCAACTGCCAACCGGTGTGCAACTTCTCACATTGGCGCACAACTTCAACCACCGGCGCGCAACTTCACCTGCGCGACCACACACCACTTGCGCGACCACCACACCTACGCGACGGGAGCTCTGAATCTTCAAAGTGTTGAACTCCAGTTAGAAATGATGAGGATTAGTCCATTATTTATAGGCAAATAGACCACCCTACGTGACAGTGCGCAAGTCACCTGTGCGACCCCGTCTCGGCGCACAAGTCTTCTGTCCTCCTAGACACTTGCGCGATCAACACTCAAACTTGCGTGAACCTGTTTCATTTGCCATATTTTGATCTTCTGATCTTGAAAAATATATGGAGCGTAAGTTTACTATACTCCAAGTCCTCAGTGTGCAAGTCCATTTTCCAAAAACACTTTTCTTCATTTGTCGATTTTCAGGCCCAAAAATTTGGCAAACACTGGAAAATGGTGTCGCCTTGTATCTGTTCTTTTTGTACCACCTCCGAACGGTTATTCCATTATCGACGTTCCTGAGTCAAACATGGATCATTGACCACAACTCTTGAACTCGACATTCCACCATGAAACCCCCTTTGCCAACAAATTTGTATGTCATGGTTTGTATTGTCATCAATCACAACACAGATGTTCACTTTGTCAACAAACACAATCACCTCAAAAATACTTCAATGATGCCTTGAGGGATTTTTTCCCAACAGTTTACATGTTTTATTGAAAAACTATCAATTTTCCATCTTTATATATCCATTACTGAGCTTTTTATACTCATCCCAAGTTTTGAAATGTTTTTTACATTACTTAAATATGAATAGGGTCATGGATGGCTTCGTGGAAAAGTCCTGCTATCTAAAACATGGAACTAGACATGTTTCTTTTTTTAATTTTTTTTTTATAAAAAAATGGATAGTGAGTAGAGGTGTCTACATGTAATATTAAAGTTGTTTTGTATAATTTATGACCTAATTCTCTAAATCTCTAAACCTGAAAAGATCCTCAATGTGAATTATTAACTTAATTCAAGATTATGTATTGTTTAAGGATGGGGCCTTACAAAAATGGTAGGCATACACCCAATACACAGGTAATTTTGTCACATAAGACCTCCAAATGCATCAAGTGGATTTTTAATTTCGATCCCCAAATAATAATTATTAAATTTAATTCATTAATCATATTAAAGGAAAGGTTAAATAAAATAATTCAAAATGTTCCCAAATAATCCAATTTCATAAATATAATAGTATAATAAATAATTAACAATATATAATAATGGATATATATATTCTCAAGATTTCCCAAGTTAAATGAATGGTATGGCTATCTTAGAGAATACACTTCAAGTAGAATAATTATTTACAAGCTACTCACTCCATATATGATATATAGATATATGGTCAAGTCAGTAGATTCTCTTAGACAATTGAATTGTATGGATATCTAGATGAATTACCTAAATCTAGAAAAATTAAGTACATAGAAATCATGTCATATATGAAAAAATCCATATTTTTTTAAGGCAATAGATTCTCTTAGTCAATATAATTGTTTATTTTTTTGTGAATATCCGTTAATCAGAATAATTAGATACATGGTACGCACACCGTATAGGATAAAGGAATATATGGTTAAGATAGTAGATTCTCTCAGTCAATGTAGTTTTTTGGATATTTAGTTGAATAACTATTAATTAAAATATTTATTTATATGGAACTAACACCATATATGATCAATAGATATATGTTCAAGAAAATAGATTTTCTCGACTAATGAATCAATAAGAACGCCAAGGTTATTTCAATTAAATCTTTTTACAAATAATTAGGGATTCCAAATGTTAAAATATGTATACTTATTAGGTTATGACTATAGTATTTTATTTATCTATTATATACAAGATCTAATATAGTTAATATGTTTAATCAATTATATACTTTAATTTTATATGGAAGTATGTAACACCTCGATTTTTTATATTTTTTTCTTTAATAATTTTTGATGTGTTAGATAGATTTGGATGCACACAACAACAAACATATGTGAATAATGATTTAATAAAATAAAAAATTAAATAAATTATTAGATAGTTAAATTAAATAAATTAGAAAAAAAGGATCAATTCTATTCATGAAAATACAATTGATCTCAAGCGACTGTTCTAGACTCATTTTTTGAAGTATGAATTTTCATAAAATTTAATACTTTTGAGAAAATTATATCAATAAAATTTATTGATAAAATTATAATATTTATTATTAAAATAAATTATCACATCCTGGTAATTATTAAGAAACTATGTATAATGTTAATCTAATAATTCAAAACTAAACAAAAATATTCTCTTTAAAATATTTTTTTTCTATATATTATATATTTCTTTTGAAATTTAAATTTCAAATTTTTAGAATTTTTATTTTAAAAAATAAAATTCCTTTTTTAGTTAATCATTCCAAAATTATCTAAAGTTTATTTTTTGGACTTTTTTGAAATATTTTATTTTCCAATGAATATAGAAAAATACTGATTTTACAAATACTACAATTTCATGAAATTACCATGATATTAAATTACTTTAATGTTTATGAAAAAATTTATACATGACCAATTTTATATTTTAAATTTAATATAATTGATTTAATAAACTAATTTTGAACTTATAAATCTAGGTTTGACATTTAGAAAATCTAATTAATGTTTTTACTCAAATAAAAACTATTTTTTGGTTCTTCTCTTTTAATCATGTATTTACAAGTTTACTTATGGTTTTGGTTTTTTAAAATTAAAAAAATTACTGTTTTATTATAAAAAAAATACAATTAATCTTAATGGAATCAACTTTATATGTGATTTTTGAGTGAAATAATTTTTCTTTTTAAAAGGGGAATTTTTTAAAAATTGTTCTTCATTACATTTTCTGAAATTATAATTAAATTAAATATTTATAATTATACAAATTGAATATTTTAAAATTAATTAAATATTTTGGATCCAAATATTTAAATTATTTAATAAGTATCATTTAATTTTTTATTCATAAGTAATAGTTACCATGGTACAATGTTTGTCACCATGGTAACGGTTAAAAGGGTTAAGAGGGTTAAACTAAGAGATTAGGCATCAAATATCTCTAAAGTTTTTCTAAATTTTATTTTATCAATTTATTAATTCTATAAATTATAATATCACATAAATTGGGATAAATCTAAGTGGATTTCCATTAGAAATATATTTATTATATTATAGAGTTCTTAATATTTATATGGATTCCACTCCCCTCACATATAAAAGGGTGCCACCTATTCTTAATTATCTACACCCATTTAGAAATTTATCTTGAAAAATACCTACCCAAATAACTTAAACCTATATTCCCCATGTCCCAGAGGTTTTATTCTTCCAAAAGACTCATTCTATAAGTATTATCATTTTTCAAAGGAGATTATTCAAGGAAGAGGTATATGTTCCTACCAACCTTTCCAAAGTTTATTTATTCTTAAAAATACTTCAAATAATCTATAATTATCTAAAATACATAAATAATTGTCTTTAATATAAGTACTTTTATTTGGATGGAATCTCCATTTTCTATCCCCTTCCATCTCAGGGAAAATGAAAACTTCCCTCATGTATACATGTGGACTGACATATCTATGAAGCGATGTAATTAATTTTTCAAAATCACCTCTCAATTATGGTTATATAAATAGATTTAATTAATATATATTATATTTAACACAATTATAATTATTTAAATATAAATTATTTTTTACCTTCCTTTATTTCAATTAATTTAAAAATAAAAACATCACTCATGTATATGTGTGGACTATCATCTCTATAAAATGATGTGATTTATTTTCCATCCCCACCATGCATGTATGATATACATAAAATGAATAAATATTATATTTATAAAATGATTAACCTACTAAAAATTGATAGTTTCTTTATAAAATAATATTTTATGACTCATTCAGTCCATATACCATGTTCTTGTTTTGTTTGATTTTACCACCAATATGATCATTGTTATAATGTTTATATCATGAATTATTAAGGAATGTTATATAATGTTAATATATTATAATAATTATGAAATTTATATTATTTCATATTTATTTATTCATAATATTAAAATGTATATTTTCCTATAAATTTAATACTTTTTAAAAATTCCATAATCACCAAAAGTGGGGATTTTTAGGTATTCCATGTGAACTGTTAACTTAAGTTCCATAAATTGATTATAAAACTCTAGAAATATTTTTAAAATCAGTCATTAAATATTAATTAACATTATAGAGGCGTGTAACCTAGGACTAAGGTACAAGTATTGGATCCGTTGAATCTGATCATGCATGGAAACTGAATAGTTAACACAAAATATTGATTTTAATAAAAAAATACAATTAAGTGGATTGTAAGAAAATAAAAGGGAATGATATATAGTTATATAATATTATATGTGGTTATTATATATATTTATGATATGTATAAATTTTTTATACATGAGGTTATAATGTTTATGACCAAACGGAAGTCTGGGGTAATGGGATTTTTAACCCCATATCTTTTCATTGGATCATATCACTTATTTATTGACTATGTTATGTTGAGATCATGTTTTTCATGACCTATGATTTTTTATATTGTATTTACACTTCTATTAACTTGATTTAAATTTTTTATAAATAATAATTTCACTTTTGGAGTCCTATTTCAATTTCTATGAATCTTCATAAGGGTTTCCTCACCTCAATCTTTCTTCATTGAAATATTTTCTACAGTCTCCACCTTATTTATTTTTTAGAGTGTATATATTTCCTATAAATTTATTTTATTATTCCTATAATTAAATTTATTTGTATTTAAAAATCCATCTAAGGTTTCTTCTTTCATGAGGTTTTGATTCAATGATTACCAAATTTGTAAGGGTTTATGTTATAATCTCATCTTTTATAGGAATTATTAATGTTTCAATTTCCATTACAAGAAATTTTAAGTTCCTTATCTATTAAAACAAATTATATTCTTTCTATTTGGTTATTTCATTATTTTTCATGTAATATTTCAATTTTCTCCCACTTTTGTGTTTATAGGACTAAAAATGTTTTTAAGTGAAGTTTTCCTCATTTTTTCTTTTAAGTCAAGAATATATTTTTTCATGTATTCACTCTTTAAAATATTTCAAAAATGTTCATTTTATATTCTCCAAAGCATATATAAATTCATTTTCTACCATGTTTTACTTTCTTTTCAAATTTTTATAAATAAAACTTTACAATTTTTTCCATAAGGTTTATATTTGATGTTTTATAAAAGTATAAAAGGAATCTTTTTTTAATTTTTACCAAGTGAATAGATTTTCCCAGTATCATGGATTTTATTTTTTTAGGATTAAAATAAAAGTTTCTTTGGTTTTCGTAGAATATAATATTACCATTTTTTAGGAATATTTAGCATTTTAAAGTTACCAAAATAAAAAAGATACATTTCCTTGTTTTTAATGCATATTTCAAATTCTTTTATAAACGTATTTTTTATCTATGAAACATAAATTATGGATTGTTATTCTATATTGGGGATATTATTTAATGAAACTAACCACCTTTTTTATCAATATGGTGTGTGATAAGGAATTATGAACATTATTATGAAACTCATTTCCTTTCATGAGCTAATTAAGTGATCATGGAATCAGGAATGTAATTTATGTATGGTGCACATGTGTATGGTTTATCATTATATTATGGATAGGTCCATTATTGACCTCTAATGTATTGGGTAAGGGTGTTATATATCATTATATTACAAATAGATGCTAGTAATAATGCTTGATTCAATATACTAAAGGATGCGGGTAATAATGTTGGATCCAATATACAAAGGGATGTTGGTAATAATGTTTGCTCCATTATACTAAAGGAATTTTCTAATTATTCCAAATACATTATGATATGGGATTATAGTGATAATTCCTAATCTATTATGTTATGTAATTTTTTTTTATTATTTGATCTATAATTTTATGAATTCATATGATTATGTTTATTCTGTATTCTTCTTTTAAGACACATTATCATCTTGTGTTTTTCATGGATTGTGATAAAAGATTTTTTTTGATACCCATGATACATGTTATGAATCATTTTATGTTATGACCCTTAATTTATAAGATATTTTCTTCAGTTTATAATTTAGTGATGTTATGAACATGATTATATTATCAATCTCATTTTTTTAAAAGGTTGGGGTCGAAGTCTCAATTTATTATTTAAAGAAAAGACCTCTTTAGACTTGGTAGAGGGTGACCCATTACATAGCCCGAAGGCCCAAGGCCAAGTGGCCTGAATACAAGGCTTGAAAGCCCATTTTTTGGCCCAAATGACCCCTCGGTGAATAGTTCTGCTACAGTACCCGCACTACTACAATACCTGTTGCAGTATAGCTGCCACTACAGTACCTGCTACAGTCCCTCCACCTCTATAGTGTCAATGCTTCTACAGTTCCGCCACTGCTATAGTGCCCTATTATAGTACTGGTACAGTAACCCAGTGATGTTATGAAAATTATTATATTATCAATCTCATATTTATATGAACACTACTGATTTACGATTGATAATGAATATGTTTCCCCTTATTGAGCATTTTCACTCACACTTATTATGTCTCTATTTATCTATTTTATGAAGTATCATATTATTTAAAATATATCTAGAAGGTTATATTTTGTTAATAATTTTTTGGGGATATTTTGAAGAATGTTTATATAAAAATAAGAAGTTCTTGGTATAATGATAAAAAATCCCATTTGATAAGAAAGAAATTGTTTTTTTATATAAAGTTTTTTTATTAAATTTCCAAAACACTAAACCTAAAATGGTATTGGTTATATAAGTGACTCGGTATTTTCTATTGACATAATATTATTTAAGTTTATGTCTGAGTCGATTAAATCAGTATTGAAGCCAGTATGTATAGAAGAATGTTTTTAACACTAGATATGGGTGTACGGGTCTTAGGAAAATCAGTTGGTATCATATGGGGGTTTTAAAAAATTATAGGTTAGGAAGACATAATATGATGTTATTTTAAATGTTATGGATACCATCAAGGGTTAATAACTCTAAGTTTAAAGGCATAGATACCCTCTTGAGGCTTTATGTGATGGGATTTTAAGACGATTAATGATGTCTTTAGTGTTTTTTTAAAAGATAATTGAAGTATATGTAATGATGAGCTTTAATATGTGATTTAGTGCAAAGGTTATTTGGGAAAATTTTAATTGGTGGAATAAGTCAAAAGTCGGTCATAACCTTTAAGGTTAATATGTTATTTGATGCTAAAGTGATTGTGGTTAATTTTTAAAATGGGTTATTATATATTATAAACATATGTTTTTATTATATATAATCATGAGATTGAAATGTAATTTATTGACTGGGTGCTTAAAGTTATTTCTGATGAAGTTCACTATATATTTGGGAATATTATGTGAATTAATTTGAATGGTAAATTATTTTCTAGTAAGAGTTTTTGTTTCTAAATAGTTGATATTATTAGAATAATAAATATTTAGAATGTCTTTGGAAGTATATATAATTTTTTTGTAATGATTTATGTTTTTTCAGAAAATATTATTATATTTTATTGAAATTATGATTAGGTTATATATTTTTTTTAGGTTCCATTATGATTGATTAATGTTTTTTGGGGATAAATTTTTAGTTTATTTTGAAATAATTTATTATCAAACCTATTTGATATTTGAGTTTTGAATTTTTTTCTAACATATTTTGAAGATTTATTATTTGTGTTGATATTTGGGTGTTTTTATTGAGTTTTTTGAGATTAAGGTATTATTTTTTGATGTGAAGGCATATTCAATATCCTTACTTATGCTAGCCATTATTTTATTTTATTAAATGTCTAGAGATAAGAGGAAAAAATTTATCCATTTTATGGATGTTATTATACATTTAAAGTTAATATTATTTCTATAAGGGTTAAAAATTAATCATGGTTATTTATTATTTAGAATATGAGAAAAATCAGATATAGAAAACTACTCACAACATAACCAAAGGGTGAAATTGTTAATATAAAAAGGGAATCAACTAAGTATATTTTATCATATTACCTAAACTAATTGAAAAATAATTAATTAACTCAAGTAAGAGGAAGTTAAATATATCAATAATTATTTGTAAAATATCACTCATCTATAAAGGTATGCTTTTGAGATTACATTCAAAAGTATGTGTTTTATAATGATACACACTTGGTTTTAGAAATATTCAATTAAGAAATTATATGATTCCTAGTATTGAAATTGAAATTAATTATTAGGTTAAAATATAAATTATATTTTATTACTATGTCATTATACACTCTTTCTAGTATGTGAAAATTAAAAATTATAGGGTACAATTTATTTAAGGGGAAAGAATATAACACCCTGAGATTTTAGAATTTTTTTCATTAATAAATTGATATGTTAGATAGTATATTATACACACAACTCTAAAATTAAATGAGTAAATCTCTACTAATATACAAATTAGAAGACATTATTAGATATAGAAATTTAATGAATTTATAAAAAGGGTCAAATTCACTTAAGAAAATACAATTGATTCAAAATAGAATGTTTTGAACTATTTTTCTAAATTATGAATTTTCATTATGCTGAATACTTTTGAGAAAATTTTATCAAAAAAATTATTGATAAAATTATAATAATTAATATTAAATTATATTAATATCCTTTAATGAATAATTAAACAACTATATGGAATATAAATTTAATTATTCGTAACTAAAAAAAATGTTTCATTTAACAATAGTATTTTTATTGTATATTATATATTATATTTTCAATATAAATTTATTAATATTAGAATTTTGAATTTTATAAATCTACTTCATTTCTGAATTTATTATGTAAATATTTTCAAAAGGTGAATTTTTTGTACTTTTTTGAAATAGCTGATTTTTTTATGGGTAGTGAAGAATACTAATGTTTCAAATACTAACATTTTATGAAATTATAGTAATATAATATTTAATCTAAGGTTTACTAGACCTTTTACTAGAAAAAATAAATATTAAATAAGTAATATATTTCATTTAAACATAGAATTTGAACTTAGAAATCTTGGTTTTACATTTAGGAAATCTAATAATGTTTTAATTCAAATAGAAACTATTTTTGGTTATTTTCTTTTAAACATGTATTAAAAAATTTCCATTAATTTTTTACTTGGATTTAAATTAAAATATGTCTTGTTTTATAATAAATAATCTAATTAATTCCATGGGGATCATTATTAAACTTTATTTTGGTGTAAAATAATTGTTATGCTTAAAATGTCATTTTTTTAAAACTGGTTTATATTACATTTTGTGAACTTATAAAAAATTATTTTTCATAATTTCTGGAAATTGAATATTTTAAAATTGATTAATATTTTGTATCATAATATTCAAATTTTTTGATAATTACCATTTAATTTTTAATCAAAATAAATAGTTACCATGGTAAAATAATCACTATGATAAGGTTTAAATGGGTTTATTGATGGGTTAATATGAGGGATAAGTCTTCAGATATCTATAATTATTATATAAATTTCATTGGTTGAGTTTATTTCAACTATAAATTATCCTATATTCAAAATTGAAGTAAACTAGAGAAACTTTTCTTGATAAATACATTTACTGTCTTTTAAGGTTCTTAATATTTATAAGGGTGTCACTCCTCTCACTTATAAAAGTGTACCTTCTCTTATAAATTCTACTCACCAATTGATAAACTTATATCCATTAATATATAACCAAATAACTTAAAATTTTTCATTACCAAGTTATATAGGTTCTATTATTCCGAAAAATACAAATCCAAGAATCCTTAATGTTTTTTTTCAAATAACATTATCCAAGGAAGAGGTATATGTTCTTACCAACCATTTTCAAATTTATTTCTTATGAATCCTCCAAAAAGTATTCTATAAACATCCTAAAATAATTACATCAGTATCTTTATTATACTTAAATTTTTTAATTTTAATAATAAAACCATTTTCTATCTCTTTTCCATCAAATGGAAAATGTAAACTTCACTCATGTGTACGTGTGTATTGCTGCTGCCAGGAAGCAATACAATTCACTCCTCACCACCAATTCTTAAGGATTATTATATATATATATTTAAATAATATATATGATAATTATAAAATTATTATATTTATATAAATATAAATAATTATTTACCATCATTTATTTTTATCCATTGAAAATATAAAATGCCATTCATGCGAACATTCAGACTATTGTCTCTACAAAGTGATGTGATTCATTTTTCATCACTATCTTACATGATGATTATAAAAAATAATATAATTAATAAATATTATATTTATAACATTATTAAGATAATTAAAATTTTAGATTTTCATTCTAAAATATCATTTACCTTGCTCGTTCTATCATTATTATGGGTTTTCGTTTTGGTTGGTTTTACGACCTACAGGGACACTGTTATGATGATTTTATCATGAATGACTAAGTAATGTTATCTACCAGTAATATTATGTAATAATATATAATTTAATATTTTTATATAATTATTTAGTGTTAATATTAAAAAGTATATTTAACTATAAATTAAATGCTTTTTTAAAGTTCAACAATCACCAAAAACATAAATGTTTATGCATTTTTTGTGAACAGTTAACATGTGTTCCATGAAGTGTTTATAAAACTCCAAAACTATATAATACTAAAATAATTAATATTCAAAAAAAATTAGATTACTAGACCATGAAAAGGTGAAAGTTCCATAACCTTTGAATTATAATATGCATGGAAAACTAAATAGAAAACACAGTAATATTGATTTTAACAAATAATTACTTTCAATCAGGTACTAAGAAATTATAAGGGAATGATATATAGTGAGATAAGTTTTTATATGTTTTTTGATATATTTTTAATAATTATATATTTATTATATAATATATTAGAATGTTTTTGACTAAGAATAAGTCTGAGGTAAGCATATTTTAAACATAACTGTTTTTCATTAGGTTTTTTCACATCTTTATTAATTATGTTAGGTTAAGATCATTTGTGTTATGAAATCTGGATTTTTATATTCTATTTATACTTATTTTTATTTGGATTTAAATATTTTTTATATAATCATTTCATTTATGGGTTCCTATTTCAAATTTTATTAATCTTCATAAGGGTTTCCTTATCTCAATCTTCCTTAGTTGAGTTATATTAAATGTTCACCAACATCATTTTTTTAGGGTGTGTATACTAACCATTAAAGAATTTTATGATTAATTTAATGAAAATTATAGTGATTTAAATATATATATATATATATATTATTCTTTCTTTCATAAATTTTTTATTAATATATTTTAAATTTTATATGGTTTTATATTACAATCTCTTCATGTATTGGGATTATTTACGATTCAATTTTCATTGTAGAAAAATTTAATGTTATTATCTATTAAACCTAAATGTTTTTCTTATTCTTTCTTTAATTTTTTTTTCAATTATTTTATCCATTTTATCCCTCTTTGTTACTCAAGAAAATGAAATAATGTTTTTAAGAAAAGCCAACTGTATTTCTTCTTTTAGGTCTGGAATATTTTTCTTTCATGTCCATATTCTTTAAAATGTTTCAAGAATGTTATTTTCCATTATAAAAATATTTTTTAAAGTCATTTTAAATCATATTTAACTTTATTTTATAATTTTTAAAAATAAATCTTTACAATTTTTCGGTATGTTTTATATTTTTTTTACAAAATGCTAAAAAGAATCAAATTTTTAAAAGTTTACTGAGTGAATGGATTTTTCCACCCCAAAGAAAATTATTTATTTTGAAGATTAATTTTCAATTATTATTAGTTTATTAAAGAAAATTATTTCTCCATTTTTATAATAATTTACATATTTTAAAATTTATCAAAAGAAAAAGATATTTTTCCTTGTTTTTCAAAGTGTATTTCAAAGTATTTTTTAAATGTAGTTCTCCACTATGTCAATATACATTAAAGATTATTACAATTCACTAAGGGAATAATCTAAAGATATTATACTCCTTATTTATTTGTTTTGATTTTTATGATTAATTATAAAATCTATTAAAAAAACATGTTTCATTTCATAGGTAAATTAAGTGATGATGTTATTATAAATTTTATATTCTTGTGGCACACATTTTGTATGCTTTATCATTATGGGATTTTTGGCTCTATTATAGTCATATAATTAATTATAAAAATGTGTTATATCTCATGATATTACTATGGGATGTTAGAAATAATTCCTAGTAAAAAATACTAAAGGATGTTGATAATAATACTTGATACAATATACTAAGGGATACTAGTAATAATGGTTGATCTGATATACTATAGGATTATTGGGATGTTACATGATCCATTATAATATTTTATGCTTATAATGATTCATAATTCATTATCCATTATGTTATGGAATATGAATATTGATTCCTGATCCACAATGGCATGATTTTCTATACTTATGATTGTGCTACATTATTATGTTATGCCATAAGGTTATATTATGTTTTTCATGGCTCATGATAATGTTTTTGTTTCGTTACACATGCTTCATTTTATAAAAATGTTTATGATATGACTATTATGTTGTGATCTATTTTATTAAGGGTATGATTATCTTATTTTATTCACATGATTATATTCTCATTCCCTTATAATAATTCCATTCTCACTTATGATCTATGATTGAAAATGCCTATTTTTATTCTTATTGAGAATTTGAGATCACCCTTATTTTGTTTCAATATTTTTGGGTTATGAAGAATGATATTATATACGATTTTTCTAGAAGAGTATCATTTATGGAGAATTTTGGTGGAGATGTTGAAGACTTGTTTTGAAATAATAAGTTCTTGTTATAAAATAAAAAATTCTCATTTCATGATAAAGGAATAGGTTTTTTTATATAAAGTGTTTTTTCTTAATTCTCTAAAACTATAAACCTAAAATGGGGTTGGGTATATAAGTGGCTTGGAATTTTTTATTAAAATTTTAATTATGGATGTTTTTTTTGGTATTTTCATGTTTTTATCAAATCTGGTATGTAAAAAAGAATAATTTTAACACCATGTATGGGTGTACAGATCAGTGGAATCTCATAGGAGACCAAATAAATTATTTAATAATCCCCTCAGAAATGTTTGGTATGTAATCACAAATATTCTCTTCAAGAGGAGTCTCAAGACTTACTCATTGGTTTGTTTCTTTGTAAACGTAGGGAAATTCTAATACAAGAGGTGGAGGTTGACTCTCTTATCATCATCAAGGCCTTGTCTGGAAAAGTCTCAATCCCTTGGAGCATTGAGTACTCGACTAGAAGATGCAGGTTGCTTCTAGATAGTCACATGTCCATCATCCACACATGGCGGGAGGGGAATATGGTGGCTGATTTTCTAGCCGCTAAAGCTACGGTGAATGATAACTTGTTAGTTTTTTTCAGGTCTTGGGTCATTTCCAGCGGATGGCTCTATTTTTGTGCAGGTTAACGCCCTTGGACTACATTATTTTCTCCCCCCTTAGTCCCCCTTTTTTTCCATTGCACTTTTTTCTATTTTTCTGCACAGTTTTTGTTAGTTTTTTTTCTTGTCTTTCTTGAACCTCGTTATTAATAAAATAAAAAGTTTTGGTTGGATTAGTAATAATTTATCCATAATACCAAAAATTCATGGCAAACTTAGATTTTTTTTGTTATGGGATAACATATAATTTTTATCCACTGAAGAGAAACTCATCATGGCAATGGATTATGAAGGAAGTATAATATGAATGAAATAGGGTCTCATAAGTAATATATATTATAATAATAGTATATTAAATTATATCATAATAATATAAAATTAATAACCTTGAAATTTAAATGGATTCAACAAGGGAAATGTAAATATAAATTGAAACGATAGTAGAGAATGACCCATATGTTAGCATGGTAATGGCATAATAAAAGGTGATTAATGATATTGAATAAATAATGCCTTGTGTAAAATAAATTAATAGGATGATATTATAATATAAATATAAGAATTTTATCATAACACGTGAAATTTTAAAATTGATTACTATAAAATAATCACAATTATAAATAAAGAGAGGTAAAGAAGAGCCCTTACTTTGATATGGTAATGACTAATGAAAAGTGTGATATGAGAGGTATTTAGTTAAGATGTCATTTATAATTAATCAAAGAGTTAATAATACAATGAATATATAAGTATAGAATTATATGAAGTTTTAGTTTAGAAGATATTATTACAAAATAATTTCAAATAGGAATAAAGATGGAGAAATAGAAAACCATACTTTGGCTTGGTAATGATTTATTAAAAGTGTAATAATAGGGATAAAATAATATATCAAGGATAATAGATCATATATATGATTTTATAATTTAAATAAAAGTTTATCATTAAATATAATGGAATTTTAAAAGAGTTTATTAAAAAATTATGATAATAGAAAAGGAAAATGAGAGGAATGTAAATCCTTACATTGACATAGTAATGGATTAGGAGAAGGGAGATAATGTTGGTGAATGAATAAGATATCATGTAAAATAAATAAATTTAATGATAATATAACATATATTTAAACATATTATCAAATTAAATTAAATTTCAAAAGATATTATCATAAACTAATTGACATTGGAAATATAGAGGTAAAATTGGAAATTATACCTTACTTAAGCTTCTTAACTTTTATTCAGACATTCTAATCACTAAAAATATTCATGATTGAAGAGGTAGATATATGGGATACTTCTAAATAGTGATATTATGAGTGATTTATAACTTCTAGTGAGGATAAATGAGTAGGGGTTTGTGGGTATTTGTAATTATTGTGAGTGGAATCTCATGTAATAAATTATTGATTATTTCATTCTTCCATTATCTAAATTGACCCACTATAACCAGTGTGACCCATAATATACCTTAATTATCCACTAAAAACATTTATTGGATATTAGGACAATACCAAAAAATTATTTGATTTTGGTCATTCTAACATATATCTGATGTCATATTTTATATATGTTATCATATTTCGTCATTTTTGTGTTATTTTACTATTATTACCAAAAGAAACCAAATTATTCTCCTACCCAAATTTTATCAGTCTAACTATAATTATGTAATATATATTATCAATATTAAATCCTAAAAAAATTGAAATTATCTTTTAAAATAAATACTTTTACAAATAGATTTCAAGTCTTGGGAATTACTCAAAACATCTACATTACTATTCTAAAGCCACATTATTTTTCAAATTAATACCTTATAAAATTTGGTATCTATTTTATGATCAAGAAAAATTAGTTTAATGGTCCCAACATGGGATCATGGGTCATATAAAACCAAAAACAAAAAAAGGTAAAATATCAGAGTTCTAGCTTTATCCTATTCATATATTAGAGAAAAATTAAAGGGATATTATCAATCAATGTAAATGAGTTATAGGAAACACCTAAACTTTCATGTATTCATGCTAAAACATTATCTTCCTTATATATATGAGTAATAAAAATTATTAATAATTGACAATAAGACTACTTCCTATAGAAATAATTAAATTATATTCCAAGAAAACCTATTTTCTCTAGAATGAATTTCATAGACAATATCACACCCAATCCTATTTTCCCCAATTATTTTAACCATTAATTTATTTATTTTCCTTGATTTTTAAGTTGAACAAGAGTTAAATTTTTAAATTTTTTAAGGTTACTCATAGGCATATAGTCATCACAAATTTAGGACTAACTGTGTGGAAAAACATATAGAGAAATGTAATTTTAACCAGATTCATTTTTCATTGTTTATTATTGGTTTCTGAAATCATTTTTCATAACTACGTGGTTATCTTATGTATCCAGCAAGGGGAATATAATTTTTTTCTATTTTAGTAAATAGTTTTCCCAAACAGTGTGTTTAACCAATAAATATTAAAATATGATTTTTATAAACAATCCTCCTATGTTTTTAACACCTAAACACCCTCCCCTCCTACTCACTCGATTAGGGTGCACTAAGGATGCGTATGGAGTGACCCCTTTTAGCTCCTTCCTTTATTTTTGGAGTTTCATCTTCAATTTTAGGTGTTCTTTTCTCAAGGTAAGGATATTTCTAAATATTTTATTCCTTCTTCCATTGTTTTCTTTCTTTCCTTTATTTAGGTCACTTGTTGGTCAATCCTTAATGGTTAAGGGTTGATATTCACTTATGATTATTGTTGGTTAAGGGTGTAGAGAATAATTCATTGGTATTCCTCATCCTATATTTTAAGTTTCATTTCATTTTAACTTATTTAGTGGTAGGTAGTTTTGTGACTTTTCTTTTTTATTACACACCATATATTATTTATCTTTATAAAATTTAGTTCTATAAAATTTAGGTTTTTGATGGTTTAAAATGGGTTTAAAAATAAAGTTTTAAGGCATATGATTTTGTAAATTTGTTCTAATAAATATATGTGTATTTCATGTCTTTGGTAAAATTATTAAAATGTGTTTTAATTATTTTATGATTATTAAATTTTTGTTTTGGATTTTAAATGGTTTTATATGATTGTGTTAAAGACTCAAGGAGTTTTTTTTTGTTATCTATTTTTTTGGATTTTTGGTGATCAGTCTTGTCGATCCCCTTATTTTTGATAAATGGATTGATATGTGTTTTCCCACTAGTTTAATTGGTTCTTCTTATGAATGTTTTAATAATTTTAAAAAATTATATGAACCTATAAATGTATGAATATTTATACATATAAAGGTTTATAAACAAATATATGTGGGATTTTATAGGATTCATTATTCAATATTAGGTATTAAAATTCTCTCTTGGATTTCAAAGTGTTCTATAACATGGTTTTCCAAATGAGACTCTCTAAAAAGTGTCTATTAGGACTATTTCTCACTTTAAAATTAGGTTTAAAATGGAATTTAATTATTAATGGATATTCAAATGGACTTTTGAAAAATTATGATTAGTTTCAATTTTAAAAACTAGTATTCACCTTGAAAAGGTTTTCATAGAAAGTAATCACCCATAATGGAAACCCCTCCCCTCTGATTATGTTAACATATAATGGTTTGATTTTATAGAGATTTTTTAAATGTTTTGTTGTAGATAGATTTTATAAGAATTGTATTTGGTTTATATGGATTCTTGATGGGTATGTTTTATCCATACACTACCCTATATCCCACATTTATTATCACCATGGGATCCTAGGCACCATTGTGAGGGATGACTGGAACTTATATCTAATTCAAATAAGATGGACTAGATCCACTTTGGAGTTAGAAACTATAATAGAGTGTTACATTGATTAGTATAATTGAGATCATCCATGTTTTTATTATGGAATCCCACCTTTTCATTATATAAATTTTCATAACATTATACAAACATAGGATCTTTTAAAGTTTAGTTTCTTAGAAAAAAAGGTAAATAATACATGAAAAAATTAAAAAATATATATAATAAACTTGAAAGGATTCTTAAAAGATTCATCTGGAGTACATTTACTACATATCATAACCTGAGGACATATATTAAAGTAAATGGTTGAGCATGAGGCCCAGTAAGGTAAAAAGAAAGGGGAATAGTTTACACGTCATCTCGAGGAATATCAATAAGAACATGATTTGTGATGATAAGGAATGGTCAAGAGGTATATAATAATAATAATAAAATTAATCATAACATAGAAATGTTACTAAAACATTTAGTTTATACATTCATAAGCATGTCACCAAGTTTTGTCACTGAGGTGTCATTAAAATTTCCAATGTTATTTTCCATGTTATCGTAAATCATTTCATCTCTAGAGATTAAATTATTTACCCAATGAATTCGAGTGATATCAGGGTAAACCATTTATATGTATCAATTTTCATGTGACCTACATAGATCATAATAAATAATTTCATAAATAACTTGTGGATAATAAAGGAAAATGGGTTTCATATCAAAATCATGGCATTTCAAAAGTGCTTAAAACATGACCATTATATCATTTTCAACCCATGAAAAGGGATTGAGGCTTTGATGTATGTTAATCCTAGAAAAACATAAATAATTAATACATATTAGTGAATACCCTCATAAAACAAAGAGTTTTGGTTATTCAAAAAAATGATAATTTCTTTAGGATAATAGAGGAATTTTGGGAAGTAACTTTGGAAGCAAAACGGGTATAAAAAGCATATTTAGAAAAGTATAAAAAAAGCGGGGGAAGGTTTCTCCCATTTAGGAAACATAATTGGAATTAAGGGTATGATAAAAAATAAAATAACAAAGATATATCATAGAAATTAGAAAATACATACAAAAATAGGTTCTTGAATTGAAGAGAAAAGAAGGATATTCCCTTACCTTAAAGAGTTACTCCTAAAAATTTAGGATTTGAACCTTGTGGGACTAAGGACACCTTGAGAGGAATCCTTGGAAAGTAAAACTACAATATATTCATGGGGGAAGGATTTTGAGTGAATTTAAATGGATAAATGGGTGGTTATTTATAACAAAAGTGGAGGATTTGTTTATTAATTTCCCAATATAGGCTTTGGAAATCTAGGTTGTAGAAAATGGAAAATAGTGGGATTTCCCATGGTTTTTTCCCTTGGTATTGAAAATTCAGGACCTATATAATGTTATTTTAATGTATAAGAGTCTATTCTCATTTTATATTACTTATTTTGTCATGGAAAATGAAATATTTCACAAAAATAATGTTTTTAATGTTAAAGTTTCCATTTGAGACTTCGGAAAGTAAAATATAGGATTTTAAATTAATTAAAATATATTAAAATTCTTGATAATAATAAAATAAAATATTTTAGTCTGATTACTGTGATTAATTAATTATTACATCATTATGAAATAATTATGGAGTCATTAAACATACTGAAACCTCAAACTGAATTTTTACTATTCACAAAAAAATTAAGTATTTTGTAAAATTCTCATAAATTCACCCTAACCTAATTTATACATGATAATTTCCAAATTTATTTTTTACTTTATCATAATAGTTCTCTAAATATTATAATTTTAACTTTTAAATATAAAAATCCTTATTTATTAAAAAAATAGTGGGTTGGAAATGCATAGTAAAATTTTAGACACTTAAAAATAATAAAAATATTTTGTCATTTATATTTAAATAAAAGTGTTTTTATTTTACTATTTCATTAAAGTAAGTTTTATTCATTATACAAAAATAATAAAAATATTTTGTCATTTATATTTAAATAGAAGTGTTTTTATTGTACTATTTCATTAAAGTAAGTTTTATTCATTATACCTTAGTCTATTATAAAAATTTATATATTTTTTGAAAAGATCAATTTGGATCTGAAAAGTCAATTTATCAAATTCATCATATTATTTTATTATGAAAAACAATTCTTAAAACAGAACTAGAGGAATAAAAATTTTATTTACAAAAATGAATTTTCCTTTTATGTAACTAAGTCTTCAACACATAACCTCTTATAACACCCGCATATACCCTAAGTCAAAGGTGTGTGATGGTGATGGATTCATGGGGAGGCTTCGCTAATATCGCCTGAGTGATAATTTTTACTAACTTGAACTTCTCTCATAGGAAATTTGATTCTAACCTCACTTATTAAAGCTCAATTTGATCTTGGTCTTGGGTGAACCCCAGTGATGCTACCTCCATCCCAAGTTCTAATAAATGGGATTCATACGGCATAACACTACTGGTTAAGGTCATCACTTATCCTTTATTCGTTAATTTTCCTTTTTCATTTCTACTTATAAACACTGATTATATAAATAAAATTATTTTTGAAGAGTATAGTTGCAATGGTCATATTTGACCAATGGTCATATAATGATCAAATCTCTATAGTCACATTTACCTTTATACTCACTTCGTTAATAAAGAGATATTATTTTTTGTGTGAAAAATAAAATAACACACCTTTTTTAGGAAAAAAATATCATTTAAAAATTTTGGTTTGTTACTTTCTTCCCCCCTTAATAAATTTCATCCATGAAATTTCAAATCATTATCTTAGTTGAGAAAAGGTTTGGTTAATTCTGCATCATTTTTTCTTCTGGTTCGCGCATCACTTCTTCAAATTTATGGTTCCTCCGCAAAAAATTTACAAGGTGGGTATTCTTGTTGTGTAGAACCTTGTATCTACTATCCAAGATCACCATCGGCTTCTCTTAATAAGAGAGGTCATGTTCCAGTTGTTCCACATTCAGATTCAATACATGTGAATGGTCAAGTATGCACTTCCTCAAGAGAGATACATGGAATAAATCAGGATCATGATCTAGATTTAGTGGAAGTGCTTGCCGATATGACACTTCTCTTATACAATCAAGGATTTCATAAGGGTCAATGTACCTAGGGATAAGCTTCCCTTTCATCTAAAACTATATGAATATCTTCCATAGTGAAATTAGAAGGAATAATTTTTCACCAACATCAAACTCCAAGTCCCTTCAATAGTTGTCAATATAGCTCTTATGCTGACTCTGAGTAGCCTTTATGTTTGGTTAGATTGTATGAACCTTTTTTCATCTCTTACACAAGATCAATCCCAAGAATCTTTATCTCACCAACTTTATCCCATCAAGTAGGAGTTCTACATCACTTCCTATATAGAGCTTCATAAGGTGCCATTTGAATACTTGAATGGAAGTTTTTGTTGTAAGAGAACTCAACTAATGGGAGGTTTTGATCCCATAAACCTTTAAATTAAATTGAGAATGTTCTTAGCATTCCCTTGAGTGTCTTAATAGTCCTTTCAAATTGTCCATAAGTTTGGGGGTGATAGGTCGTATTGAAATTTAATTCAGTATTTATATCATGCTGAATACTTCTCTATAATTTAGATGTGAACCTTGGGTCATGATCAGAAATGATAAAAAGTGGAACCCCATGTAGCCTCACCACTTCCTTTATGTATATCTCGGAAAGTTTTTCAAGAGATAAATCTTCCCGAATATAGATGAAATGGTAAGTATTGGTGAGATGATCTACTAAAACTCATATCGCATTGTTTCCATTAGATGTTCTTGAGAAACCATTAAAAAATTCCATAGTGATATTATCCCACTTCCATGTTAATATGGTTAGTGGTTGAAATACCCCTTTAAGAAGTTATCACACTGCCTTCACTTTTTGACACACCAAGCACCATATAGTGTAGTAGGAAATCTCCATTTTCATGTTATCTCACCAACAATGATCATGAATTTCCCTATACATTTTAGTACTTCTAGGATGTATAGATAATGTAGATCTATGATCTTCATCCATCATCTTCTTATTTATTTCAAAAATAGATGGAACACATATCATTGTATGAAATTTTAGTACACCTTCTTGATCAATATTGAACAGAAAAAACTTCCCATTCTTCACAGCCTCTATCTTCTTATAAAATAAAATATATTCTCTTTGAGATTTCTAGATCTTATCCATTAATTATGGTTGAAAAATCATTTGGAATAGGGTTGATGATATCCCTTTCATCATGATTCCCATTTCCAACTATACTAGTTCCTTGTTCAATGGATCTCCTTGAATCCTCACCATTTCCAGAGCTATAGGGTCTCTCCTACATAATTCATCAGCAACTATGTTTGATATTCTATGGTGATAATGAATTAAACAGACATAGTCTTTAGGAAGTTCCATCCATCCTATCTATATAATTTTCAATTCCATTTTCTTGAAAATATAATCAAAACATTGATAGTCTCTGTATATATCACATTTCTACCCATAAAGATAGTGCCTCTATATTTATAGAGAAAAAATAACCACATCTGGATCTAGGTCATGCATAGGATAATTTTTCTCATGAGGCTTCAAATATCGAGATGCAGAAGTAAACACCTTTTTCATTTGTCAATAGGACACACCCAATCCCTTTTAGATATTCATTTTTAAAAATAATGAACCCTTCTCTGATAAAAGGTATCATTAACATAGGTATGGTAACCAATCTCTTCTTTGACACTTGAAAACATTCTTCACGCTCCTTTTTCCAGATGAACATATCCCTTGTTTGAGTTAACATGGTTAGAGTATTATAAATTCATGAAATGTTTTTCACAAACATGCTATAATATATTACTATTATAAGAAAACTAAAAATCTTGGTTTCTAATATAGGATAAGGTCACTCTTCCACAATATTTATCATGGAAGGTTTAATTGAGATTCCTTTATTTGTTACAATGTTCCCCAAGAAAGAAACTTTTTGTAACCAAAATTCACATTTTATGAATTTTCCAAATAGCCTTTCCTTCCTCAAATTTTGAAATATAACCCATATATGAACCTCATTCTCCTCATGAATTTTGTAAAATATCATAATATCATCAATATAAAGTACCAAAAATTTATCAAGGTAGTCCTCAAAGAAATTATTCATCAAATCCATAAATATCACAAGAGAATTAGTCAAGATGAAGGGAATAAAAGACTAATAATTCCCATATCTTGATCGGAAGTTAGTCTTTGGAATATCTCCTTTCTTCACCCTAAGTTGATGATAACCAGATTGAAGATCAATCTTGGAGAATTATTGAACCCCATGAAGCGGGTCAAATAAATCATCAATCCATGGAAGATGGTACTTTTTCTTTACTATGATCCCATTAAGTTCTCTATAATCAATTAATATCCACATTTATCCATTATTGTTCATTATAAATGGAACAGGTTCTCCCCAAGGAGGCACACTTGGTAAGATAAACCACTTCCCCGAAATATCTTGAAGTTGTTTCTTTAATTCCTATAACTCTATATTTTCTATTCTATATGGGATCTTTGATAATGGCTTGGATCCAGGTATGAGTTCAATGGATAACTCTGACTCTCTTTCTGGGAGAGTTCTAAGTAACTCGCTAGGAAATATGTCAATGTATTCCTAAATTATGGGGATATTTTCTATTATTATACCTTTATTTCCTTCTTCTTCTTCACTGGTCATCTCCAAAAATAAGGTTATAGGAGGTTCTTCTATACAAATCTTGGGTCAGGATGTCTATCCTTTAAAGATAATTGTATGTTTTCCATTCAATAATACTAATAATTCCTTACTTTTTTAGTTGATATTAGATTTTTTTACTTTGAGATCTAATCCATCCATAGTATAGTGTCGAATTCCACCATGGGAATGACTACTATATTTTAAATGATATTATTCCCACCAAATTTAATACTATCGTTTCTATACACTTTTTATTATTGGATAATACCTCTTAGAGTATTGACTAATAACTCTACTTTTAGCAGTTCAGGGATTGATTCTATATTCTTCACAAACTTGGGGGAAATAAAGGAATAAATATAACTATAATCAAACAAAGTACTTTCTATCTTTGAGAGAACAACAAGAGCACCTACCAACACATCATTTGGAGCATCTGCTTCATCCATCAGGAAAGAAAATAAATGATCTTGCTCTATTGTTCTATGATGAGATTTATGGTGATTCCCCTCCATTATCTTTTGATTTGGAAAATGGTTGTAAATATTCCCAAGCTATCCATAGTTATAGCATTGGACTTCAGGTTGGGAATGCAATATATTCCCTTTTTCATTAAGGTTAAGAAGTTGATTCTCCACTTTACTACAATAGTTTCAAGATATATGTCCATACCATCCAAACTTATAACATTTTTCACTTCCAAGCAGGTAGTTCCCCAAATACTTCTTCCCACATTTGTTGCATGTGGGAAGTTTCACTTGCTTTCCTACTATTCCATGATCAAAATTCCTTCCTATGTTTGGCTCCAAATATCTCTTCTTTTCATTTGATTTATGTGACCACTATGTCTCTCAAAAATCTAGTTTAACTTTTATATCACTCTATACTATCTCTTCATAGCTTTTATAGTCTTGATTGTATATATTCATCCATAGATGGTGTCATATTCTACCAAATAATCTATTAAACTTTCAATTAGGATTCATAACAAAGATAGAGGTGTAATTATAAAGCCTTGTAAATTTCATCTCATAGCTTCCCAAAAATTCATTTTCATTCTACTTCAGCACTAGGAATTCATTATATGTTTTTGTTCTCATAAAACGGGGAAAATATTTATTGAAAATGGCTACCCTTAACTCTTACCACTCCATAACATCAATCTCCCTCATTGGATTCGTGTTTTTAATCACTGTCTGCCACTGATCAGCTTTTCCCTCTAAAGGGTACACAGCATGGTGAATTTCTATTATTCTGTACAATAAAGTAAAAAAAGATCTTTTCTATAGAGTATATCCAATGTTCAGAAATCAATGGGTCAATAGATCCACTGAAATAAGGTGGTCATTGACACATAAGGGAATCAGCATAAAGTTGTTCCCTTTGAGGTGAATCTAGTCTCTTGGCTTGATTCAAGTTATTCTTCATAACTTGAGTGAGTTGATTCATCATTCTCATAAATTCTTCTATTTTGGGTTTCATTGAAGGTTTGTTGGAACATGGTCCATTGCTCTCACCATTTATTTGATTCCTCGTATTTACCACCATTTTCTAAAAGAATAAAACTTAGTGAGAAATGTGTTTATTTTAATAATCTTATAATTATAAATTAATTTTATATATTAAGACATCATTCATAAATATGTTATTATTTAACAACAATTTCATTTTTATAAATCTTTCATAATGGTTCATAATAATCATGTGATTAATAAAACATATCCCTCAAGAGTATCAAACTAGGAGTTCATTAAGGCCCATTATCATGCACCAGTTCCTATTCGAGTCTAGATCAAAGTAGTGTTTTTGAGTGTTACCCCTAGATACATATGTGTTAGAGCCACATCCACTTGTTCGTATCTAGAAAAGGATTTCTTTGTTCAGAAACAACTTACTTAATACTTCTCCAAAATACCAGGTTGTTTTCCTATATTTAAAATTTTCTATAGGGTTATTTATAAATTTTTTGAATCCTAATTTCCACAAATAACTAAATACTTTGATACCAACTATGAAATCCATCTTTTTCATTATATAAATTTTCATTACATTATACAAACAGAGGATCTTTTAAAGTTTAGTTTCTTGGAAAAAAAGGTATATAATACATGAAAACATAAAAATTTCTTCAAATCCACTTGAAAGGATTATTAAAAGGTTCATCATAAGTAAATTTACAACATCTCATAACCTTGGTACATACATCAATATAAAGGGGTGATCATGAGGCCCAATAAGGGAAAAATCAAGGGAAACAGTTTACATGTGATCTTAAGGAATATCAATAAGAACATGAGTCATAACAATAAGGCTTTAGAAATATAAATATTACAATAATAATAACACGAATCATAAAATGGAAATGTGGATAGAATATTTAATTTATACATTCATAATCATATCACCAAGGTTTTTCACCAAGGTGTCATGAAAATTACTAAGGTTATTCACAAAGGTATCGTAAATCATGTCATCTCTAGATATTAAATTCTTTAACCAATACATTGGAGTGATATCAGGGATAACACTTTATATTTCTTGATTTCATTATAATACACATTGATAATAGTAAATAATTTCATAAAAAACATGTATAATAAAATAAAATGGGTTTCATATAAAAACTATAGTGTTTCAAAAGTTCTTAAAAACATGATCATTATGTCATTTTTATCCCAAATAAATGGATTGAGAGTTTAATTTATGTTAATCCTAGAAACACATAAATCATTTATTCATATATTTTAATACCCATGTAAAATAAAGGGGTTTGGGTATTTATAAAAATAAAATAAAAAATAATTTCTTTAGGATAAGAGATAAATTTTCAAAAGTAAATTCGGCAGCATAATGGGTATAAAAAGTTATTTTAGAAAATGGTAAAAATAGAAGAGAAAAGGGTCTCCCATTGATTAAAAATAATTATTATTAATATTATGATAAAAATATATAATAATATAGAGATATCATAGTAATTATAAAACACATATAAAAGGAGGTTCTTGAATTGAAGAGAAAAGAAGGATAATTTCCTTACCATAAAGAGTTACTCCTAAAACTTGAGGATCAGAACCTTGGGGGATTGAGTAAACCTTGATGGGAATCCTTTTGGAGGTGAAAATACTATATCCTCATGGAGGATGGATTTTTAGTGGAAGTAAATGGATAAATGGGTGATTATTTATAGTAAAAGTGGAGGATTTGTTTATTAATTCATAAATATAGGATTTGGAAATCTAGGTTGTGGAAAATGAAAAACCATTGTCTTTCCCATGGTATTGGAAATTTGGAACGTATATATTTTTATTTTAATCCAAAATAGTTGATCATATTTTTCTATTACTTCTTTTTTCGTGGAAAATTAAAGTTTCCACAAAAAAAATGTTTTTAATGTTAAAAATTCTATTTTAGACTTTCGAAAGTAAAATATGGGTTTGGAAATTGATTAAAGTATATTAAAATACTTTATATTAATAAAATAAAATATATTAGGCCTATTATTGTGGTTAATTAAATATTAAATAATTATTACATAATTATTAAATCATTAAACATACCAAAAATCTCAAACTGTATTTTTACTATTCACAGAAAAATAAAGTATTTTAGAAAATTCTCATAAATTCAACCTAAACTAATTTTGATATGATGATTTAAAAAATGATGTTTATTTTATCATTATAATTTTATAAATATAATAATTTTAACTTTTAAATATAAAAATCTATATTTATTAAAAATAACAACGGGTTGAAAATGCATAGTAAGATTTTTGACACTTAAAAATAACAAATTTACTTTATCAATTATATATAAATAAAACAATTATCATAATATCTCATAAAATTGAGTATTATTAATAATACCGTAGTTTATTATAAAAAATTATATCTTTTATGAATATTATAATTTGGGTTTGAAAATCAACTTATCAAATTCGTAATATAATTTTATTACGAAAAAATATTATTAAAACAAAACCGATGGAATAACAATTTGATTTATGAAAAGGAATTGAAATTTAAGTAACTAATCCCTTAACACATAACCCCTTATAACACTCATGTATGAATTAAGTCTAAGGTGTGTAATGGTGTTAAATTCATGGTGCGTCTCAGCTAACATCACCTGAGTGGTAATTTACACTAACTTGAACTTCTCTCATAGGTGATTTCATTCTAGCCTCATTTTTTGAATATTGTATTGGGATTGGTCAATGGAAAACCCTAGTGATACTACCTCCCTACTATTTTTTAAAAAATGAGCTTCATAAGTCATGACTCTACTGGTTAATGTCATCGCTTCTTCTTTCTACATTAATTTCCCTTTGTCATTTATACTTATAAACACTCATTATAACATTAAAATCTTTTCCAGGAGTATAGTTTCCAATGTTCATATTTACCTATGGTCATATTTGATCAAGATTAATATAATGGTAGAATCTCAATAGTTACATTTCCCTTTATACTCACTTTATTAATAAACAGATGTGGTTTATTGAGTGAAAAATAAAATAAAACACAATTTCTTTAGAAACAAATATCATTTAAAAAGTCTAGGTCATTACAATTATAGTCTTATAAACTTCATAGATAAGCCTATATATGGTTACAAATAAATTTTGTCTAGGGTCTCCCCACATGATGTTAAATGATTTCTGATGACTATCTACTCTTGAATATTTCTTTCATTTTTTACCTCTTCTTCACTTTATATTTTTGTTAAGTTATGTTATACATTACTTGTTTTGATTTTTTTACATTGGATGATTCTAATCATTTATTAAGTGGTGTTTCCTTTTTTGATTATATTAAAAGTATTTATTGTGATTAAATTGTACATTAAAAAGGGAATTTCAAAAAATTTATTTTAAAATTGATGGTTTTAGATATATTTCTATGGTTTTCTTTAAACAAATATTGAGTTTGAATAATGGTTGTTAGGAAATGATATTTATTGGTTTTATCAAAATTATAAATCATATTTTTATTGGTATTCCAAACTATCAATGATTGACTATTTTAGAAAAGGAAATGAATGGTATCTTTGTAAAGTACCTTCTAATCTCTATGTCACCCACACCCTATTTATGCCACTCGGTGTCAGAATACCTGAGTCTATTTTGAAAGTTAGGGTACCTATTTTGGATCACTTATAGAGTGAGTAATATTATGGATGGATTGTGACCATGTGGCCACATAGATATTGAGTGGGGTGGTTTTTATTTATTTTGTTTAAAATTGAACCAATCGTGATATATTTATGTGTTATTGTTATTTAATCAGTTTTATCGTAGTTATTTATTTATGTTTAGTTACATGTTTCTTCAATGTAGGGTTTATTTGGTTTTTATTATGTTTTGTATTTATTTTTACATGCAATGAAAGGATTATGACATATTTAATGGACTTTCTGTACATTTGGGTGGAAGATACATGTATTTTAATATTATCTTGGAGAAATAATTCCCATGAACTCTTATTTACTCCCACGGCACTTTTCATAAACCTTGGGGGTCAAGAATACCCCTCGTATATGTTGTGAGCTATCATAGTTTTACAGTTCAGGGGTTATTCTAGTTTGGTTCATGGAAAAATGGTATCAAATCACGGGCCTTTTATAGATCTAGGTTCTTGGAGTTCCCTATACTATTTGGTATGTCTATTAGTTTATAGATTATGGTTATCATAACTCAAGAAGTGTATAAAAATAATTTTATGATTTCTTACTCATCTGAGCCTTGATTTTTCAGGGGTTTTGGGTTTTTAATCTTGAATTTTTATCTTTATTTATTTATTCTTAATTTATTTTTATTTTTATTTGTGGTATATTGAATTGTATCAATGCTATATGGGTGGTTTTGATGTTTTTCATCTTTTAAAGGTGAACAATAATGAAGAATCATGTGAACATGGTAACCCCACATAGTCTAGATAACTATATAGAGACCATGATAATGGTTCTATTTCTTTCTAGTGGTGTTATTCATAGTAGTTTTGTGGTTCACCAAACCGTGCAACCATATTATTCCCTATAAGAAACCACCCTTCAAATTTTTTTATTGAGATCCTTTTGATCCAGTTTCTTCTAAGTTGTTTATAGATGTTTTTTGGAGTGAATTAAAAGGGGTTCTCATGGGATATTAATTAAAATATGTTTGGTTTAAAATAAATTTGGGGATTTAAACTTGGGTTTTCAAAGTAGAGGTTTATTTTGGATATTTAAGGGTTTTTTGGGAAATGAAATGGAAATAGTTTGAGGTTGATGGCCTGTGGATTTTTTAAATAGGGACTTATGTATAATTATATTGATTTAAATTGGGAGGTTATTGTTTTAAATTAAGGTGTGTAATTTGAAATGTTTTTGATTTATTTTTTATAGTTCTGGAATTTAAAATTTATAGTTTTAATATAGATTCAAAAAAGGATTTAAAAATTGTTCTTAGTGACTTTGGTTGAGTATCTTTTGATATTAATTTGAATTTATATTTTGTCTATTTGGGTTTTATTTCCAATATATATTATTTATTAGTCATTTTTTCATTATTATTTATATTATTACTCTCATAAAAGTTATAAAGTATCATAGGTGATCAAGTGTGCTTAGAAAGTCAAAAAAACCACCTATAATCTTGATATGGTGTTGGAGAAAGTTTCCTCTTAGATTTTACTAATCCTACAAGTTGATATAATTCCTCTAGAGGCTATGAAATGGATTGAAAAGGTTATGTAAGTATTTCAATAATTATGATCTCCTGATACTATAAGAGTGAAGGTTATTCAAGGTTTGTTTAAAGGGATAATATTGGATTGGTGGAAGATGATTGTCACAGCCTAGTTATAAGTTTGGATGATATGGGAGCTCTTTAAAAAAATGTTTTCCTAGTGGTTCCATCCTATAGAGTATAAGATATATTATTTGGTTTTTCATATGATTCTCTAGTGGGGTTAGTGTGTGGTGAAGAAGTACATCAAAAAATTTAATGATATAGATACCTTTCCTATTGATATTGTATCAAGTCATTCCATAAAGGTTCACTTGTTTTTAAAGGGTCTTAATTTGGATATTAGACCCAAAGTTTTTTCATCCTGACTGATCTTGTTTATGAACCTAATGGATTAAGATTATGATGATGAGTTTTTTTCTTGAGGTAAACCAATGATAGGTGATAGACCTTTCTATTTTAGTGGTGGAGATGGTTCTTCATATACTAAGGAGCATACATTAGAGGAAATTATCCTAGGAAATATTTTTTATATTAACTACTTCTCTAAGACTAAAAAATACTCTTATATTATTCTAGTGTGGTGGGATTAGTAATTTTAATCCCTTATGTTCAGATGTTCCAAATTCCAATCACTGTTATGGATGGTCATGAAATCTCTAATTTTTTTTGAAATTGGAAGAATCATCCAAGGAAGACAACATTTTTTAACTCAGAATCCTAATAGTTACCCCATTATTTATTTTGAAATGTTCTCTCTATCATGAAGCTAGTTTTTAATGACTATATTTTATTTTGGGATGTTTAATTTTTTTTATCCCAATTAGAGAATAAATGTGTGTCTATAAATTTATGGATGTTCCTTTGTATATATTTTATGAATTGATACTTTTAAATAGGATTTTGAGTAGTTCCTTATTATGGTTGTTTCACTAATATTCCATGCTAGTGGATTCTTAAATGGTGGGTATATCCACTATTGATCTTCATATATTATTTTTTTCTCATTAGAGGGGTTGGGTGTGAGTATTATGTTTGGAAATAGATTTTTTTTATTCCTTTAGTTATTTATGGTGAATATTTTTACTTTATTAGAGGTGCCTTTCTCTTTTGGTTGGACACCTTTTTTATTCCTCTCTTTAGGACTCGTTGTATTTCTAGGAGGATAAAGTGTAGTGGTGGAGTGTGTTATCACACTTAATCCATGTTTTCTATATTATTTTATCTTTTTATCGGTTTTTTTATTTTCAACTATTTTTAGGTAGGACTAATTTTAAAATTTTAAGTCTTTAAGTTATAGTACAAGTGCATAATTTGTGCATGATTTGTGCATAATTATTACTAATCATAAAGAAAACTGTATACGTGCCTATAATTTTTAATGTGGGAATTTTTTAGTATTGAAACATAATTTCTCAATGATTGTAGACAAACTGTGTAGTTTACTTGTGTGTCTAGTTAGGGGTACATGATTGGTGCATGGTTTGATAAACCATGAAGCCAAACCATGCATCTTATGCAAAAAAAATAAAAACATTGTTTTCCAAAACTATTCTCATTTTTTTAACCCCTAAACACACTTCCCTTCACCCCACTAAATCATGTCACACTAGGGGATATGGAGTGAATTCCTTTATATCCATCAATTATTTTTGGTCTATCTTATTCAATTTTAAGTGATATTTTCTCAAGTTAAGACCATTTCATCATCTCTTATTTATTATTTTATTCTCATTTTCTCTCTTTACATTACCATGGTCTCATATTAGAAAAAACCTAACTGTTATAGGTTCATGATGGATTATGATTATTTTTGGTTTAGTGTGTGTTTGGATAATTTTTTGGGTCTTCCTCACCTTGTATTCAGTGTTTTATTACATGTGTACTCTCATTAATGTAGTTTCTTTGACTTTATATTGTGCAACATATATGCTTGATCATTTTAAAATGTATTTCCAAAAAACACAGGTTGTTTGATGATTTAGAATATTTAATAAAGAAATTATTATGTAATATAATTTCTAAAATTGGTATTAAGAAATATCTATATATTCCACGGGTTTAATAAAATTACTAAAGGTGTTTTTAAGTTGATTTTGATTTTTTAGTTGGTGTTTTAGATTTTTAATACTTCCATATGATTCTGTTAAGGTATTTAGGTGTTAATTGTTTTGGTTTTTTATTTATTATGAAATTTGAGTGATTTTTCTTATTAATCCCCCTAGTTTTGATAAATTGCTTGATATGTGCTTTCGCAACAGTTTCCCTGGTACTTCCTTTGAATGTTGGTTTATATGTTATTATAGATTTATAATTATAAATGTAAGTGCATGAATAAATATATAGGTGTATTGATATATATATATATATATATATATATTGTATTTTATAGGATTACATGTTCAATCCAATGTTTTGAGATTTTATTTGGGTTTTCAAAGTGGTCTTTAAAATGGATTTTGAAATTAGACACTCTAAAAAGGAACTTTAGGCTCATATGTCGCCATAAAAGCAGTTTTCAAATAGAATTGAATTATGAATTGGTTTTAAAATTTAATTTTAGAAACATATAATTAATTAAAATCCTAAAGTTGGGTTAACAAAATGAAATGGTTTTCCAAGAAAGTAATCACCCATCATGGAATCACATCCTTTCTGATTATGTCAACATGTGATGGTTTGTTTTTATAGAGGGGTTTTTCATGTATGGGTTTTGAGATATGGGATGAGAGTTTTATATAGTTTATGTATATTCTTAATATATATTTTTTTATTTGAATTATACCTCATTTTTATAATCATCAAGGGATCTAAGGAATCTTATTTTGGGATGAAATATGGTTTTATCTAGTCCCAATAAGATGATCTAGATCACTTATGGTGATAGATCCCATAGGGGGTGTGACAAAAATGAGGTATGTTTATAGAATTCTTATGGTTAGAGTCTTATAAACATAATTGATTGGCCTATAGATGGATCTGAACTAATTATACCTATGGTCGCATCATATTATGTTTAGGAATATCCCATGATTATCTATTCTTGACCATTTATTCCATTTTGTTCTACCTCTACTTTCATTTATTTTCTATATTTATTTATAACATGATCTATAGGTTTTTTTATTATAGTAAATATATATTGGTTTAATTCATTCATTTATATTGTGGTTATTCCTTTTTTTGGGGATCTACTTTATTATGATCTGGGGATACTTTAAATAGGGATTTCAAATTTGGTATTTTAAAAGAGATAGTTTTAGAGATATTTCCATGGTTTTCAAAATAACATGTGTTGTGTTTAAAATATGGTTGTTTGGAAAATATATTTAGTTGATTTATCAAAATATTAAATCATATTTTCTATCTTTATTTTAATCTGACATTGATGGTCTGTTTGTAATATCTTGTGTTTTGAACTAGTTGAAAACTCTAAGAGAATTTGAATTTATTTAGTGGAGGAGCCTAACCTTAAATTGAGCCTCAGAATTTAAATTCAAGCAATAGAGAACATAAAATTTTGGTTTTTGGACAAGGTTTAAGGATAAGAATATTTCTAGGTTTTTGGTTCAGTTTCAAGGGATTCATGCTTAGAAAGAATAGTTTTTTTAAAGGTAGTTGGATGTGCATGGTTGGTACAAGGTTAGTGATAATTTTTTCCCAAAATTGTTTTTACCCTAAATAAGGAAGAAAATTTTGATAAAATATTAAATTTGGGGCACACAACCATGTAAAAGTTCTATAATAAATTGCAGAAGTGGATGCATGGGATTCCCATGATTTTCCAAACCTTACTCTTAACCATACAAGGGGGATATCCCTTTGGATAGTATCACTTCATAGTTAGTGAATAGTTTTCTAAACCATGTGTTTAAACCCTGAATCTCTTTAAATATATAGAAATTATGATTTCTCCCCAACCTCCATTAAGTGTTCCTTATAATTTTTCCTTTCCATTTAATGAACATCACGCCCTTTGTTTGTGGCATCTCTTCCTCTCCTTCTTATCTAGGCATGCAGGTGTATCCTCCATTTGGACTTATAATCATCCCCTGTCAATTTCATTGGATATACCTAAATGATATTGTGATAAATCTTCCTTCTTTTATTAGTTATTCTATCTATATTGGATGATATTTCTATATGACCAAATATGCCCTACTTTTATGGTGTTTGTTAAATCCTATGATTTCTCTCATTTTGGCTCGAATCAAAGCCCATTCATGGATGAATGGAGATTTCTAAGAATGAGGTAGGTGGTCTATATGACTTTACCTTAATTTTGCATCATTTATATAATATTTTCATTGTTTTTAACATCGTACCTTCCATGTGTTTCTCTTAAATTATAAATTATTTAAATTAAATTGTTCAAACCATAACCTTGATGCCCTTAGACCCCACTTATGTGGTTTTAGATTCGATGAACCCAACTTGAACCAACTCTTAAAGTGTGTTAAATTACATGTTTTCCTCTACTATATTTACCTATGACTAAAACACCCCTTGTGTGTGTTCTTTAAATGACTTAGGGAATTTATAAATTCATCAATAAGTTAAGTGCGTTGGATAAGCCTCATTTTCCTTGCTCACATTTTTCATGCTTGGAAATTATGAGTGGACAAGATTTTAGAATAAATTTATTTGATTAAAATGGTATGAAAATAATGCCTCTATTTTTTAAAAAAACCACCTTTGAGGTTCTCTATTTTAACTAATGAAAAATGATGATTAAATGGTTTTAATTGATTTGTGTTACGGCATGGTTGATTCCCATGTCCTTTTTGTTTACATATAATGTAATGATCTAATTTTTTTTAGATTATATTATGAAATGGATAACACCATGGACTTTGGTTAAATATAAAATTCTATACACAAATGAAATTACATTGTGGCTTGAGAAATACTAAATTCCTCTTTATGAAATGCATCGGTTAAAGGGTCATAGGGAAAGTGATATTACTTTGAACTGGATGATGACTGAGGGACCTTGGTTAGAGTTTTTGGAAACTAAATTTTACACCCCCTTAGTTGCATATTTTATTCATGGATTTTTACATCACTTGTGTTGTGGGATATGAAGTTTCACGCCCCATCTTGATATGGATGTTGGACATGAAATCACGCATCATTTATTTGGATTGAAGGGCATGATTTCTTGTATCCCCTATTCATATTCTTTGTTTTTTCCCTTTATTATATCATTATTCACATTAGATTTACAATAATGTAATCCAATGTTGTTTCATTGAGTTTCTTGGGCATGACGTCTATTATTGAGTATGAGACACTTATGATTATGCATAGATGAATGAGTTATTCCATGGGTACTATATTGTAGTGTGTATCTATATATATTATTATATGTGTTTATATAAATATATTAAATATATATGCATAAATTCTTATATGAATACATATATATATATATATGGTGACTTATCCAGAGGCATTCTGGCATAGGTCGAATTAGGTATAGTCAGACAGGTGTCTGTAAGGAACCTTTGCCCGACAAGATTACTTTTATTTATTCAAGGATTATTTATTACACCTAAATTTTACTTTATTTTATATTAATGTTCTATTTTTAATTATACACCATTTGTGGGGGCATACTGAGTATATTTTACACCCTATTTTTGTCGTTGTTTGGTACCTGAATAGATATCTTAATTATAAGATGGGACCTTGGAATATGTTATGTGTTGTTTGAATTTGTGAACTAAGAATGTACAAGGGAATTGGGTGTGGTGGTTGATCATGTCCCCGGTATTCCTCCTAAAGTTAGAGTCTTTTGTTTTTTTAAATATGTTTTCATTCTATTCATTTTTATTTTATTAACTATTGTATGTCAATTGTTATAAATTGTATCATGTTCTGGCATGATTATTGAGTCATTTATTATTGAATTTCAATTATTACTATATTATTTTTCCTTCATTTTTTATTTCTTATACTATATTTATTACTAATATAGAGTGTATAGTCTCACCAATGTACCATCATTAGACCCTCTATACTAGTCGGCAACATCTAGTGTATGTGAAGATTCACTTTCAACCTAGTGGCCAACCAACTCGGGGAACCATTTCAATGTCTCTCAGGATGAGACACTACAAGTGGTATCATAACCTTATTTTCCTTTTTATTACAATTTTTTGATGGAATATAGGAGACTTGGAATGTTTCGGGACTTAGTAAATAGCTTGTGTCAGGGTCAGGCCAACCCAAGACCGGGGGAAAGATCAAGTTTCTAGGGATGGGTTATTTATGTTGTTTCTATTAGGGTTGATTAATATTTCACCTCAAGTGATTAGTGTATTTATAATTCTTAATAATTTATATATTTATAATATTTACCTCTTGTCCTGGTATTGAAAAAGTCGATGTGTGTTCATGAATCGTTATGGACACATAGAGATTCACATGCTATGCATATGTCATGCCATGTAGGTTTACATATTGGATGTGACTTGTGTTATTATTCGGAATGATTGCCTATATAATATTATTTTTTTATTTCTTGGTACATGCTAGTATTACTTTCTCTATTATAGAAGTATTTGTTATAATTATGATATATGATTGTTTCTTAAAGTGTTTGCATCAATATAAATGGTTTTTTACCATATATCTTGATCATAGAACCTTAATTAACCAATTATTACATGTTTGAGACATGGACCATTGGTTTCATGGGATGAGAAATTTATGGTTTTGATTAAATGGGAGACAATAAAAATCTATAATTTGTAAGGGGACTTAAAAATTTGGAAGGGTAACCCCTATAATCAAACAATTATATATGAACTTTTTATATTCTGAAAATGAATGTAAAAACTTGGTTGTGGTTAAATGAATTCCAAATTTAACTTAAAAAGGCAAGTACCTTTTTAACTTGGGAATGGTAATTCATATAACTAAATCATGATTATTATATATGTATCCTAAATTTTAATCCACATGGAAAAATAATTGTTGCAAAATGATGTATTCTTTGAAACTTATAAAGGATTGTACCTCTATAATTTCGGCATGAGGACTTATATGACTAAATTCAAAAATTCAAAAATTACCCAAGTATGTCATCTAGGGCATGTTTTTTATGATATTGACCAATAAGGTTGTTTTGTAAACTTGATTATTAAATTGATATTAGGTTTCACTTATATAGCCCCATGTTGGAATGACAGGACCCCAGTAGGTCACCTTTATATTTTATACTTTAGTGCTTGACCCCATGTGAGTACATTCATGCTATATGGGATGGTTATTTAAAGTGTCAATATCCACTTATATAGTGTTACGTATAAATGTAAGGTGGAATATAATAGAACCTATCCCCTAAAAGTGACAAAAGACCTTTTGTATGCTTTTGATTTTTATTATATGAGGGTTTAGTTGATTAAAATTCCAATTAAAACCTAAATTGTGTTTTTCTCTATATCATGGAATTGACATTTTCTTTAACTAAGACAGATTTTTTAATTTCATGGGAAAATAAATAACGATTAAAATTTTAAATGGAAATTATGAGATAATGTGTTTCTTATGTTTTATGGTGTCAGCTAAATAATTTGATTAGTAGAGTTTTATTCTACAAAAAGTACTTTATATCATTAATACATGAACTAATTTAAATTTTTTGATAAATGAGCATCGATTAAATTTTATAAACATGATTCTTAGTTTCTACACTTGAGTAAGGGTAGTCTGAAAAAAATTTCCTTTCAGTTGAAATTTTTATTTTATAGTGAGCTTAGTGGTTAGGCTGGTAAGCTTAGTGGCCATCTTGGCATTACCTAGTTATGGGGTTGATGTTTTACACTTCAGTAAGGGGATATCTTGGTTGAGGTAGTGTCCTCTAAGGTAAAGTAACATTTGGAAATATGTGGTTTTAGTTTTTAGATGATAGGTGACATGAGGGTGTCATTTGATTTAGGTAGGAATCTTAGTTTACATAATGATCCCCAGGTAGTGTGGGTGGTTGTGCACTAGATGATCTTTTTCAGAATCATGTGAATTGTGTAATGTTCAGATTTAGTGGTTTATACATGCCCTAGGCATGGTCATCCATTTTTATGGTCATGTGACCCTTATTCTTTTATAATGGAGTATGAATCAAGATTCAACATCCTATTAATAGTCATATGGATAACACAGATTTGAATTGATCCATGTGTACACTATCATATTCCAAGAATTTATATCACATGTTATACTATTTTGATATCGTTGTAGCATGTGTTGTCATACACGATTCCTATTGATATAAGAAGTGGTCTGTTAAATCATGTATTGTCTGAGTGACAAGGTCACGCAATACTTTAAACAATGTGGTTTCATGATTTCTTCAAAATATTTTTTAGTACGTGAAGACTACATTCACTGGTCAACTCTAGAGTAGAGTAAACTAAGAATTAGAGAAATTGAGTAATCCCACTACTGGGGAATGTCATTGGTTAAATGAGAAGGTTTTTTAACACTGTTTATTAGACTTTTAGTTTTATCAATAACACTTTTAAGTGGTTTGATTTTCTTTTTCTTTTATTGGGGTTTTATATAAGTGTTTTGGATACATTTTTAACCTATGTTCATTGATGGATGGAGTGTGTAACATGGGATGAGTTCCCATTTTTAGAAAATGATGACTAAGACACTCCTTGGGTAGGGAGAATCACATTAAATGTGTTTACACAGTTCCTTCCATTTAGAGGTAACACAACCATAAAGGATCAATTTAAAATGGTCAGAATGTCTTTTAGAAGTTGGTGAACATGTAAATTTGAGCTTTCAAGTCTCAATCATGATGACGAGATTTAAAACTCATTATGAGGTTAAACTGATTCTGGATGTTAGATTCAATATTAGGTGAAATAATTGATCCTAGAGTTATATGTGATGGTAGAATGTCTATGATTTCAAGTAAGAATGAAGGTGAGTTGGTTGGTTGAGTACCCAATCATTTAAGAATGTCAATAGTCAGGATGATAATTTTTTGGTTTTTTAGAATAATCACAAGTAACTTTGGACTTATAGTGAATTGATCGAGCCTCTAAACACTACTTTGGATATTAAGATATATGTTTCAAAATAGTTCGGTCTGGATTGGCTCGACTAATGTCTTGATAATTAAATCTTGATGGATGGATGAAGCTTTTAAATTTGTGTCATGTTCTGTACAACAATCACATTAGGGTCATTACCCTTAAAACTATAATGAAATCAGTGAGATCATAGTTTTATGGTGTCACGGTCTTGTTGACCCATAGTTGTACCTGGTCACACATCATCACGATATGTGGTTATAGGGTTTCATTCAAAATAAGTATAGCCTATTTTGATGGAGCGTAGCTCAAGAGATCTATACATTCTTATCGATGACAATCCTCAATGATGCCTTAGTGTACTCATAGTTTAATGAAAATCAAGATCCCAACCTTTACATAGTCTTTAGTACATTATGACAACATCATCTTTACATAAATCTAATCAAGTGAATTTTCTAGATTATTGGAAAGTGGTTCTTGTGATTTTTTCTTGAGGAGAGTTGTGAGGAAATTCATATGGTGGAAAAGATAATTGTAAACTATAGGATGATGAACCTATTATGATAAAGGTAATGGGATCTTGATTTTAGTCATTATATGGTCATTTTGTAACTTTGATGTTGTTGGATTATGGAACCAGGTATAGTTCAGCCAGGAGATGTTATTAGATGTTGGTTACAAACATCAGTGAGCATGGTCAAAATGATTCTCATAATTCCATGGTTAAAGGAGTTAGAACCTAGTTTTGATAATAAAACATCTCCTAAAGATGGTCTTTTCAAAGATAATCATCCCTAAGTGGATCGAACTAGTTTTTATGGTTAGTTGAATGTGTTCGGTGAGAAACTACATTGAATACGTCATTAGAGGATATGATTGTGGGATAATATTGATTTGGGGAATTTCAAGAAAAAACGGGCTCAACTAGTTAAAGTGTGGCTAATTAGGACTCATATATTTTAATTTAATTGAGAAATAATATTATATTCATCATGTGAGACCATATATCATAAGTTTAGAATAATGCTAGAAGATTCATTGTGATTCTAGGATCATGTTTCAATAAGAAATTCTAAGGGTAGGAGTGTCGTAGATCATAATTGGTAGTGGAAATCTAGAGCATGTGGTAAGGAGTACCATAGGTTGGATGTGGAAATAGATGATTATGTGATCATGTCTCATGTTATATGGGATCATGTAAGTTTTTTCATGATTTTTCAGTTTTGAATATGATCATTTTCTCAAGTTGTAACGGCTCAAGTATCACATGTTTAAAGTGGAACTTGCAGGTATGTTGGGTGTGGGAAACACAACACAGCTACTTAAGTAGGAATTCATAGCCCAAGTATGTTGGGTGATGTTTTTTTTAAGTATTATTAGGGATGAAATATTCTATGGTGGGGAGATTATAATGTCCCATGTTTTGAACTGGTTGAAAAATCCAAGAGAATTTGATCTTTTCATTTGGTGGATGGGACGAAACAATAATTTAACATATAAATGTAATTCCAAGATTTTGAGAAGTTAAAAGTGTTTTTATAATGTTTAAGGCTGAGAATTGTCCCATTTTTTTGGTTGAATTTCAAGGGTGTCAAGCCTCAAAAGCCAGGTTTTTGTAAAGGCAGTCATAGGTGTAGGATTAGTTCATGGTTAGTGCTAACCATTAGCCTCAACTGTGAGGCCCCTAAATATATAATCAGTGGTTGATAAAACATGAAATGTTGGGTTTGCAACCATGTAATAGAGGTGTTTACTTTGTTAGGACTCAAAATCAAATATTTTCATTTGCACTGGATATCCCTTAGTAAGACTAAAATTCCTCTTTCTTCTTTTCTTTTTTTATCTTTCCACATGGGATACTATTTTTATGCAACCTAATATTCCCTATGTTTAGGATTTTTTTTAAATCTTCTGATTTCTCTCATTCTGGATCAAAATAAAATAATGATAATGGATGCGTGAAGTATCCTATGAACATGTTAGGTGGTATAATACCTTTCCCTAAAAGATTCATCATTTATACAATATTTTCATCTTGTATCATGTCAGAACCTCTACACGTTGCTCCTAAATTATGAAATGGATTAAATTAAATTGTTAAATAAAACCTTAATTCCCTTATACCCCTTTATGTGGTTTTCATACAATGAACTCAACCTAAACCACCTATTAATGTGTGTTTGACTACATGCTTTCCTCTACTATATTATCCTTTTATTAAACCACACTTGGGGTGTGTTCTTTAAATTCCTTGGTACTTTTATAAATTCCTTAATGAGTTAAGAGTGTTGGATATGCCTCATAGTCCTTGATCACATGTTTAATTCTTTTAATTATGATGGAATGAGTTTTATAAGTAATTTTTTTGATTAAAATAGTATGACAAACGTGCCTTAATTTTATAATAAAACCATATTTGAGCTTTTTCGTTTTAACGAATTAAAATAGATGATTAAATGATATTAATTGATTTTTTTATGGCACAGATGCTTCCCATGGACTTATTATTTACTTATAATTTAATGGCCTAATTGTTTGGCTTGGTTATATTATGATGTGTGTGACCCTACTTCCTATGACTAAATATTAAATTCCATATAAAAATGAAATTACACTACACCTTGAGTGATACTGAGTTCATCTTTATGAAAACCACAGTTAAGGACTCATAGGGAAAGTGAGATTACTTTATAATTGATTATGAATAAGGGACCTTGGTTAGGGTTGTTTGACATGAATTTTCACACCCCCTTGTTCAAGGATGTTGTATACAGTGTTTAACATCACATGGGTTGATGTACATAATGTAGCACACCCCCTCTTGATATAGATGTTGGACATGATGTTGCACATCATCGATTGGGATTATTGGGAATGATGTATCATATTCCATATTCATATTCTTGGGTTTTTTATCTATATTCATTAATTATTCATTTTAGACTAATGTGCATGGAATCCCATATTATTTCGTTGATATCCTTTGGCATGATGTCCCTTATTGAGTATGAGACACTTATGATTATGCATGGATTCCTGAGTTATGTTGCGGGTCCTAGATGGTACTGTGTATCTATATATGACTATATATGTTTATATGATTATAATACATATATATACATACATACATATAAATAAACATATATATATATATAGGGTTACTTGTCTAAAGGAATTTCAATTTAGGCCGAAGTAGGTATAGTCGGCTAGTTGTCCATGAAGAACCTGAGCCTGACTTGATTACTTTTAATTATTCAATGATTATTTATTATTTATACATACTTCTTTGTTGGTTATTCATAGACTAGATTGCATTAGACATCATTGGTAGTGGCCTACTGAATATATCTCACTCCCTTATCATGCTTCCATTTGGTACGCAAAATATCTCTTGGTTATAGGATGGGACATTAGACTGTGCTATGTGTTGTTTTCGTTTATAGAAAAGGACTGGACATGGGATTTTAGTGTAGTATCAGAGCATGTACTTAGTATGCCTCTTGGATATGGAGCATTTTATTTATTTATTCTTATTTTTAGTCTATCACAGTTTATTATAATAACTCCTATATGTCTATTGTTATACATTGTACCAGGTTCGTGCATGATTATTTATTAATTTATTATTCATTATCAGTTATTACTATATTTTTCTTCTTTCATTTATGATTGATTCCACTATATTTATTATCGGTCCAGAGGGTATAGTATCCATATTGTAACATCATTAGACTCTCGCTACTAGTCTGTAGCCTCTGGAATATAGGGAGGCATGCTTGAGGCCCAAAGGTCAACCAGATCATGTCACCGTTTTTGTGGCTTTCGGACCAGGATGATACATTGTTTTAGAAAAATAAATGAACAAAAAATCTGGTGATTTATGATTTAGTACTATTATACACACACTCTACTTTTTTCAATCACTATAATTTGGTATGATACTATTTTTTAGGTTTAGGTATCGATTTTGGATCATTCATGGTGTGATTGGTATTATGGATATTTGGTGACCAAGTGGTCACATAGATATTTTTTTAATGTTTTTGTTTTCTTTTATTTAGAATTATATCATTCATGAAAACTTTCTGTATTATTTTTGTTTTTTTGATACCACTATAATTATTTATTAAATTTTAGTTAGATTTTATTTCTGTTTTTCTCTGTTCGGATATTCTTATATTTGTAAATTTTTTATACTCATTTTGCATGGAATCTGACATATAAAATGGACTTTTCATAATTATGAGTGGAATCTCTATTTATTTTATTTTTTATTTTGGTGAATGCATTTCCAAGAGATCTTATTGATTCCCATGATGCTTTTCATAAACCCAAGGAGATTAAGAATGCCACTCGAGTTTTTTGTGTGTCAGCTCAGGTACCTATTTTCGGGTTACCCTAAGTTGGTTTGTGGAAAACAATGGTTGGTAGAGTCACACTTGATCCATAAATGTCTTCACTTACTATGTTTCACCACCATAAAAATAGTGATCAATACTTTCATATTACCTTAAATTATAATACCTTCACTATAGGATTAATAAAGGTGGGAAAGGATTGATCCATGTGAATATTTAAGGCTCCAACACATCCCAATGTCCTTGTATTTCTCTTACCTACACTGTTAGTGTTTAGTTTGATCCACATTTCGATAGGTTCCTTCCAAAAAAATTCAATAGATCCTTTTTATATATTGAATTTAACATAAATATTTAATCTTATTAGCACAAAAATATCATATAATGTGTTCCATACATGAAAATTTTGCAGGCTATCCACCTCCTTACAAGCATCCGGAATATTTGTGAGAATTTCTCAAAATTATATGTCATCACTATAATGATTAATTTTTTTACAAGTCCACTGGAATATTTTCTATATATTTATAACCAAACTATAAAGTAGTTAAAGAGTTTATCTACAAGATTCACCTTGATACAGACCAATATCTTATTCATAAATGTATATTCAGTGGAATTTAGAGTTAAAACATATCAAAAAATGATTTCGAAAGTGTAAATATAAAAGGATAATGTAGGATAATATTATTGATAGAAAAACTCCCCTTATAATGATTTTTTGGTTAAGTTTATTTATAATTTTGTTTTAGAAATGTTTAAGGAGTATTAAAAAGTCACGAGAATCACATAGAATTATGGATGGAAGTGCTTAAAAAGTATTCTTGTAGAATTTATGACAAATTTTTATTTGAGAACATTTATGGAAATTTACTAGTCCAAATCCTAAGGGTAACCAGAATAGTAGGCCATAAATATGGAAATGGATATAGCACCTTACCTGAATTCATAAGATGCATCATTTAGATTCATATGATTTATTTTTAGAAATTATATAATTTTTTAAGGGACATTGGACCATTGGGTAAGAGTCATTAACTTTTGGGATGAAAAAAATGACTACATTTGGAAATCATAAGGGTCATTCCAGAAATTTTATGAGTGGTTATTTAACAACATAGAAGTCATAAGGATGTGTACTGATGTTACTGTAAGGGTCAACTAGAACTAAGAATGGAAAATAAAAATGTTATGAGTTCATAATTGTTAATGGTAAATATTTGTAATATCCCTACACAGAAATCATTAGTGTTATCTTTACATCACTGAAAAATAATATAGGTATTTCCCTTAGTTGTTGTTTTTAAATGTTATCTAAAAATAGTTCCAAAGAGATTTTATTAGTCATAAAATAATATGGATAAATCAGTCAGCTGAGAATGGAGAGAATCATGCCTTAATTTAGGGAGGATCCTTCCATGATATATTAGTGATTTAAATATAGATTTTTTATAAATTTATTGTACTGGTTTTTACCAATAAAAAATTCAGGAAAATAGAAGTTGGTCCATGTAGGTTGTAGTAGTGAGTTAAGTTAAAATTTAAATATGGTATTCCATCAAACATTTTAGAGATAATTATTTCCAAAATATTAGATGGTTTGTATATCATTTAATTCTATAGAGAATCTTTAAATTGACCTTGGAGTTACCATATTCAAATATGAAAATATTTCTCACTTGGAAATTCAGGGAAGAAAATTTAAAAATAGAGGAATATAAAACATCAGACTCTGTTCATTGAGGAAAATGAGATAAAGGTATAGAGAGATATACTTATATAGAAAAATAATTGAAAATGAGAGAGTTGTTCACATTTCATATTTTGTTTTTAGTATAAAAAAGAAAAACAGTTTTAGGATCACACTAGAAATAAAGAGAAGAAGAAGAAGAAGAAAGTGTTTTAGGAGTCACGCCACTAGAGGATCATGGAATTAATTTTTATTACTACACAATAATTCATGTAATCTATTTTATTTTATCATGGATAAAGAAGGAATTTTACATATTGAGTAGTGAGTTAAATATTGTAAGAAGATTTATTTTTTTCTCATTTATTTTGTGAAGGCTATGAAATTGGAGGTTCAGTACTATGACTATATACTGTAATAAAAGTAGTGATCTTAGTGTTTCAAGTGTATCAGTATATTGTTGTTACATGATCCTAGTATTATCCTAGATAATGTTAACCAAGTAAATTACTTATTTCTTTTTTTATGATATAATCACTCTATTACATATTTATAGAAGGGAGAGTACCTCATAATTATGGAAGAAAATATTTAAAATGGGTAGACTGAAAATTAGATATACCCTAATTCACCTCTCCCTCTTAGGGTATTAACCTTTCATAGGGCCAACAAATATAATTAGAGTTAAATGTTCTCATTGAATGTTTTCCCCTATAATATTATTGAATTAATTCTCAACCATAATGGAATACCTACTTTTTATGGAATTAATTTATAGTTGTGGAAAAATTGAATACAACATTGTGACAACCTAAGCCTGAGCAACCGGACTCAGCCCTTACAAATGTTGTGTATATTTTTTATAAAAGATACTTGATTAAATACACAACATTAAATAAAATATAGCATCTTTTACTGGCCCAAATTTTGGATAATTAGAATCCAAAATTACATTCAAATAAAAGAGTACAAAATTTATTAAATATTAATCAGAGTAACATCAGAGCAATGCTTCCCCTTTAGAAACTCATCATAGCACTTCCAGTAAACTTGTAAGAGTGATTTAAATACAAAGGGTGAGCACAAAATTCATAGCAAGGGGTTTTCAAAAAAAACTAAAAAGTTCTATTAAAACCCCTCTTGAAAGTTTTACAAACATACATAAATACATATTTTCACTAATACTTGACTATATATATATATAGAAATATTGTATCTCACAAATACTTATACTTGGAAATCCATTAAGTATTCTTCATTAAAATATATTACTTTTTTGGGGGACATTAACAATATTTGGTGGACCATGTCTAAAATACATAACACAAGGCCACATATCCTAGCTTATACTTATAGGTTCACTCCCCTTAACATCACCTAATTTAGAAGCACCAAATTTTTTAAAACATTTTATCATGTACCTTCCTTTCTCATCTCTACCCCCAAAATATTTTCAAAATATCTACATAATATTAATTCCCTTAAAAAGTGTCTTCGACAAGTTAACTAAAGTTCCTAAAATCATTTATAGAATCCCATTCTTGAAAACTCTTTATAAATTAGGAATCATACTTTCTAGAAACATGGATTAAATGTGTGCATGTACACATAATTTTGGTAATGTCATGGATAAACTAGATGATGGCCATACCTATTCATGTATGACATGACAAATGATGAAGATGCAAGTATGAACAAGAAATGATAACTTGTTCCATAATTCCACATAAAATGGTAAGTTTTGTCCCATGCAATTTAAGAAATCAAAGTGTCTATAAGATTTTAAAATCATTAAGAATTAGTTTGGAGGTTATCAAACACCAGAAATTTCAAATAAATGAGAAGGGTTAACTGAAATTAAGTTCTTTTTACCTAAATTCATATATATATATATATATATTTATATATAGATAACAGTAAATATATATACTTATATATATATATATATAACAAACTTTGAAAATAATGATAATTTCAAATAAATATAGGTTCTTAAAAATATGATTCAAGTCAAAAGAACCCATATCAAGTTTATATATAAAAATACTGAAAATATTAGACTATACATGTGTGTATATGCATATGTATATATACACATACAATTCCTTATATAGAAATTTGTACTTGATAATCAAAAACATACCCTTACAACTATAAGTTTTTCTGAAAAAAATATTTAAAACAAGAAGAATTATCATATGTGTAATTAAGAGTAGGAAGATATAGTTTTACACAAATATATACATATATATATTGTATATACACATATGTTTTCAAAACCAAACTAAAATGATAAAATTACCTTACAACAATAAGATTTTAAATATTAGATCCTTAAAATCAAGAAAACATATCATATACGCAAATTGAATTATAAATTTATGATTTTACATATATATATATATATTTATTTATTTATTTATTTATTTATTTATTATGTGTGCATGTTTAGAAAATAATTAAATCCATTACAAAACCATAATCATAATTTGTTAAATAAAAATATACAATTCCCTTTACCTACACGAAATGAATCAATACACCTTTTCCTCGAGACTCGGACACACCGAAAGCTCCCTTGAAGGGTGCTAATGAAATTCCAGGTTATGAAGGGGGTTAGACATTTATATATTGATATGAGACTCCCAATGGCAGTTCAGAGGTTTTTTTTCACATGTTTTCAGCTAATTCATTGTCATTTTGACACAAACACAAACCACATAATTTTATATCTTATTTTTTTCAACTTACTTTTTTTATTTTATTTTCTATTGAATTCATCATTGGTTTGGTGTTTTATTTGTCCATGTCGTTTTCCTTTTTTTCATCATCAATCAATCACTTTTTTTGTATCTTTCACATTATTCTATTTTTTCAAGCAATTATTATGAATAAATGTTATTATATTATTATTCTAGTTAAAAATCATGTATCATGTTTTTCATTTACTTTTTTCATTTAACATTTTTTATACAAATAAAATCATTCCAAAATTTATATTTATATATATATATATATCAAATCCGTTTTTTATTGCTTTTGTGTTTTGTTTTTATTAATCATTTTTTTCTTTTTTTTTTGTTTTACATGTCAAATTTTGACTTTTTTATTTATAAGTCATTAGTACACTTCTATATTAGAATTTTAAAAAAAAATCAAAAGAAAATTTTTTAAAATAAAAAAAAAGAACAAATCAATACACATAATAATGAAATATCACATAATAATAAAAAATAATTATACATATATTTTTTTTAAATTAAATAAAAAAATGATAATTATATGTATTTATAAACATATACTTATATATAAATATATATATATATATATATTGAATGGTGTTTTTATATATAAGTATATATATATATTTATTTATTTATTTATTTATTTATAAAACATATAATTTATATTTTCAAATCATGTATATATTTTATATGTCAAGTTGCAATAATTAAATACACTGATGAAAATAAATTTTTCCAAAGAAAACTAATAATTTATGTAAAAATATATAAAAAAAATTGATGGGCATGGGGATGGGTTAGGTTGTAAGATTTTGGATAACCTCATAATTTTAAATTGTTTTATGTTATTTTATGTGTAATCATTCACTATTTTTATTTTTTTTATTTTGACACATCTTTCTCTCTCCAATTTGTCATGCCTCCCTTATCCCATTTGGGAAATTATGCCATGTTATATTCATTACCCATTAATATATATATTTCTTTTAAAACAAATAAATTTATGTTTATAATAAAGTAATAAAACATATATATAGTATTAAAATTGATTGTCATACTTATTTAACATATTATATCACGTTTTTCTATAATTATTTATATTTATAAAATATATCATGTTTTCTTCTTTTTATTTAAATTTGTTTTTGTGTGTATATATATATATATTTATTTAACGTTTTAAATTATATATATATAATTAGTTTTTCTTTAATTTTGCTTTATTTATCTCTTTTTTATCATGTACTTTAGTGTTTTTTTCAAGTAATGATTACTTTTATTATCATTACTTTTTATCGTTATTTGAACTATTTTATCATTTTTTTTTTCTAAAAACCTATAATTATAATATATGTTTCGTTTTTTATAGATAAATTAATAAAAAGAAATTTGATAAACAATTTAAAATTTTGAATTTGAATAATTATAACACTAATATATTCATTACAAAATTTTAATTCATGTATACTAAAATATATAAACTTAATTTCATAATAATAATTTAACAGTTGACACAATTTAAAAATCTATTAAACAACTTTAAAATAATGACACCTTCACATAATGTACATTACCTTTAACAAAATTCTTTAGAACAATTTGGCCTAAAAATAATTATTATTCCTATTATTATTATCTTTACCTTTGATTCATAAATTATTTTATTAAAAATCATTCTTTTAAATTATAAAAATATAAATTCGTAATTAAAATAAAAGTTCTATATGAAATTCTTGGGGAGTTACATTATTCCCCCCTTAACTGAATTGTGTCCTCTCAACTCGTTCGTTGGACTAAAAAGAATTTTGAATATTCATCTTCAGATTTAAGAAACACTAGGACTGATAAACAGATGCACTTGACAACATCTAATCTCCAAAGTTTTCTAGACCATTCCTCTAATACCAACTGTGACAACCCGAGATCGAGAAACTAGACTCAACCCTTACAAATGTTGTGTGAATTATTTTTATAAAAGATACTTGATTAAATACATAGTATTAAATAAAATAGAGGATCTTTTACCGACCTAGGTTTTGGAGAATTAGAATCCAATATTAAATTCAAATAAAAAAGTATAAAATTTATTAAACATTAAGAAAATTAATATAAGAGTAACGCTTCCACTTTAAAAACTCATCATAGCACTTCCACTAAACCTGTAAGAGTAATTTAAATACATAAAATGCGCAAAAAATTCCCAGTAAAGGGTTTTCAAAATAACTAAAAAAGTTCTTTTAAAATTCCCCTTAAAAGTTTTACAAACTTACATAAATATATATTTTTACTATTACTTGATTATATATATAAATATATTGAAACTATATTTCACAAATACTTATACTTGGAAAACCATTGGGTATTCTCCATTGAAAATGATATTTTTTCTCTGGGAATTCAACAATACTTTGCAGACCATGTCTAAAATCCATAACAGAAGGCCACAGGTCTTAGCTTATACTTACGGGTTCACTCCCCATAACATCTCCTAATTCACTGGTGACAAATTTTCGAAAACATTTTCTCATGGACCTTCATTTCTCATATCTTCCCCAAAACATTTTCAGAATATCTACATAGTATTAATTCCCTAAAAAATTCCATCAACAAGTTCACTAATGTTTTTAAAATCATTTAGAGAATCTCATTCTTGAAAAATCTTTATCAATTAGGAAACGTAATTGCTAAAAACATGGATTAAATGTGTGCATGTACACATAATGTTATTAATGTCATGGATAACCTACAAGATGGACATACTTATTCAAGTATTACACGTCAGATGTTGCAGACGCAAGTATGCATAAGAAATAATAACTTGTTCCTTAATTCTACATAAAATGACAATTTGTGTCCCATGCAATTTAAGAAATCAAAGTGTCTATTGAATTTTAAAATCATTAAGCATTAGTTTTGAGGTTATCAAACACCATAACTTTCAAATAAATGAGAATAGTTAACTAAAATTAAGTTTTTTATACATAAATGCATATATATATATATATATTCCACTATATATATATATACTTATATATGTATATATAGAAAACCTTGAAAACCATGATAATTTTAAATAAACATAGGTTCTTAAAAATATGATTCAAGTCAAAAGAACCTGTGATATATAAAAATACTAAAAATATTGGACTATAAACGTGTGTGGATACATATGTATATATACACATACAATTCCTTGTATAGAAATCCATACTTGATAATCAAAAACATACCCTTGCAACTATATGTTTTTATGGGAAAATTATTTAAAACAATGAGACTTGTCATATGTGTAATTAGAACTAGGAATATATAGTTTCACACAAATATATATATATATATATATTATATATACATATATATTTTCAAAACCAAAAAAAATGATAAAATTCCCTTACAACAAAAATTATACTTACGGGTTCACTTCTCGTAACGTCTCCTAATTCACCAGACCCAAATTATTGAAAACATTTTTCTCATGGACCTACCTTTCTCATCTCTTCCCCAAAACATTTTCAGAATATCTACATAATAATAATTCCCTCAAATAAGTGTCACTGACAAGTTCACTAAAGTTTCTAAAATCATTTAAAGAATCATATTCTTGAAAACTCTTTATCAATTAGGAACCATAATTTCTAGAAACATGGATTAAATGTGTGCATGTATACATAATGTTGGTAATGTCATGGATGAACTAGATGATGATCATACCTATTCATGTATGACACGGAAGATGATACAGATGAAAGTATGAACATGAAATGATAACTTGTTCCATAATTCTACATAAAATGATAAGTTTTGTCCCATGAAATTTAAAAAATCAAATTTTTTATAGGACTTTAAAATCATTAAGTACTTTTTGGAGGTTATCAAACACCATAACTTTAAAATAAATGAGAAGGGTTAACTAAAATTAAGTTGTTTATAACTAAATGTATATATATATATATACTTATATATGTATATATATAAACATTTGAAAACCATGATAATTTTAAATAAACATAGGTTCTTAAAAATATGATTCAAGTCAAAAGAAACCATATCAAGTTTATATATAAAAATACTGAAAATATTGGACTATACTTATGTGTGTATACGTATGTATATATACACATACAATTCCTTGAATAGAAATCCATACTTGATAATCAAAAACATACCCTTGCAACTATAAGTTTTTATGGAAAAATTATTGAAAACAAGTAGATTTATCATATGTGTAATTCGGAATAGGAAGATATAGTTTTACAAAAATATATACATATATATATATATATATATATATCATGTATATACATATATCTTTTCAAAACCAAACGAAAATGGTAAAATTCCCTTAAAACAATAAGATTTTAAAAATTAGATCCATAAAATCAAGAAAACATATCATATATGAAAATTGAATTAGAAAGGTATGATTTTACACACACATACACATATATATTTATATACATGTTTAAAAAATAATTAAATCCCTTAAAAACCATAATCACAATTTGTTAAATAAAAATATGCAATTCCCCCTACCTTAATGAAATGAATCAATACCCCTTTTCCTTGAGATGCAGACACACGAGAAGCTCCCATGAAGGTTGCTGATGATATTCTAGGCTATGAAGGGGTTATACTTTTATATATTAATATGATATTTTCAATGAAAGTTGTGATGTTTTTGTTCATTCACATGTTTTTAGCTAATTTATTATCATTTTGACAAACACTAAACCCACATAATTTTATATATTATTTTTTTCTCAAGTTACTTTTATTATTTTATTGTATATTGAATTCATCATTGATTTTATGTTTTCTCTATTCATATCATTTTCCATTTTTATCATCAATCAATCGTATATATTTTATGTTATCCTATTTTGTCATGCAATTATTATGAATAAATGTTATTATATTATTATTCCATTTAATCAGCATGTATCATGTTTGGATTTTAGTTTTTTGTCATTTAACATTTTTTTATACAAATAAAATCATTCCAACATTTATATATATATATATATCAAATCCTTTTTTAAAATTTCTTTTGTGTTTTGTTTTTATCAATCACATTTTTTCATTTTTTTTACATGTCACATTTTGACTTTTTCATTTATAAGTCATCATTACACATTTATATTAGAATTTTTTTTATAAAACAAATAAAAAGAAAATGTTTTAAAATAAAAAAAATTACAAATAAATACTCATAATAATAAAATATCACATAATAATAAACAATAATTATAAATATGTGTATATATATATATTTTTAATTAAATAAAAAATGATAATTGTATGTATTTATAAAAATATAATTATATATAAATATGTGTGCATATATATATATATATATATATATATCTGTGTGTGTGTGTGTATTGAATCACATTTATATATATATAACATATAATTTTTATTTTTAAGTCATGTAGATATTTTATATGTCATGTTTAAATAATTAAATACACTGATGAAAACAAATTTTCCCAAATCAAACTAATAATTGATGCAAAAATATATATAAAAAACTGATGTCTGTGGTGATAGGTTAGGTTGTAAGATTGAGGAAAACCACATAATTTTAAAATTATTTATGTTATTTTTTGTGTAATCATTCAATTTTTTATTTTTTTATTCTAACACAACTTTCTCTCTCTTATTTTTCACGCCTCTTCCTTTTTCCATTTGGGAAATTAGGCCACGTTATATTTATTACCCATTAATGTATATATATATATATATCTCTTTTTAAACAAATCAATATATGTTTATCATAAAATAATAAAACTTATATATAATATTAAAAATGATTTATATATATATTTAACATGTTAAATCACATTTTTCTATAATTATGTATATTTATAAAATATATCATGTTTTCTTTTTTTATTTAAATTTGTTTTTGTGTGTATATATATATCATTTTAATGTTTTTAATTATATATATATATATATATATATATATATAATTTGTTTTTCTTTAATTTTGTTTTATTTCTCTCTTATATTTTATTATCTACTTTAGTGTTTTTCTCAAGTAATTATTACTTTTATTATCATTACTTTTTCCCCTTATTTCATTGTTTTTATCATTTTTTTCTAAAGACATATAATTAATGTATATGTTTTATTTTTTATAGATAAATTAATAAAAATAAATTTGTTAAACAATTTAAAATTCAGAATTTAAATAATTATTACACAAATATATTCATTACAAAATTATAAGTCATGTATACTAAAATATATTACTTTAATTTAATAATAATAATTTAAAAGTTGACACAATTTAAAATTTTATTAAACAACTTTCTAATAATTACAACTTCACATAATGTATATTAACTTTGAAAATAATAATAGATTTCTTTAGAACAATTTAGCCTATCATTAATTTGTATTCCTATTATTATTATCTTTACCTTTAATTCATAAAAGTTTTTTTAAAAAATAATTCTTTTAAATTATAAAAATATAAATACTTAATTAAAATAAAAGTTCTTTTTGAAATTATTGTGGTGTTACAAACAACTTTTATAATCATTCAGAATGTATATATACTAAACTTCCATTCATTGTATTTTGACCACCCTGGAAAGTAGAGATTTATTAGAAAAATTCCTAAGGGGGTTTTATGATGATGAAAAAGGACTCCTCGCATTGGGAGGATGATTATCTAATAACATATACATGAAGGTGATATCTTGTAAATCCTCATATTCCATGGGGAAGAAATGACATAATATTTAAAAGGATAACTATAATTTATATTAATATATATTGCAGGTAATATGGAATAAGTATGGCGTCTTAATAATAGAACTGAATGGGTACATTGATGCATTTATTGATTAGGTTAACATCATTATAGAGAAAATTCTATGGCTTATATAAAACCCCATTGATATAAAATTCATAAAATGGAACTAAATAGGATTTCCACCAATTTTAATTGAAAAAATATCTATACCCGAAGACAAATACCCAAAGTAATTGAATCCGGATAGTCTTTAAAACACTCTCATTCCATAATATATGGGGAAATATGAAAATAATACTGTGAAAAAGAATAATTCTCAAGATTTATCATTAAATTACAAGAATAAAATAACAGTGGAGTTTGATCCCAAGGATAAGGATATGGATGAGGTGTCATATTTTATTGCCTAAAATCTCAAAATAGGAAATGGAAAATTCAAATACAAGCTTATACTTACTTGATATTAGTGTTTAAAAGTTTGGAATCTCACTAAAGTTTTTCTAAATATATTTTGAGATGATGATACAGAGGAAGAACCCATAAAGAAATCATTTAAGGGTGAAAAAGTAGGAGAAACCCATAGTTGAAATTCTAAAAAAGGAATAAATTTCTCTCATAAAAATATATCATCTCAGAATAAATGAAAGTAGAAGAATATTTGTACTATAAATACAATAGTGTGGGAGTTCATGGGGATATTATAGATAGTCCACGAGTGGAGGATAGTGAAGATGAAATTGCTAACGTCAAGGGAAGATTCAACCTTGAGGATGAAATAAAATAATCCATTGAAGGAATTGACATCTAGATGATGAAAGAAAATAATACCAATGGAGTGGTGTGTGACTCCATGAATTATATGAAACATAAAGAGAAGATAAGTCTGAGTTGGAAGATAGTATTGAATGACTTAAATCTATAATTACTAGGAACTCTAATAATAAAGTTGATCTTATACTTAAAATTGAATATCAGGCTTGAATTATTTATGGGATGAAAAAAATTGATGGATCATCTCAAAAAAATTGTGGAAATTGATTGTGAATTCATGGTGGTGGGATGAAAGTTTATTGATCAAGAAATACATTTAACTTCTAGTATAACATCGGGATGTTTTAGTGCATGGGATGCAAAAAAAGATTGCAAAGAAAATGAATAGTCAATAGAACAATTATTCTCTTTCCCAAAAGTATATCGTTTCAAATGCAGAGGTAAATCTATTGAGGGGCTTGATTGTAAGAAAAAATTATTGGTGGTTGATTCAAAATAATAAGAACCTACTCTTTATAAAATGGTTGTTTTGAGTGAATCACTATAGACTCAAAATGCTATAATTATTATAGTGAAGACTCACAATAATAAACCATGTACCTAGTGTCATTATTCTGAAAGAATGTGGTACAAAAAATATATGATCTCTATAGAAAAGTGTAATTTTAGGGATTAAGAGAAACAAAATTGGAAAAGAAGAATTTATTATAATCAATATGTTTTTAGTGGCTGTTATTTTTTTATAAATTTTCAAGAAGAAAATCCATGAATTCATCATCGATTGTACAAAGAGATATACCACAAGTGACTTGGATAATAAAATATCTATAGTTAGAGTCTTTATCAAAAATGATGTTATTCATATTAAATTTTTAGTCTTGTAAGATGAATATGATTCAATAGAGCCAAAGGTGTAATAATTTTGTTTACCATGAAAGGAATTAAAGCAATAAAAATGAATCAAGAATGGAAAATATTATAAGTCTAAAGTCATGGAGATTTATTTAAAAGTGAATGTTCAAGCTACAGTATAGATTCTAGAAAATGGTTTTTTTCCAACATGACAGGGAACAAATACCATGTTGTAGGATTAAATTTTGAATACGATGATGTCCTTTTCTTTGGAATAATGAAGTGCTGAAATTTTTTGTCATGAGGAAATCTAAAATTAGATGAAAATAATTGAGGTGTATATATGTTTTAGTGGTTGGGACGTTAGTCACAAAAATATAAGTGTAAGTGAATTATGTGACTGGGGCCATGTGATTTATTTCAAAAGAATTATTTCATCATCAATAGAAGGGACAACATAATAGTAATGCAAGGAAAGAATACAAATAGAAATCTTTACCTCGTTAGTGGAGAAGATGATAATTGATTTATATCCATGTAGGAATATAATGATTTCTACAACAAAATGTTTTTCCACTTGATCCAAAATTCCATAAAAGACTTAAGGAAGAATAAAGGATAATTTTGTATCCCTAAGATTCATCAATATTACACTCACACATGTGATACTTTCCTAAAAGGTGAAATAATTAAAAATAACTAAAATTCAAAGGAAAACAAGTCGATAAGATTTCTTGATTTGGTTTATGTCAATGTGTGTGGGATAATATCACCCAAATCCATAAATAGAAAAAGATATGATATTTTGGTTGTTGATTATTTTAGTAGGATGAAATGGATGATGTTTATTTATCATAAATATAAAGTGTTTAGGTTTATTACACATTATTAGATATTTCTAGAGAAGATATATGGATCAAAAATTTATAATTTCTAGAATAATAATTGTATGTTGTTTGACAAAATTAATGTATAATAATATCAATATAAGCACATTGTAAGGCATCTAGTTTGAATCCTCAACAAAAAAGAGGAAATGTAAGAAAAGAACGTGTTGCACGCATTGGAGAATGCTCAACTTCTGATCATTTCTCTAACCTACATTGGTCTTCCTCAATCGGTGATGCCTGGTTCTCCAATGCTTAGTGTTGGGGGGGATCTTCTCCCTCCTCAGGCATATAACATGGGCAATGGATCTTCTGAACTTGGATATGGATCATTATTGGAACCTTTATACAAGGATGTTCTCTATCAGTACATTCCCTCTTAGATATGGGATAGTGGTGTTTTTCTGACAGTTCCATTCAGAAGGCACCTTATGGGTTCTAGATATTTTAGTGGTGACCTTTGGGGATTAAATAGCTCACCTTCAATAGACATTAATGGCTAGGTTCGGGGAATAAAAACCTATGATCTCTTTATTTTAGGATTTTTTAAACTTGTGGGACTTATAATTACTATATAGGGTGTTGACACTGAATCGTAAAGATTACTGCATCGTTATTGCATCTTAGGAGGACTTTGTGATGGTGTGGTGAAAAATCCCTAGATATGTGGGTTGTTGGAGATTCAATATATTCTGATGGTCTGTGGGTATCCATTATGGTAGGGATTCCTCCTAATTTGTGGTCTTGGTTTCTCTCTCAGGTCTACTTCTACCATTTATGAATACAAGATTCCTACAAGGTATCAGGGACTCTTTTTACTCCTATATCTATGCCAATAAGTGAAAACTCAGCCTCAAGGAAGCAGCAGTGGAAAGTGTGTGCGTTGACATGGACCTCGCTCTGCCTCTCCCAGTTATGATCCTTCTTCGAGTCGAGGGTATAGTGGAGTGGTATTAGGATTTGGTATATCCATCACCTCCAAGGTTATACTTGAGGTGTCACATCCTAGTAAACATGATGCCAGTGTGTCTTAAAAATCATCAAAATATAACGAAAAGTGGTCAAAAAAAAATTCATGCAATAATGATAATTCAATAATGATGGTTGTGGGTTTCACCCTGGTAGCTCGATCTGATACGAGAGCTCGTGATCGGAGGAAGGCGGTGCTCTGCACTTCTATTTCCCTAGAGGATAAGGTTCCTTTCTCACAAAGGAATATCAAGCCAAAGGTTCCATCCCCTAGTGTTCATACTCAGTGTTATTCAATCAAGTAATGTGTCCTAACCCCTTATCTTAAGCTCAGGACCTGGGTCCTTCCGGTTCGTCGCTTATCCCTCTCCCTGAGTATAATAGTGAATTATTTCCTGCTCCCTATTCCCTACCTCATATCCATATTAAATAAATTTCATTGGAGGAGTGTGATTCCAAGGCCTAGCTACAAGTTTTACCCTCTTCGCTAGTGATTTGTCCTCCCTTCCCAAGGATGGCTTACAGCTCCCCAGTCACCGACAAGCATGGCTTGTCACGGGAGATTGAGTTAAGAGATCGGTCTCCAGCAATCTTGTGTTCTTCATCTCTCCATGGAGTTTTCACTAGATCATAGTCAAAAAATTTGGTACCAAAAAATAATTTTCCCATAGTGCAACAACAATCACGAGATAAAATGAAGTGCAAAATGCAGAAATAAATGGACACCAGGTGTAACATAGAAACCCCCCCAAATGGAAGGGGTAAAAAACCACGGGCAAATAGAAGGATCACTATAGGGTAAAAGTGGGTACACATTCCATCACTATTACAAGGAGAACACCCTCATAATATCTCTCTTCAATAATAGGAAAAACCCACCTCACAAATACCACACAAATGAGATCTATTGGTGGAGATTAGAATTGATGAAGGATGATTATTGAGTGATGAAGCCAGGGAAGCCACTTCCTTTTATAGGAATTCTTCACCTTTTATTCCTCCCTCCACTGTATGGGTTTAGTGGGGTTTTTCCACCCACCATCTACCTAGCCCACCCCCTTTGACAAAGTGGGGGTGGCACCGTCCATGAATAAAAAAACTGCTGACACATATCCCACATGGATATTTGATTGAGAACCAATCACATCTCCACACATCCTTTCTATCTTCCAAACATTTTGTTCATGTGTTTGTGAGGACACTTGATGATCCACACCATCTAAACTTATCAGAGTTAATTTCCTTTGTTAGGAAATCTGCCAGATTTTCTTTAGTGTAAATATTCTGCATGGCCACACTTCCTTCTTCCACCACATCTTGGACAAAGTTATAATGTACCCCAACGTGATTCATCCTAGAATGAAAAGATGGATTCCTTGCAATGTTCAATGCACTATGACTATCACAAAACAATGGAACGTGATTCTGTCTATGACCTACCTCCTCCAACAACCATCTCATCCAAATTGCCTCTTTGTAAGCCTATGTAGCTACCATGTACTCTGTCTCCATCAAGGATAAAGCCACAACTGACTGTAAGTTTGAAATCCAGCTTACATATCCTCATACAAGAGTAAACACATAACCATTATTATATTTCCTCCAATAATAATCACCTAAAAAATCTAAATCAACATAACCTCTGATAGTAAAATATGATCTTGTATAACATATTGCAGCATCTGAGGTATCCTTGATATATCTCAGGATCCTATTCATTATGATCCAATGCTCCCGTCATGGATTCACCATGTACCAACTAACTGCTCCCCTATATGTTTAATGTCTGGTCTAGTATAAACCATAGTTAACATTAGAATTCCCACTACTAATGCATATGGTACTCAAGACATATCTTTCCTCTTTGCTTCACTATTGGAACTCATCATAGAGGATGACTTGAAATTAATGGGAATAGGGGCAGATATTGGCTTACAGTATTTCATGTTGAAGAATTTTAAGAGTCTCTGTAAGTAACTCATATGTGATAGCCAAATATTCCCATTACTTCTGTCTCAGAAAATTTGCATCCCAAGAATCTTTTTTACTGGTCCCAATTCCTTCATATCAAACTCCCTAGCCAATTGTGTCTTCCTCTCCTAGATATGATCATTATTGGGGCCTGTAACCAACATGTCATCCACATACAACAAAATAATGATGAAATCATTACCATATAAAGCCTTGAAATATGCACAAGGATCTGAATGAAGTATGACGTATCATGGGATCATGATATAGAAATCAAATCTCTTATACCAACACCTCAGTGTCTTTTTGAGACCGTATAGAGATTTGTTCAACCTTTAAACCAATTTCTATTTGCCTTCTTCTGAAAACCTTCTGGGTAGAGAATATAGATCACTTCATCAAGATCACCATGGAGAAAATTAGTCTTCACATCCATCTTCTCTTGATGTAAGCTGTATGTAACACCCATTTCTAGAACTATCTGAATAGTCGTTACTCCAAAAATAGGAGAAAATATTTCATTGAAATCAATACCTTATTTATAAGAAAATCCTTTGACCACCAATCATGCATTATATCTTTATACCTGGTTTTTTCTATCCCACTTGATCTTAAAGACCCATTTGTTTTTTATAGCCTTCCTTCCATGAGGTAAAGGAATAAGATCCCAAGTATTGTTTCAGTGTAGGGCTTCAAAATTCCTCCTGCATAGCTGCTATCCATGAAGATACATCTGGACTCTGGGTTTCCTCCACAAAAGAAGATGGCTCTCCATCCTATGTCAATAAGCAGTATGCAATATTGATCTCAGTGAGATAGTCTGAGTGCCATACTAGTGTTCTTTTCTCTTGAGTTGACCGTTATGGTCCAGACTCAACTGGTACTTGATCCTCGTGCTCTGGTAATGCCTTAGAGGAAAATGGTTCTTCCTTGGATTTTTCCTCTACTTTGACTATTTTAGTTTATTTATTCTCCTTCTCCATGTCTTGATTAGTTGTCATTTTCACCTTGTCTTTTGCAAAAATGACATCTCTACTGATGATAAATTTGAGGACAATGGGGTCTCAAAAACGATACCCCTTCACACCATCAGCGTACCCCAAGAAGGTACATTTCATGGATCTCGAATCCAACTTTGATCTTTCATGTTCATTAAACAATTCATATACAGGACTTCCAAAAGTATGTAATCAAGAATAGTCAGCAGGTTTACCAGTCCATATCTACATTGGTGTCTTCATATCAATCGACATTTAAGGAAATCTGTTGATCACATAATAGGCAGTATTCACTACTTCTTCCCAAAATTTGTTGGCAATTCCTATAGTCTTCAACATCACCCTTGTTCTATCAAACAGGTTTCTTTTTATCCACTCTTCTAGTCCATTCTTCTAAAGAGTGTATGTCACCATGAACTGTCTCTTGATTTATTCATTTTGAAAAAAAATATCAAAATCCTTGCTTGTATATTATCCACCATTGTTACTCCTCAAACACTTGATCTTCTTTCCAGATTCAAGTTCCTTCAGTGCTTTGAATGTTTTTAAGACTTCAAAAACATCCTATTTTCTCTTAATTGGGTACACCCACCATCTCCTGTAATAATCATCAATGAATAATACAAAGTACCTTGATCCTCCCATGGATATAACTGGTGCTATCCAAACATCAAAATGGATCAATTCCAAGATCTATTGACTTCTCACTGTCGACATCATGAACTTTAACCTATGTTGCTTGCTCAAAACAAAATTCCTAGAAAATGGTAAGGATACCTTTGTAAGCCCAGACAATAACTTCTGATCCGATAGAACCTTCAGGCCTCGTTCTAACATATGACTAATCTTTCGATGCCATAACGTCATCAACGCTTCTATTAAGTTATTTTATGCAACAACTATCTATGACTCCTTGTATGTTTCACCCATAAGCATGTATAGGTTCTTTGAGATTTTCTCTACCTTCATCACCACAAGCATGCCATTAAAAATTCTCATCACTCAATTCTCAGTGTGATTTATGCGTCTGATGTCATCAAATTTTCCCAAAGACAATATATTCTTCTTCAATCCCTTCACATGGTGTACTCCTTGGATGGTTCGAACAATATCGTCATGCATCTTCAATTTGATGGTACCAACTCCAATGATATTTAGGTTGTGATTGTTACCCATGTACAAAAGTCCTTCTGAGATAGTTTCATACTGATCAAACCATTCCCGTCAAGATTCTATGTGCCATGTTTTTCATGAGTCGATAATCCATGCATCGATAAGATGTTGTCTGCTTCAAGTAGTCATCGTCGCTTCACTGGATGGTATATCTCCATTTCCATAATTACTCACCACATTTCTATCCATGTCATGATTCTGACTCTCACTGGAACCATGCTCCATCATCACATTTGCTGGTCTTTTGTCCATTTCTAGTAGGCAATCATCCTTCCGCAACACTGCCTGCATCTTCATTTTCCACAATGAAAAATTATTCCCATTGAATTTTTTGATCTCGAATTTCTCACCCATAGGAACACATCGTCAGTCTAGAACCTCCACCATTTCACAATAGTGTATTTAATAATCTAAATAATTTTTTTCTAATGTAAAAGATCAACCGAAGTCACATTCATAGAGCATACTAAAATTTACGAGAATTATTAATACCTGAAAACATGAATAGTATCAGGACAGAACCTGGCTCTGATACCACTTGTTGGGACCAAAAAATAATTTTCCCACAGTGCAGAAACAATCACAAGATAAAATGAAGTGGAAAATGTAGAAATAAATGGACACCAGATGTAACATGGAAAAACTCTCAAATGGAAGTGGTAAAAAACCATGGGCAAATAAAAGGATCACTATGGGGTAAAAGTGGGTACACATTTCCAAACTATTACAAGGATAACACCATTATAATATATCTCATGAATAATGGGGAAAACTACCTCAAAATACTGTACACAAATGATATCTATTGGTGGAGATGAGAAATGATGAAGGATGATTGTTGAGTGCTAAATCTAGGGAAGCCACTTCAATTTATAGAAAAGATTCACCTTTGATTCCTCCCTCTACTGGATGGGTTTGGTGGGGTTTTTCCACCCACCATCTACCCATCCCACCCCCTTTGACATAGTGGGGGTGGCACTGTCCATGAAGAAAAAAACTACCGACAAAAATTTAATGTGGATACAGTATCGTATCAGGATGTGAAAGTTCATGGGTCTAGGGCCAAAGCCTGATTTATATGTTCCTAATGTTAATCATGCTCGTATAGAATGATAGATGGATAGGATCATAGGTAAAGTCAAATTGTATTTATAATTATCTTCGTCCAAACATTGTATCTATTTTTTTCAGTTATTAAACCCAATCAAGATTCATCAAAAATCAAGGAGTATGTGTAGAGAATAAGAGTGTGTGGATTCCTTCATGGAAATCCACTCAACTCGTACATGTGGTAATTATAGAAGTCTAACATTGTATTCAACATTCTTTCTTCCTTGGATTAGTTTGTGACAACAAAAATCATTGTGGGGTTCATAGTTTTTGTTTCTTGTTTTTATATTTGAAGTGTAATGCTCAGGCTCAGGAGGCTCTATAGAGGGGTCTAGGATCCTTCAACCTAGTAGACACACCATGGATGTTGGGTGGTGACTTCAACATTTTGGATTATCTGAAGGAGAATAAATGAGGTGGATCCTTTCCCAAGAGTCAGATTCAAGGCTTTGTATCATTCTTGACTAGGAATGGGTTCATGGATGTGGGGTATGTCAGGGATTGGTTTACATGGTGTAACAACCAGTGGGGGGGAACGGACTTTGTGTTTTATCAATCGATGCCCTATGAACAGGTTATCCTTATCCTCATATCTAGACATTAAAATACCACATCAAATATGTAGTTTATCATACCACTCACTATATTCACATTACCTTGGCTCTCGGGGTTGCTATAGATGAATGTTCCTAGTATTCATAGTTGTGGGTGGAGGACCCAAGTTTCCATGATATAGTGAGGGGGTCATGGAATAGATCATCATGGGGGAACCCATGTATAATTATTCATAATAAGATAAGGAAACTTAGAGGCCACATCCAGAAATGGATAAAAAATCCCCATATGGATAGGAGTTGGAAGTGATCAACAGTAACATTGAACGGATAGTGACTAGTCTAAAGACTGAATGGGACAAGTCTTTTTCTAGTGAACTTAGATGTAAGAAGGATCTACAGGCTAGTATTCTCTTGAAACAAGAGCATATATATCATAAAAATTTGAGGTTAAAATTGATCTGGGAGTGCAAGCACAACACAAGATACTTCCATGCATGCATCAAAGAAATCTGTGAGACCATGAGACTCAATATACTCATAGAGGATGTTTCTTTCTCAAATAATCGGAAGGTGGCAGGATATAGAGGATGAAAACTTCAAATATATTCTAGTGGGACCCAATCCAGACATGTTTTTAGGCTACCTGAGGGTTCCATCATAACTCTTTGATGTTATTCTGCAAAGGGTGACTAAGATGGATAATGAGGGTTTGAGGGAAGTCTCATGTGAGAAGGAGGTTCTTGACGCAGTTTGGAATCTAAATCCAAAAATTGATCCTAACTCTGATGGTTTCCCAGGACCTTTATACAATGCCTCATGGGAGGTGGTGAAGAGAGATCTAGTGTATGTTGTACAGGACTGTCTAGGATTTAGTATTTTTTTGTTCTGGTTTTGGGGTTTTGGTTTATGATTTCAGGGAGGGAAATATTTTTCGTGTTTCATGTGTTACGAAGATCGTAATGGTGCTGAAGGTGAAAGATCTTCAGTCATTGAATCATAACAAGCCCATTGATTTGTGAAATGTTCCATATAAGGTGTCATAATTCATCTTCAATATGATAATTTTGGAATACCTCCCAAACTAGATTGCTTAAAAACAACACAGTTTTATAAAAGTCCAAACAATTAATGGCGTGATGGAATTGGAACAATAGGTGGTTAGTGAGATTAATCAAAAGAAATTTGGGATAAATTTAATCATTAAGTTGGATATGAATAATCTTTATGATAAGTTTGAATGGTGTTTTATTATAAGGGTCCTTTCCTGCATGGGGTTCCCCTCCTGGGTAATTGATATTTTGTTTTGGTGATTCAGTTCATCTTGGTAAACTATATCATTCATGGGAAAGTAGTTTGTATTCTTTAAGTAAGTTCAGGTTTTGAGATAAGGGTACCCAATCTCCCTAAAATTATTTATTCTATCACAATATTTGTTGAGTTGGTACATAAATTAATGCACAAGTTTAGGAAGGATCCTACTCTACCACAATAGTCATATGGAAGGTGTTATCTCTTACTTGATGTTCACTGATGATATTATCGTATTTATTAATGGAAGTAGTAGATAAATTTAGGGGATCAATTGAGTTCTAGAGGATTATTTTTCATGGAGTGGGAAAGTGGTAAACTGGGATAATAGCTACATCTACACTGTAAGAAAATTCTTGGATAGGAGGAACATGACCCTGGAAAGTAGTCTAGATTTACATAGAGGGACATTCCTGATGGATTTTTTGGGTTCCCTGATGTTCCCAGATAAACTTATCATCCACCACTTTGATAATTCCATTGATAGAATTAGAGAACATATCTTGAACTGGAAGAACAGGTTTCTATCCTTCAGAGGGAGAATCACTCTTGTGAATAGTGTTCCCTCATTGACACCAATACATGTCCTATCCATGCTAAAAGTTCCAAAAAATGGTGATCTCTAACATAGAGATCCTAATGGTTTCATTCTTATTGGATGGCCAAATTGATGGAACACACCATTGGGCATCATGGAATTGGATGGAAAGACCCCTGTCTGAAGGGGGTATCAACATCAAGAGTGTATCTGGAACTATAAGGGGGATGCATGCAAAGCTAGAATGGGAGTCCACTGAGAGGAAGTCGTTGTGGGGAAATAAATATCAGGAAAAGTATGGAATTGAAGGGATCATGGAAAGAGAAGTCATTCATCCATTCATCAAATGATTTATCCTTACATATCCTTTTTACAGTATAAAACTTGTTGGATTATAGAAGAGGGAGCCATAAACTTCTGGCACAATAATTTGGTGGGGAATAAACTAGGTTTTCTAGTATTTCCCATATAGAACATCACATTTATAGAAGAAATTGATCACCACAACTTCATCCATTCTATCCTCAATGAGAACCAGTGGGATATCTTTGATATCATTGTGTTAAATACTAACACGGAAAAGTGTTTCTTCATGTGTTCCTCGACAGGATCCTTCTTAGTAAAATATTTTAATAGATTTTAGATGGAAACAAATGAACAGAATGCATGTGGGAGGCATTTTGGTTCAATGATATTAAAAAGAAATTCAATTTTCTATTTTGGCATGTTAGGAATAAATCACTTCCTGTTAAGGAGAATATCCAATTTATGGGGATCAGTATGGCCTCTAAGTGTCAATGTTGCAAGGAACCAAAGACAGAAACTATTGGGAACCTATTTTTTGAAATTCATTGGGTGTTCTCGGTGTGTCACATGTTTAGGGAGTTCACTGGGTAGACTTTACAAGATTCTACAAATGATAAACTTCTCCATCAGTGGTTTCATGGTGTAGGCAACCTCAACTCTGAAATAAAGGCTAGGGAAGTGATTCTCACTGTGGGTGCTAGTGTATCTGGAAAACAAGTAATGATGCGTGAAAAAAATATGTGAATCACGTCCATAATAGGTATTATATTTAAAACAAATAACTTATCAATGGATCTGATTATACTTTGTAAGGACCAGGAGGCATCCCCCTCTCTAATACCCCTCTTGGGATATTATTCCTCCCCCAATATGGCCATCTGTCTGGGGAAGGGATGGTGGGTTTAGTGGCATCCACACCACCAAGGGATGAAACTTAGTGTGTATGGGTCTTGCCACATGGGTATCATGAGAGGTAGATGAGTGATCAGGGAAAAATGTGGTTCGGTAATTGTGACATTTTCCGATTACTTTGAAGAGGTGACTATCTTCAAGTAGATGCTCAAGAAATGTTCACTGGTCTATGGTTTTGTAACCAGAGGAATATTATCCTTAGAAGAGTTGAGATAGACTCTTTGAAAATTTACAATGCGCTACAAGGAAAAGGAACCATCCCTTGTTCTATAGTGTATACTATCAGAAGGTGTAAGGGGCTCGTGAACAATCACATAAACATATTACATATGCGGAATAAAGGGAATGCAATTTCATATTTCTTGGCATCCATGGTGACACAAAGTGAGTGTATCTATTATTAATTTAGTCTTGGGTACTTTCTTCCCAATGGGGTTAGCTTTTTTTAGAATATTCTCTGGGAATTCACTATTTCATAAATTTGTGAGTTGGGACACCTTTTTTATTTTCTTTTGCATGCTTCATTGTGATAATAAAATAAAAAGTGTGGTGGGGTAGAAATCCTAAACATAATAGAGTTGTTTGGTGGAGGAACTGAATTATTAATAATATAATTCAGATAATGTTTATTAAAATTAATATACTAAATAATAACTATAAGTTTGTTCTTAGATCATTTTATATCTCTAACAAATTATTTTATGTATGAATTAATAGAATATTCCTTCGGGTGTAGTACAGGAATAAATCAACATTGATTTTTTTTTTTGAATTTTCAGAATTAAATTCTTTATTCATAACAAAGAGAAGAATATAAGGTTTTTATCACATATAGATAATTATATTCTCCCTGGACACTCATCCAAAATAAATTCATATAAATTCTATAACAGAAGGCTTGGAAAAATTATACAAATTCAAGACCTTATGATTGTGTAAAATAAGCATATTTTGCAAAAAAAAAAGTGACCATATTTTAAAACATAATAGTAATGACATGTATAAAGAAGGATATTTTGATGTGAGAATAAAAGGAGAGTGTATGTGGACATAAATTACTTAGAATAATACACTTAATATGAAACAAAAAATTCACAAAATCTACAAAGAAGAGGAGAAGTAGTGTTGAAATCCATGAAAGAAATATTGTCAATAACTAGAAAGATCTAGTGAAAACATGGAGAATGATGTCTCTAAAACATACCTATTTGATATTTCATAAAGAGGCAAAGAGTTTTGAAGAGGATTCCAAATATTTTAATTGTATTAAAGAGATTCATGAAGAAAATTAAAAAATTTCAATGAATAAAACTTGGAAAATTGTTTCAATGACATAAGATGAAATATCATTAGATACAAGTTGTTGTTATAATATAAATTCAATGAATATGAAAATTTGAATCGAAAAAAGTTACAACTAGTGTGAAAATTATATTAAAAAATTCAAGGTATTGACATTAATTAGACATTCTTCTCCATTACCTAGTTGGAAACTATTCAACTTTTCCAAGAAATTTTGGTGCAAAAGGGATAAAATGTATACAAAATGGATATAAAATTATAATTTCTTAATAGATTCCTCAAGGAGGAAGTGTAAATTGAGAAACAATATGACTTTCTTATAATTTAAGACAAGATAAAATTGTTCCAATTGAAAAAATAATTATATCAAATAAAAATCACTGAGATCTTTATATTCTAGGATTGATCAATACTTGGTCAAGCCTAGATTCTAGTGAAGTTGAGTTAATCACAATGTTTACATTAATAAGGAAAACTTTAAAATAATTTTGGCACTTCTTTATATAGATGAAATAATTTTTAGAGGACTAGAAGACACAAGATGAAAAAAATATGATTATATGAGTTGTGAATTCAAAATGCCCATGATTAGTGAGTTAACATTTTTCCTTGGTTTATTGACAACCAAAGGAAGGGTTGGTACCTTTATTTCAGAATCAAAATATAGTAATGAAATACTAAATAGACATGAAATTGAATATTTAAATATAATGATAACACTGGTTCCTACCCATTTGAAATCATCAAAAGATAATAATGACTAGAAAGACAATATAATAGAGTACATGTAGATTATAGGGGGCCACTTATACTTAATAGAAACACCACCTAACATTATGTTTTTTAAATGTTATGTTGCACTATACCAAATCTATCCCAAGTAGAGAGGCATGATAATAGTTAAAATGGTACTTTGATATATTAATAATATGATAAAATATGAGTCGTTTTATCATCAAAAATCATAAAATAAATTATTGGGATACAAAATACAAATTGATTGTGTTTAGAAGATGATTTTAGGTCAATATTTGGTAGTATTTTTTTTCTTTAAGGTTCATGCTTCTATATGTTTTGGATAAAGTAAGATGGTATTACCATTAGCACTGTGTTGGATGAATATATTATAGATACTCAAGTATTTACTCAGTTATTATAGATGAAACAAAAGCTTTAGGATATTGGAGTTGATATGAAATATACTATTTAAATCATGTGTGATAAATTGAATGTTATTAATCTTAGAAAAAATATCTTCCATCATTCATGGAAAAAGAAAATTTTGAAAAATAATCATGCCTTCAATGAGAATTTTGACAAAGGGATAGTGAAGTTGTACTATGATTCAAAAAAAATAAGTTGTTGATATAATGGTAAAGGAACTTCCCATGGATGATTTTTAAAGTACCTAATTAGATATTGATGTTTAATCATATTCATCTAACTGAATTGTTTGGAGAAGATATCCCCACTCTCCCATAGGATATTATATGTATAATAAGGGATGGAAGATTACTTTAATTGAATGTTTGAACTTCTAACCATATCTTATGAACATTCATAGGATAAATCTATTGGTTCATTTATAATGTTTAAGAATTTTTTAATAATCTATCTTAGGATAATTTATCCATTATTGATAATGAATATGGAATGGATTTTTTTTATTTACAAAGGGGGATAATTTTATAAGATATCATAGGAGAATTTATCTATAATTTAAAATGAATAATGTAGAGAGTTTTCCTTCTCTTTAACAAAGTGGGAGTAAACTTATTCTAGTGGTCTGAAGAGGGGGTAAGTATTTAAATATTTAATTGGGTGGAGTAGCTTTGTGGAGGATTTTGAAGAGCATGAAGACCAAACAATTCATGTGGATATTTTTATTTAACTCTTTTTTCTCCTAATATATTTAAAAAATATTGATAGTTAAATTGTATTGGAACTAAATTTTCTATTTGAATAATTTTAAAATATTTTTTAGAGTTTCTAAAAACCTAAAAGATAATATTATCAGTAAAAATACCCTTGTAATTCTTTTGGAATAATGTTTGTTGACAAGATTATTGAAGAAACCTTCATAGAAGAATAAAAATTAATAAGAAGCACATATAATGAAGGTTAGGGTAGCATTGAAAGTGTTCTGGAAGAAAGTTTTACAATTATAATCTTGAATGGGTTTGTGAAAATTCAACTAAGTTGTAATTGTAATTTTAACCAGAGTAGTGGACCAAAAATTCCACAAAGGATGGAGAAACCCCCTAAGTTCATAAGAGTTATCACTTGAATTTTTATGTGTCATTTTAAGGATGGAGGTTATTTTTCAAGCTTCATTCATTGTTTTGTAATATTTATTATCATTTAGTGAGTAGTAAAATAACCAAGTCCAAAAATTGTAAGGGTCTATCTGGAAATCATAAGGCTCACTTCCAAAGAATGAAACAGTCATTGGTCTATGTACTAATGTTTTGTAAGGTTCCTCTAGAAAATTTTAGGGGTTAACTGGAACTGAACATAGAAAATGTAAATGGTGGTAATTTGTAAGGTCTAGAAGTTCCTATTTATAATATTATTTCTATGAAATTATAATGGTAATATGCACAACACAATGGGATCATAAGGTTCATCCCCTTAGTTGATTTTTAAGTGAAGGTTCAACCAATAATATTTCAAAAAGGATTTGATTAATCATAAAATATGATTTATAAAATAGTCAAATGAGAATGGAGTGAATCATGACTAAATTAAAGGAGGGTTTTTCGAAGATATTAATGTGATCTAAATATAAGTATTTTATGGATTTGGTGGATATGTTTTTGACTATTAATCATGTCATGAAGAGTTAAGACTTATAATATAGGTTTCAATAGCGAGTTTGGTTGAAATTTAAATATGTTATTTTAATGAATATTATGAAGATCATTATTCTCAAAATAGTAGGTGATTTTTATGGTCTTCATTGTTCTATAAAATCATGTTCCTCACCTTAGAGTTTCCATAATCAAATATAGAAATATTACTTATGTGTAAATTCAGTGGAAACATTATAAAAATGAATGAATAAAAAAATGGTCTAGGTCAAAGAGGAAAATGATATACAGAGAAAGAGAGAGATATTTATATATAAAACATAGAAAAAGATATATGTGTACTATAACACCCAATTTTTACTATAGTTGGTAATTTTGGGTCATTTTATATTATGTTGAGTTATTTTAAGTTTCAATAATTTTTTATCCTTCAAATTTAATGTTTTTGGATTCTTATGAGTGTTTAAAATTTTTTCAATATGGTTAGGAGTAATTGTGTGTAAATAATTTGAGGGATGTTGTTATGGAGATAGTGTATTTTTTCACAGTTGGTATATAGTGTTTTTTCTTTCCTCATAATACACTAAGTAGTTCCCCAAGACAGTTGGCCACAAGACCTCAATCGTTCCTCCCCATATGCTAAAGGTTGACGACAAGCAACGAGGGTATAGGTTGTGTCAGTGGTAAGATTATTCCTTTATGAGTTAGAGTGTAGCATAGCAGTAAGTAATATATATATGGAAACAATGAAATTGGTAATAAAAACAAGAATAAAAATATAATATAACATCCAAATGAATAATCAAACATAATCTGAATAATAATAAATAAAAAATTATGATGATCTTGTCATTTAACTATACAAAAATTCATTACATAGGATATTAGGGAGAATTCATATACCACATAATATAAAAAAATACCAAAAAGACCAATATAAAATACTATTTTCATCACAATCATAGTATTGGTCCTCTGCTGCCATACTCCATACTAGTACTAAAAATCAAGAATTGAAATATGCATACATCACTTTATCAAAAACTGCAATCAAGAAGTCAACTTGGGTTCCATGGAAAGCCCATGTAGGGTGTGAGATATAATCAGTAGGCCACCACCAATGGTTTCAAGGTCAATCTAGTTTGTACATGAAAAATGATTAGTGTTCCAATAATAATAAATAGAAGGCGATAATAAATAAACACATAAAATTAAGTTCTTCTTAGGATACCTGTCTGTTCTACCTGCTTCAAAAAAATACGGATGCCTCTAAACCAAGTTGAACCTGTAAAAGTATGATATAATGAATAAATTACTATCATGAATAATAATCCTAAGGTCGACCATGCCCAATCATGTTATTTGGTTTGGTGCATGTGTCCCTAGAAATTCAGTTACACATTCATATTCTTTAATTTAAAATTCATCTTTAGAAATTATCAAGAGGCGCCCTAATCTCATCCAAGTAAATATGGAATTAATCACAAGTATCAGTCTAGGGTCACTATAAAATATCAATACCATAAGATTCCATCCAAGGAGATCCATATATGGAATCCCAAGTATTACTCTTGGCTTGGAATATAATCAACCCTCTCATCCCATCCTAGGTATCTCATATAGGGGATTGAGTATCACTTGTTACCAGGTGTGGTCATCTAGTCACCGAACCCATCCACATTGTCTCTCATAGGGAACTAGTGTCGCTCACATAGAGTTAAGGTAAATTCATGATTATCATATCCTATGAATAACTGGTATCACTTCCTACAAGTAGATAGTTCATAACAAGTCTCATTTATAAAGCACGATGAGCCCATCCATGGTGTCCTTAAGTCGAGACCCTTGTATCACCCTCATCATAGTATAAAAGTAAGTATTATCAATCATAGGTCAAGTTATTTAACAAGGAATTAAACTTATATAAATTTAAATTAATTTGGGAAAAACATTTAATTTAACTTAGAGCAATCTATTACATAAATCACAGGGACTAACTCGTGACCAAACATCTTCCTATATTCATTTCACATTCTGATATATATGTATTAAAATAGAAAACACACCTGAAATCTATTTGAAACCATCTTAGGTAAATGGAAGGTAGGACTTTAAGGAGATACACACCCATAGGGATGGATCATTTTAGGGTGATCAGCCAAAGGGTTGATTACCCGTTAGCTAGGATCATAAAGGGAATGAAAACCATTTAATTTAATTTATTAAACATTATAGGAGTGTTTTCAAAAAATAATAGAACAATACATAATGGAGAACAATATAAAATAAACCAAAATTGAGGTAAATAAGCTAGACTACCTACATTAGGTTTGAAGATGATCGCTTGTCTATTTTCAACCATTCATTCGAGCTAGAATGGGAGAAATAGGAAAAGTGAACAAAAACCATAGAGGGATCCAACACACCCAACTATGAAGCAAATAACGTTTTGATGGAACAGATCCTATAGAACCTATCTTAGGTGGGAAGGAGGCCTTGTTCATCACTTATCTTGGAGGAAATGGGGCTTCTATAAAAAAATTATCCCCATCATCTTTTAAAAAAATGAATCTGGCATTTACACAGAGTGGAAATTATTTACATGCCATATAAAGCATGGGGTTCCCTCCCCTAATAAAACATAGATCTTGATGTGAAAAGGTTCTAGAAAACCCATTACACATCTTGTACTCAATACACATCATGTATTCAAAATGCATGTCGTGTATTCAAAATACATGGTTTGTATTTAGTATGCATCATGTACTTGGCTTAAATCCAGCCTCCATCCCCCTACAACCTTTATTTCCAAAAGAAACCAAACTCACCTTTAGGTGTGGTTTCCAGTTTTATCCAAAAATAAAAAGAAAATGCACCATGCTGAAAAGTTGGGACATTACAACCTCCCCTCCTTAGAATAACTCATCCATGGTTTTTCATTCTGAGGGTGGTAAAGCTTCATCCATTGATCATGTACATCATCATCTCTCTTAGCTCTCATCCTGTACACGTCCATTCTACTATAAAACCCAAACCAAAGGAACTGATCTACCTCTTAGATCCTTAATGCTTTGATTAGTGATATGTATTAGATGCTCCTCCAAGAATGCATCTCTTCCATATTAATATCCTCAAGGTAAAATGTATGATATGGGTTAGCATGATACCAATGAAGCTATTATATAATAAAGACATTGTACATGAAATGGTGCCTCTGAGGTAACTATAACTGATAGGCTACCAGCCCGACTCTCTCTATGATATCAAAAGGCCTAACATAATGAGGTGGTATATTTCTCTTTCTATGAACCTGTCTATGACCCATTCTAAGAGAAACTCACATAGAAACTAGATATCCCACCTTGAACTCCATAGGTCATTAGTGATGATCGGTATAAGACTTCTACATGGACTGAGATACAACCATATGTTTCTAAAATAGTTGTACTTTCTTTGAAGTCTCCTAAACGAGAAGAGGGCCCACTAGTGATGCATCACTAATATATAATCATCACAGAGGTGCAAGGAATGGAAAACCATAAAGGGCCTCATAAGGATCCATTTGAATCATTTATTGAACATTTTTGTTATAGGAAAACTCAAAAAGAGGTATATATTTCTCCCATAAACATCTAAAATCAAGGATTCATTTCTGGTTCCTTCCTTGTAACACCCGTATGGTCAACTCTAACTTCCCTTTGGTATAAGGGTGATAATCTATACTCAAGAACACCTATAAACCCATTTATTTCTACATCCCCTTCCAGAACCATGATGTAAACCAAAAATCTTGGTCTAATATGATAGAATGAGTAACACCATGAAGAAACACAATCTTTTAGAGGAAGAGCCTCCCAATCTCATCAACTAAGAAGGTCTCCTAGATAAGTAGAAAGTGTTCGGCCTTGGTCAACCTATTGAAAATCACCCATACTACATAGCTGCCTCGAGTTTATCTCAGTAATACCTTCATAAAATCAATGGTGACATCATTCCATTTCTACTCTGGATTGGATAAAAGTTGTAAAATACCATTAGGTTATTGGTGATCCACATTAAACTACTGGTAGTTGGAACACCTTTTGATGGAATCTATAACATTATACTTTATACCTAGCCACCAATATTGATTATATATGTCTCAATACATCTTGGTAAGTCTGGGGTGAAATTCCCAAACAAAGTCATGAGGTTATTGCATCATCTCCTCATGTATGTCTGAAGGAATCCAAATACATCTATAGAAGAGCAAGAACTCATTATAAACAATGACCCAACCAAGAGGTGGGTTCTCACCTGAGAAATTCTCCCTCAGGATGATCTCCTCAATATATAATAGTTTCTTTATCCATACCCACTCAAAAAGGGAGGATTTCACCACTAGAGATGCTAAAAAATACTTCCCACAATATTCCTAAACCTCTTGGTGAATCTCATAAAATAGAGCCATCTACAACCACTCACTACCATCCTTTTGGATGGCATGTGTCTAAGTATTCTAGTTCATAGAATTAGCTACTGCATTACCATTTTCGGGTGTATAATCAAGATCAAAGTTGAATGACTGTAGATATTCTACTCTCCTTCACTACCTCATATTCAAGTTATGTTAGGTGGAGATTTATTTAATACTTTTTTATCTATGTAAAAAATGAATCACTCACCCAATAGATAATTCCTCCAATAGCATAAGCCATGGAACATAGCAGCTAGATCGAGGTCATGTGTAGCATAATTCTACTCATAAGGTCTCATCTGGTGGTACCCATATGTAACAACCCAATCTATCTAAATCAAAACTGCTCCCAACCTAATTCTTAAAGAATCAAAGAAAACATTATATCCTCTGCTCATCTCCAATAGAATTTGGATCAGCACTGAAGTCAGACTTTCCTTCAACTCCTAAAAGTCTATCTCACAAGATTTTTACCATTCAAATTTCAATCCCTTTTAGACAAGGGAATAAGACACACTACAATGCATGATAAATCCTAAAATAAATTCCTATAATTTCCAGATATCCCTAAGAAACTAAAAATATCAAATACTCTCTTGGTATGCACCCAGGAAACCATGGTATTTTCCTTCTATAGGTCGAAAAATACACCTTCCTTAGAAATGATGTCACCCAAGAAGTAAAACTTATCGATACATAAGTGGAGTTTGTTGATCTTATAATATATTTTATGATCTCTTGGTGTATTCAGTATGATCTCTAGATGGGTGGAATGTTCGTGTCTGGTATAATAATACACCATGATGTCACCAATGAACACTACCACAAATGAATCCAATTGTGGTTAGAAAACCCAATTCATCAAAGACATAGAAACTACTTCTATGTTCATAATACGAAATGGAATAACCTAGTACTCATACAAGCTATATCTGCTTTGAAATGTCATACATGGTATGTGAGGTAGTCTCACAAGAACCTGATGGTATCCTGACATCAAATTGATCTTAGAAAAAATTTCCACTCCTCAAAACTAGTCGAAGAGGTCTTCTATATGAGGAAATGGATATCAGTTCTTAATCGTAAGCTATTTCAACCAACTATAATCCATGCACAATAGGAGGGAACCATCCACATTCTTAGTGAAAAGGACAGGTGAACCCCATGGTGAATTTTTGGCTCAGATAAAAACCTTTTCCTCTAGATCTTAAAATTATTTCTTAAGAACCTGAAGCTCTATAAGTTTCATCCTATAGAGAGGAATGGAAACCAATGTCACACCTGGCACTACACTACTAAAAATTTGGTCAATATCCATAGTTTATAACCTTATTTATAGGTCCTGAAATCATAGATATAGGTAATATCCACGATTCAAGGAACTGTGGAACCTATTAGCATGGTAATAGGGCCGTGAATATAGCCATGGTTTGAAACTATGTAAGTACACCTATATCCACAGTTAGAAATTATGGCTATAGGTATTTATATTAAAGTCTATATACATGATTATTACCCCTAGATATTGACCTAAATTTACATTTTAAAACCATGTAAGTAGAGATATATCCCTGGTTTGAAACCATAGTTGTAGGTAATTCTAATGAAATCTATTTCCATGGTTTGAAACTGTGGCATAGGCTAATAGCCATAGTTGAAACCATGGATAGTAGGTCTAATGCCAAGGTTTTCAACTAAGGATATAGTCTCCTCTTTCTAGATAAAAATTATTTTCTCTACTTCCATGGTTTACAACCATAGATACATCTTAGTTTCTTGAAAAAAAACACCAGGTCTACTATATCCTGATGCACCCTGCACCATACACTGTATCCGGCTAAAACTCACAGGTGACTAAAAAACAGAGTAAAAACCACATAACCAATAATAGATAATTTTTAGTTTTTTGGTTAAAATGATATTTAGAGTCTTCTTAGGAATCTTATTAGGTCATGAGAATAGTGAAAAAAGTGTTGGAATAAGAAAAAAGGCATTTGAAGAAGTTATTCCCCCTAGAAAATTACCATGTTGTACTACTCTTTTCTACACCATTATTAATGTTTTATGTGAATTAAAAATGTAAAATTCATACATATTTAAGTGATTTTTATTTCATATATATTATTATGAATATGTTTAAGTAATACTGTTGAATTAGAAGTCCATTCCATGCAATAGTGAACCATGTTATGGTGGTTTTAAAACCTGTATTAGTTTTGCATTAGAAGAATACCTATGTATAATGATGACTAGAGACATGTGAAATTTTGAATCCATGGTTGAGGTTGATGGTATTTAATTAAATAATGGGATATGGATAAATATTCCAAGTATACATAATATATTTTATGCAATTGAAAAAAAATCCTCAATGTAATTATTTTATTAGAGAATATAAGTTAAACAGAAAAATTAATGGATAGAAAAATGGTGGTGGATTCTATATTTGATTTTAATAATCCCTTTTGAAAATTGGAAGGTTCATAATTGGTGTTTATATTGTGGTTTGGGACTCATTAATGATTAACTAAAGTAGGATTCTAGAGTGCCCTTGTGTAGTGGTTGTAGATAGAGTGTATTGTAGATCTAAAGATGAATTTGATATAGGAAAGGTCATCTTGGTTTTGGTATTTTGAAGAGAATTTTTTATGGAGTTGAATTATGCCATGATTATACCTACGCCATGGAATAGTGTGCAGGTAAAAGTCTTATTATAAAGTAATCTATGTGACATTTTTTATGGGTTTGTGTGAAATATATATGGTACACTCTATAGTGGTAATGGACATGTCATAGATAATTCAATTCAGAAGAATCATAGGTTTCAATTTTCTATCATTCAAGTGGAAGTCCCTAGATTCAAATAAGTAATTTAGAATCATAATCAAAGGGGGTGTAAGAATGAATTTTCTCCACATAACAAAGGTTTATTTATGATCTTTCTAGAGGGAATCGTGGTAATTCTCTAATTATAAGAGATATATCATATATTTAAATAGAAAGATAACTGATTATTAATAAGATAAAGAGGGAAATATTGAACAGGGAAGTTCCATACATTTCCTCAAATTTTGATAGAAGGAAATACATGAGTTATTCTCACTATAAGTTCATATGGTTTAATAGTGGATGAAAGTGACATAGAATTGATATAACCATATTGGTGTAAACTCACTCTTTGTTCATAAATATCAAGACAAAATACTCATAGATTCAATGAGAAATTATAATTATTAAGAGTAGAGGGTTTATTATTTCTCTAGTGGTTATAAACTTTGAGTCCAGTGGGGTCATTTTGAATTTTATTGAAGAATATATTTTCTTAGTGTTTCTAGTGCATGACAAATTTTTTCATGTCCTTTGTATTATCCTGATTACGGAGAACCAATAAAATTGGTTTTTCCCTCTTTTACTACTTTAACACTTCCTATTAGTTATGAGGGATTTTATTTTTTTCTATTAATCATGGAACAAGATCAATGGTGAGTATTCATTTTTTAAATATTGTAATCGGGTAAGATATTTTTCTGCATTTCCTTCTCCTTTGGATATTTCATTGACTATAAGTGAATGTGTAACATTTTTTAGGGAAATCATTTAGTTCTTCTGAATTTACAACACCCTCCCACTATTGTATTCATGAGAAAATAAATAATATTATAACATGAAAATCAATGAATTCATTTCATGTTATCATGTACTAAATTGACCACCTTGAATCAAAACCCTACCATGTTCGATCATTAGTGGTTAAGTGTAAAATTTTAATCAAGAATATACCATATACTAAAATGGGGTAATGGTTAAAAAACCAATTTTTCCTATTTATATAACAGTATAGAGTCCTTGTGACGTTATCAATCTGTCTAAGAAACAAAGTATAAATGATTATTGTTAATATAACTAGTATATCTAATCCATATACTAGAAAGGGTTTATAATGAAAATATTTGTCTATTAATTCCTTTTAGTAGAATGGATTCATTATAACAAAACAAATCTATATAATTTATAGATTAGCTTGGATTATTGGTTACACAATTAGTTTATCTATTCTATAAACTAACAACAAGACCCAATATAATATTGGTCTATCCAATCATCTTTTATAGAGAAATATATAGTTGGTGGATCATGGAAAATACCCCAAAGAAAATATATTATGTCCCCTTAGATTTCCATTTGTTTCCAAGTATGTGAATCATCATCAGAAGATCTGAACCATATTTAAAAAATGTTTTATAAAAACATTATTAAGATAGTAATCAAAATAACATATGGCATATATAACCCAATACTAGTACTTTACTAATATATGGAATATATAGCATGCCTGTATCCTAACTAACATATGTCTAGTATATTTCATCCTATCATGGCATACATTAATTATAATAATATAACCTATCACTCACTAATGAATATAGGCTAACTCTTATATACCATGCTCTGATATATAATCCATAGTAAAGTGAATAGATTAGTTATTACACTTCATACATTGAAATCTATCACACTTTGTTCCTTAAGATCTATATAAATTCCATACCTATTAAAACAGACTCGTTTCCTTCTCATCCTTGGTTATTATATAGAATATAGAACATACCAATTTTTATCTCAAGAGAACTACTAATGTCCAGCTCTTAATATCATCAATTTATTAATAATTCAATAGTGTTTACAACCTAAATTTATATTCCCAAAACAATATCATTCACCTATTAATGTTAGTGATCTCATCAATAAACCAACCCCTCAGTCCACCCTTAGGATGATTACTAACATATTCCCACTGTGACACTAAAGGATTCCCCTCACTAGTCATGCATTAATGGTCATTGTATCTTTCTTAATTGAGATATTATCTATTATTAATATAATTATTTCAAGATTATATTATTTATTCTAAAAGGATATTAAATTTCATGAAATTAGAGTATATATGGTGAGGAAACACCATAGTTAATTCTATTTATCACTCAACTCTAAACTATTTGAACCATATTCCTTGATCACTTGAACATTGAACCTTCAACTTAGTATAGGGAAATAAAATAGAACTGATTAATGTTCTTAAATAAGTTTAAATAAAACTAATTACTTAGGTATGAAGATTTGAATTCTTCCCGATACAGTAGATGGTTTTATATGGTTCAATTTCATAGTGATGTTACTGAAAAAAGTTTCAAGTTTTCAAGGATGGTTTTTTGTTTTTTATGGAAATAAAACAAATATTTTCTTAAGTTTTAGTTTTTTAGGAGAATTATCAGTTCATGATTTCTCAAAATGTGGATATTTTCATCTCTAAATTGAAGGAAATTACATTTTATACTATTGAGTTGGCAGAAATTTTCTATTGACCACATGAAGAGAGATTCATGTGTTTCCATAATATAGATAATGATGAATTTTTTATTACATAGGATACTATATTTAATCCATTTAGATCCCATACAATCATGAAGATTCTTAAAAAGGACCTAGAACTAGAATAGAAGTTCGTTATTATGTTAATTTTTTCAGGGATTTCTCAAAGGGAAGAGAATTTTGAAAAAGTCATGTTTCAAGACATGTTATTTTCTAAAAAAAAGAGGATAAAGTAAACTTGGATAGATATATGTTGAGATACATATATCATTTATCACATATATTAGTAAAAATAAATTTCTATCCATATGGTCGGGTGTTAATCCTTCTATTGGACAAGGTAGATGTAGATTCAAATCATCTAATAAAATTTCATTATAGTTTCATTTTATTAGATGATAAACTTATAATATTTATATTCTTATTAAATTATTCCCTGAAAAAGATAGTGGTTATTAGAAATAAATGAGAGAAGCATGAAAATGATGATGAAATCCCTATAGATGCTCAGTGGAAGCATCATAGAGAATATTATTCAGTCCCTATATTACCTATAATAGTTGAGGAAGAGAGACTTACCTCTCCTGTTGATGAAGTTAGATCTGATGGGGTTAAAGAGTCTACTAAAGAGGAGAAACTTTCTATAAATGTTGAGATTTTGGATCCTGTAGTTTCAACTAATGATGTTTATAGGATATATAGTGAGGAAGAATATATTTCTAGTCTCATTAGGAGATGATGAATGAGCCAATTTAAGATGTTATAAATAAATAGTTTGAGGTTCAATTAGAAGGATTTTTTATATGCATGGCATAATTATTTCACTTGTACAAAATTTAAGGGAAGATACTGAGGATTTTGAGGTTTGGTTTTATGAGCTTCCGTTAATAAGAAGAATGATGTAGTTTGGGATGAAAATATCCCCTCTCTTGTTGTTTATGAGAGTGAAAAATATGTGCCTTCTATTAATAGAAATGAAAGTAGTTTAGATACTATTGACGCTCCTTCTCATCACATTGTCTAAAAGAATGAAAAGGGAAATGACTTAGCACAAATTGATTCATCCTTTGAAGAAAACCTCAAAAATAGACAAAGGCATGAATAAGGATTCAAATGCACAAGGGTCGCGCAAGTTCCCTCATTGTCGCGCAAGTATACTTGCACGCCGCCTAATGGTCGCGCAAGTGACTTGCGCGCCCTAAGTGATAACTGTCTGGGGTCTTCTCCAGCCAATAAATAGACCCTGTGGGGCCCCCATTTGAGGAGGAATTTTTCCAGAATTTAGATATAGAGCTCTGAACGCCCAAGTCTCTTCTTCAGGTCTTCCGAACACATATAAGGTAATTCTTTACCTATAATGGAAGGTCTAAAAAGAGGAGTAAGGTCTACGTGTTAGAATTCACTAACACTTGCGCGCCAAAGGTGTTTTACCCTTAAGGGAAATGAACATACTTGCGCATCGCCCTACTTCTTTACCAAAACTTGTGCGCCTCTCTTCTGGAAGTACCTCAGGATAATTATAAAGGCTTTGGTCAAGGATCTCCCAAGTGTTACCCTACTGGTTAACAATCGCGCAAGTACCCATGTGTTGCGCAGGTATACCTGCGTGACCAGGACTTGCGCACCAATGCAGTACCTGCGCGCCTTCCAGGACTTGCGCACCCCTTCCTTTTTGGGTGCCCTTATTGCCCATTTAACCCCTCTTATACCATTCCACCTCTCCTATTCAATATTCAGTCTTCAAGAAATTCTTCAAAGCCATTTATGGCATGTTTTCTTTATTGACTTCCTTATCTGAAAGGAATTCTGTGGAGCATCTCTTAAAAACTTAGTGATTCACATAATCTTTATGTCACTAAAGATTGAGATTTCATTAATTCAAACTCATCATTTAAGATGAGAGAACCCCTTAACATGGGCCTCCTTTTCAAGAGTAAGTCCCAGTCATAATTCTCTTTAATTTTGGGAATCCTCCTTAGGAGTAAGCTCCAAGTCCCTTAATCTGGGCATCCTCCTTAGGAGTAAGCCCTAATCTTAAAATTCCCAAATATGGGCATCCTCATTAAGAGTAATCCCCAACCATAATTCTCTTAAACTGGGTTTCCTTTTTAGGAGTAAGCCTCAGTCTCAAATATGGGCATCCTTTTTAAGAGTAATCCCCAAGTCCCTTAATTTTTCAAGTCTCTTAACCTGGGTTTCCTTTTTAGGAGTAAGCCCCTATCTCAAATATGGGCATCCTCCTTTGGAGTAAGCCCCAATTCCCTTAATCTGGGAATCCTCCTTAGGAGTAAGCCCCAATCTTAAAATTCCCAAATATGGGCATCCTCATTAAGAGTAAGCCCCAACCATAATTCTCTTAACTTGGGTTTCCTTTTCGGGAGTAAGCCCCAGTCTCAAATATGGGCATCCTTCTTAGGAGTAAGCCCCATGTCCCTTAATTTTTTAAGTCCCTTAACCTGGGCCTCCTTCTCAGGAGTAAGCCCCAGTCTTAATTTCTCTTAACCAGTCCTAATTTACTTTTTGATCTGGGTCTCCTTCTTAGGAGTAAAACACAATCATAAGTCCCCTCCTAATTTGGGCCTCCTTTTCAGGAGTAAGCCCCAAATTAGAGTATCCAAATCTCCATAAAGTACATATACCTTTATGGACCCTATTCCTGGACTTCTTCCCTGAAGTAAATCCTAATCTTTATCTATTTGGGCAGTCATACATACATAATCCCCACATCATTTCTTATGATTGCATCTTTTATGGAACAATTGTCTGGTTTTACCAATACCACTTGTTTCTCACACCGAGCATGACTCATGTGAGCTTAGAGTGTAAAAGTAATTATGAAATCTTTCTTTGAGCCATCAATCATAAAAATCATATTCCCTTACTTAAACTATGTGGGTTCTGATTCCTTTTTTTTTAACAAAGGAAACGTAGGTATCCCATCTTCGGGTACGATTCCAACTCTGAAATAATTTATATCCTTCTGAATGACAATAAACTTCAAGTTCCCCACTGAGTGGCTTTAAAACCAGTATGGTCATTATAATGACCAAGATACTTTTATGTATTAAAGGATACCATTGACTAAGAATCAATAAACAAATACAGATGATTCTCTATCAATGAAGAACCTCTAATACATATAAAATATTCTCTAAATTTTCTACATATCAATCATTGATTGTCAGATTTAAAGGAAAGCTCATTTTATACTTGGTAATGTAATAATGATTCATGAACATAACTTAAATCTATAAAGAGAGTCTTGGAGTATACAATAATTACCCTTAAAAATGTGTGATGAGTCCGACCTCCCATCCTCTCAACCAATGCAAATTCCTAAGCCTCATCAGTCTACAACTAATGAGCGCCTACATTTGGAAAGTATGTTCAAATGGATATGGAATCATTGTATGTTTTTCGGTTCTACAAACAAACATGTTAGAAACCGCTTAGAATGTTTGAATCTTAAATCAATGAGATCATCCCCAATTCCAGAGGGAAATAGATACAAATGAATAGGTTTAGATATCGAGCACGAAACTAGTCCACATTCAAGGCTTAGGGAAATCATGTAAAATAGGTGAGACTCAGCCAATTTTCATATCATATAAATAGTATATAATAATTAAAAAAAGTTTGTCAAATAATCAAGAAATTATAGAATTCAAATTAAAGGGTTAGGCATAGGAAACCTACCTCAACCTCAAGGCATGATACTTTTGAAGATGAAAATTCAAATATTCATTTTTTATGCTTTCATGCATATACACCTTCACATATATATAATGAAACCTATCCCATATTTACATATTTTCATGTCCAAATATACACAAGGGGGTTCTTAGATATATGTTTATACTTTCATATACCCATTTTCACTTACACACATATGCATTTTTCATCTCTATATATAAGCACACCTATCCCCAATATATATTCATAGTATCATGAGTGAATATCTATAAAGGAATAAATTATATATATATATATTCCTAGCTATGCATACACAGGTAATTTTTCTTCAACAATGGTGGCTCGAATACATCTAAACAAGATCCAAAATGCACTACAAAAATATAGGGAAACTATAAATCAAAAAATCGCTAATTAAAATTGGGATAAATAATAAAAATGGAAGAACCCTTACCTAAATATGATATCAAACTCGCTACCTTCAATGGAGGGGGATAGAACTGACCTCATTATAAGAAACCACTTGTAAGGAAATAATTGTAAAAGAAGTGAGATATAAATACTTCTAATATATATGTGATTAGTGTGTAAACGATAAATAATAAATGATACATGACTCCATAACCAACAATGAAAAAAGAATATTCATATTGATATATACATCCCAGTACTAAATAACATGATCATTAATAAATTCATTTTGTTTTAATGATATCTAATTCCATTCAATACATACACCATGGATTGGTATCATGAATCACTAGATAATGCAAAATCAAACATGATGTATTTTACTACATCATGCCTTAAACTTTGGTTCATATTTACAATAATCTACCACTTTCATGTATGTATCAGAGTTATTATTCAAATCATTGAAAATAATTGTGAAATGATTCCATCACTTTTGGATATGATTTTCATATAAACACCCTCAAACATTGGGAGAAAACATTGTACCAAAATTTTTCATAATTTTCTGACATATTGTGTAACACTACATGCCTTTGTAAAATTTAAAAAATTTATAATCACCCAATCAATAATTATTTAAAAAGGGTACCCAATAGAAAAACATCATTTCTACTCAAGATGTAAAGGGTTCTATATTGATCACAATCAAACTCATGTCTTAAAATGAAAGTTTCCACTATAGGATATATATATATATATACTTCATTTGAATTATTTTATAACAGGTTTTTAAGTAATTGAGTAAAAATTAGACATAAAATATTTTAATGTATTATATAACATCTCAGATGTTCTCAATTCTCCCAATAGACTGACCAATTTAAATAAACAAGGAACGTTTCATTAATCTAAGTAGATCAGTACGTCACATGTCACTAAACTAAGATGTCTCCAGCCATTTGTGGGAAAAATGTTCATTATCTTGGATTATGTAGTACTTTCAAAAATGTGTTCAGTTCAGTGGGGATAAGGTGTATGATAACTTTAAGTGGAGAATTTTATATCTAGAAAAAGGTGAAAGAGAATGAAAAATATATAATCACAAAGGCTATTGGAGGTGCAGGTGGATGTTCTAAACAATGAGAGTTATTAATTATATTGAATTATTTGGTTGGTGATGTGATATAGAAAAAATATAATTCTAGTTTATTGGATTAACATTATCTTGAAGAAAATATTCCAACTCTTATATAGGGAAGACAAAAAAGTAGTCCTCAGAAAAATTGGATTCTCTTATATGGTTTTGAAAGAATATAATACAAGGATTACATCTCTATAAAGATATGATCATATATGGATTTAAGAAGAGGTGCTTAAAAAATGAGGATATTATCTTTGTATTTACATAGAGTGTAAAATTCAAGGTATTACAATTACTTATGTTGAACTATTAGAGACCATCATGTCTAGTGGAGCGTGAAGCCATAAAATAGCTAAAATCCATGGGGTTTGATCGTGTGATTGTGTTGGAAGTTTTATTTTCATTCAAGAAGAATGAGGAGTTGGTTATGAAATAACTTTTGGACCACATTCATGAATTCAAATAGTGAGGGTGTTGGGTGGGTTTGTTTCCTCCATTTTTCTCATTCAGGATTCATTGGTGATTGATGCATTTTTTTGGGGTTCCTATTTATGAAATACTGTAGTTATTTTTTTAAGATAATTTAATATCCCTAAAGGTATTTGTTAAATTTTCTTGTTGGTTATGTAAAACCCAACAAGAATATCAAATCTGTAACACTTAATTGGAACTACCTTTATCCTCTGTTAACATGAACATCTAATTCCACAAAAACCTAAAATAGTATACACCAAAATATCTACCAAACACTAACATTGTTATATGATAAAATTCAATGTATAAACCAATAATAAAATTTACATCTGAAATATACCTCAATATCAGTATCTCCATAACCATCACGATGCTCATCATCTCATTTAGAAACACCAACATTATTGTCACCTCCTCTCATACCACCAGCATCACCATCAACATCCTCATTAGCATATGCACCTAAATCAATAGAAGGAGTAGAAGAATCCTCATAAACTGAATGCAAATAAATTAGAATACATTTAATTAATGAAAACATGAAAAAAAATTACTTAAGTTTCAGTACACACATTATTGTAATAATGACCATAAACATAATCATATGTATGTAAATAATAAAGTTTCTATATAATAATAATCCAAATAAAATGCATTTTTCATGCTTTATATATTATCATATTTTTTATAATAACTTTATATTATAGTATTTGAAATTTTTTATGTATTATAGTATTTTTATAAGAATGACTATAAATATAATTATAGGCATTCACACTGTTAATTATTTTTTGGTGATTTTATTTTAGAAAGTGACTAATAATAAGCATAAACATTTTCACTATCAACTTTAAAATGTGTGCATTTCAATAATTTTGTAAGGATGAGCATGAGAATAGGCATAGGCATAAACATATGTATGTATGTATTCAATATTTGTATAAGTATGAGAATAAGAAGATACAAAATTATTTTCTTGGAAATATATATTATAAAGTTATAGTGTCTTTATATTAAAAATGAATCATAAGAATAAGCATTATAAAAATGTGTGTCTTTTAATTTCAATTGGGATGTATAAATTATAGTTTTTTTTAATGTGTATCTTTTAGTATTTTTGTAAGAATATGTTGGAGAATAAGCAGAGGAAATTTAAGAATGAAAATAATGTTTGTATGATAGTATTTGTGTTAGTATCAAAATTAGTATTTGAATAAATATAACCATATGTATAAGGATATATATATTTTAGTTATTTATTGCAGTCCTTCCGTATTTGAAAATTTTAAAATGTGTATGTATTGAGGGATTTTTATATTACAATTATCAGATTATTTTTTATGATTTATATCAAATTACTGTGTTACTTTTTCTTATCATTTTTCTGTTTATGCATGAATTTTATTGAAGGTTGATAAAATTTATATTCTTGTATGTGAATGTAGAAGAAATTACATAGGAAGTAATCAAAATATATGATAATATATAGTGTTTCCATAAATTAATCTCTATGAAAGAGGTAATATTATTAAAAGACATTGCATATATTGATGTAAATATGTTGTGAACAATTTTTGAAGTAAATGAATGAACTATAAATACTAGGTGCATACCAAAAGGGTTCTATCCAGTCTAGATAACTGAACTCATGAATTCTACAACTCTGATATTGTAACATGATGTTATAAAAACGACATACACTTGGTAAAAGTTAAAAGTTACCATAAAAATAATTAGTATGGTCATATCTAAGAAAAATATATACGAAAATATGACTATAAATAATAGACTAAAAATTAGAATTTTTTGTTATAAAAATACATAAATAAATAAAATCTTTAGGGAGGTATTTAATTGTGAAGATCAGGGGAATTTGAAAGAACAAAATACTTACATTCTCTAGGTAAATAAACATAACTTGTGCAAGATGTTAGATCCTCTTATTAATTGCCTTTAGAATCTAGGAAATATTACACATAGTTTCCCCAATTCCATGTATGTAAGATCATTACTCCTTGGCGAATCATGATTTTGCAAGCCTTGTTGATATAAGAGATTATTCGGTGAATGGGAGAGGATCCCTTTAAGAATATCCCAACTAAAGATGGATCTAATTTGATCTATGAAAGGGAAATATTTTTCATATTGAAAATAATTAAAACATATAAAAAATATTTAACTTTGAAAATAATGGAGTTTCCTTCTCTATTGAAAGAATATAATTAAACGATGAATGAAACCCAATAATCATGAAAAATACCTCTGCCATATTTAATTCCTTAAAAATAGAATCCATATAAGTTGATTTTGAACCCTGGGAGAGGGGATATTCACTTCACCCAATGACCAAATTTTTTTATATTTGAAGCAAACCTCTATTGAATAGCACTATGCACTCAATTAATGAGTATAGTGCAACACAATAGCATGGATGAAGTAAGAAGACTCATTGTGGAGAGCAGGAGGCATCTGGTTCGTAGAAAAGGTAGGGGTCAACCTGTGGAGGTCCTACTTATGGATGGTATAAATTTTATCTTGTGTACAGTCTACTCATAGAATAAAAATGGATCAGTCAATGCACCAAATTTAGGATAACTCAGTGGTAACACTGGTTCATGGTACACTCATAGAAGGAATAGTGTTCAGATGATGCACCAAATATAGAAAAAACATGCGACGAAGGGGATGGATGGAATGAAGAATCATGATGAAGGGTATGGGTAATAAAAATGAAGTTATGGCCAAACCAGCTTACATGGTAGCCTCTGATAGCAAGTAAACCGAACAAGAAAATCTCATATCTAGTTTCCCATAGGTCACTATCAGAATCGACATCATCATGTCAAAGTACAGTGTTGTAGATCATATGAGGGAAGAATAATATGGGAGGTCATGATGATAGGAGGAATCAAGAGGAAAAAGAGTGTTAGGGTAGAAGAATATGGGAGGAATGGAAAGGAAGAAGTTGAGGGTAGGAGAGGATAGCCACGTGGGGGTTAAAAAACTATATTTTTGTGGTTTATATTAAACTATAGCTTTAAATTAACCTATAGACATGGTTTTAAATAAAACATAGATATAAATTATCCTATATATATGAATATATAAAAATGTGGCTCTAGGTTCACGGCTATATCCTGATTTTCTAGTATTTATAGCTTGATGGTGAACTCCACCTCTCTCATAGGAGGTAATCCATAAAAAAAATAGGGAAAAAATTACTGAAACAATCCACAACATGAAATAATTCTACAAGTTGCATTCCCTGATCACTCATAAAGAGACTATCCATCTAGATTATCACTCCACCTAGCCCATGATTCTCAGGTCCATCTATATTTTCTTGGATATCCTATTTACCCATATGAATATAAGAAATTCCCTTGGGTGATGTAAATGACACCCACCGAATGTAACAATCAGCATGGGATTGATAAGGGACTATCCAATATATATTGAGAATAATGTTGAATTTAGTCATCTCTAGGATAAATAAGTTACATATAAAATAGTACCCACATATCTTAATGGGTAACTCCCTTCATTGGCACACACTCTCTGATCAAAATTCTAATGGTGTATCGAGAGTCAACATGCCACTGAATCAATATATCTCTAGGCCCTTACATTCCATAATCACCACAGATATGAAGAAGTGTGATTTACCTATATCAAATAGTTCATAAACTATAGTAGAGGCTACGGGAATAGTAACTCGTACTGTAAAAGTCCTAGGACTCTACTCCTCGTGTGTAGGATGCATTGCATTGATATATCTAGACTTGTAGCTCAGATATGTAAACTGAAAAACCTAGGTAGGTCTGCTCTGCTAGAGATGAACCTCAGATATTTTACTACCTCATCCACGGCCACCTCCTAAGCATGTTCGGCTAGTAGTAGACAAATTCCCAGCCTAAAGAAGACCTACTGATCATGTACCTAAAAGAAATGTCGTCACAGATCCCTTCTTAGAAGATATAGGAGGAAAAGTTCCACATAAATGTTGTAGGTGACCAATCATATAACAAGATCAGCACTCCATCGGGTTCCTCATACAATGGGGTTTCTTTTGGACTATCCTTTAACACTAGTGACACACCGCGTAGTTTTTAGTACATTTCATATGGCTAGCACTTACCCTACGTGAACTCTCAAAATAATGTGTCATGTAACTAGATAAACCATCAACCTTCCTAGAAACTGAACCTCCCAGACTCACATTTCCACCTTCCATAAGGTTCTGCACCATGATAAGGGTCTAGTTCACTATCTCTAAAATGGTAGTCATCCTGAAAACATTCATTTGTGATCATATGGAATATTCAATCCCATCATCAAATCATCTCACAATCATCATCTCATCACTGGTAAAAGCCATTGAAAAACACTAGAGCTTGATGAAACAATCTAAGTACTCTATCACTGACATGGAACCCTATTTTAGGGGCATAAAATCCTAGGCATGATCTTTTTGCAATGTATGGGGAAATAATAAGTCATATAAGTCTATCTGGATGCTTTCCCAGACTATATCTTGATGACATCTGGCCCAGGTAATGACATCACATCATCGTTAAGTAAAATCAAGTAGCATATAGGTAGTGACCATGACCCTTCGATCTAGAGGCATCTCCAAGTGCTCAAAGATCGACAATATGGCCTCTAGCCAAGATTCAACATCCTGAGGTCCACCATCCTCTTAAAAGGTTGGAGGATTATATTTCTTCAATTCTCAAGTCAGCTCTGTCATAGTAGGAGCAGGCTGTAGATCTCCCTATATGGACTACATGAAATGGAAGAAACTATCTCAGAACTGAGAATCATCACCCAGTGAAAGATCTACAGGAGGTGCCTCAAGTGACACTATGGGAGGTAATACTTGTGGCTCTAAGCACACCACCCCAAGATCATGGTTGTTTCCACCCTCCTGGCATACGACTTGAAGAATTTATAGTGGAATCAGTCTATAATTTCCAAGGTCAAGCCTCAGATAATATTTAACAGCAGATAGGACATAGAAAAATAAGGAAAGGATAGGTACAAAGACTTCCTATAAATGCATCAGACCTCTCTACCCACTCTTAAATCCAGGTCTAGGTGATAAGAAGTATTTGATGAAGAATCATAGGAGACACAACCTACTGCCCACTACTAGGTTCGGGTTAGGGTCAAGGTCTCATAAAACACAACATAGGTCTTGTTATATGGAGTGTCAAATTCAAGGTATAGATGAAAACACCTTTTACTTTGACATTTACATCCCATTTAATGATAACCATTTCAGTTTAAAATATTAATTTATTGAAATTTATTAATATTAATTTGGATATACATATCAAATCTAGTTAATTTTATCATCAATTCCAATTTTAAAAAGGCCAACACTCTTTATAAATTTCAATTGGCATGTCAATTAATTGTAACCTAACCTTTACGTATAGTATCAGGATGTAACAGGTTATGTATAATTATTTTATTGAATAAAATACCATTCCCAATTTATATAAGTGTCTGATTCTTAAATTTTCATTGGCATTCATCAATCAAATCAACTAATGTTATAGCCCGTAGAATCGGTGTTTCACGGATTAACCATTCCATAATTGGTTAACTAATGTGTCAACATCAATCTATGTAGAAAAACACCATTTAGAATAATGTGGGAACTTTAATTAATCCAATAATGTTAACCTTGAAATAAATGTTATCAAATTTCAATATATAATAATCATGGAACACACAACAAGCACATGATATACAGGCAATTCATGTATAAATATAGATATAGCATGGCACAGTGAATGACATTTGAGTTATAGGGTGCTTAGTATAATGCATGATTTGATATTCCCTCATCCCATCAGGACAAGATAAATAAATTCCATCATAATAATATAAATTTTAATAATGTCACAAAACATGTGCATCACCCAATGGTGAAATCAAAACAACTATAACATACACAACCAGTAACAACATCAACCCATCCTAAGAAATTTAGGTTTCCCCTATGCATGGGTCAGCTAGTCCTATACATAGGCTCATTACAAAATTTCAATACGTCCTAGTCTCTTGTATAATACCCAAATATTAATACAAAAGGAAAAAAGAATCTATGATACCACTTTGTAGCATCCCACCTCGGAAGCCACTTAGTAGCGCCCCATGATGGTTGGCCAGAAGACCTCAAGCATGCATCCCTGTATACCAGAGGATGCTGATTATTAGTGAGGTCATAGGGTGTGTCTGTGGGGAGAATATTCCCTCATTAGTCAAATTCTGTCACAATAGTAAGTAATATATATGTAAATAGCAGAAGTGGTAATGATAAACAAAAAATGGAAAAATAATAGAATATATAGATGAATAATTAAACAAAAACTGAATAATAATAAATAGAAAATGATGAAGATCATGCCATTTAGTTATAAAAAATCAGTAAATGGGATACATGGGGGTATTTATATACCACATGATATAAAAAATACCAAAAATACCAAATTTTTCTACTACTAGTATCATGATAATAGCCTTGGTCCTATGCTCTCATACTATATCCTAGTATTGAAAATCAAGCATCAGAAGTTATCAACTTCCCTTCATCAATACATTCAATTGTAAATTATTCTGGGGGGCCAAGGGTGTACCAAGAAGGGTGTGAGATATATTTAGTAGGCCACCACTAATGGTTTATAGATCAATCCAGTTTGTGTATAAAAAATGAGCAGTGTGAAAATAATAATAAATGGAAGGTGATGATAAATAAACACATCGGACCAAGTTACTCATGGGATACCCAACCACTCTACCTGGTTCATCATAATATAGATGCCTCTAAACCAAGGTGAACCTGTACAAGTATGATATAACACATAATGAGATGTCATGAATAAGAATCATGAGGTTTATCGTGCCTAATAATGTGATTTGGCTAGGCAGATTCATCCCTATAAATTTAGTTACATGTTCATATTATTCAATTTAAAAGTCATATTTAGAAATTACCAAGAGGGTCCCTAATCCCATCCAAAGCGATCTGGAAGGAATCCCAAGTATCACTCCAAGGGAACTATAAAAACCCAATATCATAATATTCAATATAGGCAATCCATAAATGGAATACCAAGTATCACTCTAATCTTGGAATATAATAAACCTCTAATACTATCCCAGGAATCTCACATAGGATAATGGGTATCACTTGTGACCTATTGTAACCATCTAGTCATTGAGAATGTCCATGGTGTCTCTCCTAGGGAAATGGTATCACTCATATGGAGGTAAGGAAAACACATGGTGAGACCTTCCTAGGCCTAACTAGTATCACTCCTGACGTGTATAAAATTCATAACAAGTCTCATTTATAAATCATGATGATCCTATCAATTGAGACCTTAATTAGGTACCCTTGTATTTCCCTCGACATAGTATAAAATTAAGGCTTAGAAATCACATATAATGTTATTTAATAATCCATTACACTTGTAGCAATTTAAATTAAGTTTTCCAAAATATTTAATTTAATTTATAGAAATATATGACATAAAGGGATGGTCCTAACTCATGGTCAAACATCTTCCTCAATTCATTTCACATTCTGATATATATATTTATTACAAGGTAAAACACACCTCAAATGTGTTTTAAACCATATCAGGTAATGGTAAGTTGTGAATTTAAGGAGAGGTGCACCCATAACGGTGGCTCATGTTAGGGTAATCTTCCAAATGGTTTATTCACCATTAGCTGGGAATATAAAGTTAATGAAAAACCATTCAATTTAATTATTAAACACTATAAGATAATCACCATAAAACTCCAGCACATAGTAGAACAATGCCTAATATAAAAGAAACCCAACTCGAGGGAATTAAGCTAGACCACCTAGCTTAGTTTTTTATATAGCCACTCATATTTTGTCATCCTTTGATTATATCTATAATGGGATAAATCAAAAAAATGGACAAAACCCCATGAGCGATCCAATGCACCCAACAGTGAAGAAAACCGAGTCTGGACAGAAGAGATATAATATAACCTAGATTAGGCATGGAGGAGGCCTCTCATGTCTCTAATATAATAGGAAATGGGGATTATATTAAAAAAATAGCATTGGACTCTTTAAAAAATGATTCAAGAATTTACATGGAACATAAATTCTTTACATGTAATGTAAATCTTGGGGTCCCCTCCCCTGGTAAAACCCAACTCATGATGTCAAAAAGGGTCTAGAGAACCCATTACACATTGTATACATAATACAAATCATCTATTCAAAATAAACTTCATGTTTTTAGAACATATCGTGTACTTTTCCTATAGAAATCCTTGATACCCATGCAACCTTTACTTCCAAAAGCAAAGGGACTCTCCCTATGGTATGGTTTTTAGGTTTATCCAAAACTAAAAAGAAAACATACCATGCGGAAAATACAGTACATTAGACATAGGTTTTAGAATTGTGAAAGGATTCCAAAGAACTATACATACTGGTCTATAGAGTAATGGTGTGTTCTCATGGTTGGAACACAGTTACCCCTAACAGTGCATCCAAACCATGTGTTTCACCCAGTTTCTTTTTTAAATACCCAAATAACCCCTTAGTTTTTTTGGGTCTTTCTCCTATCTCTTTTCCATTTCCATTAAACTGAATTCAAAGAGAATAAGGGAGTGATTTTATAATCCTCCATATTTGATCATGGCCTCTATTAACTAGATTTAAAGAGGTTTTTAATGTGAATCACCCTTTATCTTCCTCAATTATCTTCTCCTTTACTTTACATTTCATTTATACTAGGTTTTACTTTATCTCCAAACCTTAAATCACTTTTTATGTTTGATTTTGGGTTTGGGATAGTTATAACCTAGGATTTTGGACACTTATGGATAATATAGGATATTTCCCTTCTTATTCAACTACTCTTTGTCGAAGAAGATATATTCTAGCTTGATTAATACTTCATTGAGGTAAAAAAATTATGTAATTAATTTTTTTTGAAATTAAAATTGTGATTCAGTTTTTTGAATAACTTTTTAATAAAATTATAACTATATTTTATATGTGTGTGTTGTGTTTTGAAATCATTTAAATTAATTTTATCTTGGAATAAAATTATCATTATTAGAAATTTAAAATGTTGTATTTAAATAAAGTTTACTCATGCTAATACACTTGTTAAAATTCCATCATGTCCCATAATAGTATGTTTGATGGGAATGAAAGTATTTTATCCTTGTTTTGGTTTTAAAAGGAGTAAATACATGTTTTTTAATGGGATTTTTTTAAATAAAAATGATTTGTGTGATCTTAAAGGATCATTTGAAACATTGTAAGATTAATGGTCTATTTTATTAGAGATCCTAATTTGTTTCCCCTTGATGTTTCACATGGTGATGGGATTTTCATTTTTATATGACGGATGTATGTTTTGGAGAGGGGTTATTTTATAAAAGGGCGTAAGAGATTATGGAGATTTATTTCTTATGCCTTATCATTAACCTTTATTCAATTATTCTGTCACATCCATTTTTTGTACATGGGAATATAGGTGGTTAAGTTATAGATCATGATTCATGCTAAAAATTTTGATACATACACTATTTAGTGTCCCATAATTGTATGTTATGTCTCTGGCTAGGGGAGTTCCCTTATTGAGGTCTGTGGGGTTATGTCGGGTGTCCTGTTAATCTTATAGGACACAACGTATGTGGGTGTTGATATATATTTTTTATAATAGTTAGGATCATCTCACGTTATGATCTAGGGTATTTAACATGACATATATTCTTTGATTAGTTGTTTATATAGGTTATTTTTATCTCATATATGATTTTACTCCCCTTTTTTTATACTCTTTTCGGAACCCTTAATCTTTTTTACTTTCATTATTTATCTCTTTATTTTTGGTTCCTAACTTATGGTATGATTTACCCATTGTGTTTGGTTTACCATTTATTTAATGGTTTTACAAGATTTTTAGGAAACCATTTTGAATTAAATCATCCCATTTTGGGTTTTCAAAGTTATTTTTAAAATGGTTTTTTTGTTAAACAAGGATTAGGTCGAGGAAGTGGTTTTAATGTTATTATTTTCATTCAATGAAAACAAAAAAAGGATTTTTATAAAATTTTCAGGGACTTCATATTGGTTTTCATGTGATTATTCATGAAAAACCTAATTTTTAATTATATTTAAAATAATCATTTATGAGTTACATTATGAAATAAATTACATAGATTCCATAGTGATATCCTAATGGGCCCATTCAATCACACCCTATATACATATGTTGTTTGTGTATAGTCATTATCTAGAATATAGGGTCTAGGTTCTTTTCTCATATTTTATTTATTCCTTGTTCCATCGATGGTGAGTTGGGAGGAAGTGAGAAACCTTAGGTTACACAAAGATAGTTTTTCAGTTTTTTTTTTTTTTTGAGTCTTAGTTTATTTTTTGGTAACTATTATATTGGGAAATTCATCATGTTATATTTTTATTTATTTTATACCTCTCCTAGATATTTTCTCTACATACTCATAATCATTTTCAATTATATGATATGTTAGAATGTAAATTTTTTTATTTCATGTTTTGTTTAGTTTATTATTGAATTTTTTTAATATTTATATGCATGTTTTTTAACTATATGGGCATACCATGATGGATTCTTAGTATAATTATATTATTTATTTATTTATATTCTGAGGGATAAACCATTTACAAGGTAGTTTTATTTGATTCCCATGGACTATTTTCCAAACCTCGGGGATTGGGAACACCCTTCAATCCTAGTGTTGAGTTGTGTTGGGTGACATAATTAGTCTTTTTGGGTCAGTTGGTTGAAAATTTTATTTGAGCCTAACTTCTTGAAAAATGGATCTAGGTTCTTAGATAAACTTCTTTTTATTTTTAATTTGTCATGGTATAAAGAAAATTATGGTATTTAGGACTTGATTGGTTAGGGCGGTGAGAGTATAGCTTGCTATTTCTCAAATTGAGCCCCAAATTTCCCAGGAAATTCAATCTTTAAATTGTGATTTTGAGTTTATTTTTTGTTAATTTTTAATTATTTTGATTTTTAATATATATATTTTGATTCAATTTGTGCATGTTAGTGATTTTGAGGGTCGTTTTTTCTTCAGGGTGAATATGAAGGAGAACACGAGTTGCATGGTTATCTTGCATGGTATTTATAATAACATATAGATCATATGATTTTTGTTTGAAAACTTTATTGTGTAATTTTCACATTTGGTGCAAAATTTTCCAACTTTTGAATTTAAACCATGAATATCCATATTTCATCCATGATTGAGTTTTCAAGACTCATTTCAATTCCTAATTTCTTTTCAAAGTGGTTTTCACTTATTTTAGATAAAATAAAGGGATATTTTTATGATTTTTTTATGTGATTTTAATTGATTTTGTTTGATGTATTTTGTATTGTTTTGGTTACATTTTATTTTTAAATGTTTATTTAAGAGAAAAGGGATAGTTTTATAAAATAATTAATTTAAAAAATAGTTTTAATGGGTTATTTGAATAAAAAATTACACTTATTTTAAAGGAATATTTTCTAATGTGGATTTTTTTATTATGGTGTCTATAAAATATTTTTAAAGGAGAATGGGGATTCCTTAAAAGAACCTATAAATTAATCTAATCAATTTAGTAATGATTTTATATGATAATTAAATTTTGAAATGTTTTCATTTGATTTTCAAATGGATTGATATGAGTTTCACTGAGGTTAGTTTTTTCAAATAATGGATTTGTTTATTTTTCATATTCATGAATTCATGGAGCTTGTTTTAAAAATTTATTATTTAATGTTAGTGATTTTAGAAAGTAACAGTTCATTTTCATGGTATTGAAATAATGTTTTTTTGGTGATCTGTGTTTTTTTATTAGTACCCTTGTTTGATTTAAGTTTTGATGCATGAAATGATGTTTCTAATTTCTTTTTTTAGTTATAGTATACCTCCTATAATAGTTGAGAGGTATATTATAAGGATTTTTGTTGAGTTTAATCCTCTTGGTAAATCCACTCATTGCTTAGAAGGAGTTCATTTGGTTCCATAATTACACAAACTCATAATAGAGTGGTGATATCAAAACCCCCTCTTCTCTAAAAACCTATTTCATAATTCATATATCAGCATATACCCTCTTTTGTTGGGATTAAGGTTTGACCTAGGTATTGGGGTTTTTGTAATAGATTGAGGTAATCCTCAATTCTCTCAAGAAACCTACATATTTATGGGTGATAGTTTTCATCAATTTGTTTACTGACCATATCCAAGTGTGGTGGGAGTCTATGAAAAATTATTATATGTATCAAGGTATATATTGGGAGTTCTCTAAGATGATGTTTATGTAGTTTTTTTATATTTAGGTTGTGAAGGTTGATAATGATACTAAGATCCTGATTCTTCTTCAAGTTGAACTATCGGTGAGGGAGTATATCAATCACTTCTCACAGTTGGTCACCTTCTCTCTATAGATAGTTATTAATAATTCTATGAAATATTTTTTCTTTGAAGGTGATATTCACCCAAATTTTGATTCAAATTTCCTTACATCTAGAATAACATCCTTCAAGGACATCATTTAGAATTCTATTTGAGTGGAAACTAACTGGTCTATGAATCCATTTATGGATTATTCCTTGATTTCATTAGATGGGATTAAAGGTAACCCAACTAGTGTAAAGTGTAATAGGGATGAAACAAAATTAGAATGGTGGATCCCTCCTAATTTTAAGAATTTACCTCTCATATGCTTATAGAATTGGTATCTAGGGAACTGTAAGCCTTCATATCTTAAATCTACAAGGACTTTCATTTTTGTATTCATTTAGGTCATCTACAAAAATTTTGTATGCTAGGTTATCAAAAGAAGACTTAGGTTTGATCTGTTTGTTTATGATGGATTTTTTTGGGTATTTTTTTTATAGATGTGGGATAGGTTTAGATTTTTGGTATCTAGTGAAATATTATCTTATGAATAGTTATGAATGTTTATTTTTGGTGTTCCTTATTCTTTTGATTTTTTTCATCAATATTTTTGTGTTTGAGATGATTGGTTGTGTGATAGTTTCATCTTAGTGATA